>JAGIQG010000001.1:127212963-128597963 GCA_024679065.1 Sphyrna mokarran | reverse complement strand
TCCCTCAGACCCACCGCCAACCCCACACTACTCTCACAGGCTCACTGCCAACCCCACACTACTCTCACTGATCCACTGCCAACCCCAAACTACTCTCACAGACTCACCGACAACCCCACAATGCTCCAACAGACCGACCGCCAACCCCATGAGACTCCCACAGACTCACCGCCAACCCCACACTACTCCCACAGACCCACTGCCAACCCCACACTACTCCCACAGACCCACTGCTAATTCCTCACTACTCCACGGATTCACCGCCAACCCCACACTATTCTCACAGAGCCGCCACCAACCCCACACTACTCTAACAGATCCACCGCCATCCCCATACTAATCTCACAGATCCATCGCCAACCCCACACTAGTCCCTCAGACCCACCACCAACCCCACCCAGCTCCCCCAGACCCATCACCAATCCCACACTACTCTCACAGACCCACTGCCAATCCCACACTACTCACACAGACCCACTGCCAATCCCACACTACTCTCACAGACCCACTGCTGATGCCACACTGCTCCACGGATTCACCGCCAACCCCACACTACTCTCACAGACCCACCGCCAACCCCACATTACTCCCACAGACCCACCACTAACCCCACACTACTCCCACAGACCCACTGCCAACCCCACACTACTCCCTCAGACCCACTGCCAACCCCACACTACTCCCTCAGAACCACTGCCACCACACACCCACAACCACAACCCCACACACCCCAACCCACCACCACACACCCACCCCACCCACCCCACCTACTCCCACAGACCCACTGCCAACCCACACTACTCCCACAGACCCCTGCCAACCCCACACTACTCCCACAGACCCACTCAACCCACACTACTCCCACAGACCCACTGCCAACCCCACACTACTCCCACAGACCCACCCTGACCCCACACTACTCCCACAGACCCCGCAACCCCACACTACCCACAGACCCACCGCAACCCCACACTACTCCACAGACCCACCGCCAACCCCACACTACTCCCACAGACCCACCGCCAACCCCACACTACTCCCACAGACCCACCGCCAACCCCACACTACTCCCACAGACCCACCGCTAACCCCACACTACTCCCACAGACCCAACGCTAACCCCACACTACTCCCACAGACCCACCGCCAACCCCACACTACTCCCACAGACCCACCGCTAACCCCACACTACTCCCACAGACCCACCGCCAACCCCACACTACTCTCACAGACACACCTTGACCCCACATTACTCTCACAGACCCATCTTGACCCCACACTACTCTCACAGACTCACCGCCAAACCCACACTAGTCCCACAGACTCACCGCCAACCCCTCACTACTCCCACAGACTCACAGCCAACCCCACACTACTCCCAGAGACCCACTGCTGATTCCACACTACTCCCACAGACTCACAGCCAACCCCACACTACTCCCAGAGACCCACTGCTGATTCCACACTACTCTCACAGGCCCACTCTCAACCCCACACTACTCCCTCAGACCCACCGCCAACAACACACTACTCTCACAGACCCACTGCCAACCCCACACTACTCTCACAGACCCACTGCCAACCCCACACTACTCCCACAGACCCACTGCCAACCCCACACTACTCCCACAGACCCACTGCTGATTCCACACTACTCTCACAGACCCACCGCCAACCCCACACTACTCCCACAGACCCACCGCCAACCCCACACTACTCCCACAGACCCACCGCCAACCCCACACTACTCCACAGACCCACGCAACCCCACACTACTCCCACAGACCCACTGCCAACCCCACACTACTCCCACAGACCCACTGCCAACCCCACACTACTCCCACAGACCCACTGCCAACCCACAATACTACTCCACAGACCCACCGCCAACCCAACACTACTCCCACAGACCCACCGCCAATCCACACTACTCCACAGACCACCGCCAACCCCACACTACCCACAGACCCACCCCAACCCACACTACTCCCTCAGACCCACCGCCAACCCCACACTACCAGACCCACTGCCAACCCCCACTACTCCCACAGACCCACCGCCAACCCCACACTACTCCCACAGACCCACCGCCAACCCCACACTACTCCCACAGACCCACCGCCAACCCCACACTATTCCCTAGACCCACGGTCAACCCCACACTACTCCCACAGGCCCACTGCTGACTCCACACTACTCTCACAGACCACCCTGACCCCACACTACTCCCACAGACCCACCGCCAACCCCACACTACTCCCACAGACCCACCGCCAACCCCACACTACTCCCACAGACCCACTGCCAACCCCACACTACTCCCACAGACCCACCGCCAACCCCACACTACTCCCACAGACCCACCGCCAACCCCACACTACTCCCACAGACCCACCGCCAACCCCACACTACTCCCACAGACCCACCGCCAACCCCACACTACTCCCACAGACCCACCGCCAACCCCACACTACTCCCACAGACCCACCGCCAACCCCACACTACTCTCACAGACCCACCGCCAACCCCCTACTCCCACAGACCCACCGCCACCCCACACTACTCCCACAGACCCACCGCCAACCCCACCTACTCCCACAGACCCACTGCCAACCCCACACTACTCCACAGACCCACCGCCACCCACACTATCTCACAGACCCACGCCAACCCACACTACTCCCTCAGACCCACCGCCAACCCACACTATCTCACAGACCCCGCCATCCCACACTACTCCCACAGACCCACCCCAACCCCACACTACTCCCTCAGACCCACTGCCAAGTCCACACTACTCCCACAGACCCACCGCCAATCCCACACTACTCCCACAGACCCACCTTGACCCCACACTACTCTCACAGACCCACCGCCAACCCCACACTACTCTCACAGACCCACCGCCAACCCCACATTACTCTCACAGACCCACCGCCAACCCCACACTACTCTCATAGACCCACCACTGATCTCATACCACTCTGACAGTCATCCGACACAATTTTAAATCAAAAGGGAAATTTAAGGGTGAAGTTCATTGAACGGGGAATTCTCCTGAAACCACGTACCTGACCTGGGAGTGACAATATGAGCCTGAGTGTTCATAGAATCTCTACAGTGCAGAAGGAAGTCATTCACCCCATTGAGTCTGCACTGACTCTCCAGCAGAGCATCTGATGCAGGCCCCAATGCTCATAACCCCACATTTTTATGCCACTAATTCTCCTAACCTACACATATTGGGACACTAAGTAGGAATTTAGCATGAACGATGCACGTAACCTGCATATCTATCCCATGGCACAGCGGTCAGCACTGCTAGAAACATGGTTCAATTCCAGCCTTTGTCACTACCTCTGTGGAGTTTGCATATTCTCCCCATATCTGTGTGGCTTCCCTCCAAGTGCTCCTGTTTACCCCCACAGTCCGGAGATCATAAAATCCATACAGTGCAGAAGTAGGCCACACAGCTCATTGAATATACACTGATCACAATCCCACCCATGCCCTATTCCCCACGCAGACACAGGGAGAATATGCAAACTCCACACAGGCAATCATCTAAGACTGGAATTGAACTTGGGTCCCTGGCACTGTGAGGCAGCAGTGTTAACCACTGTGCCACTGTGCTTCCTGTCCAATAATCCAGTACAGGAAAATCTCTGTTACCAAGCATTTTCCTGAAAGGACAGTTGTTGGCTAATGAAATAAGCCAATTAACTGAGATGTAAGGTGATCTGTTCATTTTCATCCAAGGTCATCTAGGTGTTCAGAGTTGGAGGAAGATGGGAAAGGTAGTGCTTTGGGAGCCTGAAACTGGAACTAACACAGAACATCAATAACTGTTACTGCTCAGTCTAACATCTATAACAGATTGGATCCCCAGAATTCCCATTCATAGAGAATTTTGGTTTGCAGAGTGCCAGATTAGAGAAATGTTATTGTACTTGTACAATGCAGTCTAGCCCCTGTGAACAGAGCCTGCCTTAGCCCCACTCATTGGGCTCTACCTGAGCAGCAAGCTTTTGGTTCCCTCTCACAACCTTTTACTTCCAGAACTTTGTTTGTCGATGACATCTCCAGAGATCCACCACTGTGCCCTGACGGATTCTTCAGAGAGTAGATAGATTCTGCATCAGGAATATTTCTAGGCTCAGGCTTTCCCTAAACCCGATAGTACCTCTTTTTCAGTTAAGTAGTTAAAGTTAATGTTTAGTTAAGAATTAAAATTCAGTAAAAGAGTTAATGAGCCACAACTGTTTAAGTTTGAGTTGGTATCTGAAGTGTTAAATAAAGAAAGAAAATTGTTGGATTAATTAAAAGTTCTTGTTTGTCTTATTAAACTGGAATGCTTGGGAAGTGTTTAAATTAATAGCCAAATAATAGTCCCTAAAACAGAGAAGGAGCAAAATCACTTCCAAAATGTACTGCTGGAGATTCTGAACAGGCCTAAGCCCTACATGTGGATCTGACAGACTGAGGTGGATAAGTGAGACAAGCCTTGATTAATGCTACATCAAAGCCAACATTCTCCTCAGACACTCTGCAAACTAAAGAAGCAAAATAATTGGGCTTTGCCATGCTGAGAGAGTTGAGAGGAAGTGAGAGTTTGCTCCAGAATCTGGAGAGTTGATTTCCATTCTCCATCGATTTAGAAGTGAGGGGGGTGTGGTAGGTCAGGGAGTTTTGGAAGGAATTAACATAAATCAGTGAAGGTAACCTTTAATCCAGGGAATAAATTAATCAGTAACCAGGCAAAAATGACAGTAGAAATGGCACAAGATTTGTCTTGCAGCCAATAATGTTCTGCCGGAAATCATTACCAATTTCTTTTATCAAGATGAAGAGAGAATATTTCAATTGGAAAGAAACCATGGCCAATCGGAAATCAGTACAGAGAAGGCCCTTCATTGCCTCTCCTCGAGCTTAAACCATCATTCAATTAAATCATAGCTGATCTGTATCTTAATTGTTATATGAAATCAGAAGGCAACTTAGACAAATGTACAGAATAAAACAGGTTAGTTTCCATGTCTGCTATCAGGCCTGACTAGATTTTATTGAATTTTAAAACTTAACAATGAGCACTGCAGTTGTTTTTTTTATTAATATGTTTAGGAGGAGATTAGAACAAAGCAGGGAACTACTTCACCCTTTGGGAAGAATTCTCTTTCTCTCGACATTGAATCATGGAAACCCTGCAATGCAGAAGGAGGCCATTCAGCCCATCAAGCTTGACCAACAACAATTCCACGCAAACTCTATCCCTATAACCACACTTGTTTACCCTGCTAATTAGCTTTGCCAATCAACCTAATCCACACATCTTTGGACCTTGGAAGGAAGCCCATGCAAACACGGGGAGAACAATATGCAACCTTCACACAGACAGTGACCCAAGACCAAAATTAACCACTGTGCCACCATGTTACCCTCAACATAGATACAAATGGAATGTCTGCTGGTGTTAAACTGAAGGATGGACAACCCATAATCTGAACAGTAGAACTGACAGAAAATATGAACACTAAAATTAAAGAGATAAATGGGGTAAATTTGTCCCATCGGTTTTCATCTAGTCTATTACCATCTCTCAAACAGCAATGCACAACCAGCAAAGAAAAATATGGAAACAATTCTTTACTAAGATTCAACAGTGGTAATAAGATATTTGAACAGTTGTGGCTGTGGGAAACCATGATGCAATAGGAATAATGAGAAATGTGGATTACCACAGAAAATGGATCTGAGGACGTCCTGAAATATATAAGAGGGATTCAACAGGCTGGAGAGGAGTTTCAATGTCAGCAATATGCGGTAGGTAAAAGAACTAAGCACTGTAGAATGTGGAACGCTCTCAACCAAACCACTCTGGAAAGCTGTTATAACAGAAAAGCAAAAGTAACATAAACTGTTTGTTACACTCTGTCAGGCTGGATTGAGGATGAAAAGTTAAAGTTAAAGCAAAACACAGGGACTTCAACCAGCTAAATTGGGATGACGTAAAATCTGATTAGTAAATGTAATGCATGATTGCTGCAGTGTCCATGGGCAAAGCTTCACAATGTAGCTGTATTAATGATTAGTGATCTTGACTGCATAAGCTTATGAAAGTTCTGTATCAGTCTCAGCAGTTGTGAGATGGAACTGGTGACTAGAGAACAGAGTTTGTGCTGGGGTCCAAACACCATTAGTTAAAATTTCAATAGGCCATTAATGGATGTAGGGAGCATGAGGCGCAGTTGGAGGTAATGCAAGATGGAGAAGTGGCGCTGTAGTGGTAATGTCACTGGACTACTAACCTAAAGACTAATGCTGCCACAGAGTGCCATAGAATCCCTACAGTGCAAGAGGAAGCCATTCAGCCCATCAAGTCTGCATCGACAATAATTCCACCTCACCTCTGTTCCCATAATTTCACCTATTTACCCTGCTGGTTCCCCTGACACCAAAGGCCAAGCAATTTAATATGGCCAATCAACCTAATCTGCTCATCTTTACAGTGTGCGAGGAAACTGGAGAACCTGTGAAAACCCACGCAGACATGGGGAGAATATACAAACTCCACACAGTGACCTAAGTTGGAATTGAACCTGGTTCCCTGGCATTGTGAGGCAACTATGCTAACCACTGTGCTACCATGCTGCTCTGAGGGCATGGATTCAAATCCCATCACTGCAACTGATGGAATTTAAATTCAATTTAAATCTGGAATATAAAGACAATCTCAGTAATGGCAACCACAACAACAATGATCAATTGATATAAAAACTCACCTGGTTCTTTAATGTCCTTTAGGGAAGGAATTCGGCTGCCGTTACCTGGTCTGGCCTACACGTGACTTCTGACCCACGGAAATGTGACTGAATCTTAACTGCCCTCTGAAATGGCCTAGCAAATCACTCAATAAAAGAACAGTTAGGAAGGGAAAACAAAGTTATGCCCACATCCCATGAAAATTTTTTTAAAAGTAATTTTTGATCAGTCAGCATAATGTCAGTGAGTGGGAAAAATAATTGAATTTCTACCAATGGAAAAAATACAAAAGCGTCTTGAAAAGAAAAATATAATAAATAGTCAGCATTGATTTCAAAAGGGGGCATCTTACTTGACCAATCTTATTGAATTTTTTGAGGAGGTATCAGATAGTAGATAATGGTAATGTAGTAGATACAATTTTCAAAAGGTGCCCTATAGTAGACTAATGAATAAGGTCAGAGAATGTGAGGACAAAATGGATAGAGAGCTAACTTCAAGACAAAACAGAGAGTGAGACTAAAAGCCTGTGATGAATATCAGTACACACACACACACACACACACACACACACACACACACACACACGTCCGTGCATGCATGCAGATGACAGCAAATTGGGAAGGAAGCTAATTCTGAGGACAGCTTTCAGAAATTACAGGAGGACATTAATAATTTTGCAGAATGATCAAATAATTGGCAGCTAAAGTTCAACACAGGAGAATGTAAGGTGGTACATTTTGATGGGAAGATTGCAGTGGTCACCTTACTTGTAAGGTACGGGTCCAGGAGGGAAGACGAACAAAGGGACCTTGGAATACAAATACATCAATCACTACAAGTTGCATCACAGGCCTGCTAACAGGCCTTGCTACACCATAACTAATCTCTAGGCTTTGTTTCTGCAGGGATAGAATTGAAAAGTAGGGAACATATACTAGGTCAGTAGCAAATGTTGGTTAGACCACATTCATGGTTCTGATTACATATTCTGATCACGGGGAGGTAATGACCTGGTGGTATTATCACTAGGCTAATAATTCAAAATCTCAGCAAATGTCCAGGGGACCAGGTTTTGAATTGTGTCATGGCAGATGGTGGAATTTGAATTCAATTTAAAAAAGTCTGGAATTCAGAATTTACTGATGACCATGAAACCTTTGTCAATTGTTGGAAAAACCCAACTGGTTCACTAATGTTCTGTAGAGATAAAAATCCGCCGTCTCCTTACTGGTTGGGCCTACATGTGATTCCAGACCATAGCAATGCAGTTGACTCTCAACTGCCCTCAGGCAACTAGGGACGGGCAATAAAAGCTAGCCAGCCAGCGATGACAATGTCCAACGTATGAATAAAAAAAAAATTATGGAAAGGATACACAGACAGTGGAGAGGATGCAGAGAAGATTTAAAAGGATGATTTGAGCAATGTACACACATATCAGAAGAGGATTGACAAGTTGGGCTCTTTTGAAAAACAAAGGCTGAGGGGTGACGTAATAGAAGCCTTTGACAGTATGAAAGGTTTTGACAGAATAGATACGGAGAAAGGGCTTCCTCTTGTGAGGAAGAGCAGAACTAGAGGTTATCAATATGTAACAGTCACAGAGAAATCCAAATGGGAATTCAGAAGAAATATTTTGAGAGTGTGCAATTCTTTAGCACGGGGATTGGTTGAAGTGAATAGAAATAGGGTAGAGGGGAGAGGGTCGGGGAGAGAAGACATGGAGGAGGGGGCCTGGGGGAGAAGGCCTGGGTAAGATACTTTATCAGAGAGTCGGTGCAGGCTCAATGGACCAAATGGCCTCCCCCTGCATTGTAGGGATTCTATGGATTTAAGGGGCAGCTGGATAAGCGTTTGAAGGAGAAAGGAATAGGGGATTATGATTTAGATTGAGGAATGATAGAAGGAAGTTTGAGAGTATCATACACATCGCCATATATTTGTTGGGTTATGGAGTATCCTCCTCAGATTTGATAGCTTTCAGAAATTTGTCACCATTGCCTGCTCTTTGATAACCTGCAGCATCAGTGGAACCAGCGGAAGGTGGTACAGTGGCACAGTGCTTAGTATTGCTGCCTCACAACACCAGGGACCCAAGTTCAATTCCAGACAATGATACTCAGTATGGATCTTGCATGTACTCCCCATGTCTGTGTGGGTTTCCTCCGGTTTTCTCTCACAGTCCAGGGTACGGCCACCAAGGAGCTCTGCTGCAGAGCATTCAGATGAGGCCTACAGTGGAAAAGAGATACATGGTTCATTGACAGGTTTGCAGCAGAGCCTGTTGCTGCTCTCACGGAGAATGGATGAATTTAGACGCCATTGCTGGAATTTTACACCACTCCCATCAGGGAAAAGTCTCAACCTCATGAGCAGCTGGCCAGTCAAATGGTTGGCAAACCTCTAATCCCTGCACCATCACCAAATGCGCTCTTCCTCTCCGCCCCTACTCCCTCCACCCTACCCCTTAGCCTGGCCTGCAGGTGGGCAGGCTGCCCAGCATTTTCCCTGCCCCAGGTAATTGCAATGGAGATTGGCAAGCAATGGGCGTGGTGCCACTGCCATTATGCCTTGTGCTCCCTGCCCCACCTACAACTGACCTCAAAGAAGCAATGGGATGCAAAATCCTATCCAGGGTTTTGTACAGTGTTTGAGCTCAGCCTTTCTATCCTGGATTGCTCCATTAGAAAGCTCCCACCAGTGAAAGAGTGTCTGGTGGTTCTCTTTCATGATGAGAACTCTCACCATTGCCACTCCCCCACTGCCCTTGCTGCCCGCCAGCCCACAGCACTATTACCTGTTCTGAAGTGGTATAGTCCAGAGCAGTCCAATGACCATCTGTAATCTCCTCTGGTAAAAATCAGCAGCCTTCCAGAAGATGCGAAGGCAGCAGCAAGACAGGCGCAAAGGGAACGTCCAAAGGTGAAGAGTTGATGAATGTTTAGAAGTGCTGTTAATAAGGTTATGATGGAATGGTTGTTTTGTCGTGTCTTTTATTTTGGGACATTATGATGGTCTGTAGCAAAGGGATGGTCAGGTGGGGACGTGTTAAGCAATGGGAATCTGGGGCTTTATTCATTTAATCTATGCTTAATGCTATCTCCACTTACATTGTTTGCACCTTCAAGACTTGATTAGCTGTAAAGACTCGCATTCCAATCAATATTCGGTAAACTGAGTGTGTGTCTTTATATGGTCTGTTTGTGATCAGAACTTCCCACTCATCTCATGAGGGGCAAAGTCCTGAAAGCTAGTGGTGTTTGCTACCAAATCAACCTATTGGACTTTAACCTGGTGTTGTGAGACGAACCAGAGCCCAATGAGACACTCATGGACAGTCTGTCCATAATGTGGATGTGTCATTTCCTTCCTCTCTGTGTCTCCTTCTCCTGAGGTGATCACTAAAGCCCTGAGCTGTCTCCCCATGAATCAGCGGATGCACTTTAGTGGATATGGGAAGACACCTCCGGCTACTGCAGGCAGTGGGACCATTGTTTCAGGATACCAATGACCTGCTTCAAGATATTCCCATTGCAGGTAGGCTCTCATTGCAGGAGCACTGGCCACAAATGGTAGAAAATAGTCTTAAGTCCTGTGTACCGCAGAGATTGTCACAAAGGAACCACGCCAGCTGGTTTAAGCTAGTGGCCAGATTTCTGGCTGAAGGTTGACTGGCACAGAATCAAATCATCATGGCTGCTGCTGAGATAGTGGACATTGACTAGTAAGATTCTCTGGGTATGGCCACACACAAACCACACATTGAGTAAGTGGTACCACTTACAGTTTTGGTACATCTCACCTCACAAACTGTATGTGTGCAGTCAATGGTTCCCTACTTCATGGAGAAGTCCACAATCTGTTTAAAGGGAGAACAGTGAATCCCTCTCATGCACTGGGAGATTCTGTGGCCTCCCAGATACAATGAATGATGGTAAGGCAGACTATGTTTGAGATGTTGCCTGCTCTAGTCTGGAAGAAAGCACTTTTGTGTAGAAATTGAGGCTGATAATCTCCTTGATGTCCGCCCATAGCACCATTCTTGTCGGTCCCACATCTATTAGGAAAACAGTGGTAATTTTAAGGGATTTATATTTGTATTACTGAATATAAGAAATAACTTTTGGATTTGAGTGAGTTCAAATTAATGGTTCTAAGAAAAGTAAAACTCTAGTTCGACAAAGATGTATATACGTGTGAGGGTATTGATCAGTTCAAATTGTTCTTCTATTGTGCTCAGAGTAGGTTACAGTATGAAAACTAAACAAGCTGGGATTTGTACCTTTAGAGTTGGAGGATTTTAGTGATTGTGTTTTTAACTAAATTTAAAGCAGTTGGTCTTAGGAAGCTGGAGAAGAAACATCTTTCTCAGATTTGCCAGAAGAAAAGCCATACCATGGAGTAACCATTTAGACAATAGTTGCAGAAATCTAAACAACCAATTAAGACAATTAGAGAAATGAAAACTTTCCCTGCATTTTGAAGTAAAAAGGAATAAAGATGAGCTACCTTTAGAACAGGATACTGTTCATAGAATTTAAAGTCAGGCCTGGGAAGAAAAGAGTAAATGAGTTTGGCTACAGATAAGCCACATATTTGAAGCACTTGTAAGATTTGGTCTACTTATTTTCAGTTTTTGAAGCAATAGTATTTTGTTGGGAACTGAATATCTGAGTTTGTTTAGAGTTTTGGATGCATGTTGTTATTCAAGATGAAGAAATTCTGAAAGGAGAGTTGGAGAACTTGAAGACAACTCCTTGCTAAAACAGTGGAGAGGAAGCCTTGTTTGAAAGGACAGTTGGAAGACCTGGAATTGGATCTTTGATAAAAGCAGCTGAGAGAAAGCATTGGTTTGAAAGAACATTTTAAAAGTTGCCCTTTTGGGATTGGAGTTTGGAAGCACTTATGTGGCAATCATCTGGGGGAAGATTTTGAGAAGAAGTTCATGGAAGACAGATTGAGTGGCACGGCCATTTGGTTTCAGAATAGAAAATTGTAATCAAATAAAAATCTTTGAAAATTGTTCACTTGTGAAGCTAAGGAGTGGAATGTAAAAGAGTATTGTATTATAATTAAACTTTTCCTGTTTAATCAAATGTTTTTTCTTTCTTGTTATAGTCCTGTGACTCTATTCCTCCATGTTTTAAAAAAGAGTAAAACTTATATGCCAGAATTCAACCATGTTGCCTGCCACAGAATCAGAGCAGATGAGTGGCCGACAATAGAAATGCCCGTTGATTATGGGTAAGAAATTCCCAGTCTCGCTCGAGCGAGGCTATTAAATTCCACCCACAATCTTTTGAGCCAAGTTCCATTATGGAACTGACCCATCCGGCACTAGTACAGTCTGGGATCCTAACACAGATTAGTTACCAAGTACTTGCTGAAGCAAAGTCACTGCAGTCACTGCTCATGGCTGAGGTTCCAATAGGAGGTGCTCTTTGAAGTTCCTTAGTGGGCAAGGCCTCTTACTGACAGCCTACCTCATCCTCATCCTCCTCCTCCCTATGTGAGCAGCTTGTTCTCCCTGCTGTCTCTGCTCCACCTCCCAGTCACACTGCGGCCCAAGGCAAGTGCAACCATAGCCTTACGATACCTCTCAAAAGAACAGAAAATCAGCAAAAACAGCCAGGTATATTGTCTTAATTATGCGTAGAATTATGTGGAAAATAGTGAGGTGATTCAGCCCTGTGAACAATGTGGCTATTTAATTGGATGGAATTATTCAGAGGTAAGTGGATTCCAAATTAACTTAACTTGCTGAGAAACATAACTAGCAAGCTTCCACTTAAAGGGTGAGGATTAACACCAGTCAACCTTCCTTAAAGCAAGGACGATATTGTTCTGGAGAGTGTGCAGAGGAGGTTTACAAAAATGTTGCCTGGGCTAGAAAAATGTAGCTACAAGGAGAGATTGGATAATTGAGGTTATTTTCCTTGGAACAAAGATGGCTGAAGGGTGACTTGATAGAGGCATACAGAATTATGTGCGGAAGAGATAGGGTGGACAATTGTTAGAGTGTAAACTTGTTTCCCTTGCTGAAGAATTCTAGAACCAGGGGACATAGATTCAAGATCAGTAACAGTAGGTGTAGAGCGGACATGAGAAAGAAATTTTTTACGCAAAGGTGGGGGAGGGGCCTAGAATTCGCTGCGTGAGTTGGTGGTGGAAGCAGAGACTCTAAACTCTTTCAAAAAATACCTGGATCCACATCTTAAATTCTGTAAGCTACTAGGCTGTCGACTAGGTGCAGGAATGTGGGATTAGAAAGGAGACTTGAGTGTCTTTGGGTTGGCATGGACAAGATGGGCTGAATGGCCTCCTTCTGTGCTATAATTTTCTCCAGTTCTCTTACTGGCACAATTGAAGGATCTTTGAGCTATGGTCTCATTTTAGCATTGAGGCTTCATAAATTCCTGAAGCTGATGGAATCAGGAAAACATTGAATCTGTTGATTTGGAAATTGTTATTGTGGAACTACTCTCTATTGCTGCAATTTAAATTGCATGTGGACTTAATTTTGAATTGAACTGAGGCGTGAGGTTAGCTCTGCTGCACCACTGCCTGAATGATCATTTTTGAGCTCCTTTCTGGTGATTTCTTTGCACTAATCATCACCTTAATCCTATTACTTTGATGTGAATTGCTTCCTAATATTTGCTGCAGTGAGCTATGCTTTTTTAAAATTAGCCAATTTATTGTTTGCCACCAGAGGGCAACATGTTGAGTTTTATTGCTGTTTTCATGTGTGTTTAACTAATAAACTGGTGATTTACAGTAAACTGCTTCTTTCAGGATGACAAAATGCACTGGGGTTTCTGTGAGGGTTAGTGTTTCTACTCCACGTGGAGTAGATAAAAGATTCTAGCAAACAAGAGCCATTCACATAGATACTCCTCATCTTTCACTCAGAATCCCTACAGTGCAGAAGGAGGCCATTTGGCCCTTAAGCCTGCATTGCCTCTGATAGAATATCTTACCCAGGCCTACTATTGCCCTAGTCCAATAATCTCATGTACTCACCCCATAATCCCCCTAATTTACTCATC
The DNA here is from genome assembly GCA_024679065.1 of Sphyrna mokarran. Classification (NCBI taxonomy): domain Eukaryota; kingdom Metazoa; phylum Chordata; class Chondrichthyes; order Carcharhiniformes; family Carcharhinidae; genus Sphyrna; species Sphyrna mokarran. The sequence goes on along the minus strand of JAGIQG010000001.1, from coordinate 128,584,152 downwards.
CTGGGACATCAAGGGGCAATTTAGCATGGTTAATCCTCCTAACAGGCACATCTTTTACTGTGAGAGAAAACCAGAGCAGCCAGAGGAAACCCACACAGATATGGGGAGAACATGCAAATTCCACACACACAGGGCAGGATTTTCTGGCTGTGTGCTCACCCCAAAACTGGAAAATCCAGCCCCAGGTCAACAGATCTTTCCGTGGTCCGCTCCTCAGCTGCTATGATTCCCGTGGCAGGTGGAAAGAAAAATCCCCGGAGACAGTCACCCAAGATCGAACCCAGATCCCTGATGTTTGCCGCAGCAGTGCTAACCACTGTGCCATCTTGTCGCCCATGCCGTTCAATTTGCCTTTTAGCTGACAAAGATTGGACATTGAGTTAGAAAGAAAGGCCTTACAACTCTGTTGTCCGTTGGTTCAGAAAATGAGCAGGAAAGACCACTTACTGGCACTGCAGTTATGCTTGAATAAATATTATTTTTCTGACTAAATTTAACAAGAAAGTAACTTTAGGAAAAAAACCCTTCTGGATTGGTATATATTTATGTGAGGATGCCATGACTGTGAAGTAAAGATTACGAGCAATTCTTCCATTGAGTTTCATACTTGACTCTGTAATAACACTGATAGCTCAGAGCCAGATAGTCATCAGCTCAAGATGCCTTCTCGAGACTTGACCACAGGATCTGCAGTGTCAGAGAGATGCCATCATTTGGATTTATTGTCAATAAAGCGAAGGAATCGATAGGCACTGTGTGCAAGCAACTCAATGGAAAGATTAAACCACTTTGCAATGATGTTGCAGGAAACAGACAGCAAGTTACACATCAATATACCTCTCAGTTAAAGTTCAAACCACTTCCAAGTCTGTTCATTTTAATTTGAAGGAGTAATCTCCTTAGCGCTGCAATCTCCTCCAGTCCTGCAACACCGTGAGAACTGCCTGTTTCTCTGACTCTAATCTCTTCTGTGTTCTGGGTTCATCTGGTGTCTTATCGGTGAAATTCCAAGATTTGTATGTTTTATCACGAACCATTTATTGGTAATCGTTAACTGTGTACCCTGCATGGCACTATTCCCAAGTCGGTTACTTCTGGACTTCTGCAGTCTATTACCACATGACTCTATACATCATACAATGGACAGTGTTATTCTTCAATTCCATGTTAACCCTTTGTCCGCCAAGCATACTTATATTACAATAGCATGCAGGCACACATAACACCAATCTCTGGTACACATCCCCAATCATCTCATTCCTCTTATGGAGATTTTACTTTCAATTGTTTAGGCCCCCTACTCCAGATTTCCTTGCCTAAGCTTCTCATTCCCACCAGCTAAATCTTCTCTTTTAAGAATCTCCTTAGAACACAATTCTGACTAAACTGCTCCTAATGACTCATTCTTTGGCTCAGGTTCTATTTTAGCTTAATCTTGGGCCTGCTGATGACACTACTGTAGCGGCTCGGATCTCAAACAATGACGGGGTGCAGTAGGATAGAGATAGAGAGTCTGGTGCACTGGTGCAATGACAATGATCCCTCCCTCGATGCCAGTAAAGCAAATGAGATTGTCATTGACTTCAGGTAGCATAGTGGAGGACAACCCCTGTCTAGATCAAAGGGGATGAAGTGGAAATGTTCAACAGCTTCACATTTCTAGATGTTCAGATCACCAACAACCTGTCCTGGTCCCTCCACATCAATGCTATGTTTAGGAAAGCCCACCAACACCTCCAATTTCTCAGAAGTCTAAGGTAATTCGACAGGTCCACTATTATTCTCACCAATGTTTATAAATGCACTATAGAAAGCTTGGTATGGCTCCTGTGCTGTCCAAGAAACTATAGACAGTCATGAACAAAGACCAATCCATCATGCAAACTCGCCTCTCACCCATTGACTCTATCTATACTTCCTCACTGCCTCGGAAAAGCAGCCAACGTAATCAAGGACTGCTTGCACCCCAGACATTCTCTCTTCCACCTTCTTCTGCCAGGATAAAGATACAAAAGTTCAAGGTCACATACCAACGGACTCAAGAACAGCTTCTTCCCTGCTGCTGTCAGACTTTTGAATGGACCTACATTATATTAAGCTTGACACACTAGCTATGACTGTAACACTACATTCTGCACTGTCTCCTTTCCCTCTCCCCTACAAACTCTATGAGTGGTATGTTTTATCTGTATAGTGCATAAGAAACAATACTTCTCACTCTATTCCGCTGTGTGTGACAATAATAAACCAAGTCAAGTCAGACTGCCTTGGGATTTATTCCAGTGCTAAAGACATTGGTTGTAAATTTTGGATGGCTGACAAGTGAAGCTGCTCACCCTTCCTGTCATTTAAGTTAGAAGGTTGCAGGTTCAAGCTTTAATCTAGAGATAAAGTTTGCAATCGGATGATATTTCAGTACAGTACAGCTGGAGCCCCACATTATCAGAAATACCCTGCCTTTCATGTGAGACTTTAAACTGAGGCCCCAGTTTATTACTGGAAGAAGAATAAAATAGTTTTGTCAGTGTCCTGGCCATGAGAGCTTATATTGAAAACAATCCATTCCTAATGATGAATAGGGAAATTGTGGGCAGTGCAGCCTCTAATGGTGAGTTTGGCTTACACTTGACAGCATTGACTTGATACCATGTTACTTTGATACTTTGTTATCGATTGGAAAGATCAAAGTTTAGAGATACCCAAGTGTGATCACCAAGTTTGATTAGCAATATTCTAGGAGCTTTACATTAATAGGGGTGCTTAAAGTCACCAAGGATTTAAATGGAGTGAATTAAGGGAAGCTGTGTCCAATGGCTGGAATATTGATACAGTATAAGTGAGTATGGTGCAGTGACATTGAACTGAATTTGAGGCAGGAGTTCCAACAAAAGACCAGAAAGCTTGGGCGACTCCATCTTACCTGCTTGCAGAACCCTGAGCCGCATTTTCCCAGAGTCAGGCAGCAAATTTGTTGCCATTTGGTTAAAGTTAACATTAAAGTTTATTAGTGTCACAAGCAAGTTAACATTCACACTGCAATGAAGTTACTATGAAAATCCCCTAGTCACCACATGCCGGTGCCTGTTCGGATATACTGAGGGAGAATTTAGCGTGGCCAAAGCACCTAACCAACACATCTTTGGACCGTGGGAGGAATCTAGAGTACCCGAGAAAACCCATGTAGACACAGGGAGAATGTGCAAACTTCACACAGACAGTGACCCAAGCCGGGAATTGAATTTGCATCCCTTGCGCTGTGAGGCAATAGTGCTAACCATTCTGCACCGTGCCACCTCCTTTTGGATTTGAGATTCCTCCTTTTGAACATTGCTGTCTATCTTGCAAGAACTGCTGACCAAAGGACAAGATGCTCAGCAGTCTCAGTGTACAGCTGGAATCTTCCACCCATGCCCGATTTTCCACAATACCAGTGTACAAACACACCAGTTGCAAAGTGTGTCTGGAACAATGTGGCATGCAGATATTGGCTCTCAGCTGAACAATATCTGGGTCAGCCTCTGGAGTTTGGAATAGAGATTGCCAGCAACCCTGGACCAGGGAACACCACTGCAGGGGGCCAGTGGAGCAGCTACAGATGAATCTTTCACATTCAGTCTCCTGAAAAGAGTCCACCTTCCAGCTTCAGAATGTTCCTGGAGATCCATCTTCTTTCTACAATAGTGGGTCAGTGAAGTTGGCTCCTTTTCAATATGGTGTCTGAATTGGGTGGAGTACTACACACCATCATGCTTGCCCCGCCACAGAATATAGCACAAAATACCCAGCTACATAGTGAATGATGTTGGACTGGAAGATAGGGTGTGGTTTGCCAACAGCCTTTGCAATGGGAAACACACCGCATTCTTGTCCCCTGTCAGTTGTGACAATTCCACCCAGTATCTTTAAAATGCAAAGGACAATTAGGAACAATAAATGCTCACCCAGTCCACATTCCATGAACAAAATGCAGCGGAGTTAGCAATCAGGAAGATGGAACCCCAGGCTGTATGTTTAGGCAAAAGTGATGGTCATACGTCAAGTGTGATGTGCAGGAGATGTTTCTTGTCTGTCGAGACTTTTCAAGCTACAGGAGCAGTCAACATCAGTTATGTCTCCGGTTTGTGAGGGAGAAGCTCCCTCTGCTGTTTTGAATAATTCATGCATTTTCTAAGGACCGTGGTTGGGATGTATCTGCACTAAGGGCAGGAATCTTCCTCTTTTTGATATTGTTTTGTATTGTTTTCATTCTTTAATGTTGCTCATCCCTAATTGTCCTTCAGAACAGCTTAGCATCAACCACATTGCTGTGGCTCTAGAGTCACATGTAGGCCAGGCCAGGTAAGGACAGCAGATTTCCTCCTCTGAAGGACATTAGTGAACCTGGTGGTTTTTTAACAACAACTGGTGAAAGTCACCACTGTCACCATTGCTTAGACTAACTTTCCATTCTCGGTTTGGGTGATAACCCCCGGGACTTGCATGGGGAATCACTGATTGACCTTCCTGTAGAACTCAAAGAATACGAGCTTCTGAGGATTGGCAATTATTTACCAGTGGAACTTGTATATTGAGCCCTGTATAAAGAAAGCCCTTGAGTGGGTCCATTATTGCACTGTCCAGGGTGGGACATGTTTGTGTTCACCACTGGCTTGAGTTTTTTTTTTATTTTGTACAATAAAGCACTGTTCCTTTACAGCTGACTCCTGGAATTACTATAGTTTATTAATGAGTTGAGTTCAAATTCCACCAGCTGCCCTGGTAAGATTTGAATTCATGTCCTCAAAGCATTAGTCTGGGCCACTGGATTACTAGCACAGTGATGTTAGCATTATACCACTATCTCCCTGGCAGCCAGCTGCTATAGTAACCAGGAGTGAGGAGAATACTGGTTTAGATTGAGTGTTACCCAGTGGACAGAGGGAACACGCCCAACCTTTGAATGCAAACAGCAACCTCCTTTCCCCGGGCACCTCTTCCTTTCCCATTTCACACAGGCATCACCCACCCCACCTTCAATTGGCATCCCACCCAGCGTACTCATTATTATACCAGCCATGTCCTTTGCCTCCAGATGTAAATTTCCATTTCAGTTCCTAATTACCTCCATTTCCCCTCTTGCTATGTTTGCCTATTTATATGCTTTTGGAAAATGTTTGTATTTCCTTTTATCTTAGTTGTCAATCATTTGCCACATTCTCTCTTTGTCTTTCTTATTTCCTGTCTCACTGACCCTCTGGAACCTTTATATTCAGCCTGGTTCTCACTGGCGTTGACAACCTGATGTCTGCCTGCTCCATCTAACTCTTTATTTTTTTTGTCATCCAGGAAGGTATGGCTTTATTGGTTGTTTGTTGGATGGCACAGTGGCACAGCGGTTTGGCAGCACTCAGAGGGGGCCGAATCTTTGGAATTCAGAGGGCTGTGGAGGCTCAATGACTGAGTATGTCCAAGACAAAATAGATAGATTTCTAGATGCTAATGACATTGGGGGACATGATAATGCTGGGGGCGGGAAAATGGCATAGGTCAATGATTAGCCGAACAGGCTCAACGGGCCAAATGACCTTTCGCTCCCAAGTTCCCATTTTCAAAAGCAGAAGAGGGGGAATGGAGGAGAAGCTTGTGGTGAAATGCCGAGATGAAGTTGGAAGAAGCTCATTTGGAACGTAATCATCGTCACGTTTGATCAGATAACCTATTGCTGCTGTAAATTCTCTGTAATTCAATGTAATGTTTCATTGACTCAATAACTGATTGAAATAGTCCTCCATCTGACCCTTTCCTGGTTTGAGCTATCTTCCTGTAAATCCCCAGTCTTGAATGAGCATTCAAAACGTATTAGCCTTATGTGACCAGGGATCCCCTGTTATCAGTGGCTGCTCTCAGCCTCTATCTGTTACTCAGGATTAAGATGAAATCTAGGTCAACCCTAAGAGGCTTTTGACCTCTTTTTAGGATATGAGGCCCCGTGATTGAGAATGGCTGGTGTTACTATGTATGTCGCTGTGCGTGGAATGCACTATCAAAACAGTTAGTGACCACAAAAAGCTTTCCGTTCAACCAATCTTAGTGTTTTCACCAATCCCATGCAATTAAGACATGCATTCAGCTGAGAGTTAATGTTTTATTCACAGTTCCCTGGAAGTAGGTCAGGATATGTCGTGTTTTATCTATCAGATTTTGAAGGATGAGGCGCTTGGAGAGTTAGGATCTGGGTCACTGTCTGGAACTCTGTATGAGGTGAGTGTCAATATACCACTTTCTGCTCACTTTTGTCGCTCAGATTGACTTTTGCAGCTTGATTTGTCCTCAAACACTCTGGCACATGATCTTGTAATGATTGCTGCATCATTACAGCCAGTGGGAGGAATATTATAAGCACTGAAGTAAGAGCTGAGGAATCAGCAACAAGGCCAGCTTACCTTTTGACTGCTATTTCCACTATGTGTTTAGACTAATTGCTGAAATATTATTTTTCTCTTGATATTAGGATCTTAATGATCAATTTGTACACCTCTCTTCCTGCTCCAACCTATGTTATAGGGTGTATTCTTTTTATTCAGTCATGGAATGTGGGAATCATTGGCTGGCCCAGCTTTTATTGCCCATCCCTATTTGACACAGTTCTGATGCTCCAGTTTCCTCCCATAGTCCAAAAGATGTGCTGGTTAGCTGCATTGGTCATGGTAAATTCTCATTCGGTTAGCACTGCCGCCTCACAGCCCCAGCAGTCTGGCTTTGACTCCCATTTGAGTCACTGTCTGTGTGGAGTCTGCACATTCTCCCCGTGTCTGTGTGGGTTTCTTCCAGGTGCTCTAGTTTCCTCCCACAATCTGAAAGACTTGCTAGTTAGGTGCATTGGTTATACAAAATTCTCCCTCAGTGTACCTGAACAAGCGCTGGAGTGTGGTGACTAGGGGATTTTCGCAGCAACTTAATTGCAGTGTTAATGTAAGTCTACTTGTGACGCTAATAAACAAACTTACATTTAACACTTAAGCTTAAAATTGAACTGAATAGGCCATTTCAGAGGACACTTAAGAGTCAACCACGTGGATTCTATGTATGCACTGCTGAACTATGTAAGGGGTAATTAAGTATCTGTTCAAGTGTCAAACCAAAACCAAGATATTGAATTTGATGATTTGCCATGATCTGAATGAATGGTAGGGCAGGCTCAAAGGACCAAATGACCTACTCCTACTTCTAATTTCTATGGGCAGGATTTTAGTGCCTTGCTCAAGTGAGATTGGAAATTCCCACCCGAGGTCAAGGGAATTTCCATTGTGTGACCTTTGCCTGCACCGATTCCGTGGTGGGTGAGGTGGTAGAGTTCCAGGCTATGTTTCTATAACAGAGTGACCCTAAAGACAGTGAGGAAGAGATTCTGGAAAAGAGGGGAACAGCAGACAGCGAGCTGACTGGAATGTAAAGGAGAAAAAGTGAGTAAGCAGGAAACAGATTAGAGAGCAAATGGTAAAGGAATGGTTCTAATCAATAAACAGGAGAAGACGTGAGTGACGCATTTGATCATTTCACTGTGGAAGGTCTGGGTGTGATTGCAAATGAAGGGTTAAGTTGAGTTGACAAAGAAAATGCTTGCTGTGGTGGGAGGCTGCAGGATGGGTGAGACGCATACTAAAGAGAGGCTATGGAGGATTGCTGCTCTTCATATCAGAGAAAGGAAGGCTCATTGTGTCAGAACTGCCCATTTTAAAAGCGACTGCGAATAATTCGACAAAGGTTCCATTCAGAGGGCCAGCGACATCATCGGTTGGCAACTCAACCATTCGTCACTTTTAAAGTTTAAAGTTTATTAATTAGTGTCCCAAGTAGTCTTACATTAATACTGCAATGAAGTTACTGTGAAAATCCTCTCATTTTCACACTCCGGCGCCTGTTCGGCTACACCAAGGGAGAATTTACCATGGCCAACGCATCTAACCAGCACATCTTTTGGATTATGGGAGGAAACCAGAACACCCGAAAGAAACTAACCCAGACATGGGGAGAACATGCAGACTCTGCATCGGCAGTGACCCAAGGCAGGAAATGAACCGGGGTCTGTGGCGCTGTGAGGCAGCAGTGCTAACCACTGAAATTTGAGGTTCAAACCTTCATCTCCCTTTATGGACAAGGGGATGAAGATTTGAACCTTCTGGACATTCTACTGGAATAATTAAGTGGCTGAGGAGTCATCCTTAAGTAATGGGCCATCTAGGCTTTGGGCATGTTCTGAGACAATTCACTAAAATAAGAGTAATTTGAAATTTGCAAACATAGTGGTGTTTTGGGGGAAGGGAGTGGCTGGTGTTGCATCTCCGCCTGAAATGACAGGTCAGTTTGTTATGAAAGTCTCACCCTGTGGGATGACTCGATATTGTGAACATCCACCAGTGGCCTTCATTGTATGTTCGATACTAATTTTAACATACAACAACACAAACTGTTCTGCTCTTTACTGACTTCACCGATGTGAGACTCACTGTTAAAGAAAAAGTAATATTAATTTGTAACCTTCCTGGGCCACTCAGCTGGAATGGCAAGTATTACCGAGACAGCAAAAGATTAGCGAGAATTACACAACAATGGAGAATTAAGAGGTCTTTGACTACAGGACAAAGTCCTCGAAAGACAAGTCAACCACAAAGAAATTGTGAAGCTCTGAAGAAATAGCATGCTGGGAATATTGTTGTCACTGGGTAATGCTGTGAGGTTGGTTGTGAGTGCACTATTGTTCCTCTCTGCTTTCAACTGAATGGCTAGCTCTTGGATTTAGCAACTAATATCAGCTGCTATTCACTTTGGGGCAAAAGGTTCAAATGGAGGGCAAAGATCAAAGTTGAATGTCTCCTTTCAATTGCTTCTTCTCAAGCTTGTTGTCGGTTCCCATGACGTTTGTGAAGCTCAGATTAAATCTGTCATGAGTCCCACATTCAGCAGCAGTTGCAGCCTATGAATCCTAAAATGGAAAGCAGGAAAGAAAATGTGATAATGCACATTAGTTGTAGAACATTTATTACATATATTACTATCTGTATGTTTGTTCATGTGTGTGTGTGTGTGTGTGTGCATGTTTTGAATTACTTTGCAAGAATTTAATCACCAGAAATGCAGCAAACAGAAGAGTTAGGATGATAGATACATACAGACTTGTTAAGCAATTACTGTGATTCATCAGCAGATCCCAAACACTGAAACCGAAGGGATTTTAAGATACCGGCTTTATTTCTTAGTATCTAGTGTCCTGTTCTGAATTTTGCACTAAAAATAACAGTGAGCCTATACTGTTATTGAAATGTAAACCAAACAGTCACTTCAAGCAACTACACGTGTAGTTAAATCAGAAAATTGCTGTCTGAGTTGCCCTATTCCTTCAGGAGCTGCACTACAGCAGAATCTTGCTGAGAGACTTGGCTTTGAAATATATGGAATAGCATGGAATTGATGTACTTGTCCATAAACTCATCGGAGAAGGTTAGCACTTGTCTACTGCAAAGTAAGCAAAATTTAAATACTGTGATAAATCATAACTAACAGGCTTATTGAGCCTGCACTAACTACAATCCCACCCAGACCCTAGCCCTGTACCCCACACATTTATCCTAACTAGTGCCCCTGACACTAAGGGGCAATTTATCACGGCCAATCCGCCTATCTTGCTGTTGATGTCAGCGAGCTCTACCAGCTGAACTGATGCTCTATTTGCAAACTTGATCCACGCAGTCCATTCAATGTATTCACTTCTCAGTGAAGCCGTGTTTGGCTGCAAGTGGGACCCAGCATTACTTAACGATATGTGGGGGAGGTACTTCTGACTTGCTGCTCCTCAGGCTGAGTTTGTGGAAGAATTGTGTTTTGCTTTTGAAAGTTTGTTTTGGAAGCAGCAGCTTAAACTCAGGGAGGACAGAGGACAATGTGATTCCATTGTCTTTGTCTCCATGAGATGGAGCATAGGCTGCAGGAAAGGAAGAGGAGGGATCTATGCCAAAAGTTCTACCCGCTAAACATTTTTTGAGGCCATTTTTCCTATCTATGCCTGAGTCAGTAGTAATATCTCACATGATTTAGCTTAAAAAAAAGAAAGTGTTCACTGAACTGTGCCAACCTGAGTTAGAGTCTCCCTCCTGGATGGCGACAGCTTGGCCAATGCCTGTAAATGTCATTCTTGCCCTAAGCTTTTTTGCATTCAGGACATTCCGGGTGGAAGTAGGAAATACTTCCAACACTCCCTCTGGTGTGCAGTGGCATGATGGTAAGGTTACTGAACTAATAATCCAGAAGCCTGGACTGGTAACGTGTGTTTGAATCTGCAATAAAAACTAGCCTCAGAAATGAACCCACCAGGAGTACTGTCCTCATTGAGATGACTACACAATGGTATATAGTCAGGAGGGAATGGCACTGGGGTGCTCAGCATTGAATCTGAGCTCATGAAGTCTCATAGCATCAGGTCAAACGCCGGTAAGGAAGCTTATAGCTGATCATCACCTACCATCCTCTTAGAGTTTATACAACAGTGCTGCTCTATATTGAACACCACTTGGAGGAAACACTAAAGTTGGCAAGGTGAGAGACTTCAGTGTCCAACACCAGACTGATTTGGTGGAAACGCTTCTAACTGAACTGGCCAAGTCTTGAAGGATAGGTCCCTCAGAATATGCCTACAATGAGAAAAGTAACATGAAGTAAAACCTACTTGACCTCATCCGCACCAATCTACCTATTGCAGATACATCTATCCATGGCAGTGTTGGTGGAGCACTATTGCAATAACCTGTCACTGATACTCAGTGTGGGTTCCGCCAGGACAACTTAACTCCAGACTTCATCACAACCCTCTTCCAAACTCAAACAAAGATATTGTATTCCAGAGGTGAAGTGACATCAAGGCAGCACCTAACTGAGTGTGGTGTCAATGGAACTTAGTCAATGGGATTCATTCTCCACTGGTGGGGTTGGACTTATACATATCACAAAGGAGAATGCTTCTGGTCATTGGATGCCAGCCATCTCAGCCCTCGGACATCACCACAGAGTCCCTGAGAATAGTGTCCAAGACCCGACCATCTTCAGCTGCTTCATCAATGACCTTCATTCCATCAAAAGGTCAGCAGTGGGGATGTCTGCTGGTGATTGCACAATGTTCAGCACCATTTGCAATTCTGCAGATATTGAAAGCAGTCCAAGCCTACTTACATCTTGAAATTTTCAGACTTGGGCTGAAAAGTAGCGAGTTAACATTTGTGTGGCAAAAGTGTCAGGCAATGACCATCTCCAAGAAAAGACTATCTAACCATCTTCCCTTAATGTTCAACAGCATTACTGTTGCTGAATTCCATTTTCAGGAGGTATCATTGACCAGAAACTCAGCTGGACTACCCATATGAACACAGTGGCTACAAGAGCAGGTCAGAGGCTGGGAATTCTGTGGCAAGTAGCTCACCTCCTGACTCCCCATAACCTGTCCACCATCTACAAAGCACAAGTCAGGAGTGTGATGCAATACTCCCCACTTGCCTGGATGGAGCAGCTCCAACAACACTCGAGAAGCTCAATGTCATCCAGGACAAAGCAGTTTGCTTGATTGGAACTCCATCCACCACCTTAAACATTCACTCTCTCCAATGGCATCAGTGTATACCATCCCCAAGGTGCACTGCAAGGACTCACTAAGGTTCCTTCAGCAGCACCTCCCAATCCCGTGACCTCGACCATCTAAAATAAAAAGGATAGCAAATACTTGGAACATCACCACCTGCTATTTCCTCCAAACCTCACACCATATGACTTGGAATTCAATCACCACACCTTCACTGTTGCCTGGAACTGCAGCATTGTCAGCTTTCATAGACCAATGACAAATATGGGGTGGCACAGTGCTTAGCACTGCTGCCTCACTGCACCAGGGATCTGGGTTCGATTCTGGGCTCGGGTGACCGTGTGGAGTTTCCATGTTCTCCCTGTGTCTGCATGGGTTTCCTCCATGTACTCCAGTTTCCTCCCATCCTCCAAAGATGTGTGGATTAGGTTGATCAACCGTAGTAAATTGCCCCTTAGAGTCAACGAGATTATCTGGATAAATATATGAGGTTATAGGGATAGGGCCTGAGTGGGATTGTTGTCCGCGCAGGCTTGATAGACCAAATGGCCTCCTTCTGCACTGTAGGAATTCTCTCTGACATGAACTGCACATGGCTCAAGACATGGCTTATCACAAATTTTCCAAAGGTAGTTAGGATTTAGAAATATGTTCAAGCACACACATCCCATGAACAATTTTTTTTTAATATACTTTTCATCAGAGCATCTGGATGGATCTGCAGCCTATTTACTCCATCATGTTCTTGCTTCAAAGAGGTAAGCAGGATGAAAAGAGACATAGTTTCAACCATAGTTTCAACTACTGGATTCCCAGTAGTGATGGACTCCACTGACTGCATGCACCTGTCTCTGCCTGATCGCCATGACAATAGGGAATGGTACAAGAACCGCCTGAGATTCTATTTCAGAAACATGAAGTTGGGGTGCGACCATGCTAAGATGATTATGTTAGTGAATGCTTGCTGTCTTGGCAGCAGGCACCGTGCATTCATTTTGCACTGGTCAGCCCTATCCATTACCTTCAGGACTCCTGGAGAAACCAGGACTGCTTCTTCCACACTTAGAAACGTAGAATCCATGCAGTGCAGAAAGAGGCCTATTGGCCCATTGGTGTCATCCCAGCTAGGCACTATCCTCATAGCCCCAAATATATTTGCCCCATTAATCTCCCTAACTTACACATCTTGGGATACTAAGGGGCAATTTAGCATGGCCAATCCACTTAACCTCACATCTTTGGTGAGAACCAGGCAACCTGGAGGAAACCTACTCAGATGCAGCGGGGTGAGATTTAATGGCATTAGTTGTCCCGAAACTATAAAATCCCACCTAAGATCAATGAACCTTCCCATTGTCTGCCTCTCACCCACTCCAATTCCCATGGTGGGTGAGGCTGTAAAATTCCAGCAAGGGAGATGTACACACTCTACACAATAACACAAGGCTGGAATTGAAAGTGGGTTCCTACTTCTGTAAAGCAGTTGTTCCTACCTCTGTGCCACCTGATCACCTTACAGCCCATAGTTCACCGTGTGCAGATCCCAACTCTACACTTCCATAGTACATGCTGTGCTAGTATCTGAGCTGATGTCAGACCAACTGAGTGCTTCCTCATCACTGCCAAGGAATTGCTGTATCTCCCACTCCTGGGTATGCTATGGTTGGCCAAGCAGGAGTCCTGTCTTTCAGGCTCAAAGTTGAAGAGGTGAGTTGGCGTAAGGGAGGGAGGATGGGGAAGGAAGCAGCTGGTCCATGGCCACATCTGGTTGGTCTTTATGATGCCGGATGCCACAGACTTTCTTGCAGTCAGCCATTCGTGACACCACCTCCCCCGTCAGTGCAGAGGTGGCCAGTTTTCGGGGTCTCCCTCTGCTATAAGATACTTTGTCCTTCAGGAGAGAAGGCAAAATGTCAGTACGTGTGTTACATTACATTTGGGTGATGTGCCTGCTATTGCTGAGTAGCTGGACATTGTAATAAATTTCACAACACCAGGTGATGGCTCATGACTAGTTGGAGACAGTGAGATGGGGGTACGAGAATGACATCATTAGAAAGTTTGTGTGATTGAGTTAGAGGATCTGAATGTTAGGTTTGTGTGCTAGGGATACTCCTGAGTGATTGATGGACATGTGATGAGTTAAACAGTGTGAAGCTGATGGTTGGGCGAGTGAGAGACCAGACTTGAAAATGCATCCACTGATCTTGACTGCCCATTTGAGGTAGAACATAGGACATAGAAAAACTACAGCACAAAGAGGCCCTTTGGCCCACAAATTGTGCCGGTGATATCCCTACCTACTAGGCTTACCTATAACCCTCAATTTTATTTAGTACGATGTACTCATCCAGAAGTCTCTTAAAAGACTCCATTGGACCCTATCAAGGTCATTGAATGTTTTCTAGCATTGCTGCCAATTACTATGGACCAGACTCAGGGACTGACCTTCCTTTCCACCGAATCCCATTCCTCTTGGAGAGTCTTGTTTTCAGGGTGTTCTGGGTCTCTGCTGTCTATCTTGTGCGCTAACACCACTAATGATTGTGTTGCCATTCCTCTTCCTGACCTGGTGCTCCAGATTCCAGACTTGTACCCATATTTATCAGCAACTGCTTTCCAGTGTTTGTCTTTAAGAGGGACAGACTGCCTTTAGGAGCTGGAATCCATGCACTTTTCAGATCCCTATTGAGTATGCAAACCAGTTAGGAAGGCGGGATGTTCTGAGCTACGTGCTACAACCATTTAAATGAAGAAGTGGCACTAAATTTATGTGCTGCCTAACTGTGTGATAGTAGGTACAATCACGTCTTAAATCACAATCCCCACGCACCCAGAGCACAGTGCAAACTGATTTTTAACTCTGTGTGTGTGACAGTAAGGGTTCTTCAATCTGATGAAGGAGATGCACAGTTGCTTTGCCCTGTATCTCCTGTAGAGGGTACCACATTGTCTTCACACTCACTGACAGGAGGCTTTGGTGATAAACACTATGTAACATCCTGGGGCAAGTGTGAGCATATTGGCCAGTCGTTCAGTGCTGGAAAATCTAGGCCATCCTTGCCTTGTTAGTGGGACAACTAAATTAAATCAACTTGAAGCTGAAATCTCATTCTTCATAATCCCTGGAGGTCCTCAGTACCATCTATTCAAATAGAATTTTAATAAGGATTATTGTCTTCTGGGAATCCATGTGAGATACAAATAGCCTCTTAGCAATGTCAGAGATATTTCAAATATCTTATTTTAGAAGAGCTGACAAAAAAGGTTAAAACAAGCCTTAAATTATAAGTTTGAAGATAAGTATGCATGAGAATATACCACTATATCTGATCCATCTGGTTTAACTCAAAAGTTTTAAAAATGTTGGACGTCACTCAATTCCGCAGAAGTTTCAGCAACTTTTACAAGCAAATATTTACCATATCCCTTGAGAATTTGCTGCCACTTTTCAGATCCATTACATTTCAAATTAACTTGTTTCCATTCACCCACTAACAAATTGTTTGGTCAAAGAATGTCCAACGAAGTTCTTATCAGAGGAGGGAGGGGTAGAGAGGCAGAGAGATTCGGGAGTGAATTTCAAAGCATTAGAGTAGGTGCTCCCAATTATAGGAAAGGCAGGGATGAAGATTTCAGCAGCAGATGAACTGAAAGGAGAGGTGGATGTAAAAATAGGTGTTCTTGGTGATGGCAAGTTCAACTCAGGGTCAAAGAGGACAGACAGGAAGGGTATGAACAGTCTGCTTCAGGGTCAGATAGCAGTCAAGGAGCGCGACAGAGGTGGTGGCCAGGGTAAATGATGTAGCAGGGGATGAAGACAATGTGAGACAGACAGAGTGCCAAATCTGAGTCAGTGGAGGGGTGAGGGAGATGATGGTGAAGCAACATGTGGTCAGTGCATATGTAGAATTTAACATAAGGCTTGATTTTATAAAATGCTCCCCACCAAGATAAACATTTGATGAGGAAGTCCAGCCCATGGTGACGATGACTTCTCTACAGCAATTTAATGCTTCATTAATTATATTCATTCTGCCCTATTCTCAGAAATAAAGCCCATTTTAGAGAGCTACTGGTCAGTCAGATGTTGGACCAGCCAGGAGCACAGGCCGCTGTTGGGACTACAACCAGTCCAACCACACCAAACAGCCTAGGAATAAGGGAGAGAGATGGAGAGAGAGAGGTTGTTCTCCACTGCCTGACTAAATCACACCTCTTGAGCATCTGAAAGATAAAAGGCTTAAGTGTAAGATTGTGGTGTAGGATCCCCTATGAAGCACAGGACAACGCAGCTCTTTATCACCCCCTCCACCAACACCTCCAGTTCACTATGCATCAACCTTGAAACCTTCTCACTCCCCTCTTATGTCATTCTTCATTATTTTCCAAAACTGATTCACTTCAACAACAACTGCCAGTAGCAGCTCCAGCTATAAAGTAGCTCCCTTGAAACAGTGCATGATAGCTTTAAGGTTTTAAGGATGGCACAGCGGGCCGGTAGTTAGCATTTCTGCCTCACAGGGTCAGTGTTTGATTACCAGTTTGGGTCACTGTCTGTGTGGAGCTTGCACATTCTCCCTGTATCTACATGGGTTTCCTTCCAGGTGCTCTGGTTTCCTTCCATAGTCCAAAGATGTACATGTTAGGTAGATTGGCTGTGCTAAATTGAACCTTAATGTCAGGGGACTAGCAGAATAAAACACATGGGGCTATGGGGATAGAGCGTGAGTGGGATTGTGGTCAATGCAGACTTAAAGGGCTGAACAGCTTATTCTGCAATGTAGGGATTCTATGATTTTAGGCCAGTTCCGAGAGTGAGGCAGGAAATTAGGATTTTGGGTCCCCTTTAATTTGTACAGCCATTCAACTGAACAGTATAATCAGCAGGCAACACAGAGCTATTACGCTGCCTGTATTTCAACCACCAGTAAGGGCAGGTTAATAGCCCACTGTGATCCCCTTGCCTGTGTTATGGGTAGGATCCAATCGTCTCTTTAGAAATCTGGGCTGGTTGTCCCTATTAGCCCATGTATCATGTACCTTTAGACAATACCAGACCAAGCTAGATTCCTTGGCTAGCCACGCTGACACACTGCATTCCCCCCCCCCCCCACCCCCAACGACTATGGTAAGGTCTGCAGAACAAAACAGGCTACAAGATGAAGGCATGTAAAATCGCCGGTTCCAATGAACCCTCCCTGATAAGCTCAATGCATTTTATGCCCGTTTTGAGCAAAAGATCAGCGAGAGCACACACTCCACACCGGAAGCCCTGGATGAACTGATATCTGGGGTCACCATTGCAGATGTCAGAGCAGCTTCCTCGAAGGTCAACCCATGGGAAGCAACTGCCCTGGAAGGGGTACCCCCATGATTACTCAGATCCTGCAGGGAACAGCAAGTGAGAGTTTCACAGACATCTTTAACCTCTCTTTACAACAATCTGAGGTCCCTTCAGAAGACAACCATCATGCCAGTACCAAAGAGGAGCCAAGCAGCACATATGATTGACTATCATCCAGTGGTTCTGTCATCCATCATTATGAAGTGCTTTGATGGTACAAATCAATTCCAGCTTCCCAGATTGCCTCAATCCACTGCAGTTTGCCTACAGCCACAATAGACAGGTTCACAGCAGACATCATTTCCCTAGCCCTATACTCAACCCTGGAACACATAGATAACAAGGACATTTATATCAGACTCCTATTTATTGGCTACAGTTCAGCCTTCAACACTATTATTCCTACGAAACTCATCTCCATGACCCAGGGCTCAGCTCCTCCCTCTGTGACTGGATCCTGAACTTCCTAACCCACAGACCACAAACAACACCTCCTTCACAATCGTCTTCAACAGAAGGCTGTGTTCTCAGCCCCCTACTATACTCTTTATACACCTATGACTATGTGGCCAAATTTCTCTTCAACTCAATTTTTACGTTTGCTGATGATGCAACCGTAGTGGGTTGGATCTCAAACAATGACGAGACAGAGTACAGGAATGAGATAGAGAATTTTGTGAACTGGTGCAACAACAATAATCTCTTCACCAATGTCAACAAAATGAAGAAAATAGTCATCAACTTCAGAAAGAGTATTGGAGAACATGCCCTCATCTACATTAATGGAGACGAAGTAGAAATGGTCAAGAGCTTCAAGTTTTTAGGTGCCAATAACATCAATAACTGTCCTGGACCCCCCTACCATAGTTAGGAAAGCCCACCAATGTGTCTACTTTCTCAGAAGACTAAGGATATTTGACATGTCTGCTTTGAGTCTCACCAACCTTTACAGATGCATTCTTTCTTCTTGTATCACAGTTTGGTATGGCTCCTACTCTGCCCAAGACCATAAGAAACTATAAAAGGATCGTGAATGTAGCCCAACCTATCACACAAACAAACCTCCCATCTACTAACTCTGTCTACACTTCCCGCTGCCTCAGCAAATAGCCAGCATAATTAAGGACCCCTTGCACCCCGGACATTCTCTTCCACCTTCTTCCATCGGAAAATGGATACAAAAATCTGAGGACACATACCAACCAACTCAAGAACAACTTTTTCCCTGCTGCTGTCAGAATTTTGAATGCACTGACCTTATGTTAAGTTAATCCTTCTCTATACCTAGCTATGACTGTAACACCACATTCTGCACTGTCTTGTTTCCTTCTCTATGAACAGTATGCTTCATCTGTACAGCATGCAAGAAACAATATTTTTCACTGAATGTTAATACGCGTGACAATAATAAATCAAATTAAATGCTTCTTGAGCTCAGAATCAAATTTGTCCTTCTCTGGAGTGAACAGGTTTATCCCTCTCCTCCTTTTCTGAAAAGATTTTGCAATCATCTCTTTGACACCACCCACTTATTCGAGGAGGACTGAGAGATTGCGGTCAAAGATTCAGCTATCTGTACCTTTGCTTCCCTCAGCTTCTTAGAATGCATTCCAATTAGATCCAGTAACTTGTTAAATTTTAGCAATGTCAACTCATTTAACATGTACTTTCTCATTTCATTCCATCCAATATCTATAATCCCCAACCCACCCTCCCAACTTAATAAGAGTAACTTGACCCTCTTCTGTTGTAAAGATAGATGCCATTTCCTTGGCCTTCACAAGGCAGTTTCCATTTTCATCTCAAATTAATTCTGCCATCCTATTAACTATCCATCTGTTCCTTTGATATAAATAATACATTTGACAAATTTATCCCTTTGCTTGATCAAAACTTGCTGAAATCTTAGAGCTTCAAGGACTTTTTTGAATATAGCACTCAATCTGTCTAGGCTTTTAAGACTGCTGCATTCATTTACTCGACTTTCCTCCCTGTTCCATCAAGTGTTTGACGCTTTTGGTCAGGATTGCTGTAGGTCATGTTTGTTTTTATCCCTCAGGAGAGTGGAGATTTTGATGCTCATATCGTTATGTTGATCTGACAGCACAAGCTGCTTTGTCTTTGAAGACTAGAATAATTGAATTGAAGTGTTCCAGCTAAGGGGGGAAATGAGCAGCCTATTTTATACCCTATCCTTTTTATTGGAAAATAGACGGGGTATACAGTGGACTGAGGATCCCCTGTTACCCTTTTTCCATTTGCAGGATCAGTTACGGTAGATGTGCAGGAGTTTACTTTGACTGATTCTTAAACTGTTCAATTTCATTGTCATGCTTTCTTTACTTCTCCTGTTTCTGACAGTTTTCTTCCCTCACATCCTCCTCTCTTCAAGGCATTGACTCCCTATTATCTGCAGTTCTGAGATAAGAAAGTGGAACATTGACAAGCTATTCAACTGGAGGAAATTTGACATGTCGGCTATGACTCTCACCAACTTTTACAGAGGCACCATAGAAAGCATTCTTTCTGGTTGTATCACAGCTAGGTATGGCTCCTGCTCTGCCCAAGATGCTAGAAATTACAAAAGGTCATGAATATTGCCCAATCCATCACACAAACTAGCTTCCCATCCATTGACTCTGTCCACACTTCCTGCTGCCTCGGCAAAGCAACCAGTATAATTAAGTACCCAACACATTCTGGACATTCTGTCTTCCATCTTCTTTCATCTGGATAAAGATACAAAAGTCTGAGGTCACATACCAACCGACTCAAGAACAGCTTCTTCCCTCCTGCAGTCAGACTTTTGAATGGACTTATCTTGCATTAAGCTGATCTTTCTATACCCTAGCTATGACTGTAACACTGCATTTTGCACTCTCTCGTTTCCTTCTCTTTGAACAATATGCTTTATCTGTGTAGCACGCGAGAAACAATATTTTCCACTTATATTAATACATCTGAAAATAATAAATCAAATTTAATCAAAAAGCTCACAGCTAAACCTAAGCCTATCTTAACCCAATTTCCAGCTTGAATCACCGAGAGTTTAGAAGTTGATTTCTTCATCCCTGATCCACTGGACTAATTCCTAACACCAATACAAATTCATTTAAAAGGCAGACTGGATGAGGTCTTTAATGCATTGCATGAGGGTTTTGCAGAGACAAATTCAACTCTGGTTTTCTAAGGGAATTGGATTATTATCTGAAGAGAAAAGATTTGCAAAGCTGTGGGATAACAGAGTGGGAAGAGTGGGATGTTCTCAGGGAGAGCAGCATGGATTATGATTCAGTTCAGGAACTAAACCCTGTTTGGAGAAATGGCCAGCAATTTTCTTCGAACTGCTCTCGCTGCACACTAACCTTAATAGAGGCACAACAGAGTTTCTATTGAGTTGTGCGACCTGCACCTCAATAGGCAGAATGACACCAGCTCAAGGGAAAGTCGCTGCCTCTTTGGCTGAGTTTGTAGAATCATAGAATCCCTACAGTGCAGAAGGAGGCCAGTCAGTCCACTGAGCCTGCACTGACATCAATGCCATAACCCACATGTTTATGCTGCTAATTCCCCCTGACTCTAAGGGACAATTTACTATGACCAATCCATCTAATCCACATGTCTTTGGACTGTGGGAGGAAGCGCCTGGAGGAAACCCATGCAAGCATGGGGAGAACATGCAAACTCCACACAGACAATCATCCGATGCCAGAATTGAACCTGGGTCCCTGACACTGTGAGTGGCAGTGCTAATGATTGTGCCACCGCCATTCATCATGTTTCAAATATCTGTTCCTTAAAAATAAAGTGAGCTGTGTCAATGTGACATTAGGGGCTTAATATTTACATCAGTGCATGAAGACTTCATGCTATGTGGAACTTTCATTGTGGATGGGATGTCTTATTTGAAATGTCACAGGATTCATGGCAGAAATAGAAACAGAAATAGATTGCTGCGTTCTGTCTTCATATACTGCAGCTCCAAATATTAAATCAATGCAGTGTGACTGACTGGGAGCTATCTTGAATGGCCCAGCTAGCATCCAGTTCTGAACTGAACATAGTATCAGCCCATAGTGAGTTGTGGTGGTGCAAACGTGTGTCTGCTCCACTTTCCCTAAACTATGCACCGTGATCACACATTGAGGGGAGTCTATCACAGCTTTTTATTATTGCTTTCCTCTCACAGCTCTGTAACACTCATCCTCACAGCCAACACGTTTCATTTCCCATAGCCAATTCTAACGAAACAAGCTGTACCCTGCTCTCACAACATTTCCCCGTCCTGAAAATGTTTTTATTCTGCAGGCAGTCCCCTTACTGCAAAGTCACACTGGCTGCCTTAAGACTGAGAATTAATACACAAAAGCCTGCTCGAAGACTTCCATGCAGCAACATTTAAACTATTGTACCTGTGCTGTCCAATTAGTCCCACTCCCTCTTCCCGCTAGACTCAGTAATATTTTTTCCTTTTTACCCCATATGTACAATTCCCTTTTGAAAGTTAACATTATATCTGTGCCTGTATTGACCATGATGAATGGTGAAGGAGCTTATGCTCCAGAACACTGCTGCTCTCTGGGCAACTAAATTGCAACTTGTAGAGAGGAAGGAAAAGCAGCAGAGAAAAGCTGGAAAATATTGATTTTCTAAATGTTCTTGAATGATTCTATTATTTCCTGGAAAATGTGAAAACATTCCTGGAATGGTAAACAGGATTTCTTTCTAAAGCAATGTACCAATGTACCAATGGCAAAACCTTCAAAGCATCCTCATTAATTTCAGAGTTCAGCTTTCCACACTGCTGACCGGATTTAACACCTGTCAGTGGTGCATACAAGTGAAAGATTATTTTTTTCATTTAACCACGTGGTGGTTCTTATTGTTAATTAAATGGAATACACATTTGTGTCACTCTGGATCAGCTATCCCAGGCACACATGGCACTGCTTGGTCCAATTTAGTAAGAATCATAAAATTACAGAATCCCTACAGTGCAGAAGGAGGCCATTAGGCCCATCAAGTCTGCACCAACCACAAACCCAACCAGGCCCAATCTCCTTAATCCCTATTTATCCTGCTAATCTCCCTGACACCAAGGGGATGTTTAGCATGGCCAATCAACCTAATCTGCACATTTTTGGAGTGTGGGAGGAAACCAGAGCGTCCGGAGGAAACCCACGGAGACTTGGGGGGAATGTGCTAACTCCGCATAGACAGTGACCAAGGCTGGAATTGAATCTAAGTGCCTAGCGCTGTGTGGCAGCAGTACTAACCACTGTGCCACCATGTTGCCAAGTAATGATATGAAAGCCATGATGTGGAGATGCCGGCGTTGGACTGGGGTAAACACGTAATAAGTCTCACAACACCAGGTTAAAATGCAACAGGTTTATTTGGTAGCACAAGCTTTGGGAGTCTTATTCCTTCCTCAGGTAAGTGAGGACTCAAGCTAGTAAGACTCCAAAAGCTTATGCAGCCAAATACACCTGTTGGATTTTAACCTAGTGTTGTGAGGCTTCTTACTATGATATGAAAGGCCATGTTTATAATTTTAAATTTAGGATTAAAAAGTGAGGTCTTACAAATGATGAAAGACTTTGTATTTCATGGCTTTTCATGTTAAATCTCTACATATGGGAGGAGTTTTCCCTAAAATGACTAAAGGGGGAGTTGTCTGATCCTGCTGCAGTGAATGGAGATTTGGCTGAGTGCCAAATTCTCCACCCTTGCTTGCAAAGGCAACGAGTCATGAATGGCCAGTAACATCTCACCCTAAGTGTCAAATTTGGTTGGGAAAACCGGACGTGCCCGTGTGAATCAGATGGCAAATTTCCCATAAGAAGGCCAGCAGGATTTTCCCAACCTGCTGCAGTGAACAGAGATTTGGCCAGATGTCAAATTCTCCAACCTCAACAGTGGCAGATGCAGCATGAACAGGCAGTAAGATGATGCCTTTAATTATTTTTTGGGAGAGGGGTGAGCTTTGCACTGGTTTTGAGAGGGCTGGAGTCTAAGCACGCTGGCAAAGCCAGCTTCACAGAGACCAGGCATCAGTTTTAAAGGGCTCTCAGATCGCAAAGTGAAATTGAGGTACCCCCTCCCTCTAGCCATGGACATTGGATTTCCCCCCCTCCGTCCGCTCCTCATTGAAGGGACGTTTCCACATCCCCCTCCCTAAGAAAGTTCAATCGCACTTCCCAATGGGTCCCCTCTGTGATCCTCTTCACAACTCCCCATTCATGACCTCCTCATTCCTGATCCCCTATTTCATGCCCTGCTTCATGACTCCCCCTTCATGACATCTCCTTTTTGAGCACCTCTTCATGAGTGCTCACTTCACGACCCTCCCATTCCCTCCTTTATGATCCCCTTATGCCCCAGCTACTTTGGCACTGCCTTGTCTCCCGGGCAGTTTCAATTTGGCAAGAAATCTCTAAGGTTTCAGTCAACATAGGCGTCACCCACGGCATCCACCAGCGCAGGAACAGTCACCACGGTGGGGCATATTAGTGGTGAGGCTTCTGGATCACTTTCTGGTGCATACAACACAGCCACAGATGTACACCAGGTGAAGGAGGGAATGTCTGAGGGTTCAGAAGGCTGAGATCACCTGGAGCCATGTGCTCCCAACCATGTGCCAAGTCGCTGTTGTCTGGAAGTTGCTGGAGATGTAGAAACAGAGCCGGAAATTGCAGGAGGGACTGCCAGCAATCTTCCAGCAACTGTAAGGCCACTTGGAGAAATCCCACGGCCTTCAGGTGCAGGCATTGCACCCAGGCCAATATTGCAAAGGCGTTATAACGTTTGCTTAGAAAGGGTAGCAGAACTAGAGGGCACAGCCTCGAAATAATGGTGGGCAATTTAGAACGCAGTCGAGGAGGAGCTTCTTCACTCAAAGGTGGTGAATCTTTGGAATTCTCTGCCCGTTGAAGTGGTGGAGACTACCTCGCTAAATATATTTAAGTCACGAGTAGATAGATTTCTGATAGACAAGGGAATTAAGGGTTAAGGAAGAAAGTGGGAAAGTGGAATTGATCCACTTCAGATCAGCCGTAGTCTTATTGAATGGCGGGACAGGCTCGAGGGGCTGGATGGCCTACTCCTGCTCCTATTTCTTATGTTCTTATGTTTTTAATGTACCCTGCAACGTCCCACCATGTGATCCCACCAGTTCCTCACTTGGAGCACAAAATCAGGAAATCAGCCGTTAATGTATCGTATCGTGCTGGTTTGAACAAACAAACCTGAATTTATAAACCATGTTCCTCAACCCCAGGACACATCAAGGTACTTCACTGCTCATGAATTGCTTTGATCCCAACATTGTTCTGAAAGAGAGACTAAATTGGTTAGGATTATATTCATTCAGTGCAGAGAAGTGAACGGGATCTCATAGAAACTTTAAAAATTCTACAGGGTAGATTCAGAAAGAATTCTCCCATTGGTGAGGGAGTCCAAAACTAGGGGTCATAGTGTGAGGATAAGCGCTAAATCTTTTAGAACTGAGGTGAGGAGAAATTTCTTCACCCAGAGGATGGTGAATGTGTGGAGTTCACTACCGCAGAAAGAAGCTGAGGCCAAAACTTTTTGTGTGATTTCACAAAGAAATTAGATAAGCTTTTGTGGCTGAATGGATCAAGGGACATAGGAGAAAGGAGGTTCGGGATATTGAATTTAATGATCAGCCATGATCAGAATGAATAGCGGAACAGTCTCGAAGGACAGAATGGCCTACTCCTGCTTCTAGTTCTATGTTTTTATGTTAAACTGTTTAACTGGAGGTGTGTCAGAGCAGCACATAATATGGGGGAGGGGGCAAGTTCTCAGATTTTCTCCTTTGGGACGAGAATAGAGAGTATTTGCAGAGAAGAAGGTAAAATCAAAACTAAAATTTAAAAAAAAGACAGAAGAAGAGTAGCAAATAAGTGGAAACAAATCAAGATGGGAAAAATGTTGAATTCTTTTCTCACGTGCTTTATGCAACTGCTTGCTTAGGTACATCACTATTCTTGATCTTTAAATGTATTTTATTGTCATTGCAGCATATCAACCAAAAAATGAAGACTATCACTTAGCCCAGAATCAAGAGGGTTTCTCAGCACCAGTCCTGCAATTTCTATATATCTAGCAATGGACTTCTATGCTCTGTCAGTGCTCCATACAAACAAAAGAAATAGGAAAGCAATATGTTCAGAAATATATAAGAAAAAAATGCTGGGAGAAGGAATAGAATGAGGAAGATATTGAAGTCTAGGGGGGGTAACTATTTCTAACTGATGACAAATTGATTGTAAAGCTCTTAGTCATATGAAAAGCAAAGGCTTTTACTTTGTATTTGACCTTAAACACATTCAGCCCTGAGCAAATTGCAAATCTGTCTATCATATCTATTTGTGTTTACAGCATACCTCTCCAGAGACGGTGATTGGTCTCCATCTTACCAGGACTAAATCCTTATTTTTCTACTTAAATCGACAGCTTCATTGTGGAATAAGGTGAAGTGCTTTTTCTCCCTGAACTTTTAATGGAAATATTTTCCAGTTTGGTGGAACTGAAATCTTCACTGCAGGGTCGTTAATGCCTTAGTGATGTTGGGTCTGAAAAGTTAGTGGGTGATTTCTTTAATTACAGAGATTTACTGCACTTTACTGGAAGTAAATTGTACATGGTACAACTACCATTATGATGCAGCTCACAATATATCTTGCTGGGTGACTGCAGTGGGAGTATTTCGAATGCCATTCTGCAATCTATTCCCATTCTTTGGTACCAAATATATTTTAATGCAAGGTCAGTCATTCTTGGAGAGAGAAATCATGGATATAATTATAGAGTGTTTGTCTGATATACACCCTCTGTGACTTTGATAGTATGTTTTCTTCATCCTGTAATGTTTGAATTCAGATAAGAAGGTAGCTAAGTATTGATGACATTCCTAGTTTAAATTAAGCAGATGCATTTTCTATATTATCCTTCTTTGAAGGAAAAGAAAATGCTCTTGTAGGCGGGGAGGCCTTTTGTCCTAAACGGATGCATGCATAATTGCCATGGAAACAGCCTAACGGAGAAGCAACTAGCTCCCACAGTTTCCATGGCAACTGTTCCAAGGAGACAGGTTCTTCGGCAGGAAATGAGGTGAATATTAAATAAGTCATTTTTTTTTGGCCACGTTATTGCTGCATTATCCATTAATGGTTTGTAAGCCCGCCTGCACACAAACAACAGTGTTGGAGGACAGTCAGTTGCCAGGCCCTGATTGGAAATGGGCCAGGCCGACCCTGACTTTGCAAATGTAGGACATTAGTAAGTGATCTTTATCAATATAGAAGTAAAGTGCAGATTTCAGCCAGTTTGCATGCTGTAACATGTATTCAATGGTTAAAGATGTTTTGGTTCACCTTGAAGTGATTCTCACTCCCCCAGGTAAGCTTGCATTTTCTTTACAAATGCAGGTAACTTCATTTTCATTACCTCTGCACCCACCTCCACACCCCCCCGCCCCTCTCGAGAAGGATCATGACGCGGATAATAAAGCTGGCAGCTGTTCCCTGGTACACATGGGGATGAGCATATGGAAAACAGATTACAGGAAGCAGCTTTGTTGTGTTCTGGTGCTAAAATCCAGACTTACAATTCTCTCCCTCTCTCCTTCCTTTCATTTTTGGCTTTTGTCATAGTTCTTGCTGGAACAATGCACAACTTTCACTAGTACATTTCTAAACGTAAGTACCTGGACTATTTCATAGATTCAGACTGCAGATGATGTTTTTGTGTGTGTATGATTCTGTGGAGTTTAGTTTGGCCAGGCAGATATTATGTAGTGAGGTCATGTAGAGAAAAAAAGAGATTGGCAAGTGAACGGTTTATGTAGAATGTGGTGGATGAGTAGAACGTGTGGTATTCTTTTAAAGCTGAAAACTAGACAGAGGTGCATGAATGTTACCTGTGTTTGAGGGTCTGCTGCACTCTTTAATGCTGCATGTATAGTTAGAACCAAGCTGTCCTTCTTCACTGATCAGGAGGAGAGTGCGCAGAACTTAAAGGAATAAAGCAGTCAGGTTTTACAAAGATTATCTTAAATAGGAAGGAGTTAACAAAACAAAGGGGTGGTGTCAGCTAATATTATAAGGTTTTATTTAGAGGGGGAAGAGAAAAGGTCCCTTCTTTCAGCCAGTGTGTGGCTTTTAGTTTGGCTAGCACAATGCAACGATAAAGATGATTGGTAAGACGTGTTTCGAATAAGCGATCAGCAGCACTTTGCTGAGAGAAAGGGATGCAGAGGAGGCTGCGGATAGACAGAGGCTTGGTCCATGCTGTTTGGAGGATGGGGTTAGTAGGTGCTTCCATTTTTATTGCGTTACTTTTCCTGACGAGAGACACCTTTCAGTCGCAATGATGGCTGAGATGCTGCTGCCCCTGTATAACACATAGGGTCAAAGAGCCGTGAGCAAGAGTGCTTACATTAAAGCAGATCCAGATCATCATTTCAAATCTGTCACGACAGATGGGTGAGGTTTGTGCATTGCTGAATAATCCATACTGATAGCACACGGTTAGTGCTGATGCTCATTTCCTTCACGTTCATTGCTGTTTGTTTGGAAATATTGTCATGCAATACAATGGTAAGGGGCTTTATGTAAAACTCAACAAATTACATTTAGTGAGATGATATTAGATGCTATGACATACATTGTCTGAAATTTGAGATCTTTTTTCTTCACTGTGTTGAACTGGTGCTTTCCTGTTGTACAGTCTTTGCATAGTGAAATATTTTGATTGTTAAAATGCAGTTATAAAACTGGATAGTTTGTGAAAATTTTACCAATCTTGGAAAAAAGATTTGAAGAAGTCTGGCTTCAAGCCTGAAGCTGTATTGATCATTTTTTATCTGATCCTAGTATTGTCGTGTATATATGTCATATATTTTAATTTGTTAACTGCTTAAAACATTTCATTAACTAATTCTTTCGGATTTGAGATTATAAAATTTCAATGGTTGCTGCATTACAAAAATATTGCATCATCGCAAATTATTTAGCCCAGGGCAGTTTCCATCTTTCTCTGGTTATTGAGAAATTGTAGCCCAATGCAGTTTGCATCTTTATCTGGTATTTTTATAAGACTGTTGGGAGCTCCCAGTGCCTTGCTTGTTTTTCCTTGGCTATTTTTTCCTCTTTTGGTTGCTCCAGGTTTGGATTTCTTGAGGCTGAACAAGACAGGTGCTGACCTGCTTCCAAGCTGCCACCTGAATTGGCCATTAGAAGATGTGTAAGAGGAGATATGGTGGCACAGTGGTTAGCACAGTTGCCTCACAATGCCACGGACCCGACTTCTATTCCTGGCTTGGGTGGAGTTCTTACCATGTCTGCATGGGTTTCCTCTGGGTGCTCCGGTTTCCTCCCACAGTCCATAGATGTGCAGGTTAGGTGGATTGGCCACGCTAAATTGCCCCTTAGTGTCCCAAGATATATAGGGTAGGAAGGAATAGTGACGTAAATATGCGGGGTTACAGGTTACGTGTGGATAAGAGTCTGCCCAACACTTCCCTTCTCATTATGGACTTTGCTCTGCACTTCCTGTGAACAATACTGTAGAATGCGAAAAACCAAGCCTGTATTTTTTTCTGCCTTATCCTCAGTGCTATTACTTGCAACCCTGTTTCCTCCTCTTTCAAATAGGAAGATAGGATGGTCTGATCGATGAGTGAACTACAATCTAAATCTCCAGAACATTTTTCTGGTGGGGCCACAAGATTGAAAAACTTCGACAGGTACATGGATGAGAGGGGTGCGGAGGGATATGGTCAAGGTGCAGGTCAGTGGGACTAGGCAGAAAAATGGTTCGACACAGCCAAGAAGACTGTTTCTGTGCTGAAAGGCTCTATGGTTCTAAGATTGGTGAATCTGAATTGATATGTTTTTTTTCAGATTTTACTTCATATTGTTATGGTGAAAAAAATGTACATGAAACAACCTCTTGATTAGGCGATTTATTATTTCTAAGTTCCTGATGAATATGGTGGTACATGGACAAAGCTCAATATATATGTGGTCACACTCTACTATCTGGTTCAGGACTGGTTCAACTGTGTCAGAAGAAGAAAGTGAGTATTTGGAAATGTCTGATACTGGTCTGAACTAGAGGTCCATTTTACGGCGTACACAACCAGTTCAGACCAGTACCAGGCAGTTTTGTGACCCTTGACGGGACAAGCTCACCCTGGATGGCAACTCCTCTAGGTTGATTGGACTGTTTAGGCAGCAGACAATGGTGGTAGTCATCGTGGTTATATAGAAACATAGAAGATAGGAGCAGGACAAGGCCATTTGGCCTTTCAAACCTACTCTGCCATTCACCACAATCATGGGTGATTGTCCAACTCAATAGCCTAATCATGCTTTCCCCCCGTAACCTTTGATCCTATTCGCCCCAAGTACTATACCTAGCTGCCTCTTCAGTACATTCAATGTTTTAGCATCAACTTCTTTCTGTGGTAATGAATTCCACAGCCTCACCACTCTTTGGGTGAAGAAATGTCTTCTCATCTCTGTCCTAAATGGTGTATCCTGAATCCTCAGACCATGACCTCTGACTCTGGACACACCCACCATCGGGAACATCCTCACCGAGTCTACCCTATGTAATCCTAGTAGAATTTTATAAGTCTCCATGCGATTCTCTCCTCATTCATCCAAAATAATCCTAATCTAGTCAATCTCTCCTCAAGCATCAGTCCCACTGTCCCCAGAAACAGTCTGGTAAACTTTCGCTGCAGTCCCTCGAGAGCAAGAACATCCTTCCTCAGAAAAGGAGACGGAAGTTGCACCTAGACAATAATCTAGGTGCGGCCCTTCTCCTTATTAAGGAAGGCTAGCTCTTCACCATACAGGGTTCTATCTAGCAATCTCAGACTCATGGTTTGGCTGCCTGATGGCATACTCACGATTCCCTTCTCAAACTCAGATATCTCATGGAAGTGGGGTTTTATGAAATGGGAAGGGAAAGATGACAATTGAATAGCATGGATGATGCAGAAATGAGATCATTTTATTTCTCTTGTATCAGGTGGTATGGTCACAAGTAGACTTTGGCAGTAGGTATGTCTACTGTCTAATGGCTCTTAAAGGCCACAAATAATATTAAGCATTAAGGCTATGTAGCTCAACCAGTGTTAGAACGGTTAGACAGCTCCAAACTGCTCAATCAGGGATTGGATGGATAAAATGTTTCCAATTAGTGCTCCTTAGTCCCCCAGTTAGGGGGACTAGCTAGGGTAAATGCATGGGGTGATGGGGATAGACCTGGATGGGATTGTGGTTGGTGTGGTTGGTGCAAACCCAATGAGCTCACTGGGCTCCTTTTACACTGTAGAGATTTCTATGATTCTAATACAATAAATATACCCTGTAAAAATGATAAGGCAAGTTATTGGGAGAATCTAGTTGGAATTCTGAACTGCAACCAACCTGTGTTTTGCCATGCAGGCTGTGTTCAGTAGAATTACTAACCTCACAGGCTAGGGAAACATACATATTTTACAAACACTATGGGCTGAACATTAGTTCAGGAACAGCGAGCAGCTGGTAGCGATGGGTGCAGGAGGGGGGAGTGTTAGAGAACAAAGGGAGAGTGGCAATCGAAAGAAGTCTGATTACAGAGAGAGCAGATATTAGTCAAAGGAGCAGATGGTAGTTGGTGTGGAGGGGATGGAATCAGGTGTTCGTTGACCAACAGGTCTGATGGCAGGACGTGTTAGTTTGTTGGTATCTCCTGGCAAACAAACAATGTTGGATTCAATCCAGCTCACCTCTATCACCCGCTGAGTTTCCTGACGCCAGGGAAACCTCTTGGCATGAGTTAAAATTAGAATAACTGTCACATTGAATGCAGGAGCTCCTGTGAGCAGGTTGGTCGTCTACCCCTCTGCCCTCCTTGGGCTCAAAGCTGTTTGGGCTCATGTTTTAGATTCCAAACTTCCCACCTGAATCAAAGCTACATGAACTGGAGGGGTTAACGAGAGCAAAAAAAACTGAACAAATTCATAAAATGTGCTAGAATAAAGTTATTTATCTCTAAAACATTAGATTGAGCCAAGCTTTCTAATATTACCTTTCTAGAATCATAGGACACTACAGTGCAGAAAGAGGCCCTTTGGCCCATCAAGTCTTCACCAACATAATCCCACCCAGTTCCTACCCCCATATTTCTACATATTATACCCACTAATCCCCTCTAACTTACGCATCAATGGACACTAAGGGACAATTTTTTAGCATGGCCAATCAACCTAACCTGCACATCTTCTGACTGTGGGAGGAAACCAGAGTACCCGGAGAAAACCCACACAGACATGAGGAGAACATGCAAACTCCATACAGACCTGAGCAGGGAATCAAACCCAGGAGCCTGGAGCTGTGAAGCAGCAGTTCTAACCATGGTGCCACCGCGCTGCCTTTCTATTAATAATTTCTTTGAAGGAAAGCCCCCATCTCCCAAAAGCAATACAATCATTCTCTCATTAACCTTGCTGCTCAATCTGACTTGAAAGATGGTCTCTGTGGGCTTGTCAGTTTGGAGATTGGCTGGTAAAATTCTATGAAAGCCATTTGTACACTGGAAAAGAGGGCAGCACTGCATTCCTCTGTGGTGATGTTGGTTTAGGTAACAGTTAATGATTTGCTACTGGATTCCAATGACGTTGCCAAAAATACCGCAGCAGCCTATTTTGATTGAGCAGATCAAGGTCATTGTGTTGTTTTGCAGGACTGAGTGAACCAGTAATTCTCTTTTCACAGCTGAATTCCTATCTCTGCATGCCCCCATTACCTTGTGACTTTGTCGGTTTGCACTTGGAAATAGATAGCAACATTAAAACGTGGGTTAGAAAAGACATGGATCAAAAGAGAGCTTTTTGAATTGAGTTAGTTGTATGACGGAGCCCATTTACAAAGCTCCAACCCTTTGTTGGGCTGCAGGGTAAAGGCATTAATTGTTATATTGAACCAAAGTCACCAAGAAGATTGAAGCCTTCTTGTTGAATGAACTGATCACATCTGAGTTGAGTGGAATATTATGACTGGCATCAACTGCTCTGAGTTAAAGAAAGAGAACAAAAATTAACTATTTAGTGTTTGTGAATTTAAGAACATTAGGTGAGAACAGGATTGAACCTAATTCATTTCGACCTCCTCCTGCAACCTGGATTCTCCGGTCCCGCTGCAACGAAGCACCAAATTCTCCATTTTCACTGGCAGCAACAGTGGGAGGATGTGAACAGCTGAAGCATTCCAGCACTGGTCATTATGGTTGAATAACACTCCTCCTGTGTCAAATTTGGCAAGTGACCACATTCAAGATCCAAAAAGGTTTTGATATCCTCAGGATGGCACGATGGTTAGCACTGATGCCTCACAGTGCCAGGGACCTGGGTTCAATTCCAACCTCGAGTCACTGTGTGGAGTTTGAACGTTCTTCCCGTCTCTGCATGTGCTTCATCCAGGTGCTTTGGTTTCCTCCCACAATCCAAAAGATGTGCAGCTTCAGTTGATTAGCCACGCTAAATTGCCCCTTAGTGTCAGAGGGATTAGCAGAGTGAAATATGGGTTTACGGGGATGGGGCCTGGCTGGGATTGTGATGGGCTGAATGGCCTCCTTCTGCATTGTGAATCTATGATGAGTCTATGAATTGTGTCTCAGCAGAGAGTTCAATTACTTTAGGAGAAAAGGAAAGGGAAAAATTGACATAGAGAGTATGATATTTGAAAGTATATTAAAAAAAAGATTCAAGAGGACGTGGGAATGGACAGTTTGATGGTGAAAGTTTGAGATGCCAGTTGGACAGGAGATTAGACTCAGAACTCGAACTTAGTTTGTGTGATTTTGATCTTTAAATTCATGTTCAGAAATGAATCCTCAAAATCACAAGGTTATTAATGAAATGCCAAACAGAAACACGCCTTGAAAATGCTTTAAGAGTTGGAGGGAGAAGAGCAAACACCAAGCAGAAGGGAAAAAAGGGAACTGGGGAATAGTTTGTTCTGAGGTCAGAGATACAATCAGTGAGGGTTTTGAGGTTAAACTTGTGAAATGAGGTAAGAGGACAGAGGAAGTTAAGGAGGTGATGCCAAGGATTGAAGTGTACTGGCTGAAGCAATGATTACTGATTGTGCAGCATAGTGTGGGAGGAGGGGGAGTGAACAAGGAGTTCCCCAGTATCAGAGAAGCAGAGAATATTTAGTGGGAGGAGCATGCAAGTGGAGAATGGACTGATCTGTAATGGATTTCACAGATCTGGTGAATATTGTGAATTGACTATTCAAATGCTGTTGGGGATCTAATAAAAGCGTAGCTGAGAAATATTGGATGGATGGTGTGGTTGGAGTGTGAATCTATACAGGTAAGGCACAGTATCCTGACTACAAAAGAAGATAGCTATAGAAGCATTAAAGAAGTTGAACCTTAAGGTACAGCGATTTGATCAGAGTTTCAGCTACAATTAGAATGATAGATAGATGTCGACAATATGTCTGGAGATGGAAGGAAACAGTTTGGTAGAGGGAGCTAAATTTGGGGTCAGGTTTGACCTCCTGACTCAGCCTAAAATGACATTTGGAAGAACTGGGGTACTCTGGATAGGGAGGGGACTTCAACTGGGAGGAAACATCAGGGGAGGGGAGCTAAGGAACAAGTCAAACCCTGCCGACATCACCAGTTTGAGACCCAAATGATGTTGACTTCCTGCCCTCACCTATATCCGGCTGGTCATCTGATCACTCAAAGCAGATGGAAAGAGACAAGTGGTTGGCTTCCAGAAGGTCCAAATGACGACTCTCACAGTTTTTCTGTTGGTGAATCATGAGGTGATAGATTAGGTTTCATGAGTAGAGATGGGTGATAATCTGTGTCCAGATATAGAAGCACTACCACTCCATCTGCTCCTATTAAAGGAAGATTCTGACTGAGCTTGCTTTTGCTGCAGGACACCTGCGGTGGTTTCTTCATTCAAAAAAATCTATTCAAGTACTACTGAGGACCTAATAAAAGCCTGATTTTCCTGTATTAATGGGGCTTTCACTAGAAACAGTTGCGCATCTCAAGCATCTACACAAAAAGCTCATGCAGTTAAGCTGATGCCTTATAGAAATTGTATGATAATTTTCTTTGCATAGATAATGAAATGTTACATCCACCCATTCCCTAAGTAAGACGGGTTATAATTTCCCTTAATGGTTACAATTTAGCTGGAGAAAGTTTTGGATTATTTGAAAATCATGTCAGACAGATAAATAAAGGATTAGAACAGAGAATGCTGGAAAAACTCAGCAGGTTTGAGCAGCAACATCCACAGGGAAAGAGAACAGAGTTAATGTTTTGAGTTCTTCTGATTCCTCATCAGAACTAAAGAGAGGGAGAATGTGTTGGATATCATAGTGTAGCTGGGAGAGATTGCAACAAAGACGTAGCAAACTTAAGAACAAGACACGGATGGTCTGGTATGTGTGTTTGGGGTTAAGATGGAGGAAAATGGTCACAGTTTAATGTTGTTGAACTCAATGTTGAGTCCTGCGAGCTATAACGTGTCTAATTGGACGATGAGATGTTGCTTCTCCAGCTTGGCTCGGGCTTCACTGGAGCTCTGCAGCAGGCCTAGGATGGACATGTGGGCATGAGAAGAAAGAGCTGAGTTAAAATGGCAAGGAACAGGAAGGTTGGCTTCAGGCTTCTAGGCTGAGTGAAGCTGTTCTGCAAAGTAATCACCCAGTCTGCATTTATTCTCCCAATGTAGAGGAGACAGCAGTGGGAGCAGCAAATTCAGTAGACCAAATTGAAGAAGATGCAAATGAAACGCTGCTTCGCCCTTGAAAGGAATGCTTTGGGCCTTGAATGGTGAGGAGGGAGGGAAGGCAGGTGTAGCACCTTCTGCAATTGCATGGGAAGGGGGATGGGGAGTTGGACATGATGGAGGAATGAACCAGGGTATCATGGAATGAGCGGTCCCGGCGGAATGCTGGGCAGGGTGAGGGGAAGATGTGTTTCATGATGGCATGAGGCTGGAGTTGGCAGAAATGGCAGAGGGTGATACTTTGAATGTGAAAACTGGTGAGATGGAAAATGAGGATTAGGGGGATCCTATCCTGGTTCTGGGAGGGAGGGAAGGGGTGAGGGCAGAACAGATTTCCCATAATCAATCAACCTAACCTACACATCTTTGAACTGTGGGAAGAATGCAGACAAGGGAGAATGTACAAACTCCACACAGACTGTGACATGAGGCCAGAATTGAACCTGGGTCTCTAGAGCCATGAGGCAGCAGTGTTGACCGCTGTGCCATTGTGGTGGTGGATGGGGATTGTTCAGGCCCCAGCTCAAGAAGGAAGAGGAGAGTGCCAAGACCATCCTGATGGGGATGGAGATATAGGGATTGGATATCCATAGTGAAGAGGAGGCGGCCAGGGCCAGGAACCTGGATGTTCCTGTGATATAGGGTGTTAAAGGAGTCACTAATGTAAGTGGGAAGAAATTGGACAAGGAGAGAGAAAATGGAATCAAGACAGGAAGAAAGGAGTTCAGTGGGGCAGGAACAAGCTGATACAATGGCTGGTCCTGTTTATGGATTTTGGAAAGGAGATAGAAACGGCTGTGCAGGGTTGGGGGACGATGAGGTTGGAGGCTATGGAGCGAAGATATCGAGAGGCAATGAGGTCATGACAATCCTGGAACCAATGGCTTGATGTTTGGTTGTGGGGTCATGGCCCAGGGGGAGGTAAAAAGAAACATCCAAGAGTTGGCACTTAGCATCTGTAAAGTAGAGATCAGTACACCAAACAACATGGTGTCACCCTGGTCAGCAGCTTTGATCATAAGGTCAGGGTTGGACCAAAGAGAATGGAGAATAGCAAGTTCAGAGGAAGACAGATTAGGGTAGGGGAGAGGGTCTGAAAAATTGAGATAGCCAATGTCCCACTGACCATTCTCAATGAAAAGATCAAGAGCAAGTTGGAGGCCTGAGGCTGAGGTACAGGTAGAGGGAGAATACTGGAGGCGGATGAAAGGATCCATTGAACAGAGGCAAGATTCCTGCCCAAAGAAATGAGATGGAGATTGAGAATGTTACAATGAAGAGAGAGGCAAGAATTAAACCATCTTGCATGTAGAAATGGATCCCTTGCTTTCAGTCAATATTGTTAAGGAACAGCAATATTAACACAGGCGTCTGTTATAAAGGAAGAAATTTAGGAATGCCATGTAAAACTACTCAAAAATGTTCTTGCAAAATGCAATGATGACTAATAGGTTATGGGTACGAATTTATCAGATTTGGCATTGGAGTATTTAAAAAAATATTTGGTAAGATTTCCCAACACAGTGATATGATTAAATTGAATTTAAGAGAATGTCAATAACTTTAAGAAAATAGAAAATACTGGAAAAACTCAACAGATCTGGCAGCCTCTATGGAGAGTGAAACAGAGTTAATGTTTCGAGTCTGGATGACTCTTCTACAGAACTTCAAAAATAGCATTGCGGAGTTGATATTGTTCAATAACGTTGTCAGAGATTGAAACCAAATGACTAGCTTTCCATGGTAATGCTGTGAAAATTCTTTTTGTTAATGGTGAAAATATAAAGCAAAGTGTATCATCACAATTTCTTTTCAAAAGGACACTGATAAAAGGTAGTTGATTTCTGGTTAAAACTGTTCTCTCCAAAGACTCTAAATAACAATAACGTATTAATTAATGAATTAAAATACAAAGGAATATTTTACACCCAGTTTGTTAGAATGTTTTGATCATTGTTTACCCGACCAGAGGAAGATTAAGTTAGAGCTAGGTTTTTAAATCAGATTTATATGAGGGAATCAGACAATAGCATGTAAGGAGGTTGCAGTGCTGGAGACAATAGTCAGGATTAATTTAGCCTGAATTAAGGCTGACATGTGACTATGAAGAAGCAAAGCCTTTTCCTTAGTTTATATCATTACACAAAGAAAGGTTTCACTAATTGAACTACTTTACAGACAGATATAGGTCAGTTATCAACTCTCATAACAATAAGGTGCTCAGTGGGCTTGCAGGAGTGACTTTGCTATGGCTAAGAAATGTCTATGGTCAAACTGAATTTGTAAGAAAACTGCCTGGTGGCAGTTGTCAGGGCAAATACATCACGTGTGAAGATAAATTCAAGTATATGAACTGACAACCTCTTAAATGTTAGCATGAGTACACAGGACATATTGGGGATATTTTTAGTAGGAGGGATATGTATGGTGGGGCAGGGCAGGATGGATTTTGGTTCTCATTAAAATTCTCTCAGATAACATTAAGAATCAACTACAGAATGTGGGTTGGAGTCACCACCAGATCACATAGGGGTGTGAACTTACGTTTCCTGAACAGCAGGTGAACCAGTTCAGTTTTAACAATGACCAAACAATTAATCTCGTATAGCACACACCAATGATCACATTGTTAGTACGTCTAAGTTTACAATTTGCCATGCAAGAATTTGGACTTCTGACATAG
This sequence comes from Sphyrna mokarran, assembly GCA_024679065.1. Lineage (NCBI taxonomy): Eukaryota > Metazoa > Chordata > Chondrichthyes > Carcharhiniformes > Carcharhinidae > Sphyrna > Sphyrna mokarran. Next base: position 128,546,675 of record JAGIQG010000001.1, on the reverse strand, counting down.
GAAAATTATGAGCCACTCAAACTGTTCAAACAAAGCTGATATGTTTTCTATTATCAATCCCTGTTCTATATCTCATGACACCTTACCATTCAAAAATCAATCAATCTCTGGTTTAAATTTTTCAATTGACCCAGCATCCACAGCTTTTGGCAAGAGTGACTTTTAGATTTCCACCACTTTTCATTTTCAAAGTGCTTCCTGGTTTCACTCCTAAATGGCTTCGTTTTAATTAAATTATATAATTAGCTTTAAATAATAGATTATGCCATCACATTCTAGATTCCACATCCAATCAATTGAATTCTCTAATCAATATAAGTATCTCGGATCGATCACCCTTTAACTTTCTAAGTTCAGGGGAAACGGGTTCCACCATATCCCACACCTTTCACAATAACAAGTGTTTAGCTTCTCTCATCTTTCTTCGTTCTTCTTCCCAAAATGAATCACTTCACACTCCTTGACATTAAATTTTTCCTACCATATTTGTCTGCCTATTTCAGTTTTCTTGTGACATCCTGAAGTTTATTAGTATTCTTCTCATTGTTTACTCTCATGGTTAACTTTGCAGTTACACCATGCTACCCAATTTCAGGACATTAATGTAAGTTACAAACAGTAGCAGTCCTCATACCAACCTCTAACAAATCTTCCCTCTAGTCTGAAAAACATCCATGTGTTACTGCTCTCTACTTTTCCTCACTTAGCTTATTTTGTATCCATACTGGTAAGGTGCCATTAATCCCAGGGGCTTAATTTTGATTAAATTTGGAAAATTTAAGGGCTCTTTCCAATACTGCCCTAACTCTGCACTGCAGCTATGTATATTTCTGGGGAGCTGAGCTCACTGAGGTAATATTTCGATGATTACAATACTAAGAGCAACACATGCCACAGTGGTCAGCACTGTTACCTCATAGTGCCATAGACAAGGGTTCGATTCCTGGCTTGGGTCATTGTCAGTGCAGAGTCTGCATGTTCTCCCTGTATCTGTGTGGGTTTCCGCTGAGTGCTCCAGTTTCCTCCCACAATCTGAAAGACATGCTGGTTAGGTGCATTTGCCATGCTAAATTCTTCCTCTGTGTACCTGAATAAGTGCTAGAGTATGGTGACTAGGGCATTTTCACAGTAACTTCATTGCTGTGTTAATGTAAGCCTATGTGTGATAATAGGAAATAAACTTTAAAAAAACTATTGGCGTATGGTGTATGCCTTGAAATTAAAAGGAGAGCATATGGGAGAAATTGGGCTCTGTTGCACTCATTTTAAGATGCTATGCAATCTCTAAACACTTGAAAATTATGTTGACAATGCACATACATTTCTCTAAGGAACTGCACCAGGAATCAACTCGGTGAAAATGTTTTTGCAGATGCACCACCTGATTGCCAGCAACAAGCAGATCAGACAGTTTTTGACATCAGTAATTGTGCGAAGCTAACTTGATGCTCAAACTGTCATTTCAAGCTCCATGACCAACTTATTCTCTGTCCTAACCTTACATAGCTGAATGTGATATTAAACTGCATGAAGGTGCCCCACCAGAGTATCCACTTCCTCCAACACTATTCCTGCAATACTATGACATGATGGCACACTGGTTAGCACTGCTGCTTCACAGAGCCGGGGATCCAGATTCAATTCCGGTTCTCGGCTCACTGTCTGTGTGAAGTTTGCACGTTCTCCTTGTATCTGCATGGGTTTCCTCTGGATGCTCCGGTTTCCTCCCACAGTCCAAAGATGTCCGAACTAGGTTGATTGACCATGCTAAATTAACCCTTGTGTCAATTTAGCAGGGTAAATAAGTGGGGTTACAGGAATAGAGTCTGGGTGAGATTGTGGTTGGTGCAGAATTGACCGAATGACCTCCTTGTGCACTGCAGGAATTCTATGATTCTACTTAACTGGATTATGAATGACTTACAAGTTAAGTTTTCTTTTGCCTGCTGCCACAGTTCTGTGTATTTTTCTATACATATCCAAAGGTTGAATCCTCTACAGGGAGTGGACCGAATCTTCCTGAATTACTTTTTGTTCATTCAAGGGAAGGTGGTGGTGAGGTAGTGTCACACGGATGTTAGTGTGGAGACTGTACCTGTGAACTGGAGGAAAAGCTAGATGTAAGTGATTCCTGGAGAAGGAGTGAACTCTCTGGAAGGAAAGGAACCCTTTAGGAGCTTTCCAGGAAGAGATATTTTGCTCACGATGTTGAATATTGGTGAATTCAAACTTAGTAAGCTTTTCCCTATTTTTTGGGAAATGAAAGCACTGCTTGCACACATTCTGAATGCCCCATTTTTAATATTAAATTTAAATATTTACCTGGAGGAATATCTCCAAATCTTCCCTAGAACAGTGCGTGACAGTGGGTGCAGGAAGATGTGGGTGTTTAAAAGGTGGGGCACAATTGGAAAGATGTTGCCTGTTTCACTGATTTGCATTGGTTTTTTAAGTAGCTGTAATGCAAGTGAAAAAAAATCAATATCAAAGAATAACATAATTCAGCTTCACCATTCAGCCAGATGTACACAAACAAGAGGGAGACTTTTCCCCAAAAAATGCGTAAGGGCAGAATTTTCCAAAAATGAGTAAGGTGCTGATCTTGCCAGAATTTGATCCTGGCGATCCTCCAGATCCTCCAGATCTTAACACACTCTGTCAAAAAACATTTGGGCAAGTTTCACGTCATTGGGTTGAGGAGCGGGACCCAAACATGCCAGTAAAACTGTCAGGTGAAAAGCAGAGCCTCGAAAGCTTGTGTGAGTTTACTATCAAATAAATCGGTCGGACTTAAACCTGATGTTGTCAGACTTCTTACAGGTTGACATTGTCAGGTAGGCACAGCTGGGTTGGCACTGTCAGGGTGTGCCAATGTGGCAACTTCTGCCAGGGGACAATGTCAGTTGGCTACACTCACCTTTACGCCTCCAGGTTCACTCTTAAGTGAATATATGATTTGGGGAGGGGTTGTCAGTATACGGGGGCGGAGGGTGCATGTTAATAATTTTTAAATCCACTAAAATATATGCAAATCAGGTTCATGCCCATTGTGGTCTCAATTAGTCCCCAATCATGACCCCATCCCCTTCGATACCCACCTTCATTACTCCCCTGCATGACTTCTTGAGGCCCCAACCCCATGGAACTGTCCACTTGGCTGACAGTACCAGCCTCATTGACACTGCTATTAGGTGGGCCATGCCCAGCCATGTCCCCAGCCACCCAGGGGCTTCAATGGCTTACCCACCCAAGGCAAGGCCATCGCGCCTGTTTTCTATCTGTGGAGACCAGTGGTGATTCTTGTCAGGTTCTCATTGCACCCAAGAGTTGGAAAGTCCCAGTTATAGGGCAGGAACCAGATTACATCTAGGAGCGGTTGCTGGAAAAATCACAATAGGGTTTTATGCCAAAGCTGAAGACACTGAACTCCTTACCCACCCTTCTCTTGCCCCACTCCGTATTAACTCGATCGGCGCTGTGCACAATGCGGCTGGAACACTGTGGCCAGGGCTTTTCAATGGTTATTGGATTTATTCCATTTGCAGATAGTTGCTGCTTAAAACCATCGCTAATGCACTTTTAATAAAAATCACTTCTCAAAAATATCGGATTTTGTTCATCATAATATGGCTGGATTTTATAATGATAACGAAATTAGTACAATTAATGTAGAGTTATGAAGGAGTGCCAAGGGTAGATTTTCCTCACTGGGGGTTTGGCACTCATTCACTTGTTATAATGTTTCTCAGTGTGCTGAGACACTCTGGGCATTATTAGCACCCTCTACGGGCTGTCTGCCTCACAGTCAGAAACACTCAGTGCTGCTGCAGATACTGAAAGACTCCAGGCAGCCATTTTGTCTCTGCAACAATGTAATGCCTGAGACAACAGCTTCCTCAAGGCACGGAACTCACAAATTTAAAGGCTTGTCAGTTGAGGTATTTATTACTGCCTATAAACTGTCAAACTCCAACCTTGTTTTGTGGGCCTTAGCTTAGGGGCCCTGTGAGACATGATCCACAAGGGCTTGTGCAGTGACACCTCACCCTCTATCCCCAGCCCTGCTGATTCAAGTGTTCAGACTGTCTTCACATTCTCTACCTCCTACTTAAAGGGGAAACAGCCAACATCCAAAGACAAAAACGTCTTGTCTCATTGCTGAACATCATCATTGGTCTGGCATTTCAGAAAAGCTGTCATTGCAGAGCAAGTATTAAACTATTCTTGAAAGGGTGCAAGTGTTGATCTTATATGGTCTGAAGGTTGCTGGATTTCTTGTTCAGCAAGATCATAGAACAGATCATAGAACCCTATGGTGCAGAAAGAGGCCCTTCGGCCAATCAAGTCCACACCTAACACAATTCCACCCAGGCCCTACCCCCATATCCCTACATATTAAACACATTAATCCCTCTAACCTCCACTACCCTGGACACTAAGGAGCAATTTCTTAGTATGGCCAATCAACCTACCTCGCACATCTTTGGACCGTGGGAGGAAACTGGAATACCCGAAAGAAATCCATGCAGACATGAGGAGAATGTGCAAACTCCACACAAACAGTGACCTGAGCCGAGAATCGAATCCAGGAGCTGTGAAGCAGCAATGCTTACCACTGTGCTACTGTGCCACCCAAAAAAAGATGTTTTTGTCACTGAGGGGATATTTGCAGAATAATGCGGAGCAAAGGAAGGGAATGCCTGTGTGAAAGATCGATGTCCTCATTTTCAAGTGTCAGTCCTGAATGTGGTCCAGTAGGAGGCTCGAGTTAGCCTGGGGACTGAGATGAATTAGTTGCCAACAAGGGAAGCAATGGTAGGACTCATACAATAAGCTCATATTGGGGGGACCTCTGATGAAGTGTGACTGCGGCTCTTCCATAGTTCAGTTCAAACACTGCTTTAAGCAATCAAATAAATCCACAGGGAAACTTGAGTGTGGGAGTTACAAGCTGTCTTAGCCCCTTCATGTGGTCTAAATAAAACTCCACTGGTTCCCATCACCCAGCCACAAAATTAAAGTAGAAACTGGTAAAAAGAAACACTTCAAAGCAATTTAAAGTTCTTACAGATCTATAGATTCTTTAAAACATTTGAGAAATTTTGAAGAGACTTAAAAACGGCGTCAGGATATATATTGCACAAAATTGGAAAAAAAAATTAAAGGCAATTTTAAATAATAAATATCAAAAGATATAATTAATGAGTCCCTGATCTTCAGTATGCTGACCGCAGACAGGGTCTAATACATCATTCCCTGAGATGCTGTTTGCTGCTGGCAGTGGCTAAGTGGTGACTGAAAGATATGTGGCCCCATATCAAAGCCCACCCACCCGCTGTCATTTGGCTTCTCCTGGGCAAGGATACAGCAATCCAAGATAGCCATTTCCAACAAGGCTAGAGGAAAAGGCATCTCGAGAGTTTTTGCGGTGGAGACCTGATTTCACCTGATTTTCCTCTTTGTTGGCCAAAAATGAATGACTGGATAATCTGAAGTTATACGGCCCTTTCCTGCAATTAGCTGGTGGGTTGGACTGACCAAAGTGTTCATGGACTAAGAGCATGAACCTGCATTATCTCTTTAACCTGTGCTTAACCCTCTCTCCACTCACACTGTCTGTACCCTTAAGACTTGATTACCTGTAAAGACTCGCATTCTAACCATCATCTTGTAAATTGAGTTTGTCTGTATATATGCCCTGTTTGTGAACACAACTACTTCACTGTGGTGAAGGAGCAATGTTCCAAAAGCTTGTGCCCTGTGCTACCAGATAAATCTGTTGGACTTTAACTTGGTATTGCGAGACTTCTTACAGCATTTAAAAAAGACAGATACCAACGATGTGATAAAAAGGCAATTCTAGTATAAGATAGAGGCAGGGGCAAACAGAGGATATCCAGATATATTCAATCATCTTAATTCTGGGACCAGATTAAAATGTTGACAACACAATAGTATCTGTTATTTCTATAATAATTATTTCCCATGAAATTTAGAGGATATTTTATTTAGCTTTTTGATACCAGTGACTGTTGGGGTGGATATTGATGACCTAAAATAATATTCGCACTGTGATTAATGCAGTGATCATTAATTGTTGATTTATTGGTAGATGCTGAGGTTAGTATATATGCTATGTTTCCATCGATGATACCGTTACTGAGTATTGGCTACCATAATGGCTAAGCTGATACATGCTCGAAACAGTATGGAACAGCATCATGTGAGTGAGGCTGGTCCAAGCGCCCTTGAGCTAAGAGAGGACAATCAGGATTCATGATTCCACCTCGCCCACCCAAAGTCAAATCACTGGCTACATACAATATCAAGTCTCATAAAAAGCCCATATGCTTGGCTGCAATCCAAGCAACCATTACTCTTGTTGAAACACCTGCACCCCAGAGAAAATTTAGCTTGATAGGGAGTTCTGACTGTCTGCCAATTTCACAATATTTGTTTCCACAATGTTAAGTGGTTTCAAGGCTCTGTGGCTTTTGTTATTGGGTCTTTTAAAGGGTCTGAAGAATTGACAACTTTATTAACTTGTACTGAAATGACATGTTTTTCAACATAGTGGAAATTATGAGTGGATCTCTGTGCAGCCAGATTTTGCCAGTGTATTGAAGTCCCCCCCCCCCCCCTACCCCCATATGATGACATGAAACACATATAAGATCTGGAGTGAAAACCAATGTCTATTTTCTCACCAGAAACAACACAGACATTTTTTGGTAAGATTTAGCCCAGAGAATTGTTATCAGCCTAGATGCTTTGCCATGGGAAACAATTAAGACAGTGACCATTGCATTTTGCATCTTAGAAGGAGAAATTGGATAAAAAGTTGAACACGGGGAAGATATCAGGTTAGTGAAGTGCATATGGCACTGGTGTTAGTTTTGGATTGCCTGAAGAGACTAGCAGCATAGACACAGACCTGAACGGTCTCCTTCTGGAGTTGCAAGTTTTTCTGGTTGTAAAATGGGTGACACAGGCCCCTTGGCTCACTTGTTCAAAATAGTTTTATGGGTAAGAGAGAACTGTTACTGAATTAACTGGCTGTTCCCTGAGGCCCGGAGAGCTCCCTTACCAGCCTTTTCCTATAAATCTGCCTTAAATCGTGCTGCCTGCAAATGCAAGGTAAACCGGGTATGAAGCATTACTAATAAATGACCATAAAAAGAATGGTATCGTGCTGTATCTGGGTGTGTAAATTGCAGGATCTGTAGGGGTGCCTTCAATATGCTATGTGTAGGAGCATAGATGCCCTGGAAGGGTTTTTTTGTCAGTTCCCTCAGGACTGCCAATGTCTCACAAATCTGTTTCTTTAAAATTTGATCAGGAGACCGAGGCAGAATAAATTCGAATGAGCAAACCTGCACAGTCCTGTAATTCCCCAGGCGTTTCTAATTGAAGAGGCTGGGCAGGTGCAGGCAGCCTTTCCTGCGTTTGCAGGCTGCATGCTGATTTTGTTCATGTTGTTACTTCCTGACGCTAGTTTCACACAGGAGATACACCCACACCTGCATTTTATTGCAATTCCGCTTCCTGATATTTGTGAAATATTCAATACTTGATCTGAGTTTTGTTTAAAAATAAACAAGGATGTAATGTTATGTGTTTTCCAATCAGAGACTGAAAACACCCTGTCATTGATTGATTCATAGCTCTCACGTGGATGCATTCACCCATTGTCCTGTTATTGTTGGTTTTGGTCTGGTATGTGGTAGTAGTGATCATTTGTTTACTGATAAGATTGACGGCGATACTGTTGGCAAACTCTATCTTTTATTTATCATTATTCCAATTATTTATAACGCAGTTTCTGCACAATGCTCTACATAGAACTATCTCTCTCCATGCCTTGTTATCATCTGATCTTGCATCACGAATGACATAGACCATTTACATATCCAACATCAACCATTTATATTGCATCTCCCGTAAGTCTCTGATTCAAAACTCTTCACAGTTTGAGGACCCTTGGTATGACCAACCTCTCATCACAGTTTAATAAGTCATTCACAATACTGAGAAGTCTGGTTGCTTAAAATGCTGTTTTAAGATGATATAGTTAGGAACATATTCCAGCCATTCATGTTCAAAAGGATCCTTTGGTTTTGTCAACTGTTTTCTGTGTTTGGCATTTTTTGTTCAGCTTCCGTGTGGATGCTAGTAAGAATTTCATAATGAGTGAACTATATGAGTTTAACCCCTCACCAAGAATTACATCTTTCTGTTCATTCTTCCCAACAGGGAGTTGTGACAACACATCTATTATTTGCTGCTTGCTTTGTACTTAGCCTTGGTATTGAATCTCATGAGTCTCGGTTGAAAACTCTGCACTCTTGGTGGCATCTTTGCTGTTCCTTTGTTTTTAATAAGGTGGCTTGTGAATGTTTCTGTTGTAAGCTGGAGGCCTTGGACCTGATTAATGAACTTCTCTCACGCTCATGGGGCAGCGAGTGCCTCCTTTTCAGTCAATGTGTATCTTTGTTCAGTTTCATCAATGATCCAGAACCATTATTTATGGGTCTGTGGATTTTGTGTTGAGCAACCTAATGGGGCTAAAGGTAGATAAGTCTCCTGGCTCTGATGGAATGCATCCCAGGATAGTAAAAGAGATGGCGAGGGAAATAGCAAATGCCCATGTGGTAATTTACTAAAATTCCCTGGACTCTGGGATGGTTCCTGCAGATTGGAAAACAACAAATGTGATGCCACTGTTTAAAAAAGGATATAGACAAAAGATGGGTGGGTAACTATTGACTCATTAGCTTAACTTTTGTAATGAGGAAAATGCTTGCATCTATCATCAACGAAGAAATAACAAGACATCTGGGTGGAAATTGTCTTATTGGGAAGACACAGAATGGATTTGTGAAAGGCAGGTCATGTTTAACTAACTTAGTGGAATTCTTTGAGGGCATTATGAGCATGGTGGGCAATGGGAAAACCAATGAATGTAGTGGATCTGGATTCCCAGAAGGCATTCGATAAGTTGCCGCGAAAAATGCTGCTGCATAAGATAAAGGTGTACAGTGTTACAGGTAATCTACTAGCATAGATATAGTATTGGTTAACTGACAAGAATGGGCATAAATGGGTACATTTCTGGTTGCCAATCAGTGGTGTGCCTCATGGATCAGTGTTGAGACCATAACTGTTTACAACTTACATCAATTATTTGGAAGTGGGGACCAAGTGTGGTATGTCAAAATTCACAGATGACACTGAGATGAGTGTGCAGAGGACACTGAAAGTCTGCAAAGGGTTATATGTAGTTTAAGTGAGTGGGCAAGAGTCTGGTAGATGTGGTACAATGTTGGTAAATGTGAGGTCATCATTTTGGTAGGAATAATAGCAAAATAAACTATTTCATAAATGGTAAAAAATTGCAGCAGGCTGCTGCGCAGAGGGACCTGAATGTCCCACGAATTGCAAAATGTTGGTTTGCAGATGCAACAGATAATTAAGAAGGCAAATGGAATTTTGTTCTTCATTGCTAGAGGGATGGAGTTTAAAAACAGTGAGGTTTATATTGCAGCTGTATAAGATGCTGGTGAGGCCACACCTGGAGTACTGTGTGTAGTTTTGGTCTCTATGCTTGAGAAAGGATATTCTGACACTGGAAGGGGTGCAGAGGAGATTCACTAGGTTGATTCTGGAGTTGAGAGGGGGGCTTATGAGGAGAGGCTGAGTAGACTGGGGCTATACTGATTGGAATTGAGAAGAATGAGGAGGGATCTTATAGAAACACATAAAATTGTGAAGGGAATAATAAGATAGAAGCAGAAACATTGTTTCCATTGGCAGGTGAAACTCAAACTAGAAGGCATGGACTCAAAATGAGGGAGAGCAGATTCAGGATGAGTTGAGGAGGAATTTCTTTACCCAAAGGATTGTGAATCTTTGGAATTCTCTGCCTGGAGATGCACTTGAGACTATCTCATTGAATGTTTTTAAGGCAAAAATAGATAAATTTTTGAACAGGAAAGGAATTAAGAGTTATAGTGAGTGGGTGGGTAAGTGGAGCTGAGTCCACAAAAAGATCAGCCAAGATGTAATAGAGCTCATTAATATTGCAGGATGTTGGAAAATCTATTATGGGCCTTAGCTTTTTGGGGGTCAGGTCTAATACCTGTTGTGTGAATGATACATCCAAAGATCTTTATAGTGAGTAGGGAAGAATCACACTTATTGTTAGGAGTTAACTCTGCTTCTTCCAAGTATTGCAACACCCCTCTGCTCTCATCCCCTCATGTTCCTGTGTGCTGGACCCATGGAAGAGAATGATATTCATGTGATAGGCTATGCTTTCTAGTCCTTCCATTACTTTCTATAAAATCTCCAGAGCTGATGTGATTCCAAAAGATAGGTACTTAAGCTAATATCTCCCAGAAGGTATGAGAAATCGATTCAGTAGATTGGATTCCTTGTCCAAGGATAGCTGCCAGAAGTCACTATTAGCATCCAGCTTTGTAAAAGTTGTACTTTTTGCTAGCTTGGCTACACTCTTATACACAGATGCCATTGGGTGAATCTCCCTTTTTATTAACTACATACAAGGTCTCCAGTTTACAATAGAAACAGACCACAAGCCATTGGTTACCTTATTAAAGACAAAGCAATAGCAAAGGTATCACCGAGAGTGCAGAGACTCATGAGATTTGATACCAAGACAGTGTATAAAGTAAGCAGCAAACAATAGATGCATTGTCACATATTCCTGTTGGGAAGAATGAACAGATGGATGTAAATCTCGCTTATTCAACAATGTAGGGTCAGCATTTGTGAAAGAAGCCATTTGGTTTTGGTACAGGAACCATGCCTGAAGGCTGTGGCTTTGTTAACAGGTGAGATGACTCACTGATGTATGTGGAGTCTGTTTCTTGCTTCATCTTCTGTAAAGAGGGTGTGGAATCTTCCTTAGGCGGAGCAGGCATCTTGTCTCAATGGCCATTTCCAGCTTCCCCAGACCTCTGATAGTTTTGGGAATGCTACCCTCAAATCTCTAGAATCCCTACAGTGCAGAAGAGGGCCATTCAGCCCATCAAGTCTGCATCAACCACAATCCCACTCAGGCCCTATTCCCTTAACCCTTCACATTTACTCTGCTAATCCCCCTGACACCAAGGGGTAATTTACCACAGCAAATCAAACTAACCCGCACATCTTTAGAGTGTGGGAGGAAATCGGAGAAACCCATGCCGACACGGGAAGAATGTGCAAACTCCACACAGACAGTGACCCAAGGCTGGAATTGAATTCAGGTCCCTGACACTGTGAGGCAGCAGTGCGAACACATCACCACCCGTCCTGTTGATGTTTCTGAGCTTTCTGATTCATCAACTTTGTAGATGAACTATAAATCTGTGTAACATCGAACAGTCGTGACTGTGAATCACCTACGAGGGTTCTGTGATTCATTCTTTACGCTAGGCTTGAAGAATCATCTGTCCCTTGACTTTTAGCTGGATGTTTCTTGGGCCACAGTGCATTGTGGTTGATGGCTGAAGTATTTCTTTTTGTTTTAACCACTTCTCTGACATCATTGAAACACCTGCTGCAGTGCCTAATTTGATTTTGTGTAAGTTGATCACAATGTCTGCATTCCAATAGTTTCTGTTTAATTCTGTAACTTCTCCCGAAAATGGTACATTTGATTCTTGTTCTTCTTCAACTTCCTGACTGTTCAATTACCTGGATAATACATGATCTTATCTGGTTAATTGTTCGGTTAAAAGTTGTTTTCTGTGGTAAACTAGTTTAAAATGGCCTCTCTTCTTCCATAAGTGGCACTCTGCATTTTGCCGGGCAATCTTGCACTGATATAGCCTCTGAGAACACTGAATAATGGCAGATGATGCACCTCTTCTCTTTCTATTTGCAGTTAGGAGTGCCGTGACTTTTCCACGCTATAAACTGAACTACATCAGCTTTATTGTGCCACATGATTTTTTTTTTGCCTCAAATAAAACATTGAATTTGTTTCCCCTCTGCTGTCTGCCTTTTTATCTCTACCACTTTCACTAGGGTCGAGTTTTCTAGCAACTGCAAAAAATCTGACAGCGTCTCTTCTAAGATTCTCACAACAATGCAATCCCAAATGAATTTGTCTTTCATGTTCATATTTTTGTGCTATTCAATCCTTAAAGAATTCTATGCTCTCTCACAGTTCTTGGATGCTTCTATTAATTTTTGCTATGGTAGTGTTTTTCTGAAGTTGTATTAAGTATTGCAGGCTTTATAATGTTTCATATGATGCTGTGTCTTCATTTATACCCTGACTATGACATCCTCTGCACTGCTGTCTATTGTGTACAGTAAGATACTGATCTGCTCTATGCTAGTCTTTGCTGCTGGTTCCTGTGTTACTCTGTATCTGGTGAACTTGCAGTGCCATTTCCCAGCTTGATACAAGTCTTTTGAGCCATTCTGATAAAGATAGGACATTTTTCATCTCTTCCTTGTTACTGTTGCTTCGTCTGGAGCACGGGTGAAGGTGGCGTCCTTGTCCTGCAGTTGTTTTCCCTCATTGTCCCTACCAGTCTCTGGGCTAATCACTGATTGCTCTTTATTTCTTGTTGGAATTTATTTGTTCTGTGTGTTTTGAATGTTTGCTGCTGCATCTCTATTGACCTATCCCTTAACCTAAACTGCCAGTTCATTTTTTACTAGTTCTGCTGCCATGCTCTCATAAATGCACTCTTCGAATTTAAAATACGAGTCTTCAGCCTACTCTCCTCTCCCTCAAATTGAATGTAAAATTCAAATATATTGAACGATAGAAATCACTGCTACCATAGGGTGCCTTCACAATGAGGTCATTAGTTAATTCTATCTCATTGTACAATACCAGAGTTAGCATAGGTTCATCCTTAGTTGGTTTCAGAATACACTTGCTGATCTGAGAAATTATCCCCAAATTACTCTCTGAATTTGCCTACTTTGCTACCTTTGTCCATCTGATTAGTCCGGTATAGATGTAGATCAAAATGCCCCATGATAATTGCTGTACTTTTCTGACAAGCTTCCACTCTTTCTTCTTTGAAACCTTGTCCTATCTTGCAATTACCATTCGGCAGCCTGTTTGCCACTCCCAGAAGTCACTTCTTGCCTTTATCATCCCTCATCTCTACCTGGTTTCCTGAACTTAGATCATCCCTCTGTGTTGTGCTAATGTTGTCTTTAATTAACAATGCTGGAGTGAAATCAAAGTTAAAGGACACAAAATGGTTACCTGGCACAAAATGGACTCTGGGAAGGGACAGTAAGAGGCAGTGACATTGGACACAGACATTGCACAAAGAGTTAAAACCTGTAGTGTTTAAATCACTGCAGGAAACTGGTTGGACCTTGAGGCACCTTAAACTTGAGATAAAAGCAGATGCAAAACCATGATAAAGAAGTCAGCCACTGATGGGAACATAAATGCATAAATGTATATAATAAGATCAACCATTGATAGAGGACATAACTGCATAAATATATCTACTTTATGTACAATGATGTGTTAACTGTCAATGTCCATACTGTCTATCAACTTGTAATGATGTGCTAACGGCTAATATCCATACTGTCTATTATCTAACAATGTATAAAAGATGCCCAGCTACCATTGTGTGGTTGAGAAGGTGACTGCCTGTACTGCAGAGTGCCAGTGCTTCTCCCAAAGCTTTGACCTAATAAAACTGTTTGTTGAATCTCCAAGTCTGGCTCCAAGTGTGACTTTCCCACAACAATATAACCGCCCCTCCCCCTTTTCTAACTTCCTATCCTTCTGAAAAATCAGATACCCTTCAATAGCCAAATCTTTGTATAAGTCATCCTCCAGTCATGTCTCTGCGATGATTCTTAGACCATATTTATTAATCTCTACTTGCATTGTCAGTTCACCAGTTTTGTTTTGAATGCCATGTGTATTTTAGTTTAAGTTTTTTTATTAAATTTTCTCTTTTTATTATTTTTGTAACCTCTAGCCTTATCTGCTGATTTACCCTTAGACTTGTCATCTCTGTTCCTTCCTGTCACGGTCTGTTTATCATTTCTCAGATTAATACCTTTCACTTTTCCCTTTCCTCTACTCTCTGATGTAACATATCTGCCTCTACTATTTAATTTAAAACGTTATCTACTACCCTAGTAGGCTTTCTACTTCTTGAGCATTTTTTAGCAGTGCCCTCCATGCTGGGCAGGTGTCCCCTGGAGGGCTGAGGCCTACAGGGTCCTGGCCTGAGTTGAGTCTCCTATTGAGAAGCTGGTGCTGGGATTGATAGAAATCGGGATTGGTGGAAACTCTCAGAGTCACCTGGGTGGGTGTCCTGGGTGGGGTGTCCAGCTGACAGTCCCTAAGGGTGTCTGAGGACCCATGTCCAATTCCTTAAGGAGAAGCAGCACGTGTAGTGAGATCAAGTTGGCCCATCTGCCACCTCTCATTTAGCCTCTGATGGATCCCATCAATAGCTGAAGCAATGGAGTAAAGGTGCTCAGGCACAATGTCCTGGTCAAAGGTCTCCATGGTGATTGCTGAGCCGCCAGTGTAAACCTCGGTGCACTATCATATTGGCGTAATGACATCAGACTGAACACAGACAGACTCTGGCATCATGATGGTATCTGACAACCCAGACTGACATTCCCGCATCTGGCTTTGAACAGCAATATCTGTGTAAGGGCTGAGTCCAAACGCTTATCATCTGAGTCTGTCTACAGGACCCTGATCTCCAGCAATCCTCAGAATGTTGGTGACTTTGGATATCCCTGCCTCCACCTGCTGTGGACCTGAATCTGTGCTGTGCTGTCCAGCCCTGAGCTCAAGCTGCTCTGGAACTAGGTCTCGGCGAGGTGTGTACCTGTGCACTGGTGGAAGTTACAGCTGAATGCTGTGTCAGCGCGACAGGAAGTGGATCCTCATCCGAGGTGTGGCTGACAGGCAGGCAGTGGGTGAGGCAGCAGTAGGTGGGGCTGCAGTGGGTGGGGCTGGGCGTGAGTGGAACTGGGAGTGGGTGGGGCCACTGTGAGTGGGACTGGCATTGGGTGGGACCGGGAATGGGTGGAGCTGCTGTGTATGGGGTCTTTTCCTTTTGCACTTGGTCTCCAGGGTGGATATTTTCACCCATCACAGCCTCATCCCTTCCTAACACTAAACGTCTCCAGTTGTGCAAGCTTCTTTGCTCATTCTTTTGTGCAATTTCCCTTAATTGCTTTCATTAGTGGTTGTGCTGTCATCAACTAAGGGCCTGAGCTCTGGAATCCCCTCTTCAAAGCTCTCCGCCTCGCAGTCATTCCCTCTTCCATTGTGATGGTGCTTAAAACTGATTCCTTTCGACAAGTCTTTGTCACTGCTGAACATGTCGTGGTGCTGAGTATTAGGCCACAAGGTATTGGAACAGAAGTGGGTCATTCAGTCTTGTTTGGTAACCATCCTGTGAAGCAGCTTCGAATCTGTGCTCTGTTTAAATGTGCTAGATAAATGAAATTTATTGTTGTTAAACGGAGAGAGCTGCTGGTCTGAAATTCTCCAATACACTGCAGCTAGAACTCATTCTATTTCAGAGCCTCGGAAGTGTAGGACTTGGTAACCTGCCTTCCATACCCTAACTACAGGCTTGTAAATCCCACAGTTGACATCATCCAACCACTACTTCCTTGTTTATCTGGCCCTCTCTCCAATTGATTTCCTGTTCTATGCTTCTTGAATCTCCACCTACCCTTTTCGATGTGTCATTCTGGCTCAGCGGGTGACATGCTAGCCCTGATTCAGAATATGACACTCCTAACCTTGGTGGGCAGTACGGGAAGTAACTGCAGTTTCGTAGGCACAGTCATTCAGACAAAATGTGAAGCTGAGGTTTTTATCTGCTGATTCCAGAGAACCAGGCGATTGATGAAGATCCTGTGGCACAATGTAAAAGAGAGCAGAGTATTCTCCTGGGTATCCTGATTCACATCCCTCCTCCAGGCAACACCATCAAAAGGAATCATGTAAAACTGAAATGATAAGTCTGGCAATATCTGCAAAGGGACAAACATAGTTAATGTGTCGGGTCATTTTGTCACCTGCTTTGATTACAGATTTGCAGTAGCTGTAGTATTTTGCTTTTGTATTCAAAGTTTATTTATTAGTGTCACGAGTCACCTAACATTAAACTGCAATAAGTTACTGTGAAAATCCCCTGGTCGTCACACTCAGGTACACTGAGGGAGAATTTAGCATGGTCAATGCACCTAACTAGCACATCTTTCTGAGTGTGGGAGGAAACTGCAGCACCCGAAGGAAACCCATGTAGATATGGGGAGAATTGGCAGACTCCACACATGATGTAGAGATGCCAGCGTTGAATTGGGGTAAACTCAGTAAGAGATCTGACAACACCAATTTTAAATCCAATCGATTTATTTGATATTTATTTATTTTTATTATTGATAAATATTTATTTATTTGTAGCCTTCGTCAGGTGAATGAAGAAGGCTACAAAGGCCGAAAGCTAGCAAGTTTATTATCAAATAAATTGATTGGATTTAAAATTGGTGTTGTCAGATCTCTTACTGAGTAGATTCCACACAGACAGTGAGCCAAACCAAGAATCGAACCCGGGTCCCTGGCACTGTGAGGCAACAAGAAAAACAAACTAATTGGTCATTCACTTCACTGTGAGCAGCACAGTGACACAGTGGTTAGCACTCCTGCTTCACAGCACCAAGGACCCAGGCTCAATTCTGGCCTTGGGTGACTGTCAGTGTGGAGTTTGCACATTCTCCCCGTGTCTGTGTGGGTTTCCTCCAAGTGCTCTGATTTCCTCCCACAGTCCAAAGATGCGTGGGTTAGATTGATTGACGGTGATAAATTGCTCCTTAGTGTCAATGGGACTAGAAGGGTAAATACATGTACATGGGGTTGACAGGGAGAGGGTCTGGGTGGGATTGTTGTTGATGCAGATGTGGCGGGCTAATGGCCTTCTTCTGCACTGTAGGGATTCAATGGATCATTGATCTTTTTGCAAAATAGCTGCTGCATTTATGGATGAGACAGCAGAATTTTAATTCAGTTACTGTATGGGGATATGTCTCTGAGCTGTGATTTTGTGCTGTTGAAAATACAAGTCTCTTTCATATACTTCTCTTGTTTATTTTAAATTGCCACCAGAGCTGCAAACTCTGGATTGGATGTATTTCTAGAGGTCCCGTCACATGAGCAACCACAGCCAAACAGCCTTTTTCCCTGTCCGCAAGATTGTCATAAATAAATGCACAAGAACAAATGAATAGCAGACAGTTTTTACGCCTCTCTGATCATTCTTCTGGACTGTTTGCAACAGTATCCAGAATCTTAACATTGAATTCCGGGAGCCTCCAACACAATCCTAGAGGATTGGGATTTGCTGAAGGGGTGAGGGCGGGTGAATAATCAGTATCAAACATTAATGTCTGAAGCAGCTAGTCTTATTGTTTGCACACTGAGCATCATCCTGTAAAAATGTTATCAGTTCATCTCCTGCTTTAGACTAAGATGAGGCCTAAATCCCTCTGGGAAAAAAACACTGTTAGAAAATGGCACTGGAACAGATAACAATGGCCTAGCTCATGGTAAATAGACACTACATGGGGAGGGTTCCAAATAGTTGCCTCAAACCCCAGTAGAGGTTGACAATGGCCAAGATGAATCCATTTCCCAAGGCTGCACAATGGTGAGAAAGTCCTGGGCAAGTTTCAATCACTGCTTGAAAGGCCAAATTTAAAAACCTTATGAAATGCTAATCATCTCCAAATAGTCAGGAACGTTACTTTTGAAACTCGCATTTTTGCTTGGTTTTATGTTGCCCGCTGCACCATTAAATTGAAGAGACAAGGGAAGAATAAAGCAATGTACATAAAACTGGGATGAGAGGGGAATTGGCAGTTAACAACAACAACAAAAACACCATTATCTGATCAAAGCTATACGAGGAGCCATTGAAATAAAGCAGGGATTAGCACGAGAATAGGCGGGCAGTGGCGAGGTGAACTCACGCTTCCATGAGTAGCAGACACCATTGATAATTCCACAGGCTCATTAAATTTTAATGAGTGCTTTAACCCTCAATAAGCAGCTGGGCTTTCACCTAGTACTAAGGCTAAGGCTTTCAGAGGTTTTATTTTAAGCGTCTCCAGTTAAAAGTGAGGTGGAGAAACAGTCAGCGCAGTAATTGCCAACAAGATATGTTTCGGACTGGTATCTTTACGGGAGGTAAATGTTCAATGAATGTCCAGCCCAATTCCTGTCACCATCCAAAAGAGACACTTGTATAAGGAGAGAAGGGAGGTGAAGAAAATTTCAGAATGATTGTTATTCCTGAATTTGGGACAATCAGTCAGATAGTACATGAAACAAAATCAGAAACCACACAGACAGTGAGCCAAACCAAGAAACAAACCCGGGCCCCTGGCACTGTGAGGCAATAAGAAAAACAAACTAATTGGTTCTCCAGCAAAATAATGCTGGAGAAACTCAGCAGGTCTAATGGCATCTGTGGAGAAAGAATAGAGTCAAAGTTACCAGTCTGGGTGACCCTGCGTCAGTACATGAAAGCTAGCTTGATTGTCCACAACTATCTATTAAAACTCGAGTGATAACCAACCCTTCTCTCTCACCTCAGCATCTTATTCTCATGTCCGTCCTTAGGCTGCTGCAGTGCTCCAGCGATGCTCAACGCAAACTGGAGGAACAGCACCTCATCTTCTGATGAGGCACGTTATAGCCTTTTAGACTCAACATTGAGTTCAACAACTTTAGACTGTGAACTTCTCCCTCCATCTTAAACTGCCCCTCCCTTTAGTAGTTTGTTATTGTTTTTCAGCTCCCCGGTATGCCCCACCCCGGCTCCCCTGGTCACCTCTCCCTGGCTGTTCAACTGCTCCCATTAATACATTCTATTACCTTTCGCCCCCATTAACACTCTTCATTCCTTAGTGGCACCATGAACACATCCCTTTGCCTAAAATAAAAGCAAAATACTGCAGATAATGGAATCTGAAACAAAAAGAGAAGATACTGGAAAAACTCAGCAGGTTTGTCAGCGTCCATGAGGAGAGAAGAAAGCCAATGTTTTGAGGATGGATGACCCTTCATCAGAGCTGAGAGCAAAGAGAATCAGCAGAGATTTACACTGTTGGGGTGGGGGTGGGTGAGAGCTGTAATAGGATGAAGGGAATGTGAATGAGGATACAGAAGGCTGAGAAAGTACTCAGAGTATCCAGAATGCGAAAATGGCAGAACAGAGGTGCAGGTTGTTAAAGGACTGTCTGAGGAATGAGACAGTTACACTGAATGTGGGGGCAGCGAGCAGGATATAGAAAGAAGGACAGTGGGAACAGAGCAGTGGAAAAATAGAAGCGAGAAGGAGAACGGTAAAATGGATGATTGGCATGAAATAAAATGAAACAAAATGAATGGAGATGGGGGAAGGTGGAGGAGAGAGTTTCATCCTCTGAAGTTGTTTCCCCTTTACCTTCTGTCCATGACAAATTTGTCAATGTCTCATTTGCCCCGACCTGTCCCCATTCTTTTATTCTGCCCAACCTCCTCTTCTCCCTTTCTAATTATATAATTCCTAAGATTTCTGCCTTTATACAGTTCTATAGAAGAGTTATTTAGACTCAAAACATTAACTCAGTTTCTCTCCACAGATGCTGCCAGACCTGCTGAGTTTATTCAGCATTTCCTGTGTTTTATTTCAAATTTTGCTTTTATTTCTCTTTCAGGCACTGACTGGCTTATGGTGCGTTTTCTACTTTTCCTTTCAGATTGCTAACTTCTCTCCTTATCTCTT
This sequence comes from Sphyrna mokarran, assembly GCA_024679065.1. Lineage (NCBI taxonomy): Eukaryota > Metazoa > Chordata > Chondrichthyes > Carcharhiniformes > Carcharhinidae > Sphyrna > Sphyrna mokarran. The sequence continues at coordinate 128,526,867 of JAGIQG010000001.1, read as the reverse complement.
TCCAGCTCTCAGCTGGCTGTTCTGTGTTAGAACATGAAATGGGTGCTTTGCGCTTAATTCAGTAGAAAACCCTTTGCGCTGAGTACGTCTGTTTATTATCTGTTGGTGTCCTGTGCATAAACCATCTTTGGATTTTAAAACAGTAATCCGAGGACTCAGCGGCCTCACGTTCAAAACTGACATATCTGAAAGGAAATTTCTGGAATGGAGGTTGATGAGAAGTGATTGCATTCTAAATGTGGGTCACCACACATTGGGCTAAGGAAATGAGAAACTGGTCATTTCTGTTTAATTAAATTTGTGCTTAAATCATAGATCATCATAGATTATAGAATCTACAGTGCAAAGGAGGCCTTTTGGCCCATTGAGGTTGCACCGACCATAATCCTATCCAGGCTCTACCCATATATTTTACCCGCTAATCCTTCCAACCTAATCATCCCAGGATACCAAGGGGCAATTTTAGCATAGCTAATCAACCTAACCTAGCCTAATCTTTGGGCTGTGGGAGGAAACCAGAGCATCTGGAGGAAACCCACACAGACACGAGGAGAATGTGCAAACTTCACACAGACAGTGACCTGAGCCGGGAATTGGACCCAGGCCCCTGGAACTTTGAAGCAGCAGTGCTAACCACTGTGCTACCATGCTGCCCAAAAGGGAAAAGTTATTCGAAAGAAAACAATGTGTAACAGCCCTAATAGTACTTTTTTAAATCTACAAGTTTGTGCGATACAATCGCTGGAAAATATAAAAAACTTACTCAATGAGGATTGTGAAAATGCTATTATTTGTAGCTAGCATGGGGTAATGGCCACTTGCTCAGCAGACTGAACAAAACACACTGGTGTCCTGAGCTGGCAGGCATTGTCTCACTGACTGTAGATTGCCTTTTGATGCCCTTTTTCATTGAAATGAGATGCTAAAACAAAAGCTAACTTTTCCAGCTGCAGCTGTTAGTTGTATTAAATCTTACAGCGCGACAGACTTGGAAGCTGGTGATGAGGGAGGGGACGGACTTGCTGCTAATAATTAATAAAGCTCACTGGTCTGTACTGACCTCGCAGAGACTGTGGCGCCTCTGGGTGGAACCTCAGTGTCGCTATTGATATGGGTAGAGTGAGACACAAATAGCTACCCACTGTGCTGTGGTAGGTAACATTCATTTATGCAGAGCAACGTGTCACTGAACAGTGTGGGATAAATATGCAAATTTCTGTTTCTGTGCCTTTCTGGCATGCTGACATTCAGCATCTCCCTCTTTGTTCCAGATCCATTTAGGAAGGAAGCTAAACACAATCTAGTGATAATTAAAAAGGCAGTGTCTTTGTGAAAACATATACTGGAAACCTTGGGGAGAGAGACAAGCAACCTGTATCATTTTTATCACAATGACATGAATCAAGACTTGCTTTTCTAAGCAATCAGAGAAAGGAATTCCAAATAGTTTTTCAAGAAGATAGTGCTCCCTTAAAGGGACGTCTAATCTCCATTGCAAACAACCAAAAGTGTTTTTCCAATAAGTGGAATTGTAGCTAAAGTTATTGTAAGTGCCTTGCCTCACTAAAGATGGGGCTACTGTTTATATATTATTGGGCCCTTTGCCCAGCCACCACTGAGCAATTTTATTAATTGCATTGTGTGGAAACATTTGCAAACCACTGATGTCAAAGGTCATTGTAATACATGAATGCTATGAGTGTTCTTTTCTCTGATCCTGACCGAGCCATTGCCTAGCCCTGTACCTCATTTCATATGTTTTACTGGTTGCTCCACTTTTAATCAGTACAGCATTCAGGACCCAATATTAGCTTGTCTTGCTGCAGAAGCAGGGCTAGAGGTACCCCCCACAAAACCTGTACCTTTGCACAATCCCGAGGGGTTCCAGTCAGAAGGAAGATCTAAGTGGAAGCAGATTACTGTGCAGTAAACTAGAGGACCCAAAAACTGGAACACATGGTGGAAATGCTGTTTTTTTAGCATCCTAGCCACTTTAATTTTTCAATTTCTGTGGAGGTAAACCATGCCAAGAATTTAAATCACTACAAATATCTATCCTTCTGCTGATCTCAGTGAGACATGAGTACAGTTCAAGAAAATGTTAGCCTTCATGCTGCACATAATGGGGATCCTGATCACAGGATTCTGTCATAATCTTATCCCAGTGTTCCTGAAAAGAGATGGGGCCACTGGAGGAAGGAATTCTTTCTTTAAAAGGGAATGTAATTACAGATCTCGGTTCACAGTTGGACCACTCCTCCCACTTTCAAATCCTTTTACATAAGGAGGTCACTCCAGCAGCAGCACAATTTCCTTGCCCCTTGCTTTTCTCATATTCTGCTATTGCAGTATTAGGATTTCACTGCGTCCTCTCATCATTTTCAGAGTGGCGTCCCTTTGGGGGCTCAGAATAATTTCCAGGTTAGAGCCCCTGTGATACACAAGCTGTATAAATCAAGAAGGGAGTTCCAGTTGTTTGGCTTTGATTGTGTGAAGTTACAATCAATATTTGCAGCCACATGTCGCTGATTGTGATCAGATAACTTTATACGGAGGTGATGGCTGAGTGGTATTATCACCAAACTATTAACCCAGAAACTCAGTAATGTTCTGGGGACCCAGGTTTGAATCCCGCCAGAGCAGATGGTGGAATTTGAATTTGAAAAAATATATCTGGAATTAAGAATCTACCGATGACCATGAAAACGTTGTCGATTGTCAGAAGAACCCATCTAGATTCACAAACGTTCTTTAGGGAAGGAAATCTGCCGTCCTTACCTATCTGGCCTGTGTGTCTCCAGAACCACAGCAATATGGTTCACTCTCAACTGCCCTCTGAAATGGCCTGGCAAACCACTCAGTTGTATCAATCTAGGGAAATTAGGGATGGGCAGTAAATGCTGACCAGCCAGCAATGCCCATGTCCCATAAATGAATAAAAACTGAACCACATACACCCAGCCCCTGCTCACTACAAAATATCAATCCATTGCACTTGAATGCGGATTTTTATTTGGACTTCTTTGCTGTTTTGCTGACTATTTGAAGATCTTCCTTCAGCCAGAGTCACAGCAGAATAGGGGTCATGTCACAAATTTATATTCCCTTTTTGCAAATTTACAATATTGCAAAATTGGCTTGTCAGTTAATTTAACTTGTTTGAGTGAGTTCAGTTTTTAGACATCAGGCGGAATCTAATAAGAATTTAGCCACTGTCAGTTTTGGTGAGAAAACTGGCATGAAAACTTGGGGCAGCACGGTGGTTTGTGCAACTGCTTCACAGCACCAGGGACCCGGGGTCAATTCTAGCCTCGGATGACTGTCTATGCGGAGTCTGTACGTTCTTCCCATGTCTGTGCCAGTTTCCTCCAGGTACTTCGGGTTTCTCCCATAGTCCAAAGATGTGCAGGTTAGATGGATTGGCCACGCTAAGTTGTTCCTTAGTGAACAAAGATGTGTAGGCAAGGTGGACTTGTGGGGTAAATGTGTGAAGTTACGGAGAGAGAATGGGAGAGAGGGATTGTGTGGGAAGATGTTTCGGAGAGTCGGTGCAGTTATAATGGGCCAAATAGCCTTTTTCTGTATGGTAGGAACTCTATTGTCCAACTCTCCAGCTCCACTGGCCACTTTTCTCTCCCGACCTTGTTACTTTAACTGCCAAAAAAGAGTGAGTATCGTTTGTGTTGCCAGTCGGGTGAGCTGGGAGCTGGCTCCTGTCTCCACTGAGATTGGTGTGCCAATTAAAAACAAAATCCTTCCCACCATGCCAGTTATCCCCCACATCAGCTCCCTTCCTCCTTCCGATCATTGCAAGCCTCCCCCTTCCACCTTCCCTCACCTGACATTACCGATCTGTGCCAGGGACATTGCCAGGGCACTGCCTGGCCATGTCCCTGTTCCCTGAGGGCTACAGCGACCTTTGCAAAAAGCCGGGTTTAAGAGGTGCAGTTGGCCGCGGGAAGGGGGGGTGGGGTGGTTGTGCGATCAGAGTCATGTAGAACATAGAACATAGAACAATACAGCACAGAACAGGCCCTTCGGCCTTCGATGTTGTGCCGACCAAAATAAAAAGCAATGCCCCTCCAAACTAAACCATTCCCTTCTCTTCCATATACTTATCAATTAACCTCTTAAACGCCACCAAACTTGGCGCATCTACAACAGCTGCAGGCAGGGCATTCCACTCCCTAATCACTCTTTGAGTAAAGAACCTACCTCTGATATCCGTCCTATAACTCATACCCCTTAATTTAAAGCTGTGTCCCCTCGTGCTAGCTTTCTCCATCCTAGGAAAAAGGCTAACACTGTCCAAATGATGTCTGGATGTCTGGGTGATGTCTGGGTGATGTCTGGGTGAATCTATTATAAACATTACCAATGTATGAAAATTTTGAGGGAGTGGGGGGGAAATATTTAATTGTATTAAAATTTATATATATATATATTGGAATGATGATGGTTATGAATCTGACTGCATCGCTGGCTAGGAACAGCAAAATAAAACATAGTGATCTCACCAGCGAGATTTGTGATTTTTGTGTTTCACTGGATCTTGAGCCTGCACTGGCAAACTCGCAGATGGAGAGTGTGACCTCAAGATCCTGTCCATAGAAATGGAATTGATAGTAATTATCGTGGAACAGATTTAAGTGAGATGTTCTACATTTTGGGGGTGATCTTACCAGCTTGTCGCTCTGGTCAATGGGTGGGGAGAGCCAGTTAGATTGCATGAGGCACAAAATCATGTTCACGCCTGGTTTCTTGCCTCTCGCACAATCTTGCAAGGCTCAGATTTCTGGCAAGATCAGCCTCCTAATACTTAAATCTGTTTCATTGTCCGTGAGCTAGCACTTACAACTTGGCAGCCCACCAGACATGCAGGAACTGCCCACCAGGTACCGGACAGTGCCAAGGGAGCATGGCCTGAGGGAATTGGGATTTAACAAGAAGGGGGCAGGGCCTAAGGCGAGGCAGGCAAAGGAGATCTGTGCACTCTGCAACCAGCCAGTTGAGACCAGGCTGGGGTGGCAATTGACTAGATGAAGCTGGAGGAGGAGAGGTGCTGTCAGCCAGGTGGGGGGAAGGGGAGTGTTGCCCAGAACAGAGAGATCTGCACATGCATGATTGCGCCCTCAATTGTGAACAGCCAGCTTTCCGGTATGCTTAGGACCCGCCTCTGCTCCAATTGACATGAAACAGATCGTGCATCATCTTTTGCACCAAGTGACATAAGATTTCATTTGTAGGCTCGCCAAAAAAGTGGAACTGAAATTCTCCTGCTTTCACATTCATTTGGCACTTAGAAAATTTTAGTAAGATTGCCCCTCATGAATTTTTTTTGGACATCAGGAAATTATGGGAGATGAGACTGCAGTTGGAAAATAGTCGTCATGTTGAAGATTAACCATGAATTATTGAAGAGTAGAGCAAGTGCAAGAGGCAGAATGGCTTTCTCCTTTTACTTCTTGTGCTCTTACATTCTTCTGAAATATTTTAATAGAGCAAATGAAGGAAAGTAATTCTACTGTTGTTAGTAATAAGAGGGCACAGATTCAAGATATTAAGAATTGGAGGGAGATAAGGAGACTTTGGGCAGGGTTTTTCCTTCCACAGACTAAGTGCAGTGATGGCCAGGGAGAAATGATGCATTCCTTGCCAGCCATAGTAGCAGCTTTTTTGCATGGAATTGTCTGCCTCTTGCCTCATCAACAGGAAACATACCGTAGCCCCAGACAGCAATCTGTGATTCAGCCACTCGGCCCTCCCGTAACATCAACGGGTTATCACACCAGGCACCATATATAAATTGCGCTCACACAGCCTGAACCAATGATTGCTGAAGGTTGGCCCACAAAGGAGAGAAGCATTCAGCACCAAAGTTTACCGATGCCTGTTGGAACACCTGCTTGGCCCTCTCGAGGTCTCAGAGATCTTCTATACACCCAGCACAGCCCAAGGAATTCCACAAAGGTAAATAAGCTGGCTTGGGAGGAGGTGGCGGTGAGTGCCTACCCTACTCAGAGGAGATCCGCCATACTGGGCAGAACAAACTCATCCACACGGTCAGGATAAATCAACCTTCTCATGACGCACAGCTCACAAGCCCCTCACACATCACAGGATCAATCGCCACTGGGATCTCACACATTGCTATTACCAGGTACGTCACCATTTTCTTGATGTCACCTTGACATTTCCGTCTTGCCTTATATCCTGTGCAGCTTGCGTACTTATCCTGAACACGGCTCCCATTCAGTAAACACACAGCCAGCCTTATCATTTTGGCATGCTTCACCTCCTTTTCTCTGTATACAAGTCAAGTTCGCTTATTATAAAAGGGATGCCCTGTACATGGCAGAGATCAGGGCCCTCACTCAGTGTGAGAGACATGCCATACATCTGGCTGGAGAGGACCAGGACCCTATGCTTGCTCATCCTCCAGACTGTGAGACTGTGAGAGCAATGTGATGTGTTGTATTTTGATGCCATACACTAAATAGCTCTACTCTTTTTTTCTAGGTATCTCTACTAAATGTCCTAAGAACAACAAGGGTCACCTCTCACCAAGAGCCCCCCTAACACCTTTGGTGAGGAATCTGAGGACACAACAAATGAAGATCCATCACAATGCTCACCCAAGCCACCCATTGAGCCAAAGACAAACACTTCAGGTGGATCTAGAGCAGGCTTGGATTCACAATCTGGCTAACATGGCACAGGTTCTGATCCATGGTACACCGAGGCAGGGATATCAGAGGTGGTTGACACTTGAAGAAATGCTGGAGTTCAGGATTCTACTGAGCCCGAGTCAGAAGATGAGACTCCAGACTCGATCTTAAGGCAGATGTTGGAGCTGTAGTGAAAGACGATGGAATATCAGGCAGGGTTAGCACATACATTCCAAAGATAGCAACATATGATAGAGGAGTCCCTCCCCAGTTCACTTTGAGGAATGCCAGGATGTGAATGTCAATGTTGGTAGGATGGTGGTTGCCATAGAGACCTTACTCCAGGACTTAGGTCTAGGAGCTGCATGTCATTGCTGGAGGCAATGGTAGGATTTATAACAGTCAATGCAAAAGGGAGTCAGAGTTCCTCAATCTTACTCCTGGTGCCCTTGGACACCCAAGGCCATCCAGCTGGGTGACTCTGGAGTGTCCGGCTGATCCCAACCCCCCATGCCGTGACCCCACCGCTTCTAGCTCTACAGACCTAGAAAGCAGCAGGAGAGCCAAAGCAGGCCAGGACTCTCCAAGTCTCAGTCCTCCAGAGGACATCCACCAAAGCCAACACAGACAACAGTGTATACAAATCAGCAAGCTGTCTCCACCTCCACTGTGGATGTTGGGGAAGCACCAGACATAGCAGCAGGGTTAGGAAGATCAAAAGATGGTCAGAGATAATAGTGGCACCAGTGTTCACCACATGTATATACTTTCCACCTATGTAGATACAATTGCATCCATTCCACATCTTCTCTAGTATATGCCTCCTTATTATACTGTTGCATTGTGATCTATCAGGGGTTACACTATGTTCCCACACTCCCCCTGCTTATTGCTGATCTTGCATCGTGTGCCTCTATTCCATGTTGCGTGAATCCATCTCATTACAGTGTGTTTCTGTTTTCAGCTCTTCTCCAACATCAGTGAGTATCACCCTCTGTGTAAAAATTGTCGTAAGAAGTCTCACAACACCAAGTTAAAGACCAAATGGTTTATTTGGAATCACGAGCATTCGGAGCACTGCCCCTTCATCAGCTGAGTGGAGAGGTAGGTTTCACAAACACGGCATTTATAAACAGACACACTATTATTATGTCTTTGTCCGTGTTTGTGAAACTCACCTCTCCATTCACCTGATGAAGGAGCAGCACTCTGAAAGCTCATGATCCCAAATAAGCCTGCTGGACTTCAACCTGGTGCTGTGAGACTTCTTACTGTGCACTGCCCCAGTCCAATGCCGGCATCTCCACATCATAAAACAGCTTGTAACAGCTTGTTGACAAGCAATGTGGGGATAAATGATATTCATTCTGGGCTATGTGAGATGGACGCATTTGTGAGATGGATGTATTTGCATTGTGGTAGCTGAAGTGCAGTGTGCAAGGAGAGATGTAGATGTGCAAGGAAATGGGTAACCTCCTTATCACTGTGCACTGTCTGTCATCACTGAGGGTCTGCAATCTAAAAGGCCCATACTCAGAGATCCTGTGCACTCCTCTCTGCCTTGGGTGCAGGCAGCTTTAAATGTTGCCCCATTTTCTACATGTTCTGCTCTCTGTTTGGTTATTGAAATGCAAATTTGAGTTACAGCAGTTCTTTTTCTGTCTCTGACTAGTGGGTGACTGTGACTTTAAGGTCTTGCTTATCGATGGGCACCCATTAGTTAATGCAACCGTGCGATCATGACTTTGAACACTCTGGGCCTGATTTTACCATTGCATTGTACAAAAAACAAAGAACAAAATAGCACAGGAAACAGGCCCTTCGGCCCAACGAGCCCGCGCCACCACCCCAATGTTCCCACCTCTACCCGTGATCCCTGTCTATGTTTATAGATCTATGGATTAAAAACCAAATTTGAGACAATTTAGGGAGAATTTGTTTTGCCAATTAGCCTAAGAGCACATCTTTGGGATTTGGGAGGAAACCAGAGCACCTGGAGAAAACCCATGTAAGCACGGGGAGAATGCGCAAACTCCCACAGACACAGGCCCAAATCCATGTATCTGCACAGCACAGCGATAGTCACTGAGCTGTCATGTTGCCGTGCCTGTTTTTGGGCATGAAAACTTGGTAAAGTCAAGCATGAGGTGAATAGTATGCTCTGCACCCACGCCTGCGCTGTATTCCTCTTTACCAAGGCCTGAAAATGGCCATGATCGGCGCCGAGCTTAAGACAGACACAACGGCCATTTAAGTGCATTTGCATGTATTTAAATTGACTTAATGGGCTGGATGCCCAAACTTCTCCCTTTGCCATCATGCTTGCCTGTTCAGATTCGGCGCGAAACAGACATGTTCGGCAAAAGTCGGTTCCAGGCGTTTCAGCTTCTGAAGAGGTAAGTTCAGAGCTTCTGGCAGCTCTCTGACTGGTCAGTGAGGGGAGGTGGGGGGATGCGGGGCCAGATCGTTCTCTGGGATGAGGAATGGGTGGTGGAGGAGGAGGGAGGCCAGACCGCTCTCTGTGGGGTGGGCAGGGAGAGGCAGGAGGAGGGCCAGATGGATCTCTGGTGGGTTGGGGATGGGAGGAAGGGGCCGGGAGGGTTCACTGCCGCTCTGTGGGTGATGAGTGAGGTGGAGGGGGGGGGGCAGGGGATCGCAACCGGTCTGGGTAGCAGGGAAGTGTGGGTGGATAGGGGGACAGTTATGTGTGGGAATGGGGTGATGTCTGTGGGAACTGTCACTCCCGGGCTGCTTTATCTGCTTTTTGTGGTTTGGGAGCGATGTGGCAGGGAAGCATTTTTCCCTTTTTTTAATTGCACGTGCGCAGGTGAAAGCTCCAATCAGAGCAGCAGCGTTTCGGGCACAATAAACCCAGCCCACAGCACGATCCAGACTCAGGCTGAGTATGTATGGGGGGCACCTGAGAACAGGTTTCCAAGTCGGATCTGAATTGCATCCAGATTCAGCACTTAGAATACAAAATGGTAAAATCGGGCCCTCTGTGTCAACACACGCACACACACATACCCACACACACTCTCACACACACACACACACACACACACACACCCTCCACCCGCACTCCCCCCATACACACACATACACACACACAAAACACTGCCCCACTCCCTCAGTGGACCCACTGCTATGAGATGGACTTGGCAAGTGCTTGGATAGACTGCACTTATTCCAGTTTACACATTACTCACTGAAGAACTATATCCTTTGCAATACAGGAAGACAGGTGCTCTGTGGGGACATGAGATGTTTCTTAGGGGTCTGGGATTCCCATCTCTGAAGCTGGCAGCTACGGGGTTCTGAGGTATTTCCAAAAGGTTTCTCCTGCTTGTCTGAGTCCCTTTTTTCTCGGGTCTCTCTGTCAGAGAGAAATAACCATGATTGCTGCAAAGGGTTACTGCTCAGAGGTCAATAATTGGAACTATTTGCAATCAATTTTGCAAGAATGCACTTTTCCATCGATGATTTATTATTGCCTCTGTTATAACAGTGATGCTCCTAACATGTCTCAGCTGTACATTTTTTCTCATTTGGGAATACAGATTCCAGATGGGTGCCCTTTTATTTGGCCTCCCAGAGTTGAGAGACACTCTTCCCAGCAACTTGAACAGCCCTCCCTCGCAACATTGTTTTTACTTTCATTTTCCACTGCTTTAGGTTTCAAGATGGTGGTCCTCAATTGTTAATACCAGAGGAGCTTTGAGCCTCCCTGTGTGACTGTGGAAATTTCTCCAGCAGGAGCATGATGTTCAGGTCTCCCTCTCTCCTATAATTCTCAGTTCTCCCTCCCCCACCCCACCATAATATCTCTGTGTTACCCCCTGCATCATTGAGGTGGATGTTCTGGACCTTACTCCTTTCATTGTGAGGCCTACTGTGCCATAAGACCATTGAGTGCCCACCCCTACATTAGCCATTCCCAATCTGCAGGCAGCAAATGCTTCCCCTGACTGACTGCCACCTGGAGCCCAGTACTCTACCAGAAACCCCCTAGCGCCATGTGTAAGGTGCTAACCATGCCCTCTGCACAACACACTGGGCAATAGTGAGAGTGGACTGACATGCCCTCACCTTCCCTGGACTCGGACAGATTCTCAGATCACTGCTTCTTTAGTTTAGCTGTCTTGCCGTTCTGCCTAGAAGTTTCTTATCTCTACAATCTGCCCGTGAGATTTCTTTAGTCTTTCACACCCACCTCCTCTCCCCTGAATCATGTGTCTCTGTTTAACCTTCCCCAGCATTTCCCCCTTCCCTAGTCAAGCCTTTGCCCTCCAGCTTCTTCTCTTGCTTCTGATTTGCCACCTATGACTTAGTCAAATCTTCAACGCCAGCACATTGGAACCCATCCCAGCCTTTTCACTGGTCTGGTATATGGAGTCTTGCTTGAGAAGTCCCCTGGAGCCAATGCTCTGAAACCTGGCAGGGAGCTTGTGGAGGCATGAGCAGTGTGATGCAGGGTAGACAAGCTTGCCTCAAAGTCATAAGCAAAGTGCAGTTTGCCAGATGCATCCACTTAAATCCAGCCATGATGCATATCGGTTTAATTAGACACTGACGTGATTTTTTGATCCAGTGTCAGAGCCTGATTCTGGCAAGCTGCCCTGGTACTGAGCATTCATGGTATTCTAATCTATTCAAATGAGCTTCCTGACATGACTTGGCAGTATATTTGACCAAACAGTGAAGGCCAGAGTGAGCAATCGCAACCACTGATGGGAACCTGAGTTTTGACTCATGTGAGATTTTTCCCCCTTGCCCACCATTACGCCCTCCACAGGCGGGAGGAGAAAATCCCAGCTATTGATTTCAACATTTGGCTCTGTGGTGCCTGGGTCCTTGGCATTATGGATGCTGTTTGCCTCTATGCATGCAAGATTCCACTGCTGGGCATACCACACATCACTTTGGAGAGGGTGTTAGTGCACCGTTAGGGAGAGCAGGCATTTCGCGATTAGCACGTCATGCTGTTTTGATGCTAGTTCTGCGATTATGGAGCTCAACTCTACAATTGAGTCTTAACCTCATACAGCTGAATCTATTTTCAGTAGGAGGAAAATCAAAGGAGTCAGCATTTACTTTCAAATTAGTCGTTGATTAAAGTGTTTGGTGGTTTCCAGAGTTGCTGCTACAGGGAGAGATGCAGCGGTTGGAGGAGGAGAGGAAGGGCTCTTAATAAGAAGCTGTATCATTTCATAGCATTCAATTCTCCCACCCGAACCTCAAAGAGGATCAGTATGGCTGATGTCTCCGCATCACTAAAACTGTCCTCACTGGTAGTCACACAAGCAGCCTGAGAGCAGGGCAGGTACAGCATTGCCTGTGACTGTGAAGATGAGAGCAGCAATGAATCTTCATGTCTCTGGCTGCATTCAGACTTGGCTAGAATGATATCTGCAACATCTCTTAGGTCACCATCCACTTTTAAGTCAGGGAGACCACTGAGGCTCTATATTCTAAGACAACTGAATTGATTCTTATTTTCTCTTGCCAAAGAAAAGCAGACAGACTATCATTCCTCATGGTGCAGAATGCCATTGACTGCATGCAGGCCATGTTATCATCATGTCACATGTGAGTTCTGGCAATCAATTCCACTCCACCAACATTCAGCCAGCATGCGAATATGTGCCGCGCATCCTGCAGGTCAGTGCCCAGCATCCCAGTAATCAGTATGCCTTCACTCTTTTGCTATAGAAATATGGACTGGCAGGCCAACAGGCGATAGGAAGGGAAGCTATAAATATTCATATATAGGGACCTGTCCTCTCTGGTAAAAGGAACATGTCCATGCATGACAACTTTTTGAATTAGATACTTGAATACAGTAGTTCCCTAGTTCAATCCATAGCAATGCCTCAACCAATCAGAGTTGGCTTGCTAACCAATTAGCAACACTTTTCTGATGCAATAAAGTTGTTGCTCCTTTTGAAATTTGGCATTCTTGTATCTGTCCAGATAAATGCAAGACAAAATGCTTTAACAGCTTTTTGCAGCAGCACTCAAGTGAATATTTGGATATGTTTGTGCTGAGTTAGTTAAGATAGTAGAGAGAGTACCGTTGGAGTCACAAGTGCAAATGATTTTGTTTCTGAACTTGGAGTTAGGGAAAGTGAATGTAAGTGGGCTAGGAATAGGGGTAAATGGAGGAGAATTTCAATGGAGGGATATAGAAAACTGATTTAAAATAGGGATCATGAGCCTTGGGAGTCCCTGGGAAGTGTGTAAATAGATGATGATATTGATGTACTTGTTTTTATCCTACAGGTGCTTTGGTCCACCTTGTTGTCTAACAAGGGCATACACGCGATGGGTCGTGAGAGGGCTGCTCTTGGATTTTTTTCGAGAGTATCCTAGTGCTTCACGTCGTTAGTGTACGCTTGACCTGGACCATTTGATGGGCAACACGACAGCTCAGTGACTATCGCTGTGCTGTGCAGATACATGGATTTGGGCCTGTGTCTGTGGGAGTTTGCGTATTCTCCCCGTGCTTGCGTGGGTTTTCTCCGGGTGCTCTGGTTTCCTCCCACATGCCAAAGATGTGCTCTTAGGCTAATTGGCAAAATAAATTCTCCCTAAATTGTCTCAAATTTGGTTTTTAATCCATAGATCTACAAACATAGACAGGGATCACGAGTAGAGGTGGGAACATTGGGGTGGCAGTGCGGGCTCGTTGGGCCGAAGGTCCTGTTTCCCGTGTTTTGTTCTTTGTTCTTTGACCCCAATTGAATCGGCAAAAATTAAATTAAGGCATTGTTCATCTCTGTCAGTTTTGCTTTTTGGCTGCTTCAACCATTCTAACTGAACCAGGAGTCAAAGCAATAAGGGCTAATTTTAACATGAGTGACTGCGTGGGTTTTGTTCTGTCACCTTTTTAACAGAAAGCATAAATTAACTCTCCACTGATATCTGCCCATATCCGTCTGTTCCGCTAGCCAGTGATTTAGATTAAAATTATCCCATAATCTTCTGGCTAAAAAGGTCTCAACTGAAAAAGGGGTATGTCTGGAAAATGCATGGATATGTTCCTTTTACCAAGAGGGAAGATTGAACAAAGTCTAGATTTTCAAATGGTGAGAGGCATGTCAGATATCAGTGTCCATAGAAACTGTACCTACATTTCTCACATGTCGCTGCAGACTTGATGGGCCGTAGGGCCTTTTCTGCACTGTATGATTCTAAGATAGCTCAGCATGAAATGGCAGTCTTCAAGAAAAAAGGACAGAATAAAATTTGAGGAAAAGCTACGCTGTTCTCTAATTTTATTTTGTGGGATATGTTTCTAACTACTCTTGGTGTTCCAAGGCTGTATAGCCTGAAGTAAGAAAGTGTCTTTACATGATGTGCCCCAAACTAATTATTTGCAAGTTCTTGTATTTAATGGATCAAGCATACAATGAATGTTCCCTCAGTAAAGCCTGCTTCTGATGATTCAGCCAATGATGAAAATACATAATCAGCTCATTTCAATAAATGAGACTTGATTATAACATTTCCTTTAAGGCCATTTCTGGATTTAAAAAAAAAATCAATAAAAAAAGTTGGACTCAAAATGATGATCCTCGAATTAAACGACCCCAATAAATGAGCCAAAGCCTGCAGAAGGAAGAGGAGAGGGCATAGGGAACAGATTAGCTAAAAGGATAATAGATAAAGAACATCTAACAAAATCTATAACGGAAGCTGTGCCAATTCCTCCACTTGTCAATTTTTCATCTTGAATGTTACTTAGAATGATGTGTGTTTACATAGGTGGAGGCTGAGGTGAGACCCGATAGAGATCAACAAAATTATGAGAGGCTTAGGCAGGTTGCATATTCAGACATTTTTTTCCCCAGGGTCCAAGTGTCAATTGCAAGGGGGCACAGGTTCAAGGTGAGAGGGGGGAAAGTTTAAGGGAGATGTGCAGGGGAAGTTTTTTACAGAGAGGTGGGTGCCTAGAACATGCTGCTAGAGGAGGTGGTGGAAGCAGGCACATTAGCAATATTTAAGAGGCATCTTGATGGGTACATGAATAGGAAGGGAATAGAGGGTTACTGTCCAGGTAAGAGCAGAAGGTTTTTTTTCAGTTAGGGCATTATGATCAGCACAGGCTTGGAGGGCTGAAGGGCTTGTTCTTTTGCTGTAATTTTCTTCGTTTTAATATGAGCATAGAAATGGGCATTTGGTCTAACAAATGTTAAACCAAACGTTTGGTCTACCATTTCTGCTCCAAAACAGCCTCCATCTTAACACTTATGTCTAACCCTTTCAGCGTAACCTTCTATCACTTCCTCATTCATTTATTTGTCTTGCTTCCCTTTAAAAGTATCTAATCTATTCGACTCAACCACTCCTTGTGAGCTAATTTCATACTGTAATCTCCAAAATTCTCATGTGGATTTATTGGTGAATATTTTATATTTGCAGTTTCCAGATGTTTCTGCAGCCAGTTCTTTTGGAGTGACAAAGAATAGCAAACTGCATGTGTGTGTGGTATTCTCAATGAAGCAGTTATACAATACTGAGAAAAGCAAAAAGAGGTGATTTTTGGTCTATTTGGTAAGTGGGAGAAAAATGTGCTTTGGTAGGAAGAACAGAAGCGTAAATTATTTGCTAAATGGGGAAAGGCTTCGGAAATCTGGTGCACAAAGGGACTTTGAAGTCCTGGTTCTGGACTCTCTCAAGGTTAACTAACATGCAAGTTCAGTTGGCAGTTAAGAAGGCAAATTCGATGTTATTATTCATTTCTAGAGGGCTAGAATACAAGAGCAGGGATGCACTGCTGAGGCTATATAAGGCTTTGGTCAGATCCCATTTGGAATATTGTGAGCAGTTTTCACCCTGTACCTAAGGAAGAATGTGCCAACCTTGGAGGGGGTCCAGAGGATGTTCAGGAATGATCCCAGGAATTAAGTGTTTGTCATACGAGAAACAGTTGGGGAGTCTGGGTCTATATTCGATAGCGTTTAAAAGGATGAGGGGATAATTGAAGCTTACAGAATACTGAGAGGCCCAGGCAAAGTAGATATGGGAGAGAATGTTCCACTAGTGGGAAAGATTAGAAATCGAGGGCAGAATCTCAGAGTGAAGGGACGCTCCTTTAAAACTGAGATAAGGAGGAATTTCTTCAGCCAGAGGGTGGTGAATCTCATTGTGGAAGTTACTAAATAAAAACTAAACTTCTTCTGAGGGGGGGTTTGTCTGAGGCCTGTGGCTCAGAACAATACCCAAAGTTGAAAAGAAAACTGGGTTGAATTTTCTTGGGTGTTTTCTCAGCAGCCAGTATTTTGATAGAAACCTTGCTATGTTGGCAGAGACGGAGAGGCCAAGAGTAAAATCCACCCTCAATATTGATCAAAAACTAATGATGCCAAGTGTGTTATAAACACCTATGATTGTAGGATGGAATGAAGACCAAGGGAAGGAATAGTTGCTGTCTTGAGATGCTGAGAAGATAATGAATTAGGAGGCTGTAATATGTCTTGATTGAGGAGGTTGTTAAAATGCTGAATTTGGAAATGTGATCCCTCTGACAGCAATGTATAAAGCGTGCCTGCAGCAGCTACTGTAAAGCTAACAGTAACTGAATCTTTCTCTCTTTGTGGTAGCTTCTTCTCTCTGTTGCCAGTATTTCCTTCAACCTGATAATTAAATCACGGTTGTTTCTGAAATAATGGCAACTTTGTTTTGTCATTTGTTGCATTTATTCCTTGTCTTCCTGTACCCCAGTATTAAATATATTTTTAGATGCAGAAATTTGGAAGAAATGAGGCAAAATGGATTGTATAGACGCTGAAATGGAATAAATTGTACAATGTTGACAACTGTACAAATGACCTTTTCTCACCCTATAATAATTAATATTTCCCTGTTTGGCATTTCACAATGGCTTATCCAGTTGTTTTCACCAGGTTTGCTGGAGAATTATGAATACTCAAGTATTCATTCAAAATAGCTAACACATATGGAAAGCTTTGTGGAGCATAGTAAATTCATTTTTTTTATTTCACCATATTTCATTGAATGGAAAATAATCTGAAGATTTGCACAATAAAAAGGAAGATATAATTCATTTCTAGCAGAGTTGTACGGAGTCGTCCTGCAAGAAGATTTGTCTGATTTTTTTTCGCAACTAGACAATTCATTAGTGAGAATAGTAAGAGGGTACCATTGTGTTTGTTTAGCTGAATTGGATCTGTGACTAAGCAGCTGGCAGGTTTCCCACTGAACAATGACATCTCCTCTGTTCAGCAGTTCACAATGCTTGATTGGCTTATCCAGCATATCCCAGTTGTTTTCACCAAGTTTGCTTTGAAAGTCCAAAGGAACAAAGCCACCCAGTAACAGCCGAATTGTTTTGCGACACCATCTGCTACAGAGAGAATTGAAGCTTTTGGGAAGTGAAGCCCGGCCCCGCTCTATTTGATGGGGTTATAGAGGGACTTTAACTCCTTCGGCCTGGTAGAGACGAGACATTGCTTAACGCTAGCTCTCTGTCACCATCTTCCTTCCACTGGCTTAATTGGAGCCGAGGCACTTCCCTCACTCAGGCAGAAACCTTGCGAATACGTTCAAATTGGATTCCAATAATCTGAGAACTCCAAAACCACTTTTGTGGGCAGGGGTATTTGCAGTGGACGCGCCAACCAGCTGGATCTGTCGACTAAGAAGCAGGGGTCCTCAAAGGTATGTACAGAAAATGGTTTTGCATGGCCAGGGAAGCAGGAATGATGGAAAGATCTTGCAGCATGACAGCTTTGTGCAGTGGCATCCTCTGCCTCAATGGCAAGAGTTGTCTTTAATCCAGTTGTTGTGTGGAGAGCATTGTGTAGCAGGTGGCCCAGCTCTGTGGCAGTCTATCTTCTGAAGTGGGCATATCAACAAGAGGTCTCCTTTGTCAGGCTGGATGCAGACTCTGAGGTAGTGACAGATGTGGTCAAAATACCTTAGGGGGAATCATTCCATCTGCAAGTTTTGGTTCATCACCAACGCCTCATCCTTATCTCAATAATACAGCATGTCCAGAACCCCTTGAGGAATAACTCCTTTGCAGAATCAAAGCCATTGGAAACTAAGAACAATGATCAAAATTATTGATGGGATGAAAGCTTATGCTTCCCAGGGTGATGTTGGAACTTTGCTCAAAGGTGTATAAACTTAAAAGTTTAAACTTTAAAACGATGATTTAATATTTAATTGCTGGTAGCATGGCCTCATTAACCTCGCACAAATCATGCCTCATAATATTAGGCATCCTATGATTGTTCCCTTGACCTCAACTGAGGTGACAGTAACATCTAATATTATCTTGACAGTAACCGTGTACTTCATAGAATCATAGAATCCCTACAGTGCAGAAGGAAGCCATTTGGCCCATTAAGCATGCAGTGACAACAATCTCACCCAAGTCCTATCCCCATAACCCTACATATTTAGCCTGCTAATTCTCCTGACACTAAAGGACATTTTGGCACAGCCAATCAACTTAACCTGCACATCTTTGGTAACTGGCACTTGCCTCATTGTTCTGACTTTACAGTGGTAATAACAATAATATTTATCATCATTACATCACTGAACCTGACAGTGATATTCGGAGTCCACGCTTGCGCAACATAATGCAAAATCCAGAAGATACTGATGATGATTCCATGCTGTTCCAGACAGTTTGTTGCTGGAGTTCCTATCTACAAACTCCTGCAATCCCTAACTGCAATCACTAACTCAGTGAATTGATGAAAACTCTTTTAGCTGTTGGTCACGACGTGAAAAACCTTGTAAAAGCTACGTCTTGTTGAAATAGGTGTAATTGAATTGTTAATGATGTACCAATTTCATAGCTACTAATGAATATCCTCACTGGCTCTGAAAGTTAATTTCATACTTGTACATTGACAAATGTCTCTATAATAATTAAAAATGATACACTTTTCATTTTCCTTTAAACAGCTTGTTTTGATATTTTAGCCTCTATCTTAATCCAATCATAATTAGTTTATTTCACAGAAAATGTAAGAGTTTCTCTGCAGATAGTGTCCTGGGCCCAAACTTTTTCAGCTGCTCCATCACTGAGCTTCCCTCCATCATAAGGTCAGAAGCAAGATAACAGCTGATGAATACCCAATGTTCGGTATCATTTGCAACCTCTTCAGATGCTCCACAGTTCATGCCTGCTTTCAGCAAGGCCTGGACATTAACATTTGTGCTCCACCCATGGTAGGCTATGATCATTTCCAGCAAGAGAGAATATAATCATCTCTCCATGATAGACAACGACATTACCTTTGCTGAAACTCAAAGAATAACAGCCTGGGGGTTACTGTTGATCAAACTGGACCAGCCATATGAATGCTCAGGAACAGGTCATAGGTTCAGAAGTCTGCAGCAAGTAATTCACATCCTGACTCCTCAAAAGTTTGCCCACCATCTACAAGGCACACGTCAGGAGTGCGATAGAATACTGTCCACTTACCTGATGGGTGCAGCTTCAACAATACTCAAGAAACTCAAACTGTCCAGGACAAAACATCCAGTTTGATTGACACCCCATCCACTGCCTTAAACATTCATTCTCTCCACCACTGATGCACATTGGAAGCAGTGTGTCCCATCTACAGGGTGCAATGCAGGAATTCACCAAGATTCCTTTGACAGCATTTTCTAAGCCTGTAACCTCTATCACCTAGAAGAACACCACCACCTCCAAGTTACCTGCCAAATCTTCACTATCTTGATTTGAAATTATTGTGCCATTCCTTCACTGTTGTTGGGACTAAATCCTGGCATTCTCTTCCTAACAGCCCTGTAATTGTAGTGGATTTGCAGGAGTCTCACGACATATGTTCACTGTTACCTTTTCAAGGACAATAAGAGGTAGGCAGCAAATGCTGACCTTGCCAGCAATGCCATGTTGTAGAAACAAACAGAAAATTTAGGAATCACACAAATGGCTTTGGCCAATAACTGCTGTTCACCACGAGGATGTGTGCAAGGACAATTCAGGAGACTTCCATTGATTCTTTATTTTTGTTTCAAATTGAATTGTTTCTAACATGTGTCTTTACTTTTTACAGATTTTAAAAGCTTGATGACAAATAACAACAATTAACATAGCACCTTTAACATAGTAAAAAAGTTTATTATTAGTCTCAAGTAAGGCTTACATTACCACTGTAATGAAGTTACTGTGAAAATCCCCTACTCTCCATACTCTGGTACGCTGAAGGAGAATTTAGCATGGCCAGTCCATCTAACCAGCATGTCTTCCGAACTGTGGAGGACACTGCAGCACCCGGAGGAAAATCACACAGGCAGGGAGAGAATGTGCGAAGTCCACACAGACAATCACCCAAGCCGGGATTCAAACCCAGGTCCCTGGCACTGTGCGGCAGCAGTGCTAACCACTGTGCTACCATGCCACCCAATGTCTCAAGGTGTTTCCCTGGAGCACCCAAGTAGATTCTGATACTGAGGCACTGAAGGAGATATTAGATAGGTAGGTCAAAAAAGGCAATCATAAGGAATGTCTTAAAGGAAATTATAAGGGTAATGATGTGGAGAGATATAGGAAGGAAGTTCTGGAATTAAGGGCAGAAGAAAGCACATCCACCAATGGTTAAGTGATGAAATTAGATTGAGGGGTGCAGGTATCTTGGTGAGTTGTAGAGCTGTGGGAGGTTAGAGAAATGCAGAGGAGTTAGGCCATGGAGAGATTTGAAAAGAAGAATTAGTAATTTTAAATATCTTGTGATGCTAGACTGAGAGCCAGTGGAAGTCAATGAGCATGAGGGTAATGAGTGAATAGGACTTGTGTAATTTAGGAAATGGACAGCAGTAGTTGGGATAAGCTTAGGTTGCAGAGGGTGGAAGGCTGGAGAGGAAAGCACTAGATAAAGAGTTTGAACAACTGAGTACCTGAGGTAAGGGTGGAGATGGGACATATTATGGAACTGGAAGTAGGTAACCTTGGTGATCATTGAGGGCCGAAGGGCCTGTTCTGCGCTGTAGTGGTGATGATAAGAATATGGATCCAAGACTCATCTCAGGGTCAAGTTGAACACCAAGGCTGTGAGCAATCTGATTCAACCTCAGACAGTGACCAGCCAAAGGAAGGAGATGGTAACTAAGGGATGGAATTACTGACAAGAGCTGAAGTCAATGGCTTCAGTCTTCCCAAGGTTTAGAGGACATTTATATTATCCAATACAGGATGTTGCCCAAGCAGTGTGTCAAATCAGAGGTAGTAACATGTTTTGAGTCGGGTAATGGCGTGTTTAAAGAAGTGCATAATGTCACCACCAATTCCTGTGGCTTCTATTGTGCTGTAAAATTGGTTTCCCTTCTTTCCTATTATTCTTTCACCTTGTCTCTCTGAAATTGAATTTCAATGGGTGCTGGTCACCTTCTGAGACTACGTTTTATATGAATATTGGTGGGTTGTTCGGTCATGAGAGAAGCATCACAGCCGAGCTTTTTGTTACCTCTTGATTATTGAAGGCCTACTCCAGGACTTGAGCACAAAAATCAAGGGTGCAGTACTGTATCAAGGGAGTGCTGCGTTGTTGAGGTTGCTATCCTTCAACTGAGGAATTAAACTAAGGCCTTGTCTGTCCCTTCAGGTGGATATGAAAGATCTCATGGTGCCAGCTTGAGGACGAGAGGGGAATTAGCCTTGTCCGAGACTTACCTGACCATGATGACATTATTGTTTGTGGGACATTGCTATGCACAAATTTCCTACAACTAAACAATAACCATATTTCAAAAGTACTTCATTAGCTAAAGAGCATTTGAGAAACCCTGTGATTCCAAAAAGTACTAAATAATAATGCATGTCTTTATTTTCCTTCATTCCAATGCACTCCCACATTCCATCTCCATAAACACTGGGCCTCCCAAACTCTGCTATTGTGTCCTAACTCGCACTAAGTTCTGTTTATCCTCTGTGCTTGCCGACCTACACTGGTTCCTGGTCAAACAATGTCACCATTTTAAAATTCTCTTCTTTATTTTTGAATCCCTCCATAGCCTCGCCATCTCCATAATCTCCTCCAGCCCCACAACCTCGGAAGTATCTGCACTCATCAAATTCTGGCCTCTTGAGTAGCACTGACATTAGTCCACTTTGGTGGCCATGTCTTCAGCTGAATTCTGCAACTCCCTCCCGAAATCTTTCCACCGCTCCAAACCTCTTACCTCCTTAAAACCTTGGGGCATGATCTTACTGGCCGTTCACACCAGGCTCTGCTGTAGAGAGGTTGGAGAATTTGGCACCCAGACAAATTTACATTCACTGCAGTGGGATGGAAAAATCTTGTTGGCATGAAAGGGATAACACATGTTTGACCAAGTTTTTGGCCACCTGTTTTAATGTTGCTTTATGTGGCTTGGTGTTACACTTTGCTTTATAATTCTGCTGTTAAAGGCATGAGGTTGTTTTATTGTTGAGTCTGTTCCTGCCCTGTCCACTCTGGCTAATGATCAAGAGTGGGGAAAGCAGGGCCATTCATCCCTCTCTGACCTAATCTGTTGAGATTAATGGAGACTAGAGACCTCTCTATCTGGGTAGCTTAATGACTCATTGCTTTAGTCAACTTTTGAGAGAATTGGCTTCTAATATGTGGGCAGAGTGGCCCCACAGTACATTCTAAATAGAAGAAAATAGGATTTGTGATGTCTCCATCCTCAGATGCAAGAGCAGTTTAAAACATGCGTGTGGCGCGTGTTCTCGGGGATTTGTGTTCTGAGAGTCGGTATCACCCTTTCATCATTCTTGTCTACACAAAAATGGTCAACGGCCAACTCGAGTAACGCACTGAGATCACAAATCCTGTGCGATACTCGCCTTTGCTTATTGTTTTCTATCAATCTATATCTCTAGGGTCAGAGAATTATCGGGATTACAACCTAGTGCTAAATGGAAATGACTGACAAAAAGAGGGGGATTCACACAGGATTAAACTCCTGCCACTCCTCCATCCCCACCTCCTCCCCTTGCTGGATATTATCGCTGCAATTATTCTTCTGCATGAAACCCCGGGAATTTCCAGTGAAGGCAGCCCCTGAAGCCTATAACCTGCTTCTCATGCCTTACTCACCTAACCTCGTTCACTAGGATTCAGATTTCTCTAATTATTGCTGGCGATTTATTTAGAAAAGTTTTGCTGTGTAATGTTATGTGTTTACTCAGCTGAGCTGGAGGTTTGTAAGTTTCTCCTGCCTGTGACTGAGCTGGAGGTTTGTTAAGTTTCTCCTGCCTGTCACTGAGCTGGAGGTTTGTAAATTTCTCCTGCCTGTAACTGAGCTGGAGGTTTGTTAAGTTTCTCCTGCCTGTCACTGAGCTGGAGGTTTGTAAATTTCTCCTGCCTGTAACTGAGCTGGAGGTTTGTTGAGTTTCTCTTGCCTGTAACCTCTGCTTTAACTGTGCAAGCTCCACCTCCTTCCCCGGAACAGCAGCTCAGAAGCAGGCAGGAGAGCTCTGGAGCCTAGTCATTGGTTAATTGCAGCTCTCTGACTGCCGGCCTCCCTGGCTCTGCCTTTGCTCTCAAAGCTGCTCAGTTGTCGTAGCGTCACTCTGGACTCAGCGGGTTGACATCTGTGCCGCCTGATGGAAAGTCTGTGTGCTGAGCAGAAAGAGGCATTCACGTAGTGAAGATTATATTTCGTCGCGCTGTGTAGTACATGAAAAAAAACGCAATCATGCAGGACATGTGAGTAAAGGAGTATTTTGCTGAAAGCTGAGATGCTGATGGTGCTTTAATTTCACATTTGGTTTTGGTGTTGGCTAGATGGTGCTGTGTGACTTGACTGTATACTGTTGAGCGGATTTCTAATCTAATCCTTCAACAAAAATCGGGTTGCCTGGTGCATGTTTTTGACAAAAAGCCAGTAATTTAACCATAAAAACAGATTAGGTACACTGTTCAATCTACTAAGGACCAATCCAACTATTCTTGCTTCGTTATTCTGGCAATAAAATTTGTTACCATTTGCTGACATGGTTGTTTTCCTGTTTAATAATGTTTATTTTTACTGTTGGCACCATGTAACTACTATCTAAATTTGCTATTTTAGCTCATCTAATTTATCATATAAACATTTATAGAATAACTAGAAATTTTAAATGATATATACAAACATTACAGTCAATTCTATTTGCCAGCTGTTCAAACTTTTATTTTAAGAGCTAAAGATGCTGAAAAATTGTTCTGAGAAAATTGAGAACTAAGGGTCAAAGTCTAGGATAATTTAGGATTGAGATGATAAGAAATTTGATCACTGAGGTTGTGAACCTTGGCATTTTTTCTACACCAGGGGGCTGTAGATGATCAAATGATGAGTATATTAAGCCATGATTTTATTGCACAGCAGGAGCGGGCACAAAGAGCTGAATGGCCTCTTGCTTCTTATACTGCAGTCACATAAATGGTACATAGTGTCCCTCAATTGGGTGCATACTGGAGACCACTCCATCATTCATCTTCATTGAATGCATTGGAAACTGTTTCACAAAGTTTATTAAGCCCTGCCGCCAGTGGTCTGTCAAGAAAGAAATCAACACAGTAATCTGATAGGATGGATGCAATCTATACATGCTCACCTCTCAGCTTTTCATATTGTGATTGAGAAGTGTTTGCTACTGGAATGATTTTCGGCTGCCTCTAGACAAACCGAAATGATCGAGTCCCACGTATTTATTTGCTGGGGTTGGGAGGGAATAAATTAGTTTAAGGCTAGACTTGAAGCCAGCTCTCACTAGTATGTAAAATGTTTGAAGATAAAAATACAGAAGTTGCATTTTCAACAATCCATCCATTACTGCAGTGAGTAAATATTCAAACTGGCTTATTTAACAGCAAGAACATTTTATAACCAATGCATGAATACAGTGAAGTACTGTAGCACTCCCGTTGTCTAAGCAGTAGTTGGGTTGTTGTGTAGTATGAGACCAGTGTAGAGTATGATTAGTACAGAGATTTAAGTAAGCGCAAGTTCTGCATAGTAACTTATTGACCAAAATGCAAATAGATATGGAGACCTTCAAAGAGGAAATGGTTTGGTTACAGATGGGAAAGATTCCCAGGAGGGGGAATAGAAGGGCATCCGGAGCTAATGCTCCCCAGATGATTAAAGACACACAGAAAAAGGCAGCTTACAATTGTAATGTTGACAGTACAGTGGAAAACCAAACTGAATATAGACTGTACAAAGAGATCTATTAAAGGGAATAAGCAGAAATAGGATAGAGAATAGATTAACACAGATTAAAAGGGAATCCAAACATATAAATAATAACAGGATAGTCAAAAGGAATGGGGCTGATTAGGGACTAAAACGAGGTCATCTTGTGGAGCAGAGGGTGTGGCTGAAATACTAGATGAGCATATTCCATCTGTCTTCACAAGAGAAGAGGATGCAGTAAAGGAGGAGGCAATAGTGAGATTGGATAAGATAAGAATAGATAAAGAAAAGATACTTAAAGTATTGGCAGTCCGCAAAGTAAGAAAGTCACTTGGTCTTAATGGGTTGTATCTGAAGGAAGGAAAGCAAGGGTGGAAATTGTGAATTTTCTGGCCACAATCGTCCTTGGATAGAGGGACGATGTCCGTGGACCAGAAAACTGCAAATGTTATACCCGACTCAAAAAGAGGTAAATCTGATCATTACAAGTCAGTCAGTCTAAGGTTAGTGGCGGGGACATATATAGAGATGATCTTTGAAGTCAAAGTTAATTGACATTTGGAAAAGTCCCATTTTCCCATCTTCTCCCTGGAATTCTGCACATCTTCCTTTTCAGATAACAGCCTAATTCCTTTTTGAATGCTTCAATTGAACCTGCCTCCATCACTCTCTCAGACAGTGCATTCCAGACTTTATCATCCGCTATGTGAAAAACAATTTCCCCGTGTCGCTTTAATTATTTTAAATCTGTACTTCTCATTCTTGATTCTTTCACAAGTGGAACAGTTTTTCCCTGTCTGCTCTGTCTAGACCCCTCGTGGTTTTGAAAAACCATCAAATCTCCTCTTAATCTTCCCTTCTCCAGGAAATTAGTCCTAACCTCTCCAATTTATCTACATAACTGAAGTTCCCCATCCCAAGAACCATTCTCATGATTAATTGGATACCTTTACCAAAGAACAGACACAGACTTGATGGATTGAATAACCTCCTTCCTTGTTGGTTTTATTTTATGTTCATAATATATATGATATTACATAAGTAGCTTAATGAGAACAGTTCCATGATTAGGAGTGAACAAATGAGAAAAAAAGCTTGCATTTATAAGGCCCCTTTTACAATATCAACTCATGAGTACAATTTTTTCAGAACACTGAACCTTGCTGTGAAAAGTCTGGCGATTAATCCAGTTAGTTTCCACTAGCACTGTCATTGAATGAGCATTTTTCAGTAATCTGTGTATCTTCCTTAACCACAGCAATTTCAAGTAGATTTCATTATACCCAATTGAGTAAATAACTGTAAGATTACCACCAAGTAGGATAAATGGTGTTGTGTTCTGCCCATTCCACCTATTTCCCTGAGCTACTGTGGGAATGCTGCCCTACTCATCCTTCTTTGGTCAAGCAGATTTCTTAGAGTAAGTATGGGTTCCTTGTTGAATCTTGTAAAAGCCCTAAAGACACAAAGGAGCAAAGACAATCAATCTCAAAGGATCCTCTCTGATGCCCAATTGGGAAAACTTTGTTTCTTTTACAATTTTGATCAGTTGGCAATTTTGGACATGCCTATTGGAGTGAAAGGGTTGTGCTTGAATATTTCATTGACATGTTGTGCTCCGGTTTCCTCCCACAGTCCAAAGATATGCAGGTTATGTTGATTGGCCATGCTGAAATTGCCCTTAGTGTCCTGAGATGTGTAGATTAGAGGGGTTAATGAGTAAATATGTGAGGATGGGGCCTGGGTGGGATTATGGTCGGTGCAGACTTGATGGTCCGAATGGCCTCTTTCTGTACTGTGGAGTTTCTGTGATTCTATAAATACAGGGGCTATCCAATCCAAACTTAGTGACCCATCACCAAGATCACAGTTAGGGCAAATAGTCTGGATAGATGGTGGAATACAGGCTGAACCCTTCTCTCACAGGTGCAGCAAGAATTGAACATTTTTGGTGTATTTCTATTATGGATTCCAAAACAAATGTGGGGCAACGAATAGTATCATAAGGAATATGTCACAGAATGAATGATCAGGGCAAATACAGAGAAAGGATAATACACGTTAGTATAGATCCTTACTAAATCTGAAAATTGGAAGACAAGAGATGACAATTTTCAGTTTACCTTTGATTAAATACATCTCTTTGCAACTTTCTTATTGAAACAATGGGGGTTTCTATGTTGTAATCACAGCTAATATCTAGTGGACAAAATGGATGTTTAGACCCACAGTTGTGAACCTAACAACTCTAGTGTTTGTGACTCTTTAAGATAAAAATAGAAAATGACGGAAAAGCTCAGCAGACCATGCAGCACCCAGGGAAAGAAAAATAAGAGTCAAGAGCCTGGGTTTTATTCAAGTCAGGTTGACTTAGGATCCCTTTAAAAATCAAAGCTTTTCAACTTGCACTCTTCAGGACAAGATAAATCAACAAAAAAAGGGGACAACAAATTATGCTGCTTGAGATGTGAGTGCTGACTGGTTGGACTCAGCTATAGGTATTGCTATTGGAAAATGCAGCAGAGAACAGTTAACTGTCAAGCCTTTGTTCAAATTCAAACTAGGCTGGTCAACACTACAGGCAGGTCAATACTGAATGGTCAAGTCATTGCCATGAAGAATGAACCAGGGAATGGCTATCCCTAAAGCTTTTGTTTAATTGGAAAAGGATGCAATGTGTGGACCTGCTCCTTCTGTTATGAAAGAACAGGACTCTGTGCATGAATATATTATAGTTTCTAGCATGTGTAGGTGAACCACATTAAGAGCCTGACTGGTGATCTTAAATGGTTTCCAGTGGAATTCTTAACACATTCAGTATTGTTTTAGCAATTATGGAATCACAGCGAATGTTGGACACTATTGGCAGGATTTTATGACCTCGCTCAGGTGAGGCTCATAAGATCCCATCCGAGGCCAATGGAGAATTCCATTCTACTCGCCTCGCCTGCCCCGGAATCAGGGTGAGTGAGGTGGTAAAATTCAGGCCTATGTTTTGAGTTTTGCATGCGGAGAATGGTTGGCTATGGTAAGTACGTTGTTTGATGCAAACAGCCGAAAGGATACGTTGTTTGATATGGTTCACCAGTTACTGGGGCATATGGCTTACATACATTGGACCACACTGGCAGTGAAAATCAACTTGAGAGCCGAGATAGCCATTAGAACATGAGAACGCCTCTTTGCCAGTGGAAACATTGTTTGATTGACAGCTCAGACTCTCTGATCCCTGCGATTAATTTTACAATGTTAAGTGATCTCAAGAGTTCGTGGTTCTTAAGGCCTGTATGTTTGACAAGGTGACGATTGGGGACCATGGGTGGTCTGGATGGGCCATGGGCACTTGAAGGATGAAGGATGTGTGAAGGGTGAGAGATGGAGGGCCTTTATCTGTGACAAAGCCCTATGGCACCAAGGTGAGTCTTTTAAACAGTTCACCTGCATATCCGGCAGCTCTAGTGGTTATCTCTGCACTTCTTTCCAGGTCACTGGCCTGATTCCAGCTTGAAACTACCTTTTCCAGGTGGTACCTGGAAGATACCATCTTTCTGGATACTTTGTCCTGAGGCGGGTGGTCTGAGCCAGGAATTTTCCTGACTCCCCCCTACCTGCAGACACAAAATTTCAGGTTGAACACCTGAACAAGTGAGTCTCTTCCTTGGAAGAGGATAGTAAGCAGAATCTGAAAGATGATGATGGAAATTCAGAATTAGGTCAACTTTCTATGGTAGATTTGGTAATCTAAGACTTGAATCAGGCAAATTTGCAGTATTCCAAGTCATAGCTGATGGTTGTTGAAGCAGCCTGGCTCATAAATGATATTTGCAAGTGCAAACCTCTATTTAAGATTTTACTCCTGGCTCTAAACTAACCCTGTGATCAGATTCCCTTATAGATAGAGTGTTTCTGGCTGCCAAAGCTGGGGAAACTGACCATTATATAATTGTAGCTAGTTATATTTCACAGGACCTCTCTGCACTCTTTGGCAATGCCAAAGCTTAGGTATCCCTGTCAATGGATTGGTTCCTGAGCATACTTGAGTGAGGTATTCTAAGGACGTATGTATACACACTCCACATTGGAGCAAATATGAATTCTTCATGTCTCAATTTCTTTGGTTTTGAAAACTCCCAACCAGTTTGGTGATGAGAATCCCTGTGTGTTTCAGACACTGAATCCAGCAAAACAATGAGAGGTCTCAAGTAACATAGGAACTGATATTTTTCAAATTTACATTGCTGCTTAGTCGCATGGTGCTTGCATTGGGATATGTTGCTGTTTTATGTACAAACTGTAAAAGCACAGTCATTTCAGAAGCGGGTCATTCGGTCAATATTCCACATGAACTGCGGTTTCATCCGAATGTGTTTCAATGAAAGGTTTTCTCAGCTCTCCACACTTGTTGTAAAAATTATCCACTCAGCACAGCTACTGTTGAAAACCCATTTTCTTGATTTCTGTTTTTAAGAAACCCATTTTCTTCTGGTACGGCAGTGAGCTCTCCAATTTGTTGTAATCTTGTCATGAATTCTTTGTTCGCACAGAGCTGGCTTGTTGTGACCTTGTAGTGATTGGATAATAAGGAAAGCAAATCTCCCGGACCTGAATGAAGGGGGTTATACAGCCCTGGGAAGGCTTTTGTTCAGGGTGAAACACTGCGTTCTAGTTCAAGGTGGCCCAAGTGACTTCCTAGGTAATTTCATCGAGCTTTGAATGTTCAAAAACTGTATTCTGAGTGGCGGTGGTTGGGTCAGGGTGGTGAGGAGGAGAATGTTAACAGAATGATGCCTTGTTCAGCAGTTTACAAAATGCCGTGGTAGAAACCAGCCTTTTGTGTCATTGTAGTTCAGCGACGAGAAGCTCTAGCATACTAATGGTACAAAATGTTTAACTATTTTAGACAAAAGAAAACAGTCTATGCAAGTTTAAGCTGTTTTTTGTGGCCGGGTCAGTCACTCATGAAAAGAAGATTAATAATTTCCTCCTATTTGTGATATACGTGCCAAATCTTCAAAATCTCTACTGGAAGCGCCAGCAATACAGATAATTGCATCTTTTGCCACATTTATACTTAATTCCAGTAGTGGCATGGCCCCTGTCTGTGCTACTTTCTATGCCAGTAAAGAGTTGAAAGTAGACATTTGTCTTTGTGTGGAACTGTGTTGTAGCACAACTCTCAGCCGTTCACCACCAATTTCAACAGATTTAAACTGATGGACCTGCTCCTTCTGCTGTGAGTGGCTAAGTGACAGAATCAGAATAGCAAAGAAGCTAACGTCTGAATATAGAACAGGCTGAACTCATTATGGAGAAAAGTTTGCAATGTATAAGGTAGTGGCAACTAAATAATTTGTGTAATCCTCGTGTAATACTTATCACTTATACCAATTCTGTGCAAATTCAGCATGGTAGATTTGACCGGAATGTTGCACCCATGTTCACCATGGATGCAAATGGCGACATAATGGTGTAAATGATGTAAAAATCCCACAATAAATGACCTCATTGTGTAAGTCATCCCTGCCATTGACATAGTGAGGTTCCCACCCAGGAAGCTCAGGAGCCTCATTTAAATAGATTAGCATATAATTATGGGACTCCCCTGCTATATCATTTCTCCATCAACAAGGTTTACAACAGGTTTTCAAAAACTGAAACCAGGCAAAGGGAATCCCTGGGGATTACAGCAGAGAGAGAGGGGCATGGGCGCTACCCCTTGCCAGTGCCAGGATGGAATGCTGGGGTCCCCCTCTGGGAATGGGCTTCCCCATGTGCATGTGAAGGGTCTCTGTTTGCATGCTGGGAGAGGGGGGGCTCCTGTTTTTTAAACTAGGAATCAGGGTACCCTTTATAAAGGCATCCCAATCTCGGGAATTCTGGCCTTGCTAGCTTTTGCAATCCCTGCTCTGCCAGTGTGACCACGTGGGCCATGCTTCCAGATTTTCTTTCATCCAAAATGCTTCACAAAATGGCAAGAAAAATTGATTGTGCAGTTGGTGAGCTGTCTTTCTCACCTCAGCCAGCACTTAGAAGAGACAAGAGAAACTTCCACGTAGAATAAGCAAAGAGGAACAGAAAGTGATTCGATCAGGCTTCTTAAGAGGGTTTTTAAAGATAGGAATCAGATGACATTGTGGGTGCTAAAGTAGGGGACCCAGAGGGCAGGATCATATTTACTGATAAAAATTTGTAACAGGGAAATAAGGGGAAAAGGATTGATTGGTCTTAGAAAGTACCCTTTGTGATAAATAGTGGAAAATGTGGAGATGGCAAGGCCTTGAGGGATTTGAAGGCAAGGAACAAAATCTTAAAAAGCCAATTCACTGGTATATAATGAGCTTGAAAATCTTTAACTTTTCCATCATACCTCTGGTGGGGGTGTGGCAGAAGAGCCAGAATGATAGGGACCTGGATATGCCAGGGCTTTGTAAAAGGCTGCAACTTTCTCCTGCTCCTTAAGATCATTGATATAGAGGGGATGGGGCTCAGCCATCTTACAACTCCCAGAACACCAGCTCCCAGAACACCAGCTCCCAGAGACTTTAACAAAGCTTTTTAGCCTCAATGTTATTTGAGAGACGTTCCTTGGTAATAGTTAGACTTCAGAAGATTTAAGCCTAAATAAAATATGTTTTTATTTAATGAAGTCCCTTTATAAAAAAGACAGCAGCAGGCTCAATCTGATGTTACTGAAGGAGGAAGGGATGAATTACTGATATCATCTCCCTGACTTCTGCATCAAGGTCTTTGTTGCATACCTTGTGTCTGAGATGGACCCATAATAGCACAGGTTTCTGCTGCTCATTTTCAAATGAAGTGACCTCCCACTGACCCCATAAATAACCATAGTCAATGGAAGAGGTTATGTGCTGCCTCAGGGAATCTCTAGGCAAACGAGGACAGCACTTTTATAGCATGCTGCAGATAGTCAAGTGAGTGTCCAAGCCACCATGTTAATATTTACCAGTTGTGTGCTATTTGATATACAACCGCCAGTCTGTCACTTACATTCTTTCTGTACTTTGTAATAACTAAATGAATACTATGGTTTGATTGTCAGTGATGCCACACACATGAAACCCTTGGAGCGATTTCCCTTAGCAGCTACTTCGCATCATTGTCAAGGTTGCAAAGCTTCCCTCTGACAGATGCCATTTTAGCCGCAAAAGAAATAATTTCAGAAATAGCTCTATCATTTTGTTTGGAGGTTTTCTGTATTTTGCTGATTTTGTTGATACTAAGATATTAAATACGTTGGAAAGGCATTGACTGTTGTGAGGCTATGAGATTTTCTGATCTTTCTCTCCACCTTTCTCCATCATTGTCATATTGCGCTCAAGACTTGAAATAACTGAAATATGGAACAATAGTTCAGCAGTGACTAGGCACAGACACTATCACTCATACTGGCTTCCCAGAAATCTCAAGCAACTTACAGTGCAGAGTGGGGCACTGGGAAGAAATATATTTTAACATAATGTTTGCCTCAGTGGTAATCCAGTGTGTCACTAAAGGCTCATCTTACAGTGCTGTCATTAATAGAACAGTTTCCTAAAGAGCTTCTTGTTATGTTGCTCATGCTCTTTGGTGCTGCACGTTGAGGTTTTAGGTGTGATTTTCATTTTCATCTCGACAGTGTGGGCAGGAAGCTCGTGGGCCAGATCCTCTGCTTGTTCGAGTACCTGCCCAACTTTTATTTCCCCATCAAAGTGGATGGAGCTGGAAATCTGGTCTGTTCTATAACAGGCAGCTGATTTATTCTGTCCATCACAACTTAAAACAATGAAGGTGAAAAATCACCCATTTCAGTGTTAAACTAGCAGGGAGCTTTACTCTTAAACATCATCAGTTAGTTAGTCATCTGAGTGAGCGATTCATGTGGAGAGAGGAATAGACCTCCTTTTGAGTAGCAAATGTCCAGTAAAGAGTAAGAACACTCAATTTTTTAAGAATGAAAAGCAGATTTTTTTGAATATCAGTGTTCCCCCACCCACTTGAGCAAATGACCACATGTGACTTTACAAATTACATGTAGGAGGCATGAGAGATGGCTGATGCATGTACTAATGTTTCAGGTATGAGATCAAATAGTGTCTGCTAAAACCCATTTAAACAAAGCATAGATATTTCCCACTGAGAACTTCTAGTCTCTCTCCTTTTCTGTGCCGCTGCTCTCAGTTTCATTTTCTTTCTCTTTGTCAATTGCTTCCAAGCCCTCCCCCTTGCATGTGTGTTGCCAGTAATTATAACCTTCATTACTCTAGTAGGAAATAAGTGGATAACATGAGGTAGATTTTCCAGTTGCTCACTGCTGGCACAGAGATTTGAATTAGGCATGCTGTGTTTAGGGTTTTTGGGATTTTTGCCAGTTCACCTTCATCCTCCCTGAATTCTGCTGAGTCTTGTTACCAGTGAGGTAACTCATAGCCTACATTGCTGCTCGATTGATGGTGAGCTTCCACTGCACACTTGATTGGCTTCTGCAACTCACTGAAAATATATAGATGAGGCCTGAGCCTCAGCTTTGGTCAAATCTCAGGCCTCCAACTTCACCCCCAGTGCTCCAACTACTCTGTCACAGAATGGACCAAAGTGAATTTCTATTCCAGTAGATCGCTATGAGTCATGATCCAATGGTCCCAGTACAAAGTGATACTTCCAACAATTGTATCTTATGAAATTGGAGTTTTGACTCAAAATATCCACTGTTTTTCTCTCCTTATAGATGCTGCCAGACCTGCTGAGATTTTTCAGCATTTTTTCTTTTGATTTCAGATTCCAGCATCCGCAGCAATTTGCTTCCTCCTAGTTGTGAGTCTGATTTGTTAATTGTACGAGACAGAAAATCACAGATTATATGCCTATAGTTTCTTCAAATGTGCCTCATACAAGTGTTACTACCTATTGGATTGATGGATTACAGAGTTAGCCTGCAAAAAAAATCCCACTGGATTGAAGATTAGCTGGAATTCATGTTTTGGAAAAAGTAGTGTCAAACAAACCAATGTGGCTAATACGATTTTGAAGCGGGGGGGTGGGGGATGGTAAGAGAGGAGGGGATGGTAGGTCTTGCCTGACCAGTGTCTGTGCTTTGTTGACGTAGTATCGTCCCAATAATATTTTTGTCTCAGAATTCTTTCATTAAAGTCCTTCGTGAAAAGCTGAGAGAGGAAGCAGCAGGTACCAGCTGGGGGAATGATAACAGGTTTAGCAGGCGCATTGAATGTCCCAAGATCAGTGATATTCCTTCAAATTGGGAAGGGGAATTTAACTGTAAATTGGCCATCTTTTCAGGTGCTCATTTTGGAATATTTCACGTTGAACTACAAATATAGGACAATAAAATTCAAATTAGCAAAAGGCATTGCTTGGATCTGATCTGATGACACAGCATTTCTTCAAACAATTAAGATGATTAATGTCGGGGTGGGTATTCCTGGGCGTGAGGTGGGGGAAGGGGATGGAGGGAAAAGCAATGAATCACTCAAGAAGCATCTGGATGTTGCAAAAGAGCAACCAGGTTTCCAGGGAAATGAGCCAGGTGGCTTCCTTTAGCTGCACTCAGCGTTATAAATGAAGGAAGTAAAAGATAAAGAAATAGAAATTCCTGAAAGCAAGAAAGGAAATGGAGAGAAAGGGAAAAATGCAGTAAATAAAAATGGGTGATTAGAAGAATCAATTACAAAAATAAATAAACTAGAAATGAAACGGAGGAGAGAGTATTGAAGAACCGCAGATCAAATCTTGTCAACAAATTGGGGATGATTCTCCCAGCTTTAGCAGGGCAGCAGGAAGGGAGACATAAGTGGAGTCTGTATGGGTGGGCTTCCCGCTGGGCACCACTACTTCAGTGTGTCTCCAGCCGGCAGAATTTGGGTGTTGTCAGCACCAGGAGGCTGATTAAAATATTTAAATTTTAATCTCATTAGCAAGCCTGGGATTGAAGTCTCCAGGCCTGCTAGCCTCTTCCACCACCACCAGAAGCGGTCCATTCCAGTGGGATTTACAACAGCTTCCCATTACTAGGGAAGTCAGGAGAGGTGGGGGGGGGGGTGCCTCTGGGCAATGCCAGCCTGACTTCCTGGCACTGCCCAAGGGGCAATGTCTGGGGCACCTTGGCATTGCTCACTGGGCATCAGGCCAGGGGGTGAAGGGGGTGGGGCCAGAAGAGGGTCCCGTTGCCACACTGCATAGAGATTACGAGCAAAGGGCTGATCGAGACTGCCTGTGAGGGTGGGGGATGGAGATCGGGACGGGGAGGAGCAGTGTTAGGGCTGGCCCAGACACATCCAGGAGGCCAGTGATTGGGGATGGGGGAATTGGAGGGGTGGGGTTGCGGGGATGGGGGAATTGGAGGGGTGGGGTTGCGGGGATGGGGGAATTGGAGGGGTGGGGTTGCGAGGCTGGCCAGCGATCGGGGAGGGCGAGCTGGACGGGTGGGCCGGCAGTGTGGGGCTACTATGCATGCATCGATATTGGCACATGCACAGGGGACCGTTCAGCGCAATGCTGCTGGCATCTTCAGCGGGAATAGATCCCACCCACTGATTTATAATCTAATTCATGCTGGGGCACTCTGTGATGCAGGGTGTGGGAGACTCATTTTGAAATTCCTGCTGAAAAAAAATCAAATTCGCGTAAAAAAATCATTTTTAATGCAAATTTGGCACTTAGAATCTTTTTGGAAGAATTCCACTCATTATATCTCTAGCTATGATTAGAGATTGTTATAAATATTCATATTGGGAAATAGGAATTCGTGTTGCTCCATGTCTGTACTATTTAAAATGGGCAATGATTCAAAGTGATGTCAGGTTTATGGGAGGCATTTGGGAATTAATTGTAAACTGTATATTTAGGAGTCCAGAAGAATCCTGCCAGACTAATTCAGTTTGAATTGGCACACTGAACATATTGAGTTGTCGCTAAATGTTTCAGAGTTAACCTTATTAACAAATAGCTGTCCATTAAAAATGCCAACATTTATTCATAAAGTTAAATGAAATAGCTCAGAAATCAGGATGAGTGGAAGAATGCTACAATGGGGGTTCTGTAAAATCATTAATGTTCAGATCAGCTTATTTTTTTTCAGTCTGTATTGTAGTTAGAAGATCATAACAAAAGCTGACTGGGCTTCTTCCCAGTGCAGTACTTTTTTGATTTTGATTTGATGTGATTTATTATTGTTACATGTATCAGTAGACAACGAAAAGTATTGTTTCTTGTGCGCTACAACAAAGCATACTATACATAAAAAAGGAAAGGAGAGTGCAGAATTAATGTTACAGTAATAGCTAGGGTGTAAATAAAGAGCAACTTAATGTGAGGTAGATCCATTCAAAAGTCTGATGGTAGCAGGAAAGAAGCCGTTCTTGTGTAGGGGTTGGTCCGTGACCTCAGACTTTTGTATCTTTTCCTGACGGAAGAAGGTGGAAGAGAGGATGTTTGGGGTGCGTGGGGTCCTTGATTGTAATGGTTGCTTTTTCGAGGCAGTGGGAAGTGTAGATAGTGTCAGTGGGTGGAAGGCTGGTTTGAGTGATGGACTGGGCTTCATTTGTGACCCTTTGTAGTTCAACATCAATCCTGGTTGAGGAGGAATAATGGTGCAGTTTTCAAATCAGCACATTAATTGGGACTGAAGAATTGGCTTTCAGAAAGGAGGCCAGTCCAGATGACTAACATAAATTGTTTCATCAAATTTATTGTAAAATATTTTTTCTTTGCATTTCTCAATTTGTATGCTTAAAATTATGGTTAACTAAAAGAAAGTTAAGTGTCTTTATGTTGTTTGAAATTCATGAATCAAATTTACTGCTGTGAAAATGTGCAAGGTTAATGGATCACTTAATTCATACTTTATTATCAAATTCAATAACTTGTAACATGAAACTATGAAACTTTGTTCATTTTTAAATTACTCCTTGAGACTGGCTGAAAACTAGTGCAAGCTGTTGTGTTTGTGGTGTTGCTCTCTTTAAGACAGAACAGCACATTGAGTCACCTGACTTGAGGGACCAATGGAAAAAGTGAGTGATGACACCAGAGAGAGTCCGCTCAGGCATTTTATTTCTGGAGTCATGTTGTAAGCGTATAGAATTGGGCTGTGTCTCAGGGCAGCCTTTGTGCTGCATATACTGCTGTACCTAGGTTTCTCTGATCAATAGTACCTTTTTTGTTTTTAACAAAGTCTGAAATCTCTTGATGACGCTATGTCAGCCACAACATAACACAAGCCATTGCTTCCCAGGGTCAGGAGCTATCGTATGGCCACATCAGCCACTGAAGGACTTGATCTGCTCTCAAACCTGCAGATTTATCCGTTTCTGCAAACATCCTGCAGTGCAGAAGCAGATCACCAAAACAGTCAAGCTGCTCAATCAAATTGCACAGAATCATTTAATACCATCTTGCATTACAGACAACATGGTCTTTTGTATAATGGTATGAGAGCAATTGAATATCTTTTCGAAAGATGGTTTCTGTCTGTGCCAGGAATGTTTGAAGTGCAAAAACATGGAAGATGTCACTTGATGTCCCAGGGATTTGTTTTGTTTGATTTTTCTGGCATAAGAGCATAAGGCATAGGAGCAGGAGTTGGTCACTCTGCCCTTTGATTCTGCTTTGTGGGATGAATACTGATCTTCTACTTAAAAACCATCTTCCTTCATTCTCATCACAGTCCTGAGTGGTTGTTCTGAGACTGTGTCACCTGGTTCTAGACACCCTAGCCAAGTGTAAGATCCTTCCTGCATCTACCCAATTGTGCTGTGTCAGAATTTTCTATGTTTGGATAAGATCACCTCTCATTCTTCTAAACTTCAGAGAATAAAACCTCAATCTATTTAATTATTCCTCTTAGGACAATCCTCAAACCCAGGAATTTAATTAAGCTTAGTTGTACTCTCTCAATGGCAGATATATTGTTCCTCAGCTGAGCAGACCACAATTGCACACAATGCTCCAGGTGTGGGATCACCAAAACTGAATATAATTGCAGTAAGATACATTATCTATACTCAAATCCTGTTGTAATAAAGGTCAAGATACCATTTGCCACCTTACTTGCTTATTATACTTGCATATTAGTTTTTAGTAACTCATGAAGAACAACACCCATGCCCCACTGGAGTTCAACACTTCCCAGTCATTTAAGAATTACTCTGTATTTCTGTTTTTCCTATCAAACTCCACATTTCTCCACATTGTTTTCCATCTGCCAAATTTTTGCACACTTACTTATCCTTTCCAAATCCAGTTGAAGCATCTTTGCATCTTCCTCACAACTTCTACCTAGTTTTGTGTCTTCTGAAAACTTGGAAATATTACATTTATTCCCACATCCAAATCATTGCTATGGATTGTTAATAACTGGGGCTCAAGCACTGATCCTTGTGCTTGGGTGAAATGATGTTGCCCGCTAGTAATGGCCTGTGAACTTGAAAATGACCCATTTCTTCCTCCTATTTACCTTCTGTCCATCAACTAGTTCTCAGTCCATGCAAGTATATCCTCCACAATTCCATGTGCTGTAATTTTGTTTACTAACTTCTTGTGTGAGGACTTTATCAAAAACTTCCTGAAAATCTAAATATACTACATGCACCATTTCCCACTTATATATTCTGCTAATTAAATCCTTAAAAACTCCCAAAAGGTTTGTTAAGCATGATCTCCCTTTCATAAATCCATATTTACTCTGCCTAATCTTACCATTATTTCCTAAGCATCCTGTGATCACAACCTTTACTATAGATTCTAGCATTTTCCCTACAACTGATATCAAGCTTAGTAAGTAGTCTCACAACAGTTAAAGTCCAACAGGTTTATTTGGTAGCATAAGCTTTTAGAGCATTGCCCCTTCAGCAGAGGGAGCAAAGCTCCAGATAAACCTGTTGGACTTTAACCTGGTGTTGTGAGACTACTTACTGTGCCTACCCCAGTCCAATGCCAGCAACTCCGCGTCATGATATCAAGCTAATAGGTCTGAAGTTCCTCATTTTTTTCTCTTCCTCCTTTCTTAAATAGTGG
This sequence comes from Sphyrna mokarran, assembly GCA_024679065.1. Lineage (NCBI taxonomy): Eukaryota > Metazoa > Chordata > Chondrichthyes > Carcharhiniformes > Carcharhinidae > Sphyrna > Sphyrna mokarran. The sequence goes on along the minus strand of JAGIQG010000001.1, from coordinate 128,487,994 downwards.
GGTTACATTTGCCTACTTCTGATCTGCAGGAACCATTTCGGAGGCTGTAGGATTTTGAAAGGTGACCATCAATGTATCTACTACTGCAACACTTTTTCAATATCCTGGGATGTAGTTAACACTTCGGCTTGAATTGTGGAAGGCAAAAATAGACTTTTGGAGAATCTTTGACTGTTGCAGTTGCTTAACCAAAAAGTGGTCCAGTATCGAGCTTAGTCTGTTGATCTGTCTCTTTGTGGATACATTTGCTTTCACCAGATGGCTCTTCATAATCATCATTCATAATCTCCTCATCTGAGTTATTGACGACCTTTGAATTCAATTTTGACAATTGGCATCTGGAAGAATTATTGGTGGAGATTATGCTCGTAAGGCAATGCTTACTAATCTTTACGTTTTTGTAATGGAATATCACAAGGACCACAAGCCCAAATTTGTGTAAGGTGAGTTGGGAGTGCAAAAAGTGAAAAACAGGCATTCATGAACTGAAATATTTTATTACTGCAAGACTATTAATCTGCACAAATTAAGACTGTGTGCAATACAGATAAAGCTGAGAAAGAAAGGAGCGTGCAGAATGTTGTTTTACAGTCATAGAGTGTAGAGAACTTATAGAAGGTAGGTCCATGCAAAAGTCTGATGGCAGCGTGGAACGGTGTTGCATTGTCAAAATGCTGTCCTTTGGATGAGCTGTCAAACTGAGGAACCCCCCCCCCCCCCCCCCTGACCTGGGTGGACGACAAGATTCTACGATATTATTCATTTCAATCAGGCTAATTATTCTAATCTTGCATTCTAATCAGTATTCTGTATACTGTATGTGCCTTTATATGCCCTGTTTGTGATCAGAACTCCCCATTCATCTGACGAAGGGACAGCATTCTGAAAACTAGTGGCGTTTACTATCAAATAAACTTGTTGGACATTAACCTGGTGTTGTGGACTTCTTACATTATTTCAAAGAAGACAGGAGACTACTCCACCTGACCAAACTTGTTCCTCAATGAACATTACCAAGACATTTTCTTTGATTTTTTATTTCATTATTATTTGTCAGACCTTGCTTGGTACATATCGGTGATCATGTTTGCCCACAATACAAAAATGGCCACACTTGCAAGAACAAATATTCATCACTTAAGTGGAAAAGCAGAACTATTTAAATCTAAGTTTCCTTGTTTTAACTGAACATGGATGGCAGTGATTTTAAGGCTTTACTAAATATTATTGGAAAATCAGATATAGAAAACTTTACAAATATTGCTACAAATATGTGAATACATTTGCTTCCATTAACTAATTGTAGCAAATATTGATTATGAATAAATGAGGTTTTTATCTTTGAGCACACATTTTCCACTACCATCAGGAGATATAACAACAAAGAAAAGGAGGAAATGGGATGGATTCCACTAAATTTCTGAATATAGAACCTTGATTACAAATTTTCTTATCCTTTCCAGGATTTTGGCTATACAATCATTGATCTTTTTTCTCTTGTGTGTCAATGACTATAAAGAACAGAGACAGAGAACCTGGCCAATTAAGCTGCTGTCATCCCAAAATATAAACTGAAGAGGAGAGACAGTACTGTCTGCAATGGCAACTGGGAGACAACTGAAGGCTCAGTTGGTGGGAGAGAACATCTCCATCTCAGCTTCTCATCACTGAACTAAATGGGGTCTCAGGCTTTGATCAGAAATCTTCTGAGAGCTTCTGCTTCCTTTAACAGTGGGTCCTCCTATTATGAATCACAATTAACTAATCAGCACAAGAAGACTCAGAAGATGTGTTGGTCTTCTCACCTAGAACATTGAAACATCTAGCCACTGCAGTGTCATTTTGTGGCTGCCTGGAGGTTTACCTATTTGAGAGATCTTAAGTTTGAACTCAGTTGAATCTGTTGATTCACTTTCTGCAATTCTCAGCATTTTCTATCACTCTGGAAACTTAAGTATTTGTGAACAGTGCAGCCCCAGAGATCTTAACACCCTTCGGTTACAGTTAATGACATTGTGGTGTAAAGAAAGTATGTGTGAATCTTATGTGCTGCTATTTCTGCACAAGGAGTTCAACTTTTGATTTGATTTGTTATATATATTGGTGTACAGTGAAAAATATTGTTTTTTGTGCACTATACAGTCAAAACTGAGAAAGGAGAGAGTGCAGAATGTTGTGTTACAGACATAGCTAGGATTTAGAGAACTTATACAGGGTAGGTCCATTCAAAAGTCTGATGGCAGCAGGGAAGAAGCTGTTCTTGAGTCAGTTGGTACATGACCTCAGACTTTTTCCCGATGGAAGAAAGTGGAACAGAGAATGTCCGTGGTAAGTGGAATGTTTGATTTTGCTAGCTGCTTTGCCGAGGCAGCAGGAAGTGTAGACAGAATCAGTGGATGGGAAGCTGGTTTGTATGATGGACTGGATTACATTCACAAACATTTGTAGCTACTTGTGGCCTTGGTCAGAGCAGCAGCCATACCAAGCTGTGATGCATCTGGAAAGGATGTGTCCTATGGCGCATCTGTAAAAATTGGTGAGATTAGTAGCACACATGCTGAATTTCCTTAAGCTTCTGAGTAGGTAAATGCATTGGTGGGTTTTCGTAACTATAGCATTGATGAGAAGGGACCGGGACATGTTGTTAGTGAGCTGGACACCTGGAAACTTGAAGTTCTTGACCATTTCCACTTCTTCCCGTTTAATGTAAATGGGGCATATCCTTCACTATAGTTCCTGAAGTCAATGACTATCTCCTTAAGTTGTACTTATGTTGAGGGAGGGATTATTGTCATCTCACCAACTCACCAGATTATCTGGTTTACTGTACTCAACTTTGACAATGTAGATTCTACAGTAAATTTTTTTTCCCACTATTTTGCACTCCTTGTTGCCACCTGCATAACATGTCACATCGTTGATTTGATCCAGTGATTTGTAGGGGCATTTTAAAAAAAATCATTAACATCTACATTTAGATAAAAGACAGTGGTTTGGATATACACCATTAATAGCTTGGCAGTACTTGTTGTGCCTAAAGCTGTAAAACTGCTCAAGTTGCTTTGATACCCAGCAGCTCAAAAAATCAGACATGAAATCATCATTACTATAATAGTGGTCTTTATCACAAAATGGATAACATATTTCAGCTTTGGTTTAAAGCAGGTTAGTGGGTTAATTAGGAGCCAGCATCACTCAGTGTGGTATGAATAACTGGGTGTTTCTGTAGCAATTGTATCCTTTGATGCATTCAATTCCAAGGAAGCATCTACTTTCATGTGACAAATGACCTTCCACTCACATTATAAGATTCATGGTTCTCACAAAACACACGGGGACTGAAAGAAACATCTTGAAATAATTGTACTGGTTTCTTCATTATAATAGCCGACAAAGGAATTTTATATCAATGCATTTATTACTAGCATCACAAAGCATGATTTCACCTCCTTAGATTTAGAATCAAGATCCTTAGCAATGCTCACTGCAATAAAGACAGTCAGCTTAATGTCACATTGTGATTAGAGACATCAAAACATTTTAGATGGTGAGTGGATTTTAACCATACCCACTTTGCAGAAACTGGCTTCATGGGCAAAATACTCTGGATTATTTGTTGGATCCCAAGGTGTTAGATTCTGACCTGCTGTCCTAAGCAGGTGCCAGAGGCCTGAAGCTGACGGATCCTTCTATAAATAAACTATGTTCATTCAGACACTGAGACATTCTAATTAAAGCCCATAGTTTTCCTGCCAGATTGAAAAGGATCAAGACGCAAAGAGACAAGTACATCTTTTTAAACTTCCCTTTGTGGATCCCGGAGTAGACATGCGTCTTTAGGCACTGTGAGGAAAGTTTAGGCTGTCTATGTCATGAATGTTCCCATTGTTTCTGCAGGACTCTTCCTGAACTCCTTTTCCCAGACTACCTGCAGGCCAAGACTAGGCCATGAGCTGACACATGCTTCCCGCTCATGTTTCTCTCGAAACAGGCTCCTTCTCGAAAAATACTTTGGGGCGTCTTCATCAACTGCTGATAGGTTATAGGGTGGGTGTGCATTATTAACATGGAAATGAAGCTCAGTGCTTGGAATTGCATTGGACTGGAGCTGTGGAAAACTCATGCCCACTGGGAGTTAAAATCAACCTTATAAATCACTCTCTTGAGTCCATTCTGTTAACTTCACTGGCCAAATAATGGTTAAGTGAGCTGTAAAGAGGACGTTTGCCAAGAGTCTGTTTCTACTCACAGTTTGTGGAAGCCCTGATCCAGCACAATCCTCTACCAGCTATAACATTTCCCTGAAGATCAGATAAAGTATTACTAATTGGCACGACTAAACTCAGAAGTTAGCTATTGCAATTTGGAGAGAGAGAGAGAGTTGTGGTGTTAACCCTGATGCTCCAGCGTTAGCATCACAATACAGCTGGGTATGAGCATGTTGTGTCCCATGAATCATTGGCACAGAGTTGTATCCCTGACTTGTTTCTTGTCTTTGACCAGCTCCACACAATCAATAAGCTGTAAGTTTAGCTAGACGTGAACCAGTTTCTGTTTTAGGGACTCACCAAGATTCAACAGCTTTTAAACATGAAGGAAGGGACTGTCATTTTAAGCAAGATGGTGAGTCGTCTCACTTTAACAGCAAATTAATTCAGACTCAGCCTTACACAGTCCACAAAAACTCAGCTTGGCCCAGATCTTCCATGAATTGAAAAGAAAATTCCAACTTTGTAATCTTTGGGGAAAAACTTAAAAAGTGGAAGCATTATTCTTTTTGAAATCACTGCAAATACAAGAGAAGCTTTATTTTTCACAACACGTGGCTGTTTAAAACTGGCACAAATAGGTAAGGTATGTTTAATATATGGCTGAAGTTAAACCAATGATGAAGTCTTAACAACATTTCCTTCTCTACCTTCAATATAATTTACCACAAATATGCACTTAAATATCAACAAGAAATTATTCACATGTACAAGTTTATACATGTACATGCATACTCTGTGTCCACATATCATTTCCTGCCTTATGATAACTTAGACATTAATGATTGTTCAACATGTTGGGAAATACTCTTTCTTACATATTTATGATATGTTTTGGCAGAAGAGGAGATTTCCTGTGTGCTATCAAATTTGGAAAGCTCTGTATGAAATGCCAGTTTCATTACACATAGAACCCAAAGGAAATCTTAGCTCTTAAGTTAGTACTAATGTGTTTGGAATAACGAGAAACTGATATCCAATTGCAATTCCTTTGAGTGAAAGTCTCCGTTCTATTTGTGGGAGCAATGCCTGAGATTACACAAGGCGTGAGTAATGATCTGGTGATGTGAGATGAATTGATCATGTAAAGCTCATCTTGGCAGATTTGTGCTCCAGTCATTTCTACAGCAGGTAATAGAACTGAAATTGTTCAAAATGAATTTAAAGTGAATGGCAGAGAAATATAGCTTCCACTTAAAACAGGTGCCCCAAGTCTGGAGAAATGATCATACAGCCCACCAAATTTAGCTCTAAGCCTCCTACAAGTGTCACCACCGAGTTGTGAGCCGGGGAGGGATGTCCTGCTGCAGTTCTTGGGTCACATATATGGAATCCACCAGCTCTTATAATAAGCTGACTGGCAAGTCAGGATGGGAGTGGGGGAGGAGGAGGGGAAGGAGGGGCGTAGTTGGTGATGGAAGTGTAGGGATGGGGGGGGGCCCTCAAATGCAGATGCAAAAAGTGGGAACATCTTTGTGGTCCTGAGGAATATTTCAGCTTTACCATGTTGAAACTAAGCAGAACATGTGCCTTTAAGGATGCTGGTTATCTTGCTCAATTTCTGGAACTAGGTGGATAAGTTACAAGACACGGCTGCCCATTTGGAACTGAATTCATTATTTGGGGCCCTAGATGCTTCACATCTGTTTCAGGTTGGGGGTCTGGAATCAATTGAATATGATGTACGCCATTTCTTTGATTCAGTACAGGTAGAGTGTAATCCAGTATTAAATTTGGCTTAAAGCCCACTTTATTTCCACAGAGCAGGGGGTAGGCGGAAATTGAATTTCTTCTGTATATTTGAAATTCCTGATCATGACTGAGGTACCACTTCCTTAGAAAGATTTGCCACTAACATGTTTATGACTATGCAAGTTATTGTCTTCTCATGTTATCATGGACGCTAGTCAATTATCTCTGGCAGTTCTAGGGTAATATTATTCCACTGGCCCCGTGTCTTTGAGGTAAAGTTTAAACCAGCAAGAATAAAACATCTGGGTTTTGTTTTCATGTCAATTTGATATGAACTGACTTAAACCCAGTATATGAGAATTGTCTCCAAACTGTGGAAATTGGCACAAAGTCATTGCTACAAGTGAATGAAGTAAGATTTCTTCTGCAATGGAAAATTCCACAATTGCTCTGAGGCCAATCTAAAGAACATTTTAGGTTCTACATAATGAAATTAATCTAATTGTGAGTGCCTCTACTTTCTGATTGGAATTCTTTTCATTCTTCCCAATGGACACGAATGCTCATTTGACATTCTTATCAACAATTTAACACATACATCCAAATTACAATCCTCGGGAAATTATTAAATCTAATCTGGACTGTAAATATACTCTCTCTTTCCTCAAAGGTAATTCCACAAGTGACTAAAACTTTTCTACAAATACACTCCGTGTCAGTAAATACATGAACTAACTGTTCATTCATATTAACACTTATTTCTAATTTTCTCTAGAGGCTCATTTATCATTCATCAGATTTTGCCTCTTTCAGATTTCTTCAGGGCGACGCACAATTAAGTGAATATTAACGAAGGCCGTGGCTTTATGTAGTATGTACTTAGTGAATAAAATCAAAGTTAACCAAAATCAAAGTTATGCGGATGCTTCCCTCTGTGACTTGCAGTGCTGAGTGGCAAAACCTGAATTGATTCAAATTGATTTATTTCACTTACGAGAGAAAAGGAGAATATGTTCCTATTTACACTATTCAGATCAATGCAGATATTACTCAATTAAGATATGTTTAATTTAGGTTTTCTTCAATAGATATGTTGGAATTCAAACTGTGTGTTAATATTAGAAAATGCTCAATGGCACCAAGGACCTGGATTTGATTTCCAGCTTGGGTCGCTGTCTGTGTGGAGTCTGTACTCCACACCCCACTCCCCCGTGTCTCATGGGTTTCCTCTGGGTGCTCTGGTTTTCTCCCACAGTCTGAAAAATGTGCTGGTTAGGTGCATTGGCCATGCTAAGTTCTCTCTCTGTGCACCCAAGTAGGTGCAGAGTGTGACCATCAGGAGATTTTCATATTGCAACTTCATTGCAATGTTAATTTCAGTCTACTTGTGACACTAATAAATAAATTTCTTAAAAAAAAATTGGTGCCTTCGAATTTTAGTTTTTTATTTTAATGAAGGAATTATCCAAATGGGCTTTCAATAACATGAAAAACTTAGGGCCCGATTTTACCGTTTTGACTCTTAAGCACTGAATCTGAGTGTGATTCAGATCCAATTTGGAAACCTATTCTCAGCAGCCCCCATACACACCATGCTGAAAGAAAAGTGGCAAGTCTAAATCACACTGGGTGGAGTTTATTGTGACCAAAACGCTGCTGTTCCAATCGGAGGCTTCAACTGTGCACGCGCAGTAAAGAAAATTTGAAAAATGCTCCCTTCCCTCATCAGTCCCAGGCCACTAAAAGCGGATAAAGCGGCCTGGAAGCGATGACTCCCACAGATATCACCCACCTTCACAAGATAACTGTTTTCCTTATCCACTCATCCCCCCGTTACCCAGACTGATCATGACTGCCCTCCCCCCCCCTTCCCTCACCGATCACCCACAGAGTGGCAGCAGCACTCCCCACCCCACCCCCATCAGAGATGCATCTGACCTGCCTCTCCCCCACCATTGAACAATCTGACCCACCTCCCTTCTTCTACCCCCTCCATCAGAGATCGATCTGGCCTCCCCCCTCCTCCACCCCTTCCCCACATGAAAATAAGCTGGCCTCCCACCTCCTTCCTCCTCACAACAGATACATCTGGCCCTCTTCTCTCGCCCCTCTGTCCCAACCACCGGTCTCAGCCACTGAAAGCTCTGAATTTATCTCTCCAGAAGCTGGAGTGCCAGAAACAGACTTTGTTGAGCGTGTCTGTTTCACGCCGAATCTGGACTGGCAAATGTGATGGTAAAAGGGAGAATTGCAAGATCTTCTGATGGTACCCACCATGACGGATCAGCAATCCCGCCGGAGGCTGACATGAAACTGATTTGCATCCTGATAATGGGATACAAATGAAGGCCTGACTGAAATTCTCCCCCGCGTCCAATTTTCCTTAATGTCAATGGGAAAGCACATTGGTCCAGAATACATCTGGACTAAGCATGCAAAATTCGTGACTTTCCTAAAGAGGGCCAGGGGCTGCCTTCAGGGTTCAGGATGGAAGCAGCCAGCATCCCTGGATCCAGGAACACTACAGCAGTGAGTAGGGGAGTAACTTTCAGATGGATCTTCCAGCTTCATTGTATTTGTGAAGTTCATCTTCCAGCCTCAGTGCGTTCCTGGAGATCCATCATCTTCCTCCATTTGAAGACTTTTTCCTTCAATGGTGGGTTCCTAATATTGGGTGCCTTTTCAATATAGGTATGAGAATTGGATGTGTGCCATCAAGCCCGCAGCAGACAGTGCAAATCCCTCAGATGCACAATTAATTACGTTGGGGATGGAAGATGAGGCGTGGTTCTCTGTTGGCTTTTGCAGCAGGAAACACTGTCTGTCCCCGCCATAAGACTTAGCCTTGAATGAAAGAATTCTGCCCATTGAGTTACATTAACACAAACTGGACTATAAAGAATAGAAGGTGTTGTAGAAATTAGTGTTGAGCAGCTAAATAATTGTTCAGTTTTATTTTTGATAAGTGCGCTGCTCATAAAAATTTCACTTCGTTGAATAATTTTCCCCTTTCCCCACCATTGAAAAATAGCTTTTTTGGCTGCTATGGAATCTTGCTTGTTACAGAAAAAGAAATCCTTCTGCAGTAACAGACTACGCTCAGAATAAATGAATGGTTTTCAAACAATCGTCCAAGCTGTGGCTAGCTTTGAATTTTAAAACTCTTTTGGTGGTTTCCGCTTGCTATCGGACTTCTGTATTTCCAGGCTATTTTTTTCTATATTTCTTTTTAGTGGCTACAAAAAAGGAGTAAAACTATTTTGATAATTTTCCTAAATAGTGGAGATTCGGTCCAGATTCGGCGCAAAACAGACATGCTCAGCATTTAATGGCAACTAACATACACCACAAACACAATTACCACTTTTAAAATACACCCTATGTGCTGAAAATTGCAGCTCTTGTGGTGAAAATGCTCATATCCTTCCTGTCTATTTGATGCATTCTGCTGTAATCTGCTGCTTTTAATATATCTCCAACCTACCAGTGGATGACCAATAAACTGTCACTGTCACTAGTTATGAGAACTCTAATATAAACAACCAGATTCCAGATCAGACCATGCATTATGTTTGTGTGTTAAGTTTATTCAGACTGGAATTAACAACACTTTGCCTTAATTGAAGATTGAATGCCTGTGGAAAGTAAAAAAGTTTGTAAGGTTTCTTTTGGCCTAAATATTTCTGTAATTTTATTGGGAATACCTTAGTATTGTTCCATTTCCCCGGCCACTCTGCTGTCCCTCCCCTAAAATGGAGGATATGTTTTTTTCATAGAATCCCTACAACGCAGAAGGAGGCCATTCAGCCCATCAAGTCTGCACCAACTCTCTACCCAGGCCTACCTCCTCCACTCCCATATGCCTGTAAGCCCACATATTTACTCCACTAATCCTCCTATCTCCACATCTTGAGACTCTGGGAGGAAACCACAGCATCCAAAGAATACGTCTGCAGACGTAGAGAGAAAATGCACCACTCAGTCACCCAAGGCTGGAATTGAATCTGGATCCTTTGAGCTGTGAGGCAACAGTGCTAACCACTGTGCCACCCTGCTTGTTACCTTATCATCTAAATAATTCTAATGAATTTGTCAGGCACGATTTCATGAAAGGCAAATACATCTTAACTCTGCTTGATTATATTAAATATATCTAAATGCTCTGCTATTATATTCTTTACAATGGACTCTAACATTTTCCCAGTGACAAATAGTAAGCTAACTGGCCTATAGTTATCTTCCCTTGTTGGACAAAATGCTATCGTAGATCTTGTTCAATACATTAATTCCTTCAGAATTCAAGATAATCAGGCAGGGTTATTTGGTAGGCTAACACATCGTCCTTTCGTATTTGAGATCTAGGCATTTGAATTGCTGTTGGCTTTAAGGGCCCACTATAAAATACATTTGTGGAGTCTTAATCCAGTTCCTGTAATTTGTACAATTTGCATCAGAATTGCACTCTTGAGGGTGGGGGTTAAGGCTTACTGCAATATAATTATCCAGTATCAGCTGTACTCTTTACAGTGCCTGGAAATGCTTCATCATTTTGGCAGAAGCAAAATGAGGATGTTTCATTCTCTGATTTTCAGTGCGTTTTCAGAATGAGACAGGTATTTAGCCACTATTTTGCTGAAACCAGATCTGAGGCATTTTGATACATTATGTATGTTGCAGGATTGACGTGGTTTAATGGATTACTCTCCTAGCCCAGAGCCTTCTCAAAATTCAAAATATCTATTAAAACCAGACAGATTTCGAGCTAGAAAAATCAGTGCATTGATCTTGGGCAGCATGGTGGTTAGCACTGCTGCCTCACAGCATCAGGAACCCCGGTTTAATTCCAGACTTGGATCATTGTCTCTGTGGTGTTTGCACATTCTCCCCCTGTCTGCATGGGTTTTCTCCAGGTACTCCAGTTTCCTTCTACAGTTTGAAGAAGCGTGGGTTTGGTTGATTGGCCATGCTAAATTGCCCCTTAGTGTCAGGGGGATCAGCAAGGTAAATATACAGGTTACGGGGATAGGGCCTAGGTGGGATTGTTATCGGTGCAGGCTTGCTGGGCTGAATGGTCTCCTGTAGTAGTGATTCTACATCATTCCACAATCGCTTCAAATGCCAAGTTTTAAAGTCTGGTCTTTATTTAAATGAAATGTGGAAACCCAAGCTATTGACTAGAAATTGGAGACCAGTACAAAGTAGGTGAACAGAATGACCTCTACGTTCATTGAATAGAAGTTCATAGAAATGCTACAGTGCAGAAAGAAGCCATTTGGCCCATCGAGTCTGCACCAACCACAATCGCACCTAGACCATACCCCCATATTTCTATTTACTCACTAATCCCTCTAACCTACACATCTCAGAACACTATATGGGACAATTTTAGCATGGCCAATTAGCCTAACCCACACGTCCTCGGATTGTGGGAAGAAACCGGAGCACTCGGAGGAAACCTACACAGACACAAGGAGGATGTGAAAACTTCACACAATCAGTGATCCAAGTCAGGAATTGAACCCAGGTCCTTGGAACTATGAAGCAGCAGTCTAACCACTGTCCTACCATGCCACCCTAAGTGTTAGGACTATTTAAACAATTTACCAACTAAGGTAGTTTGAAATTTAGTCTCCTGTATATATATCAATACATTCGTAAGTGATTTAGTGCTAATATTTCTAGAAACATCAGCCTATCAGTGTTTTTAATTGCAGAAAAGGCTGGTAAATGGCTCGCAGTTCGTAACATGACAATGTTGTGGCTTCACAATCATAACAGTATTGCAATGGGTGCAATAATGTGAAAATGGATTACAGTGAGATATGAATAAATCATTAGGTAATTTACTTTTATGGCCACATTTGTGATATATCTGATGTAAGACCTCCACAGTATGTGTTATAGACCCATTCTTTTCATCCTATTGTCCACTAAAGATTTGCAACTTGCTATAAAACAGAAAACTATGATTCAATACATTGCCTTTGTAAGTATATTTGTGTAAATGGGCATGAATTTTAAAGAGTTTATATGGGTTCCTGATTAATGATGGAATCAGAAATGGCAATGGTCCTGGACAATTAGAAAAAATGGAAAGGCAGTTTAATATTTTTAAAAATGTTGTTAATTGTTCAAAGAATTCCCCACCCTTTATGAGTAGATTTGATACAGTTTGTTGCATTTATAGTCACAGTCTGTTTTCAGCATAATCTGCAGTTTACACTCAGGAAGGATACATTTTTCTTCTTGTTCTCTCACAAGTGCCATATGGCAAGGACATTGCCTGTTGTTTTGATACCGACTGATTGATGTCCTTGTGAGTTGGTCAGCTCAAACAGAGCCTTGATTTCAAATTTGCTGGAGCCTCACTATAGTTTCAATGTTCCGGTTGTTTGGGATGGCAGGGTTCCCTTTGCCAGTAAGATGTCATTACCATAGTACAAAAAGTACCAATTCACTAAAAACAAAACCCAGAAACTGAAAGCAGCTCAATCACAACCTAAGCTCAGTAATTATAGAGACTGCAATCTAGGGACTGCATTCAATGACTCACTTTTACTATTTATTTTCAGCCTTGTGGGCAGACACTCTTAAATCCCCATCGTTACCTTAAAGTTGTACATTGTGGTTAGTAAACCCACATTTTAAATCCTGCTCCTTGTTATATGTGTATGATATATGATTATATATGCTCATAAAAAGGAGCATGAGAGAATAAAATGTCACTCTGCATGATATTTAAGTATTCTCTCCCATTGATGCAGTAATATAAATCCAGCTCTCAAACTCAGATCACTGTCCTGCACAAACAACCAGGTGTCATTCACCTTCAGTACAATGGCTGCTTGTTCAGTGCTCTCATTGGGACTATTTATGCTGGCTGTTATGACTCTTCATATTTTTTACAAGCGCAAATTGGCTATTTCTGTGCTACTGGTAAATAAATCAACATTTTCATAACGGCATGAGCTGATATTTATATAATTTAAATTTAAGACCAGAAGGAACTACCAGATATCTTGCATGAACAACAATGTTATGCAAACATAACTGAAACATATTCCTGTATTTAATTACCATTGCCTGATTTTAAGAGTCAGTCTGCATTGATGGCAGCCATCCAGTTTCCAGTATAATTGTGAATGATAAATGTACTTCCAAACACAAGATACAAAGTTATTGTTCCATTGATTTAAAACGAGTGATTTTGACTGCATCACTTGAAATCAAGATTTGTCAATAGGTGGTTGAGGTTTCCTGCTAACTCAATTTCAAAATATTAGCTCCAAGATTGCAATTGTTAAGGGCCAGGATTTTGTGATTAGCAAGGAAGAAACAGTGCTTATTGTTCATCTTGCTGACATTTGCCCAAAATATTTGACTAGCTTGAGAACATAAAACTTTCAGTCCTCAGACATATGGTCCAATATACCACCATCTACAGTCTACAGGGTTTCTGGGGCATGTGAGAGCAGGTCAAGGAACCATCAGGCTCTTCAAGCAATCAGACTGAAAAATCCTCATTGAGCCCCACAGAGTCCAAACCAGCAAGTTAAAAGCAGGAAGTATAAATCCAAATTAAATGATACACAGGACAAGAAATAAAGATCAGACAATACAAATGAGTTTAAGGAAGTGAGATGAAAAAGATAGACAGCTAAACTGAAAAAGTTTTTTTTTTAAAAAGTCTCTAAAGCTAATTTTCCATCTGAGGGATTTAGATTCCACACTTGTCAAATCGTTTTTTTTTTCAGAGCCAGAGATGTTTTTCAATTATAAGTATCACTTGCCACTGACTGCTTTAGCCATAACTTTTTCAACCATTTTTAGTGTGGAACTATTTGGCAAGTACCCTAAGTTTACACTATTACACCATTTCAGAGTCAAATCTATGAACATGGTCAGCTGTGCAGAAGCAAGGCATTTCTGACTGCAATTTCTGGACTTCTGAGTTTAACTGCACAAGTGTGGATGCCAGAGCTTTCCATTCAAATTACCCCATAATAATGGTGAGGGCATCAGTGTTCATCGTTATTATAACAGCAAAATCCAGGCCAAGTAGTTTATCGTCAGCAGTATAATGTATGATTTTTTTTGTATCTTTATGTAAATCGTAATATAGCCAGTAATTGTTTAGCACTTCTAGGCCAGAATGTTATCACTGTTCATGTTGGTATTAATTGCAAAGTCATGCAGCATAGTACAATAATTTTAGTAACTTGTTCTATGGGTGCCTCAGAGCTTTTAGTGCACAAAATCAGTGAAACAATCCAAACTTCACAGAAAAGTGAGTACCTGATTATAAATGGGTTCTGCTGATTTATAGGGCTGGCGGAAAGAGCACAAAGTCATGGCTGCATGAAATCTCACTTACTCTACCTTAATAACCAAGGCATATAACATAAGGTCATGATAGGAGTGATCTGTACCGATCTTTGATATTTCAGTTATTCTGCTTAAATAAACAGTCTGATACGCATTGACAGATTTCACTTAGTATTTGGCTACAATTTATCTAATATAACTTTGTTCATTATAAACTTTGTGCCACTATTATACAGATTACATTTGCCTAATTATATTGTAGTCTGTTGACTGACTTGATGAAAATTCATGTTGATGCAGCATTGTAACAAGTATTCTGACAGCACTTTCATTGTTTCAAATGTAATTTGAATAGCACTGGACGCTATTTGTTGACAAGATTAATAATAATTAATGATAGTTAAAGTATACAACTTTTGCATTGCATTTTGCAGAATAAATGCTAAGTTGGAGAGAAGCATTGAATGCTGTCAATTTCATCAGTGGTACACAGACAGGTCTACTGATGTCACATCTATTCCTTGCATTTGGAAATGTTCAAAAGAATTGTTTTGCATTTCATAGTTGCTTTATCAAAATTTCAAAGACCGCACTGTTGACTTTAATTTTTATCTTTCCAAGTCATGCAGCATTCTGTGCCTCTGAAGATAGACAAGTGGCTCTCGGGCCCTGTAAATGCTGCGCTAGAGCTAACTGCTGACAGGTGTGTGTAACAGAGAGTTGCCCCAGAATTTTACTGTCCTAGCCGCCATGGAAATCAGAGTGGGTGAGGAGCGGACAATGGGAAAATCCATTAACCTCTGGCGGAATTTTACAGTTTCGGGATGAGCAAGGCCATAAAATTTAGGAACTGGAGCGACTCACTGATATGTTTTCTCTCCCTTCTTGTGCTTGGTAGCTTATAATTAGGAACTCAACATGTTAAGGACTATGGAATTAATTCATTTCTTAAAGTTCTGATGTTGTGAGAAATACTGAATACCTAAAATATGGCAACAGCACCCAATTACAGCTCCCAGGCACTGTAAATACATGGAACATTGTGAAGTTGAAAATCCGATCAATTTAATTCTCCTTTATTCATGCGAATCAAATAAAAATATTATGACACTTGAAAAGTTAACTCTTTGCAGCTCAGGCAATCCAAATTAAACATTTAGCTTGACATAATTATTTCATGCAAAGATAGAAGTTACCTTGCACTTTGGTTTTTTACAGTACTCCTTTTGCAGTTTGTAAGACTAATAATTATGGACACATGAGGAATCTGTACTATTCTAGTAATAATTGCAATGGGCTAGGAATTCTGTCAGGTTTAGATGAACATGTTGCAGTCGAAGCGAACAGCTGGTAAGAGCTTTCCTTTGTGCTGCCTGCAGATGGCTGAACTGCTAGAGACAGAGCTTGGAAAACACTTCAATTTAATGTGGAAAGTGTGAAAGATAACTTAATTACTATTTGTCTTGATTATTTCTGTAAAAAGATAATTGCTTTCATTGAGAAAGCGAGAGAAGGTTGTACAGCTGTCTTGAAAAATGGTGCAATTTCAAAACGGGCACCACCTCCATTGAAAATTTGAAAAATGTCAGTGAAGGGGCAAAAGAATCATATAGCATTTTTGTTACAACATGATTACATGCAAGTACTGCAATGATCTGTTTGAACATGAGAGCACATGATAAAAGAAATTGGACCTGGAGAAGGCTATCTGGCCTTTCGAGCCTGCTCTCCCTTTCTACAAGATCATAGTGGATCTTTCACCTCAACTCTATCATCTTGCACTACTTCCATATCCCTCAATTTCCTCATCACCCCAAAATCTATTGGTCTGTGTCCTGAATATACTCCAAGACAGAGCTCTCTGCAATAGAAAATTCCAAAGATTCACAATCTTTTGAGTGAAGAAATTATTCCCCATTTCATTAATGGCCAATGCCTTATTCTAAGATTATAATCCCATGTTCTAGATTCCCCAGCCTGGAAAAACATTTTCTCAGCATTTATTAGTTAAGCTCCCTAAGAATTTTATGTTTCAATTGGATCATCCCTTATTCTTCTGAATTCTAGGAAACATAGGCCTATTTTTCTCAATCTCTTCTGACAGAACAATCCCCTCATGTCAGGAAGTAATCTCATGAACTTTCGTTGCATTCTCTTGTATGTATTTCTTTGGTGTAAGCGAACAAGACTACACGCACAACTCCAGATGAAGCTTTACCAATGTCCTTTATAATTATAGTGAGACTTCTTCACTCTTGTATTCCAAAATAGCCAAGGTACTGTTTTCTTTCCTAGATAAATAGCTAATGATTTATTGAAAAATCATCATGATGCCAAATTGTGATGACAATACAAATAAAGCGATTAATCATAATTCATAACCTACAGAAAATCCTTAAAGTAAGCAAGTATAAAAAGATTGTGCAGTTATGAATATTTCAGTATACATATAATGACAATACATTGCTAAATGCAGGTCTCCTTAACTTCAATAATAAAGATGAAAAGTTTGCACTCTACATTTTATGCTAAAATCCGCAGATCATCTGCAGTCAGGTTGAGTTCAGTAAATTCTCAATCATTTACATACTGGGGTGATTCATCAGGATCATTAGCCCCTCGTGGGAATTGTGATGGCCCGTTGAATTTGGCATTAGCAAAAAAATGGTATTCCCACCAAATATCAAAGAATGATGGTGCAAACATGACCCCCTGTTTTTTTTTGACAGTGTCATTAGATCTGGAGAGAAAATCTGGCAATTTGTCTGTGGAGAAACATGCTTGTTTTCAGTCAGAACCTGATACTTCACCAATTTTTGGTAAAATTTCACCCGACATCTTTAATTTTAACTTTTTACTATTTTCCCATTAATGGCCATAGTCGCTAATACCCTATTACTGTGCTCCTTGAAATAATGATTTGGGAACTCAGAACTTCATCTGAAATGGCAGACATGTTTGTTTAACATCTCATCTGAAAGACATCACCTCTGACAGTGAAGCATTCCCTTAGTACTAGAATGAACTGTTTGCATAGATTTGGAATGGAGCTTGATCAAGGAACCTTCTGACTCTGGCTAGGATGCTACCACTGAGTCACAGATGATAATGTACTGAGTTTGAGACCAATGCACACTGTCATTAATCCTCTATTTCAAAGGTTTTGATGACATAGCTGTGCAATGGAATCATTGAGTGAGCATCACGCCCCACTAAAGGATTCAGCTCAGCAGGGGTTCTTGATTAAGCTGTCAAAGGGCCTGTGAGATTTGTTTTGATTGACAACTTTATGAGTTCCTATGAGGATTGTCTGTTGAAGAGATTTATGAATGGCTGTTTGTTTATTTTGACAGTTTTATCACCAATGAAGAGGATTAAGATTTGATTGGCAGTTCTCATAAGAGGACTTGGGTGTTTTGAAGAGATTTCTGAATGACTGTTTAATGAGTTTCTCATTATATTACAGGCTTATGAGTTCTGTCTGTAGTGGATATTGGGTGAATGGTCATGGGGTTATGGAAGGGGGCATGGCAGGGGAAGGGGCTAAGGAGTGGGAGGTGGAGTGTGTAACAATCATTGACAGAACTGGACTGATATCACAGTGAACTGAGGTGGGCCTTCTAATCTACTTACTTCATCATCCATTCATGCCACGTTCCTGCTTTGGAAAGTTTCAACCCCAATTTCAGCCTATCCCTACCATCCCAACAGAAAAATAGCATGGGCTGGCACTGCCAGGCAGAAGACAGATCATGATGTCAGGAAATCTCCCACCCCAGATTACTGCCATCAAGAAAATAGTTTGATCCCAGTGTCTGAAACAGCTTTTGGATTCCTGATCTATAATTGCCTAATACCTATTTCACATTCTCTTCCCAAATTGCACAGCTTTGTGCACTGTTTGTGCCAGTTCACACATGGTACTGTAAGATGATTTTATATGATCTAACAGAGACTTATTTTCCTCCACCACTCTTTATTCATTATGAATTGTTTATTTGGGAAATATCCTTTTATAATATTAGGAACACATGGTCTGAAATAATTTAAAAGAGCCATTGGTCAGGATTGTGTCCCGAGGATTTTCATTCCATGATATAAACATAGAAAATAGGTGCAGTAGTTGGCCATTTGGCCCTTCGAGTCTGCACCACCATTCAGTATGATCATGGATGATCAAGCACTTCCAGTATCCCATTCCAGCCTTTTCTGCATACCCCCTGATCCCTTTAGCGGCAATGGCTATGTCCAACTCTCCCTCTTGAACATATCTAACAAACTGGCCCCAACAGTTTTCTGTAGTTTAAAAAATTCCACAGGTTCACAACTCTCTGAGTGAAGAAGTTCTTCCTCATCTCAGTTCTGAATGGATTTACCCCTTATTCTTAGATCCCTAGTTCTGGACTTCTCCAACATCGGGAGCATTCTTCCCCCATCGAGCCTGTCCAGTCCTATCAGGATTTATTATGTTTCTAAAAGGTCCTCTTTCATTCTTCATTCTCCTAAACTCAAGTCGATCCAGTCTGTCTTTATATGCCAGCCTGCCATTCTGGGAATCAGTCTGGTAAACCTTCACTGGACTCCCTAAATAGCAGGAGTGTCCTCCCTCAAACTAAGAGACCAAAACTGCACACAATACTCAAGGTGTGGCCTCACTACGGCACTTTATAACAGCAGCAAGACATCTCTACTTCTATACACAAATCCTCTTGTCATGAAGGCCAGCTTTCCTCATGTAGAACTGAAAAAACTGACTGCAAGATTGTTGACTGCATTCAAATCAATAGGAATGTATTACAATTTGAGTTTTTATATTTGTAAATAGTTGCCACATAGGGTGATTTTCTGTCACCCCGCTGTGGCTTGTTTTCTGGTAGTGGAGGCAGCTTCCGACTGGTTGTCGGTGGAACTTTCTGGTCCAGCTGATGTCTACACCATTTTGTTTGTCTTGCCCATCCTGCTGCTCCCTGCTTTCAGCAGGACTGGAAAATCCTGTCGGCAGGGAGGGCCGGATAATCCTGCCCCAAAGAATTAGTTCTAATTCAATTCATGCAATTGACCTTGAATATTACACTCAAACCTGTTCTATACTGCTACCGTTTGCAATACTTGGTTTGTATAAGAATATAGAAAATTATTCCAGTTTCATTATATGACAACAAAAAAATGAAATAAATAATGATTTTGTTTGCCTTTTAAGTTTTTCACAGTTTCATAAAGTATTTTAGAGAATAATTCACAACATCAGAGTATTCCATTAATTTGATCCCAGAACTGGACAACTACTATCACTTGGTGATTAGTTGTTTCCTGTACCATCTGTGTAAATAGATAAGTATACAAGCAGACTCTCAAAGTTGTATTTTAATATTCACAGAGCTAGCGGCCAAATTAGAAAGTTCATATTTATACTGACCCACTTTTTAAAGTCTTTCTCCTATAATAATCTGTTCCCTAGTCAGGATCAAGATGCTGACATTTTTTTTAAAGCCTCCACCTATTGCCCTCTTGTGCAAATAACAAAGGGTAACACTCCTCCAGTTTTCATTACATTTTTATTTTCCTTCTTGTGAGGAAGCTATTAGTAATCCCCAGCTCCCCACCAAGCACACAGCTCATCTCAAAGTCAAGGGTCAATTTTAAGTGTGAAACACACTTGCTATCCTAAATTTCAGACCTGGGACATCTTAACTCTGTGCCTCATTTTAATGCTACCGATTCATTTTACTTGAGAAATGAGTGCAGAGCATTCACCAGGAGGCAAAATTCTATGTAAGTGGCAGTGCTGGTGTTTTGGGTGGGTCTTCGGGTAGGAAAGGGGTGGGGAAGGGGATGGGACTTTGAAATCAGGGGAGACTTAGAGGCTGCAACTTTACTCACGGAGCTAGTAGGAGTGGTTAATCTGATATTGACAGTTTTTGGCTGATATTGGAAGTTGCACCCATAGCTAAAATCAGAGCATACTAGGAGCCTCTGTATCTCACCAGTATCTCAGAGCCGCATTTAAAATTCTTTATCTCTTTCTTCCATAGAAAGAAATACTTTTTTTGAATTATTGCTAAATTTGATAACCCACTGAGCCAGATAAAAATAGCCAGGCCTGTTCTTTGTTAACCTTGGATCTGTCTAAATATTAGTCCCAGTGATTGATGCAAATCGGTGCCGATATACCCAGCTTCATCATGCTCTCCAAGTTGTATGAGGAATTGTTTGTTTCAATTATTAAAGTCGCAGCTTAAAGGATGTAATATCAATATATTAAACCTTATGTACTAATATCACAGCATAGAGTCAAGATCTGTTTCTGCTATGCATTCATATCACTCTAAAATATTTAGCATTTTCTTGTTTTCTGCCATGTAACTTTTGGGAAATGTTGTGAAACCACCTCCAACTATATCTATTGAATCTTATGTAATTACTGTAAAAATACTTATTTAAAAAAATCTGTGTTTCAATCTATAAAGTGTACCCACAGTAACATATGTTAATATTTGAGGGATTACTGGGCTTCAGTGGCTGGGCCAGCATTTATTGCACTTATCTAAATGCCCTGAGAAGGTAGTGGTGAACTGCCTTCTTGA
Source organism: Sphyrna mokarran (assembly GCA_024679065.1). Classification (NCBI taxonomy): domain Eukaryota; kingdom Metazoa; phylum Chordata; class Chondrichthyes; order Carcharhiniformes; family Carcharhinidae; genus Sphyrna; species Sphyrna mokarran. The sequence goes on along the minus strand of JAGIQG010000001.1, from coordinate 128,467,125 downwards.
CTTGCTGTACTCCATATACTCAGATATAGAGTATATACTCTATAGATATACTCAGTGTAAGAGTTTCAGGATTTTGACTCTGTGACAGTGAAGGAACACAATATATTTTCAATTCTGGGTGGTGTTTGGCTTGGATGGGAACTTCCAGATGATGGCGTTCCTATGTATCTGTTGCCCTGGCCATTCTAGATAGTAGTTGTAGGTTTGGAAGATGCTGTGTAATGAGACTCAGTGAGTTCCTGCATTTTGTAGATGGTACACACTGTTGCTACTATGCATTAGTGTTGGAGGGAAAGAATGTTTTGGATGGGGTGCTAATCAAGTGGACTGCTTTGTCAAGGATGCTGTTAAGCTTCTTGAGTGTTGTTGAAGCTGCACTCATCCAGGCAAGGGGACAGCATTCCATCATATTCAGAATTTGTGTTATTTAGATGATGGATAGACTTTGGGACTCAGGAGGTGAGTTACTAACTGCACAAATGCTAACCTCTGACCTGCTCTTGTAGCCATAATATTTATGTGGTTAGTCTAGTTCAGTTTCTGGTCAATAGTAATGCCCAGGATGTTGATAGTGGGGAATTCAGCAGTGGTAATGCCATTGAATGTCAAAGAACAATGGGTAGATTCTGTCTTGTTGGAGATGCTCATTGCTTGGCACTTGGATGGCATGAATGTTACTTGTCATTTGTCAGTCAAAATCTTGCTGCATTTGGGCACGGATTGCCTCCGTGTCTGAGGAGTTCCAGATGGTCCTGAACATTGTGCAGTTGTCAGTGAATATCCGCACTTCTGATCTTATGATGGAAGGAAGATCATTGATATAAGCAGCTGAAGCTGTTTGGGTTAGGACACTACCCTGAGAAACTCCTGCAGTGATTTCCTGGAGCTGAAATGATTGACCTCCAACAATCACAACCGTCTTCCTCTCTGTTAGGAATGGCTTCAACCAGTGGTGAGTTTTCCCCTTGATTCCAATTGACTCCAGTTTTGCTAGGGCTCCTTGATGCAATTCTTGGTCAATGTTACCTTGATGTCAAATTCTGTCAGGTAATGCAATTGCCTGCATTTTTCTCTATGTCATGCATGGAGCAAAGTTGCCATTCTTAACTTGATTGCAAGGTACAGATAAACAAAGTGCTTCCCTGAGAAAAGGGATGAAAAATCACAGCTATTCATCAGGGTGTTCATGTGTACCATCCTCTGGTTACAGAGTACCAATTTTAGAGACCTGAGAGTAAATGTTCTACCAATCTTCATTAACAGAGGATTTAATGGAATAAAAATATCCACAGGTTTACATAATTAAGATCCACCAGAGCACAACTATTTGCTCTTAATAAATCCACAATCTCGTGCGAACTACACACAGTAGACACACACACACATGCACTTGCCTGAAGGGTAGTTGTTAAAAATCATGTTTTAAAGTCACAAATCCCTTCAACATGGCAGATATAGATGTACTTCCAGGAAAATAAATATGAAAAAAAAAGCATTCTCAATGTTGTAATTGTCGATTTATTGCTACACATATTTGGGAGGCCAGATAGGATTCCTCAGATTTCCATAATGCATGGCTGTGCATCACTTTGCATTAATTTGAAGTGGGTTCAATTTTCATGTCAGAAATACTTTCAAAAATTGCCTGAGTGTAATTAGTACCAGATGGGTGTCTGGTATCGATTTTGAGTCTGGTGCGTATTTTGGAAATAATTAAAAATAGAGGTTAAGAATGGAACACTGGTTGGAGTCACTAATCTTTCTGAGCTAAGCAGTATTGTCTGGTGATGCGACCTCACAGTAACAGCAGCGACGCCTTTCCCAGCAAGCATGGGAGTTGCCATGGTAGCAGTCTGTCAGAGTGAGCCACAAAGATCACAAACTGTTCTATGTGACTGCTCAGATCACAGGGAATGCAAACAGCTTCCATGTGTACAGTAACTAGTGATTGGGGCAGGGAGAATCATTTTAACAGATATAAAGTTGTGTGATGGAGGTGAATGAAAGAAAGATGGATCAGAGTAGTGTGTTTCTGCAGTGTATTGGAGGCTTTCAATGGCATCAGTTGAAGGAATTGTAAAGCAGCTGAAGTCTGTTCTTTTTATGTTTGAGGGGACATTAGGGAAAAAAGAATAGAACTAAATGGAATCCTTTTATCAGATATTGTGGGGGAGGGTGCAGAACAGAGGGGGAATAGTAATGTGAGAGAAGATGTATTGACCCACCACAGGCAGACATCTGAATGATTTTATGCTTATTCAGCTTGTTAATTATGGAAGCATGAAAAGAATTACATTTCTACCAGCCAAATGTACATTGCTGTTGCAGTGGTAATTTTACGTAATACGTCTTAGTTCAAGTTCAATGCCAGTTCTTTCTTTACAGCTGCCACAAATACTTTTTCTTCTTGCTGCAATGGTCTGTTAAACAGTGTTAGATCACAGAGCATTCAATCAAGGAAGGAGACTTGCGAAAGTGTGTTAATATATTTTGTTTGCTTCAGATACAGTTTTACAAGAATCCACATTGACAGATTTACTTGTCATGGTGGTGTATGTTTTTGAATCTTATTGATAAGAAATCTTATCCCAGGGTGTTTACCACAGGCAGTTGGCTTTACAAAATCAGTCAAAAATAGCAAGAAATTAATGATTATTGAATGGCAGAACAGGATTAAGGGGCCGAATGGCCGATTCCTGTTCCTGGTTCATATGTCTGTATATAAATGTAAGAAAATAGAGGGGAAATTCTGAAAGAAAGCGAAGTTTAAAAATGAGAAACAGTTTAATAAACTGTGTAGAATTCAAAGAGTTAGTTCCAAAAGTTAAAATTAACAGTCCAATTTGGGTATCAGAAAGATTGCTTAAAGAGAATAACAGATTTAGATTGGATGTAAAACTTCAACTGTGTTTTGTAGATTGGTAGTAAGATGCTTTAAAAAGAAGAATTAGAATATGATAGGATAGACATTATAGAAAAATGGTTTGGCATATTGAGCCGTTCTTAATACAAGCCGATTAGGATTCAAAATAGGTCACATTTAGCGCATTATTCATTAACAGCCATGGATAATCTTGTCAGTTTGTGGCAGCATTAAAAAAAATAAAAATTGCACAACTCTATTGTTGGCTTGAACTCATTGCTTTGTGAGTTATTTATATAGATATTCAGTCGTTGTGTGCCAGATATACCACAGCAACTATGCCTGTAAGGGCTTCACTTGCTCATCCCACTGATTTAACTCAGTGATTGTGGGCCTTTAAGAGTGCTGATTGATGATTTACAGCAAAGCAGCAAATCTCATCACAGATGACTGCTGCATCCCGATCCCGGCAGCCTTTGCACGATTTGCTGCAGTCTCCTAGCACAGAGCAAGAAATATGTACTAAATAAAGATTGATTTTGTTTCAATTCTGCTGGGTCTTCCCCCAGCCTGTGAAACACTGCTCGTTGCTGACCTAGAAATATTATTGCTATAGTAGATAATAGGGTCACCAGTTTACTGTTTCCATTGTTTTTTTTATCCTTTCTCTATTCTACACATGGAGCATCACTACGTGCAGCAAGACATGTCCTTGTTCTAAGAATGGCACTATTATGGTAGGATTATACTTCAGATAATAAACTGCATGTCATTGCCTGAAAATTATTAAATTCCACAATGACTGGAAGCAAGATGTTTGAACTAACAGCTATCTAAAAGAGTATAAGAGCAAGTCTTATCAAATTGTTTGATGAATGCAGAGAATTGGTCTCTTCCTTGAATGATATATGTTCCTGTGAAATTATGGGTAGGTCCGGATTGATATTAGTGAATGATAAATCACTGCTGGCTCTCCAGCACAGTTCCCACATTATTTTGCATGAAGGGAGGCCAGAAAGGGGTAACTGAGAATAGAGGGTAGCTCAGTGTGTTTCGATGTCTGATTCTGAATCAGCTTGTGAATCTATTTATCTGTTGTTATAGTCAGAAATGGATTTGTTTTACTTTATGTCTTAAGTATTAAATGACAACTTGTCTTGCGATCCTTACTGTGATTATTTAATTTCTTCACAACATAATACTTCAAGTGATGCCATTTTTTAATACTTCTGCGCAGCCTCAATAATAACTTACTAAGGCTCTTTCATTGGCATGTGTAGTCTTCAGCAGACAATGAATTAAATTCCAAATCAGTGTGAGCCTGGAGGCTAATGCACATGTTGCTCAGTTTCACTTTCCAATTGCCAGTTTCAAGTTAATGATGAAGGGCCAACAGGTGACAGATGAAAACAATTAATTTAGTATAACCTATTTTCAAAAATAAATCCAGAAACTTTCTTAAATGTTGGTTTCCATAGAAATGAACAAAATCCTTGTATTGACAAAGACAGTAATAAGGTGCTGTCTTTAAAAATCTGCCTTCAATGTGAAATTAATTTATTAACTTAATTACTAATAAATTATTAAACAGAATATTAAGATGCATTGGCAGGAATTGAAAATTAAAGTTTTAAGGTCCTTTTCCTTAAAAGAGGCAGAAGAACATTTTCCTTCATTTGCTAATTTTATGAAAAAGAAACAAGCAGAAGGTGATTTTATAATCATAGCTAAAATTGGGGAATGGAGAAAAATGCAACAATTAGTCTCTGAGAGGCACAAAATATTTGATGAACTATTTTGATTCAATAATCAGAGGTGTGAAGCAAAACAGGGCAGCATTGATAATTCTGAAACTAATCATAAAAGAAAGTAATTGCATTTATATAGAGGTTTTCATATCTACAGGCCATCCCAAAGTGTTTCACAATCAATTAAGTATTTACAAAAATAAATCTACCAGCTGATTTGAAAGACAAGATCCCAAGAACAGTAATAACATAAATAACCAATAGATGTTGCTTGAGAAATAAATATTGATCGGGAATCAGGGGAACTCTTCTATCATTCTTTTAAAAAGTATAAAGTTTATATCCATCTGAAAGGGCAAACAGGACAAATATTGGTTAATTGTCTTGTCTGAAATATTGTCTTGCATTGTAGCATTACTTAAGGCAGGGGTACCAAACTGAAGGTTTTAATCCCCAGTAGGGTTGTGGGATGAGATTGGGGGTTGTGAGGTCTAAGGAGGCAATGTCAGCTATGGAGTACAGACTGAAATTTCACAGCTGTGAGGTACCTTTTAATGCTGGATTTTAAAATTAAAATCTGACGGTGGGTATAGCTTAATCAGCTATAATCACAGTTCTAATAATCACAGGTTGGAAAAAGATGGGTCTTTGCTTTTTTTTCAGTGCAAAATCAGAAGTTTTAACCCTCCTCCTCCTCGGTGAACAAATGGTTTGCTGCCCCACACCCTGCAAACAATACTTTAACCCTCCCCCAATTTTAATTCTGGGGTGACAAATTCTGAGGCATCAAAATGTATCACATTGAGAAATGCACTAACTTAAGGAGTGCACTGGAACATCAGCCTAGCTTATATACTCAAGTTTCTGGAGTGGTGTTTGAGCCCATGATCCTGTGATTCAGAGTGCTGCCAGAGCCAAGAGTGATGGCCTGGAGGTTGGTGTATTACATTTGGAGAATCTGTGGTGTGATTGTCATCACCTTGAAATTATTGAAGATTTTAAAATGTCAGAATCGGGTATATACTAAGATTTCCTTTGGAAAGAATGTCTAAGATCCAGGGCCAAAGGACAATTTATAATCTGAGCTAAATAAACAAAGAATTTCTTCCAATTTATGGTGGTTGATAAAATTTAATCAACTTAATTTAGTGAAGCTGTATGTTTATTGGGTACAGGATTTCAAAAAAGAACTTGAAAGATTTCTGTTATGGGATAATGTAAATAATATTGGTTTCTTTGGAAGGATTGGTTACTGTGTTTGCACTTAGGAGATCCACGTGAGTGAAGGTAAAGCAACTTCTTGTTAGATCAATGCAAGAAGCAGGTTTTTTTTTTAATAACAAAAGCAAAATAATGCAGAAGCCGGAGTTTGGAAGAAAAAATTTCAATGACTTGAAATATTAGTGGGATTTTTCTCCCTCTCGGCGGCATGTTTGAAGGCAGTGGGTGTGCCACTCGCTGGTGGCAGGATCTTATGGACCTGCCATTGTTAATGGGATTTCCCGCTGAATGTACTCCCCCCTCCAGGAAACCTGCAGCAGAGGTGTGCCATTGGCAGGATCACAACATCGCACTATCATGAAGAGCAGTGAGATTTTATTCTGCCTTGAAAGAAAAGGAGCAGAAAATGTTGATTGTGCTTTGTGTAGTTCCAGACCATCACCTGGAAAGGTGGTAGAGGTTGGCTGCTTCACATCCTTTTAAAAAGTATCTGGATGAGCATTTGGCACTCCATAACATTCAGGGCTATGGGCCAACTGCTGAAAGATGGTATTAGGTGGGAGTTCAGGTGTTTCTAATGTATCAATGTGGACTCAATGGGCAGAAGGGCCTGTTCTGTACTGTATGATTCTATGATATTTATGTAGGTTTATGTCTATAAGCCTGAGCAGTTACATTAACATATCTTCCCTTGCAACTGTGAAAAAACAGAATTGAGTGAAATCAGTGCGTGCAGAATAATTAATTCTACCACTGAGTGGAACTGTGCAGGAAAGATATTACACTACTGGTTTCCTGTAACGTACCCGAGGGCTCTGAGCTCAAGTTAAATCAAATCTCTTTTAATTAAATGAGGTCAGGTAATATAGAGATAGAAACAGAGTTAACGTTTCAAGTTGATAATCTTTCATAAGAACTAGGAAAGGTTAGAGATGTGAACGGTTTTAATAACAGGTGGAGGAATGTGACAAGGACAAATGGAAGGTCCGCTATAAAGCAGAAGAAAGGAAAGCTTAAACAACAGGTGAGTTAGCCATGCAGGGCCAAGGGGCAAGAGAAAAAACAAAAGATATGCTGAGGTCAGCTGTGCTACTGTTTGAAAATGAAAATAAGAGAAAAAAAGAGAGGCAAAGAAAGGGAAATAAAATGGACAGAGTTAAAAGTCTAAAATTATTGAACTCAATGTTGAGTCCAAAAGGCTGTTAAGTGCCTCATTCAAAGCTAAAATGCTATTCCTCAAGCTTCTGTTCAGCTTCACTAGAACAGTGCAGCAGACCATGGACAGAGATATCTGTGTGATAGCAAGGTGGTAAAATGACAGGCCACTGGAAGCTTGGCGTCATTCTTGCAGACTGAGCAAAGGTGTTTCACAGTCACCCAATTTTTTTTAGCCTCCACAACATTCAGGAGACTCTCCTGTGAATAGCAAATACAGCAGGCTAAGTTGAAGGAAGTAAACAGCTGTTTCATCTGGAAGAGACGCTTGGGAGCTTGGATGCTGAGGAGAGAGGAAGTAACAAGGCAACTGTTACATCTCCTGTATTTATTCGGAAAGGTGTCATGGAAAGGGGATGTTGGGTGTGATTGAGGACTTGATGAGGGTATCATGGAGAGAGCGGTCCCTCGGAAATGCCGATAAAGAAGGGGAGGGACAGGTGTTCGTTGGTGGCAATGGCAGAAAATGAACAGGGGAATATGTGGCTGGAAGATGAGGGAAAGGGAAGCCCTATTGTGATTCTGAGACAAAGGGGGAGCAGTGAAAGCACAAATGCAGGAAATGTGGTGGACATAGTGGAGGATTCTGTCAGTCATATTGCAGACGCCTCAGTTAAAGAAAAATAAAATATATCAGATGGTGTCATTGTAACAGTTGTGATGGAGATGGAGAAACTGGGAGAATGAAATCGAGTCCTTACAGGGTCTAGAGTGTGAAGAAGTGTAGTTGAGATAGCTGTGGAAGTAGAGGACTAATGGTGAATATTACTTGAAACACTATTGCCAGAAATGGAGACAGAGAAGTTAAAAGAGAAAAGAGTTGAGATGGACCACATGAAACTGAAAGCAAAATTATGACATTGATGTTTCATATAATGGGAGTTTTTAAAGGACAACTCTTGGTGTCCAGCCTAACAAACACACAAACCTGTTGGGCTAAATAGCCTTTTATTTAGTCTTATGTAGACTTATGTCATGTTCTACACGATCCAGAATAATAGCTTACTATTACCATATCCAGTGTTTATTGCATTAAATTTTGATGGCATATCACTTAGTTTCTTTGCTATTTATAACACTTTTAGCAGTACTTTGGTTAGCTGCTGGTTGTGGTGGTCTGATAATGGTGACTCCGATGATCTCTCTCCTTTGTTAATCTATTACATACTGTCACATGTCAGACAATTGTTTCAAAAAATCCTGTCACACTGTTTTTACGTTTTATCTGTTGATAGATTAACTTGAAGTTGTGACAAGATTTGTAAACAAATAAGCTGCAAATGAACTTTGTTTTATATTTTAAAAGTTAATTCTTATTGTTTTCTTTACCCTTTCAGTGTGCTGGATGAGGGCAAACTGGACCCATATGTCAGTGCATTAGGATGGCCAGTGACGGCTCGAACATTACCAGTCCTGTGGTACGCCAGATTGACAAACAGTTTCTGATCTGCAGCATCTGTCTGGATCGTTACAAAATTCCTAAAGTCCTTCCTTGTTTACACACCTTTTGTGAGAGGTAGGTAACTTCCTTCCTAACTTGACTGAAAAATTTCCTCAAAGGCTATACTTTGTTACATTGTGTGTTACGCTGAGAAAATTCGAGAATAAAGTGCTGTTTTAATGCTGCTGTGTCCCTTTTTGTAGATGGCTATAATTTGTGTACAAATTATCAAAATCAGATATTTAGCTTTCTAAGCAGTGAATTTATTAGAACCTGATTGGTAGCTAAGGAAGTTAGAGGACTAATAGTGAATATTTGTTGATATACTATTGCCAGAAATAGAGAAGTTAAAGAAGGGAAGAGTTGAGATGGATCACGTGAAACTGAAGAAGAGTGGAAATTGGAAGCAAAGTTGACGACATTAATGTTTCATATAACAGGAGAACTTTTAAAGAACAACTCTTGGTCCAATCTAACAAACACTCAAACTTATTGACTAAAGGTCAAATAGCCTTTTGTTCTATATAGACTTATGCCATATTCTACACTATCCAGAATTATAGCTTACTATTTGCCATATCCAGTGTTTATTGTATTAAATTCCGAAGGTATGTCACTTAGTTTCTGAATTTATAAGAACATGACATTGATGTGAAGTCTTTACTAAGGCACAAAACAAATTCTATGTAAAACATATCAGCTGAATTAATTAACAAGATGAATGTAATGCAGTGTTCAGCGTAATGAAAGCTTCATCTTCATTTCATGAATGAACATTTGTGGCTCTTGAGTCTCTTGTTTCCTCCATTAAATTGGTTCAATACAAGGTGTCGGATATCCGTCTGGAGTCTGGGTTCCAGGAAAAAAAGGATGTGGCTAAACATATCCTTTTTCACAGTTCTGCTAACATCAACACAGATTTATTGACAATGAATGTTAGGTCAATTTCTTGTGAGTACTTCATTCGTAAAATGGGATTTTATTTTACAACATGTATTCCAATAACCTGTACAACATACACTGGCTTACTCAATGCCAGCTAAAGTTCCTCAACACTACCAAAATATTAATACTTTACTAAACTGTGAATTACAAAATCATAGTGCAGAGTTGCTGCCAATAATGCTCCTCTAGCAGTATTGTGTCAGAGTCCCACCCAGTGACAGGCTGTTTCTAAAAGACGGAATGTGGACACATAGAAGAATTGCTACAAGGTTTGATGACTTGCATTATAATTTACATTTATTGTAAAACTGTACTTTATTTTAAAAGACCAAATTTTCAAATCTAGATTGTCAAAATTATTAAGTATAGTTCAATTAAAAAAATATATAAAAATATAGCAGTGCTTGCTGACAGGACTATTGGCTTGAATTCTTGTTGCCATGATCTACTTTATAGTTTTATAGCGCCACGTTTTCATGGGCCAATATTAGACTGAAAATTTCATGATCAATTTGAGGTTTAACTAAAAATGTTTATTGTGCTTCTGATGACTAGCAGCTCTGAGAAGTGTAAGTGACCCGTGAATACAATGACTGCAGTAAAGGTATCAGTCTGCCCATGGAAAAAATTCTGCAACAAATCTAGTGATGGCTTTACAGATTTGATTTATAAGAACATAAGTAATAGGAGCAGGGAGTAGGCCATCCAGCCTCTCGAGCCTGCCCCGCCATTCAATAAGATCATGGCTGATCTGTAGTGGTTCAGTACCACTTTCCCACTTTCTCCCCGTAACCCTTAATTCCCTTGTCAATTAAAAACCTATCCACTCTTGACTTGAACATATTCAGTGAGGAAGCCTCCACCACCTCATCAGTTCTTTGTGTGAAGAAACCCTCCGAAACTCCGATCTAGTCCTGCCATCTTCGCAAAGCGGGAAGAGTCTCTCAACCTCTACCCTATCCATCCCCTTCATTATCTTATACATCTCTATAAGATCCTCTCTCAGTCTTCTAAACTCCAAAGAGTACAAACCTAGCCTATTCAGTCTCTCCTCATAATCCAACGCCCTCATCTCCAGTATCAGCCTAGTAAACCTTCTCCGCACCCCCTCCAAGACCAATATATCCTTCCTCGAATGCGGCGACCAAAACTGCACACAGTACTCCAGCTGCGGCCTCACCAGTACCCTATACAGCTGCAACAGAACCTCCCTACTTTTACATTCTATCTCCCTAGCTATAAAAGCCAACGTTGCATTCACCTTAATCACCTGCTGCACCTGCGTACTGTGTTTTTGCGATTCCTTCATATGTATTGGAATACAGTGAAAAATATTGTTTTTTGTGTGCTATTTCAGACAAAGTATACCATTCATAGAGTATATAGGCGAGAAGGAAAGGAGAGAGTGCAGAATGTACTGTTTCAGTCATTGCTAAGGTGTAGCGAAAGGTCAGCTTAATATATGGTAGGTCCATTCAAAAGTCTGATGGTAGCAGGGAAGAAGCTGTTCTTGAGTCAACTCAAGATTGCTATGTAATCTCAGATTTTTGTATCTTTTTCCTGGCGGAAAGTGGAAGAGAGTATGTCTGGGATGGAAGATGCATAAAGTCATAAATAATGCAAAGTAAACTGTAATAAGGAGAACAAGGGGAAGTTTAAACTACTGAAAGGTACATTGGGATTGGATGTCAGGAAGTTCTTCATAACACAAATTGTTAGGATATGAATGGATTACTGGTTAGGGTAGTGGAATTGAAAATCCTGGAATCCTTTGAGGAACAATTTGGAGGGAAAATATGGTGTAGAATTTCCTGGATAGGTGACTTAAGATGGTCTGAACAGCTTTCATTTTTGTGTTCCTGTGCAGAATACAAAAGCATAGGTAATAGTGTAATTAGAAATTACTGACCGATGTTGCTGAAAAGTCACCCATGTGACACTACATACAAGCATGCCAGCTGTAGCTGAAATGCACGGAGTTTGACTAACTGAACCCTTGTGTTGCCTGAGTTGTGCCTTTTGGGAACAAATCGCATTCAGAGATAATGGTATGATTTATACATGAAGCTGGAAATTCATGTATAACCATTGTACGGTAAGGCCTGAAGCACCTCGATATTTGGCCTTCGGCCTCACTTACATTGAGCCACCAAGCTGCCAATAGCAACAGGCAGCTTGGTGACAAGTGCAATTGATGATTTGCCTGTTTTTCACATCACAACAGCTCTTGGGTAAAGGAAGAATTTTTTTTAATGTTGTTTTTATTACAATTCAATCAAGTCAGGTCCAATTCAGAGTCTGAACAAGTTGAGATATTCCCGATCCAAGCTGACAAGACAGGGCTTTCACTTTGTGTTGGGCTTGATCTACGTGATTCAAGCTGATTGGAGTAGGCATAGCTCCTCCTCCAAGGCTTGATCTTATTTGCATCTTAGCAAGGCAACTGTTCTACAATGGCAAAGTTAAATTCCTATTTTTGTTGCACAGGATTCTGAAGATTTTACTATTTGGGTTTACATTCAAATGCATTTTGTCATTTTAGTTACTTCCCCTGGTTTGTGGTAAATGAACCTGTCAAATGTCAGTTTTATTAGAGGGAATTATTGTCAGTGATGTTCTGTGATTATAATTTCCATTAATATGGTAAATCAATAGCCAAAAGGCCAAGATGCCACTTTTTAAAAATTGCTTCAAACGAAGCTAAAATGTAACCTAATGACTTCAACCAAGTGCAGCATGACGATACTACACTTGATCTTAGCCAAAAGGCCGATAAGTGAAGAAGTAGACTGGGAAGGGAGTAATCAGGAGGGCACACTAAGTTGAATATGGAGTGGGGCTTATTTCTGTTCCTTCTAGCTCCACATTGAGGTAAGTATGCTTTTGAAATATTGTCTTGTTATTTGCAGCACGGTCCTGCATTAGACCTGGTTTTCCTGAGGCAGACCAATCTTGCAATGATGCCATCAAATGTTGTTAGGCTCCTTATTTCCACATGCAAAGGTTTTAACACCCTTGCACAAATAGCAATAAGTGTTAGCTGAATAAATAATTTTACAGTTGCACGTGATATATTTTTACTAGCCAATGTTTTTAAGATATGTGGGTGAGGATAGGATACAGAATAGCCATGATCTCGTTGAATGATGTAACAGGTTTGAGAAGCTGAATGGCTTCTTCCTGTTAAGATTTTCCAGCCTGGGCACTTCACACTGATTTATTCACTTTAACAATAGTGGCAGGCAAGGCACTTCCAGCTGGTAAAATGTGAGTACTTCCTCTCTGCCACATTAGGAAACTTCCTGAAAAATGGACCCTGCATTTCAAATAACAATGAAATATGGACAGCTTCACTTATCTAGAGACTCTGCTTATTTGCAGATAATTTTTCTATCAATGTAGCTGAAAGGTTAATATTATATTGCAATTTTTAATATTGTATGGGATAATTTATCACTACTGTTCTCTCTAATTTCCCTTTGCTGTGTATGATCTATGTATATGTGCCCATCTTAAAAATAACGCTGCTTGCATATGAGCTGTTTGTCCACTGCGTGGTATGTCCTGGAGCTGAGAAGGAATGTTAGTTAGTAGAACAGCTTATATTTATATAGCACCTTTAAATGTAACAAAACACGCTAACAAAGTATGACACTAAGTCACAGAATGAGTTATAACATCATATAAACAAAAAACTTTGGTTAAAAAGGAGGGTCTTAAGAACGTGAAGAGAGAGAGAAAGGTGTAGGATAGGAATTTCAATGCTTGGAGCCTATTGAACTAAGGGCATGGCCACCACTGGTGCAGCAATTAAAACTGTGGAACCACAAGGCCAAAATTAGAGGAATGCAGATATCAAAAGAGGGTTTTGGGGCTGGTGAAGATTATAGAAGGAAGGAGAGGAAACATCAGTGGGATTTGAATACAAGACATTGCTTTCTGAACTACATTGCAGCATAGGGTGATACGGGAACAGGACTTGCTGCCAGTTATAACATGGGCAGAATTTTGAATGAGCTCATGTTTACAGAATAGACTGGGAAACCCGACAAGAAACCATTAGAATAATGATGCTTAGAGGTAACAAAGACATGATTGAGGTTTTCAACAGCAGGTGAACTGAGAGGTGGGGCAATGGGAGTTGGAAATAGGTGGTTTTAGTGATGGCACGAATGAGGTCAGAAGATAATCTGGGGATCAAATATTACACCAAGGTTGCAAATAAACTGGTTTAATCTTAAACTACTGCCAGGATGAGGAATGAAGTCAGATTACTTGAATTAACAAAAAGAAGTGATTTCAAAAATATTAGCAAGGCAACTGTTCTACAATGGCAAAGTTAAATTCCTATTTTTGTTGCACAGGATTCTGAAGATTTTACTATTTTGGGTTTACATTCAAATGCATTTTGCCATTTTAATTACTTCCCCTGGTTTGTGGTAAATGAACCTGTCAAGTGTCAGTTTTATTAGAGGGAATTATTGTCAGTGGTGTTCTGTGATTATAATTTCCATTAACATGGTAAATCAATGGCCTTGGTAATTAATACTGTTTCTTATTTATTTTAACATTTTAAACCAGAAGAATAATAGATTTATTTATTAGAGGAAATTTTAGGACTCTATTATAGTGTACTGAGATTTGTATAGCATACAGGCTGCTTCAAGAGCTACTGTTCCAGGATCTGCTGTTTGGTAAATTGTCCATGTCTAAAATTTGATTTAAAAGCTAGCCAATTAACATAGAGGGACTAATGCACTGACTTGCAATTGATTAATTATATTCTCTACAGTAGTATCTGTAAAGCTGATTTTGACTGATAGCATCAGCAGACTAAAAACACATGGATTTATTTTTACTTCAAACTTATGTAACTATATTTTATAAAGGAAATCAGAGATGAAATTTTATATATTTTCTTTCTATTCAATTCTAACAGCTAAGAACACAGAACAATAGCTCTGCTTTGAAATTGTTGTACACCAGGGATCAAAGTACTGTACTGTGCTGCATGAGCCAAAAAGAAACAATTCATAATTGTGAGTAGGGATCAGTAGAGATCCTAATTCCAAACTCGAACTGGGTCAATTCACATTGTGCCAGCTAATCCTTGAATCCTGTCATTAGAACACTGTTGAACCTTTTATATTTGAGGATGGGTTTTAAGATTTAGGCCAACGATTAGCTTTTTGGTTCTTTCAAACAGCTCAATCAAGAGTATAATATTTGAAATGAATGCTTTCTGTAATGTTGAGTTCAAAGAACACTAGTGAATTCATCAGTTGGCCTTTTTTCATTTCGTGGACAAGTATGATTTGCAGGATCATCACTCAAGCTGCCTGCTTCTCCTGTCCATTCTGGGTAATCATTTGTACATTTGAGGCATACTGCCACCAGTGGACAATGCAGGAAATAGAGTTTTTAATAGACACACAATAAGATTATCATTTAATTTTCTAAGTTTCTTCACATTTCAATTTTTAAAAATCAATTACACCTTGCTAAAATAAAGGGGCACATGCAAATTTATATACCTGTTGATGACATTAGAGCAACCAGTGCAATGTCTATAGATCAGTTGCATGGTTGATTGACAATCTGCTAATTTAGTTTTACTTCAAGCTTGTGTTGTTTATCAGACCACAATTTAGACTATTGTAATGAATGTGAGTACATCCTTTAAGAAGAGTACTTGTGTTGCTGATTTTCAGTCAGGTAACACAGAATAATTCAATTAAAATAGACCATTTAGTTAGGTATCTCTGAGACGGCTGTTGCATGTAATCCTTTCTAATGTATCACTATCTGAAGATTAGAGAAACGCACTTTTGATAACTATCTATTAATAGCAGAAAGCCACTGGTCAGGTTAAAATTGATTACCATATTATTATAAAAGGAATGTTACTTGTTTCTCAGTCATAAGTGTAAGATCTTCCGTGTGTCTAGCTTTTCTCGTTTGAGATTAGTGGTTGAATGCATGTGATTATAATTGTGATCCCATAATTGTTGCAATTTACAAAACTATTCTCATTATTGGAAGAATTATTATTGAGAAAAAGTGCACCTTTCTGTCTCAGTTAAGTGTGTTTTACCACCTTTATAATTTTGGAAGTGAAATTCCTCTCCAATGTCAATATTAATTTCAAAACTCCATCAAGAGAGTCAGATCACCTTTGACTGTTTCTCTTCCTCATCAGGTGTCTGCAAAACTACATTCCTGCCTACAGTTTAACTCTTTCCTGCCCAATCTGCCGTCAGACTTCTATCTTACCTGAAAAGGGAGTTTCTGCATTACAGAATAATTTTTTCATTACAAACCTAATGGATGTTCTTCAGCGGACTCCAGACAACAACCGTGAGGACTCCTCCATTCTGGAGACTGTCACAGCAGTAGCAGCAGGGAAACCTCTTTCCTGCCCAAATCATGATGGAAATGTAAGTTAGTTTTGGCATTAAAGCGTGGTTCTACTCCACTATAACTTTAATTAGGGTTCTGTGTTACTCTTGTCTGTCTTGGTGCTGATCAGAATGGGATTTTACAAATAAGTTGCACCCATTGTAAACTGAATGTGTTGTTCATGCAATTAGACTGGATTAGTAAGTGTGCAAGGGAAGTGAAGCAAAATGATGAGATCACCTGCTTTACAACTTGTAATAGCCATTTCCTGCAATACTCAAATGACATTTAAAAAAAAACCAAATAAAAGGCTGCTAATCATGTTATGACTAAGAAACATTATTGGACATACTTTTTTTACTGTCTACTTTTCTCTATGAAGGCTATTTCATTTCCATAATATTCTCATTTCAGATATTTATACATGACAAGAATCAAAGACAAGGTTTATCCTGTTCTTTCCAAACACCCGTGTACACTTTCTTTTAATGGAGATTTCCAGACAATGGTTCAAGCCTTTGACTTCTGGTCTTTTTCCCCCAATCTCCCCCCACCTGCTGTTTTATAGCACTAACATTCATCCCCATGGAATAAACAATCCACATTATGCTTAACTTAGTAAGCTGGAGGGTTATAGGTATGCCGAGTAGGTAGGGACATGTTCTGCGCAAATTGTGGGCCAAAAAGCCTGTTTGTGCTGTAGTTCTATATTTCTTTGCTTCTATGAATCTCCCATCTTGACTGCAGTAGTTAATCACTTCCTCAATATAAAAACTAAAAATAAAAGCAGTTTATTTCCATTTGTCTGGTTCTATTCATTCCTATACTGTTGTAGCTATAGTATAGCTTCTTTCTTTATTGTTTTATGCCATTACTGGCAATGCTAACATTTATTCCCTATCCCTGATTTCCCTTGCACAGCGTGCCTTGCTAGGCCATTGCAGAAGGCAGTTATGAGTCAATCTTATTGCTGTGGATCTGGAATCATGTATAGGCCAGAGCAGATAAGAATGGTAGATTTCCTTTCCTAAAATGATCTTTGTGAACTAGATGGGTTTTTACAGCAGTCGATGATAGTTTCATGGCCTTCATTAATGGGGTTAGCTTTCAATTTCAGATTTATTAATTGAATTTAAATTCCACTGTAGGATTTGAATCCATGTCCTCAGAGTACTCCTTGAGTCTGTGATTAACCAGTCCAGTTATATCACTACTATATTAACATCTCCCTGGAAATACCTTCTCTTCCTGCTGTGTTATCTCTGGCAACCTCGGAAATTATCTTTGTTCTCCTCCTGTTCTCTTCTATGCACGGTCAAAGAACAAAACAGCATGGGAAACAGGCCTTTTGGCCCAACATGCCCGCGCTGTCACCTCAATGTTCCCACTTCTACCCACAATCCCTGTCTATGTTTTATAGATCTATGCATTGGAACCAAATTTGTGAGACAATTTAGGGAGAAATTGTTTTGCCAATCAGCCTAAGAGCACATCTTTGGGGTGTGGGAGGAAACCAGAGCCCCCGGAGAAAACCCATGCAAACCATGGGGAGAACATGCAAACTTCCACAGATACAGACCCAAATCCATGTATCTGCACAGCACAGCGATACTCACTAAGCTGTCGTGTTACCCACCAATTGGTCCAGTTCAAACGTACACTAACAACGTGAAGCACTAGACTACTCTCAAAAAATCCAAGAGCAACCCTCTCACGACCCATCGCATGTATGCCCCTTGTCAGACAATAAGGCGGACCGAAGTACCTGTAGGATAAAACAGAAATATATCAATATCATTGACAATTTACACACGCCTCAGGGAACTCCCAAGGCTCATGATCCCTATTTTAAATCAGTTTTCTATATCCCTCCATTCCCATTCTGTTCATGTGCCCATCTAAGTATGTCTTAAATAACTCCAGAGTACCTGCCTCCACCACTTTACTTGGCAGCGCGTTCCATATCTCCACCACCCTCTGATGTGAAAAAACTTCCTCTAGCATCCAAATTATACCTTGCCCTCTTCACCCTAAGCCCGTGACCCCACGTGATATTTGAGTCCATTCCTAAGAAAAAGCTTAACCCTGTTTACTCTATCTATACCCCTCATAATCTTGTACACCTCTATTAGATCTCCCCTAAATCTATGTCTTCCTAAGGAAAACAGCCCCAATTTGCCTAACCTCTCCTCATAACTCAGACCTTCCATACCAGGCAGCATCCTGTTTAATCTCCTCTGTGCTCTCTCCATGTCCTTCCAGTAGTAAGGCGACCAGAACTTACTAACGTTTTATACAAATGTAACATTAAAGGCCAGCTCTTGTACTCTATACCCCTTCCTATAAAGGCTAGCATACCATATGCTTTCTTCACACCTTCTCCACCTGCTCTGCCACCTTCACAGACTTGTGCAGCTGCATCCCCAGGTCCCTCTGCGTTTCTATACTTAGTAGGTCTATCCTTTATCATATACCTCCCCCTACATTCTTTCTCCTGAAATGCATCACCTCACATTTGTCAGGATTGAATTCCATCTGCCATCTATCTGCCCAAGCTACCAGCCTATCTACGTCCTGCTGTATTGCCTGATAATGCTCCTTACTATCCGCAAGTCTAGCCATCTTTGTATTGTCTGCAAACTTGCTGATCACTCCACTTACTCCCTCTTCCAAATCATTTATGTATATTACAAATAGAAGAGGTCCCAGTACTGAGCCCTGCTGCACACCACTAGTAACCGACCTCCAGCTAGAAAAATACCCTTCCACTATTACTCTCTGTTTCCTATTACCAAGCCAGCTACTTATCCTGTCTACCTGTCTAGCTACCTGTAGCTATCTAGCTACCTGTCCTTGTATTCCATTAGCCTTGACCTTTTCAACTAACCTCCCATGAGGGACTGAAATCCATATACACAACATCAACAGCTCACTCTTCGTCAATGTTTTTGTCATCTCCTCAAAAAATTCCATCAGATTCGTAAGGCACAACCTCCCCTTAACAAAGCCATGCTGCAAGGAGAGGAATTCTCTTCATCAGTAAACAATGGAGACTGGGACATCATTGAATATTTTTAAGACCGAGTTAGATAGATTCTTGATTGACCAGGGAGTCAACAGGTGTAGGAAATATACAGGAAAGTACAGTCTTTAATCTTACCAGCCATAATCTTAAAAAATCAGTGGAGCAGGCTTAAGGGTTAAGTGGCCTACTACAATGCCTAATTCGTATGTTCAAATGCAGCGTGGAAATAATAGTTGAATGTGCAGTTTGGCTCCTCTTGGTGGGAACTGTGACATCAAGACTGGTTCAACCACAAACAGTCACCAAGAAGTAGGATGGAGTTGATAACTGGGGAAGGGTTTGCAGCATGGCCCTAGACTTGTAATTGGAGGAAATTTTTGTTCATCTAGTACTGGATATCAGACAAGCTATTTGATAATTTGGGAACAGTGGATAAAGTAAGAGAAGAACTAGTGACGTGCAGATGGATGTCATCTGAGTTCAGATTAAAACTTGTGTTATGGTTTCAGATGATGTCACCATTGCTCGCAGTGTAATTAAATCTTTTCTTAGGTGAGACCAAAACATTACATAATACTCAAGGTATGATCGCACCAATGTCCTGTGCTACTGTAGTAAAACTTTCCTACTTTTATACTCCATTCCCCTTGCAATTAATGACAACATTGTATGTGTCTTCCTAATTATTCGCTGTACCTGCATATTATATGATTTTATGATTCAGGTACAAGGGCACCCAGATCCTATATAACTAAATTATACAATTCCTCTCTATTTAAATACTTTGTTATTTTTCCTCTTCTTCCTGCCAAAGTACACAAGTTCACATTTTCCTACATTGTAACTGTAGATGCCAAAACATTGCCTACTCACTTCACCTTTTCCTTTCCAGACTCCTAATGTCCTTTTCACAATGTATTCTGCTGCCAGTCTTTGTGTAGTCAGCACATGTAGTAACCATACATTCAGTCTCTACATCCAGGTCATTGACAGATTGTAAATAGCCGAGGCCGCGGCATTGATCCTCGTGGCATTCCACTGGTAACATCACGCAAATCCAAAAAGTCCAACTCATCCCTACTCTCTTTCCTGTCAGCTGATCAATCTTATATCCGTGCTGATATGTTGCCCCCAACAACACAAGCTCTTATTTTGTGTAATAACCCTGTCAAATGCTTTTTGGAAATCCAATTACCCCCACATCCAGAAGTTCTCTTTTCTTTATGTTTCTTGTACTTCCACAAAGAGCTCGAATAAATTAGTTAAACGTATTAGTCAGAATTCTCCGGCTGTTCACTTTCTGCTGCTGCTGCAGAATTTGGCACTAAGCCAAATCTCCATTCACTGCCGCAAGAGCAGAGATTCTCACTGGCATGAGCAGCTGGAAAATTGTGGCCATCGTGCCTTTCACAAAACCATATTGATTCTGCCTGATTGCATTAAGATTTTCTAAGTGCTATGCCATAAACCTTTTAATTAAAGATTCTACCATTTTCCAAAGACAGATGTAAGTTCCTGATTTCTGTCTTTTTTTCCCCTGAAGAATACTTGCTATTTTCCAATTGTAAAGAGCCTTTCAAGAATCTAGGGAACTTTAGAAAATTAAAACCTACGCAGCTACTATCTCTGGAGCCACTTGTCTTAAGCCCTTAGGATGAAGTTCATCAGGAGCTGGGATTCTCAGCCTTCAGCTTCAGTACCATTACCGTGGTGATTATAATTTGTTTTAAGTTTCTTTTTCTCTTGCACTTCTTGATTCTTAATTATTTCTGGGATGCTATGTGTGCTTTCTCCAGTGAAAAGCCACAAAATCATCCACTTTGTTTTAGTTACACTTTTAATTAAGGACCTGTAGAAATTTAGTATCTTTTTTATATTTCTGGCCAGGTTTCTCCCATACTCTAATTTCTCTTTTTATAAATATTGCTTAATTTCATAGTGCTTCTATGAAATGCCTTGGAATATTTTATATTAAAAGCACTAGATAAATGCAAGACTTTCAAAGTATCATTAGTGAGGAAGTTTTTTTTTTCCACACATTGAATAATCTCAGTGAGTTGAAAACCTTGAAACAACTTAAATCACCCATTCCGAAGCACCTTTAAGATAGCCTAATTGGCTTTTTGTATTCATAATTATCAGGTTCATCAAGTCACTTGGCTGTCTCATATGGGTAAGGAAACATGGAAGAAATGTTTTGAGAATCTTCCCCATTCCCAAAAGATATTTAATGCTTTTTCTAAAACTGTGCCTCAAACCTTTGATATGTTGCCTAAACAGTGACTATTCCTATGAGAAATCACAGGGACTCAGTTTACTAAACACAAAAGAAATTATCTTCGTAAATGGCTCTACGATTGATTAATTTACATTTATTAGAAACTTGTCAATTAATTGATGGGTAGAGCATAGAACATAGAACATTACAGCACAGAACAGGCCCTTCGGCCTTCGATATTGCGCCGACCAATATAAAAAGCAATGCCCCTCCAAACTAAACCATTCCCTTCTCTTCCATATACTTATCAACTAACCACTTAAACGCCACCAAACTTGGCGCATCTACAACTGCTGCAGGCAGGGCATTCCACTCCCGAACCACCCTTTGGGTAAAGAACCTACCTCTGATATCCGTCCTATAACTATCACCCCTTAATTTAAAGCTGTGTCCCCTCGTGCTAGCTTTCTCCATCCTAGGAAAAAGGCTATCACTGTCCACCCTATCTAAACCTCTAATCATCTTATATGTTTCGATTAGGTCCCCTCTTAGCCGCCTCCTTTCTAACGAAAACAACCTCAAATCCCTCAGCCTCTCTTCATAAGACCTGCCCTCCATACCAGGCAACATCCTGGTAAACCTCCTCTGTACCCTCTCCAATGCCTCCACATCTTTCTTATAATGCGGGGACCAGAACTGCACACAATACTCCAAGTGCGGCCGCACTAGAGTTTTGTACAGTTGCAACATGACGTTGCGGCTCCGAAATTCAATCCCCCTACCAATAAAAGCTAAGACTCCATATGCCTTCTTAACAACCTTCTCGACTTGACTGCCTACTTTCAGGGATCTATGCACATACACACCAAGATCCCTCTGTTCATCAACACTACTAAGAATCCTACCATTAGCCCTATACTCTACACATTTATTATTCCTGCCATAGTGCATTACCTCACACTTTTCCACATTAAACTCCATTTGCCACCTCTCTGCCCAGCTCTGCAACTTGTCCAAGTCTCTCTGCAAACTATAACACCCCTCTTCACTATCTACCACTCCACCGACTTTAGTGTCATCTGCAAATTTACTAATCCATCCTTCAATACCCTCATCCAGATCATTTATAAAAATTACAAACAGCAGGGGCCCCAAAACAGACCCCTGAGGTACACCACTTGTCACCGAACTCCACGATGAATATCTCCCATCAACCACCACCCTCTGTCTTCTATCTGTTAGCCAATTCCTAACCCAATTAGCTAATTCACCCTCTATCCCATACATCTGCATTTTCTGCAGAAGTCTTCCATGGGCCACCTTATCAAATGCCTTACTAAAGTCCATAGGGTAGGATAAAAGAAAAAATGCAGGTAGGCAATATTGTTGGAAAACAGATAAAGTAGTGAGTTTATTCTTTGCTTCATTGTAGCTATAAATAAGCTGGGTTCCTTTTCATAAAAATTATAAACTCCTGGATATTTATCTTCATTCAATAATGGAATGACAGTGTCAAAGTTAGACAATTTTGCCTAATGATGGTTAATCTATTAAGGCAATTCTGGAAATGTACAATTTGTTTTAAGTTCCATCAGGAGTTTGAAGGGACTGAGAATGTACACATCTTAAGTTAGTGGGAGCAAATGAACCAAATGCAAAATCAGGTGCTTTAGAAAGGGTTACCATAATCAGTTTTTCCCCTCCAACTCTGTTACTATCTTTTTCCAGGTGATGGAGTTTTATTGCCAGTCCTGTGAGACAGCAATGTGTCATGAATGTACAGAAGGTGAACATGCCGAGCACCCGACTGTTCCTCTCAAAGATGTGGTAGAGCAGCATAAAGCTTCCCTGCAGACTCAACTGGAGGCCGTCAAGCAAAGGTAAGTGTACTAAAAACAGAAAATGTTGGAGAAACTCAGCAGGTCTGGGGAAAGAGAAAGTGAGTTAAAGTTCCGAGTCCACATGATCCCGAATTGTTTCTCTCTCTCTGACTTACTGAGTTTCTCCAATTTTTTTATATTTCATATTTCCAGCATCCGTATTATTTTATTCAGGGTAATTATACTATGAGTGATCTGACCACCGCGATCGTATGTGTTGATTGCATTTGAGCTAATCGGGGGGAAGCAAATTCCTTCAGCATGAACTGGGGTTATCAAGGATAAGTTTTGTAATCTTATTACTTACCGAGTACAGGAGGTGTGGTTCCGGAATGCCAGATTTTACAGCATCCGACAGAGAGGCAGGGAAACAGGGCTGTGGCGTTGGAGCAGTTCCCGAAAGCATTGATGAAGCAGTGATAAAAGACCGCGGGCTTCGAGGCCGAAGCCAGGGTCAAAGCGGACGGCCTTATTGCACTCCAACTCGTTTCAGTTTTCATGCTGAGGTACTGTGTGTCCCGGGGTGATGATCCCGCGCTTCTTGGGCCTCACGGCATCGAGGTCCTACCTAGTGGAGACACTCAGTTAGGCAGGTAACACTGAGCGTTCAAAGATCCCGGTTTGGTCCCCCATGTGGTCTCTGGTATAAATATTCTCCAGTTTGTTTGCCATTGAAATAGTTTAGTATTCATGTAAATGTATGGGTTAAAATGTTGCCCTTTCTTCTTTTTGTTATTTGTTGGACACATAAACACTGCAATGAAGTTACTGTGAAATTTCCCTTTGCTGTGTGTCCACAATCTCAGTCATATATGATCAACCAGACCAATCCTGCCTCTTGTTCACAAAGCTCCTAATGTTTTAGGGAGAGTAATTTGAATTCATTTCTAGATGAACATTCAGTGCTGGCCTGCACACTATGACAAACTCGGTCTCTCTGGAATTAGGAAGAAAATCAGCAAATTAAACAAATAACTTACTCAGCACCTGAATTTATGGCAGTGGTTACATTGCACATAAGCTTTCTCCCATTCTATCTAACCCTTTCACCAGAACCTTATATTCCTTATGCACCAATCGATCTTTCTTTATCCAGTTCCTTTGATGAATTGTTCCCTCCATCCCCATTGGCTCTGTATGTTGTGCACAAGACAGATTTAGCCAGAATCATTTACTGAGGAATGCCTTCATTGTAATTGCACATTTCTACCTTAAATTAGTCATTCATGCTTTTTTTCACAATAGTGAAACTAATGATTCTAAACACACAAGCCCAGAGCAGCTCTCAATTAGTGACTACCTCCACATACTCCTCACTTAAGAGATCAATTAAGTTCCATTGGTAAACATGACCAAATTCATTCCATGATCATTTCTTTAAATTTGGACTCCATTGCAGTTCGCAGGAACATTGTGTTCTTGGCTGAGAACAGAGTGTGAATTGTTTATAAGGGCAGTTCATGGGGGAAGAACAGTGTACATGGTTGTGCTCATGCCATTAAACAATGAATTTTTGTGTTTTTTATTCCAATTTGATCCAATCAAGTCCAATTCAGAATTGTTGAACAAGTTGAGACATTCCCGATCCAAGCTGACAAGACAGGGCTCTCACCTCCTGTCCTGGACTTGATTTACGTGATCCAAACTGGTGCAGGCATTGCACCTTCTCCAAGGCTTGATCTCATTTGCAACAAGGTTTTAAAACAAAATATAATGAGAGGTTTTAGTGATTAAGGCTTTGCCTGCTTTTCTGTGCGTGTATCTTTCCTGGATACAACTTAACTGCATTTTGAGTTAATTCAGCGTTGGTCAGAGTGTTTCTTTGTTTAGTTTTGAAAAAATGAAAAGTTTACTGAGTGTACACTTCAACAAAAATTCAGTTGTGCTAGTTTACACTCTTATCACCTTTCTGGTCGGCGTAATAGAAGTTCAGCACAAGTTCAGGTCATTCATCCCAACTAGTCTATGCTGGTGGTTACAGTTCACATACACTTCCTCCCACTGTATTTTATCTAACCCTTTCATCAGAACCTTATATTTCTTTTATACCTCATGCACTTAACATAACATAACACAAGAGCATAAGAAATAGGAGTAGGCCATCCAGCCCCTCGAGCCTGCCCTGCCATTCAATAAGATGAGACAGTGCCCTCTATTCCTGCTATCTTTGCTAAGCGGGAAGAGTCTCTCAACTTCTACCATATCTATCCCCTTCATTATCTTATATGTCTCTAAAAGATCCCTTCTCAGCCTTCTAAACTCCAAAGAGTACAAACCTAGCCTATTTAGTCTCTCCTGATAATCCAACACCTTCATCTCTGGTGTCAACCTAGTTAACCTTCTCTGCATCCCCTCCTAGGCCAATATATCCTTCCTTTGAATCCGGTAACCAAAACTGCACACAGTACTCCAGCTGCGGCCTCACCAGTACCCTATACAGCTGCAAAAGTACTTCCCTACTTTTATATTCTATCCCCCTAGCTATAAAGGCCAATTGCATTCGCCTTCTTAATCACCTGCTGCACCTGCATACTATGTTTTTGCGATTCGTGCACAAAGACCCCCAGGTCCCTCTGCACCGTTGCATGCTGCAGCTTTTTGCCATTTAAATAGTAATCCTTCCTACCATTATTCTTCCCAAAGTGGATAACCTCACACTTGCTAACATTATACTCCATCTGCCAGGTCCTTGCCCACACTCAACTTATCCAGATCCCTCTGCAGGCTTTCCACACCCTCCACGCAATTTGCTTTTCCATTCATCTTTGTGTCATCAGCAAATTTCATCACCTTGCACTCAGCCCCTTCCTCCAGATCGTCTATGTAAATGGTAAATATTGAGGCCACAGCACCGAACCCTGGGGCACTCTTCTAGTCACCAGCTGCCAATCAGGAATAGCAACCATTAATACCTACTCTCTGCTTCCTATTAGACAACCAATCCTTTATCCAGTCTAACACCTTACCCCCAACTCCTTGCACCCTAATCTTCTGTAGCAATCTTTTGTGAGGCATTTTATCAAACACCTTTTGGAAATCCAAAAACACCACATCCACTGGTTCCCCTCTATCTACCACACTAGTCACTTCCTCATAGAACTCCAATAAATTCATCAAGCACGACTTCCCCTTAACGAATCCATGCTGCGTCTGCCTAATCAAACAGTTCGTATCCAGGTGCCTCGTTATTTCTGCTTTGACAGATTCAAGCATTTTTCCGACTACAGACGTTAAACTAACAGGCCTATAATTCCCTGCCTTCTGTCTGCTACCACTTAACCAACTTCTCTTTAATTGTGACTGAACTATTCACCTTGACTATCTTGTGGATGAAGAAATTTATTTTGAATTTGTATTGGATTTATTAGAGACTATCCTAAATTTATGGTGCCCTCCTAAAAGAAAATATCTTTACATTTACTCCTCACATCCCCTCCATGATTTTAAAAATCTCCATTAGGTCATCTGTCAGCCCTTTTCTTTTATAAAGAACTCCAGTTCATTTAAATGCATTTTTGATAGCTATAATCTTTGTTCAGATTTCACCCTGGTAAATCTTTTATATACCTTCTCTGGTGTTTGTAATATGTTTTTTGTAATATGATGGCCAAAACTGTAGAGAGTATTTGTAGATGAAGAAAAAGATATAACCAAATTTCCTGACATTACAGAGCAAGCTGTAAAGAGTATATAAAGATTCTACAAGTTAAGTGAGTGGCAAAAGTTTGGCAGATGGAATATGGTATGGGGAAAATGTGAAGTTGCCCACTAGAACAGCAAAATGTTTAAATAGAGAGATTACAGTATACTATGATAGAAGAATCTAGTTATCCTTGTATGTGAATCACAAGTTAGTGTACATGTCCAGTAGGGAAGTCTTGTTACAACTGTATAGGGTGTTGCATCTGAGACTATATCTGAAATATTAGGAAGTTTTGGTCTCCTTTATTATAGAAGGATACTTGCATTGGAGGTGGTTCACTAGTTTGATTCCTGACATGAAGGGCAGATTGGGCACGTAATTATTGGAGATTAGAAGAATGGGAGATTTATTTCTGTCTATCTACACTGAATTTTAACCCAGTTCTTTGCTGTATGGACTGTATTTTAACTCACTGCGTCATAAAATGTATTTGCATTTAGTGATGATCAATTTACAAATTGCTCTGACAGGAGTGGATTGTATTGGTGTAATTTATTTTTATTAGTCTAGTTCATCGTCTAAACAGATTCAAGTGACACACATGATGCAAAATGTACTCTAATTGAAATACTCAACTTTGTCAGTTTGATAGATGACATGAGCCTCACTCAGCAGAAAGTAGCAATAATCCTATTGAAGATATTGATTTTTGCTTTTTAACAAATGGAAAAAAGGGTTTTATAAGAAGTAATTGCCCTTTTTAGGATAAACATTATTCCATCATTGCCACTATATTGTAATTTTGCCCTTAAGGCCTGGGAGCACATATGGTGAACGGGGCGATTTTTGCAGCTCTCAAACTGCACTCCCAACTGTGAGACTTTGCTGGGGATTTTTGTCTTTTCCTGCATGGTTCAGGTTGGTAGGGCAGTTTGCAAGCTGCAAATTGGTGTCAGAGTGTAGGTACTGCGGTGGGCTATCAAAGACCTGTTCCTGTTCTCGGTGGTAGCAGCAGTGTGGCTTCCAAGACTGTTTGAAAGCTGCCTATGCCTGACCTCTCACCTTCACCTTATTATTAAAAAAGATCAGTGGGGAATGATAGACCAGTTGACCCAGCATCTCTCAGATCAATAATTAAGTATAGGGTAACTGAATCTCTTAAATTTTCTGCTGATCTGAGTAGGCATTGGGTTGTAAAGAGTAGGTCAGGCCTGACGGACATGACTGAATTTTCTTTTTGAAAAGGCGACTAAACAAGGAAATGTCTGTGGTTATTATTTATAAATTTCTAGCATTTGATAAAGTCCTTCAAGAGACTGTTAGTTCATGTTGAAGCTCATGGAATTGAAGGCAATTTCTTTATCTGGTTAGGAAACCGCAAAGAGGAAGGAAAAAAATCGGAATAATGGGCAGCTACTTTAGTTGGCAATATATGATTAGTGAGGTCCCACAAGGATCTGTGTAGGTGTTTTAGTTATTCAGCAGTTTATTAATTATTTGTGATGGGATAGAAAGCCACAAAATTTGCTGATGACAAAGATAAACATTGTAAGCAAATAGATGAAGCATAACATTGTAAAGTGACAATAGATTACATTAATGGTCAAAACTGTGGAAAATGGATTTTAGTGTAGGCAAAGGTGACTACTTAGGACATAAAAAGAATTGAACAGAGTACTTTCTACATAATAAAATGCTAAAAACTGGAGATCTGAAGAGGTATGGAGGTCTAGGTATATAGATTATTAAAATGTCAAGGAGAGTTTCAGAAAATAATCAAAGGTTAATGGAATGCTGGCCGTAATACGTAGAAGAATATCCTACAGTGGGTTAGAAGTCATGCTCCAGCTATACTAAACCTTGGGTAGATAATGCCTGGAATACTGTGAGGTCTTCTAGACATCGGACATTAGGAAGGATATTTTTGGTATTAGTTAAGACCTGATACACCTCAATTTTCTTGAAAAGAGAGAGACATCTTGATGAAGCTTTTAGTCTTGCAACTGTCAGGACAAACTCAAGAATGCCAAATTTCTGATCACAACAGTTCACCATGATAGTAAAAAAACTGCTGATTGTTTGGCAAGTTGACTCTCGCCAAGGCGTTGCCATGAAGAATGTAACGAGGAATTATAGATTTCCCAAGCTCCCAGGCAATTCAGGATTGCCCAAATTCTTTGCACTTGTCAGTTATAACTTGTCACCTAATCTGCAGTTTTCTCCTGTAGTATAAATTGTCATGCAGTTGCTGTCTAGTTTATTATTTAATTCCAATGAGCATTCACCAATTTACTGGGTCAGTGTTTTTCACATGTCTCACCTACTGCCCCCACAAAAATGATTTCAAATATTTTATTAAATAAGTTGAGTCAAGGTATAAATTATTAAGCCGCTTTATTTTACTAAATCAAATTGATTAACAACTATAATTCCTAACATACTCACTCTATTTAACTTCAGCTACATTTTTGAGTAAGAGAAACAAAAACCAAGCTTTACTACTCCATTTTAGTGCTTGCCTTAACTTTCCTGGTCAGCCGTTGATTCCAGTTGCCTTAGAGTTTGAGTAAATTTTTCCTCTCTGCTGAACCCAGCCTGCCCTGACCTATAGCTGCTGACTATAAGAAATGGGTGAATTGAGTGAATAGAGCATCCAAAATAATATATTAGTGTTGGTCGGAAGCTGGGGTGCGGCGGATGGGTTGTGGGGAAGTGGGGTGGGAGTAGTGATAATGCATTTAATTGTCACTCCCTGTTATTTTGGAAACAACTTTCACTGTCTCATTTTCATACAAAATTGTCTGTTTCAGCAGCTACGGAATTTTTTCTTTGTGGGATTAAAAAAAAGTCCCAAAATGTGACTTAAAATTTTGAGAACAAGAATCTATTGCATCCAACCTCTTATTGTACTAAAAACAAATTTCAGACCTTGTCTTTGGCTTGTATCATTTTATGATATAAAATATTTATTTGATTTCTGTTATGACTAGTATGTTCTGAGCTATACGAGTTTAGGACACAAGCGAAGGTTATTTAGCTTGCTATGTCTGTTCTCCTTATCTCCTCATTGAGATGCACAAAGGATTTTCCTTTGTTATGAATGCAATCTGTGGACATGGCCACCTCAGAAAATTCTTATGTTCTAAACTGTGATTTAGTGCTTTTACATTAGTATGCCTCATTTTCCCTTACTCTGTATGTTTTCTTAGTAATTACATTCCCAGTTCATTTAAGCCAATCCAAGTCTGTTAGAACTACAATATCATATCGTCCATCATTTGTAGTTGTAATTCTCTGAATCTGTTTTGAATGCTTTTTGAGTTCACAAACATGCCTATCCTGACTAGCTTTTTGTCAGCATTTAACCCTCCTTATGACATTTTTTTTGTTACTTTCCTATTTGTTTCTCTGGGTTTTTGTCTATCCTCTTTTTCTTTTTTAAATTTTTTTCATTTTGTTCTGCTTTTTTTTTGCTGATCCTTGCCATAATATGCTGTCCCTCATAACATTACTCACTCTGCCAGTGAGGATGATGTACTGTTGCCTGCATCTTATGGTTCAAAATTTATTCTATTAAAAAATTAGGAATAAACTGGCTGGCAAAGTTGTGAAAATAATCCACAGAAATAATGTTTGATCTTTTCACAGGTTGCCTGAGTTGGACTCAGCTCTTAGTTTCCTGTCCGAAATCTTGCAGGATTTGACCAATGAGAAAGTAAGCATTGAAGAAGAAATCCATGCTACTTTTGAT
The DNA here is from genome assembly GCA_024679065.1 of Sphyrna mokarran. NCBI lineage: Eukaryota > Metazoa > Chordata > Chondrichthyes > Carcharhiniformes > Carcharhinidae > Sphyrna > Sphyrna mokarran. The sequence continues at coordinate 128,436,776 of JAGIQG010000001.1, read as the reverse complement.
GAGCTCCAGAAGACTTTAAACGTACGAAAGAGCGTTCTGCTTATGGAACTGGAAGTTACATATGGTGTTAAACAAAAAGTAAGAGAATTTCAGTACTTACCAAATTACTGTTTGAGTGACTTTGCAACTGCTTAAGTAGATTGATTCTAAGGATGGGCAATAAATAAAGGATACCCATGTCCCATGATTAAATAAAAGAAAAAAACATTCATAATTAGTATTTTTCATTTTAGTTTATATGAAGTAAAATAACTGTAGTAAGGTGAGTAAGGTTATGATTAATTGTGTAAAACTGCTGGTACAACTATAACTATTGCAAAAAGCACATGTTTTCAGTAGCACCAGAACAGCCGAGCAAGAACAAATGTCTTGATGAAAACATGACAGTTAAGAGTATAAAGGATGGTTGACTTACAAATCAAGAAACATTGATTTAAGAAAAAGCCTCTCACCTTTTTCTCTGTTTTTCTCCTCTCTTTCCTAAAGTTGTTTCATTCTTGCTGGAATATGTTTTCTGAAGTTCAGTCAATTACTCTCATTCCAAATCATGATCACTTACCATGAGTCGATATATACATTGAATATGGGGAATAACAGAGAATGCCATAATTGAGCCAAACTTTGTTCTTGCTCGGGGGTATTTCAGTTTAAGGGGACTGGTTATTCTGCCACCATTCTGGCTGAGATAGCAAACTTGGTACAGATTGGGGATTGAATCTGGCTCAGCTCCTTGCAGAAGCTCGGATTTTTTTGTTTCAATTAACATTCAAAACAGGAGTTGACATCTCTGGGAAAAGATTTAACTATTCTGGTGCAGACATAACAACAAAAAAAACAATTAAATTCTACTTGATTAGTCTCCATTTAGAATGAAAGTATATTACATAGAACATAGAACATTACAGCGCAGAACAGGCCCTTCAGCCTTCAATGTTGCGCCGACCAATTAAGAAAAAGCAATGACCCTCTAACCGAAACCATTCCCTTTTCATCCATATTGGTCCAGTAAATGTATTCAAGCAAGGGTGAGGTTCGTTACATTAGTGAAAGACTTGAGGCCTGAAAATAAATGTCAATTTAAATGATTTGTGATGTACTGTTGTTTTTGGTGTTGTACCAATATTTTAATCCAACTATCTTGTCCAAGGTCTTGTGTGCTAGGCTGTTATTCACTGTACTTTGTGCTGCCTGTTCACTGTATTTTGAATTGCAAATATTTTAACAAGGAATTATGATTTTTTTATCACAATAGAGCATACAGATTGTTTTATTCAGAACTGAAATCAACATGCTTTGGATTCAGAAAGTTATCTGTGAGACATGTTCAATCAAAGCTTATTTTCAAACTTTATTTTTCTAACCTTCAGCACTTCAGGAAAACGTGCGATGTTGTAACAGTTTATGGTCTTGACTCATGTTGTTTCACAATTTTATAAAGAGGAAAAGAATTGACCTAAATGTTGACTTTATCCACCACTCCCATGATTATACCCTGTTGAACTGGGAACAAGAATACCTGACTCCAAATACAAATAATTGGGCACAAGATGGTAAAGCTTTGCTTCGTGAAATACACACATAATTTAGCAGTTGTTTGACTGCAGTTTTGGGGTGGTTTTCAAATAATGACACATTACTGAGGATTCCCTCCACTAAACTGTTCCAAAAACTGTTTGTTATTCAAATGAAAACATGCTATTATTGCAGAAACCAATAGTGCTGTCGCAGATGCTCATAAATCTGATCTTTACCATCTTTAAGAGTCTCTGTTTGAAAATCTGTGCAATAATTCATAAAATCAGAGTTTCTTGTGACAATTAATATTCAGTAACAGTTATGGATTTAAAACTACAAACTTCTCATGATCTGAAACTTGGAAATGTAGTAAAACTGAAGAACAAAGTCACAAACTTCAAGAGAAAATTGACAAATTAAATGTAATGCAGAGAAATGTGAATTCTATAATGATATAACACAAGAAGACATTAAATCTATCGTGCTTGTTCAGCTCTCTAATAGCCCTATCCAATTACTTCCACTCATCAACATTCCCCAAAACCATAACTTTTTTCTCTAAATGAAATGATGCATTTTATTAGTAAGAATAGGAAATATATGGTACAATTCTCAGTGGTTATATAGGAACAGAGATCTGTAGTTCTAAGTGCAGAAATCAGTGAAGGTGGAAGAAGGCTTTTTCAAAAAAAGGGATCTTTTATTAACAGAGCAATCATAGACTTAGCAAGAATGTTATGCTAAATCTCTTTTTTAAAAAAGCTGGTTTAGAAAGGGAGTCGAAGCCTTGTAGTAAGTACAGTATAGATTTACTAGAATAGTCTTGAGAACAATAAACTGGAGAAGTTTTGATGTTCTCCTTGGGGAAGAGAAAGTTAAACAAGGCTTGATAGAGCCAGTCAGAATCATGAATAGATTTGATAATGCATATAAGGAAAAATGATTTCTGGTGGCGGGGCCAGTAACCATTGGATACCAGTTTAATGCCATTGCCAAAGAAACCAGAAGCAGCATGAAATCTTTTTATTTTGTGCAGTGATTTGTTATGATCTGGAATGTTCTGTTTTAAAGATGGTAGAAGCAGATTCAACAACATTTGAAAGGGAATTGGATAAATAGTTAACAGGAGAAAAATTGTAGAGGAGCATGATTAATTAGGCAGCTCTGCTATAGAGCTGTACAGTGGATTGTAAAGCTTCCTTCAGTGTGCTGTATCATTTGGTGATATATATTTTGGCATTTTTCCAGGAATCCATTTTTGGCTCACATGTGTTTTCCCTTGGTGAAACTACATCCATTTCCATTAAGTTGGATTTTCACATTGGGCTCAGGAAAATGAAAGTTGAGCTGTTTCCCAGTTGCAGAAACCGAGTCTGTCATCTCTGCATTTAAATGTCATATTTCCATCTCGTGGAGTCATTTGGAGTTCCTGTTACCAAGGCTATGTCAGAAAAGTGTGGGTGCCAAGACATACTGGCTAAACGGATCTGCATCTGTCTGCTAAGATACTGGCCCAGCTTTCCAAATTGGCCTCTAATTCTATCATTCTCATTCACTTTTCATGCCTCCTGTGTATCCTCAGAAACCATGATAAAGTAACTTTTTGAAATGGATATGAAAATGTATACCTCTGCCAAATCTAATAGAACTGTTGCTCAAAACCCACATCCGGTTGGAAAAAAAAACTGAAATCTCCTCAGGTCAGTCAGTTGTAAGTACACACAAACATTTATTCAGTAACCACATCAAAGACAGATAATTCTTTCATAACCTCTTTAAAAATGTCAATCAACCTGTGTGCACAATCCTCTGTTTGAAAAGTGGTTCTTCAGCTTTTGAAACTCAGCCATATTTCTTAATGGACTCCTATCTTTAAAAAATCATTAATGTTGTGCAGTGCAGCCCACTGAGACTGGGAAACAGATTGATAAGTTTTATTTTTTAAGTTACACCAGAAAATCTGTCAATCAAAGTAGTCCAAGGGTAGGGGGCAGTTTCTTTTCTCTAGATGAAAACTGCAAATCATTTTTTTGGGAATCAAAGCATTGTGGACATTGAAATCTCTTTAGATCATGTCAGTAGAGTTCCCAAGCACCGCTTTCTTCCATTTTGAATGAATAATAGCATTTTCCTAATGAAGAAATTATTCAAATGCATCGCAACAGTTACATAGTCCAATTATTCATTTAACATTATAGTTGTATTCCTTAAAAAAAGTACAACTTAAAACGTTTAAACATTAAGCAAGTCAGATTTTCCCATATGGATGTAGTGAATTGAATCTGGCTATCTGAAAACTGGTGATGTTTGTCTCAAAATTGGACATCTTTTAAGCTGCCGTCACCTGATTTTCCCTCCTTGATGCCATCTTTGGTATAACTGGGTAATTTCTTGGAGCTGCTCCCACTCCTCCAATGCTTTATTGAAGTGAAGTGAAACACACAATTTTGCCCATGATCCATTTTACCTGGAGAGCTTTAATTAACCTGTGGTTTCCAGGCTGGCATATTTGGTCCAGTCAATATTAAATGCTGGTATTCGTTGAACAGGTTCCTTAACTATGATCAATAATTCAATCTGCATTATAAACTTACTTGTAAGAAGGCATTTGACGCTCATGCAACTAAATCTATTGACCAACTTTGGTCTAGATTGAGTATGTTTATTTGGTCATGATGGGCTGACCCATTGGTCGTGTTCAGTTGTTCTGCTTTGTGCCATCTGGCTCCAGATTGTGCCCTGGGCCATTGAGAGCTGCTAAATGAAATGAGCCTCCAGAGTTTAGCTTTAATCTAAGGTTGGCAACTAAATGCTCTGCAGGCTCTGTACCTTCATGCAACACAGGCTCTCTCACAGGCTGACCCACCAGCGGGGAATTTTCCCTAAGTTCCTTTCCCTCCTGCAGCCTTTAGCTGATGAGTTTGGGGTACTCTTGCTTCTGACGCTCAGTCTCTGTCATGGCTCTGAGGACTTACCCGCCTCCTCACCTTGTGTCCTTCTCGTCACATGTTGCTGTGTTCATGACACCTCACAGTCCTCCAATGACAATATCCTGCTACGCTTCGCCTCTCCAATCACATGTATTTTTGGTCCTGAGCTCACTCCCTTCCAATCATAACTGCCTTTTCCCATTCTGTCCAGCCAGCTACCTTTTTATTTATCAGGTATAAATGCTCAGCTGTCCTGTGTGAGCTTGCTGTTGTGCACAATACATACTACATTCCGGGTTGCTGAGCAACTGCCTGCTTGCACAACTGAGAGGAAACGTTGTGATATTACATAGAAATGTTCATAGAATTCCTTAATAATTAATTAGCACTTACTTCTCTTGAGTAGATTAGTAACATGTACTTTCAACAGGTGACTCCACTGGAAGATGAGTTTTTAAGTACGGATAACGCATTTATACTCAATACCTATAATGCCAATAAAATAGGCTACAACTAGTTTAAGGCATGAGTGAAGGCAAGGAATCTCATATTTTTGTAATCTTGCCTTAATGAAAGATGACCTGATGCCTACAGTACAATGTTAGTTTTAGTTTTGAGAATTTTGATTTATAATTATCTTTGCAGGTTGTATTGCCTTTTCAGTGCTGAACAACATTTTTCTTGCTTAATTGATCCATGAATTATTAATTAGCCAATAGGCTTTGAATAAATTTTGTGGTGAAGAGAGTTGAAAGTTCTTGTTTTAGGTCGTACTCTCTATTTCACTGAAAGAAATGGTAACTTACTGAGATTTTTGAGCAAATTGTAACGTTCTGAAATAAAAGCTATGCGTGGATTTTTAATCTTTCTGTTACAGGTTCTCCAAGCACAACTGGATGCATTACTGCAGGGTCAGGAAAGCATCAAGAGTAGCTGCAACTTCACTGAACAAGCTCTAAACCATGGGACTGAAACAGAAGTTCTTTTAGTGAAGAAGCAAATGGGTGATCGGTTGAATGAATTGGCTGTTCAAGAGTTTCCATTACAGCCTCAAGAAAATGATCAGTTGGAGTTTGTGGTTGAAACTGAAGGGCTGAAGAAATCCATTCATAATTTAGGTACCATAATCACCACAAATGCTGTGGCTTATGAGACTGTTGCGACAGGGGAGGGTTTGAGACAGTGTGTGATTGGCCATCCTACATCGGTTACTATAACAACAAAGGACAAAGATGGAGAACTTGTGAAAACTGGAAATGCATGCCTAAGCGCTGAAATTGCATCTCCTGATGGTAGCGTGGTCGATGGAGAGATACTTGACAACAAGAATGGTACCTATGACTTTCTCTATACCATTCAGAAAGAGCAGAAAGAAGGTGACTTTACACTCACACTCAGACTTTATGATCAACATATTAAAGGAAGTCCATTTAAGTTGAGGGTTGTCAAACCCACTGATCTTTCGCCAACGTCCGATGGAGTCAAACGACGTGTGAAGTCACCTGGCAGCGGACATGTTAAACAGAAGGCTGTGAAACGGCCAGCCAGCATGTACAGCACTGGAAAAAGAAAAGAGAATCCAATTGAAGATGACTTGATCTTTAGAGTTGGTACGTAGATTTTTCTCTTTCATCTGTGTTCTGATGCAACTTACTATCCAGGGTGCAAGAAATTATATCAAACTGCCTTGTAGTTACCCCTTGACACCATAGACACTAATTACTTCTATTATTTTCTGAAGACCCAGAGCAGCACATGCAGGCTCATGGTCTGCCCTATCAATTAACTGTTTTGTTTTAAGATTCTACAATAGACATCAAATCCTGATTTGCACTTCCCATGTGATTTATATGTTGGTAACCTGAAATGGGTCTTTCCAGCGTTTTTAACTCTTAAGATACAGACACAGTGAGCAGAATTTCATGGACCCCACCTCCCCTCTCCCCATTAAAACTAGCATATTTGGAGAGGTGGGGGGAAGTGGTACATGACATGCAATGGATGGCTAGTCACCCCAGAGTTGTCCCCTGTAATGAGGGAATGGTTTGGCTTCAGTCAGTCTGTCCACTCTTTGGCTTATTGATGGGCAGTTAAGAGCTCATTCCACTTCCACTGCAATAAAATGGCATGGGAGACAATGGAATGAAGAGGCCAGCCCATTCTTTCATGACTTCAGGCTAAAAGTGGGAAGAAGGAGGGATTCCACCTTTTTTGAGGGCTGCTTGTGCCAACTGAGACCAACCCCCAAGATGGTGTCCCCTGTTATGACACCCCCACTCCCTCCCCGTCTCCAGAACTTCAGTCAGATTGGCTGGCAGTTCTTGTGGGTGGGACTTACTTTCCCTTAGGGCAGAAGCTCCACTTCTCAGTTTATTAAGACCACCCAAGTTGGGCTTTTTTTAAAAGTTGGTCAGTTCAAACTATCTTTTCTACTGGCAGTGGGTGACAAGCAGTCCACCCACCCACAATGATCATTCTTTCTCAACCCCCTCCTGTTTCTCAAATCTCATCCAGTATAACATTTGCCCCATCCAAACACTCCATTCCTCCTGACTCTGGCCTTTTGTACATTTCCCACTTTCCCCCCTCACCAATATTTAACAGTGGATCATTCAGTTGAGTGTTGAAGGACCTGAAATTCAAAGATTTAGACCTTTTCATTCCCCTCCCCCTTTCAGCTAAATTAATCTTTCCAAGTTTCAGATTAATCCTAATCTGTTCCCCTTTGGCTGTGTGGCAGTTTTTCTTGTGGCTGTGTGAAATCCTTTGGGGACCTTCTTTATGAGACTGATACTGCACAAATGTTGCATGGCAATAGCCAGGATAGCAATATTAATTTATCAGTGACGAATATCAGCAAAATGTGGCCTGAACTACACTTGCAAAGTGCAATAAATAATTGATAATTTAAGACAATGAGCATTAGTAAATTAATGTATGCAATTTTTGAGAGGGCTTGACAAGATAGATGCTGAGGCTGTTTCCCAAGGAAGCTTAACTAGGAAGCTTAGTTTTGGCATAAGGAGATTGCAATCTTGAACTGAGATGAGGAAAAATCTACTTACTTTGGAGGGTTGTGAATTTTTTAGAATTCTTTTTGGTGACTGTGGATGCTCAGTCATTGAGTACATGTGCTAGACTGCAACCTATCAATTTTTGGACTCTGAGGGAATTGGATGTGTGTGTGAAGAATAATTGGGAAAATGGAGTTGTGATTCTTTGTTTAACCAAATAAACTCAGTCAACAAATCTGCAACTCCTTAAAAGAATACTGCATCAAAGTAACAGAATCTCAAAGGAAACTTAAAACATCAAAACAAGATGTGATTGAATTGGTCAGTAAAACACCCCAGTCCCTGCGGTGAAAATGGAGTTGTGGTATGGGTTCTGCCATGTTCTTGTTAATTGATAAAGCAGATGGAGGGACTGTAAAACTAGATTCTGCTCTTATTCTTACAGCTGAGTGCAGGTGCATTTTTGGACTGAATCCTAAGGTTTGCTGTTTGTTTTGCTAAATATCTAGAGGTAAAATACATATGCATTGCAATGTTAAGTTTAAGTTGAATAAATCTCTATTCTTACACATAGCTATGGTTACAACCAATGATTAAGGTGCTAAGAAATGCTAGTACCATTCATGAAAGTAGATTTTAAAATCAGTTCAAATTAAATTGTTTGCTTCGGGATATCAAATACAGCTCCTGAAGCAGGATGGTGTGATTTGATGCTTTTGCTACAGTGGGAAATTCCTTAGAATTGTTCACACCTGCTTTAGTAAGGTACATTGAAGGAAATTTAATACAAAGTGGGAACTGCTCAATGGAATTTTCTGAACAGTGCGTTACACTCTGTAAAGTGACAGGAAGTGGACCCACTTAAATGTTTCTCTGATTTATTTGAGTGTTGTTCTCCCATGAATATTCTAGTAGAAATGATGCTGATTTAAGAATATACTGCGATTCCGGGTAATACAACCTTTGCAAATAAAGGTGTACATGCTTAAGTTTTATTTTATTGCAGGAACTAAGGGAAGAAATAAAGGAGAATTCACTAATTTGCAGGGAGTGGCAACATCCACCAGTGGAAAGATCATGATTGCAGATAGTAACAATCAATGTGTACAGGTGAGGGAATATTGCAAAAGATCCCATTCTTACATTGTGTGTCATACTCCACTCTTGTGTTGCTATTATATAGTTGCATCAAGATCTTTTTCTTAACTGCTAAGTGACTCACAATGCTTCCTACATAACACTTTCAGTAAATGCACCTTTCAGCTCCATGCATTCTGTCTCTCTCCAGACACCTACTTCCACTGCTGCAGTCCATGTGGTGTAGGGTACAAAGGAACAAAAGTCAGGATGGTATAGGGCTTGGAGGGGAACTTGCAGATGGTAGTTTTCCCACGCAAATGTTTGGTAAATTGCGACTGTGTATCTTCAGTAGCCAAGGCCATTTGCAATATCTCCTAGTGAAAATCAACAACTTTCAATTAGTCATGTGCAGTCACTGGATTAGTACTGAGGAAGAGCAATAGGACAGGCAAAGACGTTCTCAAGGTAGGTGTTAAGAAGAAACCAAGTGAATAGTGCCATTCTGCATTTATTATTCAGTGTTGTTAGATAACATTATAGAATAAATGGTTAGGAGTGTCTTTTATTTTAGCATTTTGACCTTAGTGTGTACAGATGGTCATTCTGAGTTCTTCACAGACCGATTTCACTTGCGTAACCATTTCTTGTTTTTGAATGACAATGTTGCATTTTAATTCATAACTTCATTATATAAGATGTAATAAACTTGTGCTCTAGATTTTCTCAAATGATGGACAATTTAAAAACCGGTTTGGTGTTCGTGGCCGATCTCCTGGACAGCTGCAGCGTCCAACAGGAGTAGCTGTACACCCAAGTGGTGATATCATCATAGCCGATTATGATAACAAGTGGGTGAGCATTTTTTCACCGGATGGGAAATTCAAGGTGAGCAGGAAGTCTTTGTAGTTATCCAGTTAATTAATTGAGTTGTAGGCAAGTTTGCATTTAAATATGGTCAAAATGTTTGTCAAAAATTGTTTGTTCATCAGTCTACTTTTTAAAAAATTCCTCAATGAATCTGTCAGTCAAGATAATTCCTATATGAGCTATGTACAATACTATCACAACTTCATAACAGGTAATATTGGTGCAATCTTTGAGCAAGATCTTCCAGTCTCCAGATGGTTAGAGACCATAAACTATGGAACTATTCAGAAATCCCATGAAAAGACACCATGCCCTGGAAGTTTGAATTTCCAATTGACATTTCATCTGCTCTTCTGGGAGACTTTAGATAGTTCTTAACCTCTTATTCAACTTACCCATCAATTATAATATGAGAGAATTTCTAATTTTTTAGATGAAAAATCAGATTTTAGTGGATCCTATTTTGAGAGACTTAAATAAAGAGGCTTTAGCTTATTACATAATGGTCATGACCTTCTGCAGAATGGCAATCATTGTCAGATTGCTGCTCTACTCACAATTTTCCAACCCATACGCTACTCTACGTTCCCACGGATACCTTTGGGAGAGGTTAGGTACTTTTTGAGATTGTTGAATGTAGACATGAATGCGTGTAATAAGTGAATAAACTCCCAGGGAGCTGTCAAGGGAACTATTAAACCAATTAGAGCTGTCAATGCATTTAAAGCTCCAGGCATTTAAATACTTTAAAATATTCTGGAGTTTTAAAAAAAATGCTTCCTTTTTCACTCTGACATAAGCCTGAGGGTTATACTTATAGGATTTGTACTGCATGACTGATTCTACAACAAATCATAGAAACCCTAGTGCAGAGGATGCCATTCGGCCCATTGAGTTTGCATTGACAACAACAGGACCCAGGACCTATCCCCATAACTCTGCATATTTATGCCACTAATTCCTTAACCTATGCATCCTGGGACACTAAAGGGCAATTTAGCATGACCAGTCAACCTAACTTGCACATCTTTGGACTGTGGGTGGAAACCAGAGCACCTGAAGGAAACCCTTGCAGGCATGGAGAGAATATGCAAACTCCACACAGTGACCCATGCTGGGAATCAAATCCAGGAGGTGAGGCAACAGTGCTAACTGTTGTACTACTGTGCTGCTCAAACTTATCATTATCACATTGGATGCCTCTCAGTTTACATCTTTCTGACCATTCCAAGTCTTTGTGGGGTTATGAATACAAATTATTGCTTTTATGAAGAATTAAGCATTTGAAAGAAGTACTGCTTTATAAGAGGTGAAATAATTGAAGGAATTAAATTTATTGAATGGTGTTTTTACGTATGAAATTTTATATAAAAATAAAGTTTTCAATGGACACTTAAAGTTTTATTTAGTTTTATCTCAGCCTGTCCAGAGGTCTGCCCATAGTAGCTGTAAGACACAGTTGTCAAAGACACTATATAATTTCGTGTTGTTTTCTCACTAGCCACTTCTGAGCATTTCACACCACAGCATCTTTTTGTGCAGCAAGTTGCAGAGTGCACAATTTAAAAGGGTAGGGGAAGCATATTCAATCGGAACTTTCAAAAGGGAACTGGGTAACTGCTTGAAAAAGAAAAAGTTGTGAAGGAGAGTAGGAGTAACTGGATAGCTCTTTCTGGCACAGGTATAATGGGCTGAATGGCATCATTCTGCACTGTGATTCCATGATTCTAACATGAACGTAAAATACTTTCTTCACATAGTATACTTAATTTAAATTTGAATGTATGGTTGTTGAAATTGTTAAACTTTGTATTAAATATTCAAGTTGACCATTTTCAAATTAGTCAATGTAAAATACAGTTTTATCTATTAGCAGTAACTAAAATGAGCCATAATGGGACATCAAGGTATTGCACTAGTCTAGAACTCCACAATAGTAGAATTTGGTCCATCCCTGAAGATCCTCATTATCAAGTTGGACTTGCATCCTAATGACTGCAGAGTGGCTTTAGAATCCTGCTCATCCACGTGGCTGAGGGGAAAAATGAAGAATAAAGGTGTAAACCTACATTTAAAATGATTGCATTTCATTCTCTCTTGACAGACTAAGCTAGGTTCTGGAAAGCTTTTGGGACCAAAGGGTGTCGCAGTGGATCGGAATGGTCATATAATTGTGGTGGACAACAAGGCTTGCTGTGTCTTTATTTTCCAGCCTAATGGGAAGTTGGTGACAAAATTTGGTAATCGAGGGAACAGTGACAAGCAGTTTGCAGGTACACTTGATGGTAATACTTGAACCCCCTTTCTTGCCTCTTCTGCACACATTTGCATGAAGACTTCGCATGGTCAAATCTTGTTGCATAAATTGAACGCATGCTTGTCCTTGTCCTGAACATGATGACAATTGCATGGTTCCTGCCAAATGTACTTCATTAGTTGTCATCTGTATGAGATGACTAAATCCAACAAAGGTACATGTCAACTTAAGGCTTGCCAAAAACTAAAAATGTTCTGGAGAGCAAATCAAAGGGGGAAAAAATACAGCTTAAACAGACTCCCATTTAATGAGCCTACTTATATTTTGCATCTTATTTTAAAATGAACTTGGCAATGAGTAAAATCTAGTCTTTTAAAAAATATCTTTATGACATTCTACAAGTCATGTTGTGCTTCTTGCCAAGGGACTTTCCATTTCTCTAACTAGTGTGTGCCTCTATTCTACTGAAATGGCAAACTTTCAATATAGGAAAACTCCGGAAATGAAAGCAGTGTCCTTATGCTCTGTGCCAACTGCTCAATAATCTGAGTGTAAAAGGTCTAGATACTGGAATGGAACTTTTCTTTCTATTTAACATTGTAGTCTAATTTGCCATCTTTATTTTTATAACAGCAATTGGCATCTTAATTGTGTTACATTTTGTCAAATCATAGAATCCTACAGTGCAGAAGAAGGCTATATGGCTCATTGAGTCTGCACCAACCACAATCCCACCCAGATCCTATTCCCACACCACTTTCCTCATGTATTTACCCTAAATAGTCCCCTGACACTAAAAGGCAATTTAGCTTGGCCAATGCATGTAACCCTCACAACTTTGGAAGTGTGCTTAAATTTATTATACATCTGTTTATTTTAATATTTTTGCTCTTTTTTAAGAAAAGTATGTTGGTTCCATAATTCTAACACATGCCTCTATTTTCCTATGTCTGGATATCTTTCTCTCCATTGTTTGAATGTTTCCTGTGTCTTTTTTTATCTATTGTGAATTGTTCGCCATTTGTTTTTTGATATTGAGTTACTATGTGCATTTTATGATTCTGGGGTAATTGTCTGACCTGTCACTAAATACCAAATTTTTCTTAACATTTCCTCCCATTTAAAAAATTTCTGACCATTTCCTCTTATGAAGATTATAATGATTGTTGGGAACTTTCAGCAATTGAACTTTCAATCCAGAATATTGATCTGAAGAAGTACATTGCTTTGTATAAAATATATATTTGTTTGTTTTTGCTTTGTTTTCATTGCCTAAACATTTTTTGCACTTTTCAACAGTTGCCTAGTTACTCTAATATTGATGTGTCAAACCTCTGAATAAGTACTTTGTGATTGCTGGCAAGAACAGAGTGATTTTACAGCATTGGGCTATTAAAAATTACTGATACCCCTTCAAGAGAATTGAGCAGCAATCTTAGGATCGATGTCAGTTAAACTTGAGTTTTGATTTGGTTTCTTATTATAAACATTGATTTAATGTAGGTTTTTGCTTTACTGGTGAACACAAGTGACTTGGAGAAAGTAGTGCTTGCTGCATGACTTCTGACAAACAGTTATTTCCTTTTTGGAGTAGTATTTAAATAAATTATAGAGAAGAAAATTAATTTAATCCATATATGACAGGATCTAGTATGCTTCAGATCAAACTAATTTTGATATTTTGTAGTTTTCTTAATTGGCAGATCTGGTAATATCTTATCTCACAAAAGAATAATGTCCCCAATTGTCAACCATTTCTTAAAAATTCCATGCAATTTTCATCTTCTTGGCAGCGATAAACTAAATGCTGCATTAGATCTGTCACTGATCATTACTTCTTAAAAACATATATTTATAATTTGGAACTTCTCAGTGTTCAGTTTTGGCACAGGGTACATCTGTTCTGCAGAGTTTTGACAGGATTTCTTTTCCAGGGTCAGGAGTTACATTCATTGTGATGCTAAATGACTATTCAATAATTAATGAGTTTACAAGATTTTATGAAATGTGAACGAGAAAGCGGTCAGGCAGAAACCTTATCAATCCATAACAATCATTACAGACAAAAGCTAAAGTTAAAAGTTTCTGGTCTTTAGTCTTATTTTGGACATGCTACTTGCTCTTTCTAATCAACCGATGTGTACTACATTTCACTTCATTAATCAGAGTTGATGGATCTGGCTTACTAACTGACACTTTGAGGTCTTCGTAGAGCTGCAGAAATTACCAGCATTGAACAAAACTATTTGACATTTCGTTTCTGTACCACTTTTGCTAGAAAATCCGAAAGTAATTGCAATCTTTCTCTCTTTCTTTCCCCACCTCGCCCCACTCCATCCCAGAGCCATTTTCTTTTACGTGCTTCAAATATTTACCTATTACCCCCTGAAATAAAATTTATGGTCCTTTTTACAAATGCTTCCTGTTATGAACCACTGCAAGCTTCAGAAACATGTTAATCTTTTCATTTAGTAACTTGAAAGGATTTAAATTTCTTTTCAGATGAATTTGGGGCTTTTCATTTTGCAATTGAGTTTGTTTAGATGCAAATTGTTGGAAATGTATCTTTGGTTCCTCCATGCAGATTTCATAGAATAGAATATTTCACATACCAAGATAATTTTACTTTTCATCTGGTCATCATCAGTTTGCGTACAGCTACAGTATTTCAAAAAAGGCAACATGTGGTTAGTGTTGGAATACATTTTGTGTTCAGAATCCAAACCCATTGTTCAATGTTTTCAAAAAAAAATTGTTTTTAAAACAAAATTGACAATAGTGCTAATTTTTTGCCTTTCTTTTTCAGGTCCTCATTTTGCAGCAGTCAACAACAATAATGAAATCATTGTTACTGATTTTCATAATCATTCTGTTAAGGTACAGAAAGCTTTATATGTTGGTAATCTATTAGGCATAACATTTATTAAAGATGATCAAATGCAGAAAGCTGTAGGATGACCAAGTGCGGAATGTTGGATATAATTTTCTCCTGTATTCACAGTTTATTTGCAAAGCGAAGATCTCATTAGGCAGAAGAGTGAACACTAATCTGAAACGGAAATTGGTTGTTGTGGGCTTACTCATTTATTTTTGTGTCACGAGTACGTTTACATTAACACTGTATTGAAGTTGCTGTGAAAATCCCCCAGTAGCCACATTCCGGTGCTTGTTCAGGTACATGAGGGAGAATTCAGCATTACCAATGCACCCAACCAACATTTCTTTTGGACTGTGGGATGCACCCTGGCAGATATGGGGAGAACATGCAAACTCCGCACAGATAGTGACCTGGTCCTGAGGGGCAGCAGTGCCAACCATTGTGCCATTATGCCACCTTATTCAGAAGTTGCATGACACTGGTCGACCTGTTGTTAGCCCTAGGTAGCTCTCTCTCATGTTTGGGAACTAAATGCTCGTGTAAATCTTGATGCTTATTTTTCCTTCACTATTTTAACCAGCTATGTCTAGATATGCCTGATGGTAGGAAGTATTGTAGTGCCCTGTACCATTGTCTGCCTTAATATTTCAAATGTAGATGATATCCTTCTCAAATAAACAATAGACAATAGCAAATGGGAATACACGGCTTAATCACTTGTCTGTATTTTATGTTCATCCCCATTTGCTTCTAACTTGAATTATGAATTTATTCAAGATTTTATTTTTTTAAACAAAATTAGTATCAGAAACCTCTAAACTTGTATCTGATAAAGGTCCCAGGGATTTTCTGTAGTTTTGAAAGCTCAGATAAGCATTTAAAATTATTAATAGTTTGCTTAACTGATCTGTTCAAATATTGAAGGACCTGGAGGTTTTGTTCCTGTTTTGGTCTGTTCATCATTGACTATAGGGTTCTTACGACAGGTTTGTTTTTGGTCCAATTGAAATAGGTTCATTCCAATAATAAGGAATATTCCTGCACCTGCTCCTCTGACCATATATTATCGCAGCTTGGTGCTGACATTTGTGTGACATTAATGCAAGATTAAATACTGACATTGGCATTGCATTAAAATAAGTTTCTATTCTTTCACTCCAGTAGCACATTGTATATCTATGCTATTGGGTATTAAAAATAGCATTTTTATGCAAATTTACCCTGTGTTAACGTTAGACATCATAGTTACACTAGTGAAATATATTTTTGGGAGTGCAATCCAAGGACATAAATGCCTTTCTTGTTATTGTGGTTTTGAACTGCATTTGATTTTCAATAATTTAAGGATTTGTTCTTAGACAAAAAAGGTCACAAGATGTTAACAGTTGTATTGAAAACTCAGGGCCAGATTTTTCCTTTGGAGGCAGGACCAATTATATATCATGTTTCTGCCAAGAAGTGTGATTTTCACAGAACTGGGGGGTCTTACTGACACAAGGTGGTTTGTTGGCCAGGGAAATTGCCTACATTCTGGCCTGACGCAGCAGCTAATGCTATGACTGCTACCTATAATCTTGTAATCTTACAAAAGAGGATCTTCATCTTCCAAATGGTAGGAAAGATTGGTTCATAAGGTTCTATGACTGCTCAGTAATTTTTTGTCTAAACTGTCACTTTCTTTACATTAAATAAAATTTGCAGCACTGCTGCCCTGAACACACCAAGTGGCAGCTGGTCAGCTTCAGAGAGCTCCTAACAGCTGCTCGCACCATGAAAATGGTAGAGGCCAGAAGTTGACTTTTTAATAAGCCCCCTAAAGACTTCAGTCTGCACTTCACTTGCTCACCTCTCCTATCCAGCCTCAGACTATTCTTGTCCTTGGGGAGAGTCACCAGAGATGGGAATGGAGATAGCAGACTGGCAGGCAGGCTACCAGTCCCCTTATTTTTGCTCACTTGCTTCCATACTGTCCTGATTTGGAATGGGAAAATCCTACCCTTGCTTAAAAGTTTTCAACAGTAATGGTGTTTTTTTTTTTAAAATATGTGCAACATACTCTCATTTTATGCATAGGTATTTAACACAGATGGTGAGTTTGTATTAAAATTTGGATCCAATGGAGAAGGAAATGGCCAGTTTAACGCTCCAACAGGAGTGGCAGTGGATTCCAATGGAAATATTATAGTTGCTGACTGGGGAAACAGCCGCATTCAGGTAATAAAAAATATAGTTTTAATAACCAAGCCATGTACATTTTTTTCAGTTTTCTCTTCAGCTAATTGATACAATGCAAATCATTGGTAAATGCAGAAATTGAACAATATCATCTTTAAAAAAAAAAATCTTGCCATTAACAACATTTTTCTGCAGCTTTGAATATATAAAAGAAAAACTGAAATTAGTTTCAAATTTGGTTCACTTTTGTTTAAATACAGGTGTTTGACGGAAGTGGGTCATTCCTCTCTTATATTAACACTTCAGCTGATCCTCTGTACGGTCCTCAAGGTCTGGCATTAACCTCGGATGGTCACGTGGTGGTAGCTGACTCTGGAAATCACTGCTTTAAAGTTTATCGTTATTTGCAGTAGCAGTTGATCTTTGGATCTACAAATCTAATTGGAGAACTGGATACAGATGAGTTCCTGTGTTAACTCGCTTCAGTTTACCTTTAGGATGGGAGTCGCCCATTTGAAGATTGTTTTTGTTTTTGTTTGGCACCCTCTTCCTGCCCCAGTTTATTTAAGTAAACTATATATATGGAAGAATATGTGCAGCTTTATATCCAAGGATTTCCTCTATCCATAATAGCACTGTTCCAGCTTCACAGGAATCAAACAGTGTTATCATAAAACTAATAAATTAAACAAACAATTGCACATCTGGATATGCAGATACGAATAATGGAGTATGTAGCTAGCTGCTCATGAATTTAGGAATAAAACATATTAGTGTATTATTAAAAACAGGAACTGCATTCATTCTTTACTGAAGAGCTTTCACATCAAATGTCTGGATATGTGTGTGTGTGTGTATATCTTGAGTATGTGGTTGCAAATCTGTAAATGGCAAAAAGAAGAGGTGTTCATAAGTAAACTGAGCACTTGAGTTTGCGCCTCTCTGAATCTTGATTTGAATGGTTGTCGCTGTCCTTATTCACAGTTACATTTTTATTTTTTATAACCTCTAAATATATTCTCTCTAACTAAGTCTTACAATTAAACCTTCGTATTTTAATACAGAGGGTAAATCGCTGGAAGTCTGTAGTGAATGCGTTAAGTTACTTCCTTACATTAACAGTTGCATCACATTAATACAGGCATTCCATTATATACCCCAACTAACTATTATCCTAATTCTTGAATAATGTCACTTATTTTGCACCAGGTGTAATAGTATAATTCTACAGCAAATTCATGAAGGAATTGACAGCCTCATATATATTGTGCTTTGATTCCTTGATCTTTTAGAATAATGACATCAAATATAGGTATCAGGTTGTTTCATCAAGATTCCCAGTTTTAACCAAAGTCCATGATGCATGCTATGTGCCGCTCTGTTAGCTGTGCAATCTGTCATTCTTGATATAAGGCAAAACATTTGAAAGAAATATAACATTAATATTAGCCTTGAGTTATTTAATGTATCCCAAATAAAACAGGATGGAGAAATAATCCTGCAGAGCAAAAGGAAACAAAATAAAAATACATGTACACCTTCATTAAGATAAATTTCTACTGCCGCTATTTATTGAATTTGCTAGGTTTGTTGTATGATTTGCTAGTTCTTCCTGCAGTCTACTCAGGTAATTAGTTTGTACCTATTTATCATTATTCTAACTTGTGCTAAGATTGCATAATTGGAGAAAATTTGTCAATCTTTTGAAGTGCACTAAAATATTGAAAGTTGAGAGCAGATTTACATTCAACATAAATATAGTCTCTTTTTTTTATCTGTGGCTGCTGTTTTAGAACTATTTAATTGCTGTTGTGCACATTTTTTTTTCATGAGGGGGATTGGGAATGTGGGAGGAAGCGAAGAACCGAGTTGATGTAAATGGTTAGTATTGTGTGTAGATTAGTGAAGTAATTCTTTATTTGGACCAGTAAGTTAACAAACTCTCCTGAGCGGGGCATAAAGAACAAAGTGCTGCACTAGGCTGTAAATTTAACATTATTATTTTGTCTGTAAAAATGCTGAACAAAACTATTTATATTTTATCTCAATGTATTAACAAATGCCTTTGTTGCCAAATGTTTGGGAGAATACGTTCAAAACACTAAAGTGATGCTGAAAGTGGTATTTTGAATAGCTGAAGCTTGGATGTGATGTGTATAAATGTAAGCCTTCTTTTGCTCCTCTTTCACTGTACTTCCAAAAATGGAGTAGGTGACTCTTTCTCCCACTCCCTCACCCCACGCATCACTGAAGTTCGCATGGCGTGTAACAGCATGGCCTTAACATGTGTAATCCTTCTGTCAGAAATCATCCAAAAAGATGGGTTTCCACAAGAAAAGTTTAGGGATTCTGCATTGTGTGTGCAACAAAACTGGAATTCAGTCTATCAACTTGGGCATTTTTTTTTTGTTGTAAATTCCATGTTAAATGCTTCTGCTAATATTTGAGGGATAATTTATGCATTATTTGAATGTTACAAACATTCCATCATTGTGATTCAGTTGAAAAGAACTTGTTTTGTGTACAGCACATGGGGGAAAAAATAAAAATGTCATGCACTCAAGATGTCTATATCTTGTGTTCTTTTAAATACAGTGTGTTTCCAAAAAAGGAGTTTGACTTCATGTGTGCTCCTATTCTTACATTCACCCAGCACCTTTCACCTTCAGGACATTCCAAAGTACATTCAAATAAATCCTTTTGAAACAGGACTGGATTTAATGTTCCTGATGTGGGTCCCACCCACTAGTTGGAGAACCGATGGAAAACCAGCATCACTTAGGTCAGGGAAACCTAATAAACTTAGCATTCAACTGGCTAGTGCTGAGCCTTCCCTGGGATTTAGGAATCTCAGTAGTGAAAATCATGCCTGCCAAGCAAGCATTGACCACTTTTCCTCCCACATCGCAAAGATGAGCTCTTAGGCTGATTGGCAGAACAAATTCTCCCTAAATTGTCTCAAATTTGGTTCTAATGCATAGATCTATAAACATAGACAGGGATCATGGGTAGAAGTGGGAACATCAAGGTGGTGGAGCAGGCTCGTTGGGCCAAAGGGAATGTTTCCCGTGCTGTTTTGATCTTTGTATTTGTACTGTTGTTAATACTCCAAGGACTTTACGAGAGATTCTTGATTCAAGTGAGTGAGGGCAGGATGGGGGTTGCAAGAGGTGAGTTGGGGTGGGCGGGAACTTCCAGTGGCTCAGCCCTTCCTAATATGAGAGTCTCAAGCCTGGAATACCTAACAAATGAAGGAATCTTTTTCCTGCTGGACCCCATCTCTGCAACTCCCATTTATTCCTTCAGCTACCACTACATTTCAGGTAGCTAAGAGATAAATGGTGCCACTTGGCTCATTAATGAGCCTAACTGACATCCTGATGCAACTGGGCAGTTTTTCACATTAGCTTCCTTCCACCTTCAACATAACCGGAAAGTTTTCTCACTGCCTGGAGACTGATGGACAGCTTCTTGTGATTTGGGTCCAGCTGCTATGTTTCCCACTGTAATGGCTGGATTTAATTCTGGCCATAAGTCACTCTTGTTTTATGACAAGTTTGGCTACCATTTTGCACTCAGCAAGATCCTTACAAGCAACAAGTAATAAACGAGATCATCCTATCCAAAAACAAGTCCTGCAAATGCTGGAAACAAAAATGAAAAATGTTGGAGGGGAAAAAAAATCTATGGAGAGAGGAAGACTTCTTCTTTGATCCAAACTCCTTCCACTGCAACTCTCATCCATGCCTTTATTACCTCTAGAGTGGACTATTCCAGTGCAGTTTCAACCTAGTGTCCTATATTCTACCCTCCAGATGTGCAATCACTGAAAACCCTGCTGCCCGTGTCGTAACTTGCAACATATTCCCTATTGCCCCTGTACTCACTGACCTACATTGGTTTCTAGTCAAGCAACATCTTGATTTTAAAATTCTCATCCTCCTTTTCCAATCCTTCTATGGCTTCCCCCTCATCCCTATTTCTGTAATCTCTTCTGAGAGATCTGGCTACTTTAATTCTGGCCTCTGAGCATTCCCAGATATGTTTGCTCCACCATTGATAGCTGTGCCTTCAGTTCCTTGGACCCCAAGGTCTGGAATTCCCTCCCTACATCTCCACCTCTCAACCTCTTTCATCTTTAATACACTTCTTAAGATTTACATCTTTGACCTATCTTTTGATCATCTGACCTTGTGTATCCGTATGTGGCTCAGTGTCTTTCTTTGTTTTATAATATTACTGGGAAGAGCTTTGGGATGTTGCATTACACTAAAGGTGCTTTATAAATATCAGTTGTTATGAGGCACACAAGACTTGATATTTTGTATTTAAAAAAAAGCACAGAATATTTGGCATACTCCATTTAGAGCATACGAGTTGAAATTGCTGCACTTTTTTCTTGGCATGTTAAAGCATAAGAGAGTGCTTAGCTTTTAATGCAAGGTGGAATCTGATTCCACCAAATATAATTATTAATGTAGTGCCATCATATTTAATAGGTTGAATAAAGCTGATTGCAATTGTTTACCTGCAATCAGCTTATATTAAGCACAATACAATATTTGGTCAGAAAATTTATTTTATTGTGTTTCATCAGTTGTATCACCTCTGCTATGCTAAATATTTTCTAAGTTGCTCAAACATATTTTCTGAGAATAGCTAATTGACAAAAATCTAGATTTTATTTTTTGTATTCTTTGAAATTCTTCCTTTACTTGTAAGAATATGTTGAATCCAGTGGGTTATCTGGATTGCAGCCCTTGGATTTTGGCCTTGGTGCAATTTCATTCTATTCTTATTGGTTAATGGGAAGTATATTGCCAAAACATTGTTAGTTTGGTTGGGCATGAACAACCAATTCGAATGAGTCCAAAATGAGATTGAATCAGAATCCAGGTTGCTCACGTGGAAATCTCAGCATTCCTTTCTTCTGTCACTTGGAAGTGACATGGCAAGCTCAGGTTTTTATTTAACAATGACAGTTATAAATGGAAACAAAGCTTCACTTTTGATACCATTTGATTTCCAAATTAGCATCTTTTTTGTAAGTTGCCTTAAAATGCACTATAGCGTAAGGATATTTTTGAAATAAAGATACTTCTTTATTTTTCAAGACTTCAGTAAGAGGCTTTTGTAATACATTTCCTTCAGGTTTTCATAATCTGAACCTTTTTAAACTTAATTTATTTTAAATAATCCACATTATGAATGTTTACTTTTGAGAATTCAGAAAATCTCATATTAGGCAGGGATGATGCTCCAGAATGATTCCATAGAAATTTGAATTGCATAGAAGTCAAATAGTAAGAGCTTTGAGTTTGATTATGAAAGCCTCACATAAGAATAATGAATTCTGAAGGATTCTATCATGTGAAAAAAAATGAACAAGTTACCTGGGGTCTCCTCTGAAATTTAGCAGCAGATACAGGAGTGTCAGCTGTAAAGTCCTATAACTGACCACCAATATACAGATAAATGATGCGAGGGAAGGACAGTTAAGAGTTTGATGCTGCTTAGTTCCAAATAGAGCACAGATGGACTCAGTCCTGTAACTGTCATATACACTATATGTTGCTTGGCAAATCTGTTGAGGATGGGTAGCAAAATGTTGGTGTAATGTTACACCAACTGTTAACTCTATTTTTGCAGAAATCTTGTACATCAAACTGGAATCTTATGATGTTAACTACTGTACAGTAGGGAGAAGGGGGAGGAAAATGTCATACGTGCACAAAGATGCTACTAACTAAAAGCACACAACATATGGACTGCCAAACTAACTTTCTGACGAACACGCATACACTCAAATGGAGGGCTGCAACAAGTAGCTGCACAGAAATAAGAGAGATGAGAAAGATTCAGTCTTAACCCTGCTGGCAGTGCTGTGGCTCTCCCCACTTTAAGAAGCAGGGGAATTAGATTCAGTCGTCAGAGGGAAAAAGGAAATAGGCAAGAAGGTGAAAAAGTGCAGAATGCAATGTCAGGTCTGGTCCATCATGTCTGTGTCAGCTGAAAAAGCTATCAGTCCTCATCTTGCTTTCTAACTCTTTGTAGATTACAGCACACCAAGTACATCTCCAAGTATTTCTATATGCTATGAGGGTTTCCGCTCCTACCAATCTTTTAAGCAGTGAGTTCCCGAAAACCCGAGTCTCTGAAATAATTTCTTCACTCCCCTCTAAACCTTCTGCCAATTACTTTATATTTATGCTCCTTGGTTACTGACCTCTAAGAGAAATAGGTAGACACAAATTTTGGACCCACTTAATTTTATATACCTCAAGTAAATCTTCCTTCAAATGCCTCTATTCCAAAGAACACAATCCCAGCCTATGTAATCTTTGCATATAGCTGAAAGTCTCTATTTCCTCTCAGATGTGACCATGTTCTTCTTGTAATGTGGTGAATAGAATTGTATGCTGTATTTCAGCTACGGCCCATTGAGTGATTTTTTTTTTTCATCCCAGCATAACCTCCCTGCTCTTGTATGCATCTGCTAATAAAGGAATATATCCCATTTGCCTGCTTAACCACCGTCAACCCTATTACCTTGAGGGATCTGTAATATGCACGCCAAGATAATTTTGTTCCTCCTCTGCACTTAGTTTCTTATTTATTTGCATTCTTTTGTCTTGTTTGCCTTCCTCAAATGCATTAATCTCACTTCTCTGGATTGAATTTTCTGTCCACCTAATCAATCCAATAATGATGTAGAGATGTTGGCATTGGACTGGAGTAAACACAGTAAGAAGTCTCACAACACCAGGTTAAAGTTCAACAGGTTTATATGATAGCACAAGCCACTAGTTTTCAGAGCACTGCCCCTAGAAAGCAATCCAATAATATCATGACAGGCTTCAGTTTTCTTCCCCACTCAACCACATAACCAGTTTTTGTATCATTTGAAAACATATTAATTATGCATCTACATGTAATCAATCAAATATACCATGAGAAAGCAAGGAACATAGTATTGAACTCTGCAGAACAGCACTGGAAACAGCCTTCCAGTCACAACACTTGTCATCTATTACCACTTGCTTCCTGTCACTGAGCCAAATTTGGATTCAACCTTTTCCTTGGATTCCGTAGGCCCTAACCAGCCTGTCCAGTGAGACCTTGTCAGAGGCCTTGCCAGATAAGCCTCATTGAGCTTTCTTATTTCTTCCTCAAAAACAAATCAATCAAGATATTCAGACATAACAGCTGGAATTTTCTGGCTGTTCATACCAGCGGGATTCTCCAGTCCTCCTGACCGTGTGTTGCCCACCAGTGTGGGGTGATGTCAATGGGAATTCCCAGAGAATTCCACTGCTGGCAAACAACTTGCCACCTCCCACCGGTAGGAAACATGTGGTTGGGAGGCTGGAGAGTCTTGCCCAACGTATCCTAAACAAATCCAAACTGGCTGTCCTTGATTAAATCATGAATTTTTAAACGACAATTTATACTGTCCGTTAGATTCTTTTCCCCAGTAGTTTGCCCATCAGTGAGATAAGGCTGACCGGCCTAAAATTACTCAATCTATCCCTACCTCCCTTAACACTTCAATGTTAAGTGCCTCCAGTCCTCAGATACAATTGTAGCCAGAGAGGATTTGAAAATAATGATAAGTGCTTCTATTATTTCCTTCCTTGCTTCTCTTTGCAGTCTGAGATATATTTCGTCCAGTCCTGACAATTTATTATTTTCAAAAATGGTAAATCCTTTAATATTTCTTTCTTACTATATTTAAACTTGCAATATTTTAAATTCCTTTTCAACTACAAGATCTCATTCCCTCTTTTGTGAAGACGGATGCAAAGATTCACTGAGAACCGTGCACGTCATCTGCCTGTACACAAATTATTTACTCTGCTCGTCCCCCTGCCACTAAGGGGCAATTTAGCACAGCCAACCAATCTACCCAGCATATCTTTCAGACTGTGGGAGGAAACCGAGGAAACCCATGCAGGCGCAAAGAGAATGTACAGACTCCACACAGTGACTCAAGCCTGAATCTCTGGCGTTGAGGCAGCAGTGCTAACCACTGTGCTGAAGTGCTAAATTATCCTTTTGGTCTTTAATATGCCTCACTCATTCCTTTATATATCTTCTTTGCCAATTTTTTTGTGCTCTGTTTTTTTAATTCCCTTTTTAATATTACTCCCGAATTTTCTATATGCTTATAGGCTTTCTACAATATTGAACTCTGGTGTGGAGATGCCAGCATTGGACTGGGTTGAGTACAGTAAGGATTCTTACAACACCAGCTTAAAGTTCAACAAGTTTATTTGGTTAGGAGCAACGCTCCGAAAGCTCGTGCTACCAAATAAACCTGTTGAACTTTAACTTGGTATTGTGAGACTACTTATTGAACTCTGGAGATGAGCTTGCCCTGATATGTCTAGATTTAGGAGTTCAGCATTTGTCCTTTTGGGAACATGTTTGTTCTGAACCCTCCTCTTTGAATAACTCATTGCTCCGGCATTGCTTTAGCTGTCAGTAGCTGTTTCGAGTCACTTGGCCTTTCCCTAATTTAAAACTTTTACTTTGTCTTTTTCCAGAACTCAGTTAGACTTGGCAAAGTTATGATCACTAGACCCACAGCGCTGTCCCACTGATACCCCACCCAGCTTCTTTTGCTACGACTAAATGAAGAGCTAGCTGCCTTTGCCTGGTTACTTTGTGCTGCGCTAAATGTAAAGCCGCTCCTCTGTGTGACCGGAAAGGCCGCTGTCTCCAGGCAGCTGCGCTGAGGCCTGTTGCTAGGCAACAGAGAAACAGGCCGTGTCCACTCTTGGCCCGGAAGTGTTCCCCCAGCAGTTTCGCATGGGATGTTGGGTGAGTGGAAGGCGCCAACATTCGAGTCTTGCGGCTGGTTGCCGTGGAGAAGCTGGGCTGAGAGACAACATGGTGAGTGTGAACTCCCCCCGTCCTCACAGTAACCAGACAGGGGAAAGCAGCCGCTCACCGTGTCCGGAGCCCGCCTCGCCTGACTTCGTGTACATCTCTCTCCTTATGTTTAAACCCACCACCCTCACCCAGAGACCTGGCATCACCTGAGGCTTCGCCTGTTTCATAATTGTCACCTCTCTGGCTCCGAACGTTCAAATTATACATGTAAAATCTTGCTCCCTCACCTTGGCTCTTTCCCTCGTCGTGGTGGCACACAGTGGTTAGCTCTGCTGCCTGGCAGCCATGATGTACAAATGCCGGCGTTGGACTGGGGTAAACTCAGTAAGGGGTCTGGCAACACCAATTTTAAATCCAACCGATTTATTTGATAGTAAACCTGCTAGCTTTTGGCGTTTGTGCGTTCGTCAGGCGAATGAGGTGTTCTGGTCTCCAAAAGCACACGTATCAGCACAGACAGTTTACAGATTGCTGATTAGAATGCAAATCCTCCTGTCTGCTTTCTTGCATCTCTGTAGAAACTTGATGTCTGTGTTGATATGTGCAATCTTCTTGGAGATCCTCTCCACTTGGATCCAGCAGTGTGCGGTGTCGTTAGTAGTCACGATGTAGAGATGCCGGCGTTGGACTGGGGTAAACTCAGTAAGAGGTCTGGCAACACCAATTTTAAATCCATTTGATAGTAAATCTGCTAGCTTTCGGCGTTTGTGCCTTCGTCAGGCGAATGAGGTGTTCTGGTCCCTGGCAGCACCAGGGTCTGGTTTCCTCCCACAATCTGAAAGACGTGCTGGTTAGTGCATTGACCTGAACAGACACTGGACTGTGGGACTAGGGGGTTTTTGCAGTAACTTCACTACAGGGTTAATGTAAGTGTACCTTGTGACTAATAAATAAACTTTAACTTTACCCTCCCTGTCAGATTGCAGGCTTCAGTCTTAATTCAAATCACAGTCCACTTTGTTGCCTCTCCCACTGTCCTTTCTGATGTATTTACACTGTTGAGCACCATTTGCTTCTTTTCCATCACCCAGTCCATGAAAATATACTTTCTTGATTTCAGCAGTGGCTTTTCCTCCTCCTTGCATTCTAACTTACCGCACATCAAGAGTGTTTCCTTGAATTGCTCCACCCCTTCCATGTCTACACTGTGCCCTGTCTCATGATTTGATTTGATTTATTGTTGTCATATGTAAAGTTTATTTATTAGTCACAAGGAAGGCTTACATTAGCACTGCAATGAAGTTACCATGAAATTGCCCAAGTTGCTACAGTCCGGTGCCTGTTCAGGTCAATGTATCTAACCAGCACATCTTTCAGAATGTGGGAGGAAACTGGAGTATCTGGAAGAAATGCATGCAGACACAGAATGAATGTGCAAACTCTACACAGACGGTGATCCAAGCTGGGAATCGAACCTGGGTCCCTGGCACTGTGAAGCAGCAGTACTAATCACTGTTCTACTGTGCTGCCCTATGTATTGAGGGATATGAAAAGTATTGTTTCTTGCATGCTATATGGACAAAGCATATTATAGAGAAGGAAAGGAGCGAGTGCAGAATGTAGCGTTAGTTGTCACTAGGGTGAAGAGAAAAATCAACTTAATGAGGTATGTCTATTCGAACGTCTGATGGCAGCAGGGGAGAAGCTGTCCTTGAGCTGGTTGGTATGTGTATCTTCTTAACAGAAGAAAGTGGAAGAGAGTATGTCTGGGTTTCTTGGGGTCTTTGCTTATGTTGACTGCTTTACCAAGGCAGTAGAAAGTGTAGACAGTGTCAGTGGATGTGAGGCTGGTTTGCATGATGGACTGGGTTTTGTTCACAACCCTTTGTCATTTCTTGCCATCTTAGTAGAGCAAAAGCCACACCAAGCTGTGATACAACCACAAAAGATGCTTTCTATGACGCACCTATAAAAGTTGGTGAGAGTCATAGCTGAATTTCCTTGGCCTCCTGAAAAGTAGAGGCATTGGTGGTCTTTCTTAACTATAGTGTCAGTGTGGAGGGATAGGACCTGTACTTTGTTTACTGCTACTTGAAAACCTTATTCACACTTTTGATACCGTTGAATCTGATTTTTTCCAATGCCTTCCTTGGTGGCCACCAACATTTTAATACTCAACTGCTAGCCTGTTACACAGTGTGCTCTTCATTCCTCCTGTCCTCTGAGACATGCAATGATTCATTGCACAGAAGGATGAGGACTGGGCTCCACCATTGCTCATTTTATTCATTAAGTGGTGTGAACTTGTGATCCTTCTCTTCAATGGCTTGCATTAATTCCAGGGGAGACAAAATGCTGTTGTCAAATTTGGGAACTGCTTTAAGGAAACACCTTGCTGATTTTTTTGAAGGCTGTTGAATAAATTTCATGAGACCATTGTTGTTCACGATGCTTCGCAAACTAAACTTCTTTAAAAGCCCACGTGATCCAATGTTATTATGAATACAGAATTGTACATGATAAGATACAATTTCTATACATTGGACCAGTCTGAAAGAGTACAGACTTCCTTCCTCAGTGTAGTGCATTCTTAATTGCAGATAATTATGCTGTCTGTATCCTGGATTTTGCAATAAAAGTAGTGCTAACAAGAAATCACAAATAGAAAACAAAATTGCTATATTTTTAAATATTGGTTAGTCAGGAAATGGTCATAAGTAAAACTGCCCTATGTGCAAATGAATGTACCATTTGTGATTAAAATCCTCATCATTAAGATGGTGAACTAAAATTTCCTATCATTTATTCTTTACCTACTCCTTTTGTAATATACGTTTCTTCCACTGAGTCAAAAATGATGACCTTGGTAGAGTCACTGGACCAGCTTTGTAATTTTAAACAAAATAGCAGAAATTGCATGATTACTGCTTGAAATGCTTTAAATATTGTAACATAATCAGGTAAATGCACAGTAACTTTTTTATATTGAACTTTGAATTCTTAGTCTAAAAAGAAGGGGCTGAGCATTGAAGAGAAGCGAACTCGTATGATGGAAATATTTTTTGAAACAGTGAGTATTGAAAATTTCTGTTGTAAAGCTGAAGTACTTCACTAATATTGTTATTTATAGATTGATCAGCCCTACGCTGGATGTGAAATAACAGATGCATGCAATTAAATATCTGTTTTGCACTTAATTTTTTTTTCAGAATAATTTACTGTTGGGAATAAGTAGAAAAATGGGAACAAGAAGACGCATTCTTTTACTGGGTTTTGGAGTGATACTCAAACCTGAATGAAGTTATTGGATCTGCTGTTTTTGGCTGTTCTCCAACAACAACAGTGTGTTGTTCCTTTAATGTCATAAAAAGTGCCAGAATGATTCACAAGAGTGTTACTAAATAAAATTTGGCAATGAGCCATTTAAGGAGATATTAAGAAAGTGATTGTAAAGTTAGGCTTTAAAGAGGAGATTAGAGGAGGAGAGGGAGACAGGGGGGGCATAAGGAGGGAGTTCTAGAGATTTAGAACCCAAACAGCAGGAAGGCACTACTGCCATAAGGTACTAAAACCAGGAATGTGCAAAGGGCTGAAATTGGAGGGATGCAGAGGTTTCTGGAAGATTACTGGTAGTCTAGACTGAGAAGGGTGAGGAGATGAATGGGGTTTGAAAACAAACGTAAGAATTTTAGAATTGCAGTATTGGACTAGGATCCAATGTAGAGCTAGCAAGCTCAAGGATGGGTGAATGGGACTTGGTGTATGTTTGGAGACTGGCATAATTCATAAAATGGGCTGTTTGATCCCTAGGACCTTCTCTCCCTTTTTAATGAAATCATGACCACGCTATATTAACAGAAAAGCAAATTACTATGGAATCTGAAACAAAAACAGAAAATAATGGAAAATCTCAGCAGATTTGACAGCATCTGTGGAGAGAGAATAGATCTAATGTTTTGATTCTGGATGACTGTTTGTCAGAGCTAAAGGCAATAGAAAATACAATGACATTTATACTGTTCAAATGAGGAGGTGGGGAATTGGCAAAGATGTTATAGGCAAAAAATCAAAGCGAATATGAATGGTGATGATCATTAGAAGGGTACTATTAGTCACCATTAAGAGGTCAGAATGTGAAAATGGCAGACGAACGTAAACAGAGTGTCAAAGGGCCACCTAAGACATATAACAGATGGTCTGAATGAGGTGGGAGGAAGTGAGATATGGTGGGGGAGAAAAGATGGAAAACAAGACTGAAAAAGGGTGGGAAAATGATATGATTGAAAAAATTAAAATAAAAAAAAATAAGTTGAAATAAATGGAAATGAGATAGAGGAGAGAGTTCATGTTCTGAAGTTGTTACTCCGGCAGAAGATGAGGTGCTGTTATTCCAGTTTGAGTTGGACTTCAGTGGAACACATTGCAACAGGCCAAGAACAGACACGGGTGCCTGATGGTGTGCTGAAATGGCATGTGATGGGAAAGTCTGTGTCATGCTTATGGATGGACCAAAGGTGTTCTGTAAAGCTATCATCCAGTTTGTGTTTGGTCTCCGATGTAAAGTAGATTGTATTAGGAACAACAAATGCAACAGACAGGATTAAAGGAGGTGCACATGAATGCTACTTCACCTGAAACAAATGTTTAGGTCTTTGCAGGGAGGAAGTAAAGGGCAGGTGTTACACCTTCTGAGATTGTATGGGAAGGTGTTGTAGGCAGGGAATTGAGTGTGTTGGAGGAATGGGCCACGGTATTTTGGAGGGAACGGTCCCTGTAGAATGCTGACAGGGTAGAAAGCGGAGGATCTGTTTGGTGATGGCATCGTGCTGGAGTTAGCGAAAATGGCAAAGGATGATTCTTTGAATGCGGAAGGTGGCAGGATGAAAAGTGAAGACAAGGAAGACTCTATCCTGGTTTTGAGAGGGGTGAGAAACTTGGTGCAGGAGGTCTAATTGTGACATTTTCTTGCCCGCCTTCCATAACTCTTGACTCTTGTTGATAAAAATGTATCCAACTTGTGTGGCCTACCAAGAAGAGATTTATATTTGAGTGTCATAGCAATAAAGACAACAACCCACATTTCTAGGATACTGCAAATCATGAATGTCAGCCATTCATTATACTTACATTTGTTAACAAGTGTTTTGTGCGTTTTTGGGCTGGAGCTTGCGCTGGCTGAAATATCTCAATAACTACGCCAGCAGATAAAGGCTACAGTGGAATTAAACCTCCAATTGTCCTGATTTCCTTGCCATTGGATCTGTCATTTGTTCTGTCAAGATATGTGGAAGCTGCTATGCAACAGTTTCTTCACACTTAAAGATGTCTTAAATAGTTGTCTTTCTGCCCAAGTTTTCTCCCAAGTTTTTCAATGACTAGCAAAGGAGACGTGAACAGGATTGTGTTGTCTGGAAGCTTCTAGTCATGATCTGCAACAGGGGTGGCAGTTAGAAGGTGGCCATCGCAAGGATGCCTTTCAATAGCTGTAACTGCAACTGAGCAACCCTCTTTACAATACAATCTGCTCACTCCTAATAAGGAGGCTAAAAAAAGGTGCCCTAAAGATAGTTTGTCTCACCTGTCCTGGTTGGATAACCATGTCCAGAGGCATTACCTCTGGAAAGACAAGGGTAGTAAAATTTGCAACCTGGAACATCAGGATCCCCATGGACACTGAATGAAAACCCAGAGCATTGCCCAAGAATTCCAGCAATTGCTCTGTGAAGTCAGTGATGTGGAGAGGGACAGCTCAAGAAATTTCTAGGCAGCAAGACTTTCTTCTCGTAAGGGAAATCAGAAGAACACAGAATAGGACTTGCCATCAAGAATGAACTTCTGAACAGCTTCATGGGTTCCCTCTTTGAAGAAATGGATACCTCATAATAATTGTCTCAACTGGCAAAGGCATGTGGGATACTTGCCTTTATTAGCCAAGGCATAGAATATAGGGCAATGAGGTTATATTGGAGCTGTATAAAATGCTTGTTGGGCCACAGCTAGAGTACTTTATGTAGCTCTGGTCACCACACAGTAGGAAGGATGTGATTGCACTAGAAAGGACGCAGAGGAGATTCACCAGGATGTTGCATAGAATGGAACGTTTCAGTGAGTTGTGGTTCGATAAACTGGGGTTGTTTTCATTAGAACTGAATGAAGGTGTACAAAATTTTGGGGGCTATAGATAGAATAGATAGGAAGAAACGTTTCACCTTAGTAGAGGGGTCAATAACCAGAGGCATAGACTTAAGGTAAGGAGTTGGAGATTTAAAAGGGATCTGAGGAAATCCTTTTTAAAGGGTGATGAGAACCTGGAACTCAGTGCTTGAAAGGGTGATAGAGGCAGGAGCCCTAACAACATTTAAGAAACATTAGATGAATACTTAAAACGCCTTAGTAAACAAGACTAAGGACCAAGTGCTGGAAAATGGGATTAACATAGATGCTTGATGGCCAGCATAGATACAATGGGCCTCTTTTTGTGCTGTAAAACTCTGATACCAGGGAATTGAATGGGCACCTGAAGAGAAAAATTTGTAGAACTACAGGGAGAAGGTGAGATCTGAGACTTGCTAAATTGCTCTTTGCAGAGAACTGGAATGGCCTTGGTGGCCAAAGTAATTTCCTGTCCTGTAAAATATTTACAATCATTAATGAGTATTTGTTGCTTTCCCACAAGTTCCTTTGCTTGACATATTAATAAAAACTTGAATTGTGTATTAAGTTTAATTGAAATGCATCTTGGGTTTGTTTCCTTGACTTTTTTGTGTTTTTTTCAGTACCTATATCTTGTGGAAGCATTTTTGTTCGTGTCTGTAGATGGAAGAATAAAATGGGTGGTCAGATTTCCACTTGTGCTGTAAAGTTTAGAAAATTCAGAATCCATTAACGCTTGAAGATGACTGACTTAAAATTGTCTATGTTTTTAGAAAGATGTGTTCCAATTGAAAGATTTGGAGAAGATTGCCCCGAAGGAGAAAGGGATTAGTAGGTACCAATTTTATTGTCACTATTTTCTGCTCTCTTGCCTGTGAGGTTACAGTGTATGGAACTAGTTTTTGCACATTTAATCATGCATGCAATACATAATAGATAGTTGCATCAGTTGACAAAATTGGCATAATTTAGGAATATATGTAACAATTATATTTAAGAAGTTTAACTAGTATCTCAAAATGAATGGTAAAAGCAAATTACTGCGGATGCTAGAATGTAAAATGAAAACAGAAAATGCAAAAAAACCTCACGGCCTGGCATCACCTGTGGAGAAAGAATAGAAATAACATTTCATGTCAGAATGACTCTAAAAAATGATTTGCTTCAGTGACACAATTAGTAAACACAATGCCCTTTTACCTTTGGAAATGAATTCAATGCAACACTGATTGGATTAAAATGTTTCTATGTTAGCATGAGTGTATGTTGTGAAAAATTTCAAATGACTTTTGGTTTCAGCCTGGCCATAGGGAAAAAAATCCACAATCTGGTGCAAATTAACCATCTGAATAATTTATCGGAATCATAATCCTGTCAGTATCAAATTAGCATCCACTGTTACTAGGTAATATATTGAAGACAATTTAAGTTGACAATGCTGCATTTACAGGTGCTGCTAAAGCTTTATCACTAAGCTGTATTCTTGTTAAGACTACTTACTCATCTGCTTTTATATCATAGTTGTCATTCTCCCTCCTTTTATATTCAGAACATAATAGGTAGAAATTTCCCATTCTGCCTTCTATGGGAATCATAGCCAGCAGGACATGAACTATGAAAAGGTCCCTTGACTTTGGGCAGGATTTTCCAGTCTTGGGCTGAGCATGGCCTGAAAATCTCATCCAATGTGTTTCTTTGCGTGCCAGAAGAGGAGTATTAACATATTAGCAAAGGCTACTCCTTACACTTGATCATGAATCAGTGTCTCTGAAACTTGGTTTTCCAAAGATGTCAGTAAGAATTTAGCAACACCAATTTTTAATCCAACCGATTTATTTGATAGTAAATCCGCGAGCTTTCAACACTCTGTGTCTTCCTCAGGCAAATGCAGTATTCTGGTCTGCAATAGCACACATCAGCACAGACAGTCAGAGATTGCTGATTAGAATGCGAATCCTTACATCTAACCTGCTATTCAAGTGTTAAAGTGGCTAACAATGTGTGTGAAGGGAATCCTGAGCATTGTTAGAGAATTGTGTATTTTCTCCAGACAGCACAGTAAGTGAGGTTTTTTGCTAACCCAGGCAAGTTACGGGGGTTACAGATAGTGTGTCATGAAGCCAAGATCCCTGTTAAGACCGTCCTCATGTGTGCGGAGCTTGGCTATCAGTCTCTGCTCAGCGACTCTGCGCTGTCGTGTATCACGAAAGCCCCCTTGAAGAACATTTACCCGCAGGTCGGAGGCCGAATGCCCATGACTGCTGAAGTGTTCGCCCACAGGAAGGGAACTGTTTTGCCTGGTGATTGTTGAGCGATGCTCATTCATCCGCTGTCGTAGTGTCTGCATGGTCTCCCCAATGTACCATGCTTCGGGACATCCTTTCTTGCAACGTATTAGGTAGACAACGTTGGCCGAGTTGCAAGAGTATGTACTGTGCACCTGGTGAATGGTATCCTCACGTTTGATGATGTCGTCCATGTCTATGATCCGGCATGTCTTGCAGAGGTTGCTGTGGCAGGGTTGTGTGGTATTGTGGTCACTGTTCTCCTGAAGGTTGGGTAGTTTGCTGCGAACAATGATCTGTTTGAGGTTGTGCGGTTGTCTGAAAGCAAGAAGTGGGGGGGTGGGGATGGCCCTAGCGAGATGTTCATTGTCATCAATAATATGTTGAAGACTCCGGAGAAGATGTCGAAGCTTCTCCGCTCCGGGGAGGTACTGGACAACAAAGGGTACTCTGTCCACCGTGTCCCGTGTTCGTCTTCTGAGGAGATCAGTGTGGTTTATCGTTGTAGCACGTCGGAACTGTCGATCGATGAGTCGAGTGCCATATCCTGTTCTCACGAGGGCATCCTTCAGTGTCTGGAGGTGTCTGTCACGATCCTCCTCATCTGGGCAAATTCTGCGTATACGGAGGGCTTGTCCATAGGGAATGGCTTCTTTAACGTGTCTAGGGTGGAAGCTGGAGAAGTGGAGCATTGTGAGGTTGTCTGTCGGTTTGCGGTACAGTGAGGTGCTGAGGTGACCGTCCTTGATGGAGATGCGTGTGTCCAAGAATGCAACTGATTCTGGAGAATAGTCCATGGTGAGTCTGATGGTGGGATGGAACTTGTTGATATCATCATACAGTTGTTTCAATGATTGTTCACCATGAGTCCAAAGGAAAAAGATGTCATCAATGTATCTAGTATATAACCTTGGTTGGAGATCTTGTGTGGTGAAGAAGTCTTGTTCGAACCTGTGCATGAAGATGTTGGCATACTGAGGTGCGAATTTGGTCCCCATGGCTGTTCCATGTGTCTGGATGAAAAGCTGATTGTTGAAGGTGAAGACATTGTGGTCCAAGATGAAGCGGATGAGTTGTAAAATTGCATCCGGAAACTGGCAGTTGTTGGCATTGAGTACTGAGGCAGTTGCTGCAATACCATTGTCGTGGGGGATGTTGGTGTAGAGCGCCGAGACATCCATTGTGACAAGGAGTGTCCCTGGTTCTGCTGCTCCATGTGTGCTGAGTTTCTGTAGGAAGTCTGTAGTGTCAAGACAAAAGCTGGGGGTTCTTTGTACGATGGGTTTCAGGATGCCCTCGATATAGCCGGAGAAGTTCTCACACAGGGTCCCATTGCCCGATACGATGGGACGGCCGGGTATGTTTGCCTTGTGTATCTTTGGGAGGCAGTAGAGATCTCCAATGCGGGGAGTACGTGGAATGAGAGCCCGGAGGGTGTTCTGAAGGTCCGGATCAAAGGTTTTGATCAGAGTGTTGAGTTGACGAGTGTGTTGTTTGGTCGGATCTGCTGGTAACTGTCTGTAGTGTTTCTCATTGTTTAGTTGTCGGTACACTTCTTCACAGTAGTCCGTTGTGTGTTCAGTATGATGGTGGCGCCTCCTTTGTCTGCTGGTTTGATGACAATGTTGCGGTTGGTCTTGAGAGCACGGATGGCCTTGCGTTGTACTTGGGTGATGTTCGGGACTGTCTTGTAAGTGCGGTTGATAAATCTGGTGTTCACGCACCTCCTGATGGCTTGGGCATACATGTCCAGTCGGGGGCAGCGGCCTTCCGGAGGAGTCCAATTGGATTCATTCCTCTTCGGTTGCTGCACTGCGGATCCCTCTGTCGGCTGTTCTGGTTCATTAGCTGTCTCATTGAGTCCACTATTGGCCTCTTGGGGTTTGTGGAAGAACTCACGCCGCCTCATTCGCCTGATGAATTCCTCTGTATCTGCTGCGAGACTGATGGGGTCCATTTTGGTGGTGGGACAGAAATTGAGCCCTCGGCTGAGAACTTCGATTTCCTCTGATTGAAGTGTGTAGTCCGACAGGTTAACAATGGACCTCCCTGCGGTAGTGTTGTTTTCTACTGTGGTGCCAAGGGAGGTTTGGTTGTTGCTGGTGGCGATGCCGAGTTTTTCAAGTTTCCTGTTCTTGGTGTGCATGTAAATGGTGTAGTTTCTTTGTCTCATCTGCTTGGCAAAGTTTCGCAGCTGGTCTGCATCCTGAGTGCAAGTTGAGAATATGTATTCCATTTTACTTTCCAGGGTGCAGTGTTTGCTATAGAGCTGGTGTATGAGGTGATTGAGGAGTGTGAGAGAGGTGCGACGGCAAAGCCTCTCAGCGTAGTCTGTGTTATAGGTTGACCTGAGTGGGTTCGTGATC
This sequence comes from Sphyrna mokarran, assembly GCA_024679065.1. NCBI lineage: Eukaryota > Metazoa > Chordata > Chondrichthyes > Carcharhiniformes > Carcharhinidae > Sphyrna > Sphyrna mokarran. The sequence continues at coordinate 128,400,421 of JAGIQG010000001.1, read as the reverse complement.
TGTAGTCCCTTTGGTATCCTGTCTGCTTTCTTGCATCTCTGTAGAAACTTGATGTCTGTGTCGATATGTGCAATCCTCTTGGAGATCCTCTCCACTTGGATCCGGCAGTATGCGGTGTCTATAGTAGTCATGATGTAAAGATGCCGGCGTTGGATTGGGGTGTGAGTGCATTTTGAGCCTAGCGCTTCCAGATGTACCACTCTGCCAGTGACCATTAAGGACGCAGTGTCATTAACATCTATGCCCCAATCTGTTGTTAGACTGTCCACGTAATTGAAGAAACTATTGGTGCACCGTGAGTAATGGCTGGGCTACATTATTTTGTTATTGAAAATTAACCATTTCTTCACATTTCCTACGGAATTCTAAAACAGGTGGCAACATGCTATGTCTGATTGCATTGAGTGACTGGATTTTCTGAAGTCCACAAAGTCCTAGATTGTACTCATGTGCCATTCTTATTCTTGATCAGTGGCCAGGTAAATGCCCATGGATAAAGACAACCGTCATTCAGCCTGAAACTTGTTTATGACTAGCAGCAAATTATTATATTTCTGCTCAGTGCTATAAAAATGCTTTTATTGTAAAGTTGTCCACCATGCCAACTGTCAAGTATTTAGAACATAGAACATTACAGCACAGAACAGGCCCTTCGGCCTTCGATGTTGCGCCGACCAATATAAAAAGCAATGACCTCCAAACTAAACCATTCCCTTCTCTTCCATATACTTATCAACTAACCTCTTAAACGCCACCAAACTTGGCGCATCTACAACTGCTGCAGGCAGGGCATTCCACTCCCGAACCACCCTTTGGGTAAAGAACCTACCTCTGATATCCGTCCTATAACTATCACCCCTTAATTTAAAGCTGTGTCCCCTCGTGCTAGCTTTCTCCATCCTAGGAAAAAGGCTATCACTGTCCACCCTATCTAAACCTCTAATCATCTTATATGTTTCGATTAGGTCCCCTCTTAGCCGCCTCCTTTCTAACGAAAACAACCTCAAATCCCTCAGCCTCTCTTCATAAGACCTGCCCTCCATACCAGGCAACATCCTGGTAAACCTCCTCTGTACCCTCTCCAATGCCTCCACATCTTTCTTATAATGTGGGGACCAGAACTGCACACAATACTCCAAGTGCGGCCGCACTAGAGTTTTGTACAGTTGCAACATGACGTTGCGGCTCCGAAATTCAATCCCCCTACCAATAAAAGCTAAGACTCCATATGCCTTCTTAACAACCTTATCGACTTGACTGCCTACTTTCAGGGATCTATGCACAAATACACCAAGATCCCTCTGTTCATCAACACTAATAAGAATCCTACCATTAGCCCTATACTCTATAGATTTATACATTTAAATCTAAAATACATACAACCCTATACATTTATTATTCCTGCCAAAGTGCATTACCTCACACTTTTCCACATTAAACTCCATTTGCCACCTCTCGGCCCAGCTCTGCAACTTGTCCAAGTCTCTCTGCAAACTATAACACCCCTCTTCACTATCTACCACTCCACCGACTTTAGTGTCATCTGCAAATTTACTGATCCATCCCTCAATACCCTCATCCAGATCATTTATAAAAATTACAAACAGCAGGGGCCCCAAAACAGACCCCTGAGGCACACCACTCGTCACCGAACTCCACGATGAATATCTCCCATCAACCACCACCCTCTGTCTTCTATCTGCTAGCCAATTCCTAATCAATTAGCTAAATCACCCTCTATCCCATACATCTGCATTTTCTGCAGAAGCCTTCCATGGGCCACCTTATCGAACGCCTTACTAAAGTCCATATATACCACATCAACTGCCTTACCCCCATCCACCTCTTTGGTCACTTTTTCAAAAAACTCAATAAGGTTAGTAAGGCACGACCTACCCTTCACAAAACCATGCTGACTATCCCCAATCAATTCATTTCTCTCTAAATAACTATAAATCCTATCCCTAATAATTCTCTCCAATACTTTGCCCACAACAGAAGTAAGACTCACTGGCCTATAATTCCCAGGAAAGTCTCTCTTCCCCTTCTTGAACAACGGGACCACATTCGCTATCCTCCAGTCCTCCGGAACCACACCCGTAACCAACGACGACCTGAAGATCAGAGCCAGAGGCTCTGCAATCTCCTCTCTTGCCTCCCAGAGAATCCTAGGGTAAATCCCGTCCGGCCCAGGGGACTTATCCAACTTCAAACCCTCGAGAATATCTAGCACATCCTCCCTATCTACTTCAATACTTTCCAGTTTGCAACCCTGTACCTCAGTGTTCTCCATAACTACATTTACATCACCCTGCGTGAATACCGAAGAGAAATATTTATTCAGTGCCTCTCCAATCTCTTCAGGCTCCACGCACAACTTCCCACTGCTGTCTATGACTGGCCCTAATCTTGTCCTAACCAATCTTCTATTCTTAACATATCTAAAGAAAGCTTTAGGATTCTCCTTAATCCTATCAGCCAAAGTCTTCTCGTGTCCCCTCTTAGCTCTCCTCAATTCACTCTTTAGCTCCCTCCTGGCTAATCTATAGCTATCCATTGCACTAACTGAGCCTTCAAGCCTCATCCTGACATAAGCCTCCTTTTTCCTTTTAACCAGCGAATCAACTTTTTTCGTACACCAAGGTTCCCTTACTTGACCATTTCCTCCTTGCCTGACAGGGACATACTTATCAAGGACTCGCAGCAGCTGCTCCTTGAATAAGCTCCACATTCCAGATGTTCCCAGTCCCTGTAGTTTCCTAGTCCAATCTATGCACCCTAATTCTCTCCTGATGGCCTCATAATTACCCTTCCCCCAGCTATAACTACTGCCCCCAGCTTCATGCCTATCCCTATCCATTACTAAGGTGAACGTAACCGAATTGTGGTCACTATCACCAAAATGTTCACTAACTTCCAAGCCTAACACCTGGTCTGGCTCATTGCCCAGCACCAAATCCAATGTAGCCTCACCTCTAGTTGGCCTATCTACATACTGAGTCAAAAAACCTTCCTGCACACTTTGTACGAAAACTGACCCCTCTAACGAGCTAGAGCTATAGCTATTCCAATCAATATTAGTAAAGTTAAAGTCCCCCATAACAATTACCCTATTACTTTCACTCCTGACCAGAATTGACTTGGCAATCCTTTCCTCAACCTCTCTAGAACTTTTAGGAGGTCTATAAAAGACTCCCAACAGGGTGACCTCTCCTCTCCTGTTTCTAATCTCAGCCCATACTACCTCAACAGACAAGTCCTCATCAAACTTCTTTTCTGTCACTGTAATACAGTCTTTGACTAATAATGCCACTCCTCCCCCCCTTCTACCTCCTTCTCTACTCCGACTAAAGCATTTGAACCCCGGAACCTGCAACATCCATTCTTGTCCCTGCTCTACCCAAGTCTCTGAAATGGCCACAACATCGAAGTTCCAGGTACTGGTCCAAGCTGCAAGTTCCTCCCCCTTATTGCGAATACTCCTTGCATTAAAGTATACGCATTTCAAACCATGCCCTACCCCACCCGTACGCTGCTGTGTTTTACAGCTTTCCTCTATGACCCCCTTACTCTCATCCCTCTTAGCACCCCAACTACTTAGGATCCCACCCCCCCCCCCCGAATCAGTTTAAAGCCCCCTGCATAGCCTTAGCAAATTTTCCCCCCAAGATATTAGTTCCCCTCTGGTTCAGGTGTAGACCATCTCTCTTGTAGAGGTCCCACCTATCCCAGAATGAGTCCCAATTGTTCAGGAACCTGAACCCCTCCCTCCTGCACCATCCCCGCAGCCACGAGTTCAAACACTCCCTCTCTCTGTTCTTCTCTAACTATCCCTTGGCACAGGCAAGAGTCCAGAGATAACCACTCTGCCAATTTTGGCCCTAAGCTTCCACCCCGACTCCATAAATTTCTGTTTAATATCCCCTTCCCTCGTCCTTCCTATATCATGTGTCCCTACATGAACTATGACTTGGGGCTGACTCCCCTCTCCCTTAAGAATCTTAAAAACCCGATCTGCGACATCCTGGACCCCAGCCCCTGGGAGGCAACACACCAGCCCTGAGTCACTTTTATTACTACTTACTCTCCTATCTGTCCCTCTAACTATGGAGTCTCCAATTACTAGGCCCAATCTCTTATTCCCCCTACCCACCTGAGCATTCTCAGCAGGCTCACCCCCAGAGACCTGCTCCCTTTGGTCATCTCCAGTTGATTCTTCCTCAACTGTAGCCTCCAAGACAGAAAATTTGTTTTGGAGGGGAACAGCCCCAGGGGATTGTCTACCCGATTGCTTCTTACCCCTCCTCCTAATAGTTACCCAAGAATCACTTTTAGGAGTGACTATCTCTTTGTTACTCCTGCCAATATCCTCCTCAACCTCTCGAATTACCCTGAGTTCCTCTAATTCCAGCTCCAGCTCCAGCTCCTTAACACGATCCTCAAGGAGCTGCAAATGTGCCCACTTCCTGCAGGTGTAATCAGCAGGAATACTACTGGTGTCCCTCACCTCGTACATACCGCAGGAGGTGCAACGGACTGCCTGCACTGCCATCCCTGATACTTTAATTTCCAGGAGAGAGAAAAAAAAACTTCCCACACACTTATTATTAGGTTAGAGGAGGGGGGAGGGTGGGATACTCTATCTGTGTAGAGTATCGGGTTTGGTTTCCTGGAGCTCAAGGCTACCCTCTGCAGCCATTTAGAGAATGATACTTAAGTGTGCTCCTAAAATTGCAACTGAGCAGCAAGTATCTTCATAGTGAATTTTAGAAGGTGTTATTGATCTGGGGACATCTTGTTGTTTAATTGGGAGCTACATCCTGCACACCTCTGGCTTACAAAGGACTCTCCATGAGAAAAGTGCAGCAAAGAAATTTAAAACAAAATTGCAGTTTACAAAATATATTCTGGTATTGGAGGCATTCTATTGTTTATTGTATCTACCCATTACATAAACAGTCCTGTGTACATCTTTTCTCTCCCTGCCACAGATATATCATCACTTATCTAAAAAGGCCCACTCCGTGAGCATCAATTTTCTCAGCCCGCAATCATGCCACACACATACAAATATACATATGAATTATGATTAGGCCATTCGGTCCTCAGACAAGAGAGCCAACTCTGCCCTTCAATAAGATCATGACTGATCTGACTTTAACATCAACTCCACAGTTCTTCTTCTTCCTGTTATCCTTTCACGCCTTGAATATCAAGCATCTAACCACCTCTGCCTTAAAAATATTGAAAGAGTTTACTTTCACCATCTTTTGAAAAAGTGTTCCAAAGAATCACGAATCTCAGAGAAAATATTTTCTTATTTCTGTCTTAAATGGGCAAATCTTTACTTTTAAACAGTAACACCATTTTTAGATTCTTCCACAAAAGGAAACATCTCTCTACATCCGACTCATCAAGATTCCTCAGGATTTTATATGTTTTAATCGAGTCACCCCTTACTCTTCTAAACTCTGGTGGGTACAAACTTAGCTTGTCCAATCTTTCCATGTGAGAAATCTTTCCATTTCCGGTATGAGTCAAGTAAACCTTCTCTGAATTGCTTGCAATACATTTACATCCTTCCTTAAATAAGGAGCCCACTACGGTACATAGTACTCTTTGTTTTCCAGTTATAGAGTACCCTGTATAACTGAGAACAAAGAATCTGTGACCTAAAGAACAGATGGTGGATGGAAAAAGCGCTGAAGGTTCAGTAACTCACCAACAACCACAATGCGTGTGACTTCTTCAGCACAATTAAAATCATTAAGAAGACAAACTACAGAGATTACAGAGGAGTTCTCTACTCTACGATGTGAGAGAGATTATCGCAGGAATCCTCCTCAACCTGTGGCAAAGTCTGCGGCTCCAAGATTGGATTATTCAGTCACTGCAGAACTCATCTCCCCAGAGAGGAAACAAATCATCCTCAACCCTGAGGGACCCACCTGTCTGAGAGCCAAAAACAGGAAGGCGCTCATCAAAGAGTAAGAGCACTTCAAGGACCACCTCAACCAAGATGCAGCCTTCGGTGCAAGCGCCCTCAACATCACCCTGCAGCACCCCAATGCAACTCCAGCTCGCAGTGAGATGAAAAAGTCATCCGAAAGTTTAAAAAAAAGACCTCTGGCACAGATGGAATGCCTGTTGAAGTATTAAAATGTGGCAGCAAGGCACTCTTTGACAAGAATCCGTAACCCCGTCATCCTTGTCTGGAAGGAAGAGAGCATGTTAGGAGATTTCAGAGAAATCTTACTTGTGAGCTGTCTTCAAGAAAGAAGACAAACTACAGAGATTACAGAGGAGTTCTCTACTCTACGATGTGAGAGAGATTATCGCAGGAATCCTCCTCAACCTGTGGCAAAGTCTGCGGCTCCAAGATTGGATTATTCAGTCACTGCAGAACTCATCTCCCCAGAGAGGAAACAAATCATCCTCAACCCTGAGTGATTGCCAAAGAAGAAGGAAAGTATAACTGAAACACATACTCTCTACTTTTATATTCAATTGCCCTCGTAATAAACAATAACATTCTATTAGCTTTTCTAATTACTTGCTGTACCTGCATATTAAGCATTTGCAATTCATGTACTCGGGCATCTCACAACTCTGCATTCTCTCACTATTTAGATAATATGCTTATTTTCTATTCTTCTGGCCAAAATGGACAATTTCACATTTTTCCACATTATACACTATTTGCCAAATTTTTTGAAGTATCTTTACCAAATTTTAGCCATGTGATGTTCTCTTCATAGCTTTCCTACGTCCCTTTGGCATAATCAAAGTTAGCAACTGCACATTTGATCCCTTTATCCAAGTCATTTATACCGCAGTAAAGTGCGTTGTGGCTATGAACCCTTCATAGAATCTGTGAAGGGTTCTATACAATAACTCCAGCTGGCTCATTTTTCATTAATATAACCATAACAAAGGAAATGTTTTAATGGATTCTTTCTTGTCATCAGGATATTGCAATGTTTCACAATACTTTTGTAATGTATTTATAATATAAATAAGTATAGCAACCAATTAGCACACAACAAGGTCCCGCAAACTGCAATATGAAAATTTACTATTGGTCTAGTTTTTGGATAAGGATTCATGAAGAACTCTTGCTTTGAACAGCACCACAAAATCTTGGATTGACAGACAGGGCTCATTCAAAGACAAACTTTTGAAAGCATGTCAACCTAGGTTGAGTTCCACTGGAGCTTTTTTGATTTGATTTATTATTGTCACATGTATTGGTATATAGTGAAAAGTATTGTTTCTTGCACTCTATGCAGAAAAGGCATACTATTCATAGAGAAGGAAAGGAGAAGGTGCAGAATGTAGTATTATAGTCATCACTAGGGTGAAGAGAAAAATTAGTTAATGTGAGGTAGGTCCATTGAAAAAATCTGATGGCAGCAGGGAAGAAGCTGATCTTGAGTTGGTTAGTACATGTCCTCAGACTTTTGTGTTCTTTTTCCCCCAGTGGACCAAGATGCAAAGAGTATGTCCAGGATGCGTGGTGTTTTTAATTATGTCGGCTGCTTTTCTGAGGCAATGGGAAGTGTAGACAGTGGGTGGATGGCTGGGTTGAGTGATGGACTGGACTTTGTTCGTGACCTTTTATAGTTTCTTGCGGTCTTGGGCAGAGCAGGAGCCATACCAAGCTGTGATACAATCAGAAAGAATGCTTTCTGTTGGTACATTGGTGAGAGTCATAGTGGACATACCAAATTTCCGTCGTCTTCTGAGAAAGTAGAGGCATTGAACTCTTTACCTTAAGTCAGAGACCATTGTGCCACCACTGAGCCAAGGCTGATGCTATGGACAATAATTGGTCCCTCAAAGGAAAAGCGATGTATGCTCCTTCCATGTATCAGAACTCAGCTGTGCAACAGCACAGGAAAGCGACTTAAATTCAAAAGTTCAACAGTACGATACCATAAATTAATCATAATCTCAGCCACCCAAGCACAAGTGTTTAATCAACCTTGTCACAACAGTTAGTGATAATCAATGAAACACAATAAGCTTTTGTTTCTGGCTAGCTGTAGTTTAGATGGGCTGGTGAAACTCTTGTCATGCAGCCAAAACCTTTCTGTCTTGAAATAATTTGAATAATTTTCAGTTGGTTAGCTGTGAGGGACAAGTGCTAAGTGTTGATATGTTTTTATTGTTTTAGCCTCCATGTCAGTGAAGGAAGTACTGCAGAGTCTAGTTGATGATGGAATGGTGGACACTGATCGAATTGGAACTTCTAATTACTTCTGGGCATTTCCAAGTAAAACTCTTCATGTCAGAAAAAGGAAGCTGGAGCAACTGGAGAGTCAGGTAAATGTTGTAGTGTCTGAGATGACCAAAAGATTTGGGTTTAAAGGAATACTTGTCATCTGTATTGAATCTAAAATGAATATTTAATTGAAATGAATATTTGGAGTTGAATGAGCAAAACCTTGTCAGAACAGTTTCTGACAACTGATGTTTCGTTTGTTTGTCTGTTTTTCAACAGCTTGCCCATGTGTAGTGATACCATTTTAGAAATACATATTATAGAAAATGGTAGGAGCCAGATGAGATGTTAGTCTCATCTAACTTGATTTTATCTTAAACTTTTGAATTGGTCTGTTATTTTCTTTTTTTTTCCCCAGTCCCATAAAACTTGATCCTTTTGGTTTTACCTTGAAACTCAATACACTGAATTTAAAAATTGCTAATCTGACCATTGTAGCTTTACTGGATAGACCAACATTCACTGCCTATCCCTAATTTCCTTTGAGAAGACGGGGTTGACCTACCTACCTTGACGCAGTACAAATGGTGTAAATGCACCCAGTGTTGTTATGGAGGGAGTTCTAGGGTTTTGACCCAACAACAGTGAAGGAACAGTGCTATATTCCCAAATCAGGAAGCTGAGTTGTTTGATGGGGAACTTGCAGATGGTAATGTCCCCATGCGTCTGCTGTCCTTGTCCCTCTAGACGGTAGTAGTCATGAGTTTGGAAGGTGCTGTCTAAGAGGCCTTGATGAGTTCCTGCAATTCATCTTGTAAATGGTAAACACTGCTGCTATAGTGCATCTGTGATGAAGGGAATGAATGTTTGTTAAAGGAATGTCACCGGCTGCTTTGTCTCGGGTGGTGTGAAACTCTTTGATTGTTGTTAGAGCTGCACCATCCAAGCATGAGGAAAGTATTCCATGGTTACACTCCTGAAATGTGATTTGCAGATTATGGACATGTTTTGGAGAGTCAGGAGTGAGTTACTCACCGCAGGATTCCTAAGTGTCAGACCTGCTCTAGTAGCCACAATATTTATACAGCTAATCCAGGTGTGTTTCTAGCTAATCACCAATTGTCTGAGATTTGGGACTTTAAGTTTTCCACTTTAGATGTTGCTGCAGGCCATTATTTATGGCCAGTTGGCTGGGGGCAATATTCTTACCTGCTTGGGAATATATTGGGTGTGTTTGAAAATTTCTTGTAACTTTCAGCTGAAAAGATGCTGCAGTTCAGTGATAGAATTTCCACCACTAGATGTCGTATGGTGTTGGATTCTAATTGGAGACACCAGTGGTGACAAATTGACGTACATCGTCACTGAGAGCAATAAAACCTGCTTTAAAGGGCAGTGCACAAAAATATTGTTTTCTAATATTGTCATTTTGGTATAAGATGAAATTATTTTTTAAAAACTATGTTTTAAGTTGTCCTGCAGTGTGAATACATTCCTCTCCGCCTTTTAAGAATTAGCATTTAGCAATATTTTATATAATCCCTAATAAATGTTGGAAGATCATTTCTCTGATTAAGCACCGTTAAAGTGGTGATGTGCGTTCTTTAAAATGAATTTAATGAATGAGGATGTATTGGTGCAGTGTGCATTCAGGGTGTATTCTTAGCTGTGGTGCTAGAATGCTTGGCTGAGACAAGGAGTAGGAACCAATAGATGTGGTGAATTTAAAAATCTCTTAGTGGTAGAGCAAAAGTACTGTTGTAAAGGCCTGGCATCTTGTTAGGGCATGATATGTGTGATTGTGGACTCATTAGTATTATGTTTTTAAAATTAAATGTAATTTTGTTCCTTTTTCTAACCTGAATGTAAATAAATTGATTGGTTTATTGATGTACAGGCCATTAGTAAAGTACACACTAGATAGTTAGTGAATCTCTATTCTGTGCTTTTTTTAAGGGACATCAGTAACTATGCTAAGGTGAATATAGTATCTAGAATAAAATTAGCAACATAAAACATTTTTAACTTGTTCTGCATATAAAACCATAATTATTTTTTAAAAAAAGAAGCAACAACTTCAGTGTGATACGGAATAGTTTCACTTTGTGCTGATGGTACAGTTGCAATGCAATGACAGCCTAAATTTGATGCAGAAATTGACATTGATTGCAAGGAATTAATATTATTCTAGCTTCCTCCATTCAATACTGTAATTTATTTTGAAAATAATTGGGATAGAGTAATGAATGGTTTTGACAGATGCACGATAATGCCCAGTGTTAGCACAATCAAGCGCTTATAGAATCATAGAACTCTACGGTGCACTTGTGTGTCAGATTCACTCAAGTCCGTGTTCCTTTAGAATAATCCCCTTTGGCACAGATTCCATTTTGGCTGATCATGCCTTTGAAATTCAAGGTGCCATATAAATGCAAGCAGTTGTTTATATCCACAGTGGCTTAGTGGTTAGCTTTGCTGCCTCACAACACCAAGGGACCTGGGTTTCATTCTTGGCTTGGGTCACTGTCTTTGTGGTGTTTGCCCATTCTCCCCGAGTCTGCATGGGTTTCCTTCAGGTGCTCTGGTTTTCTCCCACAGTCCCAAAAGCATGCAGGTTAAGTGCATTGGCCATGCTAAATTTTCCCTCAGTGTCCCTGAACAGGTGCCAGAGTGTGGCGACTAAGAGGTTTGCACAGTAACTTCATTACAGTAGGAATGTAACGCGAATAAATAAATTTAAACTATAAAGCTTGTGAATCTTAAATTCTAATTATACTACTTTCTAAATTTGCTTTTTGAATTTTATTTCTCCTTTTCCCTTTGCAGCTCATTGAAGGAACCCAAAGGAAACAAAGTTTACAGGAAAGAGTTGAGAAAGCCAGAGTGGGGCGCCAGAATACAGTAAGAAATCTTACATTGAAACTTGGGTCTACCTAGACAAAAATGATAAGATTGGTAAAATGTGTTTTTTTCTTAATTGGCTAATCTCAGTTTGAGCAATTAAAAACTACTTGAATTTTTATTTGAGAACCTATAGTTTGGCATTATCATGACAAGCTTTCACATCCTCCTATAATGTGACTCCCAGAATTGCACACAGTTCTCTAGCTATAGCCCAATCAACATTTTATATAGTTACAATATAACGTCCCTGTTCTTATCCTCATGCTTCGGCTAATAATGGCAGGAATACCATATTTTTATTAATCTTTTTAATCTTTTTATTCACCTGCTGTGCTACCTTAAGGGACTGGTATACGTACATGCCAAAATCTGTCTGATCCTCATATTTAAATGGATTTCATCAAGAATAGATTATATTAGCCTGCCTATCAAATAAACAGTCTGAGTTTCTATGGCTACTCAAGATATTCTGCTTTCCCAACATATGCATGGAGTGACTAGTAGTAGTAGGGTGTGTAACATTTCAAATACAAGCAAACATTTTGTATCCCAGCAAAGCCAATCAACAATGTTTGGTAACTCTAATTTACTGTGTGGTCCTCACAGATACAGCAAATGTGTTTGACAAAAATCAGCATGACATACAATGTTTCTGGCATTACTGATGGAGAAAATTAAGTGAAGAGTTTTTTTCAATTCCTCCCAAGTACAAAATTAATTGTGTTTTCTTAAATATGTCGGCAATGTTATATTCATGTAGCCTGAAACTATGACAAATCGTTGGAGACCTTCAACTTACTGGGGATAAAAAGTAGTGGAGTAAATGTGTAGTGGTCCATTTTGATAGGTCAAATGGAACGAAGGAGTATAATATCAAGGGTAAGACTCTTAGCAGAGTAGAGGATCAGAAGGACCTTGGGGTCCGGGTCCATAGGACTCTTAAATCGGCCTTGCAGGTAGAGGATGTGGTTAAGAAGACGCATGGCGTACTGGCCTTCATCAATTGAGGGATTGAGTTTAGGAGTTGGAGATAATGTCTTTATTATAAGTGGGGTCTGACCAGGGTATTTATAAGACCTTAGTCAGTCCTCACTTGGAGTACTGTGCTCAGTTCTGATTGCCTCGTTACAGGAGAGATGTGGAAGCTGTTGAAAGGGTGCAGAGGAGATTTAAAAGGATGTTGCCTGGATTGGGTGGCATGCCTTATGAGGATAGGTTGAGGGAGCTCAGTCTTTTCTTCTTGGAGAGACGAAGGATGAGAGGCGACCTGATAGAAGTACATAAGATGTTGAGAGGCATAAATTGAGTGGATTCCTGAGAGGCCTTTTCCCATTGCTGAAATGGTTGCTACAAGACGACACAGGTTTAAGGTGCTGGGGAGTAGAAACAGAAGAGATGTCAGGGGTAAGTTTTTCACTCAGGGTGGTGGGTGAGTGGAATCGGCTGCCAGCGGTGATGATGGAGGCAAATTCGATAGGGTCTTTTGAGAGACTTCTGAATGAGTAGGTGGGACTTAATAGGATTGTGAATTATAGGTAAGCCTAGTAGGTAGGGATATGATCAGCACCACTTGTGGGCCAAAGGGTCTGTTTGTGCTCTAGTTTTTCTATGTTCTGTGTCCTAAGCTCTAATTGTTGGATGATACAATGAAATTGTAATGCCATATTTGCAGGAATATGCTGCATTGCTGAAATTTACTTGTAACATTTGGATTCTGCTTAAGTCTTAATTTTTATATGTCTCACTTCTGTGACATACAGTAACATGTTCATTAAATGATTGCAAAATGTTATTTTCAAGAACTTTGTGGCATGTCACTAGGAAGCTGCACTCTGATTTAAGAACATTGGAATAGGAGTAAACAATTCAGCCCCTGAGCCTGCTCTGCCGCTCAGCTATGTCATGGCTGATTGTTGACCTCAGTGCAAGAAAATGGCATTATCTCCACATCCTTTGATGCATTTAGTATCTAGAAATCTATTAATTTTTATCTTGAACATGAGCCTTTATTTGCTCATCACTCTCATACTCGCTAACCTGCATGGGCTCCCAGCAACACTTTAATTTTAAAATTAGCATCCTTGTTTCCAAATCTCTCCGCAGCCTCAGGTCTCCTCCGGTCCTGGAACCCTCTTAAAGCTCTCCAATTTTAACAGCTTATTTTTGACCTCTTCATCGTCAGCAGTCTTCATTCCATGTGCTCTGGAATTCCCTCCCTAAGCCTCTGCACCATACTGCCTTTCTGCTTTTTAAGATTCTACATTTGAAAGTCTACCTCTTTGATCAGATTTTTGGTCATCTACTCTAACATTGTTTTGTGGTTCAATATCAGGTTTTGTTAAGTTTTTTGAAGTATCCTGGGGTGGTTTACCAAATGAAAGGCACCTTCTAAATGCAAGTTCTTAGTATTCTTGGAGGAATATTTCCCATCTTGCTGCCATATGAGTATTGAGAAAGAATCATGTAGTGCAAGACTTGAATTAATGTCAGAAGAAGTATTGTCATTGTGAACACCTAGTAAGATATCTTTACAAAACATGGTGTATAATAACTAGATGCTTTTGCATGCTCAAATCTTTCTTGAAAAGAAACCTGCCTGGTTACATTTTTCAAAAGTTTTTTTTAAACCTATTTTTGACCTCTTCCACTTCTATATAATTTCTTTCCTACTACTGCTTGGATCTGATCAACAAGTAAAGTACATTGAAGATGCTGTATGAATATAATTTGTTTCTATTTGGATTTGAAAAATATGGAAGGCAGAAAAATATCTGTCTGTTAAGCTTTCAGAAAACCAGTATCCAAGACAAATATCAGGACCAATCTTGTTATCCATGTAGCTATTAATTCAGTTCAACTTACTTACTGACCTTTGATTCAGTGAAAATCCATTTTACTGGGAAAAGATGCCACTGTGTGGAAAAAAAAATTATTGCCAGGTAGGAGTAATAAAGCAGAAATAATGCAGCAATAACTTGACTAGAATAGAACAGATTTAATTGAGCCCATTGCCAATTTATGTTGACATATCTCTCAATTACTACTTAATAAAACCTATCCCAAAATTGTTTTGGATATAAATTGTCATTTAAAGGGAAGCTAAGGTTTAAAAGGACTTCAGATTTCACTGTACACCCTATTACCCCATAAAATAACGGGGTATTATGATCCTGTCATATATGATCCTGTTGATTAACAGGCAACAGCACATATTTGCTTTAAAGTGTGACATGTTTACATCCTAAAACATCACAATTTTGTTGAAAGTTTAACAAGTCAATGCTAAGTGTAAAAAGTGTCAATAAAGCTGAAGAAGCTGGCTAGCATGTTATTAAAGAAAAACTGCAGACGATATCTTGCAAACGGTGGTGACACAGTGGTCAGCACTGCTGCCTCACAGCATCAGGGACTCGGGCTCAATTCCAGTCTCGGGTTGCAGTTTGTGTGGAATTTGCACGTTCTTCCCATGTCTGAATGGGTTTCCTCTAGGTCTTCAGTTTCCTCCCACAATTCAAAGATATGCAGGTTCATTTGATTGGCCTTGCTAAATTACTTCTTTGTACCAGAGAGATTAGCAGGGTAAATATGTGAGTTGTGGGCTGGGTGGGATTATTGTCATTGCAGGCTGAATGGCCTTTACTGCACTGTAGGGATTCTATGAAATGAGTTCTGAATGATCATTCAGAAAACTATATGTTGAATGGATCAAATTATTGAATACTTTTTGAAAACTGCTTTATCCACAATTTCTTTGACTTGGTTGCTATAGCTTATAGTATGAAAGATTGCATATTTCACAAAAGTTTTGATGACTTACCTATGAACTATTTTGGGGGGGTTTTCTGTGTATACTCTTATTGAGTTGGACTTTGCCAGAGAAATAAGTGAGATGAACAGAGGTCGCTGTCATTTAGATGGAAATTGGACAACAACATCTGGCATCCGAGTGAGATTGTTCTGTTGTTAGCTTTGCATTGGGACTTTCTCACTAGGATGTAAAGAGGTGTGCCATAAATGTTGGCCTTGCTAGGAACATTCTATAAATGAATTTTTAAAAAATCTCAGTCTTGGTTTCAATTGTAATGAAAATCCTTATTGCTGGCCTGGAAAATTCTTATGGGAGAGCAGTACGAACAGTGTCAAGTCTGTTGGGATTTGAATTTTTTGCTGGTTCATCAATCCAAACTTTTGGTTTACTAGATCAGCGATGAGGCAATAACCTTCTAATGTACGTGGAATTTTTAAATTGAAAAATTCTTATGTAACTTGTACAGTTGCTGATTTAGGCATTTTTAGTTACATAGTGGTTTTGGGAGCACTGCTGCTGACTATAGCATGTATTGTATGATTGAGGCTAATAAAGTGGAATACCAACCGAAGACAGCTTTTTAATCACTGAGGCTACTTCCTGGATATCATGTAGCTGGCTGTTAGGTAGGAACATATCAAACTCAACTGTGATGCCCTACCTTGCTATGGCCAAAAGGCCTGAGGGTATGCATTAGGCATGCTCGCTGTGATGAGGTACCAATGAGCTCCTGATATTGCAGAATAAATCACAGGTTTCAAAAAGGCTAAGAAAATCTGTTTTTAAAATTCTTCACTATTTATGGAAATACCTTGTAGGATCAAATTAGGTTGAACTTCCTACATCTGTTTGAAAGATGCTGTGCATAGCAACAATATTTTATTTCGTTAGCTGTAAAACATGTTGGAGCGATTGAAGGGTGTGAGAGATGTTTTTTATAAATGCTATTTTTTTCCTTATTTTTGTGGACATTTTTTTTGTCCCTTTTTCCAAGGAAAATTTGTGAAAAAGATTCTTTTTCAATGGTGTTTTTAGATCTAAGTCTGTTTGCATGGGCTTGAAAAGGAAGGCTGTCAATCACAAACATTCATTAAAGATATATTAAAACAAACTTATGTTGTTATCCAGTAGAACTGGATACCAACATTTCCAGATATAGAATGTTACCCCTCTAAAGAGATTTCAAAAATTATTCATACTGTGAGATGATGAACTGTTTCTTCCTGTTGAGCTTTGCATTATGCTAGTTTTGAAGAGTTTGTGTGATTGCAGATTTGTCAGCAGTACTTTTAGCCAATTCCTGAGAGTATTCAGGAACCAGACGCCAACTTCTGATGGGGTAGAAATGAGTTGCACAAAGACCTACATATTGACAAATGAAAATTGTGAAAAGATAAACCATTGGCGTTTTCTGATGTGGAAAGGCCAGAAACTCTGGAAGAAATCAAAAAGCATTAAAGGACATGTTCAAGTGATAGCAGACCATGCCTAAAAAGCAGGCAGCTGGTGATTGAATATTGCACCAAGCATAATACTTAACACAACCATTGATTGCCAAGGTATATCTTTTGCCATTTCCAGAAAGTCTATAAATACACAAGCAACAACCTCCCACCGATCTGTTTTTAGTGGGTGAATGCATTATTCTGGAAATTGGAATTCTATGTCAGTTGTAGAATCCCAATTCAGATACAAATGGATAAAGTGGCTCATATGAAGGTTTAAAAAATAGCCATGAAAAATGAACTTTTATTTTTCTACAGCGATGAGGAGCAGGAAAGAATTGATCTGTATTCCACTAATAGCCCAATCAACTTTGACAAGGGGTTGTCTGGATTTGAAACATCAGCTCTTTTCTCTCCTTACAGAAGCTGTCAGACCTGCTGAGATTTTCCAGCATTTTCTCTTTTTGTTTCAGATTCCACCATCTGCAGTAATTTGCTTTTAGCCCAATTTGCTAACTGACTTAATATGGGAGCTGGCTGATTTTGTTAAAAATAGATTTGCATTTATACTACCACAGAACAGCACAGTAGTACTGCTGCTTCACAGCTCTAGAGATCCAGGTTCGATTCCTGGCTTGGGTCACTGTCTGTGTGGAGTTTGCACATTCTCCTGGTGTCTGTGTGGGTTTCCTCCGGGTGTTCCAGTTTCCTCCCACAGGCCAAAGATATATAGGTTAGGTTGATTGACCATGCTAAAATTGCCTTTAGTATCTTGTGATGTGTAGGTTAGAGAGATTAGTGAGTAAATATGTAGGGATATTGGGGTAGGGCCTGGGTAGGATTGTAGTTGGTGCAGACTTGATGGGCCGAATAGTCTCTTTTTGTGCTGTTGGATTTCTATGAGGACATCTCAAAGTGTGTTTTACAGCCTGTGAAGGAGTTCTGAAATATAGAAATAGTTCTGTGTAGGAAACATGGCAGCCAATTTGTGAATAGCAAATTCTTATGAACAGCAAATTGATAACCGGACCATGTATTTTGTGGATTTTGAAGGATACATATTGGCCAGAGCTCAGAGGATAAAACTCCTGATCTTTAAAATAATGGAATCTTTTGCATGCACCTATGAGGGTATATGGAGTCTTGGTTGGCTTCACCGAGATGCAGCACTTCTGATATTACAGCACTTTCTCAGTCTTTCAACTAGAGGTCAGCATTTAAATGAACAGACAAAGACCACTATCTGTTTCAATTGGAATTGACAATCACCTCCACTATTTTTAATTTCAATAAGATGATCCATTGATGCAGGGAAGCTTTTATATTTTTACATTCTTAATTGTAGAATCCTGGCAGTACTGAAGGAGGCTATTCAGCCCATCGAGCCTGCAGTGACAACAATCTAACCCAGGACCTATCCCTGTAACCCCACATATTTAAACTGATACTAAGGAACAATTTAGCATGGTCAATCAAACTAACCCGCACATTTTTGGCCGTGGGAGGAAATTGGAACACCCAGAGGAAACCCACACAGATACTGGGAAAATATGCAAACTCCGTACAAACAGTGACCCGAGGCCACAATTGAACCTGGGTCTCTGGCGCTGTGAGGCAGCAGTGCTAACCACTCTGCCATCGTACCAGTGATACTTTGTATGAAAAAATGAACTGCATTGATTTGAATTAAATTAATCTGATTATAATTATGACTTGTTAGGGAACCGTGGTGCTTAATTTTAAATTGATGTCTGCTATCCTTATCTGGACTAGCCTGACTCCAGACCCTCAGCAATATAAGTCTGGACTCTTACCCTCTGCAATGGCCTGGTTAGCCACTGGCTTTGAGGGCAAGTAGGGGTGTGCAATAAATGCTGGCCTTGTCAGCGATACCCATAGCCCATGAAAAGCAAAATTAAAAGAAATTGAGAGAAGGTGTCCCAGGGAGCAGGACACAGGGGAGATGGTCCCAAACCAGGGAGTGAGACAGAAAGAGATCCCAGAAAAGAAGTCCCAAACAGAGACAATGACAGAGAGCAGAGATCAATCCCATTGTTTCAAGATAAATGATAGGGCAGAGAAAACAAGTGAACGAAAGAGCTTGCAGAAGCTGATTTAAACCAAAACCGACTTGAGAGAAGCCCAGAGGGTTTAAAAGGGCAGCAGAAGATAGGTGTCTTGATGCTATCCTTTCAGAGCGATGGTGTTCTGATTCGCACAGTAGAATATCCAAAAGTTTGCTTTGAAGATGAAGGACAAATGTACTCTGAGATCCAGAGGAAAGGATTCTTAGAAGGCAAGATAGAAGCCTTGGAGATAGTTCTTTTTGAAACTGAGTGGGAATGATATTTGAGGAAAACTCCAAAGTGAATTCTTCAAATCTTGAGATTGGAAATCCTTGTGAGAAAGAGTGTCTCAGTGAGATCTGTTAGCTCATGGTGTGACAAGTGTCCAGGTGGGTTATTGAGAAATTTGCTTTGGTCACATCTGTGTGGTGTGTTAAGACCACTGTTCACTTGCAGCATATAGTTATCCTGAATATTGGAGTACAAGATAGATATGGTAAATTGTTTTATTTCTTTGAATTTGTATGTGTCTCTGAAGAAGTATTTATTTATTAGTGTCTCAAATAGACTTACATTAACACTGTAATGAAATTGCTATGAAAATCCCCTAGTTACCACACTCCAGCACCTGTTTGGCTACACCGAGGGAGAATTTAGCACTTAAGCAGCACATCTTTCGGACTGTGGGAGGAAACCGGAGCATCCAGATGAAACCCACACAGACATAGGGAGAATGTGCAGCCTCCACACAAACCAATACCCATGCTAGGAATCGAACCCAAGTCCCTGGTGCTGTGAGGCAGCAATGCTAACCTGATGTAGTTGGGGGTAAAGGAATAGTGAATATTTGAAATGTTTATTTTATTCCTACTGTGATCTTTCCAAATTTTTTGTCTGACGTAAAATGGTTTTTTTTGTTTAATAAATTTGTTTTATTCTGCGTCAAAGCTCCTCAGCAAACAGTTATGAATTTGATTTATTAAAAAAATTAAAAAGGATTTATTAAGCCAGGTTTCACGCTGGGATTTGACTAGTCTAACATTAATATCAGCTGAATTATAACAAACTGTATGTTCACTTACTGTGAAAGAAAGCAGCCTTATGATTCATTGCAAAATTCACCTCACTAAATATGTATTGCACTTGCCTTCAAAAATATTGAAGATGGGCAAATTATAAAGCTATCTAGATCAAGTTTTGAGGGTTATTATTGAAACACTGCATTACACCATCTCAGGCTTGGCAAAATCAGCGAGGAAAGAAGACCCTGTTGAGCTTGATTCTAATCTGGCACTGTGAAGCGACATGAGAGGTGTAGAATAAATGGGAGGCTCATTTATTCTACGGTGAAATATCAGAAGTAGATAAAAGAGCATGAGAGTCAACTCTTGTAGAGATTGCCAATGAAACCCCAGAAAGTATTGAAAGTAGACCTATATTTGTAATATTGCCAGTGCATCCACTTGGATTGTTGATTCTCTCATTTAAAGTCAACAACAAATTTATTTTTTGGTGACAAGTGTAACAGGAGCCACTGAGAGGTATTAGGTAGGTAGAATTCATAGAATCCCTTCAGTGCAGAATCCATTCAGCTCATCATGTCTACATTGACTATACTCCCACCCAGGCCCATCCTCATAATCCCATGCATTTACTCAAACTAGTTCCCCTGCCACTGACGGCAATTTAGCATGGCCAATCCACTGAACCCGTGCATCTTTGGACTGAGGGGGGAAACCGGAGCACCCGGAGGAAAGCCAAGCAGATGTGGGGAGAATGTGCAAACTCCACACAGTCACCCAGGCTGCGAATCAAACCTGGATCCCCGGCACTGTTAGGCAGCAGTGCTAAGCACTGTGCCACCAACCTCTCTCATGGTGAGAGAGAAAGATCTTTTTGTCAATTTTCTGTACTTTTGCTTGCGATTTTCTCTTGGATAAGGTCACTTTATAACCTGTATTCTATCACAGAATGCATTACCTTCTTCCTAACATAGAAATGCTTTACTGACCAGCAAAGAATCTAATGTAAATTATTTATTCTCACAATCAACATGTAGTTGGAGAATTAGATTAGTAATGCTTTTATTGCTTCCTAATTCAAAACAGTTATTTTATTGTGAAAATGTTAATAATGATTATATTCCACTGAGAATTTCTTCCCTGTCGCTTCTATAAGTAGCAATCTAACAGTCAGAATGGTGCTACATATAGTCTGATTTTATAACTGTTCTTTATCCAAACTGAGCGATTTATCAATTTACAAAAAAAAAATCATTTTATCATTTAGTTCTTTGTTTGTTGCTAATTATGTATTTTTAATGTTAAATGTCAATGTTAGTTATAGTAAGATAAACCCTCTCTCAATCCTGATTTTCATTTAAGTAGTGACTTTATAAATGCTAAGATCATCCAGTAGAGGTTAAAAGGCAATTGTTTAATTTTATTTCCACTAGGTAAAATACATATCAATATTTCAGCGTAGCCAATAATTTGCAGTGCATTCAATAGGAATAACTTTATGCGGATCTTCGTGTTTAATCACTTGCATTTTTACATAGTTAATCACAACATAGTTTTATTGTGTTTAATATGTTTTTTGACAGCCATTTTGTACCTAATTTTAAACCTTGTATTAAAAAGGCACAATTATTTTGTGATGATTGTCTAACAGGAGATTAATAGATACCACCTCGAAGTGACTGTTGATGGGTAATTTTCCAGAGTTTCCACCGAAGCTACAATTGGAGATTGGAAAAATCCAACAAATTTGGAGGAGATAACTTTTAAATATTCTGTTATGTTATCACTTAGTAATTATCTGTGGGTAATAGCATTAAAATATTTTTCTAAAAAAGGACGAGCGTGCAGCTATGTTAAACGAATTCGAAAGACTTAGACAGCAAAGAAATCAGTTGAAAGCAGAGCTGGAAAAATACCAAGAATGTGATCCAGAAGTAGTTGAAGAAATCCGTGAGTAATCCATTTTGATTAGTTAAAATCTTCTCATTCTGGAGATTTTGCTTATCTAAAATAGTTTAAATTGAGGTTTAACTAAATCCAAACTGAGAAACCTGTGTTAACAGTAATATAATGCTGAAGTACGATTTCACATTGAAATATAACCCTGTTTTACAAGATTATGCTGTACCTTGAATAAGCAGTTTTCAGTTTTAGACAGTATGGTCCTGGTTCCTTCTTTGTTAGCAGTGTATGATAACAATTAAATCAGCTCTGAGTGCCATACTCTTGGGTAATCTGATGGTACTGAACTGCTTTCTATTTGGTATTTTCTTATCCTGTGTTTTCTTGCTACTACTTTGATAGCTGTGGTGTTGACCAATTTGTTTTAGATTGATCAGTCCATTGTCCTCCTTGGGACTGGAGGACCTACATCCAAATAGGTATTGTATCTATTCTGAAACATGCTAATTAAGCTTTTACCGACCACAGAAGTAAACCAAAATAAAGTACTTCAATTATTTGAATACTGTTTGACAATGGTAACTAGTGGTTTTGGGTTTTGTACTTACAATGCATTACTAATTTAAATCTGAATTTAAATTGGTGCTACATTATCCTAATTTTTCTAATTTCTATAATCACAGGAGACAGAAAAAAATATTGCCCTGCATATTCTCCAGTTATGAAGAATAAATTTGTGTACAAGTGATATGGCCATTCTGATTCTTTTTCTTTTTATAGGGCAGAATAACAAGATAGCGAAAGATGCAGCCAATAGATGGACAGGTATGTTATCTCAGTAACATTATTCAGTTCATTTTCATCCATTTCCAAATGTCTCAGTGAAGAGTCAGTTCTTTAATATTCACTTTCATTTTGTTTTTCTCTCTAGATAATATATTTGCCATAAAATCCTGGGCAAATAAAAAGTTTGGATTGGAACAGAATAAAATTGATAAGGCTTTTGGAATTCCAGAAGATTTTGATTATATTGACTGATTTATCAGTATACATTAATCTTGTTTTTTTTGAGTTTGTGTCAAACTTTGTGTTTATTGAAATCATCTGTTTTTGTCACAAGAAAATTTAAACTTTTACATCTGGGCTATCAATTTTGTGGAGTTCAATTTGCTTTTGTGATCTTGAGCCTTCTATTGTACATGGTTACGTGAATTGGTCGTGATAAATTCTCCCTCTGAACAAACACCAAAGTTTGGTGACTAGTAACTTCATTGCATGTTAATGTAAGCCTATTTGTGACACTAATAAATAAATACTAAAACTTTAAGCTCTATTCTGCTGTTTTAAATCAATGTTTGCAGCAGAGAACTATCCAACATGATGCCATTATGAAGGACAAATTCCTGGTGGATATTAGCAATTGATGGAGGATTGAGTCCAGCTAAATTAAAGAACAATTGAATAAAATAGAATGCAGTTTATACAACAAACCTACTAATAAATAGTACAGTGTGTATATAAAGCCCAACCTATAACCTATTGAATAGTAATTTTTATTAAACCAGTCCTGATGAACAACAGTTTAAGTGTACATTGTGACCCAATTTTGCGTTTTTACAACACTTACCTCAATAGCACCATCCTTACCTGAGAATAGTCCATTAGTTGAGCCTATATTTTACTGAATATTCTTTCCCCACTTTATTGGCAAAGAAAAATGCAGTGCAATTTTATTGTGAGATCAGTTTGGATAAAAATAGGAGTTTAGAAAGTTTAAAGCTGAATTGCAGCTGAACTTAATTTTTTTTCAACCAGATAATTGCTCTATATCTAATGCTTGTTCCTCACATGTTCCACACTGATATTTCTGTAGTGCTTTGCTTCATTTTGTAATGAAGGGCTAAAGTCTTTACATGTACAAATATTTTCAACCATAATGCAGATTGAAACCAGATTATTTAATGCAACAAAATTGATTGCACTGCTTATGTTGACTAAGTTGGGAAAAAATTGGAATGAGATAAAAATTTTCACGTCTGTGCCAGAAATGTGTTCTCTGTATAAGTGTAAATCAGAAATTTCTAATATTGTATTAAACATAATATTTGCTTATTATTATTGAAATAAATACTGAACTGTTTAAGTGCCAAGTGTCTGAAGGTAATGTGGCCAAATGGGTCATCTAAAATGGCATTTTGTAAAGCACTGTGGGACAATTGGGCAAGAAACTAAACCAACAGGCTGTAGTTTAAAGAGAGACAAACAGGGTGCAACCCTGATGAGTGAATAAACAGGATATGGGTCATCTCCAGGATGAAAGGAACTTCATAGTCACACTGGCTTGTTCCATCTCCAGGATGAAAGAGACTTTCTGGTACACACTGGGTTGTGTACCAGACATAAGGGCACCGTAAACCCTTATTTAAGAGAGAGATATGTGACCTATGTGCCTCCAGCACCTATAGGCCCAGAGATCAGTGTGGTAGCACCTGATTGGATTCTTATCGATCAGGGGGATCAAGTCCTGATCAGCAATAGCCAAAAAAGGGCGTGAAACCAAACGGGTTATAAAGAGTGCAATCAGGAATCATGCTCTCTCTCTCTCTCTCTCTGACCCCACGAACGAGCTGCAACAATCATGACCATCGCCAGCACGAGGAAAGCCACCATACCCGAGAAGGAAGGAAGGAAGACCAGAGCCAGAGTGCTAACACAGACTAAAGGACCAAACTACGCAGATGACTAGCAAGACAAGTGCACAGATAAAGCCAATATCTGCTTGGATACTTGCCAGTTACGCAATGTTAAGTCAAAGTCTTTTATTGGACTTGAATTCTAGTATTTTCTCTAAGATAACTTATTGTTGGTCTGGTGGTTGATTGCTTGGGTTTAAATAACTATTGGTTGTACTAACAAGATGTCTACTCAGTTATTTGTCCAACAGACTGTGCGGCAGGCAACAGTAATTTTTGTTTATTATTTTACAGGAGAACCCACCAGGTCTCCTGTTGTTTCACAGCCTTACAATACATAAAGCTTTCATTTAATAACAAATCTGAAACCAAATGTCAAAACATGAGCTGAATGTGCATAGGTAAATATAATTTTAAAATATTCCTTTGTGTTTACAGCTAAGAGCTGTTACTTGGGTGCTGTCAATCAATGATAGCATTTGATTCCAGAGTGCAAAGCTGAGTTAAATTTCAGGTTGCAATTTGCATTCTGTCTCATAGGAAAGGCTGTACATTCCTGCTCTTTGGACATTCTCTGCTAATATTAATTGAATGGAAGTAACTTTTTTGTATGTTTCCCACTCTCCTGGGTCACTTTAAGTGCTTCCAAGCTTAACCAGTGAGACCAGTTTTCTTGCATGTTCAATGAAATAACCAATAGGATAGCTAATTTTCCAATGTGTTCCACAAGATTGATTTGGAAAATTATCTATTTGCCAGCACCACTTCATAGTTTATGAATAGTTTTGGAGGTGGTCTCATGCTGCTGATAATGGGGGAAATTTCACAATTGTAATGCCATTGAATGTCAAAGGTAATAGTTAGATTCTGTTGGAGATGATCATTATCCAGCACTTATTTGGTGTGAATGTTGCCACTTTGCAGCCTGAGCTTGAATGCTATCGAAGTCTTGTTGCATGCAGTGATGGGAGAGCTTTGTTATCCAAAGAGCTGCAAATTGAACTGAAAGTTGTGCAAATATCCCCACTTCTTATTTTATGATGTAGAGATCACTGTTGAAGCAGATGAGGATGCTAATGCATCTGAAAATGATTGGCTTCGAGCAACCATAATTAATTAATAGTACTTTGCCATTGATCCAGTAAGAAATTATAAGAATTACTTGCCTGATCTTCATTTATTTGCTCTTTGCATACATTAATTTGAAAATTACTGGGACAAGATTGAAGTCATAATTGTCAACCCAAGTGATGAACTATGAGAATGTCAGCTCTGGATATAATCCACCAGGGTTGAATAATGTAAGCTGCAATGTCACACTGGGATTCTGACATTTTTAATATTTTTTGATATTAAGGAGGAATTTAATATTTATGTGATTGATTATTGGTGCGGTGGTAGTACTCATGCGTCTTAGCCAGAAGTGTTGGGTTGACTATTCTGGATAGCCCCAAGAAAGGGAGATCTGAGCATCAGTTCTGATGTCTGGTGAGGGTATTTGCGTGATATGGATGATCATGTCACAGTCAGAGAAAGGTGGGGCTCTTTCGACTGAGTTGCACCTCACCTAAGAGGTTCCTCACAACTTGTACCATAGAATCCCTACAATAAAGAAGAAGGCCAGTTGGCCAATCTGCACCACCAACAATCCCACCCAGATCCTGTCCCTGTAACCCCACATATTTACCCTGTTAATCCCTTTGACACTGGGGAGGGGGGAGGGTGGTTTAGGGGTGTGGGGAGGCATGGTGTAGTCACCTATACAGGAAAGGAATGGGACAGTGTGGCACGGGGTTCATCACGAGGTCAGGAGGGAAAAGCGTTGACAAGTGATTTAAAGTCGCACTCCTCATTACGAATGATTTAGTACTTCTTTCAATAAGAACTTCTTAACTATAGCAAAACTATACTTACAAAAAAAGAATTTACCAATTAAGTTTTTGTCTATTTGTACCTGTTGTGTGAAAATTATCATTTTTTTATGATTTAACGCTTCATCACAATAATGTTCTGCCAGTACTCTTGCAAGTCTAGGGGATTTTCACAGTAACTTCATTGCAGTGTTAATGTAAGCCTACCCATGACACTATAAATGAAACTTTGGAAAGGTTAAAATGTTTGGGAAAGCCTTCTTTAGAGTAATTATTACCTCCAGTTGCATTCTTGTCTCTGAATCAGAATTACTCAGTCATCTCAGGATCTAGTCACTTAAAGGTGACGTTATTGTGCTAGTAATCCAGAGACCTGGACAAATAATTCAGACGCATGAGTTTAAATCCAACAAATATTAGGGGAATTTCAAATTTAATTAATAAATGGGGAGTAAAAAGCTAGCCTCAGTGATGATTGTGAAGCTATCATATTGTAGTAATAACTGTTTGGTTACCTTTACCAAAGTCAGTTGTTCTTACCCAGTCTGGGTTATAAGTGATTCCAGACCCCACTGCGATGTTCTGACTCTTACTACGAGGAACTGATAATGTATCTAGTGTAACCCATTTTAAAATACGAATTCACTTATCTTTATTGGACGGCACACTTATCTTTATTGCACCTCAGCACAAGGGACTTGGGTTCGATTCCTGGCTTGCGTGACTATTCGAGTGACTGTCTGCTGAATCTGCACATTCTCCTTGTGTCTGTATGGGTTTCCTCCAGGTACTCTGGTTTCCTCCCACATTCGGAAAGACGTGCTGCTTAGGTGCATTGGCCATGCTGAATTCTCCCGTGGTGTAACCAAACAGGTACCTAAGTGTGGCAACTTGGGGATTTTCACAGTAACTTCATTGCAGTGTTAATCTATGTCTACTTGTGACATGGTCTGGAGGATTCAAACTCCAGCGGTAATAATTGGCTGAGTTTCAAAATTGAAGCATCAAATACTTTAGGAGGAGGGCAGTTGGCTAATTTAATAAGAGGGGGTGAGCCTTGGAACTGGGATATCCTGAAAGGTAGTGGGGAAAAAATAAAAGAACTGAAAGAAAAAATAAAGCACAGACAAAAAATTTAAAAGGTTAAGTTATAAGGTGTACTGGCCTTCATTAATAGAGGGATTGAGTTTAGGAGTCGGGAGTAATGCTGCAACTTTATAAGAACCTTGTCAGACCCCACTTGGAGTATTGTGTGCAGTTCTGGTCGCCTCACTATAGGAAGGATGTGGAAGCTATTGAGAAGGGTGCAGAGGAGATTTACAAGGATGTTACCTGGATTGGGGGGCGTGCCTTAGGTTGAGAGAGCTATGTCTCTTCTCCCTGGAGAGACAAAGGTTGAGAGGCGACCTGATAGAGGTTTATAAGATGTTGAGAGGAATAGAGTGGATTCTCGGAGGCTATTTCCCAGGGCTGAAATGGTCGCTATGAGAGGACACAGTTTAAGGTGCGGGGGGACAAGTACAGAGGAGATGTTAGAGGTAAGTTTTTCACTCAGAGGGTGGTGAGTGAATGGAATCAGCTGCCGTCAGTGGTGGTGGAGGCGAACTCACTGGGGTCTTTTAAGAGACTTCTGGATGAGTACATGGGATTGGGAGTTACAGATAGTCCTATGGCCTGGTAGGTTACTGGTATGATCGGCACAACTTGTGGGCTGAAGGGCCTGTTTCTGCTGTAGTGTTCTATAAACTGTCAAGTAAAGTTTGAAAAACTAAACTTGTTGCCAAAGAAAAATCTGAAACCATGTGTAAGTGAGCCACCTTGTTTTACTTTATTGAAGTGCAAAACAAGTTGCTGCTTCACTGGTATCCACCCACCTTTACCCAGCAACAAGAGTTATTGGTGGCTGAGCTGGTAGAACTTTCTGAAATCTCCTGATGCCACCCAGTGACTGCTTTAGTAACTGCATGTAGGTTGTAAACCAATTTCATTGACAAGCTGTTTGGTTTGGGGGGCAGCCTATTGAGTCAGAATGTTCAGATCTGATTGTTGCAGAGTCAAGCTCTGGTTCCGAACTTTGGGTTCACGGTCAGCAGAAAATGCTCCTTGTATGTGCTCTGGGAGCCCTATCCACTGGCCGTGTAAAGGTGGTAATGACCACAGAAGGAATGATCATGTTGTGGCTTGTTGGACTGTGCAGCTTTCCTCCAAGGAAGGAGTGCATTATGTCTTCTAGTTCCCACAAGGTCAAAACAAACACACTTTAGACACAAAAATGCTGATCTTCATGAAGTCTTATTTTTTGCCCCTCAATGTTGCGGGTAGACTGGTAAATTGTTACATTTCTGCAGTACAGCAGTAAAGTAAGATATCCTGCATATACTTTCTCGTAACTATTATTACTATTTTGTTACAAGTAATATTCCTTTTTTAAGAAATGCTTCTATATCAACTTAACTATTCCAATCATTTTAGTTTAGAAAAATAGTTAAACTGCTATTTATTTTATGCAAATGGATATATAATATAATAAATGCATATTAAAATAAGAAATTATCTCAGCTACATTGTTTCAATAATTTAAGTTGAAGTTATATCATTTTATAAATGAACTGAACACCTTGAGTCTTTAGCTTGTTTCTTTTCTGAAAATGTGGTTCATGGTGTTTGGGTGGTAGGATGTTGTGTCTCCATCTTGTGGCTTTGCCTTTCATCACTTTCAGTGATCGGATGGTATGCTGTACAGGCTATGTGTGTGTTGCTCCTAGTGTTGTAGGAGCTGTGCTTCATGTTGCTGATGTTGACTTAACTGATGACTGTTGATGTTGGCCCACTTGTGATGCTGTTGATATCTTGCTGGTTAGTGATGTTACTGATGTTGTTAATGATTTTTTTCACTCTTTTAGCTGGGATATGGATTCTGTTCCTTATCATTTGCTTACCAGTTTCAGTCTCAGTCGTATATATGTGACCTTTAGCCTCAACATCAGCGATCTTTGCTGGGTTCCAGATTTTTTTTGTGATCAGTTTCTCTACATATACTGTTTGTCCTTTCAATATGCAGGAAGTTACAGGCTGATGAGCCTTAGATCAGTGGTACAGAAATTATTGGAAAGGATTCTTCGAGATAGGATTTAGAACAAAGAACAAAACAGCACGGGAAACAGGCCCTTCGGCCCAGCGAGCCCATGCTGCCACCCCAATGTTCCCACCTCTACCTGCGATCCCTGTCCATGTTTATAGATCTATGGATTAAAAACCAAATTGAGACAATTTAGGGAGAATTTGTTTTGCCAATTAGCCTAAGAGTACATCTTTGGGATGTGGGAGGAAACCGGAGTACCCGGAGAAAACCCACGCAAGCACAGGGAGAATGCACAAACTCCCACAGACACAGCCCCAATCCATGTATCTGCACAGCACAGCGATTGTCACTGAGCTGTCGTGTTGCCCATCAAATGGTCCAGGTCAAGCATACACTAACAACGTGAAGCACTGGGATACTCTCAAAAAAAAAAATCCAAGAGCAGCTCTCTCATGACCCTTCGCATGTATGCCCCTCGTTAGACAACAAGGTGGACCAAAGCACCTGTAGGATAAAAACAAGTACATCAATATCATCATCTATTTACACACTTCCCAGGGACTCCCAAGGCTCATGATCCCTATTTTAAATCAGTTTTCTATACTCCTCCATTCCCATTCTGTTCATGTGCCCATCTAAGTATTTCTTAAATAACTCCAGAGTACCTGCCTCCACCACTTTACTTGGTAGCGCATTCCATACCCCCACCACCCTCTGTGTGAAAACACTCCCTCTAGCATCCAAATTATACCTTACCCCCCTCACCCTAAGCCTGTGACCCCTCGTGCTATTTGAGTCCGTCCTAGGAAAAAGCTTAACCCTGTTTACTCTATCTATACCCTTCATAATCTTGTACACCTCTATCAGATCTCCTCTAAGTCTATGTCTTTCTAAGGAAAACAGTCCCAATTTTCCTAACCTCTCCTCGTAACTCAGACCTTCCATACCAGGCAGCATCCTGGTAAGCCTCCTCTGCACTCTGTCCAGAGTCTCCACGTCCTTCCGGTAGTAAGGCGACCAGAACAGAACACAGTATTCCAAATGAGGTCTAACCAACGTTTTATACAACTGCAACATTAAAGGCCAGCTCTTGTACTCTATACCCCTTCCTATAAAGGCTAACATACTATATGCTTTATTCTCATTTGGAAATAAGTGGGCACATTAGTAAGAGGTAACATGGTTTTGTGAAGGGGAGCTCATGTCTCATAAACTTGATTGAGTTTTTTGAGGAAGTGATGAAGGTGATTGACGAGGGTAGGGCAGGGCAGTGAATGTTGTCTACATGGACATCAGTAAGACCTTTGACAAGGCCCCTCATGGCAGACTGGTACAGAAGGTGGAGTTGCATGTGATCAGAGATGAGCTGATAAGGTGGATACAAAACTGGCTCAGTCATAGAAAACAGAGGGTAACAGTGGAAGGGTGCATTTCTGAATGGAGGACTATGACAAGTGGTGTTCTTCAGGGATCAGTGCTGGGACCTTTGCTGTTTGTAATATATATAAATGATTCGGAGGAAAATGTAACTGGTTTGATTAATAAGCTTGTGGATGACACAAAGGTTGGTGGATAGCGATGAGGATCATCAGACGATACAGCAGGATATAGATAGGTTGGAAACTTGGGCAGAGATGGCAGATGGAGTTTAATCCAGACAAATGTAAGGTAATGCATTTTGGAAGTTTTAATACAGTTAGGAAATATGCAGCAAATGGCAGAACCCTTAAGAATATTGATAGGCAAAGGGCTCTGGGTGTGCAGTTAGATATGTCACTGAAAGTGGCAATGCAGGCGGAGAAGATAGTCAAGAAGGCATGCAGCATGCTTGCCTTCATCTATGCCTTCATAGAACCTTAGGCTACACTTGGAATATAGTGTTCAATTCTGGTTCCCATACTACCAGAAGGATGTGGAGGCTTTGGAGAGGATACAGAAAAGATTTACCTGGATGTTGCCTGGTATGGAGGACAATAGAGTTGAGGAGAGATTGGAGAAAGTGATTTGTTCTGTCTAGAACGACGGAGGTTGAGGGGCGACCTGATAGAAATCTAAAAGATTATGAGGGGCATGAACAAGGTGGAAGAGTCAATTATTAAGAGAAGAAGTTTAAGGTGTGAGGGACAAGGTTTAAGGGAAACGTACAAGACAGTTTTTTTACACAGAGAGTGGTAGGTGCCTGGAACTTGTTGCCAGGGGAGGTGGAAGCGGATACGGTAGTGACTTTTAAGGGGCGTCTTGACAAATACACAAATAGGATGGAAATAGAGGGATGTGATCCCTGGAAGGTTAGGGGATTTTAGTTCAGTCGGACAGCATGTTGGTGCAGGCTTGGAGGCCGAAGAGCCTGTTCCTGTGCTGTAATTTTCTTTGTTCTTTAATAGTTCAGGCTTACTGAAGTGTTTTAGCACCTCCTATCTATGTATCAGTGAGTTGTTCTCTTCCTCCCTCCAAATGGTCAGGAGTAAATATCTTGCTTTACAGTAGGTGTTGAATCACTAGTTTCATCACCGGAGCAATATTGATGTGGTACTCAAATTCCAAACTATCCTACCATCTATTCAAAATGCTGTGGATACGTTTGGACAAATTTTTCTGCCTTCTGGCCAAGCAACACTTTTCAATGTGTGTCACCTCTTTCTTCTCATACTGAGATCAGCTGCAACTCTTCACGACTACTTAATCCCATTATTTCAGTGATATAGAACATGCAGTTAATATTTTTTCCGTATTATGAAGCTATGGACACTTGTTTCATCTAATTATTCACATATTATTTCACATAAAATAATAGTTTAATATATTAATATAATATATAGGCTGTGATAGAAGTGTCACATCTTCCTAACTTTGAAGGTACTATCACAGTGCTATCTACAAACAGAAGTGAATGTAGGTACATGTAATGGGTTTTCAAAGGAATTGGTAAATGCATGGGTAATCTCCGATATCTTTCTACGGAAACTCTGGTGGCAGTCTGTCAGTTGTTAAGCCTCCGATGAAACACATGTAGAAGAAATTTAATAAAATTATGGAAAAGGGGAAATTTGAAAGAAAGCACTTTTATTAAAAAGGGAAGTAAAAAAAAAGAACAATTTTCTCACCAAAATTATTCTATATTACATTAGCTTTGCAAAAAGCAAACTTTCCATGAGTTTAAAACATGAACCTTATATTTATAGTTATATTGCTCATTGCCTGCCTTTGAGTTTCCCAGATCAATTAATTATGAGAAAGAAAAATACGGAAGTAGAAATTCTTTTTGTGCTTCTTCACTTTGCTTTTGAGAGATTACATTTAAAGAGAGAACATTTGTAAAACAGAGTCTGCATACCTATTCCTTCCTTTTGTACATTAGTACTAAATTTAGAAGGAAAATATTGACTTGTGCTATGCCTTTATTGTAGGTAAGAAATATTTGCATTAACATAGCACCTTCTGCATACTCAGGAATTCCTGGATTTCTAGCTTGTGAAGAGGCTGGCCGGTTAGCTCAGTGGGCTTGATGGCTAAGAACAATGACAGCTGGTTGGGATCAATTCCTGTTTCAGCTGAGGTAGACTTAGGACATGCCTCCTCACCTTCATCAGCAGTCAGTGAGGAAAGGCCCTGTTGTAGGGCAGAACATATGTGGATAAGGCCTAGGTGGGATTGTTATCGATGCAGGTTTGATGGGCTGAATGGCTTCCTTCTGCATTGTAGGAATTCTTTAAAACTTGTGAATGAATCAGTAGACAATAAAGTACTATTCAAATGTAGTCACAGTTGAGGGATAAATATTGGCCACAATCCCAGAGTGAACCCGCCTACTCGCTGGGATGGACTGACACACAGGCTGGGATTTTCCATTTTGGACCTAAGCCCCATGCCCATGTGTGAAAACTGGAAGTGTTTCTGGCTGCAGAGACCAGTGGGAATTTATGCAATTAATGATGCGGTTGGGGGTTTCCAGAAATATTGGACAGCAGGGCAAGCTGAAAGATGCAGCCCCATTTCCAGATAACTCCATTAATGTAAGCCTACTTGTAACTAGTAAAATCCTTATAAATAAATTTAGTTGTCGTGTGTCCACTGTTGGAGTAGAAGATGACCTGGCTCTTTGGCCCTTGGTGCGCTACTCAGTGCAATGGAAGAGACGTACCTCAAGAATGAAAGGAGGCTGAGCTGTGTGACGAACTTTGCATGGGAAAAAGTTTCCAGCCTGGTCAGTGGCTCTATCGTGCTTCTGCTAAACATGCTGTTCCTGAATTCAGTTATTGGATGCTTTCGTTACCACAAGCTGTCCCAGGCTTTTTTCCAGGAGAGTCCTGACATGTCCATGCCACGTTCACTTCAGAACATGTTTTGGTTCCAGTGCAGTATCTCACTGGTGTTGTGGATCATTGCCAGAATGGATGATTTCGGTTGAGTCCTTATCTGTATCCCAATTAAAACACTTCCATGCTAGCCCGTGGTGAGAATAATGACCATCGACTCTCTTTTCCGCCATCCACCCCCTAGCGCCAGCACAGGACAATACAAGAGTGCACATTGTTGCTATTGTTTCACTCTGGCGGTAACCTTATTTTGTCAGTTCCTGCTGCATTGTCACCAGGTGCCATTAAATGTGCCACCGTTGGGACTGAAAAATCCCAACTATGGTTCCCCATGTTAATTGCACACAATACAAACTGCAGCCTGAGTTTAGAACATAGAACATTACAGCGCAGAACAGGCCCTTCGGCCTTCGATGTTGCGCCGACCAATTATGAAAAAAGCAATGACCCTCCAAACTAAGCCATTCCCTTCTCTTCCATAAACTTATCAACTAACCTCTTAAACGCCACCAAACGTGGCGCATCTACAACTGCCGCAGGCAGGGCATTCCACTCCCTAACCACCCTCTGGGTAAAGAACCTACCTCTGATGTCCGTCCTATAACTATCACCCCTTAATTTAAAGCTGTGTCCCCTCGTGCTAGCTTTCTCCATCCTAGGAAAAAGGCTATCACTGTCCACCCCATCTAAACCTCTAATCATCTTATATGTTTCAATAAGGTCTCCTCTTAGCCGCCTTCTTTCTAACGAAAACAACCTCAAAATCCCTCAGCCTCTCTTCATAAGACCTGCCCTCCATACCAGGCAACATCCTGGTAAACCTCCTCTGTACCCTCTCCAATGCCTCCACATCTTTCTTATAATGTGGGGACAGAACTGCACACAATACTCCAAGTGCGGCCGCACTAGAGTTTTGTACAGTTGCAACATGACGTTGCGGCTCCGAAATTCAATTCCCCCTACCAATAAAAGCTAAGACTCCGTATGCCTTCTTAACAACCTTATCGACTTGACTGCCTACTTTCAGGGATCTATGCACAAATACACCAAGATCCCTCTGTTCATCAACACTATTAAGAATCCTACAATTAGCCCTATACTCTACACATTTATTATTCCTGCCAAAGTGCATTACCTCACACTTTTCCACATTAAACTCCATTTGCCACCTCTCGGCCCAGCTCTGCAACTTGTCCAAGTCTCTCTGCAAACTATAACACCCCTCTTCACTATCTACCACTCCACCGACCTTAGTGTCATCCGCAAATTTACTAATCCATCCTTCAATACCCTCATCCAGATCATTTATAAAAATTACAAACAGCAGGGGCCCGAAAACAGACCCCTGAGGTACACCACTTGTAACCGAACTCCACGATGAATATCTCCCATCAGTTTATACATTTCCATTGGCCAGCGTGATTATAGTTTTGTGATGGACTGTGGGCATAGTTCACATGTTTTTGGCAGTTTTTTTTCCACTGCTTTGCAAAACATCACAAGTGAGGAAGAGACTACAATGTCACATTTGGGAGGAGGGGGACTAAGTTTACCAGCTAATCATTGGTCAATCAGCATGGTGAGTCGGTAACATCATGCAAGAGGTGAAAAATCAGTTTCGCACCCAGTTTTTTGCCTCTTGCGATGTTACCGGCCCTGTCCTGCCATCAAAATTTCAATATTCATTGGCTAATCATTAAAATAATTGAGTCCCACACAGTATCATCCAGTTATTTATCCCCTCACTGGGACCTAATTTTGGACTGGTGGCTATTGAAGGTGCACCTCCCCCCTCCCCGGTTCTCAGGGGCAAGACAGTATCAACCTGGCACCCTGGCACTGCACGCTAGGCAGTGTTCCGTGGCATTGATGCCTAAGTGGAAGGAGTAGGAGTGGCCTGACAGGGAGGCAGAGATGGGGATCTCTGTAGGGAGGGGAGGGAAGGGGGTATTCTGTAAGGAGGGGAAGGAAGAGCATACTCTGCATCGGGGGAGGGGTGGTATCGGTCAAGGCTGCGATTGTGGGGGTATGATTCGAAAGCAATGTCTGTGGGATGTGGGGGCTGATTGAGGTGGGAGAGGTCTGGGGAGGAGTAATAGATCACTGTATACAGTGCACCGTTAGATTGGATGTCTGCCTAATTGTGCCCTGAGAGCTCAGCAGTTGGCTTTTGGCAAGAAAGATTCTGCCCACTCTCCTCGGTGGCAAGAATTATATTTGGGCTGTTTCTTTCTAAGTGCTGTACGCTTATATCTGGGAGTTCACCCAAAAGGTGGGTGTGATTCTCTTCCGTTTTCACGCTTGCTGGCACTTAAAAGGTTTTTGGTAAGAATGTCACCTGATTCTTTTAAATGAACATTTCCATTGTTGTACTGTGAAAGGCTGACCCCTTTAGGTTCTGGGAAATTGTGTGCTCATCCTATCTGCACAATGTGAAAATGATGGTTGTAATACAACCAATAGATTTGTTTACTGTGGTGAATGAAGTAAAAGAGATGAACCCTTTGCATTTGTATGAATTGGTCTGCAATGTTTCAATAATTATGTAGTTGCATGTTCTTTGAAATTCATAAAAGGGATGAAAAGTGTAAATAGTTAACTACCTTCTTTGAAAGTAATTACGCTCCTAACTTTGCCTATTTTCTTGCTCATTCTTTTTAAGATGATGACCCAATCTAAAATGCAAGAGTGGCAGTTGACGTCCAGTCCCAAATAAAAGTGGTGCTTCTTCATGTGTTAGTTCAGCAGGGAGCACTGGAATGCATCAATTGAGCCTTATCCTGTCTATCCTAGTATCTATACATATGCACTTGGCAACAGAGATCACTTGTCAGGAGAGGGCTATCTGTTATTTTGCTTTTTTTTAAGTCAAACTCAACTTCTATATTTTTAATTCTTTAGAAGCCCTTTTTATTGTGTTTTCACTATTCAGTAGCTGCAAATTTCAATTCTGTGGCATGGTACTTTCAGTATTACAGGAGTGGTTTTTGCATCAGCATGGTGTCCAATGTATGTCACACTATCTGGGTGAGGATTTTAAAAGCATGTCTGGAAGAATGTGGAGTAGATAAGCCGTAACGTCAGTCAGCATCCAACTTTGCTTTGATGTGAGTGTTGCTCTTTTGATCCTCGTTGCTCCAATTGCAACCTCTCCCGAATATATGCACTTTAACATCTGAATGTGCGTTTCCACACACCCACTCCCCTCACCTATTTAAACAGATCAACAACTTTATTTCTGATTACTTTCTGCTGGTTCTGTTTGAATTTATGGAAGTGCTGAGTGTTTGAAGGAGTTGATTACAGTTGAAAATTTCATGGGATGGTCTTCTA
Source organism: Sphyrna mokarran (assembly GCA_024679065.1). Classification (NCBI taxonomy): domain Eukaryota; kingdom Metazoa; phylum Chordata; class Chondrichthyes; order Carcharhiniformes; family Carcharhinidae; genus Sphyrna; species Sphyrna mokarran. Next base: position 128,363,755 of record JAGIQG010000001.1, on the reverse strand, counting down.
CATGGAGAAGGCACTGCTCGTAATTGTAATGGCTCTACATCACTTACTCCTATGAGCTATTATTAGCAGTTCCGCTTCTGCCACAGCATGAGAGAGAAGTGATACGGAGGCAGCACATTAAAAAATTGCTTTTGGAGGGAGGAGGCAAGGGAGGGCTCTCAGCGAGAGTGTCTTCCAGGCTCAATTTTCTTACCTCCACCTAATCTCAGTGTGTGAGATTTATTAAACAGGCGCTGATAGAAATCTCTTGGAACCAGACCTACAGCTTCACTGAATTTCTTTGTATCAGGCTGGAACAGACAATGGGGCAAAGTTTCATGTTCAGCCCATCACAGAAATCGTCGTGGACAATAGGCGGATCATGGAAAGGTCCATTGTTCTCGGGTGGGATTTTCCGGTTTCGGGGTGAGCGTGACCAGAAAATCCCACTTATCTCTAACATCTCCCATTGCATTCTGTTATTGGATGTGATAATGGCGCTTTATGGCAGAGACAGGACATCACTGCATTCCTCCTAAACAGAGAGAAGTGGGTACGGCACATGAGTGGTTTTTCCAGGATAGAGTGCGGGATGCCATTGCTGCACATTTAGATTTAAATTTAATATACTGCAGCCACAATAACCTGAATTTGCAATTAGTGCATAATGTTGCTCGTGCTGTTGAATATCTGCTATCCTGGCACCAGTCCATTGATTCATTAGTATTTTGCCTAGTGCATCAAACCAGAGTGGGCCTGCTAGATGTCAGGCTGATAACTCCCCTCTAACCACACAAACCAGCAGTCATACAATGTGTGCTATGCTGCCACCAGGAATGTCATTACGCTATTGATTGAAGTGCAGCTACAACAGTTCTATCTCGATCACTTGAGAGAAGCCCCTAATATTCACCAGAGTGGTGCCCTGATTCATGGGGACCTGTAATATCCTCTGCAATCTGACCATCACGAGGGCACAATTCTTTCCACCAAGGGTTTGTGAGGACCTCAGCAAGAGAAGAAAATAAGGAGACAGCTGACAGATGGAGGGCTCACTGTAAGCGCTTAATTTGATTCCAGTTTCCATGAATATAACCCCAATTTCTGTTGTTGAATAGACTCACACAGTACCATCCCTGACAGACCATTGCAGCATCCTCTTGGCGACAATCCAGAAATAAAGGCCACTATTAAACAACCATTCCATGTTATGTTATTCAACAAACCATCCAATATTTCAAACAAAACTCAATATGGTAAAAGTGTAGTGTTACAAGGATGGAGTGGACCTGGGTGAAATGCTCTTTCGAAGAGTCTGTGCAGAATTAATAGGCCGAATGGCATCCTCTGCACTTTAAAGATTTTGACAGAACAAGTCATCCTCGCTCCCTTAGTTCCTGTATTGTGGTGCCTTTGCCTTTGTTAATGCTTCTAAACAGTGTTAGAGAAGCAGTAGTCAAGATTGGCTGGCTGGGGGATAATATCAAAAACACTGGCAGTAATGGGCTGAAGCACAAATGCTGAGAAAGGAGAGTGGGTCTTGCACCACACAAGTGCTCAGTAATCCAAATAATCTGCTGGGAGACAGATAGCTGTGAGAGCCTGAAAATCCCTCTGAATACTGATATCTCCAGCCATGATGCCACAGTACGAGCCTGCACGAGAGTAAACTGAGATCTCATGAGCTCAGTCTGAACGTCTGCTGCAGCAGTCGGACATTGGGTGTCTTTTACTTTGCTGTAAAGGAAGCTGAAACAATGATTCTCAGATACTGCATTATAGTTCACAGGCTCCAGGGGGTGGGGCGGTTGATGATGTAGTGCAATTCTGAAGAAAATCTTTGGGTCAGTTTTCCTGACTTCTTGCCTCCGGCTGCTTTTCCCAGGTGTGGGCTGGATCCGATGCTGGCAATGTATGACCGTGGCAGAGTTCCAGTTAAGGTTGTTGAGCAATTAATTATCAACATCTTTCACACCACACAGCAAGTTTGCTCACGTCTTGCATGTCCCCTGTTGTCAGGGTGACAAGTAAGAGAATGCAGTTTCACAGCAGGAGGCCGGAGCAAGGCGTGAACTGAAGGAGCTTTATAATGGTTCCTGGCAAAAAATGATAATATTGCTGTATTCCCATGTTACAGTTTGCCAATGAGTAAGGATTTTTTAGAGATAATATGTCTTCAACTCGTGAAATGAATGCAGTGGCAATCTCTCCCCTGATGTTGATGAGATCTCTGTTATTTCCCTGCCATTCCAGCTGTTTGACCCTCAGCAGCTGTAACTGTTGACATAGTGAATACCATGGGCCTGCAGACCAAAGCTCCATCTCAGGAATTCCCACTCTTCTATCCTGTTGCCAATTGGATGGCAAGCACAGAGAGGATCTGCTAATTGACAACCTCCTGTGGGCAGGCAGCAGTCTAGAAATGGTCCTGCCTCCCAAATATTTTCATTGTTAGGAAAATGCAACTCATGGACTTGGCCACCATTTCCATGGTTGAAAGCACAGGCTGCAAGCTCCAGGAAAACCCTTGTAATATTGTGGAGAGGCAGACTCCTCCATGCTTCTTGGCAATGAAATCAGAATCTTTGGTAGGCTGGCCATGTGTCAAGAATTCTGTTTGCTTGCTCATGAGCTTTTTGTTCCGTGCTTTCCAATAAAGTCTTCATCTGAGACTACCACAGCCGAATCCATCAATTACCTTCCCCTCTAATGGAAAGGGCACCCAAATGATCCTTTTCCCCTTCTTGGCTTAGCTCACCCTTGTCTAGGGGCTTACCGCATGCATTTCCCATCTTTACACCTCTCACCAAAGATCATACATTGCTGGTATCCGAGCTATCAAATGGAATGATGGTGTTTCTGGTTCATCTGTCTCTTCCTTTTAATCTTCCACTGGCTGATCAGGTGTTAATTCTTGGGTGTCTGAAAGCATAAAGGCAAAAGGGCAAGGTTAAAGTGGAGGGAAGGCATTTGGGTGTACATGCACCATGTGTAGGTTGTATACCATCACACATTGTGGGATAAAGATGAAGTGAGATGTGAGAAAGTGCATTAGGCAGTGACACACTGACATCTTTAATATATTCAGCCACACCATTGGCCATAGCCTCATTCATGGTTGCTCCAATAATTGTCACTACTCCAAGGAGATAAACACACGCAGTGAACCTTCCTCCTGCCAGTTGGACATTGCCCTTCTGGGCATGAATCATCATTCCCTCTGACAGCGAGGCAAGCTTGTCAGTGAGTGTAGTGTAATATTTCTGGACAATGCACCCTGTTGCAGTTGTCATGTGCGCAAGCTGTGAGGTGTGGGTGCGATGAGACCATGTGAAGTATGAGCTGTGAATTTATTGGTATTGTGAGTGAAAAAGATATGATAAGTGGAGCACTGAGTGAGGCTCATGTTTTATTTACCAGGAAATGATATGTTAAGTTACATTTATTGCTCTTCACCACTCGTGTGAGATCATTGATCTTTTTGTGGTGTTGCATACCTGCAGACATTGACCACAATGAATGCTCTCACTGCCTGCTTTATATCTACTCTGAGGGTCTCCTGGCCTCCTGAGAGGAAAAAGATTTTGTCCTCCATTGCACTTCCTGCACTTAGGCTTCCAGCACTGCCTTAGACAGCCTTGGTGTATGTTACCATGCATTATTTTTCAAGGTCATTTTTGTTCTTTAACTCTTAAAGCTAGTGACAGATGCAGCAAGAATGCATTTTATCTTTAAGGTATTATCTGGTTTTTACTGGTGCAGGCTAGCTCTCAACAGCATGTTCAGCATTGGATTGTATGCCACAATTGTTATAATTAGCTGGCAGCATGACTTTCTTGAGCTGCCTGTGTCTTTTGAATGAGCTCTACTCAATCACATATCGTGAGCCTTGTGCCAAGTTTTGGGGACTGTTCAATTTCTCCCCAATTCTTTGTACTAACACTTCTATTTATTCTGTTAAGCCACTTCTTTCAAATTCAGTCTTTCCACTACTGCACGCCATTTTTAGAATTGATTGAAAATACTTGGTTTGATTAAAACCAGAATTAGAAAACATGTATGTCTGGGTAATGATTCTGAGACACTTGGAAATAAGTACAACCCCAACAGCTGCGAAAAGAAGACAATGTTCACTTTTTAAGTTCACTAACAAGAGGAAGTGGGAGTAAAATGAAAAACTATTGTGGTTTTTGATGAAAAGGTTGATTTGCTGAGACTAATATAATCTTTCCACCCTCAGCAGAGAAAGCATTGCTTTTGAACCATAGTATACATTTGCAATCTGAGAGCAGATAGCCATTTGCTGGGGATGTCTCACTGTACTATAACAGGAGGGGTTGATTCTCCTATCCCGCTGCACCGCTTTATTAGCTCAGCGAGCTGAGAGGTTCTAGCGGCAGCCAATTTGTGCTGGGTGTCCGGGCCTCTACCATTCCCCAGCACTGGATTTCTGAAGTCATCAGCTCTGTGCCAGAAATCGGCACGAAACTGCATTATACGTGCACGAGGTAACTTAAATGTTTTAAATAGCATTAGTGGACCCAGGACTAAAATCTCTGGGCCTGTGAGCCTCTCCCTCTCCCACCTGGTGTGGTTCATTCCAGTTGGGTTTAGTAAAGCTCCTTACTTGCGGGGATCTGGCAGCGTGATCCCGCTGGAGTGAAGCGGAGGTAATCGAGATCCCTGTCCCCCGCAGAAGGTCAGCTGCCAGGGGACTTCAGTAAAGCCTTTAACAAGGTAGACTGGTACAAAAGGTGAATACACATGGGATTAAAAGAGAGCTGGCAAGGTGGATACAGAACTGGCTTGGCCATAGAAGACAGAGGGCAGCGGTGAAGCGGTGCTTTTCCGAATGGAAGGCTGTTACTAGTGGTGATCCACAAGGATCAGTTCTGGGACCAGTATATATAAATGATTTGGAGGAAAATGTAGCTGATTAGTAAGTTCGCAGATGACACAAAAATTGGTGAGTTGCAGATAGTGAAAAGGGTTATCAGAGAATACAGCAAGATATGGACTGTTTGGAGACTTGGGCGGAGGATTGGGAGATGGAATTCAATGCAGACAAATGTGAAGTAATGCATTTTGGAAAGTCCAATGCATGTAGGAATTATACAGTAAATGGTAGAACCATTAGGAGTATTGACAGGCAGAGAGATCTGAGTGTACATGCCCATCGATCACTGAAAACGATAACGCAGGTGGATAAGGTAGTCAAGAAGGCATATGGCATGCTTACCTTTACTGGTCGGGGCACTGAATATAAAAATTGGCAGATCGTGCTGTAGCTGTACAGAACCTTAGATAGGTCTGATTTGGAATATCGTATACAATTCCAGCCATCAGACTACCAGGAGGATGTAGATGCTTTGGAGAGGTTACAGAAGAAGTTTATCAGGATATTGCCTGGTCTGAATCATATTAGCTATGAGGAGAGGTTAAATAAACTCGATTTGTTCTCACTGGAATGACAGAGGTTGAGGGGTGACCTGATAGAAGTTTACAAGATTATGGATGGCATGGACAGAGTGGATAGTCAGCTGCTCTTTCCTAGGGTGGAAAAGTCAAGTACCAAGAGACATAGGTATAAAGTGCTTGGGGAAAATTTTAGGGAGAATGTGCGGGGCAAGTTTTTTTACACAGAGGGTGATGAATGAATGGGATGCGCTGCCTAGGGAGGTAGTGGGATCAGGTATGGTAGCGGCATCTAAGGGGCATCTAGAGAAATACATGAATAGGATGGGAATGGAAGGATATGGACTCCATAAGTGCATATGCTTTTAGTTTAAGCAGGTATCATGATCGGCGCAGGTTTGGAGGGCTGAAGGCTTGTTCCTGTGCTGTACTGTTTTTTGTATATTAATATAATTTATATACTATATTTGGACATATAATGTACTGTAGCATCCTAATCAACATTATTGCACAGCGCAATGAAGCTAGGGCCAGGAAACAAATGCATGAAAACACCAAGGAATTCAAAATTAAGAAGTAAGTATTAAAGACAGAATTTTTTGAGGATTTGTGCTGTCACTGGGTTCTTACTCAAATCATCCATTAATTTTTCAAACTTTAATGTCAATGGTTGGAACATCATCATAGAATTATCATAGAGGGAAAGATGATCCTCATGTAACATGTTATGACCTAGAATGCACTGTCTGAAAAATATTGGGTGCAGATTCAACAGTAACTTTCAAGGGAGAATTATATACATCCTTTAAAACAGAAGAAACTGCAGGGAGTGGAAAAAGTGCAGGGGAATATGGCTAGAACAAAGAACAAAACAGCACAGGAAACAGGCCCTTCGGCCCAACGAGCCCATGCCGCCACCCCGATGTTCCCACCTCTACCTGTGATCCCTGTCTATATTTATAGATCTATAGATTAAAAATCAAATTTGAGACAATTTAGGGAGAATTTGTTTTGCCAATCAGCCTAAGAGCACATCTTTGGGATGTGGGAGGAAACTGAAGCACCCGGAGAAAACCCATGCAAGCACGGGGAGAATACACAAACTCCCACAGACACAGGCCCAAATCCATGTATCTGCACAGCACAGTAATAGTCACTGAGCTGTTGTGTTGCCCATCAAATGGTCCAGGTCAAGCGTACACTAACGACGTGAAGCACTAGGATATTCTCGAAAAAAATCCAAGAGCAGCCCTCTCACGACCCATCGCGTGTTTGCCCCTTGTTAGACAACAAGGTGGACCAAAGCACCTGTAGGATAAAAACAAGTACATCAATATCATCATCTATTTACACACTTCCCAGGGACTCCCAAGGCTCATGATCCCTATTTTAAATCAGTTTTCTATACCCCTCCATTCCCATTCTGTTCATGTGCCCATCTAAGTAATTCTTAAATAACTCCAGAGTACTTGCCTCCACCACTTTACTTGGCAGCGCATTCCATACCCCCACCACACCCTGTGTGAAAAAACACCCTCTCGCATCCAAATTATACCTTACCCCCCTCACCCTAAGCCCATGACCCCTCGTGCTATTTGAGTCCATCCTAGGAAAAAGCTTAACCCTGTTTACTCTATCTATACCTCTCATAATCTTGTACACCTCTATTAGAAATTGTCTAAGTCTACGTCTTTCTAAGGAAAACAGTCCCAATTTGCCTAATCTCTCCTCGTAACTCAGACCTTCCATACCAGGCAGCATCCTAGTAAACCTCCTCTGCACTCTCTCCAGAGTCTCCACGTCCTTCCGGTAGTAAGGCGACCAGAACTGGACGCAGTATTCCAAATGAGGTCTAACCAACGTTTTATACAACTGCAACATTAAAGGCCAGCTCTTGTACTCTATACCCCTTCCTATAAAGGCTAGCATACTATATGCTTTCTTCACAACCTTCTCCACTTGCTCTGCCACCTTCAGAGACTTGTTCACCTGCACCCCCAGGTCCCTCTGCGTTTCTATACTCTTAATAGGTCTACCCTTTATCATATACCTCCCCCCTACATTCTTGCTCCCGGAATGCATCACCTCACATTTATCAGGATTGAATTCCATCTGCCATCTATCTGCCTGAGCTACCAGCCTATCTATGTCCTGCTGCATCACCTGAGAATGCTCCTCACTATCTGTAAGTCCAGCAATCTTTGTATCATCTGCAAACTTGCATTGGATAAGTCTTCGAAAAAGCTAGCGCATGATTGCTGGACAAAATGGCCTCCTCCTGCGTTCTTTGATTCTATAAATCTAATGTTTGTATTACATGCTGTGCATCGTTTGAAAACCCATGACAGTTTAATTCTGTATGACATTTTTTAGATCCATTGTGCAAGATTTTAACCCATATAAAACACACCCATTTCTATAGGGTTGAAATTGGGCCCACTATCTTCAGCCCTAGCCACCAATTAAATTCCCCTAGCCATTTAATCCACCCCGTCACTGATTGCTGCCTTCGGCTGAACTGGATTCTTCACAACTCCACCATACAATTGACCCTGACTTTATCGCTAAGATTGTCCAGTCCTTCCACTATAACATCATCCAACCTCCAGCCCTATCACAATGAAAAACAACATCCATTCACAGTACCACCGGACTACTTTATTCTAAAACGCTTCTGGCTGGCATCTCATCTTCCACCTACCACAAACTTAAACTCCACTGAAACTGTGCAGCCATAACCTAACTCATCCCAAGTCTTGTTTACTCATCAGCACTTTGTTTACTAACCTACATTAGCTTCCAGTCCCCAAACGCTTTGAGCTTATAATTCTCAACCTCATGTTCAAATCCCTCCAAGATCTTGCCATTCTCCATTTCAGTAACCTTATTGTTCTCCGAGAAATCTGTATTCCTCCAATACTATCCTCTTGTTCATCTCTCCTGCACCCCACCTCTAAACTCCTGCGCTCTGCCACCTGTGCCTTCAGCTGTCTAAGCCCTAAAACCTGTGATTCCATCACTTAACCTCTCCATCTCTCTATTCTGCTTCAAGACACTTCATCCAACCCAGATAATTTTAAGGGAAAGGAAATTAGTGAAAGTAAATAGGAAAAAGTGCATTGATTGTCCAGATCAGACAGCACTGCAATCTGTGAGTGTTAGGTCATTGAGGAAACCTGCAAAAGTAATCGTCTATTGTGTTTACCTGCCCCTCTGGATTCAAAGTAGTCTGTGCAGCATAAATAGGTGAACAATTTTTTTTCCCTCAAATATCCTAAAAAAATATATATGGCAGAAAAATGAATTAATTGCTTTTCCTTGTTATTTACCAATAGACCAACATGGATGTGGCATTTGAAGAGATCAAAAAATATATTAAGGCATTTTATCTAGGAAGTGGGAATTTATCTTCCTGGATAAATTTATAGAGGATGAAACCCATGGAGCAGATGATTGTATCCGCACACTTTAAAAATTAGAGAAGATATTGTGGTTTTGTCACTGAACTAGTAATCCAGATCAGGGGTTTGAATTCCCCTACAGCAGGTGGTGGAATTTTAATTCAGTAAAAAAAACCTGGAATTAAGAATTTATTGATGACTATGAAACCATTATTGATTGTCATAAAGTCTCATCTGGTTCACTGATGTCCTTTAGGGAAGGAAATCTGTTGTCCTTACCTTGTCTGAGTATTCCAGATCCAATGTGGTTGACTCTGGACTGCCCTTTGAAATGGAGGGCATTTAGGGACGGGCAATAAATGCTGGCCCAGCCAATGACGTTCATGTCCTATGAATGAATAAGTAATAGTATAAGATGTGCTTCCTGCATTTAGAAAAAGAGATAAGAAAGATAATAGAATTCTTACTTAAAGAAAAACATTTAGAGATCACTGAAAGTAGGGACAAAGGAATAGAAGGACATATTGATGAAGTTAGATGACAAAGGATAGGCAGAACTTGTGGAGCTTGAACATCACCATGAACCTGTTAGGCTGAATAGCCTGTTTCTGTGCTGTAAGAACAGTGTGACTGGAAAATAAGGAGTTACAAGAGCAGACAGTTTCTTCTCTTTTCCAACAGAAAGCTATTAGCAAAGTGAGAGCTTTATGAAATTTCGTGGAATAGCAGGATTTCTGAAAATCTAGAAGGTTCTTTATAGATTGCATTGTGTGAGGACCCGGATGCAATCTATAAAGAATCCTTTAGATTTTCAGAAATCCTGCTACTCCATTAAATTTCATAAAGTTCTCACCATGCTAGCTGTTTTCTATAGGGAAAGAGATGAAACTGCATGCTTGAACGAGATATTGGCCCCATGCTTCATGCATCCTCCTATACTTGGACATTGAACTTAACTTATGTTGCTGATTTTGCCAGTGGCTGTTTGAAATGATTTGAAAGCAAGCACATGTTAGAAACAAGTGAGGTCTTGTTGCATATCAAGGAATTTGGCTGCCAGTCTATTTAGAGCATGCATCATAAGTAAATTTCAAATCAAAACAGAAAATTCTGGAAACCTACATAATCAAATAATTAATGAGTGAAACCAATAACCTCAACGACACCCACCCTTCACCAACAGTTCTATGTTCTTTATCTTTCCTCCATTACAGACCATCATATAGTCCTCATTCTAACAGCATGACAATAAAATTTACCAGTAAATTTACATTAGAATCCAACTTTAGAAATTCAATTGTTGCATGATTAATTAAGTGAACGTCTGTGTGTATTTTTAATGTCTGTGTTCTTTGTATCTTTGACTTGATTAGTCCTGACAGGTCTTTCCTAGTTACTGGAGACTGGCTGATAGAAAACTGCTGACCTTCAATTGAAGAGACTGCAGTTGACCATAGAAGGAAAGCTCAGGCAGCTCTGTTCCTAAAAGGCTCAGCTTTGGGTTGCAAAATCTTGGCTTGGAATGAAGTAGTCTGGGCTGACAGGCAACCGCAAGAACACTGGCCAAGGAGCAGAGAACAGAAAAACTAATGAAGAAATGCCCAAGGATGTGCAGCTAGTAAACTGCTTAATTACGTCATGAATGGTAGGTCTCACTAGTGAGTTGATGAGAAACTACAAGAGTATTTCAAATATAGAAACGGATCAAGGCTGCCTCCTTTAGGGTTGAAGAGTCATTATCAAGATTTACCGAGATTGTTAGAGGAATTACATCAAGAGCACACACAGAAAATCTGTATGAAAGCAGCAATCAAAAGCTACTTGTGGTGTTCAGAGTTAACTAAAGATTTGATGAAAAATTGTGAAATTTGTCTCAGAATGAGAAATGATCCACCCAATGTTTCCTGCATTTCATGGTGAAACATGAGGACCAGATTGGGAGATGGAATTGAGACCAGGGCGAGATCAGCCATAATCTGGCTGAATTTGCCGACTTGCATCCTAATTCCTGTGTTCTAAAATCAAAGAAAACTGTGGGAACAAGCCTATGCTGATTTCTTTGAAGCAGAAGGGAAAGGGAACTTCAGTTTGGTTTACAACTTATAGTAAGTGAATAAATATCAAGTCTCTGCCTACACACCACAAAACCAAAAACGGCTGAAGTTTTGAGAGACTGGTTTGCAATTTCCAGGTTGCCAGAGGATGTTAAAAAAAATTATGGCACAGGCTCTTCGGCCCTCCAAGCTTGCACCAACCATGCTGCCTGACTGAACTAAAATCCCCAACCCTTTCAAGGACCATACCCCTCTATTCCCATCCTATTCATGTATTTGTCCAGTCACCCCTTAAAAGTCACTATCGTATCTGTTTCCACTACCTTCCCCGGCAGCAAGTTCCAGGTATCTGCCACCCTTTGTATAAAAAACTTGCATCGTACATCTCCTTTAAGCCTTGCCTCTGGTACCTTAAATCTATACCCCCTAGTAATTGACTCTTCTACCCTAGAAAAAAGCTTCTGATTATCAACTCTGTCTATGCCCTCATAATCTTGTAGACTTCTATCAGGTCGCCCCTCAACCTCTGTTGTGCCAGAGAGAACAAATCAAGTTTCTGCAACCTCTCCTCATTGCTAATGCCCTCCAAACTAGGCATCATTTCTAGTAAATCTTTTCTCCAACACTTCCACATCTTGGGCGACCAGAATTGAATACTATATTCAATTCTACATTCAGCTTAATTAAGGTTCCAAAAAGCTGCAACGTGACTTTTTAATTTTTAAACTCAATGCCCCAGCCAATGAAGGCAAGCATGTTGTACCCCTTCTTGACTACCTTCTCCACCTGCATTGCCAGTTTTAGTGACCAGTGTACCTGTACACCCAGATCCTTTTGTCTATCAACATTCTTAAGGGTTCTGCCATTTTCTATATATTTTCTATCTGTATTAGACCTTCCAAAAAGCATTACCTCACATTTGTCAGGATTAAACTCCATCTGCGATTTCTCTCCCAAGCCTCCAATTGATCTATATTCTGCTGTATCCTGTAATGATCCTCATCCCTTTCTGCAAATCCACCAATCTTTGTGTTGTCTGCAAATTTACTAAGCAAACCAGTTACATTTTCCTCCAAATTATTTACATATATTACATGCAGTAAAGGTCCCAGCACTGATCCCTGAGGAACACCACTTGTCACAGACCTGCATTCAGGAACACACCCTTCCACTGCTACCTTCTATGACCGAGCCAGTTCTGTATCCACCTTACCAGCTCATCTCTGATCCCATGCGCCTTCATCTTCTACACCAGTCTGTCATGAGGGACCTTACTGAAGTCATGAAGACAACATCCACTGCCCTACCCTCATCAATCATCTTTGTCACTTCCTCGAAAAACTTGATCAAATTAGTGAGACATGACCTCCTCTTCATAAAACTATCTTGCCTCTTGCAAATACATCCAGATAGTTCCAAGTAGGAGTAAATCCTTCTCGAAGAATCCTCTCCAAGAAGTGTTGATGCTTATGTCAAAAGAGTTTGAAATATGTCTAAGTGAAAATAGACAGGTAATAGACGGGTAAAAAGACAGGTTAGTTCAAGCAACATCACAAATGGAAGGGTTGAGTGTGGTGGAAATAAACTTTTGAGGTGTGTCTACTTCAATGCCAGGAGTATTGTGGATAAGACAGATGAGCTGAAGGCGTGGATTGACACATGGAAATATGACATTATAGCTATTAATGAAACTTGGCTACAGGAGGAGCAGGACTGGCAGCTCAATGTTCCAGGTTCCAATGTTTCAGGCGTGTTAGAGGTGGAGGGATAAAAGGTGAGGGGGTGGGGGGGGGAGGGTAGTAGTATTGTTGGTCAGGGAAAATGTTACAGCAGTACTGAAGCCGGATAGATTTGGAGCTTGTCTACAGAGATCCAAGAGTGGAGCTGAGAAACAGAAAAGGTATGACCACATTATTGGGGTTGTATTATAGACCATCCAATAGTCAGTGAGAATTGGAAGAGCAAATCAGCAAAGAGATAGCTGACAACTGCAAGAAACACGAAGTTGTGATAGTAGGGAATTTTAATTTTCCACATAAAGATTGGGACTTGCATTCTGTTAAAGGTTTAGAGGGGATAGAGTTTGTAAAATGGGTTCAGGAGAATTTTCTACATCAGCTATAGAGGTCCCAACTTAGAGGATGTGATATTGAATCTCCTTTTGGGAAATGAGTTAGTGCAGGTGATGGATGTGAGTGTGAGGGAACACTTTGGATCCAGTGATCATAATGCCATTAGTTTCAACCTGATGAATAAGGATTGATCTGGTCCCAAAGACCAAATTTGATGAAATGAGAAAGAATCTGGGAAGTGTGGATTGGCACAGGCTGTTCTCTGGTAAGGATGTAAATGGAAAATGGGAGGCCTTCAAAGGAGAAATTTTGAGAATGCGGACTTTGTGTGTTCCTGTCAGAATTAAAGACAGAGTAAATAGGAATAAGGAACCTTGGTTTTTGAGGGAGATTGTAACACTGATTAAGAGGAAGAGAGAGTTGTATGCAATGTACAGGCAGCAAGGAACAGATTAGATGCTCGAGGCGTATAAAAAGTACTTAAAAGGGAAACTAGGAGGGCTAAAAGAAGGCATGAGGTTGCTTTGGCAGACAGAATGAAGGAAAATCCAAAGAGCTCCTATAGATATGTAAAGAGCAAAAGGATAGTGAGGGATAAAATTCCAGAGTGGCAGACTGTGTATGGAACCAAAAGAAATGAGGGAGATACTAAATGGGTTTTTTGCATGCGTATTTACTGAGGACACGGACATGGAGTCTACAGAAATAGGACAAATAGGTAGGGAGGTCATGGAACCTTTACAGATAAGCCCAGCCACCTGACGAAGGGACAGGATGTCCTGAAAGCTTGCAGCTTTTGCTATAAATACACCTGTTTGGACGTTAAACTGGTGTTGTGGGATTTCTTTCTGTTTTACCCCAGTCCAATGTAGGCATCTCCACAACACGACCTTTACAGATCACAGGGGAGGAGGTCTGGCTGTCTTGAGGCAAAACAGAGTGGATAAATCCCCAGGATTGGACATAATATTCCCACGGACCTTGAGGGAGGCTGGTGTTGAACTTGCAGGGGCTCTGGCAGACATATTTAAAATGTCAGTATGCACGAGGGAGGTACCAGATGATTGGTTGGGTGGCTCATGTTGTTCCGTCGTTTAAAAAAGTATCCAAAAGAAATTCAGGAAATTATAGGCCAGTTGATGTAGGTGGTGGGCAAGTAATTGAAAGGTATGATAAGGGATAGGATCTACAAATATTTGGATAGACAGGGACTTATTAGGGAGAGTCAACGTGGCTTTGTACATGGTAGGTCATGTTTGACCAATCTATTAGAATTTATTGAGGAGGTCACCAGGAAAGTGGATGAAGGGAAGGTGGTGGATGTTGTCTACCTGGATTTCAGCAAGGCCTTTGAGAAGGTCCCTCATGGGAGTTTGGTTAGGAAGATTCAGTTGCTAGACATACATAGGGAGGTAGTAAATTGGATTGAACACTGGCTCAATGGAAAAAGCCAGAGAGTGGCTGTGGAGGATTGCTTCTCTGAGTGGAGGCCTGTGACAAGTCGTGTGCCACAGGGACTGGTGTTGTGTCCATTCTTGTTTGTCATCTATATCAATGATCTGGATGATAATGTGGTAAATTGGATCAGCAAATTTGCTGATGATACAAAGATTGGAGGTGTAGTGGACAGTGAGGAAGGTTTTCAAAACTTGCAGAGGGATTTGGACCAACTAGAAAAATGGGCTGAAAAATGGCAAATGGAATTTAATGCAGACAAGTGGGCGGTATTGCACTTTGGAAGGACAAACCAAAGTAGAACATACAGGGTAAATGGTAGGACTCTGAAGAACGCAGTTGAACAGAGGGATCTGGGAATATTGGTGCAGAATTCCCTAAAAGTGGTGTCACAGGTGAAAAGAGTTGTAAAGAGTGCTTTTGGTACATTGGCCTTTATAAATTGGAGTATCGAGTATAAAAGTTGGAGTGTTATGCTAAGATTGTATAAGGCATTGTGAGGCTGAATTTAGAGTATTGTGTACAGTTTTGGTCACCTAGTCACAGGAAGGATGTAAATAAGATTGAAAGATTGCAGAGAAAGTTACAGAGAGAGATTGAATAGGTTAGGACTTTATTCCCTGGAGCATAGAAGAATGAGGGAGATTTGATAGAGGTGTATAAGATTTTGATGGATCTAGATAGAGTGAATGCAAGCAGGCTTTTTCCACTGAAGCTAGAGGAGAAAAAACACAGAGGGCATGGTTAAGGGTGAAAGGAGAGAAGTTTAAAGGGAATATTAAGGGGGATTCTTCACACAGAGAGTGCTGGGAGTGTGGAATGAGCTGCCCGATAAAGTGGTAAATGCCCGGTCACTTCTAACATTTAAGATGAACTTGGACGGGTTCATGGATGGGAGGGGTGTCGACGGATATGGTTCAAATGCAGGTCAGTGGGACGAGGCAAAAAATGGTTCGGCACAGACAAGAAGGGCCAAAAGGCCTGTTTCTGAACTCTAATTTTCTGTGGTTTTATGGTTCTGAAATAGAGCCAAACACACACTCATACCACCACACCACCCAGCATCAAATAGTGCTGTAAAAATTGGAAGAAGTGTAGAAATTTTGAAGCAGTCTTTACAGAAGTATTTGTTGGTGACAAGCTGGACAGTGATTCTCATGTTTCCCTTAGATGCAGGTCAGACAATTTTTGGGTCTTTTACCATCTAATCCCACAAGCTACATTTTGCTCACTTTACGAGTTTGTGTTTAAGTTTAGGATGAGGTTTGCTTGAACCTGACGTCAATAACATAGTAAAAGAAAAACAAAACAAAGATGAGCCATGATACATTAAGTATGAAGTTTAGAGAATTTACAGCTGGTCATAAGATCAAAAAGGCACTAAAGTGATAAGGAGGAGAATGTGATTGGAATTGTTGTAGAGAGAATAGATGAATTCACATAGCTTAGTGAGAGATTGGAGATTCCACGTGTAGATAATTTGCTTGATGGAAGAAATCCGACAAAAATTGAGCATGATAACCTGCCCGTTGATAGTCCGAATTTCTTCGCCAGACTAAAATGAGAGTCAGAGAGAAACTGAAAGTCACAAAGAAACTGGAAATTTGCCATTATCACAGAATCCACTGGTACAGCAAAGTGAGCCTGGATCTTTGGTTAAGACATATTAGTCAATGTCACATTCCTAACCATTGAGTGGAGTTAGTAATCAAAATTCAAATTTGCTGCAATCAGAGATACTGAGAACAGAGTTAAGCTGAAGGAAAGTGGAGAAGATACCCAAATGGACAGAGAAAGAAACCATGTAGGTTCATGGAAGTATGCAGGAAGGAAGAAACAAAAAGATAAAGAGGATTTGGAATATTGGAAATATAAGCCTATTTCCCTTTCCAAAGTAGTTTAAGTTATTCATTTTTGTTATTTTGTTTAATTGAGAAAAATGCCCTAAGATTAAATTCATGCGCTTGAATAGGTATAATTACAAACTGTGTGTTTGAAAGTGATGCACAAAGGATAAGGGGCTGGATTTAATGTTGGCGATGGGAGCCTTGCCACTGGTTGGAAAACTGGGCAGAACCCCATATGGGGAGACCTGACCATAAAGTGCTTGTCTGACATTTAATTGGCCAACGTCAGGCCTTCCTCAGGATTCAAGACCCCAAGGGTGAACTCCACCAGCCCAGTGCTGCTGGCTAATCAGGGTGGCCTTAGGGAGGCCAGGGAAAACTGTGACTCCCATTTAATTCCTGAGCCACTGTTAAAATGAGCTAGGCTCAGGGCTAATTAGTGTCAAATGATTTATTAATGAACCTAATTAACAACCAATTGCAAACATGCAAATGTCTCACATTGATCCCTTCCCACCTCTTCTGACTTAATTGCAAGAGGTTTTCCCATCGCTGGGAGACAGACATGGGGATCTCCCATGATCAAGTAGGTGTGGCCACCATGTTTCCTAGAATAGTGGCCACACCAGATTGGATTAAGTTCCACCCAAGATACATGTACATATTGCAGCCTGAAATAATCATTATTTCTTCATGAAATAAATTATTTTCATAATTTATTGTGAAATTATGATACTTTTTTAAAAAATATATTTTTATTGGAGTTTGTTTCATTTTTACAAATAACGCATTCTCAAAACTGATACAGTATAGGTGTTCATTTCTTCACATATGAAAGTCATTTTCCCAAGACCGGATGCTTTATATATTCACACAGGATCTAGAACATAAAGTAGCATAAAACTTCCTGACAAATTGTTTAGGCTCAATGGATATCAGGAATTTTCTGACAGCAACATTAGAATTAAGATGCAGACCTGTCTTATTAAGAATAAAGGGGGTGAGGTTCAAATGGAGGCAGTGTAGCGGGCTTTCCACTGGATGGCACAGCCTCCATGAATCTCTGGCCGCTGGATTTCTGGCACCATCGGCACCGCGCCAACGATTGGTCCAGAGCTGTACAATGTATTCAAATACTCATTTAAATATCACTAGGGCCCAAGACTGAGGTCTCTAGGCCTGCTAGAGCCTTCCTTCACCAGGAGTGTTTCACTCCAGCGTTGTTTACAATGGCTCCCCACTAGCGGGGAGCTGGCAGCCCCCAAGGAGGTTGAGGATGAGGGGATGCCCCCTGGGCATTGCCAAGGGGCAAAGTAGCAATGCACGAAGAAATTCACTGGGCATCGAGCAGCCCAGGAGTGGGGCCTATAGGGGAAGAGCTTCTGGGGGAGGGGAGACCAGGATTGCTGGGGAAGAGGTGTTGGTTCGAGGCAGGCCACGGGGGTCAGGGATTTTGAAGCTAGCCCAGACATATCCTCAGGGCTAGCATTCGGGCTGTGGTCAGGCTGTATGCCAGTGATTCAGGGTCATGAGACTGAATGTGATTAAGGTGGCCAGAGATTACGAAGCTGGTAGTGAGGACGCATGCTCCAATCTCAGTGCTGACAGATTTATTAGTGTTAAGTGACTTATTAATGAACCTTAATTAACAGCCAATTGCAAACATGTAAATGTATCACATTGATCCCTTCTCACCTCTTCTGACTTAATTGCAAGAGGTTTTCCCATCGCTGGGCGACGGATATGGGGCATCTCTCATATTAAGTAGGTGTGACCATCATGTTTCCTAGAATAGTGGCCACACCAGATTGGGTCTGCTCAGCACTATGTTGCCAGTGAATAGCGCCCGCTGTGGATTTTTCATGTATTTCACAGTCTGCAACGCACACAGCGTGGGACATTCATTTTGAAAATCCTGCTTGAAAATGCCAATGGGATTTACTCCAGTTTTTATATGAAGTTGACATTTAAATTTTCTTTGGGAGAATTCCACCCAAAGTCTCTGAGTTGCATGTACCTCATAAAGGAGTATCTTGGAATATCAAGTTGTTGACATAGTTGCTTAAGAAATAATAAGAAAGCACCACGAAACATCTCACCAAGTCTACAAAGACCCTTATCTCTCTAGAAAGGACAACAGCAACAGATGCCTGGGAATGCTACTACGTGAGGCTTCCCCTCCTCATCCCTCACCATCCTGACTTGGAAATATATTGCTGATTCTTTGCTGGGTCAAAATCCTGGAACTTCCTTTCTGTGAATGCACTTACATTTCAGGAACAAAAGCAGTTCAAGAAGGCTACCTTTTGAGGTGAAACTAGGGATGGACAATAAATGCTGGCCTAGCCAATGACACCCACATTCCATAAACTAATTTAAAAAAAGATGGTTGGTGAAAGGCAAAATGCATTCCCCCATTTCCTGTCCATGACAGTCCACTTAACAAAATAAAAAGTGGTATTGAGAGATAATGAATGTTTGTTAAGAGGGGTGAATAAAAAATGCAACACCATGGTTGGCTGAAGTATAGTCTCCATTTGAGTTATTTTTAGTCTAAAACAAATGTCCTCGTTCAGTTTTTTCCTATTACTTCCTCTAATGTGCCACTTTCTTCTGGAAGGGAGTAGCGTAATGTGTCAACAAGTGTTCCAATACTTTTTGCAGCCAAAATGTGTCCTCCCTTCTTTGAGTGGCAAATTCAGGATATTGGGACCCCTGTTACTGCATGCTCTCAATAAATAGTGCAGATACCACTGACTGCAACAGCAATCATTCAAAACTGCTGCCTGTAATACATTGAATGGGCATAGGTTAACCATGTACTGCAATCCCTTCGCCTGTTTTCTGGGGTTGACTAATTAACCCCTGCTACTTTAATACATAGAAGGATACACACCTCTTCCTTTGGACTGTGAGGTGGTGGGGAGAATTGGTGGGTGGATGCAGAGTACCTCTGGTAATCTGGCCATTTTGGCATTCATCCTTTGGTCATCCTCTCCTTCATTCAATAAGTGCAGCTAAAGAGGCTTCATCATAGTTTGACCATGCTTTTTCTTGTCATTGTGGCACTACAGTAGCTATTAATGGTCTTCTAAAATTTTGGCAGTTTTATCACTAAAATTATCAAGTGGCTAGGCAGGAATCTCCCTGTAGAAGTTGATCAGCTCATCTCATGACTCTCAAATGCCCTCAAAAGTGGGCAAGTCACTTAGTTGTAAAGTAACCACTTCTCTTTCCTCAGGGGAGGTTAGTGGCAGCTAATGAGTGCAGCCTTGTCCACATTGCAAGAAATGAAAAAGGATAGTAATCAACAATTGCCCCAAAAAAACTAGGTGATGACAGAAGTTGTTTTCCCATCATCTTAAAATTATACCACATATTAAGCTGCAATACCTTCTTATCCATTAAAATATTCAAATAAAATTATGAAGATAACTGAGCATTTTGCTATTTTAAATCTTATATCCTGAATTTGCCACTCAAAGAAGGGAGGACACATTGTGGCTACAATAAGTATTGGAACATTTGTTGACACATTACGCTACTCCCTTCCAGAAGAAAGTGGCACATCAGAGGAAGTAATAGGAAAAAGCTGAACTAGGATAGCACAGTGGCCCAGGGGTTAGCATTGCTGCCTCACAGTGCCAGTCTTGGGTGACTGTGTGGAATTTGCACATCCCCAGTGTCGGCATGGGTTTCCTCCAGTGCTCCGGTTACCTCTCACAGTCCAAAGATGTGCAGGTTAGGTGGATTGGGCATGCTAAAATTGCCCCTTTGTGCCAAAACATATGAATGTTAGGTAGCATAAATGTGCAGAGTTATGGGGATAAAGAAGGCCTGAGTAGGATGCTGTTTTGGAGAGTTGGTGCAGACTCAGTGGGCCAAATGGCCTCTTTGTGCACTGTAGGGATTCTGTGGTTCTATGGTGTATTTCATCGGACAAGTTATATCTACATTTTACTGAGAATACCTTGAGTTCTGCCTCTTAGGCGTTCTAAGAGTTTTCATTTAGTTAAATTTTCTACGTCCTTTCTATTAATTCATATCTTCAAGATGTTACAGTGTATTCAAAAATTATTTATGGCTTGGAGCAGCAATAGAGGGAGCTCCTTCAAGGTTCAGTGAGTATGTCTAATAACAGAAACATGCAAAGCAGAATTATTCCTGATTTGATGATTTATCTATAATGGTAAAACCACCATAGTCCCTGATGGCTGCTTTCCCCTTTTGAGGGGAAGAGCTGACAGGTGGTGATTTAACCTGAGAATCAACATATTTCAAACAAGGGCAAGATTGAGAAACATAGATGATAGAAAAGGAGGAGGCCATTTCACCCTTCGAGCCATTCCGCCATTCATTATGATCATGCCTGATCATCCACTTCATAACTTAATCCTGCTTTTTCTCCATAACCTTTGATCCCATTTGCCTTAAATGCTATATCCAGCCTTCTTTGAGTATATTCAATGTTTTGGCATCAAGTACTTCCTGTGGTAATGAAGTAATGAAGGTGGGCCTTCATGAATAACCTCAGCTGATACAGGAATTGAATCTGCTGCTGGTGTCGCTGTGCATCATGAACCAGCAATCAAGCCAACTGAGCTAAGAAAAAGATCCAGTACCAATTTATTTGTACTGAAGTACTAGATCTCAATAAAGGCATTGGGAGTGACACAATAATTAGTCTCAACACCCAAGGACTGGAGAGAGACATAAATCATATAGAATCCCTGGTTCTGAAACCAACTAGTTTGAATTTCTGAAACAATGCAGGATAAATTCCTATATTTGTCAACTGGAATGACAACTTACTTGTGAATACAATATGCAGAAATTGTTATTTTTAATAATTTCTAAATGTTTATTAAATTAACTAATTTTTCCTCCTTCAAATATTTTCCTACATTAAGAGCTGCTATATAGCTTTCCTGACTGCTATGAACTTTATATGCATGAGTGGAATTCATGGTAGTGTACTTATCAGCACATACATGGTGGTGAGGAAAGACTCACTGTTGCTGGAAGATAGTGAAAATTCAACAAGTCTCATTGGATGTATAGCAGAGAATGAAGTTTGCTTTGTCACTATGATTAATTATTAATTCATTTCTGTTTCTTTTCTCAAATCATCATGTGTAAATCACAAGGTTTCTTTTCACTGATGTATTTCTTAATTGAAGCTTTCACATACTTTGAAGAGCACGATAAAGAAAATAGTCATATGTACCACGTCATATAAAGTGGGGTTTTGGGCAGTCTGTGTTATCTGACACATTGGAGGGAGAGGAAATTGTTGGGGAGTGTCTTGTCTCAAGATTACAATTCCTGCCACCTCCTAATGACAGCCTACAGAAAGAACTGGCAGTGGTCTTTGAGCAGCTGTGTTTGCCCTGTTGGTTGGTTCAAGCAAGACAATGACAAAGCAGGTGGGGGGAGTATTATCACAGATTAAAAGGGGAACTTTATCTAAAATCCCCAAAAAACATTTCTTTAAAATTCCCACAAACATTGCTTTCATACTTTGAACACATTGGAAGCAGCCGTAGTAGATTAGAGGATTATGCATATGTATTATATGTTCTGCATATACATGGTCAAGATGAAACATGAAATATTTTGATAGCACGCTATTTTGCTAATAAGAATTACTTTCATGTTTACTATTTGTAACTCAGGCGTTATCAGCATTCATGAAACCCTCCTTTGGTTCCACAATCGATTCACAAACTAGTTCTGCTGAACGGAAAGACCCTGATTTACAAATTCTACAAATAGAAAATCATGTATGTGCAGGTACTTGAAAAACTGTTATTTGTGGCCTGTTGCTGCAAAGTATTGTGGTTGATAAAAGTCTAGACTTTATGTTGTGTAATGCCTGCACATGGAAAGTCTTGAATCTATTATTACTGTCAACATCCTCTGGCTAGTTAGACAGCATTCATTGAGTATGTTTCCTATTTACTTTGTGCACTTACCTTCAGTGAATTTCTGCTAATGTAATTTTGTGGACTTGCAAATTTTGTCGAGGTCCTTGTGCAGTCCTCACTTGAGCTCAGCATTGTACAGTTATGCCTTCTGTGGTCCAACTTAAAAATATGTGTGCCATATTTTTAAAAGACAATTAACCACATTTTCCCAAAGCAACAAACTATTGGTTTGTGGTCCTTTTTGATATTAATAGTAGTCACACACAAACTGATTCAACAATGGGTGAATGCAGGCAAATGCAAGTCCATTTTGCAGAGGACATTGAAATGATTGGCAGTTCTGAAATAAAGAACAAAGCCAGCTTGAAATCTGTATGTGAGATAACCATGTATCATGATGGCCCTCAGGTATCAGTTGGATTCAGAAAGCCAGATGTATGCACAGTGACATTGTGATGCACAGCTCACAAAGATACTTTGAATGGATCAATGTTCTTCTGTTTTAATGTTGGTAATACTGGTAAAAACATGATTCAGAATGAACATGAGGGTGTGACTTTTATTTTGTTGAAATATTGGTGAAATGCTTCACACAGTAAGTGTCCGGTTGTTGGGAATGAAAGCAGGAGCTGATGTCGGATAAGTGGGCAACATTTTATGACCGCTGCCAATTAAGAGGCTGCTGGCATGAGTACTGTCCAATTTTGCACAGGCCTGATTTGCAAAGCTGCCTCCCATTCAGAGGGCTGGCAGCTCAGCAGCTATGACAGTGCCACCGTTACAAATTTCATTGTTGAGGCTGCAAAATGAAGGACAGGGAGGCGCCACATTAATTTTTCTTACTATGCCAGGTCCAACAACTCCTGGTGATTAGGGTGGGGAATGGGGGATAGTTGGGGATTAGTCAGAGGTGAAAGTGTTGAGGGATGGAAGACAGTCAGGGTAGGGAGAGGGTAGTTCGGCATGGTTATAATGGAGGGTGTGGGAGTATTCAGGGCCTGGGGGAGGGTCATCCCGGGTGATCAGGGTACAGTTAGTTCAAGAGGTGGATAATTGGGTGGGTAGTTGAAAGTGGAAACTAGTTGGGTTAGTGGAGGGAGTTGGGGGAATGGAAGCCATAGGATCTAGCAGGGAGTTGGGAATGGGGGTTGGTCATTAGTATAGGTGGCAAATATGCATTTGTTTAAAAAGGGCTGCAGAGAAAAGCTTGGGAACTATAGGCCAGTGAGCCTAATGTCTGTAGTAGGTAATTTGTTAGAAGGTATTTTGAAAGACAGGATCGACAAGCATTTAGAGAGACAAGGACTGATTAAGGACAGTCAGCAGGGTTTTGTGAGTGGAAAATCATGTCTCACAAATTTGATTGAATTTTTTGAGGGGCTAACCAAAAAGATAGAGGCGGTGGCTGATTAACTACCACCCAGATGTCTAGGCTAAGGTTTAGTAAGGCCCCCTGACCTTACCCCCTGCCCCACCCTTCACTGAATAGAATAAAGTGATGTTAAGTGACGTTAGATAACTTAGATTGTTGTGCTATGTATAATGTATTACATATATAATATCATAAAGTGATATGAATCAATTACAGTCCTTTTATTCATTCATTTTTTATTTTCTTCACATTTGTACTTTAAAAAGCTTCTGTGTTTTTTGGTTTACAGAAATGTCAATAACAGCATGGAAATCAACAGATCGAAGCATGTTTTGATTCAATGTGCATGAGTGTCAGATAAGTAAGTTTCTCATCGCTCGTTGTTGAGTGCAAGTAGATTTTGATCCATTTTTTTTTGCTCTTGGGCACTCCTTCCTTCCAGGCCCCTAGGTTTAAACCTACTCAGCCTAATGGTTAATCTGCCACTGGGTAGAGGGCAGTGCAATTGATGTTGATGTACATGGATTTTAGCAAGGCCTTTGACAAGATACCACATAGTAAGTTATTGCATAAGATTAAATCTCAGGAGATTCAGGATGAGGTAGCCAATTGGATACAAAATTGGCTTGATGACAGAATGTCATGATGTGGAGATACCAGTGTTGGACTGGGGTAAACACAGTAAGGAGTCTGACAACACCAGGTTTAACTGGTGTTGTCAGAACTGATGAAGACGAATATCTCACCAGGGCCATCCCCACACCCCCACTTCTTGCCTTCAGACAACGGTACAATCTCAAACAGATCATTGTTCGCAGCAAACTCCCCAGCCTTCAGGAGAACAGTGACCACAATACCACACAACCCTGCCACAGCAACCTCTGCAAGACATGCTGGATCGTCAATATGGAAGATATCATCACACATGAGAATACAATTCACCAGGTACACGGTACATACTCTTACAACTCGGCCGACGTTGTCTACCTAATATGTTGCAAGAAAGGATGTCCCGAAGTATGGTACATTGGGGAGACCATGCAGACGTTATGACGACAGATAAATGAGCATCACTCAACAATCACCAGGCAAGACTGTTCCCTTCCTGTTGGCGAACACTTCAGTGGTCACGGGCATTCAGCCTCTGACCTTCGGGTATGCATTCTCCAAGGTGGCCTTCACAACACAAGACATGCAGAGTCGCTGAGCAGAGACTGATAGCCAAGTTCCGCACACACGAGGACAGTCTCAACAGAGGATCTTGGGTTCATGTTGCACTATCTGTAACCCCTATGACTGGCCTGGGTTTGCAAAATCTCACTTACTGTATTGTCTGGAGGCAATACACATCTCTTTAACCTGTGCTTAATGCTCCTTCCACTCACATTGTTAGTCACTTTAAGACTTGAATAGCAGGTTAGGTGTAAAGATTCACATTCTAATCAGTAATCTGTAAACTGTCTGTGCTGTTATATACTCTATCTAAAGCCAGTACTCTCCATTCACCTGACAAAGAGGGAAACCTCAAAAGCTTGTGAGTTTACTATCAAATAAATCGGTGACTTAAACCTGGTGTTGTCAAACTTGTTATTGATGACAGAGGTTTTCAAATTGGAGGTCTTTCACCAGTGGTGTGCTTCAGGGATCAGTGCTGAGTCCACTATTATTTGTCATTTATATTAATGATTTGGATAAAAGTTTAGGAGGCAAAGTTTGCAGATAACATCAAGATTGGTAGCATAGTGGGTAATGAGGAAGGACTGCAACAGGATCTTGATCAATTGGGCCAGTGGGATGATGAATGGAGTTTAATTTAGATAAATATGAGGTGATGCATTTTGGTAGACTGAACCAGGGCAGGACTTACTCAGTTAATGGTAGGGCACTGGGGAGAGTTATAGAGTTAAAGAGATCTAGGGGTACATGTTCATAGCTCCTAGAAAGTGGAGTCACAGTTTGACAGGGAAGCGAAGAAGGCATTCGGCATGCTTGGTTTCAGCGGTCAGAACACTGAATACAAAGGTTGGGACATCTTGTAGAAGTTGTATAAGACATTAATAAGGCCCCACTTGGAATACAATGTGGAGTTCTGGTCATCCTATTATAGAAAGGATATTATTAAACTAGAAAGAATGCAGAAAAGATTTATTAGGATGCTACAGGGATTTGATGGTTTGAATTATAAGGAGAGGCTGGATAGACTGGAACTTTTTTTCCTGAAGCGTAGGAGGCTTAGGGATAATCTTGTAGAGGTCTATAAAATAATGAGGGGCACAGATAAGGTAGATAGTCAACATCTTTTCCCAAAGTTGGAGATCTAAAATTAAAGAGCATAGGTTAAGGTGAGGGGGAAGAGATACAAAAGGGTCTAAAGGGGCAATTATTCACTGGGAGGTGGTGAGTATCTGGAATGAGCTGCCAGAGGTGGTAGTAGTGGTGGGTACAATTTTGTCTTTTATCTTTTAGACTGTTACATAGCTAAGATGGGTATAAAGGGACATGAGCCAAATGTGGGCAATTGGAAATAGCTTAATGGTAAAAACTGGGTGGGCATTGACAAGTTGGGCCGAAGGGTCTGTTCCCATGCTGTAAATCTCTATGATTAATTACCCAGGAGTTAGAACCAGTTTCCATCCTTCTACCCTTTCTTGGTTAAGTATTCAGTTAAGTGAAATTAAACAATTCTAACTCAATTTCAGAGGATTCCAGATGCAGGGTAATCACCCATGGAAGCTGAAACATCCCTGGGAATTCCCGTGTAGTCAGTGGATTCCTCCAGTGCATCTTCTGGTATACTTCTGTGATAGAGCCACCTGGAAACCAGAACATCTGGGCAAATCAAAGTTATTCACCCTGTTCCTGCATCCCTTCATCCTGTAGCAAGAGGGGTGGATTTAAAACTGGTGTTGCAGACTTCTTACTGTGTTTACCCCAGTCCAACGCAGGCATGCGTTGGACTCCTCCTACAGCAGGAGGGGTGAGTAGGACCTTGACATCCTGACTTCTGAGGCAAGCTGGATGCCAACTGTCAGACATTCTCTGCAGGGTACTAGATCCCAGTCCATGAAATTGTTAGTTTCGGAGGATGTCAGAAAAGGAATTCAGTCAGCCGCAGGGCTCTGGACAAAAGGTAAAGTCGTCGACAAGCTGGGGCAAGGCCTGAGCCTGGAGTGTAGGCTGAAGGAGGGCAGAAGTCTTTTGCAACATTACATCAGCGTTATATTTGCATCAGGTATTTCTGACATTTCATTCTGTAGGATCATTGGCTGTGAATATCCATTGTAAATAGTTTGTTCCTCTAAATTAAACTTTTCCATTAACGTTTATGAAGATTTGATGCCTGTGGAATAAAGAAATGCTATTTTATAGTCTTACTGCTGTATGTGTTTGAATCTCATGTAACAATCCATTTCTCTCCATCTATCAATTCTAATTTTGAATGTTGGCATAGTTTCTGTCTCAACCACTAACCCTGGGAGTGAATTTCACAACTTTACAACATTTGTAAAAATGTTGTTCATGTTCCCTTTTCTAAACCTCTTACATTTATTCTCCCATCTGTTGCCTCTCATTTAGATTTACATAATGGAAATAAATTGCTTTTTCTATTCTGTCTCCCCATTTCATAATTTTAAACACTTAAGTCATATTGTCTCATAATTTGCATTGAACTAATTAAGCAATTGAGCTCAAATATTAGGATCATTTGTGCCACCCTTCTGATCAGTTTAAGTGGTCTCAGAGCTCCAAAACATCATCGCGATGTGCATTAACACTGAAAGAGCAATACACAATATGCATTTGATGCCATTTTGGAGATCAACACTCCAAATAACTCTCTTAAAGTTGATGATGTGGCACTCACCTGATGAAGGGACAGTGCTCCAAAAGCTCGTGCTACCAAATAAACCTGTTGGACTTTAATCTGGTGTTGTGAGACTACTTACTCTTAAAGTTGTGCAACTGATCATGTAATCTGAAAAGGTTCATCATGGCACCAAGATGTTGTTATGAACGCCCATTGCTCTATTGTAGATTGCCTCATTGATAGACTGATCTGAGTCCCATGTAGAAGAGCTTGTGGGTAACCTCACCCTCCGATGAGCTGGCATCTGCATTATCCTCGTCTTCTGTCATGTCTGCTGGACATAAAAATGATGAGGGCCACAGATCAGCTCGATTGTCAACACCTTTTCTCAAAGGTAGGGAAGTCTAAAACCAGAGGGCATAGATTTAAGGTCAGAGAGCAGAGATACAAAAGGGTCAGAAGGGCAATTTTTCACATACAGAGTGGTGAGAGTCTGGAATGTGCTGCTAGAGTTAGTAGTAGAGGCAGGCACAATTTTGGCTTTTAAAAAGCATTTAGAAAGTTACATAGATAAGATGGACATAAAGGGATGTGGGCTCTAACGTGGGCAATTGGAACTAGCTTGGTAGTTAAAAATAGTCGGCATGGACAAGTTGGGCTGAAGGGCCTATTTCCAAGCTGTAATCCTCTGTGACATTTATGACTGGTGCCTCACTGTATGCCTCAATGCTATCCTCAACGTACATGTAGTGTAGTATCTGAGCTGGTGACTATGAGGATGAAATCAAGTGATGATGTGTCCTCATCATAATTGTCCTCTTACTGTTCCTCCACTGGTTGGCCAGGCTGCTGTCTTGGGTATTTGAATTAAGAAAGGCACAAAGGCAGCATCCTCCCAAGTGGGGTGACCGTGAGAATGAGAGGGGAAAGAAAGATCAGGTTAATGGCACCTGCAACTTATAAATCATAAGAGTGTGAGATGAGGGGGATGTGGGATGTGAGAAAGTAGATTAGGTATGAAAATACTGTTATCTTCAATGGTTTCATTCCTGCCATAGTGACGACCTTAGCCAACAGGGTCCCAATAATGCTCAAAACTGTTTCTTCCATGGGGATTAGGACATATATCTTGTGTGCATTCCCCTTTAATTGCATGCTGTAAAAGAATAGAAAATGTGTTAAAGGATATTCTGCAAATTGTTTAGGTGGTTATGGCTGAATAGTCATACAGGTTTAGTGAGATGTGGGTGAGACTTACAGTAGTGCTAAGTTTGTGAAGGTGATGTGAAACATAGAAATGTCAAGAATAAGCCTTCATTCATAGAAATATTTGGCAGTTGAGTGATGGCATTGTGGCGAATTGTGCAATGTCTGAGGCTAGTGGTGCAGTGGGCAAGAGATAGCATTTGAAAGTGCATTCAATAATCTTGACTCCTCATGTGAGGTCATTGCACTTCTGGCAGCACTGCATCCATGCTCATGGTGCTCCATTAGCTGCCAGGAATGTCTTCTCCAATTGTCTTCTGCGTGTAGCTGAAGAACCTCCTGGCTTTCTCCAAATACAGGGCATCTCTCTTCCTCTACCTTCTCCACCAAGGTCTCCTATGCAGTGTTTGAAATCTCAGTCCACTCTCTCTGATGTTGTGTCATTCTTTAATTTTTCCCAAGTTAGTCGCATCCTGCACAGCTGCTCGTACCTGCTGCAGCCCACAATGCACCTCTGCTTTAAGAGTACAGACTAGGTTTAAGTGGTGGTAGCCATTGATGATATTGATTATTTGTTCATGTGATTTTTGCTTCTTTGTCTCACTTCCCTCCACCCTTAAAACAAGTTTGGCCTTCTGCTGAATCATTCAACCAATCAACAGTTTAGTTAGTGCTGGCTGAAAACTTATGCTATTGAAAGAATCAGAAAGCACATAGTTGGTATGCTGCCTTCATGGCAAACAATGGGTATAGGTTAATCCTACCTTGTGATTCTCATGTCTTTTCTCAGTGCTCTTAAATTTAGCATCCCCATCACCCCCTCCCCACCAACAACCCTCAATTCTTTCAAGCCTTTCTTTGAATTGTTTCTCATCATGAGATAGAAAAACTTCAATAGCCTTCTGATAGTGTGGCTATCAGTATTATATGCCATACTCTGACTGAGGTTTAGAGTATGTAGGTTCATCCTTATCTCTTAATTTTTTTATAATCTATATCATCTGTAATAAAATGTAGAAATCCATTAATCTGTTTCACGATCATATCAATCTGAGGTACAGCTTTTAATATTCCATGAAATTGTATCCCCTAATAGTTCTCCTTTCTATGACTCTAAGCTGCTTTCATTTAGTGTATAGTTTGTTGCTACTACTCATTTACCAGAATAGATAACCTACATTGAATTGCATTTAGCACTTTTAAGACAATACCTTCATCTTATCAATATTATTCTGCAGCTTCTTTTGGTTTCTGAACAAGTTAGCCTCATCTATTTTTGTGTCATTTGGAAATGTTGATACATCTCCTTGAAGGGTATATTCAAATCATTCTATGTACAGTAAACAGAAGTGTGACCACAACTGAACCCTGTGGGACATCCAGTCAGTCTGAAAAACTCCCTGTAATTCCAACTTTCTGTTTAAGGTTGGCTGTAACTAATCACAAATGCGTAAGTTGAACAGTGACTTAGGACTTCTTAGTAAAAATTTGCTGAAACTGTTAATAAAAATGATTGTAAGAATTAATTCAATGCACAAGTAATAAAATATCGTAAGGAAAATTATAAGCTCTCCGAGTAAAGAAAGATGAACTCTCACAGTAAAAATTACCTGTTTTAATAATAATGATAAATACTAGAAGCTGGAGTGATCAGCCTTAATTAAATAGGCAGTATTCTACTCTTCCACATCAAAAATCCATCAAAGAATCATAAAATACTAGAATGCAGAAGGAGGCCATTCAGCTCTTCAAGTCTGCATCAACTGCAATCCCACCCAGGCCCCATTCCCCTAACACCATGCATTTACCCTGTTACTTCCCCTAACATTAAGGGGCAATCCATCCAACCTGCACATCTCTGGATTGTAATGAGGTAAATAAATGTTCCAAAACTGACCATAATACAACATTTTGTAAACAGCATATCTCTGGACCTTCTTAGAAATTCCCATATTGACATGCATTGGGGAGGGAACCACCATCGGAAATGAACGTACAAGATTTTCAATATGTTGCTCATTGACCCTGGAATGAATTTTTCATGAATAAACATATTGATTTACACCATTTTCAAATCAGGCCATATCTTATTTCCAAATGAACATGACACCTAAATATTACTTTCCTATAAACAATAGATTATTTATATTTAATTCTGGAATTTTTTACTTAATATTTTCATAAATACAATATGTGACCTATTTTGAAGGATGCATCTTGGATTTTTCTTTGTAATTGAATTATAGTTACGTTGAAGTCTAAAGTTTGCTACATTTCAGCAGACATCTAATTTTTTTAATATGGCTATATGTTGCTTTAGTGGGTATATTTTAGAATATTTCATCTTCTTCATGAGTTCAAGTTATTTGCACCTATGCAAATTATGTCAGATGGTATTCTAGCCCTTAATGAGCTAAATTCTTGTTGTTTAGTCAGAGAAACCAAGGGGTGCAGATACATAGTTTCTTGAAAGGTGTAATAGGTGAACAGGTTGGTGAAGAAGACATTTTGGCACACTTGCCTTCATTGCTCAGAGCATTGAATTCTGGAGTTGGGATGTTATGTTACAGTTATGTTACAACTGCACAAGGTATTGGTAAGGACCTATTTGGAATACTGCGTACAATTCTAGTCATCCTGCTATAGCAAGGATGTTATTAAACTGGAAACGGTACAAAAAAGATTTACAAAGATGTTACCAGGACTGTAAAGTTTGAATTCTAAGGAGTGGCCAGACAAACTGGAACTTTCTTCCCTGGACAATGGAAGGATGAGGTTTATAAAATCATGAGAGGCATAGATAAAATGAATAGTTAAGGTCTTTTCCCCAGGGTAGTCCAAAACTAGAAGACAGCGGTTTAAGGTGAGAGGGGAAGGATTTAAAAGGGACCCGAGAGGCAACTTCTTCTCACAGTAATGTTTCCTTGTTGCACATTTCTATGTTCCATCCACCAGGAATCGGAGCAGATGAGGGTTGGACCATGGAAAGGTCCATTGCTCTCGGGCAGGATTTTCCAGTTTCATGGTGAATGCGGCTGGTAAATCCCACTCTTTTACTGTATTTAATGGGAATGCCCTCAGATACTTGATTTCATTTTATCAATTTGAATTAAAAATAGTTAACAAACTATGTTTTTCATTCATCCAATTTAAAAAAACAGAAAATCAGATATAACAAGGCCACGTGTGGGTAGAGCAATGATATAACGCTACCTCTAACGTCATTTCTCTATGCTATGATTTCCTTTTGAGGCTAAATTTGCATGATGTGGGTGTTATGTGGGTGGTCACTTAGATTTGCTATTGGGTGTAGTCTTGCAGGCACAGGAAATTGAAGCGCTGCTGGAAGCCTTAAAGTTATGTAGCTGGTTAAAGGGCCATTGCATCTCTGGACTTATTAACAGTGAGGCTTGAGTTCAGTAAGTAATGTGGAGGCCTACAATCTACAGCTAAGTATCCTGGAATACTTTTAATCATAGAATCATTGAATAGTTAAAATACAGAAAAAGATCATTCGGCCAGTTGTGAGTGCTGGTCCTATGTAAGCGAAAATCAACTAGCCCCACTCCCCTGCTCTTTTCTGCAAAGTTGCCCTGCAAATTTTTCTCTTCTGACACTAATTCAATTCTCTTAGAAAATTATATTCATATTTCTTTCACCATGTTCTGAGGGACTACGTTCCAGGTCCTTCATTCCCTGCTACTCCCTCCCACTTTTCTCATCTCTGTTGCTTCTTTTGCCATTCATCTTTAATCATGGCTTCTGGTTCATTTACACCAATGAGACTAGTTTACTCCTTATCTACTCTGATAGGGGTAGGGATATTGGGATTATAAATAAGCAGCATGAATGCCGCAACTCCTTTGTCTTTGACCTGTTTTCCACATGGAGTTTCTCACTCCCATCTCTACTCAGCATTTACTCATCTCTACTTGCCTCCCCAGGCAATCCCAACAGCAAAGGCCATTTATACCCACCCTTAATCCTAGGCCCAGCCTCCTCCCACAGAGCATTGAGCCAAACAATGATGCCTCCCACATCATTTAGACATGAGTCCGGCTGTCTCTGTGTAGTCAAGAGGCATGATGTGGAGATGCCGGTGTTGGACTGGGTCAAAAGGCAGGCAGGAGTCAGACTTTGGCAGCACCAGGGCAGCATCACAGTGAGTCATCATCACGTTCCTGCATAGATAGATGACTAACTGACACAGCTACCCTATGCCATCACCTTGGGTGATGTCAGTGAGACCCAGGGAGGGTGGTGGGGAGGGGGGGGTGGGTGGGGGGGGGGGGTGGTTGGTGAGCGTGCGCGCAATGTTGGGGATTTGGCAAGGATTCTGGAAGGTTGGACAAAGGATTTGAGAGAGTAGGCAAGAATTCTGGAAGGGGGGGGGTTGAAGGCTATCTTTAGGGGTAGAGCGGGTAGGAATTGGAGCTGCTG
The DNA here is from genome assembly GCA_024679065.1 of Sphyrna mokarran. Lineage (NCBI taxonomy): Eukaryota > Metazoa > Chordata > Chondrichthyes > Carcharhiniformes > Carcharhinidae > Sphyrna > Sphyrna mokarran. The sequence goes on along the minus strand of JAGIQG010000001.1, from coordinate 128,330,779 downwards.
AACACCACACCCTCAAGCTAATGAAGACCTCCCTGGTCTTCCCAGCATGTTGGACATCTGCTGCTGCCTGTCCTCCATCTCCCAGGTCTGCCCAGGGTCATGTGCCACATCAATTGTCTGCTATTACCACATCATCACCTCAACAGCCACAGGCACTGCCTATACTCCTTCATGGTTGCCAATGGCCTCCCACATGGCTGTACATTCCTTTCACAGGATGGGCATGATACTTTCTGCACGCCTAATGCTGTTGCATTGTTGTTGGTGTGAGGCACAAAGTTGTCTCTCCGGATGCCCCACCCCCTGCCCGCCCAGATACAGACCCCCTGTTACTACAGGCCAACAGCAGCATTGTATGGCAGAGTCTCAGTTTCTGATGCTCACGTAGAGCATAAGAGTGGCTACGAGAATGTCCTCATTGAGGAACCTTTGCAGTGTAAACCTGTATGCATCTGTTTGGATGTTTAACATAGAACATAGAACATAGAACACTACAGCACAAACAGGCCCCTTGGCCCACAAGTTGTGCCGAACACATCAAAACCTACCCAGCCATAGACCTATCTATAACCCCCAATCCCATTGGATCCCATATACTCATCCAGAAGTCTTTTAAAAGACCCCAGCGAGTTCGCTTCGACCACCACCGACGGCAGCCGATTCCATTCACTCACCACCCTCTGAGTGAAAAAACTTTCCCCTAGCATCCCCTCTGTACTTGCTTCCCTGCACCTTAAATCTGTGCCCTCTCGTCGCGACCATTTCAGCCCTGGGAAATAGTCTCTGAAAAGTGCAAAGTGTCTTTCAAACATGGAGTGCAGTTCAGGCAGACGAAGGAAAAGCACCCTCCTGAATTTCATGGAATTGGTGCCTGTTTTAGGGAGCATTCTAGAGTCTATGCAGTGTGAAGTGTTGTGTTAATATCTGCCAAGCTTCCTTAATTGGGGCAACAATTGCCAGGCCTGGTGCTTATTGGGGCCTAGGATGAAACATCAAAAATAAACACACAGCCTTTCAAGCAGACAGACAGCAGGGTAACCAGTGCGACATTAGTGGGATGTGATCTTGACCTCGTATAAATCTCTCAAAGGTCTTTCAGCAGGCAGGGAGAAAACATGCTATCCTCTCCAACCTGAGGACCCCCAACCTGAGGACCTCCTGCCCTGCATGATCCCCCAAGCCCCTGCAATCTTGAGCCCCCCCCCCTCACCATAGCAATGGCTGACTCGTCCTTTTGCATCATTGAGGTTGGTGCTAAACAGTGCTCACCTCTTGCTTGCCTTAGCAATTGTGGTGCCTGGATCATACTTCAAGAGACCACTAGTGATTCACGCCTGTGTGACGATCTGCTGGGGAGGTGGGAACATTTTGGGAGGGGAGGACAATTGCAATGCTGAACTTGCTAATGAGATTGAAATCCAATCAATTTCATGCTAAACTGCTTTGCGCACATCCTGTTTGTGCCATTAGAAAGGGATCGGGATGACTAAAAACCATTTGGCACCAGGCACAAAACTATTTTTAGGCAAGCACACAATTTTCCCCAGATTAGCATGGTCTGCACCAGGCACGGCAAAACTGGAAAATTGCCTCCTAACCAAAAACTGAAATGATATGAAATCCAAAATGCAATCAGCCCTGTGGGTTTCAGATAAAGGATGCATGACCTACATATACTTTCCAAACAGTCCAAGAAACAGCTGCTCATCAATACTCTGCTTCCTGTCCAACTTCTTATTCATGCTGCTACCATCTCTTTATTCCATAACCAAGTCAAAAACAAAGGCACTTTATCAAATGCTTTCTGGAAGTTCATAAAAACCACATCAACCAAATTACTTTCATTGTCCCTCTTTGTTACCTCATCAAAAACAAACAATCAAACAGCCTTTTCTTTATTAATCCATACTTGTCCAATTGACCATTAATTTTGACCAAACAATTATTTTTGTCAGTAAGTCATGTCTACAGTGCCAGTGAAGAGTGGAAACATTTTGTCACAAGAGTGAAAGTAAATGAATGTCAAGTCCTCAGTGTGTCAGTGAGGGGGACAGATCACAAAGTGCAACTTGCTTTGATAACAAGTTGGAGAATGAACAGGATGTCTGTTGCCCTGACATGAACAAAGATCATGAAGGCAGTCACACACAGGACACAGCAAGAAGAAGCTAAGGCCCTTCGTGGCAGTGACAGTGATCCAACACCAGAAAAGGTCCAATGACTTCAAACAGGAAGGAGAAATTTGAACTCTGACACAAATGTAAAACTGAGAGTCCTAAGTTGGCAACAACTTAGTGTATCTGGAATGGGGAGGGGGCAGTGTCTCTCTTTTATATTCAGTAAAGTGTAGGATTTAAGCATGATATCATTTTATGCTTGCATAGGATTCACGCTCTGGTCACAAGCCACAGATACTCCATATAAGTACCTGCAAGGATCTAATATATGAGACGCAGTAAAACAGTCTTCACAGTCACTGAAATCCTTCTTAGTGAAAATGCTGCTGATAATATTATGGGCTGTCTGAACACCATAGTAGTTACAATATCTTATTTCTCTGCAGGAAAAATTTATCTTTAAGAGGAAGCAAACCCCCGTTACTGGAGGAGGACTTATTACATTTCAGGAAATCACATTTTTGTGCAAATGGCAGCAGCAACAGATCTTGAGAAAGTGGCAGGAAATGGTGAACCAGGTGGGAAAAGCCCCACTGAAGCTCCTCCTCTGTCTGTTTTACTTGCTTAACGTGCTTTTTCAATAGAGTTTTTGAAATGCGGAGGAGACCATGATAATCCTGTGAAGCAGGACCTCTGCAGGCAGCAGAATGTGAGCTTTAATTCACCTACCGTCTTCTGAGGAGAAAAAGAAATTTTTCTCATCTCTTTCCTCTGAGGGCAATCCTGAATTTTAAAACAGTGCTCCCTGGTTCTAGACTTACCCACAAGGGGAAACATCCTTCTCATGTCCACTTTATCAAACCATTCAAAATTGTATGTACTTCAATCATGTCACTCTTCTGAACTCCAGTAAAGACAAGACCAACCGGTTCAATCTATCCTCACTCAATGGCACCATCATCGCTAAATCCTCCCACCATCAGCTTTCTGGAGTGGGGAGAGGGAGGGGATTACTATTAACCAGAAACTGAACAGGCCCAGCCATATATGTTCTATGTTCTATATATACATACTGCAGCTACATCAGCATGTCAGAGGCTGGGAATTCTCTGTTAAGTAACTTATCTCCTGATTCCCCAAAACCTGTCTATGTACAAGGCACAAATCAGGAGTGTAATGAAATACTTTCCACTTGCCTGGATGAGTGCAGCCCCAACAGCCCTCAAGAAGCTGCAAACCATCCAGGACAAAGCTTGATTGGCACTCAATCCACCACTTTCAACATTCACTTCCCTCCATCACCGACAGACAGCGGAAGCAGTGTGTATATCTGTAAAATGCATTGCAGCGATTTGTGAAGACTCCTTTAACAGCACCTTCTAAATTCATGACCTCTATCATCTAGAAGAACAAGGACAGCTGATGTATGGGAACACCAACACCTTGAACTTCCCCTAAAAGCAGCACACCATCCTCACCTGAAGATATATCTCCCTGTCCTTCACTGTCACTGGGTAAAAACCCTAGAACACCCATCCTAACAGCAATACCTATAGCACATGAACTGCAGCAGTTCAAAAAGATAGTTCACCACTACCTTCTCAAAGGTAACGAGAGATGAGCAATAAATCTGGTCTAGCCACCAACACTCAGATTTCATGAACAAGTAAATAAAAGAACTGAAGGAATGCTGTTTTTTTTGGAAATGTCAGTTTTGCATGCGATGTTAAATTAAGCTCTCCTCCACTCTCTCAGGCAGATGTAAAAAAATTCCATGGTAATTTTGAAGGAGAGCACAAGAGTTATCTCATTGTGTTCAACAAAATATTTATCCCCAATCAACATCTCAAAAAGCTGATTATCTAGTCTTTATCACACTTCTGTTTATGGGAGTTTAAAAAGTACAAATTGGTTGCTGTGCTTCCTACATTACAATGGTGATTATAGTTCAAAAGTATTTCATTGAATATAAAGCACTTTTAGACATCTGATGCATATGAACACTTTTATACAAATCTTTCTTTCTTGGAACAAGACTTCCTCTTTTATGCAAATCTTTCTCTCTTGGAACAATATTTCCTTCCAAGACGGCCAGATGGGCATGTGCAGTTAGTGGATGTCTAAGTCAATATAGCCCTGAATTTCTTCACCTCCAATTCCATTCAGGCATCAGTTGTGGACATTCACAGTATCTCACAATCCACAGCCCACAAGTGATTGAGGTACCATATATGTCAAAGCCAACCAATATATGCTCATTGACAGTAATATAGTCAGTCAAATACAGAAAACTCTTGCCTAAGCTGCATTAACTGGATTCCCACAGGTCCATGAATTGTACATACATAGCAATCAAAGAACCATCGGATTAGCCTGGAGTATTTACCAATGAAAGAGTTTCTACTTGCTAAACATGCTGGTCGTTTATGACTATCAAAAGGTTATTAAGCACAAGATTAATGTAATAAAGAGGACAAGACAAAAATTTACTATCATTTACTGTATCACAAAATAAGCAACATTTACATAGGTTGTGCAATTATGAAGTCTGCCTCTTCTTTCATTTCTATGTGGTGGTCCCCATAAGATTTCAGCTGAGCTAGACTCAGGTTACTTATTTCCATTTCTTTTTGGGTTTCATTGTTTCTCCTGATGTCTTACATTATAGCTGAGCTATTCATCCTCTGTACCTGCACCTGTGCAGTGCTAGACTCATTTATTGGTCAAGAGGCATATAAAGGGCACTCTCTGAGGAGGAAAGGGAAAGCAGAGTGAAAAGAGCCCACTCTCATGTGCCTTTTCTCCATCCTCCCTCTCATGACACATGATTGTGGTCATTGTGCCAATAAGGGTAACACAGCAGGAGAGGGGTTACCTGGCTTGAGGAACCAATTGGGATGGGAGTGAGTAATCACCCCAGGGAGTGGAGTGCTTTCTGAGGCAGAAGACAATCTGAAGACATGTAGGGACTTGGGCAGCTAGCCTTTGTATAGGTTTTTCTTATTAATAAATACCTTGTGTGCTTCTGACGAAGTTTGTGAGCATGAATAATCACATTCAATATTGAGGTTAAGGTGGGTTATGATGTCACAACCTCTGACCTGGCACACCTGGAAGTATCCTGTTTTAAACAAAGTCTGAAAAAAAAGTACTCACCTGAATAAACAGACCCAATGAGGTGTTGAAATATTGCCAGACCCTGAGGGGCAGACACGGATTGAGCCTGGATTGGTGGGTACAGTTAAGAGTTCAAAAATATATAGAAAAAGAAATGAGAAGAAAATAACCCTCCAAATCAAGAGCTGAGATTTTGTATTTATGGATAAATGGAAATTAAGAAAAAAAAAGACAGTTGCTGCAGAAACTTTGAAGAGAGAAAGCGAAGAGAACACAGGGCAGTGTTTTGGGTGAAAAGGGGAAGATACTAAGGAGCTGCAGGTTTGCCCCAGAAGCACAGGAACCTGAAGAGGCTGAGATAGCCGGGCTCCTAATCTAAGCAGAGCCAGCAGGGGAGTTTGAGTAGTGGTCCCTACACTGAGGAACTGCCAGCAGTCAGGTTTTAAAACTTTAAAAAAGCAGTCTTCAACCTGTTTAAAAAAAAGTTAGAAATTTTCAGAAATGGTCTCCTGGACCTCAAAAGGTGGTTAACAAAAGAAACAGGCATATCAAAAATGGGAAAAACAGACTCCAAAAAAGTTGCGGGGTCACTGACAGAGCTTTACATTGATAAAAAGAGTGAAATTATAAACATTTAAAAAGTTTAAAAGGAGGAGCAGCATGTTCGAAAAGCACAGGGAAAATATAGCTGATAGCTGGAAAAAAAAGCTGACAGTCTTAAAGTGGTAAAGCATTTAAAGAGGTAATGCATTTAAAGCAATAATACATTTAATGTGGCAATGCACTTAAAGCAGCAACTACAAGAAGCAAATGGCTATGGACAGGAAAAGTGGAGAAGACCCCATAAACAGGGCTACTCTTAAAGAAGGTTCATTAATAACAAAAACCTTAAGGAAGAGACAATGCAAGACATCAGGAGAGACAATGAAACCCAAAAGGAAAAGACAATGTGAGACCTCAGAGAGGGCAATGGAAGAACCAGAAAGTGGATAAAAGAAGACCCCAGAAAGAGAGCAATAGAAGACCACAGGACGGCAATGAAAAACTCCAGGAGGGCAATAAAAGACCCTAAAAAGATGGAAACAATAAAACACCTCAGAAATAGGACAATAGAAGACCAAATTTAGAACTGTAGATAGTTAAAGCCAACCACTTAAAGTGTTTATGTTTAGGTAGAAGCCTCAAGAACTCATCAATGAGCCATTGCCACTGCAATAATAAAAAATCCATATTAAGTACATAATATGACATAGGTGTCAAAATATGAAACTTGGTTAATGGATCAAATTAGATGTCTGGAATTACTGGATGGTATTTGTGTGTGTGTGTGTGTGTGTGTGGACAGTGAATGGTTTGGAGAGAAACTTGCAGGTGGTGGTGTTCCTATCAGTTGCTGTTGTCCTTCCAGAGGATGGAGGTCACCAGTTTGGAAGGCTCCAACAAAAGAATCTTTGTGTGTTCCTGATCTGAAAATAGTCCCTCCATTTTGATATTATTGATAATATTTCACTTATGCAAACAATGCGTGCTCTATAATATCCAAGAAGAACATGATGTATTTCTTTATTTTGTTAAACAATGGGGAAATTTTCATGTGACCCTGTTCACCATAGGATTTAGGAGCAGAAGTAGGCCATTCAGCCTTTTGAGCCTGCTTCACCATTCGGCTTGATCATAGCTGACCAGGTTGTGGTTTCAACTCTGCCTTCCTATCTACTCCTATAACCTTTGACTCCCTTGTGTACCAAAAATTGATTGAACCTCAACCTTGACAAATTCAATAACCATCCTCCACTGCTTTCTGCAGAAGAGAATTCCACAGACAAACAACCATCTGAAAATAAACTTTTCTCCTGATCTCTGTCTTAAAACTGAGACCTCCTATGAGCTGTGAGTTTTGATTAACGTCTGTCTACTTAAATAGTATTGTGCTCTTCTATTCTCCACTCACTTAAACTTTCTAGATCCTATTGTAGACAGACTCTTTATGTCTTCTTGACAATTTACTTTCCTACTTAACTTGATATCATTGGCTACCATAAATTGGATCCCTTCATTCAAGTCATTCATTTGATGGTAAATAGTTGGGCCTCCAATGCTGATTCTTGTAGCATTTTACTTGTCAATCTGAAAAATATCCATTTAACTCTACTCTTTGCCTCCTGTTAGCTAAGGAATCTTTTATCCCCATGCTGATATGTTACCCCTTATACCATATAATTTTATGTAGTAAACATTTGATGTATCAACTCCAAAAACAGAATGTCTTCAGTTTCCCCATTTATTCATCTTGCTTGTTACTTCCTCAAAGTGCTTTAATAAATTAGTTAAACACAATTTCCTTTTCGCAACACTACATTGATTCTGTCTGATTCCATTTTGATTTTCTAAGTATCCTGCTACAGCCTTGTTGTCCAAGACAAATGTTGATCAAGGCCCTGCTCGATCAGCTTAAGTAGACATGACAAAGACAGTTAAATTTAATACAACTCTATTCAGAAGAGCTAGCTTAATCGTGATTTCTGAGACATTAGTACACAGACAATTCAGATTTGAGATCTAGATATTACCTGCATTGGTGAGGGAGTTGGCAAGGCTTCATCAGTTGAATTGGATATTTTCTTCTCTAAGCTCCAAGCTCAGGGTTGTCCTTTTGTAATGGTGGTTTCTTGGTTGTAGGCTCTTTGCACGCTCTGAGAGCTATTCTCAATATAGAATCAATAAAGTGATAAAGTGATCAACATCCTAGTAGGATAATCAATCATCTAATGTCCCTGATTTGCCTCTGTCAGGTTTCTGCTCCAAGCTCAAAGATGTGCTCAGTTGACACTTTCTTGCTATATTCGCTTGCCCAGCCTGTTATAATCCCCCTTTTGACCCCATTAGTGTAAGCAAACAGGATCATTAAGTTTGGGAATCCCATTCCAGAGTAAGCCTGAGATACAATTCATCACACAGAGGTTTACAACTGCACAATTATGATTATACATCAAACTGAATGTTCAATTCATCAATCACTCTCCACATCATAGTTTACTTCGAATTTCAATTGCTCATTTATGTTCTTTTTCCATTTTTTAAGCATAACCATAACAAAAACTTGATACGGGGTAATTGCAACAATAGCTATAACAACAATGTGCAAGAGGATGTGGATCCAATGGTAAATTTCTGGATGAGAAAACATCACCCCACCGGGTTGTTTTTTTAAATTTTGCTGTATCTCTTTATTAATCTTTGCCCTTTATTTCCTGTTCTATTTGGACATAGGTTTTGTATACTGTTTCCAGTTTCTTCTCCAACTTCCTCAATTCTTCAGGCAATAACTATATCTCAGTTAGATAATTATCCTTATAGCCCCTCAATTTTCCTTTAAGTTCCTCTTTGACATTAATGGTGACCCTTGATCTCTTGTATATGTATATACAGATAGCTAATTTTGGAAAGAAGCTTGGCTTGTTGATTGGACAGGTTAGCTTCTTATAATAGTATGAGATCTGTTTGGTGATGGAACAGTAGGCACCATTACCCATATATCCAACTTTAACTAGGTTTTATTCTTCCTCACTTATTTCTAAGATACAATTTATGACATTCGGATTTTAACGCGCACAACACTTTCAATCCAGATAGGATAAAACACAAGATTATGGAGTTCGTCTGTTTACCTATAGCGAAGATGCTGCTAAACATTGATCCGTTATGACTGACGGCAGGGATGGATATTCTTCTGTTGCATGAATATTCCCCCTTTAGTAACCCCCATATTGTCTACCAAGAATACCTTCACTCCTGGGGTATTGGATGATATTATTGTTATCCCTAGTGCCAGGCCCAGATCATTCCAGTTTTCCTTCTACATTATTTGTTAAACTCATCTTCAGTCAGGTCTCTAATATCACACATTGTTACATTTGAATTTTAGGATCACATAGAATCCCTACAGTACAGAAGGAGGCCATTCAACCCATTGGGTCGGCACCAATTCTTCAAAAGAGCATTTTGCTCATCCTGCGTCTTATCCCAGTAACCCCACCCATTTACCATGGCCAATCCACCTAATTTGCACATCTTTGCACTGTGGGAGGAAACTGGAGCACCGGAAGAAACTTATGCAGACATGGAGAGAACATGCAAACTTCACACAGTCACCAAGGGCGGGATTGAACCCAGGTCTGTAGTGCTGTGAGGCAGCAGTGCTAACCACTGTGCCATCATGCTGCCCACTAGCATGGTTCACTAAAAGATACTGATCCATTACTTAACAAGTTCACTGATTGACTTGAATCTGCTGAGGCTCTGGTCAGTTCCAGGATGACGAGAACAGCAAACCACACCATATACACCCCTGAAGCACAGATCAAGAAACATCACTATTATATACAGTTTTTATAAACTGATACCATTTACCATCTTGGAATCCTGATGGTTTGGTGTGCATGGTTTTAGATTGTTTTGCAGCCTTTTTGTTCTCGCTAGCCTAAGTATCCTAGAGGGGCTGGCTGTGTCCCTCACTTGGTTTCCACGTTGCTGAGCATTTAGATTTTGTCCACGTGTAGGTAGAGGAGGTTGTTGTACTGCAACTTGTGCTGGCAAAGAGGCTGTAATGATTCCTCTGGGATTGCTATTCTTTCTTAGGTGAGAGCTTGTTATTGGTTTATGGCGTTGGAAAAAATCCTCTGGGTCATCCCCAGGATTATTGTTTTAGTCATTTGAGCTAATTGAGTGGTGTTTAATGGGGTCACATATATGAGTTGATTATTTAATTCCAGTGTCTGGCTCACGGTTATAGGGCTCATGGGGATGGCTTCTGCTTTGGGCGGGGGGGTTGCTATGCGGTCCAAGGTGATGGGATAGGAGGTGGTGGTCCTCCTCAGAACGAAGCGTCCTATCATCCATATTCAGATAACTCGAACCACTAAATTTCCCGACCACATCATCACTTATGGTTCCCTCAACATCCTGATGTGCGCGTACCATCCTTCCCTAGAACGACAGCTGTGATTTCAACCTTTCCAGTTCTCAGCGGCGTTTTATGTGGACTTTTGCTGGACAGCAATCCTCATTGTTCTGATTTAGGATCTTAACTGCTGCTTTAAGATCCCTGTTTTCAAGGGTTAACTGATGCTGCCACATTTTTTTGCTCTCACTGCCTGTTCCTTTTCTTGGCAAATTCTTTCACACTGACTTTGGAACTGAGTCATTTGTCATCATATTTACCTTGGCCTCTATACTTCTTCCTCTTTCAATCATTTTTCTAATCCTGCAACTCGCCTTGTGAGTGTGTCTTTTCCCTCCTGGAGGGTTTTACTTTCCTTTTCAGCCTCATGGAGAGACCTGATAGAGCAATTGATCACCAAAAGTGGTCTTATTGGCCTTCTTACTTAGTTACATCTTAGTTTCCTCCCACAACTGATTCCCAGTGGATCCCAGACTCTTGAGACAGAGTTCAAGAAACATTGTGCATGGCAGTCATTTTCCATGTGATTACTTCCAAAGCTTTTTCCTAGGATGGACTCGAATAGCATGAGGGGTCACGGGCTTAGAGTGAGGGGGGTAAGGTATAATTTGGATGCTGGAGGAAGTTTATTCACACAGATGGTGGTGGGGGTATGGAATGCGCTGCCAAGTATAGTGGTGGAGGCAGGTACTCTGGAGTTATTTAAGAGATACTTAGATGGGCACATGAACAGAATGTGAATGGAGGGGTATAGAAAACTGATTTAAAATAAGGACCATGAGCCTTGGGAGTCCCTGGGAAGTGTGTAAATTGATGATGATATTTATGTACTTGTTTTTATCCTACAGGTGCTTTGGTCCACCTTGTTGTCTAACGAGGGGCATACACGCCATGGGTCGTGGGAAGGCTGCTCTTGGATTTTTTTCGAGAGTATCCTAGTGCTTCACATCGTTAGTGTATGCTTGACCTGGACCATTTGATGGGCAACACAACAGCTCAATGACTATTGCTGTGCTATGCAAATACATGGATTTGGGCCTGTGTCTGTGGGAGTTTGCACATTCCCCCATGCTTGCGTGGGTTTTCTCCGGGTGCTCAGGTTTCCTCCCACATCCCAAAGATGTGCTCTTAGGCTGATTGGCAAAACAAATTCTCCCTAAATTGTCTCAAATTTGGTTTTTAATCCACAGATCTATAAACATAGACAGGGATCACGGGTAGAGGTGGGAACATCGGGGTGGTGGCACGGGCTCGTTGGGCCGAAGGGCCTGTTTTCCGTGCTGTTTTGTTCTTTGTATATCACCAGCATGAGCTGTGTCCACTTGACTGTGGCTTTAAAGCCACTGCTTTAATCGAGACTATCCAAGGGCACCAAAATGTTGACTAAGACCCTACTCGATTGGCTTAGGTAAACACAATAAAGACACCTAAATTTTGTACAATTCTCTTTTATTCAGAAGAGATAGATTAATCAGGATTTCTGAGACTGTAGTACTGACTCATTACTGAGATCGAGGTATTACCCACACTGGTGAGGGAGCTGACCAGGTTTCAGGTAGATTGCTTTTCATAGACTGAGCTCCGAGCTCAGTCCTCCTTTTGAAATGGTAGTTCCTGAGTTATAGGTTCTTTGCATGCTCCGAGCTCTCTTTTCTTATACTGCATCAGTAATCAACCACAACATGCTCCAACTTGACTGTCAGGTTTCTGCTCTGAGCTCACAAGGTGTTCTTAGTTAGCACTCTCCTGCTATATTCATCTATCCTCTTGTTACAATCTCCATAAAAATAAATCCCAGGAACTACTCTAAGATAGATATTAGGCTAGCTGGCCTATAGTTTTCAGCCTTTTATCTCCCTCCTTTCTTGAATAAAGATGTTACATTGGTTATTTTCCAATCCATGAGATCTTTCCGGAATCCAAGGAATTTTGGAAGATTATAACCAATGCTTCAACTATCTCAGCAGCCACCTCCTTTAAGACCTTAGAATGCAGGCCATTAGGTCCCTGGGACACATCAACCTTGAAGTCCAATAATTTTCCAAGTATCTTCTCCCTATTGATGGTTTCAAGTTTCTCCCTTTTGCCTTTTGATTTTCAAGTACCTTTGAGAAGTTTTCTGCAACAAAATATCAATTCAACATTTCTGCTTTTTTTTGTTTTCCATTACTAATTCCTCAAACTCACTCTAAAGCACCAATAATTGCTTGAGTTACTTTTATTTTATTTAAATACTTGTAAAAACACTTATTGTTTTTGTATTTATAGCTAGCTTTCTCTCATACTTTTCTTTGAAGTTAATTTTTGCTGCTTCTTAAATTAGGCCAATCTTCTGACCTACATCTCACTTTAGAAATTCATACAATATTTCAAGTTGATACTATCCTTAACTTTTTTAGTTAGACATTGCTGATGCATCCTTCTCACGAGGGGCGGTATGGTGGCACAGTGGATAATACTACTGCCTCATAACTCCGGGTCCAATTCTGGCTTCAAGTCCGTGTGCAGTTTGCACATTCTTCGTGTCTGCATGGGTTTCCTCCAGGTGCTCTGGTTTCCTCCCAAGGTCCAAAGATGTGTGGGTTAGGTTGGTTGGCTATGTTACATTAATTGCCCCTTAGTGTCAGGGATATTAGCAGGGTGAATATATGGGATTATGGGGATAGGGCCTGGATGGGATTGTTGTCGCTGCAGGCTTGATAGGTCAAATGGGCTCCTTCTGAACTGTAGGGATTCTAAGATTCAGTGAAGAGTCTTTCTTCCTCAATGGATGAATCAGGCATGACTGAGCCCACTGATTACTTGACAAAGTTTTCCATATGTCCAAAGCATTTGCATGGTCAGCCCTCATTTTAATAGAATTATTAAACTACTTATAATATTAAGCAGCACTCCAATTGCTGGGGAAAGAGTAAGAAGTCCAGAAGCCCAACTGTCTAACCTAGTCAACAGCTCACTTTTAAGGACAGCCAGGACATTTGGCAGCATGACATGGAAAGTAGTGGAAGATCATGAAACAGGTGTAGAGATTTTTTTTGGAGGTAAAGAAATACCCTTCACGCTCTTCCTGCTGCCTGTCAATAAAATCTTGTTTATTGGCCTTGTTCTAATGACATCCAGTGATCCTTTAAGGATGCTGTTTTGGTTGAGTTCCATTTTAGGACAGAGTTTGCTTGTCTGGCATATGCCAGTAACCTATTTCAAGGCTCTCTCCAAAATTGTAGTCAGCTTGAAATAGTGGGAAGTTGGCAGTAAATTCCTTTTATAATTTTCATCTAACTGTCACTCTATTCTTGAAATTAGCAACCAGCTCATGCCGGACAGAAACTGTACTAATATATTTGATTCAGGACCTTGTGAAATTCTTACAACTACAATTTTGCCAAGTACATAGAGATTGTATATGCAAATTTTGCCAAATTAATTCAGGTGGAAGTGGGAAGGTGGCAGGGTTCTGATACACCACCATGCTACCCAACTACATGCACTTCCCACTTCTAAGCTCGCCACTAGAAATACCAGAAGATTCTATCTAAGAAATCTATTTGGTGGAGATGTAATTAAAATGTTTTTTTTTAATTAAGTAGCTGAAAGAGTTGTTAATGCTTTAGCAAAATGTGTCTTCAAAGAGAAGAAGATAATGAAAAAAGTCTGGTGCAAGAAAGGGCATCAAGTTATGCTTTGATTATCCTATTAGATTCTTCCTAAAGGCGGGTACAGAAGATTTCAAGTGATGGGGTATCCTTAGAAGTCTTATTCATTTTTGGAATATTGTTGGTTAGGCCAGCAATTATTGCATATCTCTGATTGTACTCGAGAAGGTGATAGTGGGCTGCCTTTTTGAATTGCTGCAGACCATATGGTGCATGCTGTTATGAAGGGAGTTCCAGGATTTTGACTTAGCAACACAAAGGAATGGCAAGGAATAGTTCCAAGTCAGGGTTGTGCTGCTTGAAGGGGAACTTAGCAACATTCCAATGCCTCTGTCCTTCTAGATGGTAGCAGTCAGGGGTTCAGAAGTCGCTGAAGGAGCCTTGGTGACTTGCTATTTTGCATATTGTAGTTGGTACACATTGTTGCCGCCGTGCATTGGTAGATGGAGTGTTTGAATGTTGAAGAGATTGGGGTGCCGATTAAGCTGGTTATTTTGTCCTAGATGATATCAAGTTTCTTAAATGTTGCTGGAGCTGCACTACAGGCAGTTACCCGCAGATCCGACCAAAGAACACAACCCTCAACTCAGACTGATCAAGACCTTTGATCCAGACCTTCAGAGCACCCTCTGTGCTCTCATCCCACGTACTCCCTGTGTTGGAGATCTCTACAACATCCTGAAGATGCACAAAGCCAACACACCCAGCTGTCCCATCATATCAGGAATGGGATCCTATGCGAGAACCCCTCTGGCTATGTCGAGGGCACCTTGAAATCCCCAGCTTCAATCACAACACTATGGACTTCCTACAGAAACTCAACATACATGTTGAAGCATTAGCACTACTCGTCACAATGGATGTCTCGGCACTCTACACCAGCATCTCCACAATGATGGCATTGCTGCAACTGCCTCAGTAGTCAATGCCGACAACTACCAATCTCCAGAAGCAATTCTACAACTCATCTGCTTCATCCTGGATCACAACATCTTCACTTTCAACAACCAGTTCTTTATCGAGGCACATGGAACAGCCATGGGGACCAAATTCACACCTCAATGTGGCAACATCTTCATGCACAGTTTCGAACTAGACGTCTTCATCACACAGGACCTTCAATCAATGCGATACACTAGATATATCAATGACATTTTCTTCCTTTGGACTCATGGCGAACAATCACTGAAACAACTATATAATTACATCAACAAGTTCCCTCCCCCTATCAGACTCATCTTGGACTACTCTGTGGAATCAGTTGTATTCTTAGACACATGCTTCTCCATTAAGGACAGTCACCTCAGCACTTCACTGTACCGCAAGTGCATAGATAATCTCAAAATACTCTACTTCTCCAGCTTCCACCCTAAACACATTAAAGAAGCCATCCTCTACAGACAAGCCTTCTGCATACACAGGATCTGCTCACATGAGAAGGATGTAATAGACACCTGCAGACCCTGAAAGACACTCTTGTAAGAACAGGATATAGTGCTCAACTCATCAATTGAGAGTTCCGATGCATCACAGCGAAAAACTGCACCGACCTCCTCAGAAGACAAACACACACGGCAGACAGAGTACCCTTCGTCGTCCAGTATGTTCCTGAAACGGAGAAGCTACGACATCTTTTCTGAAGCCTTCAACAAGTCATCAATAAAGATGAACATCTCGCCAAGGCCATCCCCACACCCTCACTTCTTGCCTTTAAACAACTACACAGCCTCAAACAGACCATTGTCCGCAGCAAACTACCTAGCTTTCAGAACAGTTACCATGACACCACACAACCCTGCCACAGCAACCTCTGCAAGATGTGCCAGATCATTGACAGAGATGCCATCACCTCACATCAGAACACCATCCACGAGGTACAAGGTATGTACTCTTGCGACTCGGCCAACATTGTCCACCTGATACATCGCAGGAAAGGATGTCCGAGGCATGAGGCATTGGGGAGACCATGCAGATGCTATGTCAACAGACGAATGAACACTGTTCGATAATCACCAGGCAAGTATGTTCTCTTCCTGTCGAGGAACACTTCAATGGTCAAGGGCATTCGGCCTCTGATCTTCCTGTAAGCATTCTCCAAGGCAGTCTTCATGACACACAACAATACAGAGTCACTGGGCAGAGACTGATAGCCAAGTTCCGCACACGAGGATGGCCTCAACCGGGATCTTGGGTTCATGACACACCACCTGTAATCCTCACGATTTGCCATTAACTGTGCTGTGTGGAGACAATACACACCTCTTTAACCTTTGCTTAATGCTATCTCCATTCAAACTGTCTGTACCTTTAAGACTTGATTACCTGTGAACATTTGCATTCCAACCATTATTTTTAGATTGAGTTTGTGTCTTCATATGCCCTGTTGGTGAACATGGCTCCTACTTACCTGATGAAGGAGCAGCACTCCAAAAGCTTGTGGCTTATGCTACCAAATAAACCTGTTGGACTTTAACCTGGTGTTTACCCCAGTGCAACGCAGGCATCTCCACATCTTAATCAGGACGTTGTTTCTTGCTCATTTTCTTGTGTGAAAGAGTATTTTATTCTTTATCTTATCACATAAATCCCAATCAATAAAAGCAGAGCAAGCATTCTCAGTCAGCGTGGTCGTTCTCACAGCAAATAAGGCGCAGTATATTGCACATTGCGGGAAGGATAGGCGCCTTCCTACAACACCCAGAAACCAGCCCGGCCGGCCGCGCGCGCCCAACACTCAGAGCACCGCCCCGCCCGCGCGCAACACGTAGAGCCTCGCCCCGCCCCCAGAGACCCGCCCCGCTCGCGCGCAACGCCCTGAGCCCCGCCCAACACCCTGGACCGCCCCCCCCTCCCTCCCTCCCTCCCACTCCAGCGCCCTGAGTTCCGCCCCGCCCCGCCCGCGCTCAACACCCAGGACCCCGCCCTGTCCGTCCGCCAACTGTGGTAGCGAGACCGTGGGTGCGCGCGCGAGTGCGCTTGAGTTGTTGGGGAAGAGAAGCTGAGCGCGCGCGCACGCGGGGCGGCGGAGGTGCGAGCGGCGACGGCGCGCGCTCTCTTCTCTCTCTCGCTCTGTGAGGGACATTGAGCAGCATGGCGGGGTTGTGTACACAGGCAGTTCGGAGCTGCTGCCATCGGGCTCAATGGATAAAGTTACTGTTGGGCGTCCTGCAGCTCATTTTACCGAGTTTTCGACAAGGGACGTCCGCAGTACAAGGTCTGGGAATCATTTTTTTGCGTAAAACCTCCGAGCGTTTTTTTATTAAAGGGACCCCCGCCCCCTCCAGTGTTAAACGTTTGTGAAGCCTGTCATTTGACAGGGTGTATGTTAGCTTGGCCATCTCCTCTGGTGAAGGCAGTCCTGATCCACAGAGCAACGTGCTCCATGTAGCCCCCCCCCCCAACTCGTCAATCCAAACCTCAGTTACTGGGGTTCACGCTGTCGCAGTTACTTAGTTGTCGTTTTAATCCTGAAGTATAAATATTTACTGTTCCTTTTCGTGTTCTTCGTGTTGAAGCGGTTTCGCTCTCACTAAACAAAATGTACATTTTTCTTTGAATAGCACTTGCTGAAAATCCCAAGGTAGTGGAGCTGTGGCAGGCAGAGGAAGGAGATGTATTAATTCCCACTCAGGTGAGAAATTTGAAATAAAGCCTGAGTTATATTCATAACATTTTTTGGGAAACGGGAATTCCCTGCATGTCAAATTCTATTTGTGTTTTTATAACGTTATTGGTTAATATGTGATCAAGATGACCTCCACAGTAACAATAACTCGCAATTGTATATTTGTCTTGCTGATGGTAAGAGCTCATTAAATATTTAGAAGTGTAATTGAAGCGTGCATACCAACTTATTTCTACTCAAACATTTCTCCAGTTGACTGAACTATCGAACATATAATACGTCTACTTTCACCAGTATAAACTTGCCAACATTCGTTGTTCTGCTTTGGCATCACCAAATTCTGTTTCTTTATGTCTTGTTAACAGGAAGGTTATTTTTAAAATAAGGAACATATGTTATTAGTGTTATTGTACTTAGCTGATTTGCATTTTTTCACTTATGAAAGTTCATCAGATTAATAATTGAATCAGATGATTACAAACTCCAATGACTTGTCAGAGGCTGCTTGGATACGTTAATCTAGTTTCTGGTGTACAAATCAGCATTCCATTTTTTATTTATACAGTTAAATGTTGTGAATTTGCAAATGAATTAAAGTTCTATTCAACCACTTGTTTAAATATTTTTTCTATCATGTTGACATTGTAGCTTCTGACAGTATTGCAGTAGCTTTAATTGAAAGAGATGAACTTGTGAAAAAATTAACGTCGTAGCAAAGCTTGTAACTATGTCTGAATTCACAAACAAAATTAGCTGTAGTAGACCCGCCTACTTGGCAACGAACACACAATTCTGAAGCAGTACTTCAACTTTTTCCTGTGTGTATAGATAACCATACGTCATTGTGGCCTAAGGCCCGCTGAATACTTTTTCTGAGTAGCCTTACTTCTCATCACCCTCTCCCAAATTAGAGCATCGATAATTTCTCCCTTTGTAAAATCTTTGACTTTTATCGGAATAATGGCCCAGAATTTGTTAATGCCCTTTACTTGATGTGTTTGCCAAGTTGTTGGAAGTGTGTTAGTGGGTTGAAAGGGGCATTTGGAACATACAGGTGAATGATAGGCTTAGCAGTGTATTCCCTTAAGCAATGATCTTTAAAGTTTATTTATTTATTAGTGTCACAAATAGGCTTACGTGAGCGCTGTGATGAAGCTATTATGAAAATCCCCTAGTCACCATGCTCCACCATCAGTCTGAGTACTCTGGTGGAGTGGCAGCATGGTGACACAATGAGTAGCACTGCAGCTTCACAGAGGCAGGGATTGGGTTTGATTCATGGTTTGGGTTGGAGTTTGCATGTTCTCCTTATGTCTGTGTGGGTTTCCTCCAGATGGTCCGGTTTCCTCCCACAGTCTGAAAGATATGCTGGTTAGCTGCACTGACCCAAACAGGCAACTGAATGTGGCAACTAGGGGAATTTTACAGTATCTTCATTGCGGTGTTAATGTAAACCTTACTTGTGACTAATAAATAAACTTTAAAGAATTTAGCTTGGCCAATGCACTTAACCCGCACCTCTTTGGATTGTGGGAGGAAACCGGACCACCCGGAGGAAATCAGTGTAGACATGAAGAGAATATGCAGATTCCACTCAAGCTGGGAATTGAATCCGGGTCCCTGGCTCTGAGTCAGCAGCAGTAATTACTGTGCCACTCTGTAAGAGTAGGGAATGAAATGAGAATGATAAAGTAGGACTGAGTCAGCAAAGCTTTGTCAAGGAGAAATCATGTCTGCTAAATCTGTTAGAGTCCTTTGAGGAGGTAACAAAGAAGTTGGATTAAGGAGAACCAATGGATATGATTTGTTTAGATTTCCAGAATACCTTTGACAACATGCCGGACAGGAGACTGTTAAATAAGTTAAATGCCCATGGCGTTAAGGATAAGATCCTGGCATGGATATTAGGCTGATTGGCAGAAGACAGAGGGTGAGGATAAAGGGGTCTTTGTTAGGATGGCAACCAGTGACTAGTGGTATGCCTTGGGAATCAGTGTTTGGACTAGAACTTCACAACATGCATCAACGATTTGGAAGAAGGAACAGACGACACTGTTGCTAAATTTGCAGATGATACAAAGATATGTAGAAAGACAAGCAATATTGAGGAAGCAGGGAGACGGCAGAAGGATTTGGTTGGATAGGGGAATGGGCAAAGAAGTGACAGATGAAATGAAATGTGGAAAAAAAATGACATTATGCATTTTGGAAGGAGGGGTAGACTATTTTCTAAATAGGAAAATGCTTAGGAAATCAGAAACTCAGGGAGTTGGGAATCATTGTTCAAGATTCTCTTAAGGTTAATGTGCAAGTTTGGTTGGCAATTAGGAAGGCAAATGCAGTATTAGCATTCATGCCGAGAGGACTAAAATACAAGAGCAGAGATGTACTTCTGAGGTTGTATAAGGCTTTGGTCAGACCCCCTTTGGAGTATTGTGAACAGCTTTGACCCCATTATCTAAGGAAGGATGTGCTGGCCTTTGAAAGGGTTCAGAAGAACTTTACAAGAATGATCCCTGGAGTGAAAAGCTTGTTGTATGAGGAACGATGGACTCGTTGGAGTTTAGAAGGATAAGGGGGAATCTAATTGAAACTTACAAGATACTGCGAGGTGGGTGTGGAGAGGATGTTTCCACTAGTAGGAAAAACTAGAACCAGAGGGCACAACCTTAGTCTAAAGGGATGATCCTTTAAAACAGAAATGAGGAACAATTTCTTCAACCGGAGAATCTGTGGAACTCTTTGCCACAGAAGGCTGTAAAGGCCAGGTCATTTAGTGTTTTTAAAACAGAGATAGATAGGTTCTTGATTAAAAGAGAGTTATGCGGAAAAGGCAGGAGAATGGGGATGAGGAAAATATCAGCTATGATTGAATGGCAGAGCAGGCTTGATAGGCCGAGTGGCCTAATTCTGCTCCTATATCTTATGGAGAATGACAGTGAAGGAAATGATGAATTAGTCAGATTAGGTACGGAAGAAAAGTGAAGAGGGAAAGAAAAATTGGGTTGAGAAAAGGTTGGAAACTTGAAGAACAAAGAACAATTTACCTACAAGTATGAGTTTAATTTCTGGGCTCAAGAGCTTGAATGGCATTGCAGGAACAAAAATCTCATTCGTTGAGGAACTGTTATGTGCTATCCCTAACCCTCCAGTGATAATTTTTAACAGTGCAAATGCAGTAATGTTTAAATGGACAGGGAAGTTGAGGGTGAGTTCTCATTTTTGCAAGGATAAAGACAAAATGCTTAAATTGCCCAGTGCTTTGTAGTGATTTGTAGATTGTGATATATCACTTTGCCATAGATTGATAAGTTATTTACAAATTAACAGTGTGCATTATTTTATTCAAAAATTCTGGATCTTTATATTTGTGGCAATTTCTTTTGAAGACAGAAAAACTGTTCCGAATTGGCCATTTACAAGTATTTGTTGAGTGCTCTGTCATTGTTTTGTGTTAGCAAGTCCCTTCACTGATTTGCATTTTTTTGTAGAAATTGTATTCTGTTTTTAATTTCCCTTAAAACATTCATTAATGGCATGATTTTGCACGAGAAGCATATGTTTCCTTATTGTTGCTTAGGATTGGAGTTTAATATCTTCAGTTGAATCCTGAGTGTTTATTGTACTTCTTATATTACATTATAATCAATTTGATTTAATTTTGCAATCAAATCTTTTGGATTATGTCCACTTGCCCTGCTTGACCCTATCTCAAAGTATTTTTTTCACATCAGTTTGCAGTGCGTTTGGGTCTGTTGGCAGGTTTGGGGACATCAAAGGTCATGGATTGTTGACGGCTACAGAGATTCCTGATATCTGTGAGATGTGCCCTTGTATGTTGATAAGGCATCTGTTTAGTTTGTTTCATTTTTGAAATCAGTGGTTGTGATGATTTCTTCTGGGAAACATGGTGCAATCTGATCTTCAGATGGGCCAGATTAGGCTTAATTTTATGGGTAATGTTGGTTTCTTTATTTCCTTGTGTTAATGGTTACTGTGCAGAGATAACTACGTTCTGTAACAATCTAACATGCTGCAGTTTGATGTGAACATTGTATAACATTAGTAATGTCATGTGGTGTATTTCAACATGAATAGTCCCATTGGCTATAATAACTCATTAGATTTGGTGAGCCTTTGGATGACTGAGGACTCCACTCTGGATCCACAAGTTCTTCCATGGGGGCAAGTTATGCAGGGGACTGGAATTTGCAGCCCTGGATTGACTTCCTGCTTCTTCCTCTGCCACTGCCATTCTACTCGCTGAGTATGATGCAGTTTGTGCGTCAAGGAACTAGTTGAAGCCACGGTAAGCAGTCAGCTTCCGCCTTTTCCCAATCAGTGGTGTTATTGGTTCAGGATGGCCTTGAGCTTATCTTTGTACCTTTCCGTTTGGCCATTGGAGAGCTGGGAGAAGAGAACCTGCCAAAGGAGGTGGTTTCTGAGCACCTGGACGCAATGATCTGTCCATTGGAGTTTGGTTCCACAGGAACAGGGCTTTTTTCGCTGCTAGATGCAGCTTCATGAGTGATTCTAACTTTGGCCTGGCGATCCTCCATTTGATCCCAGAATTCAAAGCACTCATTGCTGATGGAAGATCTCAACGATCTTAATATGGCATTGATAGACAGTCCAAGTTTTGCTACAGTAGAGAAGGATGGTCAACATAACCAGGACTCTTGATTTCCAAAAGTTTGTGTTATTAAAGATACATTGGCGCAACTTGACACACTTAATAGTCTAAGATGGTAACAAACTTTAGTGAGCAACCAAAGTATTGGAAGATCATGTAATGAGCTTCATGCCTTGGTCAGGTTGATGGTGAGGAACAAGTCTTAGTTTTGTTCCAAGGCATTTTTTTTTCAGATGGTGCAGATACTGTACCATCTCCACAGTACACCACAATGGTCAGAAGCCACACTGAGTTTTGGAAAGATATTTGTGACAGGTTGAAGATGGTTCAGGAGGATATGGGCTTCTTATCTGTGATGGACAGGAGGGAAGTCCCGCTAGAGTTTTCATAATTAGATTTATCTTCCCCTTTGTGAATACTAATAATTCTTGATCATAGGGGAAATGTATTGATAATTCAGATTTTAGAAGCCAAGCTGGTAAAGTTGAAGTTGTTAAAGTTGCAGCTTGTATTTATATAGAGACTTTAGTGATGGAGAATATTCCAAGATGCTTCACAGGATGGTTACCAAATAAAATTTCATACTAAGCTATCATGTATTAGGGTAAGTGACCAAAAGCTTAGTTGAAGTGGTAGATTTTAAAAAGTATCTTAAGGAGGAGAGAGGTCAGAGAGAGGTCCACAGCTTAGCAAGTAGGTAAAGGCCTATCATCATTCCACTATTGTATATGTGAGGAGTGCAGAGATCTCAGGAGAGTTGGAGGGACTGGAGGTATTTGCAGAAGTATGGTGAAATCGTGGAGGGATTTGGAAATGAGGATGAGGCTATTAAATTTTTGCCAGGGATAGAAGGATTAAAAGTGAAGGTAATGATTTGATTGATCATATTGGTAACTGCAGAAAGTCATGGTGAATAGAGAGCCAAACACTCATCAGTTTGGGAGTTTGAAAGTTTATGTGACTTGAGCCCCACCCCTGGCCAGAGGAACCAGACTGGGAAGAGGTAGAGTTATGGGTGGAGAGTGACTAGAGTAGCTGATTAGAAATTACCTTGTCTTTGAAACAGTGGAAATAAAGAGAATATTTGAGGGCTGCATATGTTGATATATAGAGGGAAAGATTCTGGGAGGAAAGGAGGACAATAAACTTGGAAAAGATTGAGTTTGAGATATAAGCTGAAATCACTTGTTACAAAGAGACAGGTAACTTTAAAAAAGGACTTGAATTTGCAGTAATCAACTTGAAAGAATTGCATGGCAAATTTAAGTTTTGTGACTTTATTTCAACAAACTAAAATCAAAACACTCTAAATATTACTTGGCAGGCAACCAAAACTCAACTACAGGAAAAATGTTGCTGTCTTAACTTGACCATTAATCTCACACCACATATATCCCTAAGTATTACTGCATGTTCTTTGTAATTTCAATCTTTACGGGAAAGTTCAAAGGCATGCACCGCTTTCACTCCATTCATGGCTTGCCATTTTGCTGAGTTGTAATGTTCAGTGTCTGTCAAAGATCCTGTCCCTCAGTCCCCTGAGAATTCATGAACCTTCCAACATTAGGACTCACATCAATGATTCTCCTCCCTCACCAGGGTGAAATTTCCAATGGCCTTAAATCTCTGTACCAAGAGAACAAACTTTTATGAGCATTCTGCCTGGTAGTTAGCAGAAAAATTATTTTCCTCAACTACTTGCAGCAATAGTTGCTTCTCTGTGTCCAGCTTTTAAAATAAAATTGAGAAACCATAAGTCTGCACAAAGCAAGAGCAGCTGTCTCATGGTGTGTAGGCCTACTCGTGGCAAAGTCAGGTATTCTATATTTGTTTTCAGATGTTGAACCTGGGAAGTGAATCTCAATAACATCTGTGTCCTCATGGTAATCATGTCTCAATGGCTAGCAAGATTAGTTTCCAGTGGGTTCACTTATCGGGAAGTTCGCTGATACTTGTAAAGAGTGACGAGTGCCTCAATAGGTTCTTTGGAGGATACAAAGGGAAGTATTCCAAATCTGTAGGCTAAACAAAGAAGGAGTTTCTAATGTTCGTTATGAAATGAGTATATGCTAAAAAATGCATTTTGACCTTTTTTGTTTTGACTTGCCTTTGAAGTTATCACAAACATTGTGCAGCATGCTCTTTGAGAACCAGCAGTGTTCACACAATTTAGCAAGCTGCATGACCACTGAATGCACATCTCAAACTATTAAATTATTGTTAAACTTTCCTTCTAGGAAGAAAAACAAAATAACTGTCTTGAAAGGCCACAGACCTGAAATGTTCACTCTGCTTCTCTTTCCACAGATGCTGCCTATCACTAAGTATTTTCAGCATTTTACATCTGCCTTCCAACACCTGCAGTACGCAGATTTTTCATTTTTCTTTTGTATTCTTGTACAAATTTTCAAGATTGAGCATCATACACCTTGCTGGTAGTCTTACTTATAAAATAATTGCTGTGTCTATAAAGTACACTTTAGAATCATTATATTCAAGGAGATCATGATTTTGTATGTCATTCAAATAATATTGTTCTTTCCCTCTTGCTTTGCAGACTACTTCTGAACAGAATGTAGATGACCTGCCTCTGGAGCAAAGGTAAAATTGATCATATTCTATTTCCACATTGTGATTTTACTATTGTTTAGAGTTACAATGAAAAAATTTGCTGTACCAAATCATACTTAAAAATGAAGTTTGGTCTAAGAACTCTTTATTAACAGTTAGAA
Source organism: Sphyrna mokarran (assembly GCA_024679065.1). Classification (NCBI taxonomy): domain Eukaryota; kingdom Metazoa; phylum Chordata; class Chondrichthyes; order Carcharhiniformes; family Carcharhinidae; genus Sphyrna; species Sphyrna mokarran. The sequence goes on along the minus strand of JAGIQG010000001.1, from coordinate 128,305,942 downwards.
CATCTGGGTCTGTTGTGTGGCCATAGATTGTAGGCATATTGCTGAGCATCCCTAATGCTTATTGAACTGCACCATTTGCTATTAGTATTCTGAACTGGAGATGGATGGAAAAATCAAATTCCCGGAATGTTGCCCAGAGAGAGAGAGAAAGAGAGAGTGTGTGTGTGTGTCTGTGTGTGGCTTTGTGTCTCATTTTCCACAAATACCCACGTTATTGTCATGGTCCAAACTTTTGCATTGGAGAACTTGATTCAACCAATGGGTAGGTTGTGTACTTTTAAAAAGTATTTTGATGTGGCAAATTCATACATCATTTTGAATCATTTTGATTTTTTTTCTGTACTTTGTGGCTACTGTCCAAAATGTTAAACAGATTGATAATCTGTTGTCACATCTTTGTCAGTTATTTCGCTCTTTAATCACTCATATGCAAGCAGTCTGGCTGGTTAGTGCTCACTAGAAGAGCTTTTAACCACCCACCTTATGATTTAAAATGTCTGCAGTATTGCCCTACAGAATAGACAGGAATGACATTTTTCTAAACTTTAAAAACTAACCACCAAGTTGACTGAACAAATTCAGCCGCGTAATAATATCCTTTTGTTCTAAAATATGAAAAGCCACTTCTAAAAGTGGCAAAGTCAGTGGCTTCAGTGGCGAATGGATCATAGCCTCCAGAATGGCATTTGATTAATTTCTTGCTGCACCTTATAATTCACATTTGTAATTTTTAATTTGTGGTGAATAGATGACCTGCCTCAAGCTCTCAATCTTCACGATGAAACCTGTATATCTTTGTGCGGTAGATATAAAGATTGTAAGCTTCCAATACACAGCTTGATCACTAGAATCAAATTCCATCTACCTGCATAGCTAATTTATTTCAACTCATCATTTAAATGGTTTGCTTGAATGTCAGTTGGGATATTGGAAGTTTCAGCTTCAATTACTTAGATTAAGACCTGTTATACATACAGATTCCAAAGTCTTGATTATTTTGATTACTGGTTGCATGATAGTTTGAGTTATCTATAAGAATCTTGGAGTAGATTTTGTGCAGCACATTTCCAATCTCCATAAAACTTCTGTAAGCATTGTAAACTCTCATATGCTTTTTTTTGGCAAACTTACAATAAGAGATCAAGAGAACTGTAGAAGTGTCGGGTGTTTGTGACTTTGTCTGTGATACAATCCATGTAGAGTTTTTGATCAATTAGTGCCACTGTTGCTTCAGCTCACCATCTTTCCACCCCACCAACAAATAAACCACTGATAATGAATAAAATTCAGCTCAGACTGTTTACAGATTACTGATTAGAATGCGAATCTTTACATCTAACCTGCTATTCAAGTCTTAAAGTGGCCGACAATGTGAGTGGAAGGAGCACTGAGCACAGGTTAAAGAGATGTGTATTGTCTCCAGACAGCACAGTAAGTGAGGTTTTTTGCTAACCCACGCAAGTCATGGTGATTACAGATAGTGTGACATGAACCCAAGATCCCTATTGAGACCGTCCTCATGTGTGCGGAACTTGGCTATCAGTCTCTGCTCAGCGACTCTGCGCTGTCGTGTGTCGTGAGGACCACCTTGGAGAATGCTTATCTGAAGGTTGGAGGCCGACTTGAATAGCAGGTTAGGTGTAAAGATTCGCATTCAAATCAGTAATCTGTGCTGTTTGAGAGCAGAACACCTCGTTCATCTGACGAAGAGGGAAACCTCGAAAGCTTGTGAGTTTACTATCAAATAAATCAAACCTGGTATTATCAGACTTCTTACTGTGTCTACCCCAGTCCAATCTGGCATTTCTGCATAATGAAGAAAATTTTCAGATATAGGCAATAACTGAACCTGCCGTGTAGCGAATTTACAGGATCAGGTAATATTGTATCCCAGTTTCAGTCAAAAGTAAAAATGGTGATACACACAGTCCTTCAGTTTCCCAATGGGGTGTGATAAATTAAAATTCCCATGTAGCCCAGATTAATGAAAAGCTTTTAATAATAGTTTTTCTTTAAATGTTTATTTTGAGTGCTAGGTTACAATGTGCTCTAAGGACTGAAGTAAGGATGATTTGCTGTATTTGATTGCAGCTTCCTTACAGAGAAGTGAAGACAATTTGGGTGGGTAAGGAGTGGGTTGGAGGGTTTTGCCAAGTTCATACTACACTTATGGAGCCTGAGTTTTAACTCAGCTTCAACTGACCAATCCCAGTATTTCAACCAACTTCCACTTCCTGTCTGCAGCAGCATTTAGGTCAGGAGAGTTGATCCACTTTTCGTCATGCAAGGAGGATTGAGATCGTCTGAATGGCAGCACGTGTGCTGGAACAGCTGAACATGTACACAAAACTCTTTGGAATAGTAAATTTTAATGCATTTGTCCAGAACTAAAACTTTGATTTACAGTTATTTGTAACATGTTTATTCAATTACATAATACTCTTGCTAATCTTATATCAGTTAGAGATGAAGTTATTTGATTTGGTTGTGAAAGGTTAAACTAGTTCACCATATACTTTCATACCCAGACTCCCTTCCATGCTCCAAGCCTATTACCTCCTGTATCCCTCCCTGGAAGACTACCCTCAATTGCCTTCACAATTGCACTCTCAAAATTCCAACTATCCAGCCATTGGTCTTTCATTTGCTCCAATGTTTCTACAGTTGCTTGCTTGCCCAACTACACCTTCATCTCCGTCTTGATGCCAGTGTCCCCAGTAAAACCATTACTCGGATCATTTCTCTGGCATGACCCTTGTCTCCACTTCTTTAAGTTCATGGAGCACAGATTGGCAAAGATCTAGTGGACAACAGGCTTAGCCATCTACTGCCAAAATTGGTTGGACCACGTGCTTTTGTTTTCATTTGCTAAAACTTCACTAATCCAGGATCATTTTGAAATATAAGGGTAAGCCCTGCTTCTTTTCTCTATGCAAATCAACATTCTCTATCCCCTCCACCCTCGCCTCCAGAAATAAGAGTGAGGATATCATGAACTTCATCTAATTAGCCAGCTGTCCCTCAGCATCTTTCTTCTCTTCCATTAGCCCGCCTGACCAAAATTCTATTCACATGATTGTGCTTTACTTTGTTTCATTTTTGCTTTATTTGGTGAGTGTGGAGGAGGGAGAGAGGATTGGGTTTCACAGAATTTCACAATGCATCAGAGGATTTCTTAAACAAAAAGACTGAAAACTGCTGTTCTAGGGCCAATGATAAGAAATTAATTCGCTTTTTACCAGTTTAAATGGAGTGGTTGCTAAGTACGCCTGGTTTGATATGCTGCAGATTCCATAATATATATAATGTTATAAGTCTCTATGGACTAAAATAAAATTTGAAGTAAAAGGAAAGTAGAATAGATATCACTGTTGGCCAGCTAGCTACTGCTTGCACCAAACAAAGTCAGGCCTAGGTGTAGAATTTAAACTTCTGCTGCTCTGCTCAAAAGATATTTAAATCACACTTTGTTGCATTTATTTTTAACACAAGTTAAAGCTTCTTTGAGTCAGGTTGCTTATTTGAGCCCAATTATGGGTGTAATTTTCCTTGGCAGATCAGAGAGTTTCAATTTATAATCCTTAATACCAACAAAAATGGTGATTTTGTTTTGACCAGTGACCACTGTATTTTATAAGATAATTCATTTGTTTTAACTTTAAAGCAACTGTCCCCTTAATGATTTTAATTGCTATCTAGAAAAACATTGCATCATTACTATTTTATCTCATGTATTTGCAAGAGTGTATTAGGAACTATTTTGATGTAATGTGCTTTTTAATCCCATTTTCAAAAATGTCATTACCAAGCGGGTTCTTCTTAAAGCCATGGAGAGGAAAAAGGAACAGGAAAACATTATTTTGGACGCCTATAGTTTTGACATTAAGATTTCCCATGTCTGTGTGGATCTCCTCTAGGTGCTCCGGTTTCCTCCCACAGTCTGAAAGATGTGCTGGTTATGTGCATTGACCAAGCTAAATTCTCCGTCCGTGTACCCAAACAGGTGCTGGAGTGTGGTAACTAGGGAACTAAAGCAAATTCTGCACGTTCTCCTTATGGTTGTTGCAGGTTCCGGGGTTCAGATGTTTCAGTCAGAGCAGAGGTCGTGGTAGAAGAAGGGGAGGACTGGCATTATTAGTTAAGGACAGCATTACGGTGGCAGAAAAGATGTTTGATGTGGACTTGTCTGCTGAGGTAGTGTGGGCTGAGATTAGAAACAAGAAAGGAGAGGTCACACTGTTGGGAGTTTTTTATAGGCCTCCAAAAAGTTCCAGAGAAGTAGAGGAAGGGATTGCAAAGTTGATCCTGGATAGGTGTGAAAGTAACAGGGTAGTTGTAATGGGGGACTTTAACTTTTCTAATATCGATTGGAAAAGCTATAGTTCAAGTACGTTAGAGGGGTCAGTTTTTGTTCAGTGTGTGCAGGAAGGTTTCATGACTCAGTATGTAGATAGGCCAACAAGAGGTGAGGCTATATTGGATTTGGTATTGGGTAATGAACCAGACCAGGTGTTAGACTTGGAGGTGGGTGAGCACTTTGGTGATAGTGACCACAATTCAGTTACGTTTACCTTAGTGATGGAAAGGGATGGGCACATACCGAATAACAGTAGTTATAGCTGGGGGAAAGGTAATTATGAGGCTATTAGGAGAGATTTAGGATGCATAGGGTGGAGCAGGAAATTGCAGGGGCTGGGGACATCTGAAATGTGGAGCATATTTAAGGAACAGCTTCTGCATGTCCTTAATGAATACGTACCTGCCAGGCAGGGAGGAAGTGGTCGAGTGAGGGAACCATGGTGTACTAGGGAAGTTGAATCTCTGGTGAAGAGGAAGAAGGAGGCTTATATAATGAGACGTGAAGGCTCAGTTAGGGCAATGGAGAGCTATAAATCAGCCAGGAAGGAGCTAAAGAGGGAGTTGAGAAGAGCTAGAAGAGGATACGAGAAGACTCTGGCGGATAGGATTAAGGAGAATCCTAAAGCTTTTTACAGGTATATAAATAATAAAAGATTGGTTAGGGCCAGTCGGAGATAGCAGTGGGAAGTTGTGCATGGAGCCTGAGGAGATAGGAGAGACACTGAAGAGTATTTTTCATCAGTATTCACGCAGGAGAAAGACAATGTTGTCGGGGAGAATACTGTGATACTAGGTTGTAGACTGGGCAGGATTGAGGTTCATGAGGAGGAGGTGTTAGCGAATCTTGAGGGTATGAAAATTGATAAGTCCCCTGGGCCAGATGGGATTTACCCCAGGATTCTCTGGGAGGCTAGAGAGGAGATTGCAGAGCCTTTGGCTTTGATCTTCATGTCGTCGTTAGCTACAGGTATAGTGCCGGAAGACTGGAGGATGGCAAATGTTGTCCCTTTGTTCAAAAAGGGGAGTAGGGACCATCCTGGAAATTATAGACCGGTGAGCCTGACTTCTGTTGTGGGCAAGGTCTTGGAAAGAATTATAAGGGATAGGATTTATAAGCATCTAGAGAGAAATAAATTGATTAGGGATAGTCAGCACGGTTTTGTGAAGGGTAGGTCGTGCCTCACAAACCTTATTGAGTTTTTTGAGGAGGTGACCAAAGAGGTAGATAAGGGTAAGGCAGTTGATGTAGTGTATATGGATTTTAGCAAAGCATTTGATAAGGTTCCCCATGGTAGGCTACTGCAGAAAGTGCAGATGCATGGGATTGAAGGTGATTTAGCAGTTTGGATTAGAATTGGCTAGCTGATAGAAGACAGAGGGTGGTGGTTGATGGGAAATATTCAACCTGGAGTGCAGTTACAAGTGGTGTACCTCGAGGATCTGTTTTGGGGCCACTGCTGTTTGTCATTTTTATAAATGACCTAGATGAGGGTGTAGAGGGTTGGATTAGTAAATTTGCTGACGATACCAAAGTGGGGGGAGTTGTAGACAGCGAGGATGGATGTTACAGTTTGCAGAGGGACATAGATAGGTTGCAGAGCTGGGCCGTGAGGTGGCAAATGGAATTCAATACGGATAAGTGTGAGGTGATTCACTTTGGTAGGAATAACAGGCATATGAAATATAGGGCTAATGGAAGGACCCTTAATAGTGTTGTCGAGCAGAGGGATCTTGGGGTACAAGTACATAGCTCTTTGAAAGTTGGCACCCAGGTTGATAAAGTTGTTAAGAAGGCGTACGGTGTGTTAGCTTTTATTGGTAGAGGGATTGAATTTAGGAGCCGTGAGGTTATGTTACAACTGTACAAAACTCTGGTGCGGCCGCACTTGGAGTATTGCGTACAGTTCTGGTCGCCGCATTATAAGAAAGATGTGGAAGCATTGGAAAGGGTGCAGAGGAGGTTTACCAGGATGTTGCCTGGTATGGTGGGAAGGCCTTATGAGGAAAGGCTGAGGGACCTGAGGTTATTTTCATTAGAGAGAAGAAGGTTACGCGGTGACCTAATTGAGGCGTATAAGATGATCAAGGGATTGGATAGGGTGGATAGTGAGAGCCTTTTTCCTCGGATGGTGATGACCAACACGAGGGGACATAACTTTAAATTAAGAGGTGGTAGTTATAGGACGGATGTCAGAGGCAGGTTCTTTACACAGAGGGTGGTGAGAGCGTGGAATGCCCTGCCTGCAGCAGTTGTGGACTCGCCTACTTTGGGGGCATTCAAATGTTCGGTGGATAGGCATATGGATGATATTGGAATAGTTTAGGTTAGAGGGTCCACTGGCCGGCGCAACATCGATGGCCGAAGGGGCTGTACTGCGCTGTAATGTTCTATGTTCTATTATCTACTTGTGATGCTAATAAATAAACTTTAAACTTTAAGACTTCCAGATCGTCCTCCAGATGAGCACAAGGACAGGACAGCCTTGGTAATGACGCATGAGGGAAGATTTCTTAATCCTCTTGTTTCTCTTTCCAGTCTGTGTACTGAAAGGGCATGCATTTTCAGATGCTGCAAGAAGTTTCAATGGATCTTGCATGTGAAAATTTCTTTCTTGCTCCCCCTGCCCTTTTCAGTTCAGAGGTCCTGAAATGACCAAGCAGCTGGACAATGGAAACTGCAACTCTTGCACCTCCTGATTGCCAAAAGGCCTGTTTTCCATCAATTGCGAGATGCACTGGTGATTAATCTCTGATTTGCTGCTTCCTCCTTCAACTTCTGTTTCCTAGTGCAAGATTGCTATAGGATTGATGTGAAGTTGCTGGATTTGGACTGGGTAATCTCACAACACCAGGTTAAAGTCAAACAGGTTTACTTAGTAGCACGAGTTTTTGGAGCATTGCCCGTTCAGGTGAGTGAAAAATTCAGTTTACAAACAGGGCATGTATGTAGACATAAACTCAATTACAAGATAATGGTTAGAATGCGAGTCTTAACAGTAATTAGGTCTTTACAGGTACAGACAATATGAGTGGAGAGAGGATTAAATACAGGTTAAAGAGGTATGAATTGTCTCCAGCCAGGATAGTTAGGGAGATTTTGAAAGCCCAGGCAAGCCATGGGGGTTACAGGTAGTGGGACATGAAGCCAAGATCCTGGTTGAGGCCGTCCTTATGTATGTGAAACTTAGCTATTGATTTCTGCTCCATGATTCTGCCGTCGTGAAGGTTCCCTTGGAGAATGTTTAGCTGAAGATCAGAGGCTGAATGCCCTTGACTGCTGAAGTGTTGTCCGACGCTTCCTGCTTGGTGATTGTTGAGTGGTGTCCATTCACCCATTGCATTGCATCTGTGTGGTTTCTCCAATGTAGCATGCCTCAGAACATCCTTTCCTGCAGTCTATTAGGCAATGTAACTCCCACAACTTGCCTGGGTTTGCAAAATCTCACTAAATATCCTGGCTTAAGACAATTCACATCTCTTTAACCTGTGCTTAATCTTCTCTCCATTCACATTGTCTGCACCTGTAAAGACTTGATTACCTGTCAAGATTCACATTCCAACTATTGTCTTGAATTTGTGTCTATATATGCCCTATTTGTGAATGTCTTGTCATTGAGTTTGTGTCTAGATGTGCTCGGTTTGTGAATCAAACTCTTCACTCACCTGATGAAGGGGTAACACTCTGAAAGCTTGTGCTACCAAATTAAACCTATTGGACTCTAACTTGGTGTTGTGAGACTACTTTGCTATAGGATTGGTGTGACTGGGCCATTTTAATGACCTGATCTCTGACACCTGGACAAATGGAGTGTATTTTGAATGCTTTCTGCTAGTCTGACTGCATCACGACTCCCTGTTAAAATGTCGTTCCAATTGCTAGCTACCCTCGTGCATAAATACACTTCAAAAGTGAGATACAAGTCTTGTTAATGATTATTAAATGGTAGAGGACATAACCTTGATGTATTTGGGAATCTAGGCCAATTTTTCTAGGTCAGCTCTATTTCCATTGTCCTGATCAAGTATGATTTAGCATAGACCTGTAATTGAACCCTGGACTTCACTGGCTACATAAGTAAGCTTGTTAATAGGTAAGCTGCCCAATCATTGGGGAAGCTTCATGAAATATAAATCTTAACAAGCAAATAATGGTTTTAACATACAAAGCACATACATTCTCTTGTAATTTATTACTGATGGGATGAAAACTTATTACATGAATTTTTAGTATTGAACATTTTAAAGTAAAATTTTAGCACTGCTAAATTTGATGAAGTGACCAAGTTTGTCTTTAAATTTATTTTCCTTCCTGTTGTCCTACTCAGTGTTTCAAAAAGTAAACCTAACATAATATTTTCTGAAGAAGTTCAACTTTCTGCAGCAGAAATCTATTTCACGGACGTACCATCTGTGCACTTGTGCGACAGAACTCATGGTTCTTTGGTTCTGGTTCTGACTTTGACAGGAATCCAAGGCTAAACAGCAGAACAATTTATAGAATTAATATGTTAACTAAGTTTTTTTATTGATCTAAGTTATATTGGGGGTCCAAGAGGGAATGAAAGAGGTAATAACTGGGATGTTGAAATTTCAACAAATTAAATGTCTATTTTCATTTGCCTCTCTGTATTGTTTTCCTTAGCTTTTTAATACACTTATTCTCACGTATTGGCATCTCAGTCAAGTGACCATTACTTGTTTTTTACATATACATTTTCCAGCACTAATTTCTGGTTGAAACTGAAATATAATAAGAAGTCACAACACCAGGTTAAAGTCCAACAGGTTTATTCGGTAACAAACGCCACTAGCTTTCAGAGTGCTGCTTCTTTGTCAGATGAGTGGGGAGTTCTGATCACAAACAGTGCATATGCATAATGTCGTGAGATTTCTTATTGTATTTACCCCAGTCCAATGTTGGCATCTCCACATCAGAAACTGGAATGGCAGGGAAACGTTGCTAAATTTCCTGTTACATGGTCCAGAGACTGTTGCTATTAGCATTTCAGCTATTACTCTGGGTGAGATTAACTAGCTCAACACATAGTGTTTGAACCTGGAAAACTGTAATTCCTATGGCTCAGTCCTTGAGATTTTTTTACTCACTAGACCCTTAAGAAGCTGGAAATATCTCATTCTAATCACCAGGTTGGTGGGTGCTTGCATGAGTTATAATGCACGTGAAAATTCAGTTACTCTAAAGAAATTTAATGTCACTGGTTGCATAAGCTGTTAATTAAAATAAAGCTGACTGATTATAATAATGTGGTAATATTACATCAGGTTTATTTTCTTTTAGTTACTATATTTCATGAGAATTAGAAATGACAATTCAGAGGAAACTTGACTATCTGTCAGAATTTTAGCAAATCTAATTTAGTTTGGAAAGTTGGGCTATAGAGAATTTATTGGAGAAAGAAAGATTAATATTTTCAGTTTAAAGTGAAAGAGGGTGGTGGGGGTATGGAATGTGCTGCCAAGTAAAGTGGTGGAGGCAGGTACTCTGGAGTTATTTAAGAGATACTTAGATGGGCACGTGAACAGAATGGGAATGGAGGGATATAGAAAACTGATTTAAAATAGGGATCATGAGCCTTGGGAGTCCCTGGGAAGTGTGTAAATAGATGATGATATTGATGTACTTGTTTTTATCCTACAGGTGCTTTGGTCCACCTTGTTGTCTAACAAGGGGCGTTCTTTGAGTCAAGTGGTATGGGGAGAGCTTAGGAGATGGCGTTGAGATAAAAGATCCGTTATGATCATATTGTGTGGCAGAGCAGGCTCTAAAGGCTGAATGACCTATTCCTATACCTATTTTGTATGTTTGTGTGTGTGCTGGATTTCATTGGAGTGGTAGAGCATGATGAAAAATCAAGTTGTTACTGATGTGTTGTGACTTCATTTATAAGGAATGGAGGCCTTTAAAAAAAATTCTTTCATGGTTTGAGGGTGTTGCTGGAAAAGCCAGCATTTGTTGCCCATCCTTAATTGCCCTTAGAAGGTGGTTGTGGTGGCTGTTGATCTGTTTCAGATAAATTTATGGTGCTGTTGAGAAGGGAGTTCCAGGATTTTGATCCCATGATAGTGACAAAATCAAAAGATTCCAAGTCAGGATGGTAATCAAAAGGAAAACAATGAGCAACTACCTTCAAAAATGATTAAGCACAAAAAGAAGATACTGCCTATTAATGCCAACAATGCTAAACCTGCAAGACTTATGTGAAACCTTTCTACAAGTTTTCTATTGCATCACCTCCACCGCATTATTAATTGCTGGAAGAACCTTCAAATGTACAGAACCTGCATTCTTTAAAAGCATACAGGATGGAAAAGCTAATAAAATTCAAGGCATTTCTTCCTTTTAAGCAATTTCCATCCCTCTTCAAATGAATATCACTGAATTCAAAAACATTTGGTGTAACTTTTATTGACCATAGCACACGATCAATAACTATGTACGGAGTAGAAGAGATTTTGACATGCATGCATATTGTGATGACAAAAACAATCATGACTTCTCCTTCTCCAAACTACAGAGAATACAATGTCCAACGTTCTACCAGTCTCCTCAAAAGCATAAAAGCTATTGACTTTGTTAAATCCTAATTGGATATGTGATTCAACCAGGGATAACAACTTCTTAAGCTTCCAATATCCTGGGCAGAAAGCATACACTCGTTCCAAAGTAGAAGTCTACCATTTGTCATATTGGTATAGACTACAAGATTGTTATGGAGGAGCTATGCCTGAAACTGTACAGTGGCCCCTTTACAAATGCAAATAAGAGTATTAACATTTGTTTGAAGCCCCAACTAGAAGTTTAGTTTGCCGACGTTATTACTCACTGGTTTCCCATTGAACAGAAATGCCAAAGCTGATTTCTTCCTGCAATTTATCGGTTTCCTCTTTCAGTCTACTTGGACAGCCTAAAGTACAAAGAACAAAACAGCACGGGAAACAGGCCCGTCGGCCCAATGAGCCCACGCCGCCATCCCGATGTTCCCACCTCTACCCGTGATCTCTGCCTATGTTTATAGATCTATGGATTAAAGACCAAATTTGAGACAATTTAGGGAGAATTTGTTTTGCCACTTAGCCTAAGAGCACGTCTTTGGGATGTGGGAGGAAACCGGAGCACCAGGAGAAAACCCACGCAAGCACGGGGAGAATGCGCAAACTCCCACAGACACAGGCCCAAATCCATGTATCTGCACAGCACAGTGATACTGAGCTGTCGTGTTGCCCATCAAATGGTCCAGGTCAAGCGTACACTAATGACGTGAAGCACTAGGATACTTTCGAAAAAAATCCAAGAGCAACCCTCTCACGACCCATCGCATGTATGCCCCATGTTAGACAACAAGGTGCACCAAAGCACCTTTAGGATAAAAACAAGTACATCAATATCATCATCTATTTACACACTTCCCAGGGACTCCCAAGGCTCATGATCCCTATTTTAAATCAGTTTTCTATACCCCTCCATTCTCATTCTGTTCATGTGCCCATCTAAGTATTTCTTAAATAACTCCAGAGTACCTGCCTCCACCACTTGGCAGCACATTCCGTACCCCCACCACCCTCTGTGTGAAAAAACTCCCTCGAGCATCCAAATTATCCCGTGACCCCTCGTGCTATTTGAGTCCATCCTAGGAAAAAGCTTAACTCTGTTTACTCTATCTCTACTCCTCATAATCTTGTACACCTCTATTAGATCTCCTCTAAATCTACGTCTTTCTGAGGAAAACAGCCCCAATTTGCCTAACGTCTCCTCATAACTCAGACCTTCCATACCAGGCAGCATCCTGGTAAACCTCCTCTGCACTCTCTCCAGAGTCTCCACGTCCTTCAGGTAGTAAGGCGACCAGAACTGGACGCAGCATTCCAAATGAGGTCTAACCAATGTTTTATATACAACTGCAACATTAAAGACCAGCTCTTGTACTCTATACCCCTTCCTATAAAGGCTAGCATACCATATGTTTTCTTCACAACCTCCTCCACCTGCTCTGCCACCTTCACAGACTTGTGCACCTGCACCCCCAGATCCCTCTGCATTTCTATACTCTTAATAGGCCTACACTTTATGATATACCTCCCCCCTACATTCTTTCTCTCGAAATGCATCACCTTGCATTTATATTTGATCAGTCTTGCCAAATAGTTATAATTTCTGTGTATATGAATTAGAATTGAACATGGTTAGGAGAAGCATTCTCATATTTGCATACTGTTGCAATGTTCAAAGATGATATTAAATAATGGAGTTTATTTAGGCTCTGTTGTGAAATTAGTAAATTCCATCTCTTGAATGGATATAAATAAGAGAATTCAGTGCAGTGAAAGATTGAGAATGTTCCCAATGCTAAGGCCACACACATTCAGTCATGATAGAAGCTGTTCTTTTTGATTTCTCCGACAGTAGCTTATCAGTTTTTATGGTTTTATGCACTTTTTTTTTATTGGAAGCAATTGAAAAATTATTTGAAAAGTAATATGATCTTTTATCCGAGAACATTTCATCCCAATGGCTTATTCTTGTAAGTTGGGAAAGAAAACAGAAAACATCTAAATTTGCTGTTTTTCATTATTATAAGTTATTAAAACTAATTTTGAAATTCAAACTGGAGATAAAAACATTGGTCTAGTTTTAAGCATTGCATGTTTTCTTTGTCCTCATTTTAAGATGTGCTTGGTTTCTACTCCAATTCTGTCAACATGTCTGAAAAAATGCATAGGTGACTCATTCAGTGCATTCCTGGTAGACCTGGGTGGGGTATGAGAACAGGCTGAGAGCGCTTTTGTATTCTTTCACTTTTCATGAAGTCTGGAATGAAGAATCAATGCCACTTTTTTAGCCATATGTCTAGAATAGGATCTCCATATGTCACTGATACTCCAGGCAATGCTTTTGTCACTGTGAAATTTACAGTGCTCTAAATATTGCTAATCTTCATTGATTGCTGGTTTCCCTGTGCCTCAAATTTAAAAAAAAAGTTCTTTTAAGTTTTACTTCTTTCACAATCTTTAATTTTTAACTTTAACCTGTCTCTAATTCTAATATCTCCTGACTGCACTCCCAAACGCTTCATTTCCCCAACTTGTTTGCATCTGGTCGTCTCTGCCCCATCTTTGGCAACCGTGTTTTCAATTGTCTTGTTCCTTAGCTCAGAATTTTATTGCCTAAATTTTGCAGGATTGTTTCAAAATCCATCTTTTTGACTGAATCTTTGGTTACCCCCTTGCTTTAGCTTTTTTTCTGTCTAATTGGAGTGTTTTTTCCTATGTAAAGACACTGTATAAATGCGAGCTGCTGATCAGAAGAGTGATTTTTAAACACTTGGAGGCAGAGAGCATGGCTGGAAGTATTGAGTGCTTTGTACCGATCTTTAAATGGAAGCAAATTCTGCCAAAGACATGGTAAAAGAGCAGGTAGCAAAGAGCCACTAGATGCGCTAAAAATTGATGGGTACTAGATAGACTGGCTGCTTAAAGTTAAATCGCCAAGTCTGGATGGCACGTATCTGAGCACGAGGGTGGAAATTTGTGGAGGCACTGGCCTTAATCTTTCAATCATAGAATGGACTAGAATCCCTACAATGTAGAAGAAGGCTATTCAGTCCTTCAAGTTTGCACCAATCACAATTTGGACGATATCTGTATCCTCCTTAGATTAAGACTAGTATCATTGAATTGGAGAATTTCAAATGTTACACCACAAGCTGTTTGCTGTTGTTTCCTATTGGCCAAGTTACAGTTTGGCTGGTGTGACTTTACAGCAGCAGGAGACCCGGCTTCCATTCCAGTTTTGGATGACTATCTGTGTGGAGTTTGTACGTTCTCCCTGAGACTGTGTGAGTTTCTTCCCACAGTCCAAAAATGTACAAGTTGGCTTCATTAGCCAAGCTAAATTGCCCTTTAGTATCTCAAGATGTGTAGGTCAGGGGGTTTAGCAGGGGTAAATATGTGGGGTTACAGGGATAGGGTCTGGGTAAGATGCTCCTTTAAAGAATTGATACAGACTGATTCTGCACTGTAGAAATTCTATAATTCAGAAGATTGTAAGGATAAACCCAGAAACTACAGACCAGTCATTTTGACTTCTGTGGATGGAAAGGTTTTAGGCATGATGTTCCGGGACAAAGTTTACAAATCACTTGAGCAAATGTGAATGGATTAAAAAAAGCTAGCAATGGCTTGCCAATGGCTAATCATGCTTAAATAAATTGAGCTTTTTGAAGTACCAGAGTATGTTAATGTGGCTGATGTTGTGAAAGTGGACTTCAAAAGCTTTTTGATAAAATGCCATTTGACAGGCCAGTCAACAGATTTGAAACCCATTGAATAAAAGGAGCAAAAGGTAGCATAGATATAAAGCCACTATCAGCACTTTCTTTTGTCTTGTGCCCATAACATCTTTGTCAAATATCTTGTAGTTCCCACCTACCTGCCATCTTGTATTTTGCCTCACCTGCTCCACCCCTTAAATCGTATAAAATCTATTACAATTCCCCGCTAGCTCTAAAGAAAAGTTATATGGACCCCTAATGTTAATTCTGTTGCTTTCTCCATAGTTGCTGCTAGATCTGTTGAGTTTAAGCATTTTCTGTTTTATTTCAGAATTCCAGCATTCAGAGTCTTTTGCTTTTATTTCTATGCATGTAAAGTTGATGAAAGTGTTAGGAAACAGTAGAAGTGTACAGTTGTTTTTCAGTCTGGGGTTTTATAAACTGAGGAAGACAGTGACAAATTTCAACAAGACATTAGACTAGTGCAGCATGGGTATAACAAGGCAGATAAAATTGGATTCAAAGCAATCTGATATGATGCATTTTGATTGAAAGAATGAGGAAAGGCAATCTAAAATACATGGCACAATTCTAATGGATGCAAGAGCAGAGGGATTTGGCACATGTATATACACAAAATGTTTAAGGTGGCAGAATAGGTTGAGACAAGCAGTTAGTCGGCATATGGTTTCCTGGTCTTTATAAATGAGACATAGAATACAAAAGCAAAGGATGTTATGACACACTTGTCAAGACACAAATCTCATATCAGCTGAAGTATTTTGCCCAATTCTGGGCACCATAAATTAAGAAGGATATGAAGATGTTGGAGAGTACACAAAAGGTTTATGAAGGACTTCAAGTTACTATTGACAGAGTTGGGCTGTTCTTTTTGCAGAAGAGAAGATTGAAGGGTGATTTGATGGAGGTGTTCAAAATCATGAGGGTTCTGAAAAGAATAGATAGGGAAAAATTGTTATTGTTGGCAGAAGGCCTGAGAACCGGAGGACACCAATTTAATATGACTGGCGAAAGGAACAAAGGAGATGTGAGAAAAAATGATTTTTTTGTGGTTAGAGTCTGGAATGCATTGCTGCGTCTGTGTGTGGGGTGGAGGCAACTTCACTTGTGATTTTCAAAAGTAAATGGAATAGTTTCCTGGAAAAGAGAAAATTTACATGCCTGCGAGGAAAAAGCAGGGAAATGGGGCTAGAAAAATTGCTCTGAAAGACAGCTGGCTTAGACACGAGAGCGAAATGGCCACCACTTGTGCTGTAGCCATCCAATGATTCTATGATTCTAGTCAGAACCATAGAATCATACAGTGCAGAAGGCGGCCATTCAGCCCATCGAGTTTGCAACAATCACACCCAGGCCCTATTCCCATAAACCTACACATTTACCCTAGCTAGTCCCCTGACGCGAAGGGCAATTTAGCATGGCCAATCCACCTAATCTGCACATCTTTGCACTGTGGGAGGAAACCGGAGCACCAGAAAGAGACCAGACGGACATGGGAAGAATGTGCAAACTTTACACAGGCTGGGATTGAACCCGGGTCCCTGGCTCTGAGGCACCAGCGCTAACCACTGTGCCATCGTGCTGCCTGTTTACTTCCAGGTTTACTTGACATTAGCTCTTTTGTTTTCTCTTTCCACAGATAGTGCCAGACCTGTTGAGCTTTTTCAACACTTCGTTTTATTTCAGATTCAAGCATCTGCAATATTTTGCTTTTATTTACTTCCAAGCTGTTTGATGCCAGAATAAATGAAAACATGCTGGCTTGTTGTGATCCAAATATGGTGTATTTGTTGAGGTGATTAATTCTGGAGTATTCTGATAATTTTGGAAGAAGCACTCGTGCAGATGGAATAAAATTTAGGCAGGATGACTGCTGTATGCTGATATCCAATCTTCCAAATTATGGCAAATCCTTTGTGATCAGTCATGGGATATACACGTGATGGGTCGTGAGAGGGCTGCTCTTGGATTTTTCGAGATTATCCTAGTGCTTCACATCGTTAATGTACGCTTGACCTGGACCATTTGATGGGCAACACGACAGCTCAGTGTCAATTGCTGTGCTGTGCAGATACGTGGATTTGCGCCTGTGTCTGGGTGAGTTTGCGCATTCTTCCTGTGCTTGCGTGTTTCCTCCGGGTGTTCCAGTTTCCTCCCACATCCCAAAGATGTACTCTTAGGCTGACTGGCAGAACAAATTCTCCCTAAATTGTCTCAAATTTGGTTCCATTGCACAGATCTATAAACATAGACAGGGACCATGGGTAGAAGTGGGAACATCGAGGTGGCGGCGCAGGCTCATTGGGTCGAAGGGCCTGTTTCCCATGCTGTTTCGTTCTTTGTTATATGGAATATTTATATTAATTTACAAGAACAGAATATGGTATTAAGATTACAAAACACCAAAGCTGTTTAGTAAGTCGTGCTGCATAGCTTTAGGATTGGGAAGAGTAATTAATATCTTTATAGATAGGTTTGTTTGAAAAGTAGAAATGCTGGTTTATCGAA
This sequence comes from Sphyrna mokarran, assembly GCA_024679065.1. Lineage (NCBI taxonomy): Eukaryota > Metazoa > Chordata > Chondrichthyes > Carcharhiniformes > Carcharhinidae > Sphyrna > Sphyrna mokarran. The sequence continues at coordinate 128,288,765 of JAGIQG010000001.1, read as the reverse complement.
GTGGTACAGTTTAGCACATTGTGTGTAACTGCATATCTAATTTCATTTTTTTTGATGTGTTGCAAATGTTTTACCTTTTCAGTATTCAAATATTTTATATCTGCCTTGTATGCCTGTCTGGTTTTGAACATATTATCAATGTTTTAGGTGTGACAGAATTTGAATTATGGAAACTTGGCCTTTGCACATGCGTTCCACTAAAATCATAGAATCTGTTCAGTGCAGAAGGCGGCCATTCACTCCATGAAGTCTTCTCTGATTCCCTGATAGAGTAACTTACCCATGCCCCGAACTTCCACCTTGTCCCCATAACCCCACACGTTTACTATAGTTAATTCATCAAGCCTACATTCCTCAGAAACTAAGAATCAATTTACATGGCCAACCCACTTAACCTACGCCTATTTGGACTGTGGGAAGAAACTGGAGCACCTGGAGGAAACCTGTGCAGACATGGGGAAAATGTGCAAATACCACACAGTCACCCAAGGTGGAATTAGGACTTGGTTTCTTGGGGCTATGGAGGCAGCAGTGCTAACCACTGTCCCACAGTATCCCTATTACCGAAGTTTTGTAGTAATGACAAATAAGAACAGATTTATTTTTCCTTTTATTCCTTTTGGTTGAAATCTTTTTTACAATATTTGCACAATTAGCAAAATGCCAGAGAGAATGGAATTATAAAGTGAAAAGTTTTCACTTGTTGCTATTGAAATTGACATTGTGTGAGTGCCTGAATAATGTGAAAACCTGAATGTATTTTCTGATTTGTTAATGCTATTCTTAAACCAGTTTTTGCCATATATCATTGTTTGTTTAAATTCAACGTTGGCCCTGAAATTCTGACTTTTCTGGCATATTCTGAATGTAACTTAGCGAGAATCAGGTGGAATTTAGGTTGTTGCTCAGCTGGGTTCCAGCCTTGAATGGGAATTATTGCTTAGCTTTTGTAAGAAGTGAAACCGTTGCTTATTCCTTACAAGATCAGTAAAGGGACGGAGATGAAAGAGGAGTTGCTGTATCTTTGATCAATTGGAAGAAATTGAATTGATGGTTGCTATACTTTTTAGCAATGGATTTATAGTCCAGCTCAGTGCTCGGGTTAGAATTGTGGCATGGGCACTCAAAATAGACTTAATTTTTTGAAACTTTCTTTCTTAAAGTCACTATGCAATGTTTGCTGATCGAAGCAGTGTCCACGTGTTTGCTGTGGAATGGAAGAGACCTGACAGGTTTTCGTTTGTCTGGATTTTCTGGCTTCATTAGAATCTCCTCTTACCACATGGAATTTGAAAGACAAATTGTTTAACTTCCCATAGTGGAAATTGTATATGATTCTTAGCTGTTGCTGAGTTATATTTTGACTTTTACCTATAAGAAAAGCATAATGCCTCAAAAGTAGGTTTCATTGGTTACGTTTAAGCACTTGTAGCTCTCTGCCCTTATTGACAGCACCTTGAAAGTTTTCTCAAGTTCCAGTTGCAGCATTTTTAAAAAAAGTCAATATACCTGGCAGTTTCTGACACTGTTGGATGCAGAATTTTATTTTAAATATGAAGGAAAAACACTTTTTAAGTATATAACATTAATGAGATAAAGTATGATTTGAAAAGCCAACTTCAGTGGAAGTTATTACTACTTTGAGGACAGTTGCAAAGCTTTTGCATCATATAATTCAAATTGCCATGTAGTCAATGCTATCTTTCTGTGTGTGGAGGTAAAATTGAAAAATTCTGCTCTTGTGCACTTATACAAAAACTGAATTATTGATACTGATGATTTTTGAATGGGTAAGCTGAGCCATCTTATTTACGATAAAAGCACATTACTGTGGATGCTGGAAGCTGACAAAGGATCATTTGGACTCAACATTACCTTAATTCTCTCCTCACAGATGCTCTGTGATCTGCTAAGATTTTCCAGCATTTTCTATTTTTGTTCTACCTTTCAATAACTTGGGGTGGCATGACAGTCGTTTCTCTCCAGTGTTTCTCCAATGGATTTCTTCCACCATAATGGTATTTAGATTAAGATCTTAGTACGGCTATGAGTCTGATCTCCATTGCCCTGTAGCAAAGAGTTGTTCTAATGTAGAGTATTGCCTTAAATGGGCTTTGCTTTGTAGATTTTTGACTGTGACCAACAGGAAGAGGTTTATGGTTTTCTGTGTTTTAAGGTAGTGGTTCGATACATTTATTTTTAAAGCAGAGGAAAAGCTCCAGTAATTATAGAACGTAGAACATTACAGCACAGAGAATTCTGGGACAATATTGCATGAAGTGGAGCCTCCAGCTGATCACACAAACATTCCCTTTGCAGAATGAGTATTATTGAGTTAACATTTGTTGTAGACACAGGAAATCGCTGCATACATATGACATTTAACAATTAGTAACTTCCTGTTTTATGCATGTGTTGAAGTTTCTAAATGTTTTCTTTTCCTTTGCTGTTGGCCCTTGACCCATTAGAATTTCCTTTGTTTACTTCAGACAAAATGAGTAGGGATGTGTTGCTTCAGTATTATTCTTTTAATCTCTTCGTGAAACAATGCTCTTTGGTGACACAGGTGTACTGTATTAACTTTTTTTTTAAGATTTCCACCGTTGCACTTTTTTTCAACTGACTTTAAAAATCCTATTCCTGTTTCTAAAAATACTGCTGCTGCTCAGAAGTTATATTTTCACCAAAGAAACTATTTAGAACTTATTTCATTTGTTAGATTTGAAACCAATATTATACCTTCTATTTTGTAAACTTTCACTAGGGGTTCCTTGTCTTTTTCTGCCTTCCCCGTTTCTGTCGTTGATTGAGGGCAGCTGGTGATATGTTAGGTTACTGTGTGTGGTAGATTTGTAACAGATAGAAAGGCACAAGTTTTGAATTCGTGCAGACTTGATTTACATTCTTTGAAAGGGTCTGGGATAGGGGAAACTGATGTAGAGATGCCGGTGTTGGACTGGGGTAAACTCAGTAAAGTTTTGCAACACCAGTTTTAAATCCAACCAATTTATTTGATAGTAAATCCGCGAGCTTTCGACACTATGTTGTGCCTTCGTCAGGCAAATGCAGTGTTCTGATCTGCAGAGGCACTCATATCCACACAGACAGTTACAGATTGCTGATTAGAATGCGAATCCTTACATCTAACCTGCTATTCAAGTGTTAAAGTGGCTAACAATGTGTGTGAAGGAAATCCTGAGCATTGGTTAGAGAATTGTGTATTTTCTCCAGACAGCACAGTAAGTGAGGTTTTTTGCTAACCCAGGCAAGTTATGGGGGTTACAGATAGTGTGACATGAAGCCAAGATCACTGCCTTGGCTTCCCTCAGATTGCTCATCAGCCTGAGAACTTGTCAAGAGGGGAACTGGAAATAGAATGTTGGGTCAGCTGTTCTTTTGATCTGATCATTTAATTTTGATTCATGGCCATGTCGTATCTTTCCTACTTTGCACAATTTCAAGTAATGTCAATCCTGTGGGCAGAGAAATTACCAAAAATATCCAGGCATCAATCTGAGAGTTCAGATCTGTCTTCTTGGGCAATGATTCCTTCAATCTCTTCCTGTTTTGCTCAGTTTCTACATACATATAATAATCCAAATCAATAAACCATTTAACACTTTTTTAACGAATTTATGAAAGGCAGGCCCTATTCTAGATTTTACCTTCTTTGCTTGAAACAATTCATACTTCTTATCCCTGTACAGGGAAATGATCCTTCAAAATTTGTTTAATATTGTTTTCAATCTTGGTTCCAATCTTTTTTTCTGACCTGATTGTGCCTCAACTCCACTTTCCACCTGACATTCATAGCCCATAATATTCTTGTCTTCAGTTGCTTTCATTTATAAGTTTCATTTAGCTTTTCTTGTAGTGTTAGAGTATTGAATGCAGGTTTTACTTGACTATTACCAATCTAGTTAAAACCAATATATAGATTGAAGACTTTAGTGGAAGCAAATGGCCATTAATCTCAATCTTATAAAATGTGCAGTAGTTCTGAATTGGTAGTTATGATACTTCAGTACTTGCACAACTTTAACTTTATGGTCGCAATTACTGATAGCAGCCTTTTAATTCCAGGCATATTTAATTAACTGAATTTAAATTCCCTAGCTGCTGTGATGGAATTTGAACTCGTGCCTCTGATTACTAGTTACAATAGCGTAACCATTGTGCTACCATAAACTTCATTTAACTCTTGTATTGTGTGCCTGCAGTTTGTTTCTAGATTATTAGATACACGTGGCCGTAAATAGTGTCAGAAGTTTCAACATCCGCCAGGCAAATAACTTTTTTAAAAGATGTGTTCTGAAGTTCTTCTGTACTTCTGTTCACTGAGTCAGATGGTTTGCTGATTTAAGATGAGGGGGTATTCTACAAATTTATTGAAATTGCATCTCTATATCTTTAAGACCTCAAAGTTTAATTAAGTAAACATAAACTCCCTAACCTTGTTCTAATTGGTAAGGAATTGCCAGAGACTGGAATGTACTCGACAGCTTCAGTTTCAGTGTAAAAACACTGTCGTAAGATAATTTTGCATTGTATCAGAGTGTCTGCTAGCAAGATGCACATACTGCTGAATAAAATTGCGAGTAGCAATGATCGCAATCTGTGTACTTGGTAAGGGCATGAATGTTATAGCGTGTTAAATAGAACATTGATGTGCGAATGATACATTTACAATGGATTGTTGAAATTGATGCTTATGTCAGCTCCAGGTCAAGCTTTAGATCAAAATCCCTGTTTTTTTTTAAAATTTCCAGCTACTATGGAATTGAAATTTTGTGGAGATAGCGAGCTGAAACATACAGGATTCAGAACCTTAGAATTCCTACAGTGCAGAAAAAGGTCACGGGGCCTGTCGAGTCTGTGCTGACTCTCTGAAAGAGCATTCCACTCAGGCCTTTCCCTCCATCCTATCCCTGTAACCCATGGCATTTGCCATGGTTAATTCACCAAACTTGACAATCTTTAGACACTAAAGGTCAATTTACCGTGACTTGCACATCATAGGTCTGTCAACTCAATTTGCAATTGAATTCATTGCAGAAGATACAAAGTGTAAATTTTACTCTTTTGAATTTAAAAGGATAAAGAAACTGGTAGAAGAAAGAAGCCTTATTACTTAAAGATACTATTATAACCTTCCTAAGAAAGGAATAGGTAAGTGACAGCAATCAGCAAGTACTCTATGGTTAGGATTGAGAAATAAGAGAACTTCAAACTAGTGGGAGTTTCCTGCAGGCCTCCTCCTGGTAATAGCAGTGAAGTTAGAGAATGTAATTACTTCATTGATTAGAGAGGTTTGTTGCAAAAACAAAATTGTTTCAATGGATGGAGAATTTTCCATGTAAATGGGGTAAAGCAGAGTAAGAAGTTTCATAACATCAGGTTGAAGTCCAGCAGGTTTATTTGGTAGCATCACCACATCAAAGCAGAGTAATTCAGAGTCAATTCACAAAATGCATTCAAAATCGTTTTTTGGAGCAGCATGTTCTAAAAACAACAAAAGCACAGGCCAGTTCAGATTTAGTAATAGCTAGTCTTGATTATAGTTGAATAGAAATGCAACATTTATCTAAGTGATAATCCAATCAAATTCAATGTTTAAATTGTAAACGAGAGACATGATTGTTGATAAAGTTCTAGATTGTGATAACTTGAACAGGATGAGAGAGAAGCTGATGGCAGCGAATTAGTTAAAATTGTTTTAATCAGTTTTTATTTGATAAAACTAAAGGCAGATAGTGGGATGTTTAAAAGAGAATTTTACTTAATGCAGGGCTCCTAAGAAATAAGACTCTCCTTCCCAGTTTGAGTTAAAAGAAAAAAAAGCAGACGTAAGCAAAGCACCACGAATATATATCCCAGAGATATAAAAGACAGAAAAGAAGATGAAGATAGCATGTGCTGCAAAGAAAAATATGGAAGGAAACTTCTGAAGGGCGTAGAGATTAACAAAATATTTGCAGTAATATTACGAAAATTGTAGCTGATCTGCCCAAGATCTGAATGCTCATCTGAGTATCCCAATCACTTTTTGTGGGTTGACCTTTGAGAAAGCTGCTCTGACATTTACAGTGGTGATCCCAGATACAGGTTCATCCAGGGCTTCCAAGGAGGAGGGCATTCTGTCCCTGACCTCTTGCTCAAAATGGGCATAGAATGCATTGAACTCATTAGGGAGTTGCATTGGAGCTGGCAATTTTACATGCCTTCACCTTGTACTCTTGTCCCAGTTGAGATCCGTAAGTGGGTAGTAATTTGTTTTTTTAAAATTTATTCTGTAATTGGATGTGAGCATCACTAGCTAGTCCAACATTTGTTGTCTATCCCTAACTGCCTTTGAACTTAGTGGCTTCCAAGGCCATTTCAGAGGGCAGTTAAGAGCCAACCACAATGAACTTTGGGGAACGGAGAGATCTGGACCTGCGAGGCATGATTGTCAATCTCAACTGTCAAAAGTGTCAAGTGTCAAAGAGAGCTGTCATGGCACTTAAAAGTCCTGCCCTTTAAATCTTGAACAAAATGCCTGCAATACTAGGATTGCTTGCTATTTCACTTCTGTCTGATCTAAGCCAAAGGTTTTCATTTCTGGGGATGGAATTCTCCCTTTTGAAATTAAGTGTAGTAGCACCTGGCTCTGGCAGCATCTATCGTGCTGACCAGAATGGCAGGATCCCACACCAGATTCTGCATTTGGAACCTCATTAAATATGTACAAGCAACTCCAATTCTCCTGGCAGCTGATTCATCTGCCTGCCCTCAGCTGAGTTTGTAGGTCCTGCCGCTATACTTATGTATTAATTCAGCACACTTCCACCATACTGTTCAGCCCACTTTTCTTCACCAGACGATGCAGTATATCAGCAACCCAGAGTGAAAAATCAAGCCTCAAAAAGAAGTTGATTTCTCCATTCAATCCCCCCACCCCGCCAAGCCCATCACCTGAAGCCTCCATGCCCCACTTGGACCTCTATCCATTGCCTCTGGAGTCTTCATCCCTTTCCAGTCCCGTTAACCCCCTTGTTTCTTTTTCCTGGATTTTTCATGCATGTTTGATGAAGTCCTGCTTCCTTCCCCAAGTCTTCCCTCTGTCTTCCATTGTTCACCTTCTGAATCCACCTCCTTGCCCCTCTGCCTGCCAACGTGAGCCCAACAGCCATTATCTAATTGTTTAAAAACTTAAAAGTTTCAACTTTTCAGGTGTTACACCCAACTTGTAACTGTTGTTTTTACTGTTTGACTTGCTTCATTATTGTCCACATCATTATTAGTTAGGGATAAATGATGTCTGGGACACCAGATAGACATTTTGAGCTTATGTGGTACGTATTCTTGTCAGCTGGAAATGCTTTTATGATTGAGCACATTTGCACTAAGTACTCTGGTTTCAGTGAACATACTTTCCACCTTGTTTTATTGAATAAACTGAAGCTGTATTTTGGAATGTTTGAATAAGCTCCTTAAAAGGGACATTGTAATTTATGTTTGCTGTACAATATGCAGTAGCAAGACCTAGCAGATTTATTGTATCCTCAACATATTTAAACAAGATATTATAAACTCAGGCATACCTGGACAGGAGGGATTAGTAATTTTTCAAATTGCTATTTCAAATAAACTGATCCTGCCCCTTTGTGTGGGGTGGCATGGTGACAGTGGAAAGCTCTGCTGCCTCACACCTCCAGGGACTTGGGTTTAATTCCAGGCTTGGGTCACTGTCTGTGTGGAGTTTACATTTTCTCCCACTCAAATATGGGTGGGTTAGGTTGATTTGGCCATCCTAAATTGCCCCTTAGTGTCACGGGATATGTAGGTTAGAGGGATTAGCGGGGTAAATATGTAGGGTTACGTGGATAAGGTCTGGGTGGGATTGTTGTAGCTGAAGACTTGATGGGCCAAATAGCCTCCTTCAGCACTATAGGGATTCTGTGATAATTACTTTGAAATGCCCTGCCCAAGGTCTGAATCAGTATGTGAGTGATTCTTCTTCTCTTGGCTTAATGTATATACTATGTATATAATATCAACAAACTGAATTGTAACCAAACAAGCCTTTAATATGCTGGTATATCTAGTTCCTGAAGGTCACTTTTTTTCATGCATTGTAATTCAACATTCCAGCTCAAGTAATTCTCTTGGCACACAAAACATTGTTTTCTCTTTAATTTCTGGGGTTTCCCAGAAATTTATACCTTATTCATTATAACTCTAGTATTAGCACAGTTTATCAATCCAAGTTACTTCCACTGCTAACATTTATGACAGACCTATAATCAGTACTTCAACTCTTGAATTCAAGCGTGAAAGAATCAGAGGACAGATGTTTTTTTTTACTAAGCAAATTATTTTGATCTGGGGTCACTGATAGAAGCAGCCTTCATAGTAACTTTCAGAAGTGAATTAGAGATATATTTGCAAATGATAAACTACAGTAGGGGAGTTGGGCTAATTGAATAGATCTTTCAAAAAGCACACACAATGGGTCAAATGTCCACTCTCCTCTGAGAGAAGACTAGCTGTGGAATTTTCCTGTCCTGTCTGCTACAGGAATTGTAGTGAGTAGAACACAGACCATGACCCATAGGTCTGTTGGCCTTGGGTGGGATTTTTCAGTTGTGGGATGAGAGTGACCAGAAAATCTTGTCCTAAAACTCAGACTCAGTTTAAGAATAAGAGGTCCTCTTCTTAAAATTAAGGTGAGTTTTTTTTCTCTCAAGGGTCATTTGTCAGTGGCATTCTCTTCTCCAGAAAGCAATAAATTTGAGTTTGATAGATTTTAAATAGACAAGGGATTCAAGGGACTTGGATGTGAAGTTGAGACCACAGTCAGATCAGCTATGATTTTATTGACTGGCGAAGCAGGCTGAAAGACCAAGTGGCTTACTCCTGCTGCTAAGTCCTATGTTCATAGAATCATAGAACCCTGTAGTACAGAAAGAGGCCCTTTGGCCCATCGAGTTTGCACCGAACACAATCCCACCCAGGCCCTCCTCTCTATTCCCTACATATTACACCCATTAATCCTTCTAACCTACACATCCCTAGATACTAAGGAGCAATTTCTTAGCATGGCCAATCAATCTAACCTGCACGTCTTTGGACTGTGGGAGGAAACCGGAGTATCTGGAGGAAACCCACACAGACACAAAGAGAATGTGCGAACTCCACAGACAGTGACCCGAGCTGGAAATCGAACCCAGGATCTTGGAGCTGTGAAGCAGCAGTGCTAACCATTGTGCTACTGTGCCGTTCTGTTTTTACTAAGCTGTATAATGCTGAATTGGAAGTGTGAAATCCCTGGCGCTTGAACTTGAGTATAGCTGAAAAAATACTTTTTGTCAAAGATTTTCATTTTGCACTCATCAGGGCAATCACAAGAATACCAGTCTTGGGGGAAACAACAATTTATACTGTATGCGTAAACAGTGCGATTGGCAAGTTGTTTTTGGTTGAGGCATTGCCATGGAGAATGCACCAGTTGTTAATGACCAATAGTTAAATGTCAAACATTGTTTGAAGTTTAAACCAGACAACTTGATTGTGGCCAAGATATTGCCCTGTGAACTGAATCAGAGGATGGCGATCATCTATTTTCTTTATCTGAAACTGGCGCAATGCCTGTATGTGTCCTTTTCATCTGAAAAGAACAGGGCCTTTTATATTAATAGATGTAGCTTTCAGTTCACAGAAATGTGGCATGCTGAGAGTCTAATTCTCAATCTTAAATTGCTTGTTGGCATAATTTTTAGAATAGTAAGGATTATTTAGCAAATATTGTCCAATTGTGGTATCACATCTAATTTTGGAGAGTACATTGTTGTTGTTTTCCCTGACATAGGATACTTCTCTATTGCAGCTGAATGCTAAAACTCCTGCAGCAGAATGCATTTTGTTGTAAAAAGCAATTGTTGACTCGTGATGATGAGTTTCCTTCTCGTTTCCCTTCACCTCATTACCTTCCAGGCCCCATTGCAATTTCCTGTTGTGAATTGTAAAGTTGCATAATCGTATGTCCTTTTGGTTTTACATAACATGAAAATGGTTTTTATAATGTTCACATTGTAAGGTTGAAGATTTAAGGCAAAACTAGATTTTTTTTCTTTATGGCATCAATAGAGTATCATAATTCAGCCATATTCAAATTACCGTTAGATAACTTTCATTTGCAAACCGAATTGCTAGGGTTTGGGAACTTTTGTTTTATGTTGATTTTATCCCAGCTGACCTGGGGTAATGAAAGTCTCTGTATGTTACTGTCCTATTGTAGCTGTGTTTTTAGAACTTAATTACGTATTTAGTCTTCTGCATCTTTCTAAGTGTTCACGAGTCTGCTGTAAGTTCCTAATTGCACGATTGTCCCTTTTTCTTCAGTTTAACCTTGATTTGGTGATCCTTCCAGAATATCATCCCTTTTCACATAGCTGTGACCAGTATTGTGACATCCCTTTTTTTTTTAAATTCTCCTTTCCATCTGGTTGGAAAATCCTGTAACCAGAAATGTTGACCCTGTCATTCTGCCCTTTAAGCCAACCTTCAGTGATAACTATGAAATTGTATTCGCTAACTGCAGAACCAACAAGTTTTCATTGGTGAGTGTTAGAACCCTCCGAGTGGAAGGTTGTTCAGCAGGCTTCCTCTAAGTGAACATGAGAAAAGCAATGATAAACAACTGGAAAGAAAAATGTCGTGTGGTGAGGGGGCATAAGTCAACAGACGACCCTTAGTCAGAGTACTGCTATTACGATATACTTGGCTTATCTGCCCTTTTCGTAGCTCCTTGCATGATAGCATACTAGACCGCTTATCCAGTGTCCCAAAATCTGGAAGGACCAAAAAACAGGCTGCGTTTGATGCTTGTGTACTTAGGAATAAAACCCTTTCATTATTTATTTTTCATAAACTTTTGTACACACTAAGCCAAGGACCCAATCCGTCAAATCTCAAAATCCAAAATGTCTAGTCCTGAACTTTCCTGTTATGGAGTCCGGTACCTGTATCATTAATTACTGAAATTAATTTTGCTGTCTTACTTCTAACCTCGGTTTGTTCTGCATTTTGCACTTGCTTACTCATTTTATGCCTTCTATTCCCAGCTTTGTTTCTGTCCTTTCTGAATTCTGAAATATCCATACTGAGGGAGGAAGTGTTAGAGCTTTTAGGTAGCATTAAAACTAATAAATCTCCGGGGCCTGATGGCATTTATCCCAGGCTGCTTAGGGAGGTGCGAGGTGAAATTGCTGGGCCTCTGACGCAAATCTTTGTCTCTTCTTTGGACACAGGTGAGGTCCCAGAGGACTGGAGAATAGCGAATGTTGTACCGTTGTTTAAAAAGGGTAGTAGGGATAACCCTGGAAATTATAGGCCGGTGAGTTTGATGTCAGTGGTAGGGAAGCTGTTGGAGGGGATTCTTAGAGATAGGATGTATAGGCACTTGGAGCGTTGCGATCTGATTAGGGATACACAGCGTGGCTTTGTTAAAGGAAGGTTGTGCCTTACGAATCTGGTAGAATTTTTTTGAGGAGGTGACGAAAACGGTGGATGAAGGGTGAGCTGTTGATGTCGCCTATATGAATTTCAGTAAGGCATTTGACAAAGTCCCTCATGGGAAGTTAGTTGAAAAGGTCAAGGCTAATGGAATAAAAGGACAGGTAGCTAGATGGATAAGTAACTGGCTTGGTAATAGGAGACACAGAGTAATAGTGGAAGGATGTTTTTCTAGCTGGAGGTCGATCACTAGTGGTGTGCCACAGAGCTCGGTACTGGGACCTCTTCTATTTGTAATATATATAAATGACTTGGAAGAGGGAGTAAGTGGAGTGATCAGCAAGTTTGCAGACGATACAAAGGTGGCTGGACTTGCGGATATGAGGAGCATTGTCAGGCGATGCAGCAGGACGTAGATAGGCTGGTAGCTTGGGCAGATAGATGGCAGATGGAATTCAGTCCTGATAAATGCGAAGTGATGCATTTTGGGAGAAAGAATGTAGGGGGAGGTATATCATAAAGGGTAGACCTATTAAGAGTATGGAAACGTAGAGGAATCTGGGGGTGCAGGTGCACAAGTCTCTGAAGATGGCAGAGCAAATGGAGAAGGTTGTGAAGGAAGCATATGGTATGCTAGCCTTTATAGGAAGGGGTATAGAGTACAAGAGCTGGCCTTTAATGTTGCAGTTGTATAAAACGTTGGTTAGACCTCATTTGGAATACTGCGTCCAGTTCTGGTCGCCTCACTACCGGAAGAACATGGAGACTCTGGAGAGAGTGCAGAGGAGGTTTACCAGGATGCTGCCTGGTATGGAAGGTCTGAGTTATAAGGAGAGGTTAGGCAAATTAGGGCCGTTTTCCTTAGAAAGACGTAGACTTAGAGGAGATCTAATAGAGGTGTACAAGATTATGAGGGGCATAGATAGAGTAAACAGGATTAAGGTTTTTTCTAGGATGGACTCAAATAGCACGAGGGGTCACGGGCTTAGGGTGAGGGGGGTAGGATATAATTTGGATGTTAGAGGGAGTTTTTTCACACAGGGTGGTGGGGGTATGGAATGCGCTGCCAAGTGAAGTGGTGGAGGCAGGCACTCTGGAGTTATTTAAGAAATACTTAGATGGGCACATGAACAGAATGAGAATGGAGGGGTATAGAAAACTGATTTAAAATAGGGATCATGAGCCTTGGGATTCCCTGGAAAGTGTGTAAATAGTCGATGATATTGATGTATTTATTTTTATCCTACAGGTACTTTGGTCCGCCTTGTTATCTAACAAGGGGTATACATGCGATGGGTCGTGAGAGGGCTGCTCTTGGATTTTTTTTTCCCGAGAGCATCCTAGTGCTTTACGTCGTTAGTGTACACTTGACCTGGACCATTTGATGGGCAACACGACAGCTCAGTGACTATCACTGTGCTGTCCAGATACATGGATTTGGGCCTGTGTCTGTGGGAGTTTGCTCATTCTTCCCATGCTTGCATGGGTTTTCTCCGGGTGCTTTGGTTTCTTCCCACATCCCAAAGATGTGCTCTTAGGCTGATTGGCAGAACAAATTCTCCCTAAATTGTTTCAAATTTGGTTTCAATGCATAGATCTATAAACGTAGACAGGGATCACGGGTAGAAGAGGGAACGTTGAGGTGGTGGCGCGGGCTCATTGGGCCGAAGGTCCTGTTTCCCGTGCTGTTTTGTTCTTTGTTCTTTATTCTTTGTTCTTTGCTTTCAATTTCTCATCCTCGCCAAGCTGGTCAAACCCTCCCCAGTAGCAAATCTCCTGATATAAGCCCTGAGACTGCTGGAAAGCTGCTTATACAGTTGTGGAAATTCCACTTGTGTAGAATTGGCTATTGTGTCCCAGAAAACTAAAGCCTCCCTGGATCTAATGTCCGAGAAAATTAAAGCCCTCCCTTTTGAACTATGGCATAGGCTACTTATCTTCTTTATTCTAATTCTGTGTTTGCTAGCATGTGGAAGTAGGAATAATCCTGAGATCACCATCTTTAGAGATCTTTTCTTTTTCTGTAGTTCTCTAGAGCCTCATCTTCTTTATATCTATGTTGTTAATAGCAATATGATTTGTGACTCCGTCTTGATCCTGGCATTAGGGAGGCATCACACAATAAAGGAATCATGTTTGCAACTGCAAAATCGTTAGCTGTCTGTTCCCCTAACTTGAATCTCCTGTCGTTAATATTTCCCTGACTTTCTTCCAACTTATACAGATGAGCCATTAGCCTCTCCTGTATTCAGAACTAAATGTTCGAGGGTATAAAAGTGTAGGTTAGGATATGAGCAACAATGTTTTGGAAGAACTGAATTGTATAGTGAGTGGACAAGATGAGGGTGTTCAAGAAAACATTGGAATAGTTGAGTCTGAAGGCAATAAAAATTCGGATGAGAGTTTCAGATACAGATGGACTTGATCAGGTAGATATGGAGTTTTGGATGCAGCACAGATGTATGTCAGAGAACTTTGCGATAGAGGAGAAGTGGGAATTGAAATTTCAACTCTGGGTCAGAAAGGACAGCAAGAAAGTAGACAGGCTTGCTCCCACTGACAGTTATCAGCAAGGGATGAAATCAGTTTGGGACGACATAGTGGTATGGTGTCTAGCACTGCTGCCTCGTAGTGCCATGGACCTCGTTCAGTTTCAGCCGTGGGTCACACTGTGTGGAGTTTGCATGTTCTCCCCACGTGCTTGGGTTTTTTCTGGGTGTTCTAGTTTCCTCCCACATTCCAAAGATGTGCTAGTTAGATGGATTGGCGATGCTAAATTGCCACTTAGTGTCCCAAAATGTGTAGGTTAGGGGATTAGCAGGATAGATATTTGGATTCCTGGGATAGGGCCTGTGTAAGATGCTCTCTTGGCAAGTAAGTATAGATTCAATGGACCTAAAGTCGTCCTCCTATACTTTAGAGATTCTATGAATTTGTACTAGGGCCCAAAGCCTGAGATTCAAGCTTTCCCAATATTTAATTGGAGGAAATTGTGACTCAAATTGTCAAATGCCATCTGAAAATGAATGATTTGCCCTAGTTCATTTTTTCTTAGTAAATCCCATGTTGCAAGTTAAGGCTTGCTGGTTTGTTTACAATTGTTATTTGCATACAACTTCTCAAATGCTCAGTGATTCAAACTGTGGCCTTCTGATTTATGCACATAATATTGCACTGGATGCTTTTTATTTATCAGAGCAATGGAGAGAGTTCACTTGGGCACTGTTTTGTAGGTCTTTGCTGGCACCAATATTGCATTTCCAGTTTAATGTTAACCAGTTTGGATAGCAGTGTATTCCCTAGAATATGTAATTAAAAAAAAATAGCAGTAGGAGAAAGCTGTTCTGTCCTTTGAGTTTGCTCCTCCATTACATCAAGTCTTTTACCTCAGCTCCATCTTCCCATACAAGTAATGTAGAAAATTGGCTGCGTTTTTTAAACATTGGCTAAAATTCACAATTAAACCATAGTCTAATTGGTGTGTTTGTGTCTGACTGTAACAGGTAATCAGATTTCATTTAAGAACCAAACACTAACTTAAGTGCTCATTCTAGTGATATGTGACTGGAGAAGATATCCATATATGGTTTGTATTCCATTAAAATTCATGCTGAAGATCATTTTTAATAGATGGTGCTGGTCATCTTTTTCAACAATGCCCATAAGTTCCAAAATCCTGTTTTCTGGTAAAAGCAGCCTGCTTGACTGATGCCCCAACCACAAGCATTCACTCCTTATGCACAGTGACAGCAATGTGTACCATCTACAAGGTGCAGTGCAGAACATACCAGGGCTCTTTAAATAGCACTTTCCAACACACAACTGTTATTATCTGGAATGACAAGGGCAGCAGAACCTAGGAACACAACCAATTGGAAGTTCTGTTCCAAGCCAATCATTATCCTGATATGTAAGCATATTGCCAATACTTCATTGTTGCTAGGTCAAAATCCTTCTTTGTACCACTTGGATGTACCTACACCACACAGACCATGGGGTTCAAGAAGGCAGTTCATCACCATCTACCTCCTTGAGAGCAATAAATGCTGGCCTACCAGTGATGCCCACAACCCATGAATTTATTTTTAAAACTATTAAACTATGCTGAATTGCAGGGTTCCTGGCTGGAAAAATATATTTTAAAAGGAAGACCACATGAGGATTGCTGTCGTCCTTCTACCTGCAAACTAATAACTGACCCAAGTGGTGAAATCCAGGTTTCAGCTTTCCATGGATAATCTGGACAACTTAACCACTCGAGGACAAGCCTGGAAACTGTGTGGCCACAAGTAGAACACAAGGCACAGCTCAAATTGTGACTCTGGCCATCTAAGTCAAAACAATGTCCATATACTGAACTTCTGCTCTGAACTTTCATTCCTGGTATCAACTGAAGCTGTTGAATGGATTGCTATTACTTATTATCAACTTGCTAGAAAATACTACTCCTACACAAATGATCCAAAGACAATGGAGAAATTTTTCTCAATGATAGTGAGGTGTTGAGTCATTGGAAACATTATGATGCATACAGGACAGTTAGGTTGTCTTTTGTGCAAATGCCTGACGAAGACAGAAAGTCGAAAGCTTGCAAATTTACTATCAAATAAATCGGTTGGATTTAAAATTGGTGTTGCTAGATTCTTACTGAGTTCTCATGTACAGATGCCAGAAGTTGTCAGTTTTACACAGCAATGATGTTAATGGTGTTCAAAGAACAAAACAGCACGGGAAACAATGAGCCCGTGCTGCTATCCCGATGTTCCCACCTCTACCCGTGATCCCTGTCAATGTTTATAGATCTGTGGATTAAAAACCAAATTTGAGACAATTTAGGGAGAATTTGTTTTGCCAATTAGTCTAAGAGCACATCTTTGGGATGTGGGAGGAAACCGGAGCGCCTGGAGAAAATCCACGCAAGCGTGGGGAGAATGCGCAAACTCCCACAGACACAGGCCCAAATCCATGTATGTGTACAGCACAGCGATAGTCACTGAGCTGTCGTGTTTGATGATCAAAATTCAAAATATTCATTGAGCAAAGATGTGGATGGGAAAACCTGACTCATTACTGCTCTAATGGACATACCAGTTCAAATGATAACTGACTGCATGTGAATGCTATTCTGAACTGCAAATAAAACTTGAATATGTCTACTTGCAGCAGCCTGGTAATGTAGTTGTTAAGACCTCATTA
The DNA here is from genome assembly GCA_024679065.1 of Sphyrna mokarran. NCBI lineage: Eukaryota > Metazoa > Chordata > Chondrichthyes > Carcharhiniformes > Carcharhinidae > Sphyrna > Sphyrna mokarran. Next base: position 128,272,073 of record JAGIQG010000001.1, on the reverse strand, counting down.
AATACTGTTTATAGAAACAAAAAAAAACAGCACAACAGGATTTGATGCAGAAGGAACAAGGAGCTAACAATGCAAGCAGTTGGGCCCTTCAGTAGTGGATCCAGTAGAGCTCTTCAGATGCATTTTTGGAGAGTTCATCTTTCTGGATTCAGAGATTTTTAAAGTTAACCTTGGCTTTATAATAATCACTCCAACCATAAGAACAAAAACATCTATAAAATCAATTGTTTCTGTTTTAGATCAAATGGTAAGACTACTTGCCACACTTACTTCAGCAATAATTCAAATGAAGTTTCCTAATAGAGAAAATTAGACTTGGAAGCTACTCTTTATTGAAAAGAAATCATTTTTTTTTTAAAGAGCAACACAGCACGGGAAACAGGCCCTTCAGCCCAACGAGCCCGCGCCGCCGTCATAACTATATAGTATCAAATCCATTATCCTATTATATTATTCCTATATAATAATATATATATTATTCCTAATATGGAAAATTCTCACTATAGGGACAATTTGTTTCCCAATCAGCCTAAGAGCGAATTTTTGGGTTGTGGGAGGAAACCGGAGTGCCCGGAGAAAACCCACGCAACCACGGGGAGAACGCGCAAACTCCCGCAGACACCGGCCCAATTCCAAGTGTCTGCACAGCCACATCGACAGTCTCTGAGCTGTCATGGTGCCCTTCAGATGGTCCACATAAAGCACTCATTTACGACATGAGGTACCAGGCAACCCATGAATCAACATCCAAGAGCTGTACCCGCACCACCTGCCGAATGCATGCTCAATGTTGGTCAAGTATGGACCGAATTACCTGTGGAAAAAGCCGTAGTTAAACAGTCCTAGTATATCCCTCTATCTGCATACCGCTCATGTGGCTGTCCAAGAGACCCTTAAACAGCCCCAGCGTGCCTGCTCCCACCACCTTACTCGGCAGTGCATTCCACACCCCCACTACCCTTTGTGTGAAAAACTGCCCTCTAATATTCGTCCTATACATAGCCCCCCTCACCCTATGGCCATGACCCCTCGTCCTATCCATTTCTAAAGGCGGAAAAAGTTTACCTCCATTTACTCTATCTATACCCCTTATAATCTTATACATCTCTATGAGATCCCCTCTAAGCCGACAGGATTTGTGGACAGGATGACCCTTGATTTTGTGTTTGGAGTTTAGAAAAGTAATAAGATAAGGTGTTCCCAGACTTGGCACCTTGGCATTCTTTAGAAGGTTCAAAGTAGTTTGAGGCTAATGAATTATGGCTGAAGTAACTATTCTGTAGGTAAATGTGATGGTCAATTAATGAACAACCAAGTGATCTGTTTTAACTAGTGTTGATAAAAGATGGAAAGCTGACTGGTACACATGTTGTCATTGACTACTGCTGTGGGACCTTTTACGTACATCTGAACAAGGAGACAGAGCCTAAGATTAGCGTGTCATCTGAAGGATGCATCCTGTGCATTGTAGCACACCCTTAGTACTGACTGAAATGTCAGCCTAAATTATGTGCTAAGTAAAAAAATCTATAAACTTGAATGAGGGCAAAAATCTGATGATCTTTTAAGAGGTAAAGGAAATTATGGTGAAATCCATTTTTTCTGGTCACAAGAACATAAGATGAAAGTGGCACAATGGTTTTGTGTTAACCAGGGACCCAGTTCAATTCCGGCCTCAGGTCACTGTCTGTGTGGAGTTTGTACATTCTCCCTTGTCAGTGTAGGTTTCCTCTGAGTGCTCCCGTTTCCTCCCACAGTCCGATGTGCAGATTAGGTTGGTCAACCGAGCTAAGTTCACCCTCGTATCACGGGGATTAGCAGGGTAAATATGTGGAGTTATGGGAATACAGCCTGAGTGGGATTATGGTCAGCATATACTTGACGGGCTGAGTGGCCTCCTTCTGCATTGTAGGGGTTCTATGATTCATCTGGGAGGTGAAAGAGCAAATGTACTACTTTGTCTTCCATCCTGTCATAGTTTTTCTTGGAGTGTCAGATCAAAAACTGCCAGTTATACCTTTGTGCTCCAATAATCATTACACCTTTATGAAACAAAGGTAGTTACTGCATCGGTCTGTGTGGTTCTAAATATGATATTAAAAATTGAACACAGAAAGATCAGGTTCAAATATTGCTGGTTTTGTGGGCAAGTGTCTTGCTGTTATTGGTATGTCCCAAATATTTAAATAGCTCTGCCCTCAGGATTTGAGAGAGGATCAGGCTGCCACAGGGCAATTTTTCCCATTACCAAGGTGGCATTTGAGCTGGGAAAGGGAAATAAATTTACTATTGGCATGGTGGTGATGAACTGTAATGCCCAAACCAGGACACCTTTCCTTCTCTATTATTAGAGACTTTCTTGACAGTTTGGGTACTGTAATGAGCTTGTTATTCACTGAAAAAGCTGGTGTTACTGTGACTGACAGTAACTAGAAAGCCCAATTTCTAATGTCAAAGATGTTGGCCATCTAGTTAAGTGGATGGAGTGAAATAAAATAGTTCCATTGATATGTTTGACATAAGATAAAATTTGACTTGGTATATGAAAATGAGACATTGGATAGAGGCTAATTGGATGGAAGTCTAATAAATAAGAGTAATAGTAAAATATTGTGGATACCGGAGATCTGAAATAAAAACAGAAAATACTGAAAAAACCCAGCAGGTCAGGCTCCATTTTTGGAGACAGAAACAGAATTAATGTTTTGAATAAAATTTGACTTTTGCAGAATTCAGACATTTAAATAGAGGGTTGTTTTTGTACTTTCTGTGCACTTGGTTACAATGTTGGAACAATTATAATCTCTCAGTGCTATCTATTTTCAGGTTCCTTAAATGCCATACAGTTATTAGTCCAATGTGTCATTTTTTAAGAAATAGTGTCAATGGATTTCATATATACAGATTTTTCAGCAAGGATTTGGCACAGTTCCCATGTACCTATCACTTGGTGCTGTCTAACCTACATTGGATCCTGATCAGCCAACATCTGATTTTAAAATTGTCATCCTTGTTTTCAGATCCCTCTATGGTCGTGCCTCTCCATATATTTGTAATCTTCTCCAGTCTCTCAACCCTCCAAGATATCTATGCTCATCTACTTGTAACCTTTTAAGCATCGATTGATGACTGTGCTTTTGGCTGTTTTTGCCCAGAGCTCTGGAGTTCTCTACTAACACCTCTTTTCTGCTTTCTTCCTTTACAGTTCTTAAAACCTATCTCCTTGTACAAGCCTTTGATCATCCAAGATAAAATCTCCTTCCATGGCTCGTAACTGCTCTACCTTTCAGTAAGGTTATGACTGATGTAGTTGTGTCTCAACTCCACTTTCCCATCTGACCTCTATAACCCTTGGGTCCTTTCTCTGTCAAAAATCTGTTTAACTCAGCCTTAAATAAATTAATTGACCCAGCTTCCACTACTGTCTGAGGAACAGAATTCCCCAACTAATGACCCATTGAGAGAGAGAATTTCTTTTCATCTCCATTTAGATGGTAGATATCTTACTTTTCAGCCGTGCCCCTATTTCTCCCACAAGTGGAAACATCCTATCAATATCTACCTGATCAAATCTCTGCAGGATCTTACATGTTTCGATAAGATCATTTCCCCTTGTTCTTCTAAATTCCAATCTGTCCAACCTTTCTTCATAAAGTAAGCTCCTCATTCCAGGAATAAGTCAAATGAACTTCTCTTGAGTTGCTAATGTAATTCTGTATTTTTTTTTCAAATAAAGTGACCGGAACTGTACACGGTTTTCCAGATATGGTTTCCCTGAAGCCCTGAACCACTGCAGTAAAACAATCTTGCTTCTTTATTCCATTCTTCTGCAATAACTGGCAACGTTCCATTTGTTTTCCAAATCATGTGCTGTACCTGGAAAAGTTCACATCTTCCCATATTAACCTTCATCTGCCAAATTTTTGCTCACTTACTTTACCTGTCTATATCTCTTTGCATTTTCTATCTCTTAGTTTACTTCCCTACTAATCTTGATGTGATTGGCAAATTTATCCATTATATTTGATCCCTTCATCCAAATCATTGATATAGACTGTAAATTGTTGAGATTGCCATGTGGCACTTCACTTGCCACAACTTGCTAATCTAAAAAGACGTGTATATCTCCTTCCAGTTGGTCAACCATTCTTTACCCTCTATAGTATACAACCTTTGGTGTAGCATCTTACCAAATGTTTTCTGAAAATCCAAGTATACCACATATATAGGTTCTCCTTTATTCATCTTGCTTGTTATTTTAAAAATCTTTTAATAAATTAATTAAACATTACTTAGTTGATGATGTTTCTCCAAGAATCTTTTGTTCTCACTGAGATAAATCTTTGAGCATTACTAAATATTTCCTTATCTCTTCTACCTTTTAAACTAGTTTCCCAGTTCACTTTGGCTAGATGTGCTTTCCATATCCTTATTATTACCTTTCTTCAGATTTAAAAACACTAGTCTTAGAATTTCACGTCCAGTTTGAAGAGAAATGAGAGTCTATCATGTTATGATTGCTGTCACCTAGTAGCTCCTTTATTATGACCTTATTAATGAATCCTATCTTATTATTTAATACTAAGTTCAAAATTGCCTGCTCCTAGTTCGTTCTAAAATGTACTGCTCTAAGAAATTATCCCAAATACTACTCCCAAATGTAATCTACTCATATTCCAGGCTATCATTGCTAATCTGAATCATCTGTCTATGTGCAAAAATAAAGTCATCCATGATTGTTACTGTACCTTTCTTCCATGCCCCATATATTTCTTCCTTTATACCCTGTCCTACCTTGTGACTACTGTTGGGGGAGCATGTGGGCTACTCCCATAAGTGATCCCTTACCATTGTTATTTTGTATTTCTTCCCAAACTGATTCCACACACTGCTCTTTTGAATCAAGGTCATCTCTCTGTAACATACTAATAACATCCTCAATTAACAGAGATACCCCAAAATTTTTTGCGAGCTTCATTTTTTCAAAATGTCAAATATTCTTGAGTATTTAAGTTCCAGCCATAGTAACCCTGCAGCCTTGTCACAGGTCATTTTTTTCATAGATTCATAGAACCCTACAATACAGAAAGAGACCCTTCAGCCCATTGAGTCTGCACCAACCACAATCCCATCCAGACACTACCCCAATATCCCTACGTATTTATTCACTAATCCCTCAAATCTACTTATCCCAGGACACTAAGGGGCAATTTTAGCATGGCCAATTAGCCTAACCCACACATTTTTTGGATTATGGGAGGAAACTGGACCATCTGGAGGAAACCCATGCTGATACGAGGAGAATGTGCAAACTCCACAAAGACAGTGACCTGAACCGGGAATCGAACTCAGGTTCCTGGAGCTGTGAAGCAGCAGTGCTAACCATTGTGCTACCATGCTGCCCACATAGTTTATTTCTATCTTTGCTAATAATTCATCCATTTTGTAATGAATGTTCTGCACATTCAGATACAAAGTCTTTAATTTTGTCTTTTGTGCTCTCCAACCTTATCTATTGTGCCCGCAGTCTCTTCCTGCCACACTCTGGGCTATCATTACCCAATTTGCTTATCTGCTTTGTTAGCACATTGTTTTCTTTTGATTTACATTTACTCTAGCATGATTCTGCCCGTACTATTTAGCTTAAAGCCATTTCTATCTAGCCAGACCATGGTTCAGCTAATGACTCTCGCAATAGTATAGTATTGTTCACACTTTCCCCAATATTTCTGCCAGTGTTCCATGAATTGAAATCCATTCTTTCCACACCAGTCTTTCAGCCATATGTTCATTTCTCTAATCTTATTTATCCTTTACCTGTTCGCTTGTGGTTTAGGTAGTAATCCAGCAATCAATTATTATTGTTAAGATCCTGCATTTTAATTTGGTCCTTCGCTGCTCATAATTCCTAGGATCATTGGTATCAATGTGGACCACAATAACTGTAGACTCCCCTCCCCACTGCAAGTTTCTGTCCAACTCCAAGTAGATGTCTCAAACCCTGGCACTGGGCAAGCAACATAGTTGTCTGGATTTTTGTTTTTTTTATTCCAATTCAATCAAATCAAGTCCAATTCAGAATCTCAACAAGTTGAAACATTCCCGATCCAAACTGATGTGACAGGGTTCTCACCTCTGTCTTGAGCTTGAGCTACATGATCCAAGCTGATTGGAGTAGGCGTGGCTCTTCCAAGGCTTGATCTCATTTGCATCTTAGCCAAAAGGCCGAGATGCCACTTTTAAAAATTGCTTCAACTGAAGCTGAAATGCAACCTAATGACTTCAACCAAGCACAGCATGTTGATACTACGCTTGATCTTAGCTAAAAGGCAAAGAAGCTATCTGGATTTGTGTGCTGGGCTGGAGTGAACTTTACTTATTCCTTTGACTATGCTACCCCTATTATTGTTACATTCCTATTAACTGTCCCTCCCTTCAGCTTGAATGGTTTCCATTACCATGGTATTACAGCCAATTTGCTCATTCGCTGCAGCTTTTACTTTCATCCATAGAGCTACTTCTACCTGCTGGGTCCCTATACCTGTCTCACTTAAGTGACATCCTCTTGTCCCTGATTACTGATCAAATCAGAAGACCCCATAATAACAGGTGCAACTGCCTCATGGAATCAAGTATCCAACTAACTTCCCCCTTCATGTCACATTGTGATTTGCAGTTTGGCCTCCAGCTAAGTGACTCTGAGCCAAAGCCCCTCAAGCTGTATTTAGTACAGAAGTATTTGCTGTTAATCACAGTTGTGTACAGGAGTGCCCAAATTCTATAGTCACAACATCACATGCCCTGCCATCTTTATTATGTTAATTAATTCAAGTTTTCTTAATTTATAATTAATAAACCTTATAACCTTCAATTGTTTTATTACTACTAATAAAGTTTTCTTGTTTAGTAAAATCTTACAATTACCAGAACAATTACACTAGTTTTGAAGATAAATTAGCAAAATACTTATCACCAATTACTTATTTGTTTCCCTGTGCTGTCACTCTTTAATATTTTGTTTTAAAATGCTCTTGAGACATTTTATTACCTTGAAGGCCTGACATGAATTTGTTGTTTAAACCAGTTCTTAAACAAACTGTCCCCTAAACACACATTGTATTTCTCATCACCTGCTTTCTGTTGTCACACCAAATTTCACTTCAGGAAGCTGTCTTGTTATTAATTTCCTGAATTATTGTACTTTTGCAATATGTTCCAATCTCTGGAGGCACCTAACTTGGAAATGTAGGAAACTTTGCACAAATGTGATAAACCTTTATCAACAGTGGTAATGGTGATGGTGTAATGGTATTGTCGCTTGTGACCCAGTGATCCAGGATAATGTGAACCCTGATTTGAATCCAATCAGTGAATGGTGGAGTTTTGAATTTGATAGAAGTCTAATGATCATTGTTGATTGTCGTAAAAAACCTTTAGAGAAGGAAATCTGCCATCTTTATCTGGGCAGGCTTAATAGGATTCCAGACCCACATCAGTGTGGTTGACTGTTAAATGTTCTGAGAGGCTATTTAGGGATGAGCGATAAATGTTAGCCCAGCCAGCAACACCCACATCCTTTGAAAGATTAAAAAAAATCCCAGAACCCTATCTGGAGCAACCAAGTTGCAACAAAAACCGCTGACTTTTTCAGCTTTCGTAAACAACATACATTTTTAAATAATCACATTGTGTACAATAAAAGCTGGTCGTGTGATTGTATAATGCTACAATTTCAGCATGTTGACTAACTTCCATTGTAAGTACTGTGCATTTCATTCAGTTGTAACGGTGCTTGGCTGACAAAGCTTAAACAAGTAGTTAATTATTTACAAACATAAAAGAGTACTTGTCGAAGTTTAATATGCATTTTATTTGACAATCTAAGCTTATCTTATGATCTAGTGAACTACTGTAATTTTTAGGTTTAAATTCTATTCAAACTATTTCATAACTTGTTTATTAACATGTCTCTAGCTACTCTCTTTTTACATTATAATTGTGTGAATCAGCTGTTAGCTGCTGCGCAGAACTATTGTGGAAAGGATTAGCAATCTCTTTCATTCTCCTCCCTAGAGAATATAGAGGCAGATTTCAACTCTTGGACCTTCCATGATTTCACAACCAGAGTCACGTGTCCTTGGCGCAATGAGATAGAGAATCTGCTTTTGATAGCACCTTTCCAGAAACCCTGGCATTCCAAAGGTGCTTTTATAGCCATGGAATTAAATCTGCCATGTAATCATTTATTATTGTAAGCACACACTACCAGATTCACACATTTAATATTTCAATTGTTAGATGTGTAATTTTATAGTCTTACATTATTTTTCAGTGTTGTATTTTTCTAAAATGGCATATGGTTTTTCCCCAAATACTTTGTAGTTTTTACTACCAATAAAACATTTTGGTAAGCCGATTTCATTGGAAACATATCCCATAAAAAGATGAGCATAGGTAGGACCCATGTAGGTACCCATTGCTACTCCTTTGATTTGGAGAAAGTGGGATGAGTTAAAGGAGAAGTTGTTGAGAGAATAAACAAATTCCTCCAGATGGAGGAGTGGTGGATAGGAATTGTTCAGGCCTCTTTTCAAGAAAGAAGCTAATATGTGCTCCTTTCTCCTCAACTATGGATTGACGACCTCATCAACATGCAGCCCATCTCCTGGGCCATGAACCTCACCCTTTTCTGTCCCTCCCAGGGCAAGGATAGAGCCCCCCTTGTTTTCACATTTCATCCCACCAGCCTCCGCATGCAAAGCATAATCCTGTGTTATTTTCACCAACTCCTGCGTGATGCTACCAGCAAACTCATCTGCCCTTTACTCCCTTTGTCAGCATTCTGCAGAGACCGTTCCCTCCGAGGTAACCTAGTCCACACCTCCACCATACCCCATACCTCTTCCATCACTAATGGTATCTTGCCTTGCAATTGCCTCTTTACCTATTCTATGCTTACCATCCAAGATCCAAACATTAATTCCAGGTTAAGCAGTTTTTCACTTACACCACTTTCAATTTGGTGTATTGCATTCGCTGCTCCCAATGTGGTCTCCTCTGTGGACAGGGTGATCACTTTGCTGAGCACCTTTGGTCTATGTGCAGTTACAACCCTGACCTTCCCATTGCTTGTCACTTCAATACATGATCCAGCTCCTATGCTCATATGTCTGTCCTTGGCTTGCTGCAATGTTCCAGTGAAGCTCAATGCAAACTGAGGAACAGCATCTCATCTCCCAACTAGGCATATTATAGTCTTCTGGTCTCAACATAGAATCCAACACTTTGGATGATTAGCGATACCCTGCCTTGACTCATTTGATTTCATTCTATTTTGTTTAATTTTTTTCAATATTCTCTACTTTTTATTCACTATCTTTCTTAATTTTTCTTCACGCACACACACACACACACGCGCACACACACACTTCCTACTTTATCTTCCTTCCCTTTTCTCCCTTTTTCTAAATTTAACCTCTGGCTCAACCATCCCTCCTGTCTTCATTTTAGTTTATGTGCTGTTTGGTTCATTCTTCTCTCTGTGGGCAACTAAAGATGGGAAAGGTAGGATTAGAGAGCAGTGGATTACTAGGAATATTGAGGACTTAGTTAGGAAGAAAAGAGAGGCGCATGGTAGGTCAAAACAGCTGGGAATGGAGACAGCATTGAAGGAATATAGAGAGAGAGTAGAAGGGAGCTCAAACAGGGAGTTAGAAGGGCAAAAAGGGGGCATGAAGTGAGTTTCGTGGATAGGATTAAGGCAAATCCAAAGGCTTTTTACTCCTATGTTAAGAATAAAAGGGTGGTTAGAGGAAAAATCGGACCTCTTAGGGACAGAGGAGGGGAACTGTGCTTAGGGCTCGAGGGAATGGCGGAGATCCTGAATGAATACTTTGCGTCGGTATTCACGAAGGAGAGGGGCTTGTTGACAGCTGTGGACCAGTTGAGGGAACTATCCATACCGAGGGAGGAAGTGTTAGAGCTTCTAGGTAGCATTAAAACTGATAAATCTCTGGGGCCTGATGGCATTTATCCCAGGCCGCTTAGGGAGGTGCGAGGTGAAATTGTTGGGCCTCTGACGCAAATCTTTGTCCCTTCTTTGGATACAGGTGAGGTCCCAGAGGACTGGAGAATAGCTAATGTTGTACCGTTGTTTAAAAAGGGTAGTAGGGATAACCCTTGGAATTATAGGCCGGTGAGTTTGATGTCAGTGGTAGGGAAGCTGTTGGAGGGGATTCTTAGAGATAGGATGTATAGGCACTTGGAGCGTTGCGATCTGATTAGGGATACGCAGCATGGATTTGTTAAGGGGAGGTCGTGCCTTACAAATCTGGTAGAATTTTTTGAGGAGGTAACGAAAACGGTGGACGAAGGGTGAGCTGTTGATGTCGTCTATGTGGATTTTAGTAAGGCATTTGACAAAATCCTTCATGGGAGGTTAGTTGAGAAGGTCAAGGCTCATGGGATACAAGGACAGGTAGCTAGATGGATAAGTAACTGGCTTAGTAATAGGAGACAGAGAGTAATAGTGAGAGGGTGTTTTTCTAGCTGGAGGTCGGTCACTAGTGGTGTGCCGCAGGGCTCGGTACTGGGATCTCTTCTATTTGTAATATATATAAATGACTTGGAAGAGGGAGTAAGTGGAGTGATCAGCAAGTTTGCAGATGATACAAAGATGGCTGGACTTGCGGATAGTGAGGAGCATTGTCAGGCGATGCGGCAGGACATTGGGCAGATAGATGGCAGATGGAATTCAATCCTGATAAATGTGAAGTGATGCATTTCGGGAGAAAGAATGTAGGGGGGAGGTATATGATAAAGGGTAGACCTTTTAAGAGTATAGAAATGCAGAGGAACCTGGGGGTGCAGGTGAACAAGTCTCTGAAGGTGGCAGAGCAAGTGGAGAAGGTTGTGAAGAAAGCATATAGTATGTTAGCCTTTATAGGAAGGGTTATAGAGTACAAGAGCTGGCCTTTAATGTTGCAGTTGTATAAAACGTTGGTTAGACCTCATTTGGAATACTGCGTCCAGTTCTGGTTGCCTTACTACCGGAAGGACGTGGAGACTCTGGAGAGAGTGCAGAGGAGGGTTACCAGGATGCTGCCTGGTATGGAAGGTCTGAGTTATGAGGAGAGATTAGGCAAATTGGGACTGTTTTCCTTAGAAAGACGTAGACTTAGAGGAGATCTGATAGAGGCGTACAAGATTTTGAAGGGGATAGATAGAGTAAACAGGGCCAAGCTTTTTCCTAGGATGGACTCAAATAGCACGAGGGGTCACGGGCTTAGGGTGAGGGGGGTAAGGTATAATTTGGATGCTAGAAGGAGTTTTTTCACACAGAGGGTGGTGGGGGTATGGAATGCGCTGCCAAGTGAAGTGGTGGAGGCAGGTACTCTGGAGTTATTTAAGAAATACTTAGATGGGCACATGAACAGAATGGGAATGGAGGGGTATAGAAAACTGATTTAAAATAGGGATCATGAGCCTTGGGAGTCCCTGGGAAGTGTGTAAATAGTCCATGATATTGATGTATTTGTTTTTATCCTACAGATACTTTGGTCCGCCTTGTTATCTAACAAGGGGCATACATGCAATGGGGCATGAAGAGGGCTGCTCTTGGATTTTTCAAGAGTATCCTAGTGCTTCACGTCGTTAGTGTACACTTGACCTGGACCATTTGATGAGCAACACGACAGCTCAGTGACTATTGCTGTGCTGTGCAGATACATGGATTTGGGCCTGTGTCTGTGGGAGTTTGCGCATTCTCCCCGTGCTTGCGTGGGTTTTCTCCGGGTGCTCCGATTTCCTCTCTCATCCCAAAGATGTGCTCTTAGGCTAATTGGCAAAACAAATTCTCCCTAAATTGTCTCAAATTTGGTTTTTAATCCATACATCTATGAACATAGATAGGGATCACGGGTAGAGGTGGGAACATCGGGTTGGCGGCGCGGGCTCGTTGGGCCAAAGGGCCTGTTTCCTGTACTGTTTTGTTCTTTGTTCTATAGCAGTCTTTTCCTCTGCTTTCTGTGGCTACGACTCATCTATCATTCCCTCACCTGCAGTATAAATATCTACCGCTTTCTATGTCTTTCAGCTTTGACAAAGGGTCATCTGGACTCAACATCAGCTGTTTTCTGTGTTTACAAATTTTGATGTAGAGATGCTGGCTTTGGACAGAGGTAAACACAGTAAGAAGCCTCACAACACCAGGTTTACATCCAACCTGTTTATTTGGTAGTAATCCCACAAGCTTTCGGAAACGGTGTTCCTTTGTCAGGTGTGTGGAAGGTTCTTATCCGAGAAAGGCATATAAAGACACACACAGTTTACAGAACACTGTTTAGAATGCAAATCTTTGCAGCTAACTTGCTATTCAAGTCTTAAAAGGTGCAGACAATGTGAGTGGAGATAGCATCAGTATAGGTTAGAGAGATCTGTATTGTCTCAAGACAAGACAGTAAATGAGATTTTACAAGCCCACGCAAGTCATGGGGGTTACAGATAGTGTGACATGAGCCCCAGATCCTGGTTGAGGCCATCCTCATGTGTGTGGAACTTGGCTATCAAGTCTCTGCTCAGCAACTCTGCGCTGTTGTGTGTCGTGAAGGCCACCTTAGAGAACGCTTACCTGAAAATCAAAGATCGAATGCCGTGACTGCTGAAGTGTTCACCAACTCCCCGCGTTGGAGATCTCTACTGCCTCCCAAAGATACACAAGGCAAACACACCCGGCTGTCCCATTATATTGGGCAATGAGACCCTGTGTGAGAACCTCTCCGGCTACATTGAGGGCATCCTGACACCCATCATACAAAGAACCCTCAGCTTTTGTTGCGACACTATGGATTTCCTACAGAAACTCAGAACACACAGAGTAGTTGAACCAGGGACACTCCTCATCACAATGGATGTCTTGGCACTTTACACCAACATCCCTCACGACAATGGCATTGCTGCAACTGCCTCAGTACTCAACACCGACAACTGCCAGTTTCCAGATGCAATTTTACAACTCATTGGCTTCATCCTGGATCACAACGTCTTCACCTTCAACAACCAGTTTTTCATCCAGACACATGGAACAGCCATGGGGACCAAATTCGCACCTCAATATGCCAACATCTTTGTGCATAGACTTCTTCACCACACAGGACCTTCAACAGATGCTATACACTAGATACATCAATGACATTTTCTTCCATTGGACTCCTGGTAAACAATCAGTGAAACATCTGTATGATGACATTAACAAGTTCCATCCCACCATCAGACTCACCATGGACTATTCTCTGGAATCAGTGGTATTCTTGGACACGCATCTCCATCAAGGATGGTCACCTCAGCATTTCACCGTACCGCAAGCTCACAGATAACCTCACGATGCTCCACTTCTCCAGCTTCCACCCTAACAACATTAAAGAAACCATTCTCTACAGACAAGCCCTGTGTATACATAGGATCTGCTCAGATGAGGAGGATCGTGACAGACACCTCCAGATGCTGAAAGATGCCCTCAAGAATAAGATATGGCGCTCAATTCATCGATTGACAGTTCTGATGCGCCACAGCGAAAAACCGCACTGACTTCCTCAGAAGACAAATACGGGATATGATGGACAGAGTACCCTTCGTCATCCACTACTTCCCCAGAGCGGAGAAACTTCGACATCTTCTGCGGAGTCTTCAACACATTGTTGCCAAGGCCATTCCTGCAACTCCACTTCTTGCCTTCAAACAACTGCACAACCTCAATCAGACCATTGTTCTCAGCAAACTACCCAAGCCTTCAGGAGAACGGTGACCACAACACCACACAACCCTGCCGTAGCAACCTCTGCAAGACATGCCAGATCATCGACATGGCATGACGTTCATGTCACGTGAGAACACCATCCACCAGATACACAGCACATACTCTTGCAACTCAACCAACATTGTCTACCTAATATGCTGGAGGAAAGGATGTCCCGAAGCATGGTACATTGGGGAGACCATGCAGGTGCTACGACAACGGATGAATGAACATCACTCGACAATTACCAGGCAAGACTGATCCCCTCCTGTTGGCAAACTGTTCAGCGGTAATGGACATTCAGCCTCTAATTTTTGGGTAAGCGTTCTTCAAGGCAGCCTTCACGCCACACGACAGCGCAGAGTTGCTGAATGGAGACTAATAGCCAAGTTCCGCCACGTGAGGATGGCCTCAACTGGGATCTGGGTTCATGTCGCACTATCTGTAACCCGCATGACTTGCCTGGCTTGTAAAATCTCACTGTCCTGTCTGGAGACAATACACATATCTCTCTAACCTATGCTAATGCTATCTCAACTCACATTGTCTGCATCTTTAAAGACTTGAATAGCAGGTTAGCTGCAAAGACTTGCATTCTATCCTGTAAACTGTGTGTGTCTTTACATGTCTTTCTTGGATCAGAACCTTCCACACACCTGATGAAGGAACACCATTTCCAAGAGCTTGTGGGATTATTACCAAATAAACAGGTTGGACTTCAACCTGGTGTTGTGAGACTTCTCACTGTGTTTACAACTTCTGCCAGACATATGGAGATTTTCCAACATTTTCCTTTCTTGGTAACCATATAAATACTGTGGCAATCAGAGTACATCAGAAACTAGGAATCCTACAGAAAGTAACTCATCTCCTGATTTCCCAAAGCCCATGCACCATCTACAAGGCATAAGTCAGGAATGTAATTGGATCCAACAATATTCAAGAAGCTTGACGCTGTCCAGGACAAAGCAGCCTACTTGATTGGCAGTCCCTCTAGCACTGGCGAGAAGTGTGCATCAAACTACAAGATGCTTTGGAGGAACTCACCAAGACACCTTAGGCATTACCATCTAAACCCACCACCACATAATCATCTAGAAAGGCAAGAGCAGTGGACACAAGAGAACATCAACACTTCGAAGCTTTCCACAAAGCCACTCATATACTGACTTGGACGTATATTGTCGTTCCTTCACTATTACTCAATCTGGAACTCCTTCCCTAACAGCACTGTGGATGTACGTAGACTGCAGCACTTCAAAAAGGTGGAAGCTCACTGAAACTTCTCAAAGGCAATTAGCAATAGGTAATTAGTTTTGTCCTGGCTAACTGCTAGATTTTGGTTTAAAAAAATTTGAAAAATCTACGTATAACGAAATGTACTGATCTCTCTTCTCTTGCAGTTTCCTTTCATATGTTTTGACATGCATTCAACAATATAGCCTTTTACACTTCCATGTACAAATGAGCGCACAGAATTCCTAGTCGGCCCATAGAGTCTATACCAACTCTCCAGCAAAGCATCCTTACCCAGACTCTATTCCTTTAACACCATATATCTACCAGGGCATCCGGAGGAAACCCACTGAACACAGAGAATAGGCAAACTCCACACAGTTACCTAAGGCTAGAATTGAACCCAGGTTCCTGGTGCTGTGAGGCAGCAGTGCTAACCACTGTATCGTTGTATCTTCGCTGATGAGAAGATTATATGGTTACAATATGAAGATGAATGTAACTTTTTTTGTAAGGTGGTGTTTAGGCTGGTTTGTATTAGATAAGCAGTGCTTCATTATTTATTTATTGTCACAAGTAGGCTTACATTAACATTGCAGTGAAGTTACTGTGAATATTGGTTACTTTTCTAATCATGTTCCCTTTGTACTTTATATGCGCTAATGATATGGCTATATTTTTAAGTGTATGAATACGGGATAAAGCCAGGGGAAGAGAATCTGAGGTGCTTTTGCTGGATACTAATTCAGTAAAGTTTCTAAAGCACATCTTGCTACCTAAACAAAATAATTAAAATCAGATGAGTGTGATGTGAAATCTTTTTTAAGACTGGAGAATTTGTTTAATGTATGAATGAATTATATTCAGTTAATGCAAATTGTTAGCCATTGTGACTTTTGAGACAGGTTGTTGAAGCTTAGTTTGAAGTGGGCCTGTATGGGTTCAATCCACAGTTATTCATTAAGGAGTCTTTGTTCTCTTGATTAAACCTAGGAGTTTTGCAGTTGCAGTGTTCTGTCAGATTTGATGGTTCGTGAAAACTATATGTTGATCTTGCAATTTTATTTAGTTGAGTCCCTTGAGCAGATAAATTATCTGGTGGTAATTAAGATGCTGATAACTGGCATAGAGTTTCAAATAACTGATGGACTGAGCATGATGTAAAGATGCCGGCATTGGATTGGGGTGGCAAGAACTCAGTAAGAATTTAGCAACACCAATTTTTAATCCAACCAATTTATTTGATAGTAAAATTGTGAGCTTTCAACACTCCGTGTCTTCCTCAGGCAAATGCAGTGTTCTGGACCAGAACACTACATTTGCCTGAGGAAGACACGGAGTGTTGAAAGCTCGCAATTTTACTATCAAATAAATCGGTTGGATTAAAAATTGGTGTTGCTAAATTCTTACTGAGGACTGAGCATATCCATGGGAATTGTGAAAGTCAGAGGAACTCCTGAGAAAATTTTTTTTAATGTTGGAATTTTAATTTATCCTAGCGCCATTTACAGCAAGTGACAATATGACGGTGAAAGGATAATATAGTTGCGATCTGAAGATGCATTAAATGATTTAGGGTAGTAGATTTTAGAGGAATGAATAGTTTTTTATTGGCTGTAAAATTTAGAAGCATAGTATATTACAACAGAGGTCCTTTTAGCACATCATGCTGACACCAATATCTGGAAAAAAATCCATTCACTATCTTTTTCTCTATTTTAAGATTTACTTTCAAAATATTCACTTCCCTGTTAAAAGCTATCATGGTATCTGCTTCCATCACTGTTTTGGCATTCTGTGTACTAATAGTCATCCATTACTCCTTCTTCCCTTTGAAAATCTAAAATTCATATCCCCTTATTCTATTCGCTGTACTTAAACAAGAGTATCCAGCTGTATCTCAGCATCTTCCCTTGTATGTAGGAATTTGTACATTCATTTTCTCCTGTTCAGAAGTTCAACATTGGTTTAAGCAGAAATAAAAAAAAATTTCAGATATAAAAGACTATAACATCTTAATCAGACTTCCAGAGCATAAGAACACTCCCTCACCAGTCCGCTCCAGATATATTGCATTCATGCATATTAAAATTGGTTGCAAAAGAGACCACTCTTGTTTCCAATTTATTTAAATAGTTTGGAAATTGAATAGAAGTGCAATTTCAAAATTTGCAACTTGCATTTGGGGCTAGAGTTAATAAGAGAAATGATATTATACAAAAAGACTTTAATAAAACTGCAAAATGGACTTAAATTAGTAAACAACTTCAATGTTGGTGAGGTGGCGTGTTATATACTCCTTGGAAAATAAATGTCTAAATGGCCTCGAGGATAAGAGGGATCTGGGAGGACAAATACAAGTGTCACAGTGTAATGATGAATAACAACATCATAAAAAAGCAAACCAGGCACAGTGCAAAATGTCTAGAGGATGGAACTTTTGAGGTCATTAAAGGATTTAACAGGGTAGACATTGAGTAGATGTTTTCATTTGTAGGGAGAACAGACTAAAAGCTTGTTTGCTAAGAGAGAATGGTTAAAACGTGGAATGCATTACTACAGGAAGTAGATGAACTAACTAAATGTTGCGTTGAGAGGATTTCTATTCCCATAGAAAAAGAATAGATTGAGAGATGATTTTAAAATGTTTGCAAGATGAGAAGTTTTGATAGACATTTTATAGAAAAATGATTCCCTCCAGTGAGTGAATTAACAACTAGAAGTCATAGATTTACACTGATGGCCAAAAAGTCTGGTGATGTGATGAGAATTTTCTTCACTGTGTGTCAGGATCTGGAATGCTCTACCTGAAAAGATGGTGGAAGCTGATCCCATTAGTAACTTTAAAAGGAAGTTGGACAGATACTTAATGAAGGTCTTACAGAATTATAGGCAAAAGGTGTGGGGCAGTGAGCATGGCTGCCCTTCTGTAGAGCCAGCACAGGCGTGACTGACTGAAAGGTCATCCCCTATGCTGTAAATTACTTTGATTCCAGGAATTTGACCCCAATGTTAAATTATCAATCCAGTATTTTGATGCTTGGTATTTTCTTGTAACTGTCAAGTGTTACGCGATGGCAATAGTTTGCTTCATTTGAGTGTAAGGGCAACCTACAATTTTGGAACTATCAGATGAGATTTTTAAAACTATGGTACAATTTACCTGTTCTCCTGCGTACAGAAGATCTATTGTGCCTGGCCAACATTACTTGGATTGTGAGCTACTTTATCATGGAGGGCATCACAGCCAAGCCTGCTTACAGCTCCAAATGATGTTCATGATCTCTATCATGTTGTTGCAGGAGCTACCAGGTAAACTACTGGGAATTGTGGCTGAGAACGTCTTTCCCCCTCTGCTCCTCAGCACCGCCCCTGACCCAGTGACACCAAGACACATTGTTAAACATGTATATTTGTGTACACAACATAATGCTTGAGAATATATAGTGAATATGTTGAATGTATGACATATTGCTATCTAATTTGAGCACAATAGTGTTATAATGTGGCTGTGTTAGGTTTGCTTCCCTATTTTCAGAATGTTTTGAATGAAAGTAGTATGTTATTCTACTAAATACTAATAAAAAGTACCACTAATTAATGGTAATGCATTTTTATAGTCATTTTTTCAAATTGTGTACTTAACTAATTACAGTATTTAAAGTATCATTTATGGTTGGGTATTTCACAGTGAAAGTGTGCTGCACATTTAGCACAGCTTTCGCTAATAGTGCAAAGTGCTGGTCCAATGAAACTATTAAATTTAGCCAAATGAATGCTGTGAAAGTGCTTCATGGTTTGCACATAGTGCTTTGCTAAGCCTTGGTGACAACTTGCAGAGCAATGTAATCAAATGTATTGCAACAGGTGGAAAACTATTAATGGTACAAATTTGTACTGTGTATCTTTTCTCACCAAAAACCTGCAACAGTCTGAAACAGCATTAGATTACATAATGAAGAACTCAAAAAATGTGCAGTATTTAAAAAGCTAACATTAGTTCTGACATCTTGATTATTCAAACTTTAATGTATTTGCATGTTGTTTTAAAATGGTATCTGTTGCAAACTTTAAAATGAAAAGCATGTTTTAAAATGTTTTGAAAATGAGATCTTTTGTGCTGTTGTAACTGTAACACTTAGATTTTGAATACGCTAACTACAGGCCTTTTTAGCTGTGGGAATTAAAAGACACGGTTATGCATATTATGCAATATTTGATTTCCTGTATTGTCTTATCAAATTATCAGTGCTCTACTTTCTAAAGTATTCATTTCATAAATTCTTCTGTAAAATGGATCGTTTCTGTATATCAACGGTCCGAGTAATACATACTCGTTAAGCACCTAATGTGTTATGCATTTAGATACATGGGTGCTTTACAGTTTGTAGAATTGATTATGAAGTAAATATTGCTAAGCTAGTATTTTCATACTTTGAAGAAAATGCTGTGCATCTATCCACATAAGTGTGCAAACTAGCCAGCGTCATCAGTTGCAGAATATTTTTCTCGTGAAGAAGAGATTCCTAACCAGTTAGTAAGAGTTATAAGCAGCCTTTCAAAGGACAGGAGATCAGTAAGGAGTTAAATGATTCTTGACAAGCCATCAAGAACAGTTTATGCATATGTGAATGCAATAAGAGAATCAAAACTAGAAATTATGATTTCAAAACAGATGTGTTGATATTTTGAATGTGTTTTAAATCAGTGTTTACTTTAGCCAGGCAAAGCTACCGAGAGGCATGGTGGCAAATAGCTTAAACCCAGAGGTCCGAGAACCAGCTAGTCATCAGTAATCATATCAGGAGGATTCCCATTAGAGAACATACTTTGCAATATTAATGAATAAGTATATTCACAAGTGTAGCTATGCCCCTTAGTGCAGAATCACATGTCTATTCAGCTTGGCAGTGAGCCAGTGGGAGTGTCTACTTTGACCTTACAGTAGCATCTGTTATTACCAGGCAGCAGGGGAATAGAGCCAAGAAGGGAAGCAATGTCTGGACTTGTGGGACAAATAAAATATCATCATGCTGTTAATTATCATATGGTTGGCTGAGGTACTTGACAGCGATTTGTATTGATGTATGATTGCTGAATGAAATTGATTTTAAGCTAATGAAAGGCGAAGTTAATGATCAGGAAAAACTTTAACTGATCCATATTTGACTATGGAAGTGAAATTTTTTGGAATGGTTTTGTCGCTCCAATCCCAGAGCGACTTAACCCTTTGAGAGTCTCTGGTTAGTCATATACTTGTTTGTTCTATATTTTGTTTGTAAAATAAATTTGTTACGTCTTTGCTCAGATATATTTGTCTTGCAAGTTTTGAATTGTCTAAGTTAAGGCATAATTGACCAACTTCAAATTTCCCTACGTGTCATGTCCCAATGCCTTCCCTCACTGGAAAAGTTACTAGCAGAGATTAGTTGTGAATAAACCTAATGAAGGCCACTTTGAAATAATGCAGCAATGCACATTTGAATGTAAAATTATCATTTACTGCTCTATCTTGTCAAATTTATTCTTTTAAAGCATAACTGGAAGCAACTATACTTGCATGGGAATTACTGATGCAGCTCATGACTGGCATGAATTTTAAAATCAGGCACAGTTTTATGGAGATGATTGCCTCATTATTTAGTCTGTTGTTTTGTAACTAATTCTGAAAATTGAATTGTAAGCAGTTTTTTCCCCCAAGCTTTAACTAAAATGGCTAAAATTTTCTTAGTTCTTTTGCTAATTTTCTCAAAGTGAAACTATGAAGGCAAATAGTAATGTCTCCAATTTTATTTTGATGGATTGTCATATTGAAACTTGCTGCAAATTTAATGTATTAATTGTATTAATACATTATTAATGGATTAATTGAGTACTTGTATTAATGGAGTACTATAGTTCTCTTGCATTGAACAAGACAGTTGACAGTTCTGCAAAGTATTGCCCTTTGATTACATTAACTAAATGCTGTTTGATATATTGGGCATCTAAGGCATTACTGTCAGGTTGAACTTAAGATAAAGATTTACATTAAATATTGTCTACAGCTTTACTTATTGTTACTGTCTTCTCTTTCAGCTTGACAGATGGGCCTCATGCAAGCATCTTGCATTTTAAACCTCTGCTATTGGATTTTGGTTTACAGTAAGTGTTTTCATTAGTAGTCACAATGCCTCCAGTGCTGTATGTTGGGAGCAGCCAAAATGGTGATGTTTGCCATCCATGCCTTTGGGTGAAGTGAAATATAGCTTGAGCAAGAATTATATTATAATAGGAGTTATTTTAGATTAGTCCTGCAAAATGTGAATGTTGCAATCGTGATTTATTTTTATCCATATATTGCTTGACTAAATTCCATATTTGAAATAAAATCTTCTTTGAACCAGTGAGTCATAGAATAATGTAATCTCTACATTGCAGAAAGAGGCCATTTGGCACATCAAGTCTGCACTGACAATCCCACCCAGGCACTATCCCAGTATTTATCCTGCTACTCTTCTCCTGACACTAATGAGCAACTTAGCATGACCAATCAAGCTAACTGGAAGTCTTTGAAGTGTGAGAGAAAACTGGAGCAACCGGAGGAAACCCATGCAGACACTAAAACATGCCAACTTCACACAGGAATTCAACCGAGATCTGAATTGAATCTGGGTCCATGGCGCTGAGACCCACAACAGTGCTAACCACTGTGCTGCCCTAATGGATCAGCAGTCACCTTACTGAATAGTGGAGCAGCATGAGGTGTGAAGAGGTCTATTCCTGCTCCTGTTTCAAATGTTAGTATTTGTACACAGCGATTTTCTTTTCCATGCTATTCAACCTAGATGGGCTACTCACCTGAGGGATCAGAAGGGGCTTCAATTTGACATCTCATCCAAAAGGTGATATCTATGACATTATAAAATTCCACCAACATTGTACTGGGGTGTCATCTTAGATTTATGTGCTTGGATGTCTTAAGAGTGGGTTTGAACTCATACTCTGCAGCAAGAGTGCCACCAACTGAACTGTGATTGTTATTGCTTGTAAAAGATGAGTCTGCAACAACATTTCATCAGCATTTATGTTGCTACAGGAAATGCTACAGTTACTGGAAACATGCCCCTTTCAGTTTGGTCTTTGAGTCTCTTGATAGCAAGGGCTACTTTGTTTACTTCACAATCCTACTAAAGCTGGGGCTGCCACTATGGCAGTGCATTTAAGGGTATTAATTTTTGGAAGGGAGGAAAAGTATTTATTTAGTGGTGTTGAGAATTAACTTTGGAGCGTATCTTTTCAGTCTTTGGCTCTATATAGTCTTTATAATGTGTTAAATACTGTTAATTCTCAAATCTTCGAATGGAAATCAAGTCAAGATTAGTAAATTCCTTAAGATTTTAAGCATCTATTCTTCTGAATTTTTTGGCTAAAATAATAGTTCTAAGAGATTAACAGAAAATGTTCATTTGTCCAAAGCAGTTGTATGATTTATTTAAATCGAGAAATGGCATTTTTTAAATAAGGGAGACCAACATTTTTCAAAAACTAATCGAGGAGAAATCTCCAATCAGCTCAGTTGTTTCGGGGAGGCTTCAGGAAGGGAGAAGTGGAATGTGAGAGAAAGAGGCTATATTTGTAGAAGTTTAAAAATCTTAATTAAATTATTAAAATGCTCTTATTATTTAAATGATCTTATGTTGCAGTAATAACACGTTAATAATTTACTTTGTTCATAATCTAGATTATGGATGAATCAACTTTTTATTTGAAATTAACTTGAATTTAGAATAAAGAATAAAGAAAATTACCACATAGGAACAGGCCCTTCAAGCTTGCACAGACCATACAGCCTGCCTGAACTAAAACCCTCTACCCTTCTGGGGACCATATCCCTCTATTCCCATCCTATTCATGTATTTGTTAAGACATCTCTTAAAATTTACTATTGTGTCTCCTTCCGCTACCTCTCCTGGCAGCGAGTTCCAGGCACCCTTCGAATTTGATTTGATTTATTGTTGTCACATGTATTAACATGCAGTGAAAAGTTCTTTTCTTGTATGTTATAGACAAAACATACTGTTCATAAAGAAGGAAACGAGAGAGTGCAGAGTGTTGTGTTATAGTCGTAGCTAGGGTGTAGAGAAATATCAACTTAATGCAAGGTAAGATTCAGAAGTCTGACAGCAGCAAGAACGAAGCTATGCTTGAGTCAGTTGGAACGTGACCTCAGACTTTTGTATCCTTCCTCTGAAGGAAGAAGATGGAAGAGAGAATGTTCGAGGTGTGTGGAATCCTTAATTATGCTGGCTGCTTTGCCAAGGCAGCAGAAAGTGTAGATGGAGTTACTGAATGGGAAGCTGGTTTGCGTGATTGATTGGGCTACATTCATGACCTTTTGTAGTTCTTTGCGGCCTTGGGCAGAGCGGAAGCCATGCCAAACTGTGGTACAACCAGAAAGAATGCTTTCTATGATGCTTCTGTAAAAGTTGGTGAGAGTCATAGTTGATATGCCAAATTTTCTTAAGTCTTCTGAGAAAGTAGAGGTGTTGGTGGGTTTTCTTAATTATAGTGTCAGCATAGGGGGATCAGGACAGGTTGTTGGTGATATGGACACGTAAAAACTTGAAGCTCTCAATCCTTTCTACTTCGTCCCCATTGGTATAGACAGGCATGTTCCCCTTTACGTTTCCGGAAGTCGATGACAATCCCCTTAGTTTTGTTGGCATTGAGGGTGAGATTATTGTTGCTGCACCAGTTCACCAGTTTCTCTGTCTCATTCCTGTACTCTGCCTCATCATTGTTTAAGCTCCAATCCACTATGATGGTGTCGTCAGCAAACTTGAAAATCAAATTGGAGGAGAAATTGGCTGCACAATTGTAAGTGTATAAGGAGTATGATAGGGAGCTGAGAACACAACCTTGTGGGGCACTGATGTCGAGGATGATCGTGGAGGAGGTGTTGTTGCCTATCCTTATTGATTGTGGTCACTGAGCTAGGAAGTTCAGGATCCAGTCGTAGAGGGAGGTGCCGAGACCCAGGCCATGGAGTTCGGAGATAAGTTTTGTAGGAATAATGGAGTTAAAGGTTGTGCTGCAGTCAATAATTAGGAGTCTGACATAGGTGTCCTTGCTATTTAGGTGTTTCACAATTGAATGCAGACCAGGGAAATGGTGTGTGCTGTGGATCTGTTGCAGCGATTGGCAAACTGTAGTGGATCCAGGTAGGCCAGGAGACTGGAATTGTTTCATGCCATGACTAGCCTTTCGAAGCACTTCATAATGATGGATTTCAGGACCACCGGCTGATAGTCATTAAGGCACGCTGCTTGGTTTTTCTTAGGCACCAGGATAATGGTCATCTTCATGAACCAGATAGAGACCTCAGATTGCTGTAAAGGAAGGTTGAAGATGTCTGTAAATAATCCCGCCAGCTGATGTGCACAGAATCTGAGTGCACGTCTGAGTATCCCATCTGGGTCAGTTCCAAACTTTGAAGAGTTGATCTTCAAGAAAACCATTCTGACATCTGCAGTGGTGACTCCAATACAGGTTCATCCAGGGCTTCCAGGGTGGAGAGCATGCTCTTGCTGATGTCTTGCTCAAAACGTGTGTAAAATGCGTTGAGCTGATCAAGGAGGGATGCATTGGAGCTGACGATTTTACATGCTTCCATCTTGCAGACCTTGCTGTAGTTAGTGGGGGTTAGTGTGGCTAGCCTAGGACTCTAGCTTGGTCCGGTGTTGTTTTTTGGCATCTTTGATAGATCTACCATCCTCTGTATATAAAAAAAAACAACAACTTGCCTCTTGCATCTCCTTTAAACCTTGGCCCTTGCACCTTAAACCTATGCTCCCTGGTAATTAACTGTTCCACCTTGGGAAAATGCTTCTGACTATCTACTCTGCCCATGCCCTTTATGATCTTGTAGACTTCTATAAGGTCACACCTCAACCTCAACATTCCAATGAGAACAAATCACGTTTTTCTAATCTCTCCTTGTAGCTAATGCCCCCCATACTAGGCAAATTCCTGGTAAATATTTTCTGTATCCTTTCCAAAGCATCCACATTCTTCTGGCGTGGCGACCAGAATTGAACACTATAGTCCAAGTGCAGCCTAATGTTGTATAAAGCTGCAACAAATAGCACAGTGGTTAGTACTGCTGCTTCACAGCACCAGGGATCCAGATTTGATTCCTGGCTCGGGTCAGTTATGTGGAGTTTGCATATTCTCCCTGCATCTGCATGGGTTTCCTCTGGGAGCTCTGCTTTCTTCCCACAGTCTGAAAGATATTCTGGTTAGATGCATTGACCCGAACAGGCGCTGAACTGTGGTAAAAGGGAAATTTTTGCATGCATTAATCTTCGGCAGGTTGATGCATGCAAAACACCACTGATTGAACCTTGTAAATTCTTTATCAATGTGAATGTTCCTGCATTGCATTATATTAAGTGGCTTCCTTAAAGAGAAGAAACTCTACTCATGGGATTGATTCTACCATCCACCCACTCCTCCGCATAGAAAATTCTGACAGACTTCTTGCATTGTGCTTGTTAACAAATGAAAGTCCAAAAATGTACGGGTTAGGCTAAGTTGCTCCCTGCTGGTAGGGGGATGTCAGGCAGATTAGTAGGATAAATATGTGAGGTTATGGGGTTAGGGCCAGGATGGTATTGTTGTTGGTGCAGCCTTGATGGGCTGAATGGCTTCTTTCTGCACCGAAGGTATTATATGATTCTAAGTGCGGGCCCAGTTAATCTTGTGCCTCTGTGCCTCAACATTCATCTCCGTACCAGATTTGAAGGGTCAATTCAGAGAGGACTTGACACTGCTAGAAGCAGAATTCCCAGCACCGAGAGATTAAACCTTTTAGGGGATTTCAGTATAAGAGTGAGTACTAACATTGAATACCAATAACTGCAACACCATCCATAACTATGGGTCGCGCAGTGGTTAAAGTGCTGCCTCACAGTGCCAGAAACCCGGGTTCAATTTAGGTGTCAGCAGCAGTCCCCACCCATCCACCCAACGCCACCACCTCCCAATTTTTATCCTTGAGTCAGAGGTTGACTAGGTCATGTGAGAGACAGATCATTGCTTAAATGGGTGTGAATTCACACACACACTAGTGCATCAGTCGCCGGAAGTAAACGCGCAGGTACAGCAGGCAGTAAAGAAGGCAAATGGTACGCTGGCCTTCATAGTGAGAGAATTGGAGTATAGGGATGTTTTGCTGCAATTGTACAGGGCATTGGTGAGGCCACACATGGAGTATTGGGCGCAGTTTGGGTCTCCTTATCTGAGGAAGGACGTCCTTACTATAGAGGAAATGCAGCAAAGGTTTACCAGGCTGATTCCTGGGATGGCAGGATGAGGAGAGACTAAGTCGGTTGGATTATATTCACTGGAGTTTAGAAGAGGGGATCTGATAGAAACTTATAAAATTCTAACAGGGTTAGACAGGGTCGATTCAGAAAGAATGTTCCCAATAGTTGGAGGAAGTCCAGAACTAGGGGGGGGTTGTAGTTTGAGGATAAGGGGTAAACCTTTTAGGACTGAGGGGAGGAGAAATTTCTTCACCCAGGGAGAATTTACTCCCACAGAAAGTATTTCAGGCCAAAATGTTGTGTGATTTCAGGAAGAAATTAGATATCGCTCTTGGAGCTAAAAGAATCGAGGAATATGGATGGGAAAGGTGGGGAGATCAGGATATTGAATTCGATGATCAGCTGTGATCACGATGATTCGACCTGATCGAGGTTTATAAGATGTTGAGAGGAATAGATAGAATGGATTCTGAGAGGCTATTTCCCAGGGCTGAAATGGTCACTATGAGAGGACACAGGTTTAAGATGCTGGGGAGCAGGTACAAAGGAGATGTCAGGGGTAAGTTTTTCACTGAGGGTGGTGAGTGAATGGAATCGGTTGCCGTCAGTGGTGGTAGAGGCGAACTTGCTGGGGTCTTTTAGACTTCTGGATGAGTACGTGGGATGTAATAGGATTGGGAGTTACAGATAGTTCTATGGCCTGGTAAATATGTAGATATGATTGACACAACTTGTGGGCCGAAGGGCCTGTTTGTGCTGTAGTGTTCTATGAATGGCGGAACAGGGCTGGAAGGGCAGAATGGCCTCCTCCTCCTGCTCGTAGTATCTATGTTTCTGCACTCATGGCTTCGCCTGACTGGAGGGACAAGAGCAGCAGACACATGGGGAGCAGCCACCAGCTGTTCGCTCCTGAGGGATTGGAGATGGAGCGATGCCCGGTCCACAGCGCAGAAACTGCTCTGTTTTACACTCCCTGAACATCCAGGAGGTCCCCCGAGCCTGCCGCAGTATTCACTGAGATTGTGGGCTGAGCTGCTGTCTCTCTCCATGTTTCACCCTTATCCCCTACTTCCTGGGATGAACAAAACCCTCTATTTTAAAATTAATCCATCAGGCATCGATCAACATTTGTGGGAGAGTGAGTTTCGAACATCTCCCACTATTTGTATTTCCCCCAGTCTAACTCCCAAAAGGCCAGTCTTTCATTTTTAGGCTCAGTCAGCAGGAATAGTCTCTCTCAATCCCCCTCTCCGAGCAGCGTCAGTGTGGGGCCGAATGGCCACTGTGTGATATTTCAGATGGCTAGTAGCCTCAATGTGGGGCCAAATGGACTCTGTGTGTGATATTTCAGATTGATTGATGTACTTGTTTTTATCCTAAAGGTGCTTTGGTCCACCTTGTTGTCTAACAAGGGGCATACATGCGATGGGTTGTGAGAGGGCTGCTCTTGGATTTTTTTCGAGAGTATCCTGGTGCTTCACGTCATTAGTGTACACTTGACCTGGACCATTTGATGGGCATCACGACAGCTCAGTGACTATCGCTGTACTGTGCAGATACATGGATTTGGGCCTGTGTCTGTGGGAGTTTGCGCATTCTCCCCGTGTGTGGGTTTTCTCTGTGTGCTCCGGTTTCCTCCCACATCCCAAAGATTAGCTCTTAGGCTAATTGGCAAAACAAATTCTCCCTAAATTATCTCAAATTTGGTTTTTAATCCATAGATCTATAAACATAGACAGGGATCACGGTAGAGGTGGGAACATTGGGGTGGTGGCACGGGCTCGTTGGGCCGAAGGGCCTGTTTCCCGTGCTGTTTTGTTCTTTTTTTGTTCTTTGTGAGCCAGATAGGTGATGGCTGTAATCCCGATGCATGGGAAGTTCTTGCTGTTAACCATAGTGCCTGGAGATAAGCAGTCAAGAAGGACATGGAAAAAGCAGAGGGTAAAAGTAATAACTGTAGGTGGAAAACTAGTCATCCTGAGCCTTGGGGAAACACTGTTTATCCACGCCAGCTGTGAAATGACTGGGATTCATGAATTATCCTTCACTATAACAGACTGTGTTGAATCCAGAATTGATATATTTCCTGGGCAAAATACATTATCTTCTGAGATGGACACATGCCAGTAACTTGAATCATTTTCAGAGCCTACAAAGCAGCTTTTCATTTTGTTTGCATTGCTGTGTGTTATTTGTATGGCCTGCATTAACTGAAAAATTAACATAAAAATCATGCCCTCCTGTTTGCTAGTTATTTATCAAATCACCAACATTGTTAAATATTTATGTGGCTGATCAAAATGTTCGTGTTTAAGGCATCCAGTAAAACAAAATGCATTATACTTCAAGTTCAGATGATAAAGATTGCAAAGCAGTAATGTTAATTGTACAAATACATCGATTTAGCTTGCTTAAAATATTGAGCTCTTGGGTTGAAGATCTAAATATGCATTCTGTTGGGGGCTTATTTAAGCGAGTTCTCTTGGAAGGGTGCTGTTTTGGCTTAAATGATACATTAAATGCAGCCTGCTCAAATGGATGTCAAAATATCTCATAGCACAATGGAGTGTTTTTTCTGACATCCTAGAAGCAGCACATAAAGCAGATTATCTGATCATTCATTTCATTGCTGTTTTTGGGACTTTGTGCACAGATTGGGTTCTGTGTTTTGCTGACAATGCCAGCTTGGATTTTACTTGAATACTTTGGGGCATCACAAGGACATGAAATGCACTGTATAAATCAATGCAAGTCTCTTTTAAACAAGTCTTGTCTGTTTTGCAGGGATTAGGAACCATTATCTATTTTATGAGTTTTCTCATTACTCAAGATTGTTTCAGATCATCGTTCTAAAAATTGAAGCATGACAAAATATAATTATATGTCCATAATGCAGTAGGCCACTTTGAATGAGGAGGGGTGGGGAGGTGTGGTTGGGTTGTGATTTTTCGGAGACTTTCAACTTGACTTACTGGACTTAAGTAACCTAGTGAGTTTAGATCATCTGCCTGCCACCTGATGACTGATTTTTATTTCATTCAACAATAAAATGAAAATGAAATGGATTTTGCAATAGTTGCCTTATGCATTTCCTGCTTCTACTTTTCAGTTTAGGTTCTGATGAAAAATTATAAGATGTTAACTCTATCTCTTTCAGCGCAGAAGCTACCAGACCAACTGAATATTTCATGTCCTTGCAACTACTTGTTGCAAAAATTTTCAATTCTTAGCAGCATAGTCAAAAATCTGCTCTTTGGTTCTCCAGTGGAATTGCATCGTTTCTTTAATTTGGCAACCAGAACAGTCTACAGTACTCCAGTTCTGGCCAACTAGTGTTTTATATAGTTATAGCACACCCTTCTGGTTCCTATACTCTTAGGTCTGCGCTAATTAAAGAATATTGTGAATGCCTTCTTAACCACTGCTTGTCCTGCTATCTTCAAGGATACGTGGACATATACTGCAAGATCCTTCTGTTCTTCTACTCTTTGTATAGTTCCATTTGTACATTCCCTTTCCCTGTTTGCTCTCCCCAGATGCTTATACTTCTCCTGATTGAATTCCATTCGTCAAGCTGACCAGTTCATTGCTGGCTTCCTGAAGTCTGCGTGGTTTCATTAGCCTCCCAAAGAGCTTTACATGAAATTAAGTAATTGTGAAATGTGGTCACTGTTGTAGGGAAATGCAGCAGCTAATGGAGTAATATTTTGATGTGTATTTGATTTAATTACTTGCATTTTCTGTTGTATTCAGGACCAACCACCTAACTTTAATCAATTCCTTGTTTTTTTTCCTCTTTTCTCCAGGCCAGTGGGGCAGCCACAGGTTAAAGAATTTTTTATACAGAACCCAAGCTGGGAGTTTCCAGTCATATTAATTTCAGTGTTTACATTGAGTAGACATTTCCATATACCTCCTGTAGATAATATGGTAAGTATTCACAAGCCTGCAGACAGCTTAAGCAAATGGTGATATCCTTGTAATTTTTGCCAGCATTTTAATGGAAGAAATAAAATACACTTTGTCAATGTCCATTTGTTCATGAACCATTGTCCAAAAGAAGTCCTATGATGATGATGAATGGTCAAAACTCAGTCTAGACTTCCAGTGATGAAGGCTTATTGAAGAGATTAATAAGCAGTGGTTTCAAGGAACTGTTCATTTTTAATAACTCATTGGATTGCAGCTTCTTATATCAAAACATCACTGTGGTGAAATTGTGGCCGACATGATAGTTCATTGTGGCAAATCTACATTTGTTGTACTGAATGAATAAATTCATGTGTTTTAAAACAAACTTTGGCATTCTTTGAAAAGTGCAAAAATGTAAATATTTGCAACATTGCTGTTAAGATCTTTTAATGCCCTGAGAGCTACTACTTTGGACAAAATCATCAGCTATTATTGTGACAGCCAAATATTCACATTGGTGAAAATTTAACTGTGACATTCGTTCCTCAGTACTGTGCAAAGTAACTTGGCCACAGTTCTGCAGCAAAAAAAACCTAAATAAGATTACTTCCTGAAATGCCAGACATCTCAAGAGTGGGGGATAGAACAGAGCCTTATTTTACGGTTCAACATAATAAATCTGTTGTATAACTATGGAAATGTATATGTTGTGATGTGTTTGTGATCCTAAACCACCTTTTGGAAAAATGACACATTGAGCAGCTCTTGTGTTGAAAATAAGTTGAGTTGTCTTTGTAAAAACTTTGGGGAAAAACCTGTTCCTCAAGGTGTCTGCTATTGACAGTAGCTCAAGGAGAAGGTTGTTTGGAGCAGGTATAACACAAATTGTAATCTAATAGTGTAAGATGTGAGTGAAATAATGGCTTTTCATTCTGTTGTATTAATAATATTTTTAGTAGGCATAACATCATCAGCAGCATTTAATCCAAGTATCAAGTGTTATTATATGAAGGAGGCATGTATATAAAGACTGTAATTATCTTCATAAAAATTTAATATTTCATATTTGCTCCCCTCCAGATAATTCCAGCAGGAGGAAATATTCTATTTAGAGTTGTCTTTCTACCCAAGGAAGAAGGCAATGTAAAAAATTCTTTATTTATAAACACTTCTACCCATGGGGCTCTTTCATATCAGGTTAGTATCTGGACTTAATTCTAGAGCATTCTCTTTGAAAATCCATTGCATGTTGTAGAGAAAGAGACAGAAATGAACAAAGAATAAAATGATTTACTTCACTTTACTTCTGCACCTAATGAAGTTAATGTGCAAGTCTGTTGGTAAATGTAATTTGGATTTCATGAGAGAGTTTTGTCTTTATTGTCACTCATACCTCTTGGCAGTTGTTAACCAAACCTGGTCATTCACAGTTGTTCATGAGCTTTTTTTCTGTCTCTTTCCTGTCATCTGTATTGTCTGTACTGATTTTTAAGGTTGAACTTGTATAAACTTGATAAATTGAAGGTTATACCCATGCTGTTACATGTGCTTATTTTAAATACAGCTTAACGTTATCATAATTGATAAAAACAATTTAAACTAATTTTAAGGGGATAGGAACCAAGATATTATATTAGGAAGGAGAAACAAAGTGCACGAAGGTTTGGTGGAATCTGATAGAAGTAGAGTAAGAACTAGTAATGTATTGTGTGGGATCAGACTAAGAAAAAATACAGTAAGATCTTTTTTAAATTTACGGTCCATGCATATAAACACCTGAAGTGTGATACTAAGGTTCATAAGCTGCAGGGGTAAATACACATGGAGATATGATGTTATGGCATTAACTGAGATCTGGTAGGATTGGCTACTCAATATTCCTAGATACTAGGTGTTCAGGAACAATGGGGAATGAAAGAAAAGAGGTACTGTTGAAAGAGGAGATTAATACAATGCTGGAGAGAAAAGGTGTCCTAGAGGGGTCAAGGACAGAATCTGTTTGGTTAGAGTTAAAGGAATAGAAGTGCCATTACACCATTGAGTGTATCCTATGGGTCACCAGCCAGTGGGAAACAGATGAAGGAACAAAAGGTAATTAGAGATACAAGAACCATGGAGTATTGTTAATTTGATAATATTAATAATGAATTATCCTAATGTAGAATGGGGTAGCAATAGTGTAAATGACATGAAGATGAATTTCTAAAGAGTGTTTAGAAGAATTTTCTTAACCCGTATGTTTCTGCCCTATGGAGAAAGGATGCGTTGTTGGGTCTGGTTCTGGAGATGATGTTGGTCAAGCATTGGTATGGGAACATTTAGGGAACAGGGTCATATAAGGTTTAGATTAGCTATAATAAAAATACTTAATTAGGGGAGGACCAGTTTCATTGGCCTGAGAACAGATCTATTCGTTATAAATTGGAGTGAAAGATTGGCAGCTAAATCTAAAACAAACTAATGCGTTGGCTTTTAAAGAGGATATGGGTTGGATACAGTTAAAATGCATTCAAATGGACAAGCAAAACCAGAGATCTTTGACAAAAGAGAGAGTAAGATGAAACAAAAAAAAGAGTGTGTCAAATAGTAGGTTGATGCAACTAATTTGAGGTTGATTACAGAAAATTCAGAGAGGTATGAAAAGAAAATAGAGGCAAAAAGGGAGTAAGAGATGAGAATGGTAATCAGCTTCCAAGCAGATCCAAAAATCTTCTCTAAGCATATTGACAAGAAAAATGTTATAAGGATAGAGGTTAGAACCAATTAAGGACTAGAAAAGGGATCTATGCATTGAGGCAATATCCATGACTGAGATATAAAATGAGAACTTCCACTTACTGTACCAAGAAAGAAAATGCTGCCAAAGCCATAATGAAAGAGCAGTTATGATACTGGAGGATCTAAAATTTGATAGAGAAGAAATACAGAAACTCTGCCAGTATTTTTTAGGTCAAACGATAGCGTGATGGGATGCGTTTGAGGAAACTGAGGGAAGCAAGGGTGGAAATTGCAGAGGTGCTGAAACCTACCAGTACTCCTTGGATGTGGATAGTGCCAGAGGACTGGAAGATGACAGTATGTTACATTTGAAAAAGTTACATTTTGAAAAAGAAAGTAGCAATCAACCTCTCAACTACAGGCCAGAGAGTTTAATCTCAGTGGTGAGAAAGCCATTTGAATTCTGCCCAGTTTATAATTCCTGAGAATTATAGAAATATTAAGGAAAATCAGCAAATATTTGTTAAAGGGAAATATTGTTTAACTACCTCATTAGCTTTTGATAAGGTAATAGGTGATTGGTGAGGGTAATGCAATTGATGTGATCCAAATGGATTTCCAAAAAATGTATTGATAAAGTGCCACATAATCAACTTGCCAACAAAGTTGAAGTCCATGGAATAAAAGTGGCAGTGACAGCATTGGTATGAAACTGATTGACAAAAAACAGAGCAATAGCGGAAGGTTGTTTTTCAGGAAAGTATAAAATTAGTTTCCCTAGATATTGGTACTCCTACTGCATTTCATGATATATATTAACGACAGACTTTGGTGAGCAGAGCACAATTTAAAAGTTTGCAATTAACAAAAGTTGGAAGTATTTTGAGCTGCGAGTAGGATAATGATGATCGTCACTGAGGCCTGTTACAATGGTTTTCTTATTGTATTTAAAACTAGTGTTTCCCTTAAGTAGCCAAGCAAAATAACAGTGGTTTTGAGATG
Source organism: Sphyrna mokarran (assembly GCA_024679065.1). Classification (NCBI taxonomy): domain Eukaryota; kingdom Metazoa; phylum Chordata; class Chondrichthyes; order Carcharhiniformes; family Carcharhinidae; genus Sphyrna; species Sphyrna mokarran. Next base: position 128,238,104 of record JAGIQG010000001.1, on the reverse strand, counting down.
AATTTTACTATTGCAAGCTACAGGTCCACCTGAATGGTCCAGTCAGAGAATTTAGAGTGAAAGATTCAGAAATACAAAGATAATTAAAGTCTTAGCTTTGATTACAAGTAATAGCATATACCGATTAAAAAGAACAGGAATTGGCTCCATTCAATTATAAAAGGCTACATCATATGAAAGTACAGTGTTTAGAACCAATTACAATTACTGTACAGTTGCTTAATTGTGATATCCAATTGACATAAGGTTTTTATTTGCATCAATTGAGTATTGTTTTCTCCTATCTTTAGGCATTCCAACTATTTCTGATTATTAAAACCTGGGTCACTCCCTTGTCCAATGCAGATATCTGATGTAATGAGCTATGACCAGACTAATGACTTTGGTGTCTGTCTGTGAAGGCTCTTATAAAAAGACCTTTGTTTTTCATAGTAGCTTGTGTGATTTTTAAACTTGTGACAATTTCAGACAAGATGACAAACAGATTGGGCAGAGATGCAGCAGGTTAAAGTTAATGTAGAGAAGTGTAAAGTGCTACAATTTGATGGGAAGAGTGAGAGAAGCAATATAAAACCAGGATACATTTCTGAAGAGGATGCAGGAACAAAAAGACCTGGTGTTTTATATGCACGTATGGCAGGCCAGGTTGAGGAAATGATTAAAAAGCACTGGATTCAGGGCTTTAGAAATAGAGATGTAGAACACCTCAAGAGGGCATGATCTGGTGCAGTGGGCAGATAGGTGGCACATTAAATTTACTGCAGAGAAGTTTGAATGATGCATTTTGGTAAGAAAAATGAGGAAAGGCAGTTAAACTAAGGAGTGCAGGTCTTTAAGGGTGCAGGAAAAGAGAGACCTTGGGTATGTGTGGGCAAATCTTTGGATGTGATAGGGCAGGTTAAAACATAGAATCTTGTCTTATAGAGAGACAGAGTGAAAAACAAGAAAGTTGTAATGAACCTTTATAAAGCAGTAGCTTGTCTTTAGCCAGAGTGTTGTGTCCATGAGTGGGTATCATGCTTTTGGAAGAATGTGAAGGGCTTTAGAGAGAAAATATGTATGAGAATGGCTCCAGGGATGAGATACTTCAGATAAGGTGGATAGAATGAAGAAGCTAGGGTGTTCTCAGAAAAAAAGAAGTTGAGAGGAGATTTTAACGAGCTACTCAAAATCATGAGGGATCGGGACAGAGTAGAAAGGGAGAAACTGCTTTAAATTGCTTTAGTGTCCTGGACCCATACTGCAAGTTGTATTATGAAGCCAGACTAGACCCCAATAATTTTATTTTTTGGCATAAATGTGCATACAGATTGGATGCTTTATTCCAGGAATAATTTCAATATAATTCTAATAAAACAAAGCAGCTTAACTTTTAACAGTTGAACAGTAGTTTAAAAATGAGAGGAAACTAATTTTTAGCTAATTGCTACTTCAGTTCCCAATAAGCAACGTTCCCTTTAGACTTGAATGGAACTTTAAATAGTTAGCTCAGATGCTGGGAAAGCAGGATAAATACTCGTTTCAGCCATGTGGTGCATATTTAGGAGACCTGGGATTTTATATGCACGTATAACAGACCAGGTTGAGAAAGTGATTTAAAAGCATTGGATTCAGGGCTTTAGAAATAGAGACACAGAACACCTCAAGAGAACATGGGCTGGTGCAGTGGGCAGATAAGTGGCACATTACATTTACTGTAGTGAAGTGTGAAGTGATGCATTTTGGTAAGAAGCATCACTTGATATAAATTGGGTTAACACGTTTTGAAGCTTGGAGAGGATTTGGTTTTCAGAGCAGCTTGCAAATTTCTGTCATTAAACAACCCCAGCCAGAAACTGAAAACTTTTTGTGCTACAAACCTAGCTCCTCCCATTAATCACATTATCTCGTGATCCTGTATACCTTGCATTATTTAATCAGAAAATCCCAGGGAAACTTTTCATCTTTAAACAACATTATCTCTCTCCTAAATATGCACCACGTGGCTAAGATGAGTATTTATCCTGCTTTTCCAGCATCTGAATTCTATTCCTTCCAGACCCACCAACTGCCTGTAGAAAAAAACCAGCAGTCCCCTTAAACATATGGTATATCATCACAATTGGAGGAAAGGCCAAGAACCAAAAGACAGATTTAAAATGATTGGTAAAAGAACCAAAGGCAATATGAGAAGAAGCATTTGTACGTAACAAGTGGTTAGGATCTGGAATGTCCTGCCTAAGGGAGTGGTTTGAGGCCTCTTGAATGATCACTTCAAAAAGGAATTGGATAAGCATCTGAAGACAGAAAATGTGAAATACTACATGAAGGGGGCAAAGGACTGTGACCAACTAAATTGCTTTTACAGAAAGTCATGATGGATCGACTAGCCTCATCTGTACTTTTGTTTCATGATTGCAGATAATTGTGTTTAACTAAAATTGAGAGAGATGAATGAAATTGGGATACTTCAATGAAGGAGTATTTATTTACCATGTAAATTGATATGGCACGACTGGTCACATTGCAGGAGATAATAGAGGACAGTGATTAGAATTATACACTCTACGAGTTGGTACCTTTTGGGATGGCAGGGTGGGGAGTTAGTTTATTTAATAATACATCAAACTGCTGCTCATTTAAATAGCAAATATATTGTGGAAGGCTAGGGAGGAAATTGTGGGTCCCCTAGCAGAGATATTTGAATCATCAGTGATCACAGATGAGGTGCCTGAAGATTGGAGGGTGGCCTTTGTTTAAAAAGGACTGCAGGGAAAAGCGTGGGAACTACAGGCCAGTGAGCTTTACATCTATAGTAGGTAGTTGTTGGAAGGTATTTGAGAGACAGGATTTACAGGCATTTAGAGATTATAAGGACTGGTTACAGACATCAGAATGGCTTTGAGTGGAAAATCATATCTTACAAATTTGAACAAAGAAGCTAGATGAGAGCAGTGTAGTTGATGTTGTCTAAATGGACTTTAGCATGGCCCTTGACAAGATACTGCATGGTAGATTGTTGCATAAGGTTAAATCTCACGGCATCAGAATGAGGTAGCTAAATGGATTCAAAGCTGAATCCATCTTGAAAGAAGCTAGAGGGCGGTTGAACTAGGGCAGGACTTACTAAGTTAATGGTAGGACATTAGGGAGAGTTACAGAACAAAGAGATCTAGGGGTACAGGTTCATACTCCTTGAAAGTGGAATCACTGGTGGACAGAATGGTGAAGAAAGCATTCAGCATTGGTCAGAATATTGAATAAGAAATTGAATGTCTCATTGAAGTTGTATAAGGCATTGGTAAGGCCAGACTTCGAGTCCTGTGTACGGTTCTGGTCATCCTATTATTAGAAAGGATATTATTAAACTAGAAAGAGTGCAGAAAAAATTTACTAGAATGTTATTGGGACTTGATGGTTTGAGTTATAAGGAGAAATTGGCTAGACTGGAACTTTGTTCTCTAGAGCACAGGAGGCTGACGAGTGATCTTGTAGAGATCTATAAAATAATGAGGGGCATAGATCAACTAGGTAATCAATATCATTTCCCAAAGGTAGGGGAATTTAAAATTTGAGAGTATAGGTTTAAGGTTAAAGGAGAGAGATACAAAAGTGTCCAGTGGGGTAATTCTGTCATGCAAAAGGTGGTGACTTTCTGGAACAAGTTGCCAGAAGTAAAAACATAACATAAGAAATAGGAGCAGGAGTAGGCCACCTAGCCCTTCAAGCCTGTCCTGCCATTCAACAAAATCATAGCTGATCTGAAGTGGATCATTTCCACTTTCGCGCTTTCTCCCATAACCCTTAATTCCGTTATCTATCAGAAACCTATCTACCTGTAACTTAAATATATTCAGCAAGGTAGCCTTCACCACTTCAATGGGCAAAGAATTCCAGAGACTCACCACTCTTTGAATGAAGAAGTTCCTCCTTAACTCCGATTGTAGTGGTAGAGGTGAGTACAATTTTGCTTTTAAAAAGTGTTTAGACAATTACATGGATAAGATGGGTATAGAGGGATATGGGCCAAATGCAGGCAATTGGGATTAGCAAAGGGCAGCATGGACAAGTTGGGTTGAAGGGCTTATTTCCATGCTGTAAACCTCTATGATTCTATGATATGAGAAGGGGAGGAAAACAAAACTCTTTATATTATCTCACAAACTTAAATTATTGAATGCACTGCTTTAGCCACCCAGTAAATTTGATTGTTTTCAACTACTTTTAAACTGATTGCTTAAACAACCCCTTGAGTGTATCTGGTGTTTTATAAACAGTGGCAAATAGAATCAAATAATCAAAATACAAGAGCTTTTTTCAAATGAAACAGTACAATAAAGAGAAATCACGCTTTGTAATTGTGTTGGCATTTAGTATGCAACTGACTTGTCCTTTTTCTGCAAAAAAAAAAGATGTTTGGCGTTGGAGTTTCCACTACCCAAATGGTAATGGATGATCAGCAATACTCAGATGGCAAACTTGTATTTTTTCCACGCATCCAAAATATTCAGGTTGGTGTACAATATACTATTTGAAGACTGTCAACAGCTTGAATTATTTTGTGCAAGCCAAATCAAAAGCTTTAAGATAAAACCTTTGTACGTTTTTTTTTTAATTGTTTTACTCATTACTAAAATTTTTACTTTGATATATTAAAATTGCTACTATACATTCCAGTGAATAAAATTCATCCCACTTTGGTGATTGGGTGGACAGATTCCTAATTTGGGTAGGCTGACTCCTTTCCATTTTGATATGATCCCTGTTGGAGTAAGAAGAGCCTGCTTGTGTTGATTGATTTTGCTGTGGGTTACCTACACCATGTGAACTGCAGCAGTTCCAGTGGTAGCTCACTACTACCTTTTCGAGGGCAACTAGGGATGAACAAGAAATGCTAGCCTAGCAAGTGACAACCACATCGCATAAAAGAATAAACAAAACTTAACACACGCTGCATAAGCTTCCATTTGTCACATGTCTATCCATTCTTCCAGCTTGTTTATGTCCCCTTAATGTCTACCATAATTCTCTTCTGAGTTCACAAAATTACCAAGATATGCCATTTAAATTTTAGAATGGAGTCATGGACACCCAAGTTTATATTTTTAATACGTATCAAGAAAAACAGTGGTCCTAGTACTAGGTCCTAGTACTTGACGTGGGTGACATCGTCAAACGTGAGAATACCATTCACCAGGTACACGGTACATACTCTTGCAACTCAGCCAACATTGTCTACCTAATACATTGCAAGAAAGGATGTCCCGAAGCATGGTACATTGGGGAGACCATGCAGACACTGCTACAGCAGATAAATGAACATTGCTCAACAATCAGTAGGCAAAACAGTTCCCCTCCTGTGGGCGAACACTTCAGCAGTCACGGGCATTCGGCCTCCGACCTTCGGGTAAATGTTCTTCAAGGGGGCCTTCACAACACATGACAGCGCAGAGTCGCTGAGCAGAGGCTGATAGCCAAGTTCCACACACATGAGGACGGCCTTAACAGGGATCTTGGCTTCATGTCACACTATCTGTAACCCCCATGACTTGCCTGGGTTAGCAAAAAACCTCACTTACTGTGCTGTCTGGAGAGAATGCATATCCCTCTAACCTCTGCTGTTAGCCACTTTAAGACTTGAATAGCAGGTTAGGTGTAAGGATTCGCATTCTAATCAGCAATCTGTAAACTATCTGTGCTGATATGTGTGCTTTTGGAGACCAGAACACCTCATTCGCCTGACGAAGGCCACAAAGGCCGAAAGCTCGTGGATTTACTATCAAATAAATCGGTTGGATTTAAAATTGGTGTTGTCAAACTTTACTGAGTTTACCCCAGTCCAACGCTGGCATCTCTACATCTTCATTTTCACTGGCAAGCCTATTGCATGCCACTTTATCAGACACCTCTTCAAAGTAAATATAAAACATGCCAATCACGTTATTCTTATTAATCATTTGTGTGCCTGTCTACCCACTGGCTATGACATAACGAGGATCCCAAGCTTAAAAGTCGGGATCTCTATTTGCATCTGAATGTCAGATGTTTATATCTGATTGTTCTCTGCATCTCCCACCCACCGAGCCATGTTGTCCTGCCCAATCATGGCAGGATCACCATGATGCATACTTGGCGAGCAGAACCCATTGGAGAACACAGGTTAATTGCTGCCCCGGAAGGAGAGAGTCATGCCCAACCGGTATTCTGGCACTGCTGCTGGGGGGGTTTAATACAAAGTTGGGTGGGAAGATGAGCTGTGAAAGGAATGCCAAGGTGCTTCAGTGTGATTTGGACAAGCTGAATGAGTGGGCATGTGCATGGCAAATACAGTATAATGTGGATAAATGTGAGGTTAATCTTCTCCCCATAGCCTTTGATCCCCTACCAATCAAGAACCTATCCATCCCTACCTTAAACATAGTCAATGACCTGGCCTCCACAGTCTTCTGTAGTAAAGAATTCCGTAGATTCACCAACCTCTGGCTAAAGAAATTCCTTCTCGTCTCAGTTCTAAAGGATTGATTCTGAGGTAGGGTTTTCGGATCCTAGTGTCTCCTGCTAATGAAAGAATCTTCCTCCCCATGTCCACTCTATTCAGGCCTTTCAACACTCCCTTCCTTAAATATGAATCCCAAAATTGCTCTCAATATTCTAACTGTGGTCTAACCAGAACCTTATGAATGATAATGACCAGAGCTTCCATAACTTCCTTCCTTAATTCTCTCTACATCCTCTACTGTGGGTGACTGTTCAATTTTAAAACAGCCAATCTTCCCAATGCCTCCTTATCATGACCATGTAAAAGGTGTTTCCTCAGCGGTCCATCGGCTTGAAACTTGTGTGTGTATATGTAGCCCCCTTTTAATTTGAGTGGTTCAATTTCAAAGTAACCCATTAGTCAAACTTCATTCTTAAACAGGTTAAAGGTTGGTTTATTACAGATCATTGCTGAATTACAAGCATAAAATCATCATGAGATCCTCCAACAGTCACGTTACTTTAATGTGCAAATGTTATCAAGCACTTGTTTTCCCCCTTTGAGCCCGAGCCCGAACACTTGTGCAGATGTTAGTGGTCTAGATGTGTCGTGACTAAAGTAGAACCATCCAGCCCGTTCAGCAGCAGATATCTGGCAGATTGATGATGCTTATCTGAAAGAAAATCACAAAATTGAATGTAGTAGTTTTGTTGAACCTATTTATTGTGGATTATCATCATTAACTTTGCACCAAAGATTGCAAACTATCGAACAAAGTTTTCTCATTTGTCTCTGTTTAGGAAAAATCTTCAAATTGCACTCTATTGGAACTGAGTTTTGAACTTGCTGTACCTTTACAGAGGCACCGAGACTTCCAGGTAAGAAAGACCTGACAGTACAGGGACATGTATCATGTATGCTTTGTATACATAATACCATAGGATTTTGGAGTGGGCGGACAGATGAATAAACCAAAATTGATCTCATTATTGAAATGGTCTATTTAAGTACTTTAATATTGCAGTTTAGTTAAATATTTTTATGTCCGGTATTTTTTTTCCTTGATTACTGAACTGGTTAAATTCATTCCTGGATGTACAGAGTGAGAGATCATATAGCACAGGGTTATATAAATTCCCTGGACTTCTGTTAGAATTCACTCTTCCCTCATCTGTCAACCTGTGGAGAGTTACTTCAGTTAGTAACACTAAGGTCGGAAGATTTTTAGATGAGCTGTAATGTTGACTGACATTTCAGTTCATTGCTGTGGAACAAGTGGTGCTGTCTTTCAGATGAAGCACAGAATTCAGGAGGAAATAAAGGGTCCCATAGCACCTTTTCAGTTAAGAACAGGGAAAATACTTAAAATAAAAACAGTGCTGGGAAAACTCAGCAGGTTTGGCAGCATCAGCACCTGTGGAGAGAGAGAATTGATGCTTAGAATCCAATATTACTCTTGACCCTAGTTTGATGTTTTATAGTTTAGGAGTTCATTCTTAGTGAAAGCCAACTACCCTAGCCATTCATCAGGCAGAATTGGCAGATGGACACAGACTGAGTGTCAGTAGGTGAGAATTCTCGTTACTGAGGAGACGGGCATGAATTTTGATTGGAAACATAGAAAACATTTGAAATTAGGCAAATATAAAACTGGGAAAGGAGAAAATAGAGAATGTATCCCCACCTTGGCTCGCATTGTATGAACTTAGGGAAGTCAGCAAATTTACTTGGAAGCATTATGGCTGCATTAGCATTGTTTTGCCATATTTGACTGTTCCCGGTTTGTATCAAGCACTGACCCTGATGTCCACTTCTGAGATTACTGTTGTAAGTTGTGTGAATTTTGTTAAACCTCACATTGAAGCTTTCTTCAGTAAGTATGTAGAGTAATGGTTTAATGGGTATGGTAAAGAGATGGTGATGTTGTTGGTGATGTAAGTGAAATCAGTAGTTTGATGACAAAGAGACTCAGAGAGCAAGATGCACAATAGTTGGCACCTTGACTACCATGTTGTTAACCTGAGGCCTTTTAAATAGTTCTTAATGAATTATTTGGAGTTAAACTATATCAAATATTTCAATGCTGTCAGAATAAAGCAAAGCCTCACCAATATTCAACAAGACTAGAAAGCATGGTATTACTAAAAGTTTACAAATGCTCAGCAATGACAATGAAACAAAGAGGTGCATTCGTAAATTTCTTTTGAGTTATTACCAGTTGGCTGAAGTTGCATGTTTTGAACGTGATGTTAATCTCTCTAATCGCTTGCATTTGTTTGTCCTGGCAAATAATAAATCCTGTAATGGTTTGATGTTTGGACATTGTAAATTAATATTCACTGATTTAATCTTTTACTATTTGTTACAGAAATATTGCATTTTGAGGAATAATCTTGTATTATCCATCCATGTCTCTCTCAACGCAGAAGAATGCTACCATAAATTTGATAAAATAAAGAGCTATTTATTAGAAAATATTTTTGTACTTTATATGCCAATTATCAAAGAAAGTACCTCGGGTAAGTTTTGTACGTCTTGCACCTTTTCCTTTTTCCCTCTCTGTCTCCATCCAAAAAGCTGCAGTACATGTGTAATATTTCTTTCCTGCAATAGTTGAAGATTTCCTTCCTTTAACATAAATCTTGACATAGTACATTATACCATGGTCATTCAAAATGAATAAAAGCTTGAAACTTCACATTTAAAGCTTGACATTTAAGTTTTGTATATATATTTTCAGTGATTGTATAACAGTGACTGCACTTCAAAAATAATTCTGTGAAGCAGTTGTAGACATTTTTCAAGCACAAGATGCTTCTGTAAACGCAAGCCTGATAAAGTACTCACTATTGCAATTAATTTTTCTGCAGGTGAACAAATAAATATTGTGTACTTCTTGCATTCAGGGAACAAATTTATGTATATTAAGGTATGACTTTCTAAAATATTTTTATAAAAGTGATAACCTGGTTTTATTATTCAAGCTGTAGTTTGTTGATCCATGTTGCATTGCAGAGATACACTTTATTTTGTAGAAAAGTGTGCTGTAGGAAACAGAATCCTGTTGTATTGTTATAACTCCTGTTGCTACAAAGAACAAAGAAAATTTCTGCACAGGAACAGGCCCTTCGGCCCTCCAAGTCTGCACCAACCGTGCTGTCCAAGTTAACTAAAACCCCCTGTGTTTCTGGGGACCATATGCCTCTATTCCCATCCTAGTCATGTATTTGTCAAGACACCCCTTAAAAATTACCACCTTATCTGCTTCCACTATCTTCCCCAGCAATGGTACCCACCACCCTCTAAGAAATCTGCCGCACACATCTCCTTTAAACCTTGCCCCTTGCACCTTAAACCTGTGCCTCCTAGTAATTGATGCTTTCATACTGGGAAAAAGTTTCTGACTATCCATTCAATCCATGCCTCTCATAATCTTGTAGATTTCTATCAGGTTGCCCCTCAACCTCTGTTGTTCCACTGAGAACAAACCAAGCTTCTCCAACCTTTCCTTATAGCTAATGTCCACCACACCAGGCAACATCTTGATAAATCATTTCTAAACCCTTGCCAAAGCCTCCATGTGCTTCTGGTAGTGTGGCGGCCAGAATTGAGCACTGTATTCCAGGTGCAGCCTAACAAGGGTTTTTTAAAGCTGCAGCATGACTTGTCAATTTTTAAACTCAGTGCTCTGGCCGATGAAGGCAAACATGCTGTTTGCCTTCTTGACTACCTTCTCCACCTGCATTACTACTTTCAGTGAGCTGTGTATCTGCACTTCCAGATCCCTTTATCTATCAATATTCTGAAGGATTCTGCCATTTACTGTATATTTCTTATTAGACCTTTCAAAATGCATTAGCTCACAATTGTCTGGATTGAACTCCATCTGCCATCTCTCCACCCAAGCCTTTAACTGATCTATATCCTGCTGTATCCTCTGATGGTCCTTGCAACTATCTGCAAATCCACCAACCTTTGTGTCTTTTGCAAACTTACTAATCAAACTAGTTACGTTTTCCTCCAAATCATTTATATATGTTACAAACAACAAAGGTCCCAGCATTAATCCCTGAGGAACACCACTTGTCATAACCATCCATTTAGAAACACACCGTTCCACTGCCACTGCCTGTCGTCTTTGACTGAGCCAGTTTTGTATCCAACTTGCCAGCTCACCTTTGATCCTGTGCAACTTCACTTTTTGCATCATTCTGCCATGAGGGACTTTGTCAAAGACCTTACTGAAGTCCATGTAGATAACATCTACTGCCCTACCCTCATTAATCATCTTTGTCACTTCCTCGAAAAACTTGATCAAGTCCGTGAGATATGACTTCCCCTTCACAAAACCATGTTGCCTCTTTTGAATACATCCACTTAGTTCCAAGTGGGAATAAATCCTGTTTCGAAGAATCCTCTCCAATAATTTCTCTACCGCTGAAGTAAGGCTCACCGGTCTGTAATTACCTGGATTATTTTTGCTCCCCTTCATAAACAAAGGACCAACATTGGCTATTCTCCAATTCTCTGGGGCATCCCCTACTGTATAAGATATTTTTGCTGTCTGAATGTCCTAACCATAGTAAATGCTTCCAAAGAGTTTCAATTTTGCAGTGATGTGTTATTGCACCTGTGTCCATGTAGAAATTTTGTTGGTTAGCTTCTAAATTTAGTTAATTCTGCATGGCACAGTGGTTAGCACCGGGGACCCAGGTTCAATTCTGACATCGGGTGACTGTGTGGAGTTTGAAGTTCTCCCGTGTCTTTGTGGGTTTCCTCCAGATGATCCAGTTTCCTTCCACAGTCCAAAGATGTTAGGGTTAGGTAGATTGACCGTGCCAAATTGCCGCTTAGGTCAGGAGGATTAGCATGCTAATAATTGGTGTTATAGGGATAAGGTGAGATTGTTGTAGTGCAGGTTCAGTGGGCTGAATGGCCTCCTTCTGCACTGTAGTGATGCTATGAAACCATATACATTTGTTCACTTACTGTACTGACAGTATTGACTTCTATATTGACACGTTTTTTTAAAATTCTTTTCAGAATATTCATTTTCAGTCAAAAGGAGGCACAATTAATGTTGAATTTGAGCCAATGAAGCTGGAAACATCTGTGACCAATTTAACAAGAGCTGCTTCTATTATTTGCAAAGGTAGGTAATTTAATACTTAATTGTTAACTGGAATGGTGACTAAATATAAATCTTATTATTAGTCTGGCAAATCTTTGTATTGGTTGTGTTTATTGGGGTTTAGGATGATTGTGACTATTTTTAGCTTAGTACCAAAAGATCCATCGTATCAAAAAGATCTCACTCATAAATTCTCGAAAGTGCTATGTAATGCAGAATATGTTTTATAATGTGTCCGTTCAAATCTTTTTGATGTGTTTTATTGAGACTAAGCTGATTTCTGTCTGCATGTAGGAGGTAAACATTGGATGCCATAAGATAATACTTATACTTTGTTTTCTAGAAACTGCTGTGCCTGATGTGGAAAATTGTTTGGGTGAGGTGATATATGTAGTAAAAGGCAGCTTAACACAGACAGCATCTCCTATACTGCACATGGCAGAAGAGTAAGTTCACTGTGAGCACACTTGGAGTGTTGAAATCTCTTGTGTTTATTGATTTTTGTAATGTATTGGATGGTTAGAATTTGAACCATAATGCATACATTTCATTTAATTCCATAACGTATTTCATGGTTTTGTAAAACAGTTAACTTTTTACAGTGATGTTAATTAGATTCATGGTTGTTTCCTAAATCATTCCTTAGGATGCAAGATTAATCTGGTCATAGTTTTACTGAACTGTTTTTTGGGGACAGTTGTGGGCAGTGCAGTGTGTGAAAGAAATTGAATGTATGTTCAATTGTATATAGTACTTCCCTCAAAAAATCCCTGGTAAGGGAGATTTTGGGAATCACTACAGAACATTCCCTTCCTACCCCGAACCTTATGAAAGTTTGGAAATTGTTCGTAAATTTTTACTTGTATTTAGCAAGTTCTTTGAAAATAATCCAAGTGTGTATGCATTGATTCATTCAATCATTTATTTTTCTTTGTCTTCAATCTTGTTGTATTCTTCAGGCTTGAAAAGGCACTGTAGCCTTTTCACGGTTAGCACTGCTGCCTGACAGTGTCAGGGACCCGGGTTCAATTCCTGGCTTGGGTCACTGTCTGTGGAATTTGCATGTTCTCCTCGTGTTTGCATGGGTTTCCTCTGGGTACTCTGACCAATCCACCTAACCTGCACATTCTGTAGACTGAGGGGAAACCAGTTAAAATTGCCCCTTAGTGTCAGAGTGACTAGCTAGGGTAAATGTATATGATTATGGGGATAGGGCCTGGGTGGGATTGTGATTGGTGTACACTTAATAGGCTGAATGGCTTCCTTCTGCAATGTAGGATTCTATGATTTCCGGCTTGGATCACTGTCTATGTGGTCTGCGCATTCTCCCTGTGTCTGCATAGGTTTCCTCTGGGTGTTCTGACTTCCTCCCACAGTTTGAATGCAGCTGGTTAGCTGCATTGGCCGTATTAAATTCTCGCTCAATGCACCTAAACAGGTGCATGAATGTGGCAACTAGGGCTTTTCACAGTAACTTCATTGTATTGTTAATCTAAGCCTACTTATGATGCTAATAAATAAACTTTAAACTTTCTTTCCATAATCATCGCTCTATATGATACGCAAAATGTCCTACACACAACCTGTTCAACAATAATAAAAGCTACTTATATTTATAAGCTGCTCCTTCAGCGTAGTGAAATGTTCTAAGGTGCTTCTCAGCTTTATGAAACAAAGTTTGACATCATCCCAAATGGGAAAATATTAGGCAGATGATAGAGCTTATAAAAGGTAGATTTTAAGGAGCATTTTACAGAAGGAAAGATGCCAGAGGGATTCGAGAAAGGAATGTCAGAGCATTGGGCCTTGGCAGTGGCAAAATTATTAAAATTGGGGTGTTAAAGTGGCTAGAATTTGAGTAGTGTAGATAATGAGGCTGTGTAATTTGAAGGGAATTACAAAGGTGGGGAGAGATCAAGTCAAGGAGATATTTGAAAACGATGAGAATTTAAAATTGAGACATCGCTAACTGGGAACCAATGTAGGTCAGTGAGCACAGGGATAATGCATCAGTGGGACTTGATTTGAGTTAGGACATGGGCAGCAGAGTTTTGAATGGCTTGAGGTTTATTCAGTGTAGAATACAAGAGACCAGCAATGAGTATTGAAATAATCAAGTCAAGAGGTAACAAAGGCATTGTAAGCATTTCAACAAGAGATCATCTGAAGCAAGGGCTCCTTTTAATGAGGTTCCTCTACATTAAATTTGCCAGGGGGGAGTGGAAAAGGAACAGTAATGCTGGAACAGTGCAAAGTAATAAATCTTCATTATGATGTTTCACAACCCAGTCAGAGTTGGGAATCCAGCCATCACTGGAAGAGTTTAACAAAATTCATATTTATGTTTCCTTTGGAATATCCTTCAAGATGGATTTTCACGATAACTACCAATTAAGCTGATTAAATGAGTGTATTCCTAAAATTTATGATATAAAGTTTGTTTTTTATTGCACACAAATTCCTGACTTCAAGTAACTCGTGGGCTTGAGCAACTTTTGTGACAATATTCTTGAGCCTGCTTAACAATGCCAACTTGTATTTATATAGCACCTTTAACTTAGTAAAACATGCCAAGGTATTTTGCAGGAGCATAATCAGAGAAAAAATTGTCACCGAGATATTGAGAGGCATGGTCATGAAGTAGATTTAAAGAAGCATCTTTGAGGAAGTCAGAAAAATTGAGTGGTTTAGGGTGACAGATGCTGTCCGTATTATTAGGCTGTGTAGGGCCATGAGATTTCTAAAATTGGAATTGTTTCAATATTGTGCATATAAAATACTCCTTTTGTAATCATTCTGATATTTTATATAGAAATCCAATTATGTCTAGCTAGATCCTGTGTTCAGATTTCATGCTTATTTTGTCCAGAGTTTGAGACCCTAATTATTTTGTTTTATAAAGGCCCTGTGAAACATTTTTGGATCTTTGCTTCTTAAAGATGATATTAAAATTTACGTTATTGCCGTTGCTGCCTCAACTCCCATCTCACAATGATGTAATGATTTTCTTGCCCAGGACGGTAGGGAACCTCATTTCAATAGAGTTTAATATAATTAGTGGTTTCCTGCTATATTGTCCCCCAACATTTGGTTTCAGAAACAGGAACCAGGCCAGAGAGGCACAGGAAGTGGAGCCCTTGGGGAAGAAGGACTGTCTCGTTTGAAGAATGTTTTCTCCTTATTGATTTTGGGGTGGTGGGAGGTTCACTTTGTGCATGTTAATGGTGGTGGGGCACACTCTGAGAGAGGGACAGTTCCTGTGTTTTATATTGAAGGTCCCCTTTGGGATTGTCAGCTGCTGGCATTGTCTGGAACGGCCTATCAGCGTGATGGCAGCCATGCTGCCAGATTTGTTTCTGTATAGAACGTTGGATTACATGGAGAGGAAATGCAGCTGTGCAGCCTGCAAGCTGCACATCGGATTTTTTTGCCTCTGTCATTACTCTGTGCAGAGAATGGAAAATTCCACCCATTGTCACCAAAGCGGTGAAAATTAAAGGATCTGCCTTGCATATATTAAATATTTTATGAAGCAACTAGAAGAAAACACAAACTAATTACATGGACTATTGAGTAACTAGAGGACATAAATGAAATGCTAGGCCATAGAATTCACTCATTGCAGGACATGGCGATTCGGCCCATCGCATCTGCACAGATTCTCCAAAAGAGCATCCTACTCAGGCCTATCCAAGTAACTCTTTGCCATGGATAATCCACTTATCCTTGCACATTTTTGGACACTAAGGCGCATTTTGGGGTGGTCAATCCACCCAACTTGCACATCTTTGGACTGTGGGAAGAAACCAGTGCACATGGAGAAAACCCATTCAGAAACGGAGAGCGTGCAAACTTTACTCAGGCAGTCACCCAAGACCAGAATCAAACCCAGGTTTCTGGCACTGAGACAGCAGTGCTAACCACTGTGCCTCCATGTTGTTCTAACCACTAAAAGTACAAAGGAAGTGGTTCTAGGCAAAAGATTTTGAGCATCAGAAGATAGTTATGACATGAAACTTCTTGCCAGAAGCTGTGGCAAAAGCAGAATGCGTAATCCATTTCATAAAGGACATGAATAAAGATTTGAAAGTTAGGGAATGAGATTAATTGAATAACTTAAGTGAATTGGGTCAGCCAAAATGGGTAAAATGACCTCTCTTGGTGGTATAAAATTCTATCCTAATTTTGCCGTCTTTCTCTCTTGTGCAGAAACCTTCAACAACATTCTTCAAGCTCATTTCAAATCAAGTCCTGGCAAGGATCAGAACTCTGGACAGTGTGGTTTACGAATTACTTTGCATTCAAAGTCTTGATAAGCAGTGTTTATGTACCTGAAGAAACAGCACATCTGTTGACAGTAAAGTTGTTTTCATTTTCTGATGCTTTGCAAACTTGTGAAGACATCAAAATTAATTTGATGTGAAGGTAGTTGTATTATTCTTCAGAATAGGATCACCTAAACCATGGTGCAGAGCAGATGCACTGTTTAAATGGTTATGTACTGAATTTACAACTTAATATCTGTAGAATGCTGGATTCAAGAAAAAGGATTCAGAGAATTAGATGTGCCCCTTTTTAATTGGACACATTCTTTGCATCTGAATGATGACGCTCCCTCAAAGCAAAAATAAAATACTGTGGACGCTGCAAATCTGAAATAAAAAACAGAATATGCTAGAAAGCAGTAGATCTGGCAGCATTTGTGGGAGAGAAGTGGAGTAATGTATCAGATTGATAATCTTTTGTCAGAACTAAGAAAAAGTAAGAAATTCAATAAATTTTAAGGCAGGGAGTGGGGCTGAAGAACAAGCAACAGTCTCTAAAGGCAGGAGAGATTGAATAATGAAAGGGATGATAGTACAAAGTAAGGTTGTAATGGGAGCAAAGGTTATGATCTGAAATTATTGAACTCAAAAGTTGAGTCTGAGGGCCTATAAAATGCCTAATCAAAAGGTGAAATATGGTTTCTCAATTTGCAGCAAGCTCAGAACAATATCAGAGAACAAGACCAGAATGGGAGCAAAATGGAGAATTAGAATCGCAGGCAACTAGAAACTTGCGATCACACTTCAAGACTGAATGAAAGTGCACAAATTAATCTTTAATTTGCATCTGTAATGTAAAGGAGACCAAATTATGAGCAGCATATGTAGTATGATAAATTGAGGTACAGATAAATTCCTGTAACACCTAGAAGGACTGCTTAGGGCACTGCACAAGAGACCGATGAAGATAAAAGGGCAGATGTTGCATCCACTCTGTTTGCGTAAGAAAGTGCCATAGGAAGGGAAGAAACTGTTAGAGATGATCAAAGGGTGGAGCTAGCAGGTATACCATCAAGAACTATCCCTACTGAATGTTGGTAGGGGAAGCGAAGTTTGTGCTTGGTGGTGGCATCATGCTGCTGGTAGTGGAAACAGTAGAGGTTGGTGGAATGCAAGCCCTTTTTATTCTTTGGTTGGGAGACACCTTCCCCTACAACTCAGTAATGAATAAAGTACTCAACTTCTCGGTTGGGCTTAACTGGAAATTTTAAAGCCTGGAATCTCTGTAGCACCAACTGATTCAGAAGCTACCTTGGAGAAGGGGCCTCAAACACTCATTTTATTTTGGGAAAGGTCTTAATTGATCAGAGTTGTGAAAAGGAAACGTCTTTTTTTTGTTCTTCCCCAGTAACGGCAGGCAGTGTGCATCTGACCAGCTTTAGTAATCCAAGTACAGGCAAATATAGATGCTGTGTGGAGCAATTTTTGGGAAAGATTATTAAGGGAAGATTATAAATAATACTCTGAAGAAAGGCAAACACACAAAGTTGTTTCTTTGGAAAAATAAAGTTACCAAAACAATATTTAAAGTGATATTTAACAATATTTAATAATATCAGGTGAATGGTGTGAAATATAAATGGGGTACTGACAACTCATCAGTGTTTAATATTTTTCAGATTGTAAATTTTACTGGTCCAATGATACTCACCCCAGGTTGCTGGCACATCTTGTCACTACAGTTTAAAGCTGGGAAGACACCTATAACTTTAAACACGCATCTGCTAATCGTAACTGGGTCAGGAGTAACACTTGAGCTCCCATTGCGTCTCTGCTCAATTGTGCAGGTATATATTCAATTTTTGAGCATCTGTAAATCACTTAATCAGAATAGTCTGGCTGATTATAGAAACTGAAGAATTGCCACATTGGTGCAGTGAGCTGTATTCATCAGAGAAGGAATTTTTGGAATGGGAGGGATCTTCACCATGCCGCTAACTGCGCAGGTATCCAGTGAAGCTTGATATGGGCATTAATTGTCTGCATTGGAACATGTGCTATGCTCTAGCACCAGCATCCTTCATGTCGATAATAAAGTCATCCTTTAATGTGAAAAAAACAAAGTTTGGTAAATAAATGTTGAGGGCAGAAAATTCTAGTACAGAAGGCCCTTGTGCAAAACTGTTGCAATAAGTCTTTTTTGAAATCTGTTTTTATTTTGAGTAACCGTTTTGAGTATTTGTCAGAACTTGCACATCTGAAAGAAATGCTGCTGCAGGATTTTACAGATTAAAGATTAAAATGTAAGGTGTTGCTTAAGAAGAAAATCACCTGGATAAATAATTTAGTAGGATGGGCAAGACTTGGCAATTCCTATTTTCAATTTTAATTGCTTAAACTGTAGTAATAAAGAATATTGGACTATAGCCAAAATAAGCTTGCAGCATTTAGAAATTGAACAAATTATTTTAGAATTGTTAATTTGACAGTAATTTGAAGGGAACAAAAGAAGAAATTCAATCCATAATCCACATGATCTGAGATCATGGAGGTATTAAACATCTTGTAGCTGTGCATTTTTTTAGTTCCCCCTCCCCTTGCCCCATCCATTTTACTTTATCGCAAGTAGATGATTTCCTTGCTCAATTAGTGCTAACCTTCATGCATCACTTTTCTATAAATGTTCATAGAATCGCTACAGTGCAGAAGAAGACTATTCGTCCCGTCGAGTCTGCACCGAGTGCAATCCCACTTAGATCCTATTCCCATAACCCCTCATATTTACCCTGCTAATCACCCTGACAGTAGGCTTAATTTAGCATGTCCAAAAAACCCAACCTGCTCGTCTTTGGACTGTGGGAGGAAACCAGACACCCAGAGGAAACCCACACACACAAGTGGATAGGAAGTGCAAACTCCACATGGACAGTGACCTGAAACTGGAATTGAACCCGGGTCCCTGGCACTGTGAGGCAGCAGGGCTGGCCCCTATACGGCATAGTATTTTTTTTGAAGTTTTGAGTTTATTTACTTTATGATTTGGCATCTGCGATTAATATTGCATTTTCTTATATTTATTTTTGGAAAGAACTTGCATATTGCATTTAATTGCAAAGCTGTTCTGTTGTTACCAGTTAAATATTGGCCAGGTCATTGATCAAACTTTGTTGCTTTCTTAGTATAATTCCATGGATCTTCTGGGTTCACTCAGACAAGAAAGATGTTTGCTGTTAGATGGCACCCAGAAGGTGCAGCATTTTGCTTGGTACTACTCTGAAATTTAATCCTGTACCTAATTGTGGGATAAATCTTGGCTGGACTCTGGGGATTGCTCCCTCACTGTTCTTTGAGATAATGCTATGGGATATTTTACATCTGCCTGAGAGGCAGATGGGGGCCTCAGTTTTATGCCTGATCCAAAATGCCACACTTCCAATAGTGCATCCTACCCTGGAGTTTGATTTTTAAGCTCCGTTCCTAGAGTGTGGTGTTGCCACTGAGCCAATCTATTGGAAGATAGATTTCTCTTACATTGATAGAGCTTTGTTTGAAACATCATTGTAACCCTTTGGAAACCCTGCCTTTTGTTGCCTTATTTCTACTGTAGATTATTCTCCAACCCAATTTTTATATTGGGGTATGCGATCTCTTGCTTGTTAATAAGTAATAGCTATCCTCCCTGAATCGACGTAATGCTGGTATAGGGGCACTAGAAATGAAATCATGAAATATTGCTTTTAACATAGTTTTAGGCAGTATTCTTTATCTATTTCTTCAAATATACAATCTGCTAAAATAGTCTTGCCTTTTGTGAACAGGGGAATGTGTATTCTGATGCAATTCTACAGTGTGGTGTAAACTGTTATCTGGGGGAAAAAGGTAAGGACAATATTTTGGTTGTATATTTATGTTAATTTTGGGAGATGGAATCTGTGTAAACCAGTGATCTGATCGTTGAGGTCCATTTTGCTGGACTGTTCCCCTAAAAAAAAAATTACAATCTTTTTTGCCCCTCCTCTGTTCAAGGCACCAAAATCATTGACAGATCAGATCATATTTATTTTCTTCTGAATCTGTAGCCAGGCTGCTATCTTCTGGCAGTTGACTCTCCAAACTCCAAGCAAATAGACCATTGAAGATGTAGCAATTTGCTGTTCCAATTTACTTTCAATCTGTGTGAAGTTCTGCTGACAGATTGCCATAAACACTGCAGTGACTTAACAGTGAAATTCAGTGTTTCTACTAAGTCAGGAGGTAACATCCAAGTCGGAAGCCAGTGGACCACAGCTGTCTGAAATGTGATTGGAGAAGTCTAGAACAGTTGTAGAAAGGTGGGGCGGTGGGGGGGAGGGGAGGGAATTCGGACTGCAAGACATGACAGAATGATTTATTGGTTATTTTTTTAAAGCTGGCTTTGATCATTGTGATCTTGTGAGCACGGAGTGCTCCTTTGGAAATCAAAGCATATTTGGACCAATAGTTGTTTGTTGTGCTTATGCTTGGATTGGGGTTTTCACATCTGAAGTGGCATCAAAGCATTGTTTCTATGTGAAATTAAACTTGTAAAACCCAGGCAATGTATCTGAACTGCAGGTAGGAGGGTCAAACAGTGTGCATTCTCCACAAGTTCAGACGCCTCTTCTGCTCTCTGTATATTTTCTACTTTGATTAGATAATGAATAGTCAACTTGAATCATTTTTAAAATAACACTGCATTCTTCAAATTTAGAAGACAGTGCTTCAAGATGATAGGCTTTTAGCATATCTAACATACTATTAGCTTATCACACAAAACGGCTGTTAAAATATTGTATGATATATATTTGACAGGAAGCCTGTAATCTTTCTACCTCGTAAATAGGACATAATACAGCAAACCGCAGATTTGCAACACAATTGGTTCCTGGAAACCATGTTAAAAGTCAAAAAATTGTAAGTTGGAACAACTTTTCCCCATAGGGTCACTATTATAAATAGGGGATTGGTTCCTGAATCAAGGCTGGAAATCACTTATGGGCTTTATGGCAATATTAAATGCATTTAGCTCTTTGTTCATCAAGCTACTGAGGTGACTGTTGATGCCTCACACAAGTTCCTCAGTTACTGTAAAGTAGTGAAGTTTATTCATTAATCACAAGTAGGGCTTAACATTATCATTGCAATGAAGCCACTGTGAAATTCCCCTAGTTGCCACATTCTGGTGCCTGTTCGAGTCAATGCACATAACCAGCACATCTTTCAGACCGTGCGAGGAAACCGGAGCACCCGGAGGAAACCCATGCAGACGTGGGACAGAATGTGCAAATTCCACACTGACAGTAACCTAAGCTGGGAATTGTGGGGGCTATAATGAAGCCATTGACCTTGGTCAATGCTTGTGACTTACTGTGCGTCTAAGCATGTATGAAATACAAGTGTACAAGTGCATTAAAAATCACAATAGTTATGCCAAAAATGTTTAACAGAATGAAACACCTGTTTCCAATGTAATAAATATAGTTTAGCCTGTCCAGTTATGCAGATGGATGGCACAAAATGATGTCAGTGTGTACATATGAATGTGCTGGCCTGCGTTGTAAAGTTGGAAGCGACACTATAAAGTCAAAATCGGGCATTGATTTATAAACATAAATGCTGTTTGTTGTAATTCGAGTGTCGTTAAGTTGACGACTGCTTTATTTCATTTTGCCTTAAATGTTGAAGCATAATTATTTCTTTGACACAAATGGCAAGAAACCTCTCAGTACTGTCACCAACATTCAACTTTTATCTGGTACTTTCAAACATGACACTCTGTTTTCTTAAATTCATCCTTGTGTTTTTCAGCTGCTGTGCACTGGCATGATAGTCTTTCTCTGGAATCTGCATCCTGGAAGATAGATTCTGAACTGGGTTTGGATTTACGACTTAAGTGGCAGCAAATGAGAGAAAAAGGAGTGAACAGGTAAAACGAAGAGGTGGACATAATGTTTAAAAGTTAGAAGGCCTGGGTTTTGCGATACTCAGACTTTAAAACTATTCTTGTTGAGTCTCATTACTCCTCTGAGATTGACAGCAGTTTCTGGAGTCTGCCTGTACGTAACTAATTGGGGAAATCCAAAAGTTACTGCTAGTGTTTTGTGCTGTTGAAGTCAGTTAGAACTTATTGAGCTGATGTGATCTCACCCTTTTACACTAATGACCTTGCTGTTAAAAATCTTTGAATTATGATTCATTTCATTATTCCTGATGCTATTGTAAAATGTGACATTGTTTTTGTGTACAAAGGGATACAATTATTCAGTTTTACTGAAAAATTAGGGTATTCTGAGAGTATAATGAAATTCACTGAAGAGTTTTTGTATTCTGTAATATCACTGAGTTAGTAGTTCAGAAATACTTCACCCAATTTGACATGGAATTGCAAACAAAAACTGAGGGATTCTTTGATCATTAGTGTAGACCTAATTATTTTTAAATTTTAAGTGGAATGAAGAATATATGCAACTGTAAAGTGTTTGCAGGCAACTATCTATTTTATTTTTGTTCATGGATGTGGACATCACTGGTAAGGCCAGCATTTCTTGTCCAGCTCTAATTGTCCACTTAGTTCAGTTGTGTGGAGTGTGGTGCTTAATAACATCAATGGTGTATGCTCTATCCCTTACTGACTAAGGGGTCTTGGGGGTTTACCTCTTCTATTTGTGTTCTTGTGATATCATAACATCACTGAGCCATGATTTGCAACCCTCAGACAATGAAGGTGCTATGTGAAGAGAGAATTTTCTTTGAGAAGTTATTGCCTTGAACTGCTGTAATTCTTGTAGTATAGTTACATCCATAGTGCTCCTAGATGGAGTTCCACAATTTTGACCCAGTGTAACTGGGAGAGGAACTTGAAGGTGTTGCCATGTGCCTGCTGTTCTGCTCTTTGAGGTGGCAAAGGTCAGGAGTTTGAAAGGTGCTGTTGAAGAATATTGCTGAATTGCAGCAGTTCATCTTGTACATGGCATGCACTAATGCCACTGCATTTGATGGCAGAGGGAATGGATGTTTATGATGCTGGGTCAGTTGCCAATGAAGCAAGCTGCTTTGTCCTGGATAGTATTGAACATTCTAAGTGTTGCTGAAATAGTGATCTCCAGGAAATTATTCTGTCACATTCCTGACTTGTTCCTTATAAATAGTGGACCGGCTTTGTAGAGTCAAGAGGTGAGTTGGTCACTGCAGAATTCCCAGCCTTTGATTTGCTCTTGCAGCCACAGTATTTATATGGCTATAGTCCAGTTAAATCTCTGGTCACTGATGAACAGGATGTTCATGGGGGATTTGGCTGTGGTAATGCACTTGAAAGTCAAGGAGGTGGTTGCATTCTCTTTTGTTGGAGATGATCATTGCGTGTTACTTGCCACTTAGTAATCACACCTGAATGCTGTCCAATCTACTGCAAATGGATATGACTGCTTTGGTGTGTGAGTAACTACAGATGGAACTGTGCACTGTAATTATCAGACCTTATGATGGAGGGAAGACCATTAAATAAGCTGAAGATAGTGTCCCAGTGCTAACTATCTTGAGAAACTCCTGCAGCAAGAGATTACTCGTATCCTTTCTGCTAAATATAACTCCAGTCTGTGAAGAGTTTTTCCTTTGATTCCCATTGACATTAATTTTTCTTGGGACTCCTTGATTCTGTACTTGCTGAAATGCTCCTTTGATATCAAGGGCAGTCACTCTCACATCATCTCTGAAATTCAGATCTTTTGACCTTGTTTGGATCAAGGCAATAATAAGGCCTGAAGCTGAATGACCTTGGTGGAATCTAAACTGAGCATTGGTGAGCAGTTTATTGCTGAGTAAATGCCCCTTGATAACATTGTCAACAATGCCTTCCATCGCTTGCTGATGATCAAGTGTAGATTGATGGCTGGTATTTTTCCGGATTGGATTTGTCCTGCCTTTTGTAGAAAGGACATACTGGGGCAGATAGAAGCTAGTGTTGTAATTGTGCTGGAATATTTTGTCTCGGTGCATAGTTAGTTCTGCAGCATAATTAGTCACTGCAAGTGATGTGTTAGCAGGGTCCATTTGGTATACGTGGTCTCTTCAGTCTTTATATTGTGTGGACAGAATCCAATTGACTGGAATCTATGGTGGTGGGAACCTCAGGAGGAGGCTGATGTGAGTCATTCATTCATTTGGCATTTCTGGCTGAAAATGGTTGAAAACCTTTGCTAGATGACCCATCATTAGAAGAGCCTCACCCTCCTCCAGATAATGGTTTAATTGCCATCTACCATTCATGGCTGGATGAGCTTTGTTTGTGGGATCGCTCAACTCTATCCATAATTGAGTTGAGGATCGGTTGAGGGAAATAAGGATTACGAGGAAAGAGGTGTTGGGGCTGTTAGGCAGCTTAAAGACATATAAAGCTCCGGGACCTGATGGCATTTACCCCAGGCTGCTAAGGGAGTTGAGGGAAGACTTGGCTGGGCCTCTGACGCAAATCTTTGTCTCTTCCCTGGACACAGGTGAGGTCCCAGAGGACTGGAGGATAGCAAACGTAGTACCGTTGTTTAAAAAAGGTCAGAGGGATCACCCAGGGAACTATAGGCCGGTGAGCTTGACTTCAGTTATAGGTAAGCTAATGGAGAGGATCCTTAGGGACAGGATGTATGAGCATCTGGAGCGCTGCGATCTGATCAGGGATACGCAGCATGGCTTCGTCAAGGGGAAGTCTTGTCTTACAAATCTAGTGGAATTTTTTGAAGAAGTGACAAAAACAGTTGATGAAGGACAGGCTGTTGATGTCGTCTACATGGATTTCAGTAAGGCGTTTGACAAGGTTCCTCATGGTAGACTGATAGAGAAGGTGAAGGCGCATGGGATACAGGGTCGGGTATGTAGATGGGTCGAGAACTGGCTCGGGAGGAGGAGACAGAGGGTAGTAGTGGAAGGCTCTTTTTCCGGCTGGAAGCCTGTCACTAGTGGAGTGCCACAAGGCTCAGTACTAGGTCCTCTTCTATTTGTGGTCTACATAAACGACTTGGAAGTAGGGGTAGGTGGTGAGATCAGCAAATTTGCTGATGACACCAAGATGCTTGGATTGGCGGGTACAGAAGAGCAGTGTCAGGCAATACAACAGGACATAGACAGGTTGGTAGACTGGGCAGATAGATGGCAAATGGAATTTAATCCGGATAAATGCGAGGTGATGCATTTTGGCCGGAAAAATGTAGAAGAGAGTTATAGGATAAAAGGTAAAACTATACGGAGCATAGAGACGCAGAGAGACTTGGGGGTGCAGGTTCACAAGTCTCTGAAGGTGTCCTCACAGGTGGAGAAGGTGATAAAGAAGGCGTATAGTATGTTAGCTTTCATAGAAAAGGGTATAGAATACAAGAGTAGGAGTTTGATGTTGCAGTTGTATAGAACTTTGGTTAGGCCTCACTTGGAATACTGCGTCCAGTTCTGGTCGCCGTACTATCGGAAGGATGTGGAGTCCTTGGAGAGAGTGCAGAGGAGGTTTACCAGGATGCTGCCTGGTATGGAAGGACTGTCTTATGAGGAACGATTAAATAGACTGGGGTTGCTTTCCCTTGAAAGACGTCGGCTTAGAGGGGATCTCATAGAGGTGTATAAGATTATAAGGGGTATAGATAGAGTAAATGGAGGTAAACTTTTTCCACCTTTAGAAATGGATAGGACGAGGGGTCATGGCCATAGGGTGAGGGGGGCTATGTATAGGACGAATATTAGAGGGCAGTTTTTCACACAAAGGGTAGTGGGGGTGTGGAATGCACTGCCGAGTAAGGTGGTGGGAGCAGGCACGCTGGGGCTGTTTAAGGGTCTCTTGGACAGCCACATGAGCGGTATGCAGATAGAGGGATATAGTAGGACTGTTTAACTACGGCTTTTTCCACAGGTAATTCGGTCCATACTTGACCAACATTGAGCATGCATTCGGCAGGTGGTGCGGGTACAGCTCTTGGATGTTGATTCATGGGTTGCCTGGTACCTCATGTCGTAAATGAGTGCTTTATGTGGACCATCTGAAGGGCACCATGACAGCTCAGAGACTATCGATGTGGCTGTGCAGACACTTGGAATTGGGCCGGTGTCTGCGGGAGTTTGCGCGTTCTCCCCGTGGTTGCGTGGGTTTTCTCCGGGCACTCCGGTTTCCTCCCACAACCCAAAAATTCGCTCTTAGGCTGATTGGGAAACAAATTGTCCCTATAGTGAGAATTTTCCATATTAGGAATAATATATATATTATATAGGAATAATATAATAGGATAATGGATTTGCTACTATATAGTTATGACGGCGGCGCGGGCTCGTTGGGCCGAAGGGCCTGTTTCCCGTGCTGTGTTGCTCTTTAATCTTAAAAAAAAATAATGTGTTTGTTGCCTGTGTACTGTAGCTTCAGTGGGTTGGCACTTCATTTTAGGTATATCTCCTGTCACTGCTAGAATATTTTCAATGACTTTGAATTTATGTACAGCAAATAAATTAACAACCCATCACTCTGTATTTAAAAGAAGTCAAATAAACTGAATGTTTTAGTGAAATAACGTGTGGTATTCATAGCTGATTTGGTTTGGTAAACATGAATCACCTGTAAATGACAGATGTACACCCAACAACATTAGCTTTGTGGAGTTAGTTAAAAATCGTGTAATTAAATGAAGTTTCTTTTTTCACTTTGATATCCATTTGATCATATCCATCGATATGAATTCAGCCCTACCAAAAAATATTACCACCCTGAAGAAGACCATTTTGAATGCCTCAGAATTATGTATTATTTTAAGCCACCACCACACTGGCTGAGATTTGGATTGCAGAAAATACCTTTAGCTTTGCATTTACCAGAAAATTTTACTTGCGCTTATCAAGCTGACTAATTTAAACCTGTATCTCATCCATTCCTACATGAGGTTTTGGCCGTTGTTCTCGGGAACTTTGATCATTTTTCCATAAAACCTATAAAACAATCACTGTGATCAATAATGTATGTAATTGTGCCTGTTGTCGTCAGGAACTAGAATTTCTGTTTTAATCAGATATTAGTTTCGTGGAAATCTGAAGTACTGTCCAGATTTTATTATTACCAAAACCTTAATTTTTCTTTGTACATTTAACCCAATTTTGACTCACCTGACTCATGATGTAAATGTAACACATTAGAGATATGACAATATTGGCACTGAACAAGTTGATCAAATATCAAAGATTTATTTATTTTTTTCGTGTGATGAGTATGTCTGGCAAGACGAGCATTTATTGCCCATTCTTAATTGTACAGTGTTGGTAAATCCACAGCTCTGCCCAGAAGTGTGTTAAGTCAGGTCTTGATCCAGTGACGACGAAGAAGCAGTAATTTAGTTTCAAGATTGAATAATAACCACTTGCATATGGTGGTCTTATTCTTTTAGGTGGTAGAGGTTGTGGGTTTGGAAAGTGCTGTCAGAGGAGCCTTGATGATTTGCTGTGGTGCATTTTGTAGATATACGCTGCATCTACTATTGACTATAGTGGAGAGGAGTGAATTTTAAAGGTTAATATGGGATGTCAATCAAGCAGGCTGCTTTGCCGTGGATGGTGTTCTGCTTATTGAGTGTTGTTGGAATGCACTCATCCAAGCAAGTGGAGAGATTTCCATTCAGGGTGGTTACTTACTCTGCTGTTACATTACATCGTTCTATTTCTTAACAGCTAGAACTTTAAGGATTTGTAGCTGAAGCCCGCCAGCGCGTGGATCATCATTTATTGAATTGTTTTTATGTTGTAACTCAAATTTTTGGAACCAGATGTCTGTGAGACAGCACTAGGAATTAGATTTTCAAAGCCTAGTTGACAAACTTGTTAACTCTGCCTATTGCCAATAGATTTATTAAAAGAGGTGCTGGACTTGTGAATCTGAATCAAGGAGCAATGTAAACAGTTTCAAGGCATGGTTCTATAATATCCCCACATGTGTTTTATTCCAGTGCTGTGAAATCTAGTTTTTTTTGCTGCCTCCCACAGCATTTAGCTAACAACACTAATCACACTTGGGTATCGAATAGTTTCAAGTGTCAAGATTTGCAAATAGGGGATGTGCTGGCAAAACCTAATGTGGAAAATGGTGGCCTTTCTCTTAACTGACCATATTTAAGGCTGTTGCAGATGCCAGTACTTTCTAGTCAATATCTTTCCTTGAACTTCCATAAATTTGAGCTTATCCAGCTCATTTGCCTATAACCTGCGCTAGATGTGTTCACTCATTATTCCTGTGTTGGCTCCTGACTTGGCAACGTCTTGATTTTAGAGTTCTTATTCTCTCTATGGCCTGGCCCCTCTCAAAATCTAATCTCCTCTTGCCCTAAAACCACTCGAGGTATATGTGCTTCGTTAGTTTTGGCTGTTGCACATTTGTAGTTTTAACCATTCCACCGTTGGCAGCTGTCTCTTCAGTTAGCTAGACCCTGGGCTTTATTCATTCCTCCCTGAAGTTTGCACTCTTGCCCTCTTTAGTACCTATCACTGAGCAAGGTTTTGGTCATCTGTCAAGATATATCCTCATGTGGCTCAGTGTTAATTTTTGACAGATTACACTCCTGTGCTTTGGGACATTTTACCACTGCACTGAAGTTATATTAATACAGGTTGCTGACACTTGGAGCCACTGGTAAAATCTATCTATTTAAATGTTTGTGCTTCTCTAATGCAATTGCAACAACAGAACTGCACTGTTGACTCTATTCTCTCTCCACAGTGGCTCTCAGACTTGAGATTTTCCAGCATTTTCTGGTTGTGATTGAGGTTGAGATTACACGGAAGCACGTCAGCGCACAAACACACATGCAGGGAGACACCTATATTTATAATGGGAATAAGTAGTTTTCAGTTCTGACCAGTAGAAAGCATTGCACGCTACATTATGATGATGATCGTTTTTCAAAATCTGTCTGCTTGCTTTCAAATGACTGGCTCATGACTGCAAGTAATTCTCAGTTTGCAGTTATGGAAAAGCCCACACCTGCATGTTCGTTCGCAGTAACCTGTTATCAAATTCCTTGTGCATGTGCTTACTCTCCAACTCTTTTTTTTCAACTTCCATTGCTTGCCTCCCTAGCTTCTCTCTTGCTGTTCCGTTCCCCGTCTCTTTTAATGTAAACCTGCTGCCCCCACCTTTCCTTTTCTCTCTCTCTCTGTCTCATGCTCTGTTTCTCAACTCATCACTCCTTCACTCTGCCTCCTGCAATCATTCCCTCACACTCTAATCCCTCTAATTCTTGCTCTGTCCCCTTCAAGTTTCTTGCAATGTCTCCCTCTGTTCCAACCCACTTGCTCTTTCTTTGTCCCTCTTGTGGCCGTCCCGTTCTGTCGCCCCTCTATTAAGAGTTCAAGACGTCAGGTGAAAGTGACAGCCATTTGCATGAAGGCAGTATTTGGCATCATGAGCCCTTACAAATTTGAAGTCATTGACATTCGAGGAAATTCTATTGTTTGCTGTCAAAACCTAACAAAAAATGAAGTTGTTCTGTTTGTTGCATGTTAAACATCTGATTTCAAGTGTTGTGAGCATAGTGTCTTAGGCCCAAACATCCTTTAACTACTTCATCAATGACTTTTCCTTCATTATAAGAGCTGAGAATGGGATCTGTGATGTTAAGTACCATTTGCAACTCCTCAGATAGTGAAGCAGTCACTGGCCATCTGCAGTAAAACCTGGATTGTATTCAGCGTTGGGTTAATGATTAGGAAGTAATGTTCATGCTATGAAAGTGTCAGATAATGTCAACCTCGAGCAAGAGAGAATCTGTTCCTCAAATCTTGATTTGTAATTGCTGAGCCCCCTATCTTTAACATTTTGGAGCCATCATTGACCAGAATGAACTAGATCAGCCGTATAAATACTGTGGCCACGAGAGGAGATAAGAGCTTACGAATTCTGTAACAAGTAATTCACCTCTTGGTTCCCCAAAGCTTGTCCACCATCTATAAGGCATAAGTCAGGAGTGTGATGGAATATTCTCCTTCTCTGAATATATGCAGCTCCAATAACACTTGAGTAGCTTGATATTATCAAGGGTAAAGCAGCCTGTTTGATCAACACCCTATCCATCCCCTTTAAACATTCGCTCCCTCCAACATCCATCCATGATGGCCACTGCATGCATCATCTACAGGATGCACCGCAGCAACTCACCATGGCTCTTTCAACAGTACCGCCCAAACCCAAGACGTCTACCACTTGGACAAAAGTGCAGCAAGTGTGTAGAACTCCACCACATATGATTATGGGTGTTCCTGCACCCAAATGGACTGCAAGAAGTCAGCTCTGTACCACTTTCTCAAGGAGAAATTAGAGATGGGAACAATTGTTGGCCTCGCCAGTGGTCCTCATGGCTAGTAATGCTCATGTACCATGAAAAAAATAAAGAACAGCCCAGGATACTGCTTAACAAAAACCAGGCTCTGCTCTAAACTTTACTGAGCAGGGCAGAGTTGCAGCTACAGGTTTTTAGCATTTAAACGAGCTTTCTGCCTGCATGCAGTTGTTTGAAATATTGGAAAGCCTGTCAAGGATCTGCTGCACCATGTCTGAAAGTTTAAAAAAAATCCACTTCCAGTTTGTGTTTGCCTTTATAATTCTGTAATCTACCAAGTAATCTGGGGCCTTCGCAATGCTGTAATCTGTAGCCATGTTCCCTCTGGTCTGAAATTTCTCAGTTCAGTGGTCATGAACCTTCAACTGATAGTATTGAAACTTCAGAGAGGATTAAAAAAAAAGTTGAAAGGAAAAAAATCAGGAAAAACACTGTTGACATACACTTAATGGTTGATATTGAAGCTATTACGGCAACCATTAAAATCCAAATTTGTCTGTTGTGTGATTACCTATCAAGTTAAAGTGGTGGGTGGGATCATACAGGGTAGAAAGCTTCTGCTCTGATCTTAGCTTCGTATGTTCCATTTCTGCCAGATGAATAGTTTTCAAATCAGATACCAGCCATTTCAAATATGCCAGGGTATATCCAGAGTCAGCATATATATTAGTAAAGTTCACAAGTCAATCCAGGCATCTGCTAATCATGGAATCTCAAATATTTCAACATCTTGCACCTTCTGTGCCTGAATATTTTACTGGCTCTCTGATGGGGGCAGTTTATGACACTTTGTATGATTAATATCTTTATTAATCATTGTAGATATATTTAAATTTCATCTAACATTCTGGCTCCTGACATTTCTCAAACTGAATTCTCAGACCTAACAATTCTTTTTGTTGACTTACTCGTTTTGGTGATGTAGAAGTGAAAATCCTGATTGCAAAATATGAGAAGGAGAGAATGGAATGGACAATAAGCGCTCCACTGATTTTTGAAGCTCCTTTCACCCCATTTGAAATGTCTGGTATCTGAACAAAGATTAGCCGTTGTGCTTCAGTTTCTTAAAGCCAAGTTTGCTCATAAAGTATTTCTTGTTTTTGCCTGTTTGGCCATGAATGCCTAGCTTTGTATTCTGATGATTAGTTGTGTCTGTTCTGTTTCTTAATTTATTTACACACAAGAAAAATTTCAGGATAGTTGTGCACTACATTCTCTTCATATTCAGTATTGAGTTAAAATGAAATGTGCAGTACATTGTATATAATTTGTATTATATCATTGGGCAGAAGTAGATCTTTAGCCCCTGCCCTGTTCTTCCAGTTTTTCAAATGCTCATTGACTTGTACCTCAACCGGCATTTAATATCCAGTTGAACCAGATCACTTGATATTGTAGAACACTGTGCAGGATCCCTCTGCACTTGTTATGTCCTTGCAGGTTCTTTGCAAAAGTAATTCTGTTAATCTCAATCCTCACACTTTGCCATTGCCTCCATTTTTTTCCCACTTAAATTGCTTATCCAATTCTGTTTTGAAAGGCATTACTGTATCTGCCTGCAGCACGTTTTGAGGCACTGCATTCTAAATCTGAGCCACTTGCTGCATAAAAATATTTTGCTTCCTGTTGGTGTTGGTTTTTTTGCTAGTCCCAAGTTGGTGCTCTCAGGTTCTTGACCTGTCTACCAATGGAACAGTTTCTACCTATCAACTCTGTACAGATCCCTCATGATTTGAACAGCTCCATCAAATCTCTTCTCGAGTGTCTTCTCTAAAGAGAGCAACACCAGTTTGGGCACATTCCTCCAGTTAAGGCTAAGTTATAGTTATATCGGGTTCATCAGAACTTCCTGTGTTTTGTATTTTCTGCCTGTGTTTATAAAGTTCAAGATCCTGTATGTCCTTTTAACCACATTCTCAACCTACTCCATTAATGCGCATATATCTCCCAGGGCCTAGTTCTGTACTGCCTTTATAATTGTATCTTTTATACTGTCTTTCATCATTCTTCCTACCAAAATATACAATTTTCCACTTATTTACATTACATTTCAATGCCATTTGCGCTTCCATTTACCCGACCATCTTGTCTATGTCGCCTCGAAGTCTGCTGCTGTCCCCACCGCTCCCCCTGCTTTGTGTCAGTTGCAAATTTTAAAGTTGTGTATCCAAGTCTAGATCATTGATATAGATAATGAAAACCAGAGGTCCTAGAACCAATCCCTGGAGAACTTCATTGCATTTTTTCTCTAGTCCAGAAAGCAACCATTTACCTCTGCTCTATTTCCCAACACTTGGCCAACAATATATCTGTGTTGTCACTTTCCCTTTTATTCTTTGGACTTCAACTTTGCTGTCAAGTCTTATTATGTAGTACTTTTTCCACATACCTTTTGGGAGTTCATAAAGACCATACCATCAAGTTACCCATATCAGCCACCTCTTACCCCATCAAAAAACTGAATCAAGTTACTTAAACATGGTTTGCCTTTAACAAATCTATGCTGCTTTTGTCAAATTAATCTGCACTTGTCCAACTAACTGATGATTTTGTCTCAGATTATCATCTCTAAAAGCTTTCCCACCACCAACTTTAAACAACTGATCTGTGGTTGCTGTGTTTTTTTAAACAAATGTGTAACTTTTGTAATTTTCCAGTCTCCTGGCACAATCCTTGTATCTAAGTGGATTGGAAGATTTAAATGTAAAAAAATTTGAATGCTGGAAATCTGAAATAAAAACAAAATGTTGGATAAATTCAGCAAGTCTGGCAGCATCCATGGAAAGAAACTTAATTAATGTTTTGAATCTTAAGAAAGGCAGAAATATCAGAATTATATATTTAGAAAGGCAGGGAGGGGTTGGGCAGAATAGAAGAACAAGGATAGGTCAGGGCAGAGGAGAAATTGACAAATTTGTCATGGACAGAAGACAAATGGGGAGTGTTTATGGGCAATTAAGAGCTAAAGGAGAGAGATAACCTCCAAAAGGGAATTCTGTTAAATAATTGAAGGGAAAAATTCAAAATTTACCTGGTTATGGGGAGAGCAAGTACCGTGAAGGGATTAATTGGATAGCTCTTTTAAAAAGTCTCGGGATCATTTAACCAAATTTTGTGTTGTATCATTCTACGATTCTAACACTGAGACTATTTGTTTCCTTTCGGAATAGGCAGAGATTGATAGATGAACATCTTGGTCTGTGGCAGACAATCTCGCGATCATATTCATCTGACTTTATTTGGCCCCGTTTAACTCCTGACTTCTTAATGAGCTTCACTGCTACTGCTTCCCACAACACAACGGTAAGTCACTCTGAAAAGCATGTTAAGATGTGAAATTAACTTCAGACAGGAATGAATGTGTGGATTACCATTACCTCGTTTCATGATGGACTCTCACCGGTTTGGTCCATGTAAAGTTAAATCAGAAGTGTGTCACGATGAACTTATTTTTAATACCATTAGGATATTTCTAAAAATTGATTTTTTTGCCATTCAACAGTGTTTACTGACATCATTACAACTGATTTAGGGTAGCGTTGATTGAAATCATGTGTGGGAACTGAATTAATATAAACAACTGAAATAGCAAGACTATTGAAATCATCCTGCGTTACTCAAATAGTGTGCTTCCTCCATCCTGTTCTCTGCCTATCTATCTAGTCACTGTCACATATCTGCAGTGTTCATAGTAGCAATTATCTTTCTTCTCATTGGTTAAATGTGTAACTTTATTTGTCTTCAACTTCTATATTTCGAAAAATATTTGTCCCTTCGGTTTGCGGCAAAGAACATTCTTATGAATTATGAATCCTTGCAAACCATAGTCTCTTTCTCTGAAATAAACTAATCAGTGGGAGGTATTCTGAAATGTAATTTAACATGATGCAGAACCAGTTGATACTCTTGAAAGGCAGAGCTGTGTTTGAAAATGGAAATAGTCATGGATGACTAAAGCGATAAGAAGTAACAAAAATAAAAGAAATACCATATAAAAAATGGTGTTCTAACATTCTATCCAGCCACAGGCTCAGTACTTTTATTTTTGTAAAAAGTGACAAAACAAATAAGAATTTAAAAAAGGGTGAGAATGCAAAGAAACTTGCAAGAAATATCAAGATTAACCTGGTATAGAATTAGTCAAAAGCTGCTTAAAAATTAATAACAGTAACGTTATCAGTGAAAATACTGAATGACGTGACTGCAACACGAATGACTATTTTGTGTCAGTATTTACCATGGAAGACAAGGATCGCATACCAGACAGTGCAACAAAACTGATATTGAATCAAGGGTGCACACTCATCAAAATTAATATGTGAAAATGACAATAATGAAGAAAATCTTGGCACCACAGAGTGACATATACTCATAAGCTGGATCCCTTAACTCCCGTCTTCCAAAGGTTTCTTGTTTCAGGACCTATTCCTTTAGATTACAGTACTATGCATGTCTGCTGGTGACAGAGAGAAACAAATGAATTATAAACCAGTTAGCTTAACATCTATTGTCAGGAAATTGCAAGAGCCTACAAGTTAAGAGTGACAAAGACATACTGAACTGATCAGAGAGGTCATGTGTGATGAATCTGATTGAATTTTTGAAGAGATGATGAAAGTAGCACATAAGGGATTGTCTATTTATGTTATTAATATTGACTTTCCAATGGCATTTGATAAATTCCCTCAAAGAACTCAATGAGCTAAAGTTGAAGCTCACGCAAGGGTTATTATTGACCTGATTGGAAAATTGACTTGACAGAGTACAGGTAATTGGCAGGTGGAGCTCCAGCTAATGGAATGGAACTGAAAGTATTTTTCAAGGATTTGCATTGGGCCCTCAAAGATTCACCATATTTAATAATGAAATGATAAGATGGTCACAAATCCAAGTTTATTGGTGACATAAGATAGGTGGCATTGTAAGCAATATAGATTGAAAAAGCAAATTAAAGAGAGACAAAAACAAAAAATGCTGGAAGATCTCAGCAGGTCTGATGGCATCTGTAGAGAAAGAGTAGAGCAAGCAATGAAATTGTGATAAAGGGTTTTCCAGACTCAGTATCAGCTCTGTTATCTCTCTACAGATGCTGTCAGATTTGCTGAGTTTCTCCAGCATTTCCTATTTTTGTTTCAGATTCCAGCATCCACAGTAATTCTGCTTTAAATTAAGAGGAGATATGGTAGCTTAAGTCAATGTACAAATTGTGGCAAATGGATTTCAGTGAAAGCAAATATGAGGTCATCCCCTTTGGACCTGAAAAGGATATATCAGAATACTTACTAAATAGTGAATAACTTGGAGTAGTTGAGGTCCAAAGAGATTTTGAGGGACATGTACATAAATTATTAAAGTGTCACAGACAAGTTGAAAGTAAACCAAAAAGGCCTGTGGAATTCTAGCGGGCTAGACCACAGGGATGGAAGCTGTACTAGAGCTATATTAATCTCTGGTTAGACCATTGATGGAGTATGAGTAATTTGTATAGGAAAAATATTCTTGGAGAAAATACAACGTAACTTTACTAGAATGATATCTAGATTATAAGACTTAAATTATGAGGAATGATTACACAAACTAGGGTTATATTCCATACAATTTAGAAGATTAAGGGCTAAAGTTTTCCAGGTATTAAGGGTATCAAAGAGCAGATATAAAAAAATTTTTTTGCTGGTTGAAAAGTCTAATGAGGAGCATGGACTAAAAAAAGAACCACACTTTTCATGAGTGAAATTAGGAAAGAGTTTTGCAGTAAATAGTGATAGATCTTTGAGGTTAGTTAGGATGTTTGTTCCAATTATAATTGATGTTAGGTCAATTGTCTTAGACCTGAGATTGATAAATTTATGTTAACCAAAGGTAATGAAAGATATGCAGTTATCTTTGCAGCAGGGATAAACATTTTTTTTGAGGGGAAAAAAACTGCCTAACTTAATTTTGTCATGAACTTTTTTTGGTTTTTAAGGGCTCGTTTTACATTTTTACTAACTCCTATATTAGCTGACACAGTTGCAGTGCCTGGGTCTGCAGCAAAGAATTAGTTTGAAAATGAACAAATAAGAACTTGTATTTTAGATGTGTTTTAGATTGTACTTTAATCGTCAGGGTAAATATTAATTCTTTAAAGGAAAAATTTGTCAAAAGTAATTTTTAATTACGAAAAGTCAACTGTGAAATAAAAAATTCAAAATATAATTCTGTTGAATTACAAATTATAAATTGAGCTATTGATAAACTAAGGTCTTAGTACCTGTTGATCAAGAATTAAGAAGAATAGTTTGTTGCAGAATGTAAACAATCATTATTGTTAAATTCTCTTTATATGAAGCTGAATTTAAATTTTCAAAATGTACTGCAGAATTCTATGAATTGTCTTGATCAGGGAATGAGAGAAATGTATAAAACAGAGAATGTGTAAAAGCCATTTATAATAATTATTGAAATAATTAAAAGCTTAAAGCCCTGAGTGTAGAACTATAGCATAATTGAATTCTTAAGCAATCAGTGCCTTGGGAGGACATAGTTTGTACAACTAAAATGTATGTTGAAGTATTATTGCATGGACTACATGTTCAACAAATGCCTTGCATCTTAATCCAGTGTTCTTGGAACTTATTAAAAACATTAATCTCAGTATGATTTGCACTGAATATGAGTGTTTAATTTTGATGTAGTACTTTAACCCTTCACCTTTTAATGCCTCCTGTCATTATGAATTTTGATCAACCAAGCTCCACATGATTTAATTTCCCCATGGATCTCCGACTCTGCTTCTCTGGGTGATATCCAGCTTTTCTGGATTTATATAATAGAGGCATTCTCATTTACTTTATTTGGATGATCAGTATTTAAGGGAACACTCGGACAACAGGCAGAGATTTTCATTCTGATCTTGAATTCAACATCTTTGTATGTCTCTGCCCAATGCTTCACAATTCATACTCGCTTCTCACAAGTTTCTCTCATTCCGAATTCACCACTCTTCTTTACTTTCCTCCTTCCATTTAATTATCATTTTAGTGAGGCTTTACCTAATCTAACACCTACAATACTATTATGTTTGCGTTTAATACTTTCATCATTGGGGACACTCTCTACCTCCAGTTATAGGCTCCCTCCTTCCCATACTCCAATCTTAAATTCTGCCCCTGAGAGAGCAGAGGGAACCTGTGATTGGAGAAGCGAGAGCAGCAACCATGGAAGACTTGGAACCTGTAGTCCAAGTTCATGCTGCTGCTCACTGATTCTGTTTCCCACATGCATGCTACACCTTTGGAAAAATTCATCTATGGTATGAGAATGTCACTGGCAAGGCCAGACTTGATTGGCTATTGCTGATTGCCCTTAAGAAGCTGATGGCGAGCTTCGTTCTTAAACTACTGCTATCTATCTGGAGCAAGTGCATCTACTGCAGTGTTAGGAAGTGAGTTCTAGGGTTTCGATCTTGTGACAGTGATATACTTTCAAGTCAGGATGGTTTTTACTTTTTTTTAAGGTTCATGTTTTAGTGTCACAAATAAACTTCTGTTAACTCTGCAATGAAGTTACTGTGAAAATCTCCTAATTGCCATATTCCGGTACCTGTTCAGGTATACTGAGAGAAATTAGAATAGCCTATGTACTTAACCAGCATTTCTTTGAGACTCTGGGAGGAAGCTGGAGCACCCAGAGGAAACCTGTGTAGACATGGGGAGAAAGTGCAAACTCCGCACAGTGGCCCAATCCAGGAATCGAACCTGGGACCCTGGCATTGTGAGGCAGCAGTGCTAACCACTTTGACACTGTGCCACTCCATGGTGTGTGGCTTGGAGGGAAACTACCATATGGTGATGTTCCTATGCACCTACTGCTCTTGTCCTTCTAGATAGTAGAGATTCAGGGATTGGAAAGTACTGTTGAAGGAGCCTTGATGAGTTACTGCGGTGAATCTTGTAGATAGTACACACTCATCTCACTGGCCTGTGTGGAAGAAGTGAAAGTTTAAATTAGTGGATGCGGACTGATCAAATGGGCGGCATTGTCCTGGATAGTGTCAAGTTTTCTGAATGTTGTTGGACTAGGCAAGTGGAGAGTATTCCATCACATTCTGACTCATGCCTTGTAGATGGTAATCAGGCTTTGCAGAATCAGGTGGTGAGTTATCTACCTTAGAGTTCCCAGCACCTGACCTGCTCTCATAACAACTGCATTTATATGTCTGGTCCAGTTCAGTTTCCCCAGAATGTTAATAATGGTGCATTCAGTGATGCTGATGTCGTTAAATGTCAAGGTAGTGTCTTTGGAAGTGATCTTTACTTGGCACATGTAGCTTGAATGTTACTTGCCAATTATCAACCCAAGCCTAAACATTGCCCAGGTCTTGCTGCACATGGGCACTGACTACTTCAGTATCAGATGAGTTGCAAATGGTATTGAACATTGTGCAGTTATCAGCAAGGTCAATGATGAAGCAGCTGAAGAAGATTGAGCCTAGGACATGACCCTCAGATATTCCTGCAGCAGTGTTCTCGGACTGAGATGGCTGACTGTGGACAACCCACATTCATCTTCCATAATGATGACTTCAATCAGCAGAGAGTTATCGCCCTAGTTTTGTGTTAAATTAATTTTGCTTTGATGCCACATTCAGTTGATGTTATTTTGATGTCCAGGGCAGCCACTTACCTCTCCTGTTAGGATCAAAGATTAATGAGACCTAGAGTCAAATGATTGTTGCAGAATCAGATGTGAGCATCAATGAGCACCTTATTGCTGCATAAGTACCACTTGAATGTACTTCAGCAGCACTTTCCATCAGTTTTTGATAAAGAAGAGGGTAGTATTTGGCCTGTTTTTTGTGGTCAGTCATACCTGGGCAATTCTCCACATGGCTGAGTAGAGGCCAGCGTTTCAGCAGTACTGAAACAGCTTAGCTGTTGATGTGACTAATTTTGGAGCATAAGCCTTTAGTACAAGTGTAGTCAGGGCAAAAGCCTTGAAGGACGGTGGAGCAAATGTAGCTGCAAGCAAACTCTGAAGAAACCAGTAGCTAATTCTGCACCCCGAACACCATCTGTTGGAGCAGTTCCCAGCTACTGCTCTTGAAGTGAAAAATCTTTTCTCATAAGTGGTCTCAGATTTGTCATTTGTACTGTTAAACAGTTGTTTTCAACATTATTTTCATGCTGCACTGACCTCCCCTTGTAACCTCCTCTAAATAGCAAAGGTTCTGACAACATAGGGTCCCTGCTCTGCTATCAAAATTGCATTGCCCTTAAAAACAAAAGATTGCTATTTTGCATCCCAACAGTGCTGGGTCAATTTCAGTCATCACATGGACAAAAAAGTAGGAGGAAATGGGAGAACATTGCAGAACTGACAGTGTCTTTCTCCACTATTTTCCTGGCCCTTTCCCACTTCCAATCCTGCCTCAAATCCCTGCTAATGTTCCTCCTGATGCTTCACTTCTAGATTTGTCATTTTTGCCAGAAAGAAATTTCACTCTTAAAATTACTGACCTCTTGATTACCAATTGATCTTGCCAGCTGGTTTTTTTTTTTTAATCAGTGTGTCTGTGCATGTTTTTGCCTGTGTGTGCCTTGCTACCTGTTTGCTTATTGCGGGTCGCCATACCCATAGGACGTTGAGTGCTGAGTTTTTGAGGGGTCCTGTATATGCTTAGCCCTATTTGTTTCAGACTGTGCAAATACTTCATTTTAAGATATTTCTCCCTATGCATTAATTACATTTAAATACTAGAATGTAGGGGATTAACTAATTCTGCTAAGCAAAACAATTGTAGCTAACTTGACTACATGTAGAATTAGAAGGCATGATTGGTTATCTAAAAATTGACTGCATCCCTGAAGGGTAAACAGCATCTTTGACAATTGTTTTTCGAGATGGATTCAGCATGGGAAGACACTTCCAATAACGAGATGAGGGTTGAAATATATTTTGATTTTGTTCTGTTCAGACTAGCCGAGAAGCCTGTCTTTTTTTCCTTGTCTCATGTTAACTTTTAAAGTTCTTTTCAACAAAAGAAAACCATTTTAAAACTTATACGAATGCTGTCCTTTGTCTCTTCAAATAAATGAATGGACCCAACAGTTTTCATCAAATAATTGTATAATTTTAGGAACTTAAACTTTTTTAAAATTGTTAGTGTAATGTTGTGTTTTTTCATGTTTCAGGTGAAACACTTTATTTTGAGAAACCCATCAGATTTACCAGTTACAGTGCAGCTCATGCCAGTTGCTCACTATCCGAATCCAGAAGCTGTTTTAGGTCTTCTGAAGAATTGGTAAATAGCATTTTTTCTTTGTAACAGTGCTTCAACTAGAAAACCAGATGATTTGAATTGAACTAGATTGTCATCTTCCACTGCACCATTCAATGTTGTTCTCTACTATTCGTTCACATAAATATATTTAACAGGCTGAATAATGTGAAATATAAAAACCACTTATGCCACTTGGCATTTACCAACAAAGTTGGTGTTTCTTTGTTTTAAAGTTTCCATCTTTCTGTGGTCTTACCTCCTGCTGAAATTTTAGTTCCATGAAGTTGTTTTCCCTTTAGCTTCTCTCCCAAGGGCAATTTCCTGTATCACAGGCCTGGGCCATATTATTATGCGGTTTCATAACTAAGTTGATAGCTTCATGACTACTTTCCAACAGGAGTCACTGGATGACCAGGAGCAGAAACTCCAGTGCTTAATTTGTTTCATCCCTTCTGCAATGCAATTAAGCTGATTTGTTGGACCCCTGTTACTTACTAACTTTCTCTGCACTTAACTGATAACCAAAGATGAGATCACCTGCTCGCAGTGATTCAACAACATGCTGTGTTTGCCATCTCAGTTCTTGAGAGTTAATATTTGTCTTCAAACAAAACTTGAAACTGCCTTGACTTGTTATTTAAACTAGCTCAAAACAACGTGACAAAACCAATGCCTGTAAGTAGAGTCAGTGGTTTTTCAAGTATTCTGAAGTAGCAATTGATATTGTTTATTATTAACAATAATGTGGCAACAATACGGATAAACGGGGAAACAGAATTTTACATGCCCTGTCTCCTTAATATGAGCCTGTAATGGCAAGTAATTTTAACCAACAATTTTGTTTGAGTTTGGCAAGTAATTTAGTTGTGTTTTTTTTAAGGTACAAGCTAAGGAGACAAGATATTAGTATCACAGCAAACGAATTTAGATTGGTAAAGCTCCCTGGCAGTAAGGCAAGTTCAATTCCCTATATTTTCCTAATAAACAATTGGTGTGATAAATGCAGCATTGTGATGCAGAGTGTGGTAATTAAATGAATGAAGCATCTGTTCAGTATAACATTTAAGCTTCTTCCAT
Source organism: Sphyrna mokarran (assembly GCA_024679065.1). Taxonomy (NCBI): domain Eukaryota; kingdom Metazoa; phylum Chordata; class Chondrichthyes; order Carcharhiniformes; family Carcharhinidae; genus Sphyrna; species Sphyrna mokarran. Next base: position 128,196,556 of record JAGIQG010000001.1, on the reverse strand, counting down.
ACAAAAGTAAGTCATGGAAAAATCTTTCATGATCTATAATAAAGCTGCCTTAAAATTGGTTTCTCAGAGTGGATATGAACAAATAACCTGAAATTTGCAATGAATGTAAAAGTGAAGCTATTTGCACCAATACAGTGGAGGAAATCTGGCAACAATTTCTGGAGTTCAGTTAAATGTGGAATTGCTGGTAGAGATACGGTGTTCCACCACAGGCTGTGCTTTCATTCCTTACTGATGGATTCAGCACTGACATGACTGCAATGGCATGAACTTGTGGTAGTTGCCCCCTGGTACTGCACTAAACCAGTACAAAGTTAGGCCAGTGCATTCGTTAGAAAGTTGGGTTTTAACGGCATGGTAAATGCTCATTTGCTGGTGAACAACTTCTCTAGCCTTGAAAAATAATTTTACAAATGTAGAGTCTAATTCCCTCAGAAGAAAATTAGTGTTAAACAGTTTTTAAAAATGTTTATCTTTGTTCCGATGGTGGGTGATCACATGAAAAGTTAGCCCTGTTTCTCGTTCCATAGTAAGAAGTCTCGCAATACCAGGTTAAAGTCCAACAACTTTATTTGGTAGCAGACACCACTAGCTTTTGGAGCGCTGTTTCTTTGTCAGGTGAGTGGGAGTTCTTTCCACAAACAGAGCATATAAAGACACAAACTCAGTTTACAAAATAATGATTGGAATGCGAGTCTTTACAGCTAATCGAGGCTTAAGGGTACAGACAATGTGAGTGGAGAGAGCATTAAACACAGATTAAAGAGATGTCTATTGTCTCCAGAGAGGACAGTTAGTGAGATTTTGCAAGTCATGGGATTAAAGATAGTGTGACATGATCCTGATTGAGTTCTTGTGTGTGCAGAACTTGGATATCGGTTTCTGCTCAGCATCTCTGCGCTGTCATGTATCGGGAAGGATGCCTTGGAGAACGCTTACCCAAAGATCAGAGGCCGAATGCCTGTGACCGCTGAAGTGTTCCCCAACAGGAAGAGAACAGTCTTGCCTGATGATTGTCGGGCAGTGTTCATTCATCCAATGTCATAGCGTCTGCATGGCCTCCCCAGTGTACCATGCCTCGGGACATTCTTTCCTGCGCTGACCTCCTCAGAAGTCAAACACAGGACACGGTGGACAGGACACTTCTTCATCCAGTACTTCCCCAGAGCACAGAAGCTACGACATGTCCTCCGGAGCCTTCAACATTTCATTGATGAAGACGAATGTCTCGCCAAGGCCATCCCCATTTCTTGCCTTCAAACAACAGCACAACCTCAAACAGACCATTGCCCACAGCAAACTACCCAGCTTTCGGGAGAACAGTGACTACGACACCACACAATCTTGCCACAGCAACCTCTGTAAGACCTGCCAGGTGATCGACATGGATACCATCATCTCATGTGAGAACATCATTCACCAGTTACATGATACATACTCTTGCAACTCGGCCAACGTCGTCTACTTGATATGCTGCAGGAAAGGATGTCGTGAGGCTTTGGTATTTTGGGGAGACCGTGCAGACGCTATGACATCGGATGAATGAACACTCCTCAACAATCACCAGGAAAGAGTATTCTCTTCCTGTTTGGGAACACTTTAGTGGTCATAGGCATTCAGCCTCTGATCTTCGGGTAAGCGGTCTCCAAGGTGGCCTTCACAGCACATGACAGCGAAGAGTCGCTGAACAGAGACTGATAGCCAAGTTCCGTACGCATGAGGACAACCTCAACTGAGATCTTGGGTTTATGTCACATTATCTGTAACCCCCACAACTTGTCTGGACTTGCAAAATCTCACTAACTGTCCTGTTTGGAGACAATACACATCTCTTTAACTTGTATTTAACGCTCTCTCCGCTCACATTGTTTATACCTTTTAAGACTTGATTAGCTGTGAAGACTCGTATTCCAATTATTATTCTATAAATTGAGTTTGTGTCTTTATATGCCCTGTTTGTGAAAAGAACTCCTACTCACCTGACGAAGGAGCAGCGCTCTGAAAGCCAGTGGCATTTGTTACCAAATAAACCTGTTGGACTTTAACCTGGTGTTTTGAGACTTCTTACTGTGTTTACCCCAATCCAACGCCAGCATATCCACATCATCTCTTTCCACAGACTTTGTTTCACCAGAGTATTTCCAGCATTTACTATTTTTATTACAGTGGCTTTTACTTCTACATTTGTCACTTTATCTCTCAATACTGTTTCCCGATATTCATTTCCTATCTGTAAATCATTTAAATCTAATTTACATTTCCTGTTTTGTACTTCTGCTTTGAACTCTGCATGTCTAAGTGAGCAAACTTGTTTGGTTGGTTGAAAAGCCTTTTTTGTTACTTGTCTGCTTCATACACACTACAGATCTGTAGAGTGTCCCATGCCTGGAAAGATGCTAGATTAGAGGAAATTTCCATTGACTAGTGCGCAGCTGTCAGGTGAATAGCAAGCACCATTTCTTCAATGTAAAATTCATGCCAGTGATTTGACCTCCAATTTTCTTTCCCCTCCTAAAGCATGACAGTGTTTACTTTTGTTTCCTTCTCTCTTCCTTCTTGCTTGCTAGTTAACGAAAGACCTGACGTGCATGAGAATCACCAATGTGAACCATTCACGTTTCAAATGCCTCAGCAAGTTTTCCTTAATTATTGTAGCATATTCAAAGATATATAATATAGATGACTGACAACTCCAATCACTAGTTTGATATGATGAATAGAATACTAATATACTTAAGTGAAGCAGACTCTTCCATCATGGCCTGGAAAAAAAGTAATTTTGTGATGTTTGTAATAAAATAGTGCACAGAGAGTTACAAACAGATGGAATTCAGCAACAGTCCAAGTGCTGGGATTCTTCAGTTGACTTTACAGCCTCGAGAAATGAGGAAGATTGGTGTTGAGTTCACACCAGTAAGCAACAGTCTAGTGACATCGCTCATATTGATAAGGTAAAATTTTTCCTATAGAAAAAAACTAAATACTTAATTTTGAGTGAATCACTGCAGACGCTTTAAGTATCTGTGGTAACGCTACATTGCACCATATTGTAAGTCTATCTCTTTCTAATGTGTTATGGTGTGGATAAGTTTGTAACAGGTTGCTCAATTCAGAGAGCATAAAATGCTGGTTAGAATTGTATTCTATCAGTGGAACCAAATATGATATAGCTGCTAGACTAACTGAGTGGAAATACAGACTGTGATTCTCCTATCGCAACCTGCAACTTTTCTGGCGTGTTGGTGTGCGATATGCATGTTGCTGGCTTTGTTCTGGGATTTGTGCACGTGCCAGGAAAGTGTGTACATCTCCCGGAGCCTGTGAACAATCACTGGTTAGACCACACTGGAAGGCAGGTAAGTAATTTGAATCTGTTTTGAATATATTTTAAATATGTTTTCAATGTAACTTACTGGTCCCGATTGAGTTTCCTATCCTGCCAGGAATACTTCATTCTGGTGGAGTTCAAACTAGCTCCCCACGTTTGGGGAACTAGCAGGAGACCCGCCGAAATGAAGGGGGGTGGTGCAATCGGGGACTCCCCAGGTAGTTAGACGGTAGCGGGGTAATGGGCCCTGGGCATGGACACCCTGGCAGTGCCAGTATGTGCCCCTTTGCACTGCCAAGGGACAGAGTACCCATGGCAAGAAGACTGACCTATCGTGGACAAGCCCTAGGGGCAATCAGCAGAAGCCTGTGGTTTAACGTGCTAGAAACTCTGCAGTTCCGGTCAGAGCCTTCAACTGCGCATAACAGCATAAAAAGCCAAAGAAAAGCTCCCTTTCCACATTGCTCCCAGGCTAGATAATGCCTCTCCCCTGCCTTCGCGGACATTGCCCTACCCACAACATAACTGAACCCCTTATCCTCTTGCTACCCAGACCAATTACAGATCTCCTCCTCCCCCTCAATCTGAGTCAGAGAGCCATGTGACCTGCCTCCCTTCCACTGCCCCCCTCCCCCTCACAGAGAGCCATCTGTCATCCCCCATCCCCACCAGAAAGCCATTTTCAGGCCTTGGCACTGGAGGAACCAGCACAGAGGAGGGCGCGGATCGCACTAATCACCTCACGCCCGACTTTACCGAATTTTCACAACCAAAAACAAGCGCAGCTTGATGGTAAAATTGGGCCATTGGTGTCAGTTCCTGAATTAAACAATGGTTTTTAGAGTTTTTCTATTTGTATGATGCGAGCGTTTGGTTTTTATTTTGAACGATTCAAAATTGCTGCTACATGAGATTATACTATTTGCTTTTAAAGGAACAATCTTACGATACTTGATGTGCTGACAGTGGAAGGTTTTGGGGCTAATGAAGTCCTGAAAGTGGGAGGGAAACTGCCCGGAGCAGCGGGCTCACTGCGATTTAAGGTGCCGGAATCCACACTAATGGAATGTAGAGACAGTAGGTATTCGAAGCAAGAGTTAAAATAAGTTTCAATTAAGCAGAGCCGAATGTTGCCATTTATTGTTCGGTTACTCATCCTGATGTCATAAAAGTCGCCTCTTTGAATCTGTTAGCCTGTTATAGCTTCTTGCACTATTAGTGTAATTCAACAGTGAAGCTTGTGTAGTTTAAGCCAAAATACTCTGACATATTCTTTGAACGCTTTTCTTTCATAAGTTGAACAAAGTTTGTTGGGGCTTGTTTCAGTTGTGGTTTATTATTCAAACTTAGATTTCTCCATATCCCAAAGTTTCCAATCGGGTCATTGGACTTTGTGATGATGTTTTTAACCTTCTGATAGTTGATACTCTCTGTTGGAAGTTAAAACTGAGAGGAGGTTTATAGAAGAGTCAGTATTTACATGGTGTGTATCAGTATTTGCCAAATGTTAACTGTATAGGAAAACTTGAAATCAGCTGGTTTCATTGATTCCTAACTGAGTAATCCCTGCTGTATTCTGTTTTGTAGCCAGCTTGTTACTATTATATGACTTGTTCCATGACTCCATATGCTCTGATTGAGATTAAACAAGCTGCTATTCATTAGCAGTTGATTGGATAGTCATAAATCGGGCATCGTTATCAATTAAAAGCATTGTGCATCTCAGAAAAAGAAGTAGACTTTGCCTTTACTTGATTGTAGAGTGCAAATGGCAGATAGAAGAAATGCGTAAATGAATTCCCCCACCCACTCCTCGCCATTGTCCCAATTTTAGATGACTTCTTTGGAGGTCTGGTTGTGGAAGTACAGTGGTTAGCGCTGCGGCCTCACAGTGCCAGGAATCTGGGTTCACTTTCTAGTTTGAGTCACTGTCTGTGCAGAGTTTGCATGTTCTCCCTGTGTCTATGTGGGTTTACCTGGGTGCTTTGGTTTTCTTCCACAGTCCAAAAGACATGCTACTTAAGTACATTGGCTATGCTAAATTCTCCCTCAATGTACCCAAACAGGTGCCGGAATGTGGCGACTACGGGATTTTCACAGTAACTTAATTACAGTGTTAATGTAAGCTTACTTGTAACATTAATAAATAAATTTTAAACTTCAGCAAGAGGAAGGAAGCGCTTCAAGAAGCGTGTCAAGGCAAGTTGTCTGGCACCAGTAGGCCTTTGTTTAATGTGTCACCTGAAGGATAGCATCGCTGACAATACAGTGCTCTTAAATTATCCACTCAAGTAGAAATTATGAAGGCTTTGGTCAAAATCTTCCAATGTTATGGGCTGATCAAACGACAGAAGGGTTGCCAATCTCGTGTTTGTTTTAAAAAAGGAAACTGGATGCACATATTACTGCAGGCCAATAAGGCCAATTGTGGTTGTGGAGAAACTTTTAGCGACAGCTATCCACGTAACCTGTGCACATTGGTATTTGGAATAAGTTTAGGTTAATATATGAAAGTCATATATTATTAAAGTCATATATCACTGATTTATTAAAGGCAAATTATGCTTGATTAAATTGAGTGAGTTTGTGTTCTTTGAAGTAACAAAGAGAATTAATGTTATTTATATTGACTTTCAAAAAGTGTTTGACAAAATACCACAGATTTGACTTGATCGCGAAATAAAAAGGATAGTGGGAACGTGGATACAAAATTAGCAAAGGAATGCATGGTAGAATAGTGATGAATGGTTGTTTTTCAAACTAGAGGGAATTAATTGTATGTTGGTGTTCCCAAGAATTGTTACTAGGACAGCTGTTCTTCTTTGTTGTATATTCATGATCTGGACTTGGGTAGACGGCATAATTTAAAAGTTTGCAGATGACCTAAAATTCAGAAATGTATTAAATAATGAGGAGGATGGTAACAAAGTTTAGGCAGGTGTAGATTGGCTAAATTCACAGGTACAAATCAGGTAAAATTTAGTGCAGAGACGTGTGAACTGATTCATTTGGAAGGAAAATAAGAAGAACTAATATAAACAAATGCAGTTTTAAAGGGGGAAGGGTGCAGGAACAGACACCTGGAGCTGTAGGTATGCAAACCTCTGCAGATAGCAGAGTAAATTGAAAGGAAGCTTATTTTAAAAAGATATAGGATCCTTGGCTTTATTAATAGAAGCACAGAATACAAAGGCAAAGAGGTAATACTAAATGTTTATGGATTGCTGGAGAAGCAGACTGGGAACCCAGAAGAAGCAATGATAACAGCGATAAGAAATATAAACTCCTGTTCCCAGTTGGCATAACTGCTGCCTTTTAAAGTCAGGGACCTGGGTTCATTTCCAGTCTTAGTTGACTATCTACATGGGTTTCCTCCAGGTGCTCCAGTTTCTTCGCACAGTCCAAAGATGTGCAGATTAGGTGGATTGGTTATGCTAAATTACTCCTTAGTGACACAAGATGTTAAGATTAGCGGGATAAATGTGTGGGACTACATGGATAGGGCAGGAGTGGGCCTGTGTAAGATGCTCTGTTGGTGAGTTAAATGGCTTCCTTCTACACTATAGGAATCTGTGATTCTGGCTGTCTATAATGACTTCTGAACCTACAACCTTCCCATTTAGGAATGCTACCATTGAGCTATAGTTAAGACTTGAGTGCTCATTTCATTAGACCCATGCCAATGAAATTTGATGGATGTATAACAGGAGAGCCTTGATACACAAGGTTCCCTTGTAGTAGGCTTTTGCCATGTTCAAAGAACATGGAGCAGTTCTGCTGCAACCCATTGGCTTTATGGAGAGCACAGAGGTCTTTTTATTCAACATTGAACATCAGCATGCCCACTATCACTTAACATCTCATGACAACTCTTAACAGATGTCATAAAAGCTCAAATGGCTTCCATCTTGGTTTTGGCAGACCAGAATTGACCTGAGCTTCTCAAATGTCATTTGGTGATGTTTGTCAGATATCTGAGAATACTGATGTTACTAAATTCTCTTGATTTCAGAGTCAAAAGGAAGTGAACTCAACTTGGCCATCAGAAAGAATTTTAAGGTTGAAAACATTGGACCACTGAAAGTCACAGTGATTTCGATGAGCATTAATGGATACAAATGTCAAGGATTTGGGTTTCAGATACTAAAATGTGAATCATTCGTACTGGAAGCTAATTCTTCACATGAGATCAGCATTGTGTAAGTACGAATGATGAACAAATGGGATTGCATTTTTTTTGGTTTATATCCAATTCAATACAATCGAAGTCCAATTCCAAGTCTCAGCAAGTGACCCATTCCTGATCCAAGCTGACAAGACAGCCTGGCCACTTCCTGTTTTGGAGTTGATCTACATGATCTAAGCTGATTGGTGCCGCCATTGCAACTCCAGAAAGGCTTGATCTCATTTGCCAAAAGGCCAAAATGCTGCTTTAAAAAGTTGATTCAAATGAAGTCTCAGTGTAACCTCATGACTTCAAACAAATGCGAGACAACAAAACTACACCTAATCTTAGCTTCAGGTGATAGTAGCAGAAGTCAGCAAACTGTGAATTAGGGAGTGTTTACCACTGTGTTTAAATAGCATGCTAAGTAACTCACTTTGTTGCTGTTTTAAGTGACTGAAGTACCCAGTTAATGATCAGCAGTACAATTGGCTGTTGGTGCTAAGACATTTGAAATGTCAGAAAACTGGATTAGATTTATTGCCTTTTCTAATTCTGTAAATAACATTCCGAATTAATTTCGGACTAATGGTATAAAAGTCTCCCATCTCAGATTTTTGGCTCCCGGATGCTTAAGAGAAAGTACCTGCATTCGTAGCAGCATCTATTATAGCCTCACCCAGTTCATCTTGCAGCTTACACAGTACAAATTGATTTAAAATGGAGAGAAATTCTGAACTCTAGTGCATATTTCATGATAGTGGGGTTATATTAGCTACCCTCCAATCTGTAGGAACTGTTCCAGAGTCTTGCAAAATGACCACCAATGCGCTCACTGTTTCTCGGGCCACTTTCTTGAGTACTCTAGGTAGACACTTTGGTGCCCTACTGGCTTCAGGAAAGTGGGTCCTATTGAGAGCCAAACCCTTGTCCTGGCTGGCTGTCTAGTTAAGTGCATAAGTGGCACTTAGATTGGTGAACCCTTCTGTAAAAGAAATGACTGTGGGCTCTTGCCAAACCCCATTGTCATTCAGTACTGCCCACAGAAAATTGGTGAATGTAATGCAGTTGATGTGAGCTTCTTAAAGGCAAGTTCCATGTTATCTTGCCAACAAAGTTGCAGCCCAAAGAATGAATTGGCAGCATGATGCAAAGTTGGCTGAGTGACCAGAAACTGAAAGTAGAGGTGAATAGGTGTGTTTTGGACTGGATCGAGGCAGTATAGAGTGAACCCCCTGGAGGTCATATTGACTTACTTTTCCTGACTTACATTTATGTTCTGTACTCTACTTGCTGACAGAAGGTATTAATAGTGATCTATGATATGGAGATGCTAGCATTGGAGTGGGATGGGTACAGTAAGAAGTCTCACAACACCAGGTTAAAGTCCAACAGATATATTTGATAGCACAAGCTTTCGGAGCACAATCCTTCTTCAGATGAGCGATGCAGAAGCAGTACTCCAAAAGTTTATGCTATCACGTAAACCTGGTGGACTTTAACCAGGTCTCACCTGGTGTTGTGAGACCTCTGACAGTAATCTAGGGAATAGGTTGAGTGCCTATGTTTTCAAATGTTGGAGGCAAATATGGCGGCTGGAAAAAAAATTTTAAAAGATGGTGAAAGATGAATGAGTTAAGTGGGCTATATATGTGGTGTAGTATTTAGTCCCACATATAGACCACGTTTAATTTGAAAATTAACTTGTTCAGTTTGGTCACGTTGCTTTATACGACTAAATTTCTGTCTCCTCTCTTCCCTGTCCAGGTTTACACCAGATTTTACCACTTCCTGGGTGATCCGTGAATTACAACTTCTAACTGCAAGAGGCTTGCAGTTTCAGTTCACTCTGAATGTGACTCTTCCACACCACTTGTTACCTCTTTGTGCGGACTTCGTGCCAGCGCTGAGTTGGGAGCAGCCATTCTGGATGATCGTCTGCCTTTTTAGCTGGTCAGAAATTTAGCAAGAAACTTGCGTATTCTTAATGTACAGTTTTAATATGGCAACAGTTATTATGATGTTACTGTTTTGTGTAATTGTTGCAAAGCAAACTTGTTTAAAGTACCCAATAAGTTAATTTGATGATCCTATATTTGTATTTAAATACTAAATGAAGTTTCTGACTGGAATCCAAGTATTGACTTTGTACGTTGATTACCTGACTCGTCACCTTGTTTTTCTCCCCGATGGAAAATTGATAGGTTTAAGAATTTACATTTCTAATTAAAGAGGATTTTCCCATTGTAGCCATTTATTTCAGGAATTATTTTTACCGATAGATTGCTTTCCAGTCCTGTCCCAAGTCTGTCATGCCAGGATTCATAAACATCAGGGCATATATTGTTTTTGTTTTTTTTCATTCATAGAACCCTACGGTACAGAAAGGGGCTATTCGGCTCATCAACCTGCACCAACCACAACCCCACACAGGCCCTATCCCTGTTGACCCTATGCATTTACCCTAGCTAGTTCCCCTGACACGAAGCAGTAATTTCCCGTGGCCAATCCACCTAACCTGCATATCTTTTGGACCATGGGAAGAAACCAGAGCACCCAGAGGAAACCCACACAGACATGGGGAGAACGTGCAAACTCCACAGTGGCCCAAGCCAGGAATCAAACCCAGGTCCTGTGAGGCAGCAGTGCTAACCATTGTGCCACTGTGTTGTCCTCCCTCGTGAGACATGGGCGTTGCTGGCTGGCCAGCACTTTTTACCCATCTCTAGTTATCCAAGAGCAGTTGAGATTCAGCCACATTGTTGTGGTTCTGGAGTCACATGTAGTCCAGACAACAGATTTCCTTTCCTAAAGGACATTAATGAACCGGTTGGGTTTTCCCAACAATTGACAGTGGTTTCATGATCATCAGTAGATGCTTCATTCCAGATTTATTTTTACTAAATTCAAAATACATCATCTGCCATGTTGGGACTTGAACCTAGGTCCCCAGAACGTTAGCTGAGTTTCTGGATTAATAATCTAGCAATAATGCCACCACGCCAACATCTCCCTAGTTTGGACTGGGATTTTTCGCAGCTGACAGGGGTTCCGCCATCAGGACCGAAAGGCGGTTGGGTGGTGATCCAACTTTAGGCTGTGGGATCCAGAGCTGGAATTTTTTGCCGCCAGGTCTGTCTTCAGTTAAAGACAACTTTTGGTAGCCTCCCCCCCCAGGAGTTGTCACTTGGCCAGTCTTCCCACCTTCAAGCATACCATCAAAATCCTGTAAATTTCCAGCCTCAGTCTTTAAAGCCACTTCCTGGCTCAGGGAGCCTCTGATATCTCAATAAGATATCTTGCTGAAAGTGTGTCACAATTTGCCAACAGTCTTTGGTAATTGTTTAAGAGTTTATTTTCATGCAGTCGATAAGTTTTCTTTTCATTCTGATCTTCAGCATAGACTTAAAAAAGGAGGATTTCTTACTTGTGTCGAGGTTCCTAGGCTCCTAGATTATGATTTGAGCTGCTATTTTATGTCATAAGGAAAATGGCTCCTATTCAAGCTATGACTTAACTTTAAGCAAGTGAATCTTTGCACTGTTTCCTTAAGAAATAGAATGACAGCAGCATTTCTGTTGAAGTTATGTGGTCATTAGATATTTTGAGGGTAAAACAGATGATAGTAGATGAGGTGCCCATTGTACACGGTGTTTGAAATTCCTGTCTGGACCTGAGTGGAAAGTAAAATCAGCTGGGCGCTAAAATGTTCCCCCTGACATTGCATTGTACTCCCTGATTTAATTTGCAATTTCCCCATTAAAATATTCTAGATTTTGCTAATTTTATAGTAATGTATTATCTCTAAATTGAAAATTTTTGATTTATTGTGCTATTCTTCTCAATGACCTGGAGAAATTATATGCAATTTTTGTTTTGTAGTTTGCTGCTGTTTTGTGTCATCATAATGGCCTATCAACGTGCTCACTACATTTTGACAGAATTTAGTCAATCTAGATCAAGACCGTACCATACCTCCTTGCTGCTCCAACAGGATAGAACCTCCATTAACACACTTGGTTCCACAACTTACAAGTAAGCTTTCAGTAATAACACATTTTCAACAAATATTAGTTACAGAAAAGAGCATTGTTTTTGCAGTGGTTCATATTTTGTTTGCCCATTTGGTTCACATCAGTAATCGTGTTGAAAATACACACTTAACTAAATATCAAATAGTATATATACTAGAAATAATGTTTAATTAACCACAAGCAAATCAATAATTTACATTCATTAAAAACAAACTTACTTTGCTATTACAACATCCATTAAAATTAGATTAATTCTCAATGATATAATTTTAATAGTTTCTATTTTATTGTCAGGTTAAGTAGAACTGGCTGTAAGGCTTACAGTGAAGGCAATAATTTGTCAGACAAGGGGAAAGGAAGAGGAGTTGTAGCAATGAGTGGACCCTCAGTACGAAACCAAAATACCTCAAAGCGGAGTCCTGTTAACTCAAACCATTGTACAAGAAAGCTCAAATATTGCAGCAAAAGTAAACTGAATACATCTACAAATGTTACTTGTGGGACCAGTGAAGAATGTCAGCAGACAAGTGGCGTGCCATTTTATTGTCCAAACGAACAGCAACCTCACACTGAGATTCCTCCGTATGTGAAGCTACATGATGAAAGTTATGGACCATTTGCAGGAGAGGATGTGGAAAAAATAGAGGAAATGGTACAAGAGTGTGAAATGAAGCCATTTTTTCTTGAAACTGAGCCTACTACTGATAATGAACTTGTGACCTGTGCACTGTCGGAGGAACAAAGTTCTGAGCCTCCTATCCCTGACATTAAAGAATTGAATCACTACGGATCTTTCCAAGCACACACTCTAGATGAAAGCCATGATCACCTGGTGTCAGAAGATAGCTTCAGGACTGATGAAACACAACTCACTTCATCCATTATTAAAGGTATTTTGATATTTTAAGGATTATTCAGAATGGCAAATAATTCTAATCAGTGTTTTAATATCTTCTTTTAATTGACAATGTTTCATGTTTCTGTGTTCCAGTATATGTTGAATAGATATAGTTTTTATAAGGCAGTAGCATAGTCAGCGTATTATGATGCTGTTGCAAGAAGAACACTAAATGAAATACTAGTCAAAACCTATTGCCTGAAATTACAGATTTTGTTTGGTGCTCCCTTTAAATTGATTTCACACTGGTGCCTGCCTTAGAATAAAGCAGGCCAAAAACACTTGTTCTATATAGTACTGAGCTGGAGAAAGCTGGTCATTGCTCTCCTAACTAGCATCCATATGTCTAAGAAATAAGTTGAGAACATGTTGCTGTGTCAGATCCATATAAAGATGCAAAGTAGTGGTTCCATTCCAGTTTATCCAATGGGCAATTAAACTCTCAGGAGGAGGAAGTCTCTCAATTGAATCCCTGTGCTGAGGTAACTGATTTCAACTCCAGCACTAATGTGGGTTCTGCACTCGACTTGAGTCTCTAAATTTGGGAAAGGAAATTATTGGGGGGGTTCCTTTTTTGTTATTCAGTGATTCTATCTGGAGATTTATGAAGTGACAAGTGGGGACAGGATTGGATATACAGTCATACTTCAATGTACCCTTTTTCACATTCCCTCCATCTATTAGAAATTTTATGTTGTAAATAATAGCTATTTAGCTGAGTTAATGGAGAACTATTGGTTCTTGTGGATTCCTATCCAAAGAGAATGATGACTCTTTCAGGAATGGTGAATAAACTCTGGTATGAAGGGAGGCAATGAGAAGAGAACTAGCTTTAAATTTAAAAAAAAGAAATATTTTGTTAATTTGTTTTATTTATGTTGTAATTCTGATACTCAGATAAGCCACAACAAAGAACAATGGAGAAGATCAGTGAAAATCAGAAGACAGAAGAGCAGTTGTCCCATGAACTTCAAGAAAAGGCTGATGTGCCAGTCCTACAAAATGTACTGCCTTCATTTATAACAGAGCCTCTGTGCACAATTGAGGTACACACACTTTAATTTTGTATAGAACAGAAGCATACAAAAATAGTATTTTTAGGTGCATGCTTTCTGGTTTCTAACCTTTTTCATGGTTGCAACTGTCTGTAATGGTGTATCTTTAAGAAAAAAGTCTCAGGTTGGGTGTTGGAAATCCTGGCGTAGGAATTCTTTGATCAAAGAAATAATTTTAGGAATGGGTCCAACAGCATGGCATACCACAAATTCTCCTGAAGCACCCATTGTGCTATTCATAGTATTCCAATTACATCATATGCTTTCTTTTAATTGTTGAAGCCTTATTGAACCTTTTGGCCTTGACTCAGTAATATGATGTGTGCCCCAAGTCAGAAGATTGTGGGTTCAAGTTCTGTTCCAAAGATTTGACACAAAATCTAGGTTGACAGTCCAATGAGTGCTCCCTTTAGTATGAGACATTAAACGGAGTTCTTCTCTACTTCTTCGCGTAGACATATAAGAACCCACAGCACTTGAGGGGGTGGGTTCTGCAGATGTTCTAGCCCATATTTATGTCTCAGCCAACACCAAAAAAAAACAAATGAACTGGTCATTTCATTATTGCTTTTGGGACCTAGCTTCTCACAAATTGTTCCACTTTCTGTACTATGACAGTGACTAAACTTCAAAAATATTTCACTAAAGCAGTTTGTCACTCTTTTAAGGTTGAAAATAATGATAAATGCAAGACCATTTGTTCCTCTTCTGCAGTAAGTGTATTGTATGCAGCTTTTGAGCACTGCTAGTGCTTCAGGCCCGCACATTGTGACACTATCCCATTGTGCAGTCTCACTGTTCCTTTAATGTACTTTACATTTATTTTTAATACTGAATTGAAATTTTGTTGAGTACTGTGCAAAGATATATTTTCTCTGGCAGCTCATACTAATAGCACAGGGCATGATGAAGTATAGCTTTGAAGGCCGTTAACTGGATTATCCTACAGAAATAAAATGGCACAATTTTGAGAGTTTTGATAAATTATAAAATGCTGAAACTATTTTATAATAAACTTTTCAATGTAATTGGTTAAAACACTTGACCTTATCAGCAAAAGTCATCAATGGACAGTATTAAGCAGAAAAGACAACAGGAGAAAAGTGAAGTTGCAATTCGTAATAAATGGAAAGGAAGAAAAGCTTGTGGGAAAAACAGGAATATTTCTGTACAGTAAGTATGAAATCTCTGAAGATATGTTTTAAGATATAATGTAAGTAAATATGTTTATGGGTGACATATTGTTAATTGTGTACAAGTAGAGCAGGTTGCTGTCAAAATATAGATTGTCATGTTTTTGCATTTTCTCTGAAAAGATATAGAAAATATATTTTAAGAATACATTTGCACTGGTTTAAGAGAGTAGGTCACATACTGTAAGTATTTTCAGAAAGTGGACAAAGGCTAAATATTGATACTTCTAAGCAAAAGATTGGAAGCAGTAGGGGAGTTGCCACAAAGGTATCCAGGGATAGATAACAATGATTCACATTGTAGGAGATGGAATATTCGTGATGTCCCTATTAAACGTTGGAAGCAGTGAGTTTCAAAGGGAGGTGATAGTCATGATTTAATTGGAGCTCATCTGACAAACTTCTGGAGATGGGGTGGGATCAAATATTGAACTTTAACAAATAAAATAAAGTATATAAACAGTCAAGTTTTTGTTGCAAGGCAGACTATAAAAGCACTCGGTTAAGTGTTGGGAAAGATTTTGAAGGTTGACAGATTGTTAGCAACAAAGAGCTAATATTCTCTACAGATAATGTAAAGGACTAAATCCATTAAAGCAAGATAACTTACATTAGGAAACTTTGCAACCTTATCATTTTATGTTATTTCATAAAGGCACTGAATCTGATCATGTTCTCTGTTTGCCTCCTGTAAAATAAAGCAATATAACTGTGTTATGACCAGATGCTTGTAGAATCCAGCTTCAGAGAGAGATTAAACAAATATACATTTGAAAGAACAAAGCTGGTCCAGAACATGTGGAATGCTATTTTTTGTACTCTAGGTTACACTATTGTACAAGTGAATATTAGGATTGTGCGAATTAACTCTCCTAAAACCAAAATGCTTGGACTGTTCAGAAGAATGCCTAATGCCATTGAATTTGAGAAGATATCTAGAGCTGTGCCAAATCTAAAACCATAGAAATTTACAAGATGGAAGGAGTCTATTTGGCCTAATGTGTCTGGCTCTGGAAATCCTAAATTAGTCCCACTGCTTTCTCTTTACAGCTTCCTCTGTGGGCGGCATGATAACACAGTGGATTGTCAGTAAGAAACCTGGTTTCAATTCCTGACTTGGATCACTGTCTATGTGGAGTTTGCACATTCTCCTCATGCCTGTGTGGGTTTTCTCCAGATGCCCCGATTTTCTCCCACAGTCCAAAGATGTGTGCGTTAGGTTGATTGGCCATGCTAAAATTGTCCCTTAGTGTCCTGAGATGTGTATGTTAGAGGGATTAGCAGGTAAATATGTAGAGATATAGGGGTAGGGCTTGGATGGGATTGTGGTTGGTGCGGACTTGATGGGCCAAATGGCCTGTTTCCACACTGTAGTGTGTTTGTGATTTCCATGAAATGGTTTCTGTCTCAGTCACTCATGTGAGAAGTTATTACATCAGAAAATTCCTGTGTCAAGAAATTGCTGCTAGTTCCTCTCCTTGCTAAGTAACAATTTTAGATTAATGACCCTTAATCACTTATTTGTCAGCCAGATGAAATTTCTTTCTCTGATGAAGAAATTTCTTTATTTTTAAAAAAACCTCTTAAAATTTCTGACATGGTAATAATAGATCGTTGCTGCATGTGCTCCATAACTTGAAAGTCAGTTCCATAATAGGATGCCTGAAATACACTACTTTTAGTATCTTAACTATTGTTTTATTGTAAGTTGATTGTTCTTTACCATATTGTTCTGTGCCCGTATTTTTGAAATCTAGAATTGCAGAGGAATATCTATTTGAACTTTCAAATCCCTTTACTTATCTAGATAGCTATCCAGATAACAAGGACAGACTCCTATTTATTGACTACAGCTCAGCTTTCAACACCATTATTCCCACAAAACTCCTCTCTAAACTCTGTGACCTGGGTTTTGGCACCACTGTTTGCAACTGGATCCTGAACTTCCTAACTCACAGACCACAATCAGTAAGGATAGGCAACAACAACATCTCTACAATCATCTTCAACATCGGTGTCCCATAAGATTGTGTTCTCAGACCCCTACTATACTACTTATACACTTATGACTGAGTGGCCAAATTCCCCTTCAATGTGCTTTTCATGTTTGTGGACGACACCACCACAGTGGATCAGATCTCAAACAGTGACGAGACAGAGTATAGGGATGAGATAGAGAATTTGGTGAACTGGTGTGGTAACAATAATCTCTCCCTCAATGTCAATAAATTTCAGGAATGTCATCAATTTCAGGAAGCATAAAGAAGAACATACCCCTGTCTACATCAATGGCGACGAAGTAGAAAGGGTTGAGTTTCCAGGTGTCCAGATCACCAACAACCTATTCTGGTCCCTCCATGCCGATACTATAGTTAAGAAAGCCCAGCAACATCTCTATTTTCTCAGAAGACTGAGGAAATTTGGCACGTAGGCTACGATTCTCACCAACTTCTACAGAGACATCATAGAAAGCATTCTTTCTGGTTGTATCACAACATGGTATGGCTCCTGCTCTGTCCAAGACCGCAAGGAACTACAAAAGGTCATGAATGTAGTTCAATCCATCGTGCAAAGCAGCCTCCCATCCATTGATTTTGTCTATATTTCCCACTGCCTCAGCAAAGCAGCCAGCATAATTAAGGACCCCATGCATCCTGGACATTCTCTTTTCCACCACCTTCCATCGGGAGAAGATACAAAAGTCTGAGGTCACGTACCAACCAACTCGAGAACAATTTCTTCCCTGCTGCTGTCAGACTTTTGAATGGACTTACCTTGCATTAAGTTGATCTTCTCTACACCCTAGTTATGACTGTAGCACTATATTCTGCATGTTCTTGTTTCCTCCTCTATGAATGGTATGCTTTGTCTGTCTAGCACGCAAGAAACAATACTTTTTACTATGCTAATACATTTTTAATAAATCAAATACATAAGAACATCTGCAAAAGGTGCAGGGGTAGACCATTTAGCTTTTTAGGCTGCTTCACCAATCAACAAGACATTGGTTGACCTTGTATCTTGACTCCATTTTCCCGTACTATCTCCATACCCCTTAGATGTGTGCGTACCCAAACTTTATTGACCTTTGCCTTAAATGTATTCAATATCTAGGCAGTTGATAACTCCTTGGGGTAGAGAATTCCGAACATTCTCAATCCGTTGCATGGATATTTCTCCCTCTCTCAGTTTAAAGCCATTTTTTCTTAATCTGACCATACTTGCAGGTGCATTCTTATGTTTGTGTGCCCTGTCGTTTTGTCACCTGCTCGTTGCCATCATTCATATTGTTACCATGTGCTAATGCCATGTTCTTTCTCTAATTTTCCAAATCCCCCTCACTTGAATCTTCTCCCACCTCCCCAATCACTATTTGATTGAAGGCCCTCTCTACAGCCCTAGATGTGGACCTCACTAGAACACTGGTCTCAGTGCGACTAGGGTGAAGAGCATCCCAATTGTACAGCATCTTCTTTCCTTAGTATTAATGACATTGCCTCATGAATTGAAATCCATTTTTCCTGCAGCAATCTTTGAGCCACACATGAAACTCTAACAATGCTGGTTTGCTCATGGCTTAGGTAGTAACCCCCCAACTCCTTCCCACCAACTCTCGACTATATTGTCCCCACCATCACCACATTCCTTCCCACTTGAATAGCCTGTTGTACCATGGTGTCAGATTATTTTGTTGACTTACTCTGCAGATTTTAGCTCTCATCTGCATAGGCAGCAGGAACTGTGAATCTGTTGGATTAGAGCAAAGGTTGAGGCTCTTGCAGCATTGTACCTGGGATCTCCTCATGTTTGCATTTACTCCGCTCACCCAGACTACTACCCAGATTTGTACCGCTAATTAACCTTAGTGTGACTGCCTCCTGAATCAATAGAAGTAACATCTTCTTGAT
Organism: Sphyrna mokarran; assembly: GCA_024679065.1. NCBI lineage: Eukaryota > Metazoa > Chordata > Chondrichthyes > Carcharhiniformes > Carcharhinidae > Sphyrna > Sphyrna mokarran. Next base: position 128,177,975 of record JAGIQG010000001.1, on the reverse strand, counting down.
GTCCTGAAAAATCTGTACCTTGGCTGAAGTTTATAGTATGTGGATTATAGACTATTAATGATTTTTTATTTCTAATCTTTAAAGAAAAAATCATTTTTAAAAGAATTTCTTTGTGGTTAGAATCTGTACTAAAAACTGGCTAAAGTTGTGACTGTTTTGCTAGATCAACTGAACAGACAGGTGATGTGCACAATGAGAGGAACTGCAATCGTAGACAAAAAGAGGATAGAATTCAAGACCGTTCCAGGAAGATGTGGCAATGTGGGAAAAAGGAAAATGCTAATGTCTATACAAAAGCTGAATTTTGTCTTAAAGAGGCAGAAAATGGTAATTGTGCTGATTGGATTGCATTTTATTTGTACCGTTTTCTTGAAATCCTAGCATGCTCAGCCAGCCTAACTTGATATACTTCACACTATAGTATACTATAATTGGAGGTATTTCCTATTTCTATATCTGTAGTTTAATGGCACAATTAATCTAAGCAATGTAAGTTTAAATATTAATCGCAGTAACTTTAGCTTGTAGATATCCTAATGTGCACAGGTAAACTATTGTTCCACCAGACAGTTTGTTTTAATTTTTAAATTAAGTCTGCTCCATGAGAGAAACTGCAAGCTTTAAATTTTCATGTATTAAAGTAACTGTTTTTGTTGACGTTCGCTTAACTGTTGTGCTGGGTCTTTGTTTAGGGCATTGTTGTCCAAACTGGAAGGTGATATTCGGGAAGGTACGTTCTGGTGAATATAGCTCTGATTCTGGCAGTTCTTCAGATAGTGTGAGAGCAAGCCGTGATAGCTGGGGGAGTTGGAGCAGCAGCAGTTCTGAGGGAGAAAAGGATCAAAGTATCAATGCCAAATTGCACTTAGCATCCTCGGCTGCACAGAGTAAGTACTTCAATATAAAGTCTTATCTGTAAATTATAATTCAAGATTGCATTAGATGATGAATTTTTGTTTATCAAACCTCTGTTCTCACCCAGTCTAAATGGTGGAAGGTTTATTTAGTTGTGAAATGAGTTTAGACAGTATTAACCTTGTTCGTAATCAGTAATGGCCAGCCACTCAAAATAGTCTCACTTTGGCACTAGTCACTTCATCAAGACATTTTCAAAGATGAATACTGTAGGGAATTGGATATGTTGGTGTAGTCGGTGATGCAGTTTGGAGATTGGGTTTAAAGACATCATGGTGACTTTAGCTCCATTTGCTTGATGGAAACTGGATGGGCAGTCAGCGAAAATCATCTAGAAACTTACCTTCCAACATACCAAAATGTCTCTGCCACTCTTCTGTCTTAGACTGCCCTCTTGAGCAGGCAGCCTGACCATCCAGCTAAAGGTGTTGGGATATTTTTAAATATGCAAATTGCAGTCAAGTGTCTTAATCAGGTCCTAAGTACACTTCCATTAGGATTATGAGTTGGAAGATGAAGTTAACAGGAAGAACAGCTGGGCCAAAAGAAATCTGATCAGATGTGATTTTTCTAAACTTGTCTAGTGGGGCCAGTAGGAACAGGAATGTTTCTCCAGTTCCTACAAGGAAAGTTTAGCCTTCCTTGCTTTTGATTCTTTCTCTCCCCAGAAATCTGCATATTTCAAGATCATACAGTGTTGCGGCACAGTGGTTACCATTGTGCCTCATAACTCCAGGGACCCGGGTAAGCTTCCCGGCTTGGGTCATTGTTTGTGTGGAGTCTGCACTCTCTCCCCATGTCTGTGTGGGTTTCCTCTGAGTGCTCTGGTTTCCTCACGCAGTCTAAAAGATGTGCTGGTAAGGTGCATTGGCCATGCTAAATTCCCCCTCAGTGCTCAGTGTGCTGAACTGGTGCCAGAGTGTGGCAACAAGGGGATTTTTACAGTAACTTCATTACAATGGTAATGTAAGCCTACTTGTGATATTAATAAATAAACTTATAACTTTATCTAAGCACCAGAGATTGTTTGTTTCCTTTGGTTGTGATGATTGGCTTTCCTGTGTCCAAAATTATGCTTGACCAATGGCTAGCAAACTGAGATAGGGCAGAAAGAGAAGAGGTGACAAACAAGTTAATAGAAGTGGACATGTCACTGGAGAATTAAAATCTCCATCTCAACAGCATCTTTTTTGCCACATATCTTGCACTCTCAATCCTGCTTCCTACATGTCCTGAATTTGACAGCATTGCCTTCTGCCTGAAGCCACAGCGGCAGATTTGTTGCTCTAATATCCTCAATTCTGGCCTCTGTCTTCTGTAAACCCTGATTTGTCCAGAATCATTGTATATGAGACCTGTGCTGTTCTGAAAACCCTTGAGGTATATTGGACCCACGTTCTTTTTGATCAAGTATTGGTCTTGCTAAATTGTTCCTTAGTGTCCCAAGATGTGTAGATTAGGGGATTATTGGGTTAAATACATGTGGTTATGAGGATCGGGCTTGTGTGGAATGTTCTGTCAGAGAATCAGTGTTGACTCAATGGGCTGATTGGACTCCTTCTATAATATAGGGATTCCACGATATTAACGTTAAAGTCTTTGTCATTAAACCTCTCCATTATTTCTCCCAGTCTATCTTTGCAATTTTCTCCAATCCTATATCATGTTCCAAATGTTTCATCCCTGTGGCTCCAGCCTTCTGTGTACTTTGACCACTTTACCTCACTACAGGTGATAGTGCCTTCATCTGCTTTGGCTCTATTTCTGGCATTCCCTTTTTAAATCCTTTGGTTTTTTTGTCTTCTCCGCCTTCCAAAATCTTCCAGCGGTGCATCTCTTTGATCTTCCAGGTACACCAACTAATCTTTCCCTTCCTGCTTCAGGACCTTAAATTTAACGCACTGTGGGATATTCTCATGTATTATTGATGCTTTATACAATTGGTTCTGAGTTTACACATATGGTGCAAAATCAATCTGGAGATTAATATAGTTTATCACTAAGCCAAAAAGTGCATTTTTATATACTGTGTTTTAAAATTTTAAACATTTGTTTTAGGGCAGAGGATTTTTCAGCAGGCTTCTCCACTTTATAGCCCAGCTTTTCAAGAACATCACAATCCAGGAAATAGAAGGTAATAATAAATATCCCTTTTATTAAAAAAATGTAAAATGCTGCTAGAATTGAGATTGCCTTTCTATTTTGTAAAAGGCTTGTTCATTTCAGCCAATCATCCAGTAATAATATACACCTAAGAGGAGATCCACAGGCCTCAACTCTCCAAGATAAAAGCCGTTGCCCTACCTTTGCTGCAGTTGCTGCAGGATTAAAGAAAAGTCCAGGTAAGAAGCAGATTCAAGGTTAGAATGCAAACAGTAATTTAGAATGGTGTATTGTTACTAAATACTTCTTGTCTTCTGAAAAGAAAAACATCTAATGGCATTTAACCCTTGAGAAAACTAAACAATAATTTTAAGGTTAAATATATATTGTACTGCATTTACATTGTATCGACATCACAAATATTTTAACAAGTTCTGACACATTATATTAGCCTTTCAATTATATAAGTATTTGGTTCTGTATGGAAATGCCATCCCTTAGAAGAAATGCACAAATTACCATGTAAGATCATGGAGTTGATTTTAACCTGCTGAAATGCATATAAATGAGGCAGCATCATCCCAAAATACAATCAACAGATTTCCTGCCCTGTTAATTCTGAAAGTTACTCTTCTGTGATGTTTGCAGTTTTATTGCTGCATGGCAGAAGCATCTGCCTGTCTCAGATGGTAGGCTTCTCTTTACCACACAATTTGGGATCCTGTAAATTGCATAGGTTTCTGACTGCCTTTCTAGGGGAGAACCATGTACTGCATGTTGTTTCACCAATGTTATAATCTGGAAAGTTGTTCTTCAGATTTGTGGATACAAGAGTGTTTTGCTAAACTCTGCAAAACTATTATGGGCTAATGCCTAAATTATGAGATTTAATTTCTTGGACTGTTGGCCATATCAGATGCTTGTTAACTAATTTTCATCTTTATTGCATCACTTTTTTCTCCCACTTCTTGCAACAGAATATTGGTATGCAAACATTTTTGAAGTATCAGCATAGTCTGTCTTTTGAATTTACAAGATTTAATTATAAGCAACTGAGAAATACCGTGATTGAAAAAAACTTGATATTTGTCTAGCCAAGATGACTGAAGACATTTTTTTTCAAATTTCTTGCTTCCCTTGCAATGATTGTAACCATTAAACATAGTATATGATTTATATGATTATAAATTACTTCTCTATATAAACTTCTGATAACACTTATATTTTCAATCAGTGTCTATGCTGTAATTTCTTTCTTTTTAATTTTGAATAATCTAAGCCATGCTGAGAATTGGTATTTAATTCAGTCTAGGTTTTTGATATCAATTAGAAAGATCTTTTAAGTAGAAACACCTAGTTCATGAAGTAATAATTAAGAGGCTGCCTTGATTAAGAAATTATCCCCTTATTTTGGAAAATTATAAATGTCATTCAATTTTTCATGAAAAGATATAGAGAAACCAGGAAATTATAGACCTGTTATTCTAGAATGTGTTGTGAAGAAGTTATTAGAATCTATGACTATGGACACATTGGGCACTTGGCCAAATTTCAGTTGATTAGAGAGAGTGAATATGAATTTGTAAAGGAATGTCATATCTAATTAACCTAATGGAAATTTACAAAGAATTAACAAAGTAGCAGATGGGGAAATAACTACAAATGTACTTTATATGAATTTTTAAAAGGTATTGATGAGGCTGCAAATACAAGAGGGTTTCTTCTAAAATTAAGTTTCATGGAATTGAAGACAAATTATTAACCTGGTTTAAAATTTGTTTAGATAGCAGAAAACGGGAGAAATAATGGGTTAATACTCAAATTGAAAGGAATTTCCTCACAGATCAGTGATGAGGTTTTGACTGTTCACTCTTTTCATTAATGACTTGGATCACACAATCAAAAGCCCTTTATCTTTGTGCTAGCAAACTGAGGTAGACGGCATTCTAAATAGTGTAGATGAAAGCATAAAATTACAATGAATATCTGATCTTGGAAGGAGTGCTGCACCGATTCATCATAATGGTATGAGAGGCACAAGAAAAGATAAACAATCTGATATTGACAGTGGGGTTTAAGGACAAGGGAGGTATTCTGCCCATCTGTTTGTGTCATTTCTTTCAAAAAGCAATGCAGTTGGACCTATTTCCCTGCAATTTGTTTTTCCAAATATTTATCCAACTCGCTTTTGAAGGTCACTATTAAATCTGCATTGACCACCCCTATTTAGCAGCATATTCAGAATCTTAACCATGTTTCCTCTTGTTATATCGGTTTTTAAAGCAAGTCTGCTGTCTTGTTATTTTTTATTCGCATCAGTTAAACATACTATCAAATCCTCACCAGGCTTACCCTGCTTTAAGAGATAGCTATGATGTGGAGTTGCTGGCATTAGATTGGGGTAGACACAATAAGTAGTCTCACAACACCAGGTTAAGTCCAACAGGTTTATTATAAACCTGTTGGACTTTAACCTGGTGTTGAGACGACTTACCGTGTTTTAAAAAAGAGGAATAACTCTATTCACATATCTGTAATCCATCACCTAGCCTCGTAATCACAATCCCTTATCCTAAAAACCATTCCAGCAAATCTCTTCTGTACCCACTCCAAGCCTTAATGTCTTTCCTAAGGTTCGATGTCCAGAATTGGACAAACTACATTAGCTGGGTCTTTTACTCAGGTAAAAATAACTCTATGGCATTTGAGCTCTAATCTGCTGCTTATAATATTCAGGATCCTATATATTATTCACTCTTTTGTTAAGCTATTCAGCTGCCTCTGTTTTGTACACAAAGATTCCCAGGTTTCTGTCTTGCAACTCTAATATTAAACCATTTAGCTTGTTTGTGCCACTTCATTCTTCCAACCAAAATGTATCACCTGACATTGAAGTTCATCTGTATGCATATGCTTTCTCCACCAGCTTGTTAATTGTTCTCTTTATTGTCATCTTCGTTACTGTTTCCTTTACTGCATTTCCAAGTTTTGCACATCTTGATTTTGTGCCTGAACCCTCAAGTCCCAGAAATTAAGATTTAAATTTAAAATCAAAACCAGGCCATTCATTAGAGAAATCAGGAAACACAAAAACTGTTAGATTTATTGAACATTCCCACAAAGATTAGTTAATGCTAGTTCATAATTCATTTCAAATTTCAGATCAATAGATTTTTGCCAGCCAGGGATAGAATAAAGAAAGTTGGATCAAAATCAGCCATAACCTCTGAATAATGGACAAAGCTTGCAGTGCAGAATGGATGACACTGTTCCTAGTAATTGGATTGCTTGCTGCTGAAGAAAATCTGATCTTCAAAATTTGTATTTTTTTTGGCATTTATTTCAACAAGAATAATACGACTTTCTTTGATTTTGGCATTTACTCTCATCGTTGCTTGCATTTTCCAGGTCTTTACACAACAGTAAATGGGCAATGTTTAAAATCCATCCCTCCCACAAATGGTTTGGCATGCCATTCAGGAAATGGCACGCAGATCAGCCCACAGCCAAATGTTGCTGCTGATTACAGGTATGTTAGTTCTACAAGTAGCTATGACCAAAGAGTCGCAATATAACTTTTATTTTCTGTACCTTTAAGCATTTCTTTCGTAGTGATACTTCACCTCAGTCGTAACAAAAATACTTTGGAATTCTGAGAGTATTTTTAATGCGTTTGTTTCTTGAATTGAGCTATTAAGCATGAACACCACCATCACTCCCACCCCATTCCAGTTTTACTATCTCAAAATTAGTTGTGTTCACCCTGCATTTGATAACATTAGTATGAAATGCTGTCCATCATGTTTGCCGTTGTGCCTAGTATCCAGAAAATGTGAAGCAAGTTCCATCATGAGAAAGGCTGCCTTCAGTTTTTCAACCTAGCATACCAGCTGAGGATAATTTGTGTAGTATTTGAGTCGAAAATAGATAAATTATGGCACAATTGGAATTATTTTAAATTATTCTTAAAAAGATGCTTCTCTAGTTAGAGATTACTGTAATGTGAAATGTACAAGTATGCTTGTGGATTATTTTTTGGATTATTTAATTCCACATAATTTGCTATTATTATTCTTCATCCAAAATGACTCAAATTTCAACTCTTTAAAGCCTACTTCACTGGCTTGATAGGTCAGTGCATAACACCATAATAATTAGAAAACAATGGATAGTGCTTACCTGTACTCCAAATGTATGCTATTGGCAAGCCAGGCTCCCCAACTTGTAGAAGTATAGATCTGTAAGATTGCCCCCCATTAATTTATTTTTTTTGTCTATCTTCTCTGTTTATTTAATGTGTGGAAAATAATAACTTATTCTTTCACTGTAACTGGGTTCTGTTTACATATTTATGTTAAAATAAACATCTTGATTTCTTCTTTCATTGTCAACTAGTATAGTCTTGACTTTTAACTTAAGTTGTAATATGAGGTCTTTTGTTTTATTTGCCTTGTTACTTAAAAATAAACTTTTTCTATCATTTTAGTTCTATTTATTTGTAAATTGATACTTATGATATATTAATTTTTTTTTTAAAATTTGAAGCCATCTTTCCCGGATCACATTCAACAGTGATCATTGCAGCAATCTCTTCAACACATGTCATGAGAGTGATTTCTCCAGTGTTTCTGAAGGTAAAGTCTCTGCAGAACAACTTGATAAAATGCACATTATTCTTCGCTTATGGGAATGAAACTTGACTTGTGCCCAAAAGAATCAATTAGAGCAGATATCTTTATAGAGCACAGCATAGAGCATAGGACATTATAGCACAGTACAGGCCCTTCGGCCCTCAGTGTTGTGCCGAGCTATGTCCAATCCTAAGATCAAGTTATCCCACTCCCTATAATTCTGGTATGCTCCATGTGCCTATCCGATAACTGCTTGAAAGTTCCTAAAGTGTCCTGACTCCACCACCACAGCAGGTAGTCTATTCCACACCCCAACCGCTCTCTGAGTGAAGAATCTACCTCAGACATCCTTCCTATATTTCCCAACATGAACCTTATAGTTATGCCCCCCACTAACAACTACATCTACATCAATCCCTCTCATCATTTTATAAACCTCTGTTAAGTTGCCTGTCCTCCTCCTCCGCTCCAAAGAGAAAAGCCCCAGCTCCCTCAACCTTTCTTCATAAGACCTCCCCTCCAAACCAGGCAGAATCCTGGTAAATCTCCTCTGCGCTCTCTCCAATGCTCCCACGTCCTTTTTACAGTGAGGTGACCAGAACTGAACACAATATTCCAAATGTGCTCTCACCAACGTCCAGTATAGTTGCAGCATAACCCCATGGCTCTTAAACTCAAACCCCCCTGTTAATAAGCGCTAACACACTATAAAATCCTTCACAGTTCTATCCGCTTGAGTGGCAACCATCAGAGATCTGTGGATATGAACCCCAATATCTCTCTGTTCCTTCACCTTCCTTAGAACCCTGCTGTTGACCCTGTGATCAGCATTCAAGTTTATCCTACCAAAATGAATCACCTTACACTTATCAAGGTTAAATTCCATCTGCTACTTTTTGGCTGAGCTCTACATCTTATCAATGTCTCTTTGCAGCCTGTAAGAGCCCTCCACTTGATCCACTGCTCCACCAATCTTGGTGTCATCAGCAAATGGAACATTATGTTCCTATTATAAATTTCTAGCATACTACTTTAAACCCTTCATTCCTACTTATTAAATATTGTGTGCGTTGATGCTTGAATATAATTTTTAGGAGCATAGGAGTTTGGTCCAGAAAATTTATTTCTGTGAAATCATCCTTGGTTTCTTGCCATAACTTCGATTGTCTCACTGGAAATATAATTCTCACAATAGCTTTTCCTGATGAATTATTCCAGAATTTGATTTTGTTATATTTCTGACCATTAGTTGATGAAGGAAGAAATCAGAGTCAGTCTTGGGACAAGATTTTTTTTGGATGGTGGGGAAAGTGCTCCTGCTGGTACTGGCTGTCCTGCAGCCATTTAATGTTTCACAGGGAAATAATTAATTATGGGTAAGATTTCTGACTGATTTGGCAAAAATAAGCGATGGCCATTCCTGCAGCCAGTTTCCAAAGAAGAGAAGCAGTTGGAGGCCAGACTGAAGGCAAGTCTGGAGTAAATCTAAAAATCAGTATGCGCTGTGTTTATATTGGCAACTTGAGATAGATACGACTTGTAGAAGTATGCAGTCAAACTGTATATATGACTCTGAGGCTTAATGTATGAACTAATGCAGTCCATTAAAGCAAGAGCTTTGTCTTTGCCTTTCCTTTCTTCTTTCTCTTTTTCTAGCTACTAAAATAACCGTAATTGTTTTAACCTTAACAACATTTTAGCAAGTGGTGAATCATTTGCTTTATCAATTATTTAATGTATTGGAATATTGTTATTGTGTATAAATCAGAATATGGTTCTGTAACATTTGTGATCAGCAATTAATGGAAAAATCTAATCTTCCACACATCCATCATCAACAGTATTGCTTAAACTGTGGGTATGACACCCTTTCAAAAGATAATAACCAAAATGTATTTTTAAAATTCCTTCACAATAGGCAATCTGAATTTGTTTCATCCCTTTATTTGCACTGAGGGCCAGAATGCATCTTTTGCTGATTCAAGCAGTACTGGCACTTGGTCTACTCAGGAAACTCCCTCTAGCTGGAAACCTTCTAACTATATCAGCACTCCTGTAAGTTGTCTAACTTGTAATGAGAAGTTTTCTGTTTATGGAAATGCATAGTAAAATTAGTGTTGGTCATAATATATGTGGACATTATGTAGTTGGAAGCAAATTTGGAGTACAATTTAAATTCACACTATGTTCAGTTTAACTATAGCTGTACTGATTGAAATATTTTATTGTCAGGATGAGATATACTGTCTTTCAATACTGAGAATTCATTGGCTTTCAAAATTAGGATGTCTACACGCGCGCGCGCACACACACACACACACACACACACACATCTAAAAAAGGTTGAGTGCTATAAAATAGGGCGAGAGAAATGTTCAAACCAATAACATGTTTAATTTATTCCAGATAACATATAAAGAAACTTATATAATTCTTATAAATATATTTATAATTCTTTATAAATATATTTTTTGAATAGTTGGAAATACACAGTTATCTCACTGTCTCTCTCTTTTACCAGTCCTACCTCTCAGGAACAAGAAGTCTGTCCCCTATGTCTGGACTGTTTGGATCCATTTGGACCCCACAATGCGAGCCTTACCAAAGCTTCTTCACATCTGACAACTCAGTCTCGCATGCAGTGAATGAAAACCTGGAATCGACTTGTACCCCAGGGCTGACATCCAGTTTTGATCCTTTTGGCACTTACATGAACCTGCATATTTGGAATTCTTCCTCCAGTCGTGTTTGTAATTCTCAGCTCTCCAGTGACTCTGGTTATTATGGAGATATTTGAATTAGGTTTTTTTTTAAAATAAATGTGTGGATAGAAATGGTTAAAATCCTTTTAAGAGTATTTAGGTGACTTAAATCTTTTTTTATTTTTTTATTTTTCTGATTTTATACTGAGGAAATTGCACTTAATACAGAAAAATTATACTGCAAGATTTTTTTAATAAAACTTTTCCAAATAAAAGATCACAAAAAACAAACTGGTTTCTGACAAGTGCTTTTTTTCTACATGGCAAGGTTTGTCTCTAATTATTGTAGTCTTACTTCATATTACTTCATGATTGCCTGTCTTCATATTGCTATCCATTACGTTAGCTACCAAATGTAGCTAATTGAATTTTCTGATTGGAGTCATGGAATAATTTGTGACACAGAAGGAAGCTATTCAACAATCCAGTCAGTGATCCCTTGTTTTATTCCAATAATCCTGCAAGTTTATTTTCTTCAGATGTCCATCTGACTTCTTTTTGAAATCATTGCACCTGCTTCCAACACTCTCAGGCAGAGGAGGCTAGGCCATTACTACTTGCTGTGAAACAAGATTATTTCTCACATTTTGCCTACATCTCTTGCCCAAAACTTTAAATCTATATCTTCTCCCCCTTGTACCATTAGCTAATAGGAATAGTTTTTCCTTGTCTATTTATCCAAAATTGTCATCTTATACACCTCCAGCAAATCTCTCCTCAATCTCTCTGTTCCAAAGAGAACAAATCCAGTTCTCAAATGTAATCTTGCAGCTACAGTCCCCCATCTCTGAAACCATCCTGATAATCTCCTCTGCACCCTTACATCCATCTGGAAGTTTGGTGACCAGAACTGGATGCAATGCTATAGTTTTGGCCTGATCAGGGATACATAAATGTTTAGCATAACGTATCTCCTTTTTATATCAAATGTCTCTAATTGTGAAGCCTAAGATTCCAAATGCACCACTGGATGCCACTTTTCCTGCATATTCTTTAGAAATATGCCGTTAAGTCTCTTCTGTTTCTCCTTGTCTCTTCTGCCAAAATATCATTTTGATTTTCTCTATTAAATTTCATGTTACTTATCTATCCATTCTCATTGGCCTATGTGTCACTCCTCCAAGTTCAATATCACCAGAAAGTTTTGTAACTTTATTCCAATATCCAAGTCATTTGCAAATGGCACAGAAGTCAGTGATCTGAGATGAACTTTGGGAAACACCATTCTCTACCACTTTCCATAACCATTCACTAGGAATCACTGTTTTTCTCGTCATTTTTTAATCCTGTTTGACGCTGATTCTCCCATTCCATGAGCCTCAGTTTTGATGATTGAGCTTTTATATAGTACTTCATCAAGTGCTTAAAGACAACACACCATCACCTCACCTCCCCTGCCCTTCTTTCCATCCGTTTGAAGGCTGCACAGTTCATCATGACCTTAATATATGAGGGAAACTTTACACATCACCCTTCTTATTGACAGAAGTGGGAGCTTTGTCAGAAATGAATCAAGGCAAAAGAAAGCCTGTTTGATGTTGACTGCAAGTGTGCAAATTAAGGGAAAAAGTTTAGAAAAGGTCAATGATGATGTATCTATGCTGATGACATTTTGAATGGAAGCCTTATGATGGATGTACTTAAAACCAAATTGAAGTGGGATTGCATGTGGATATGGTGCATTTTTTTTATTTTTGTTCTGGATGCCTTGGAGAAACAGTTGTGTAAAAGTTTGAAACTTCTGATCAAAGACTATCCTTAAGGTGTTGATGTTAACCTCAGAGCAATAAAGTACTTCTGTGCATAAGGAGAATTATGTTGATATTTCAGCCACTAGGACCAGTACAAGTCATCATTCAAGATAAAGTTCAGGTGTCATTCCCAAATGTTGAAGAACTTTTCAGCAATTCTTGAAACTCATGATAACAAACTGCTCAAGTGAAATGTCATTTGTGCGATGAAAATCATGAACTGCAGACAATAATGCTGTAAGGGTAAAGTTGTATATTGGAGAATTGATGCAAAGAAGCACAGAGGATTACAAATAATGGATCTTTATTTACAAGAGTGTTCCTACGTGGCTGCTTCCTTCTGACATTTTCCCTCACTAGTGACCTGAGATGTCACTTTCAGTGAATATGTTAATAGATAGTGCTCAATGCAGCTACCAAGAATCAATATTAATACATGCTATTTCTTTTCCGTTTAAGTTGAACATCCCCAACAAATTCAAATAAGTGCAACATGGACAATAAATAGTAATCAATAATTTAAGTAGTCTGTGGATCATTGTCTTGGAACGGTTGATAGCAAACCTATGGCATCTTTGCATTGATTGTAACCTCTGCATGAATGTTGTCAGTGATTGGTTTGACAGGCGTTGATGTGACTAAAGTTGACTTTGATCTATAGGTGAGGTATATCTTTCATCAACAGTGCCTGTCGGTGTCAGGATTGCAAGAAGGTTCAGCTCAGGATTTTGTGCAGTTGAACTCAAATTTTCAAGTTCCATTTCGAGCGGATGGGTTCCCCCTGCAAACAGCTGGTCCACATGCTTCCTCCAAATGACATCAGCTCTGGTTGGGACCGTGTATAAGACAGGTCCAGTCTATACAAGGATTGTGGCAGAAATATCCTCCTGTGGAGTAATTTCTAGCCAAAACAACTCCTCCGTGGAGGAAGATGCAATATTTTGCTTTGCCCTCCTGTCGATCTGCCATTGTTATTGTTTGATTTATTTTCTGGAGGTTTCAGCAAGTCACTCTCCATCATTAATAATGCAGGAGAGGTTTTGATCATAGAATTCACAGTATTCTTATACATTAGTAGGAATTGATTAAAACATTTAACCAGCAAATCTTATTCCCTGGTTGCTCTCGATGTATGTTTCATGATTTGGATAAAACATTCTGCTAGTCTATTCGTTGGATGATAAGATGTAGACCTAATATGTTGAATACCTTTTTCTTTCAAGCAACATAAAATTTCTTGGAAGACAAATTGAGGTCTATTGTCATCTACCAATTGTTTAGGGAATTCAACCCTACTAAAGACTTCTCCTAACCTCTCAATGATCTTTTCCGATGAAGTAGATTTCATTATAATGACTATAATGTTCAGTCTGAGTGAACATTACCGTTACAAAGAACATAAGTCCCTCAAAGTCCTGCAAAGTCTACATGCATGTATTGCAAAGCCTCTTCTGGCCATTCTCATGCATGTTGTGGTACTAAAAGTAAACAATTTCTTATCTTCAGACATGAAGAACATGTTCCAGCTTTCTCTTCAATTTGATTATGAATGAAGCCCAATACATCACGCAAACCAGCCTGCCATCCCTTGACTTTGTCTGCACTTTCTGCTGCCTCAGCAAAGCAGCCAGCATAATTAAGGACCTTACATACCTTAGACGTTCTCTTCCACCTTCTGTCAAGAAAAAGATACAAAAGTCTGAGGTCATGTACCAACTGACTCAAAAACAGTTTCTTCCCTGCTGCTGTCAGACTTTTGAATGGATGTATCTTGCATCAAGTTGATCTTCCTCTACACCGTAGCTATACTATTAGCACTACATTCTACGCTCATTGGTTTCCTTCTCTATGGATGGTATATTTTGTCTGTATAGTGCGCAAGAAACAATACTTTTCACTGTATTAATACATGTTACAATTATAAATCAAAAACTGTTAGCTGATGAACTACTAGATCGAGTTAATTTGACCATCCATCCACATTAGAATTTAGATATAATTGTCAATATGTGATGATATAAATATATGCAGACAATAGCAATGTCTATCTCTATTTTATTTGCTGTAAGTGATGGAATTCATAAAAATTATGAATGATGGTCTGTCACCAGTGAACTCCCTTCCATACAGGAGTTGATGGAATTTCTTTATTCCCAACATAATGCTTTGCCTTCAATTTGTGCATAGTTACTTTCAACTTGCAAAATATTTGAGATGCTAAAGCAAATGGGTCTTCACCTGATAGCATAATCTCATCACTCCAACATCAAATGGAGAATGGTCACATGTTAACTGTAGGTGTAGGATAGGATCAAAATGTGTAAGAACTTCAGATTTGAGCAAGATTTCTTTAGCTTACACTAAAGCATTATTGCATTGATTTGACCACTTCCACTTGTCTGGCACAGAGGATTATGCAATGGGATTAAAATAATTGCCAAATTTGAAAACTTCGTAGTAACTTCATTGCGGTGTTAATGTAAGCCTACTTGTGATCTAATAAACAAACAAACAAACAAATAGTTAAATCCTAGGAAGGATTGCAACTGGTTAATATTCTCAGGTGCAGGCACTTCTGTGATAGTCTTGATCTTTGAAGGAGATTGGTGAAGGCCCATGGCTTCAATCGCATGTCCTAAACATGCAGTGGAGGATTTGGAAGAACTCATACTTGTCCTTGCAGACCTCAGGCCATAATCTGCCAATCTCTGAAGAGAACCATCCAAATTCCAAGAATGTTCCTCTCTTTCAATGACTAAAATGTCATTCAGATAACACTGGACTCCATCAACCAACTCAGGATCTGATCTATTGCTCCTTGAAACAATGCAGGAGCAGATGTGACACCAAATGGCAAGTTTGGGTCCCAGAACAAGCCTTTAGGAATCACGATTGTCAAAAGTTTCTATGATTTCCTGTCCAAATTCATCTATAAATAAACCTAACTTTGGTTGATTTTGCTAAAATGTTGATCCCTTGCCAATCCTACAAATTAATCATTAATGTGCAGTAATGGACATTGTTCCTCACAAAATACTGGATCTAGGATAACTTTAAAGGCTTGACAAATCCTTACAGATCCAAATTATTGATAGCTGTTACTATTGGTCCATTCACTAATGCTAACAGATTCCAAAACATCTGTCTCCACAAGTCATTCTAAGTCAGCCTCCACATTCAACCTGATAGCACAGATTACCAATCATTTTGTTGGACTTTCTTTTTTAATCTTCAATTTCACTGTGATGTCTTTCATACTTCCCAATTCTCTGTCAAACACAACTATGCATTTCTTTAGAACTTTTGTGAGAGCTTATTCTCTATTTTTTGTTAGGTTGACTTCGGCCGAGTTCAGTCAAATCTTCAAATCATCTCTGACCATGTTCAACTCATCAATTGCCCTTGACTACACATGGAGACAAATTTGTTATTTGTCCATTAAGTTGCATTACTTCAATGCAGCCCGTCAGTGCATCCACTTTGCCTACATATGTCTTCAAGACTATTCTTGAAGCTTTCAAGAAAATATGTCTGAGATTTTCCGTGTATATGTTCTCAGGCAATAGTACGACTGCTGTCCAAGTGTCGACTTTCATCATTATTATCTGTCCATCCAGCAGTGGAGTGAGTGACTCTTGTCTTTATTCGTAGTACCAGCAATGGCTAGTACATTCGGTGATAATTCATCCTCAGACTTAGAGTTGCTTCATTTCTATTGATCCTTTGCAAAGCAGGACACTTCTTATTAAGTTTACATGTATTTTGATTCTGTTACTGGCTTCTTATTTTTACTCGTAGTTTGTTTTTTTTATTCCAGCAGGCATGCTCTGTGTCTTCCTTCACAGCTTCTGCATATTAAGGCCTTGGACTAGCATTCTGTAGCTGAATGTCCTGAATTTGCACATCGTTTATACATGCGAGTTTCAAGATTCTTCAATGTCAATTCAGCTGCCATTTTATCTATTCCAGTTCACAAACTTCTGAGCTTCCTTTGCAACCAACTCCATCGAAACAGTCATTTTCTTAAAATGAGGCAACTCTCAGCACACGTTTCTGTATTGCTCCACTTCACAAACCGCAGACAAATCTGTCCTGAATTATGTCATTCAGCACTTCACCAAACTCTCCAATATTCTGCAAGTCTTTTTAGCACAGCCACAAATTACAGGATTGTCTCTCCCTCTTGATTTCCTTCATGGAATCTGAAGGGCTCTGCAATCACCGAAGGTATGGGTGAAAAATGTGCCTGCAAAATATCTACAATTTGTTCATATGTTTTAGTGCCTGGTTGTTCTAGGTGCACTAAAAGTCTGAAGAGATTGTGTTTTTCCCTCTGTCAAGAACATGGGCATCCTAATATCCTCAGCTATTTTGTTTACATAGAACATAGAACATTACAGCACAGAACAGGCCCTTCGGCCTTCGATGTTGTGCCGACCAAAATAAAAAGCAATGCCCTCCAAACTAAACCATTCCCTTCTCTTCCATATACTTATCAATTAACCTCTTAAACGCCACCAAACTTGGCGCATCTACTACAGCTGCAGTCAGGGCATTCCACTCCCTAATCACTCTTTGAGTAAAGAACCTACCGCTGATATCCGTCCTATAACTCATACCCCTTAATTTACTCATGCAAATAGTCAAAATGATCAGTATACGAGCTCCACACGCATGTCCACATGTTTACTAATGGCCATTCCCTATAAGCACATTTTGCAAGGGGTTTTCAGTAGCTACCCTGTTTTTTCTCTTTTAAGCTAGACAACAATCCAGGCTTCAGCCTCTTTAAACACACCCAGATCTGAGAAGGATCATTACCCACATCCATTTCACCCATTATGTCCACAGCATGTGAAGAACATCTGTGGTAAGTCTGATTTTTCCTCCTATGGCTAGCAAGTGCCATTCAAAGTCCTTGTTGCCAGTTTTTATGTTGTATATTGGAGAATTGATGCCAGGAAACACGAAGGGTTAAAAATAACAGAGCTTTACTTACAAAGTGGTGTTCACTACACGGCTGCTTCTTCTCTCTGTGACTCCACCATATTAGCATCTCGCACCAATCACTCGCAGTGGCCATTCACTCTTTTCATCCTTCCACTCACACACCAAACACTCTGCCTGCTCTCAGTGAGAAGGAAAAGAATTCTATAATAGTGGGGAATGGGGTGAGGGCTTAAATATGGGAAATAGAATGGCACTTGTCGACCATGGAAGAGGGAAATCATCTGTTGGAGGAAAAGGTGGGCAGATGTGCATTGTGTAGAAGATAGTATAGTAGAGCAGATGTGACAAAGACGAAGCAGGTTTGAAGGAAATATAATCAAGGCATTTGTGCGAGTTGATAAGCTTGTATTAAATATTGGTTACAGCCTATCCCCAGAAATAGAGACAGGATAGTTGAGGTTGTTCCCCAGTTTGATGCAGACTGTCTATCTCATTGCTTAATTTATACAGAATCTGCAACACCTCATTAGGTGTGCAATTGAGCTGATGTAGTTCCTTCTCTTGACCACCAGTGGGCACAAATCTCTTTCCAATGTAGTAACAAGTGGTGCAACTTGTCACCAGGCAGTTTTAGGCCACAAAGCGAATTGCTGTTGCTAAGTTAAAATAGGGTGAGATCAGAGTATAGGCTGTGGACTATGATCATGACTCTTGCTTTTTACAAAAATATTTGTTTAATTTTTGTAATCACATTATTGTTATTCCTGTATCAAATGGCACTTTGTATTTTTTGAAATGTGACACAGAAGTGTGCATGATACAGCAAAATTATCATTTTCTAATGTAGATGAGGCTTATTTACACTGCCTGGTATAATGGTCATTCTGTGACTTGTTTCAATATTGAAAAGTTTTAGATTATGTAATTCTTCATTAATGAAGCCACTTTCTTTATATTGTTTTTAAACTGTTATCATTCCCAATGAAGATATACCTGTGATTTGAAGAGCAGATTTATTACAGTGTAATCACATTCATATTGGGACAGTGTGCAAGGTTTACTGGACCAGCAAAACTCAAGGCTTTGTTCTGTTACTTTCTCATCCAAGAGGAAAGCAGCATTTCAAAATTTCAGACTTCCAGGATGACCATCCACGTGCAGATAACTGCAGCAGCATGGCTGGGATTCTGACTTAGCTTCAGTCACGGTGAAGTATGTTATCAATCACACTAGGAGAGGGAAATCTGTATCAGTACTTCAGTGTTAGTGTGTACACTCTCAGTTTTACACTCAATATTCATCCAAAACTTTGTTACAGAGCAGACTGAAAGCTCAGCATAGTCGTCTACTGTATGTCTTGAGCACATTGTGGGTGGGATAGTGTGGCAATGTGTTACCTCTGAGAGACAATTCTTTGTGGGCCACGTGATCAGACTAGACCTTATGGAGTGGCCATGTGGAAAGCTGGATCAAATGAGAGCGAGGATGCTCGTCCTGGGACAGGGAAGAGTTGGAGCTAGGGAGGAAGAAACTTCTGCATTTGTTCTGTCAGATCCTTATCTTGTATATAGTTATATTAATTTAATAAACCCATTGTTGTTGAAGCCATATCGAGTTACTACAGATAATATGCTGTAACATTCTTAATAACTTGTCTGAGGCCCAGACAGTGAATAATCTTTGAGAACAGCCTTGGCCTAAAAAGGACAATATATTGCAGCTTCATAGAGGACGTCATTGCTCCGGCCCTCTTTGGTCTTGACAGGTTAGGGGCCAATTTCTGCTATCCTAGTGACAATCAGCCCACCAATCCAGTAGTCCCTGCCAGAATTTGGAGAGTTAAGGAAAGGATGCTGATTATCATTTGTGAAAAGGCAAAATTGAGTTTAGTGGGGAGCATGCTCTTGATTTTTGATTTTTCTGTCTTTTTGCTGCAATATTTCCTCATTTTAGACAGGGTAACTTGGAAAAATTCAGCCCTAAGTTTTCTATGTAAAGGACATGCAGCAGTGCACACAATGTGAATTAACTAATGTGCTACAGGACGAACCATTAACATTTTATTTAGCACATGGAAATTGCTGAAAAATGTGACAAGCTGTAGAAGCTTTTTGTCTTGCACCTATCAGGATGAACTTGCAGTATCACACACATAAGTGAGTGACACTGCAAGCCCGACTGATAATCTGGCCCTCGGTGTAATCCTTAGCACAATCAGGATTATTTAATAAGTATTGTCCAATCACAGAGTCAGATCTAATGTATTGAGTTTTGCAAACGTGGGCTGGTTGGGTACAGTTAGTTCTTTACCTGTTGTGAGCAGTTGAAGGAACATGTCTTTTGATCCAGCAGCCTTTCTGATATTTGGCCTATATACCTAGCATCACACCGGCACTGAAATTCATATACAACAATCCTCATTTCTGTGATAGGCAGAATGTATTTTGTGATTTGATAGCAGCACCTTGTTGATGATAAATACTACTTGTGTTGCTACTGCATCATTGCAGCATCAAACAGCAAGCTACACCTGCTGCTCAAATTTATGAAACATCTTTCCCTTTCAGGGAAAATTCTGATTCTTACCCTCTGTGAACATGAGCACAAAACCACTCCCTTGGGTGTCTAATTTGAACACGGAACATCCCCACCAAGGAAGCCTGCAAGCAAATAAGAACATAAGAACTAGAAGCAGAAGTTGGCCATCTGGCTCCTCAAGTCTCCTTTACCATTCAATAAGATCCTTTCTGATCTTTCCGTGGACTCAGCTCCACTTACACTTGTTCAGCATAATCCTTAATTCTTTTACAGTTCAAAAATCTATCTATCCTTGATTTAAAAACATTCATTAAGGTATCCTCAACTACTCCACTTGACAGGGAATTGCATGGATTTGCAACCCTTTGGATGAAGAAGTTCCTTCTCAACTCAGTTCTAAATCTGCTCCCCCCCCCTTATTTTGAGGCTATGTCCCCTAGTTCGAGTTTCGCTCACCAGTGGAAATGACCTTATCTATTCCCTTCATAATTTTATATGTTTCTATAAGATTCTTCTGAATTCCAATGAGTATAATCCCAGTGTACTCAGTCTCTCCTCATAAGCCAACCTTCTCAACTCTGGAATCAACTGAGTGAATCTCCTCTGCATTCCCTCTAGTGCCAGTATATCCTTTCTCAAGGAGACCAAAACTATACACAGTACTCCAGGTGTGGTCTCACCAGCACTTTATACAGCTGCAACATAACCTCACTGTTTTTAAACTCCATCCTTCTAGCAATGAAGAACAAAATTCCATTTGCCTTCTTAATTATTTGCTGCACCTGCAAATCAACTTTTGTGATTCATGCACAAGGCCACCCAAGTTCCTTTGCACAATAGCATGCTGAAATTTTTCCATTTAAATAATAGTCCTACCAAAATGAATGACTTCGTGTTTGCCAGCATTTTACTCCATCTGCCAAACCTTTGCCCACTCGCTTAAGCTATTTATATCTCTTTGCAGACTTTCCTTTGTATTTGCTTACCACTCATCTTAGTGTCATCTATGAATTTTGACACACTACACTTGGTCCCCAACTCCAAATCATCTATGTAAATCGTAAACAATTGCAGTCCCAACACTGATCCCTGAAGTAAACCACAAGTCACTGATCGCCGACTAGAAAAATATCTATTTATCCCCACTCTTTACTTTCTCTTAGTTAATCAAACCTCTATCCATGCTAATCTACTACCCTACCACTGTGTACTTTTATCTTACCCTACACAGATTTACTTTTCAGGCTTGCTGCTGAATTATCTCTGCTGGTTTGGTACTGGTGGCAGTGGAATGAGGCCTTTAACGAGCATTAATTGCCTATTCAAGAACCATAATTGGAGGCAGGATGGGAAAGTGGTCCATGGACCTTCCCACCATGCATTTGATCAGGGCATGGGGAGTGGGGCTGTACCCCACCCGATTAAATGCTCCAAAAACTCCACTTGAGGGTTTTCTTAATTTCCTTTAAACATGGAATGTAGGGATTCTGATATTCCACTTATATGTGAACTTGGTCAAAGGCCTCATCAAAGGAAGTTGCAGTACTCTGTATTCCATTAAAAGCTGGCTTTCATGATTTACATGGCATATGATTTTAAACTGATTACACATCGTAAAGACAGCATCAAGTAACACATGCAATCTATAAATCCAAGATCCTCTGAATTAAGGCAGGCGTGTCATGGAATTTGTGATCAGTTCCTCATAGCTCTTTGAGGCTCTTGTCCTTAGATGAACTTATTCAAAACAGGGCTCTTTAGGGTGCCTCTGAATGCTGTGCCAAGCTTGTCTCAATGTCTTCTTGCTATGTTTTTGTCTGTCATTTGAAGGGGTGTAAAAATTAAGAAGATCCATTTTGTCCAATCCGCACATTTTTTTCTAGGTAATTGAAAGTTGATAGTTGGTTTTTTGATTTCTGTCGCTCACTTCCTCTGAGGATGCACCAAGTGTAATCCTTCACACTCAGCCTGTCCTTTCAGCTCACTTGTAGACCCGATAGGCTACTCAATCATCGAATAAATTTCCTTGAAGTCTTGCTTTGCACAGACATGTCTTGTCCTTGATCAATCCTTGATCAAAAATTGTTTGTTTGCTCATTTCATTTCTCTTGTTTATTTTTAGGCTTTTGCAGTGATTTCTACAATTACTGTCTTCATCTTAAATTCATAATAGCCAACATAGTTCAATGTAGCCTGTCCTAAAGATCACTAATAATTCCTTTTAACTTTTCAGGGACCTGACAATTTGTCTGACAATGGTTGTGTAACATTTTAAATTAACCTGGCAGCCTTCAACACTGAATCAGAAAGGATTTCTATTTGCTTTGTCATTAAATGTTTTTGCAGATATTTGCTCTGAATTGTGATTCTGAACCTTGCCCTGCAAATAAACTCAATTCAGAGACCTGTCCTTACTTGCTCTGATAATAGAGCAGTGGTGGTCTATTTGTAGCCCAATGGCCACATGTGGCCCATTATGGTTCTGAATGCGGCCCACGAGACATTTTGTTGATAATTGCCACATTTCCCTGATTTCCATTCGCATAGCTTTTTGCATTAGAGTATGACCGAAGTGTCATGTGAAATAAGGTGTATGCTGATTGCACACAACACTTCTTGTGAGCACTATACACCTCCTCTGCAGCCAATTAAGCATAAATATTTCTTTGATTTTTACCATTTGAAGTTGATGACAGTTGTATTGGGTTGGCACATTAGTTAGTACTGCTGCCTCACAGCGCCAGGGGCTGGATTGGATTTTCGGCTTGGGTCGCTGTCTGTGTGGAGTTTGCATGTTCTCCCCGTGTCCTCCGGGAGCTCTGGTTTCCTCCCACGATCCAAAAATATGTGCGTTAGGTTGATTGGCTATAATAAATTTGCTCTATTGTCTCAGGGGGTCGACAGGGGGCTAGCAGGGTAAATATGTGGGGTTAAGGGGATTAGGTTTGGGTTGGTTGTGGATTTGATAGGCCAAATGGTCCCCTTCTGCACTGTAGGGATTCCATTCTATGATTCTATTAATGTATAAATGGCTAAGCATTTTCTATAACTTGTTATAAAATATTCAGTGTGCATTAAATGTGTTTAATCTTATTCACATGGTCATGCTTAGTGAACAAACCTGATTTCAATCTTGCAGCTCACTGAGATGACGGAGGGCTGGTCCTGTAGCCCACTCGATAGCCTATATTGTCCATCACTGAGCTGGAGCATCTTCTGCAATGTCTTCTCTTTTTACTGCAAATCACTTTCTGTCCTGTCTTCTTTATATACATGCTGCTCTGTTTCACCTGAACTCGTGGAGTTACCTCACAGCAATGCTGATGTTGTCCATGTCTATCTTTCCACTCTCTTTCAACCCCTCCATGGCCACTGCATTGTTAGATGCTTGATTGACATCTAATTTAAGAGGAGCTACTATATCATGCTGGTAAACATTGGCAAGAGCAAAGCCATCATCTTTGATCTTCGCCACAAACTCCATAAACTCAGCTCCAATTCAATCTTCCTGTCTGTTTCAGATGCTTCTAACCATGGTTAATCTATTTCATCCTAATTGACTTTTAGGGTATCCAAATGATCTATGTGACAAAAATCATCCCTACAACATTATCCATCCCTACCCTGCCATCAGCCCATCTTCTACTAAGACTCTCATCAATGGACTTGTATCTTCCAGGCTTAATTACTCCAGCGTTCTCCTCACCTGCCTTATCTTTCCATGTTATATACATTTCACATCCAAAACACTGTTGTCACTATCTCTATCTTGCAGTAGGTCTGTGCACCTACCGTTCCTCTATTTGTGACCGATATTAGACCACATCACATTTAGTAATGAGAAATGTGACACAGACTTGGTTAATAATCTAACAGTAAATGGACATTTTTCTAAAAGAGAACATAAAAGGTAGGTCAAGTCTAATGAATATGGTAGTGAGTTTGGAGTAAGTAACAAAGTAATACAATGGGAGGGGATGATTTGGATGTGTGGACTTCCAGGAGCCATCTGGTAATAAGACATAGTTCTAATTTTTTTACCAGATAGGAACAGAATAGGGAGATGGAACTTAAGCCGGTGGATGGGGTTAAGATTCAGATCAGCCTTTGATTAGCATGACAAGCTCAAAGAGCTAAATGATCTACTCTTGTTCTGGGTTTAAATCCCTGGAGATTTTTCCTCTCTTTGTCTTTGTCACTTCCATCAGCCTTATTGTCCCATACCAGAGTGGATGTATAAGAACAGAAGCCTCTATTTAAGCAGTCTGTCCAATGTTCTCTGACATTACTTTGGTGAATCTGTTCTTAATCTTTCCAAGATCAAATATCTTTCCTCAAGTTTGGTGTTGGAAGCTGATCTCAGTGAGGTCTGAACGAGACTGTGTACAACTGAAACATTACTTTCTCACTTTGTTTTCCCACATTCCAGAGACAAAGGTTAGCATTTCCTTAGGCTTTTTAATCTTGGTTTAGGATCATAAACTCATACAGAAGGTGGTACAGAAGGAGGCTATATAGTCTATCTTCCCTGCATTCTTCTTTGGAAAACCTATCCACTGTACAGAGTGTTCCTCTACTAATTGGTAACACTGCATTGTCAGAGGGCAGGTATATCCATGTTGGCCTTTGAATGGGCATATTTAATCAGGGGATGCCTGGACTGATGTTAGACATGGCCATTAAAACAAAAAGAAAAAAAAATTCAGGTGTCATGTTCTTCAGTAAGCTGCTGCCAAAGAACTCCACCACTGACTTCTAATGGAATGTTCCTCCTTCTTCATCATCCTCCATGTCATGCTGTAGGTCCGAAACCATTGGCGGTTCACTTATTGGCCTCTCCAAGAGCAAAGTAATGCATCTCATAGCGAATTGCCATCGTACAGTGCACTTTTTCTGGGTTTTAATGGGGACCAGGCAGTGGAGTCATCGCATGAGAATTTCCACGTTCAAGAAGAGTTCTAATTGACCTGTATATCTGATTGTAGCACAGTTCAAATATAGAAATATAGAGAATAGGAGCAGGAGGAGGCCATTCCACCCTTTGAGCCTGCTCCACTATTCATTGTGATTATGGTGAACAACCAACCTCAATAGCCTGATCCTAAGTTTCCCTATATCTTTTGATACCCTGCACCTCACGTGCTATACTTAACACTTTCTTGAAAATATACAATGTTTTGGTCTTAACTACTTTCTGTGGTGGCAAATTTCATACACTAACCACTTACTGAGTGAAGAAATTTATCCTCGTCTCTGGCCTAAATAATCTATCCTTTATCCTTTGATGTGACCCTGACTCTGGACATCCCCATCATTGGGAACATCCTTCTTGCATCTATCCTGTCTGGTCTAGTTAGAATTTTATAGGTTTTTATAACTTCTGAATTCCAGCAAATGCAATCCTAACCAACTCAATTTCTCCTCATACACCAGTGCCGCCATTCCAAAAATTGGTCTGGTAAACCTTCTCTGCACTCCATATCAAGCAAGAACTTCCTTCCTCAGATGAGACCAAAACTGCACACCATATTCCAGGTGTGGCCTCACCAAGGCCCTGTATAAATGCGTCAAGATATCCCTGCTCCTGTACTCGAATGCTCTTACTAAGAAGGCTAACATACCATTTGCTTTTTTTACTGAATAACTGGGATCTCAGCACTGATCACTATGATAGCCTACTTGTCACTGCCTGCCATTTGGAAAATGACTGGTTTATTTCTATTCTTTGTTTCCTGTCTGCCGACCAGTTTCTGTCCAGCTCAATACACTACCCCTCCAATCCCATATGCTTTAATTTTACACACTAATCTCTTATGTGAGACTTTGTCGAAAGTCTTATGAAAATCCAAATAAACCACATTCATTGGCTCCCTCTTAACAACTCTAATACTTACACCCTTGAAGAATCCCATTACATAGAAACATAGAACAGTACAGCACAGTACAGGATCTTCGATCCTCAAATGTTGTGCCGAGCTATGTCCAATCCCGATTTCAAGCTAACCCCTCCCTATAATTCTGGAGTGCTCTATATACATATCCAATAACCGCTTGAAAGTTCCTGAAGTGTCCAACTCCACTATCACAGCAGGCAGTGCATTCCACACCCAACCACTCTCTGAGTAAAGAACCAACCTCAGGCATTTCTACAATGTCTCCCACATGAAACTTATAGTTACACCCCTTAGTAACCGCTACATCCATCGGAAGAAATAGTCTCCGCACGTCTACTCTATCAATCCCTCTCATCATCTTATAAACCTCTATTAAATCACCTCTCATCCTCCTCCACTCCAAAAAGACAAGCCCCAGCTCCCCCAACCTTTCCTCGTAAGACCTACCCTCCAAACTAGGCAGCATCCTGGTAAATCTTCTCTGCACATTCTCCAATGTTTCTACATCCTGCTAATGAGATCTCCAGAATTGAACACAGTATTCCAAATGTGGTCACACCAAGGTCTGGTATAGTTGCAGCATAACCCCCTAGTTCTTAAACTTGAACCCCCTGTTAATAAACATTAACATACTATAAACTTTCTTCATGCCTCTACCCACTTGAGTGGTAACCTTCAGAAATCTGTGGATATAAACCCCAAGCTTTCTCTGTTCCTCCACATTCCTTAGAACCCTGCAATCTGCATTCTAGTTTGTCTGACCAAAATGAATCACCTCACACTTATCAGGGTTAAACTCCATCTGCCATTTTTCGGCCCAGCTCTGCATCCTATCAATGTCTCTTTGCAGCCTGCAAGAGCCCTCCACTTCATCCACTACTTCACCAATCTTGGTGTCATCAGCAAATTTACTAACCCACCTTTCAGCCCCTTCTTCCAAGTCACAAATCACAAAAAATCACAAAAAAATCACAAAAAGCAGAGCACCCAGCACTGACCTCTGTGGTATACCGCTGGTAACTGGCCTCCAGTCTGAAAATTTTCCCTCCATCACAACCCTCTCTGTCTTCTATAATACAGTCAGATACTTATCCAATTGGCCAAATTTCCTTCTATCCCACATCATCTTATCTTGAGGATCTATCATGAGGAACCTTATTAAACGCTTTACTAAAATCCATGTATACGACATCAACTGCTCTACCTTTATCTATGTACTTAGTTACCTCCTCAAAGAATTCAATCAAATTTCTGAGGCAGGACGTACCCTCATGAAGCCGTGCTGACCATCCCGGATTAAACTAAAACTTTCCAAATGGTCATAAATTCTATCTCTCAGGACCCTTTTCATTAACTTACCAACCACCAAAGTAATACTAACTAGCCTATAATTACCAGGGTCATTCCTATTTCCTTTCTCGAAAAGAGGAACAACATTTACCACTCTCCAGTCCTCTGGCAATATTCCTGTGGACAGTGAGAACCCAAAGATCAAAGCTAAAGGCTCGGCAATTTCCTCCCTTGCTTCCCAAAGTATCCTACGATGTATCCTATCTGGCCCAGGGGACTTATCCATCCTCAGGTTTAAAATATTGCTGATACATCTTCCCTCAGAACACTTATCTCTTCCAGCCTATCGACTTGTATCACTCAGTCCTTCTCAAAAACATGGCCCCTCTTCTTAGTGAACACTGAAGAAAAGTATTCATTCAACACCTCACCTACCTCTTCTGACTCAATGCACAAGATCCCACTACTACCCTTGACTGGACCCTGGTCATTCTTGTATTTCTCACATAAGAGTAAAAAGCCTTGGGGTTTTCTTTATCCGATCCACCAAGGACTTCTCATGCTCCCTCCTAGCTCTCCTAAGCCCTTTAACTCATTCCCAGCTATCTTGTAACACTCAAGCAATCCAACTGAACCTTGTTTTTTTCATTCTTACATTCGCTTCCTTTTTCCTCTTGACAAGACATTCAATCTCCTTTGTGAACCCTGGTTCCCACACTTGGCCATTTTCTCTCTGCCTGCCAGGGACATACCTATCAAGGACACGCAGTATTTGTTCCTTGAAAAAGCTCCACTTTTTGTTTGTGCCCACACCTGACAGTTTCTGTTCCATCTTATGCTCCCTAATTCTTACCTAATCGCATCATATTTAGCCCTGCCCCAATTATAAACCTTGCCCTGCCGTGTGACCCTATCCCTCTCCATTGCAATAATGAATGACACCGAATTGTGATCACTATCCCCAAAGTGCTCTCCCACAAACAAATCTAATACTTGGACTGGTTCATTACCCGGTACCAAGTCCAATATGGCCCCACCTCTTATCGGCTTATCCACATATTGTGTCAGGGAACTCTCCTGCACACACTGTACAAAAAGTCTCCCATCCAAACCATTCGACCTATAAAAGTTCCAATCAATATTTGGAAAGTTAAAGTAGCCATGATAACTACCCTATAACCTCTACACCTATCCATAATCTGCTTTGCCATTTTCTCCTCCACATTCCTATTACCATTTGGGAGCCTACAGAAAACTCCTAACAATGTGACAGATCCTTTCCTATTTCGAACTTCACCCTATATTACTTCAGTCAGCAAATTGCCCTCGAAATGCCTTTCAGCAGCCGTTAAACTATCCTTGATTAATAATGTTACTCCTCTAGTTCTTTTACCGCCTTCCCTACTCTTACTGAAACATCTATACCCTGGAACTGCCAACAACCATTCCTGTCCCTGTCTCCGTAATGGCCACAACATCATCGTCCCAAGTACCAATCCACGATCCATGTTCACCTATGTTATTCCTGATGTCCCTTGCATTGAAGTAGATACATTTCAACCCACTATCCTGTTTGCCTGTACACTCCTGTGACTTTGATACTTTGCTCAGTATCTTACGACTTTAACACTGACTTTTAGACTACAGCTCATTTTCCCATACCCTTGACAAATTAGTTTAAACCCCTGCGAATAGCCGTGGCAAACTTCCCTCCCAGGATATAACTGCCCCTCTGGTTCAGATGCAAGCTGTCCTGTTTGTACAGGCCGATCCTTCCCCAGAATGTGCTCCAATTATCCAAATAAATGAAACCCTCTCTCCTACACCATCTCTGCAGCCACATATTAATCTGCACTCTCTCCCTGTTCCTCAACTCATTAGCACATGGCACAGCAACAAACCAGAGAAGACAACATGCTTTGTCCTAGCTTTCAACTCCCCATCCCTTTTCCTACCTACGTCGTTGGTACCTATGTGCACCATGACCTGCGACTGATCCTCCTCCTCCTTAAGGATCTTGAAAACACACTCCGAGACATCACGGATTCTTGCACCTGGGAGGCAACTTACCATCGATGAGTCTGTTTTGCTGCCGCAGAATCTCCTATCTGTCCTCTAACCATCGTGTCCCCAATTACTATTGCTCTCCTGCTCTCCTCTCTTTCCTTCTGAGGCACAGGGGGATGGACTCAGTGCTGGAGATCCAGTCACTCTGGCTTACCATTGGTAGATCATCCCCCTCAACAGTATCCAATGTGGTATACTTATTGCTGAGGGGAGCAACCACAGGGGATCCCCACGCTGGCTGCTTCCTCCCAGCCCCCTCACCATCTATTTTCATTCTTCAGAGCATCCAAATCCCTGAAGCTGTCTCCCGAGTGATCCGAGGTTCATCCAGCTCCAGCTCCAGTTCCCTAACGCGGTTTTTGAGGAGCTGGAGATGGGTGCACTGCCCACAAGTGAAATCAGCAGGGACACTGACGGCATCCCTCACCTCAAACATCCTGCACAGGAACATTGCACTGTTTTCACTGCCATTCCCTCTAGATAAAAAGAAAGATCTTGCCTGATATTCCCTCACCTGCTTAGGTTAGAGGAATAAGCAAAAAAAAGAAGAAAGCTGACTTGCTCTCACTCCAAGACTTTTTTTTAGGTTAGAGGAGGGGAGAGGGGGAAGACTCTAGAAGTCTAGAGTGTCAGGTTTTCTCTCTGTTCAAATTTAATTGGGGGAAAAAATCTTTCCCAAGGGTCACTGGAGCCACCTTCCAGTTTTACACTCCCAGTTTAGGAAAAAAAAACTCTGAAAAAGTAAGGTAAAAATTCTTCTTATCTTCAAGCTCCCTGCACTGAGTCTCCATTCCAACAACTCCTCTGGAAACAATGAGATTTATCAAGTATGATTTCCCTTTCATGAATATATGTTGACTCTGTCTGATCCTGCCATTGTTTTTCAAGTGTTTTGTTATAAAATCTTTGATAATGATTTCTGAAATTTTTCCACTACCGTCACCTGGTTTAGTGGTCATAATTTCCTGTTTTCCCTCTATCTCCCTATTTAAAGAGTGGAGTTATGTTAGCTACCCTCCAATCTTTAGGAACTGTTCCAGAGTCAATAGAATCTTGGAAGATGACCATCAGTGCATCCACTATTTCTAGGGCTACTTTTTTAAGAACCCTAGGATGTAGATTTATCTGGCCTTGGGGATTTATTCACCTTCAATCCCACCAGTTTACCCAACACCAGTGTATTACTAATGCTGATTTCCTTTAGTTCCTTCCTCTCACTGAACCCTGTGTCCCCCAACATTTCTGGTATGTTATTTGTGTCCTCCTTTGTGAAGACAGAACAAAAGTATATATTCAGTTGGTCAGCTATTTCTTTGTTCCCCGTTGTGACTTACCCCATTTCTGATTGTATGGAACCCATATTTGTTTTCACCAATATATTTCATCTCACATATCTGTAGAAATATTTACAGTTAGTTTTTATGTTCGCTGCAAACTTATTCTGGTATTTATTTTCCCCTTCTAAATCAGCCCCTTGGTGCTCCTTTGCTAAATTCTAAACTGCTCCCAATCCTTGGCTCTGTTGCTTTTCTTGACCAATTCATATGCCTCTGCCTTAGATCCATTGCTATCTCTAATTTCCCTCGTAAACCATGGTTTGGCCACTTTTCAAGTTGTACATATGTGCAAGGTAGGAATAAACAACTGTTGCAGTTCTCCCGTGCACTCCTTGAATGTTTGTCATTGCCTATCCATCGTCAATCCTTTAAGTAACATTTCTCAATCTGTTAAAGCCAACTCGCACCTCATTTCATTGTAGTTTCCTTCATTAAGATTCAGCACCCTAATCTCAGAATTAACCATATCACTGTCCAGCTTGATGAAAAATTCTATCATGTTATGATCGTTCATCCCCAAGGGGCCTCGCACAACTAGATTGCCAATTATTCCTTTCTCATTACACAATACCTGTCTAGAATTGCCTGCTGTGTAGTGGATTCCTCAGCATATTGGTCCAGAAACCATCCCGTATAAACTCCAGGAATTCCTCCTCTACAGTATTGTGACTAAATTGATTTGCCCAAGCTATATGGAGATTAAAATCACCCTTAATTACATAATTAATTTACAGCACGCATCTCTAATTTCCTGCTAATGTCATTCCCAACATCACCACTACAGTTTGGGGGTCTATATACAACCCCTACTAAAGCTTTTTGCCTCTTGGTGTAGTTTAGCTGTAGCCACATCGATTCCACATTATCGGAGCTAATATTCTTCTTGAGTACGGGGTTCGTTTCCTCTTTAATACAACTCCACTGCCTTTTCTTTTTATCTGTCCTTTCCAAATACTGAGTGCTTCTGGATACTCATTTCCCATCCCTGGTTGCCCCGCAG
Source organism: Sphyrna mokarran (assembly GCA_024679065.1). Classification (NCBI taxonomy): domain Eukaryota; kingdom Metazoa; phylum Chordata; class Chondrichthyes; order Carcharhiniformes; family Carcharhinidae; genus Sphyrna; species Sphyrna mokarran. Next base: position 128,146,737 of record JAGIQG010000001.1, on the reverse strand, counting down.
CTATCTCTCCATAATCCCGACTATATCAAATCCATTTACAACTATTTCTGTGATTAATTTTGCTACCTTATTGTGAATGCTCTGCACATTAAAGCACAAAGCCTTTCGGCTCTTTTTTTAACATTACATTCTTACTATTTTTCACTGAAGAACTGGCCTTTTGTTTCTCTGCCTATCACTTCTTATTCCCCTTACTATTTTTGTTTCTTTTTCCTTGATTTCCCCCTCCTCTGACTTCTTACATATGTTTCCATCCCCCTGTCATTTTAATTAAAACTCTTCTCAACCACTCCATCAAATACTCCCAGTGACATCAGTCCAGATGTAACCAGTCCAGTTTGTAAAGGTCCCACCTTCCCCAAAACCAGGAACCGGAAACCCTCACCCTTGCACCATCGCTTCAGCTGCATATTCAAAATATCCTGCTATTTCTACTCAGACTTGCGTGGGGCACTGGTGATAATCCTGAGATCACCAGCTTTGAGGTCTGACTTCTCAACTTTTTTCCTAACGGGGCGGCATGGTGGCACAGTGTCACACAGTGCCAGGTACCTGGGTTCGATTCCCAGCTTGGATCACTGTCTGTGTAGAGTTTGCACATTCTTCCTGTGTCTACGTGGGTTTCCTTCAGGTGCTCCAGTTTCCTCCCACGGTCCAAAGACATGCTGATTAGCTGAATTGGTCCTGGTAAATTCTCCCTCAGTGTACTCAAATAGGCGCTGGAATGTGGTGCTTGAGGGATTTTCACAGTAACTTCATTGCAGTGTTAATGTAAACCTATTTGTGACATTAATAAATAAACTTAAACTTAATTCCCTGTATTCTGCTTTTTTTTTTAGGATCCCTTCCCTTTATTTTGATTTGATATACTATTGTCACATGTATTAGCATACAGTGATAAATATTGTTTCTTGTGCACTATATGGAGAGTATATTGTACATAAAGAAGGTGAGAAGGTAAGGTAAGGAGAGAATGCAAAGTGTCATGTCACAATCATAGCTAGATATAGCGAAAAATCAACTTAATACGAGGTAAGTCCATTCAAATGTCTGATGGCAACAGGGAAGAACTGTTTTTGAGTCAGTTGGTTCGTGTCTTCAGACTTTTGTATCTTTTTCCTGACGGAAGATGGTGGAAGAGAGTATGGCATGGGGTACTTGATTATGCTGGTTGTTTATCCAAGGCAGCGGCAACTGTAGACAGAGTTAGTGGGTGGGAAGCTGGTTTGCATGATGGACTGAGTTTTGTTCATGATCCTTTGTAGTTCTTTGCCATCTTGGACTGAGCAGGAGTCATAGCGAGCTGTTATACAACCAGAAAGAATGCTTTCTATAGGTGCATCTGTAAATAATGGTGAGATTCATAGCAAATATGCCAAATTTCTTTAGTCTTCTAAGAAAGTAAAGGCGTTGGTGGGATTTATTTACCTGACTCATTGGTACCAATGTGTAGCATGACCGCTGGCTGTTCACCCACCCCCTCCAGAATTTCCTGTAACTGCCCTGAGACATCCTTGACTCTAGCACCAGGGACGCAATATGCCATCCTGAGTCATGAGCCAAGTATGCAGGGGAGACTTTGCCATTCCGTCACGTCCTGTTCAGAAGAAAAGAGAGATTTGGCTGTGCTAATGTAGAGTATCTGCTAAAACTCACCATACCACAGGAACACAAGGATAGCATTTGAAACTACTGTGAAAAGGTAGTGAGGCAGAGTGTGCATTTTAATGGGCAGATGGATGATTGTTAAGAGCAGGAATGTGTAATGGTCCTGAATGTTCTTCTTGATTAAGACTCCAATAATGCTTAATCTGGCTAAGAACGACAAGTGAGTCAAAACAGCCTGAGTAACTGTCTGATTTGCTGGTAACTGAGATCTGAATAACAATGTGTTTTCTGATGTGGTAATGTTTCCGATTGATTCTTTTCATAAGACCCAAATCTTCTGGTATCCATATCCACAAAACTGGAATATAAATTAAGACTGTGTGTCAGGATGATAGGGTCTGTGCAGGCACAGTGGTTAGCACTGCTGCCTCACAGCGCCAGGTTCAGTTCCCGGTTTGGCTCACTATCTGTGTGGAGTTTGCACGTTCTCTCCGTGTCTCCTTTCACTGTTTGAAAGACATGCTGGTTGGGAGCATTGATCTGACCAGGCGCCAGAGTGTGGTGACTAGGGGAATTTCCCAGCAACTTCATTGCAGTGTTAATGTAAGCCTTACTTATGACTAATAAATAAATATAAAAAATATATATAAAGGATGCTGCAGAAGACCTTATACACACACATAAGGCTGAAACTTACCAGCAAGTTTAAACCTCTGACGGGCTGATTTCCACAGCCTGGAACACCCTACAAAATTCTTCGGAGACTTGGGACTTAGCTGCAGAATTATCCTGGAAATATTACACTGATTAATAACTGATTTAACTTTGAGATTAACTAATATAATTGAGCTGAACATTGCAAATGACCTGATCAACCCCAACCTGATCCGACCAGCTCACCAATTTGACCGTCTCTTGACCCAGATCGCTTCAATCACCACACTGACCTGTGCTGATGACCCCTCTGACCCTAACTCTCTGTCCTCCAACCCAATCTGACTATCCCTAACCCAATTCTCTCTTTCATTACCATACTGCCCTCCACAATCTCACTTTCCCTGCCCCTTGGCCTGACCTAACAACCCTCTCAATTCCGAACTCAAACTGAATCTCTCTCCCCCAACCCCATCTAAATAAACCCCCCCAACTCAACTCTCTCGTGCACATCCCCCACAACGGACTCTCTCCCCCCCAGACCTGACCCAACAGCTCCTCAACCCCCAACTCAATCTGACACTCTCGATCCCAGCACTGACACCCAACTACCCAATTTCCCCGCTCAACACACCCGAATCCCTCTTCCACTGCCAGCCCCTAACCATCATCTGACCTGACTGCCCTCTGACCTCTTGTACATCCACTCACTCACCCACCCTCTGAGAGAAGCTGGACCTTTTCAAAACTTATCCAAAAGAGCAGCTAATGTTGGAAAACCTGTCCCAGCTGGTTGGCCTTCTGCGGGGAGGTCTGCGCTGACCTAACGAGAAATTACAAGAAGGTGGGGGTCTTCAAAATCTCCACGGGCAGCGGCAATGCATGCAACTTCGATACTGACAGGAAGATTTGGGCCTTCTTAATTTTGTATAAACCTAAGAAATTGGGAAAACATCAGCAGATATGAATTTAAATATTGTCACCAAGACTGTCACTCAGTGGAGCAAACTGCCACATTTTATTGAACCAGTTCAATGGGCAGATACCTGAGTGAAAAATTATCTTCATGTAGAGAAGAGAGCGAGCACACTATTCAGCAATTATTTACCCGGTAACTCTAGTGGATGATATTTAATCTGGAGTTTGCATGTAGGTAGTTTCAGACAATGCCTGAGGGCCAAGTAATACTGAAGGAAAGTCAGAGTTTGCATTTAAGTAGTGCCTTTCATGGCTCCAGAACCTTACAAAACGGTTCACAGCCAATGAAATATTTCTGAAGCTTAGACACTATAACGTTGGTAATGTAGCAGCCAATCTGCACAGAACTCCTAGGATATGCAGGTTAGGTTGATTGGCCATGCTAAATTGATCCTAGTTTTGAAGGGGAATAGCAGAGTTACAGCAATGTTACACGGATAGGGTGGGATTGTTGTTGGTGCAGGCCTGATGGGCTGAATGGCCTCCTTCTGTACTATAGTGATTCTATGATTCTACAACCTACAATGTAATCAATGACTAGTTTATCTGTTTCACATTGTTAGTTGAGGGCTCAGTATTTGACACAACACCAAGAAACTTCCCTGCTCCTAAAATATTGCCATGGGATCTTTTGCATCCACTTGAAGGCAAGCCGCTCCCATTTTAACACTTCATTCAAAAGACAGCACTCCCGACAGTGAACCACCCTGGTTTGTCAGCATGAGTTTTCCAGTAGTTGCACAAGTATTTCACAATATCATCTGCTTGCAAATTTTCCTTTTACTGATGCAATATTTATTCTTTCTGACAGTTTATTTTCAGTTCTTATGCTAAGTCATCACTAGGAACGATCAACTTTTGCAAGACTTTGACATCTCCGTTTCTCAAGTACCAGTAAGTGTGCCAGTAAGTGTAAAAAACTGTGCTAATTGGATTGATCTCAGCAAGTGTAGTTCACTGATAGCTTTTGTAACCTACTCATGCCCCATATTCTGTTTATTTTGTTTTCTGAATTTGGTAACATGTGGAAGTCTGGGCTGAATCTAATGTTGTGCTAATCGCACTTCCAGAAGCTTGATTAATTGCAAAAGGTCTGCATAGTTTTTATTTTCTACCTTCAAAATTTGTAGGGTTGTTTGTATAACAGAGAAGTGACTCTTGGATTCTTCCCACCAAAAACTACTGCGGAATACTGCTGCCATAGAAGAAATACTGTAAGTCAGATTGAGCTGACATTCGCTGAAGATTAGATGATAGTTCAAAATGCTTTAGTAGCTGTAACCTGGAATAAGTTCAGATAGAATACTGTAGGAGTATATTGAATGGGCAAATGCAATACTAAGACTGCGGAAAAAACAAGAAGTGTGTGAGCTTCTATTCACCCACATCCTAGCCAACTTACCGAGTTGTAGAAAAAGCACAAAGTCCGCTGACTACATGGCAGTATTTAAGGCTATCAGTTTCAGAGGCATATGCCAATTCAATATTTTCTACTGGGAATACGTAAAATAGAGATTAATCATGTGAAGTTTACACTTAAATTGTCTACTGTGCTGCTCTTGTGAAAAAAATGTGTATTTTTATAATTCATAAGCAGAGAAGTATTTATTTCCTTGGCTTTTCATTAACTTCAATACTAAATGCAGACTGTGACTTGTAAGGTAAAAGTAAAATACTGCAGCTGCTGGAAATCTGAAATAAAATCACAAAATGCTGGATAAACTCAACAAATCTGGCAGCATCTGTAAAGAAAGAAAAACAGAGTTCACGTTTTGGGTTCGATTTGGCTCTTTCTCAGGGCTACGTATAAACTTTGGCATTTACTAAGCCTCATTATAGAAGGATGTGGATACTATTGAAAGGGTACAGAGGAGATTTACAAGGATGTTGCCTGGGTTGGGTGGCATGCCTTATGAGGATAGATTGAGGGAGCTCGGTCTTTTCTCCTTAGAGAGACAATAGAAGTGTATAAGATATTGAGAGGTATAGATTGGGTGGATTCTCAGAGGCTATTTCCCAGGGCTGAAATGATTGCTACGAGAGGACACAGGCTTAAGATGCTGGGGACTAGGTACAGAGGAGATACCAGGAGTAAGTTTTTCTCTCAGAGAATGCTGGGTGAGTGAAATTGGCTACTGTCGGTGGTGGTGGAGGCAAATTCGATAGGATCTTTCAAGAGACTTCTGGATAAGTTCATGGGACTTAATAGAGTTGAGGGTTATAGGTAAGCCTAGTGGGTAGGGATATCATCGGCGCAACTTGTGGGCCAAAGGGCCTGTTTGTGCTGTTGTTTTTCTACGTTCTATCTATTTTTCACTGTATTGAGGGCCTTGGGGTCGGACTCCTTGGGTGCCATCTTACCTGCTATTTATGTTCTCATGGCAGCGAGGTCAGCAAATTTGGCAGCCAGCCAAATCTCTGCTCACTGCAGCCGGATGGGAAAATCCTGCTGGCATGAATGCTGGTGGTAAGAGTCTGTCATTTGCATCATGGCTATTTGCTCCCACTGCCTTGGCGTACAGCTAACTTCAATGGTATAGGACTAGAGCTGGTCAGTTAGATTGGGATGAAAAGTTGGCCGGGAAATCTCTAACTGACAATAGAAACAGTCATTAAAGTGTAGGATTTTTTGGAAGAGGTAACAGAAAGGCCTAAAGAGGATAAAACACTTGATTTACTTGGACATTTAAAAGACATTCAATGTAGTGTTATATAACTGACTTGTGAGAAAAGTTGTAAACCATGGAATAAAAGGGACAGGGACAACAAGGGTACAAAATTGGCTGAGTAATTGGAAGCAGAGTGTAGTGACCAATGGATATTTTTCAGGCTGGAGGAAAGTTAATGATCCAGATCTTGTTGTACAGGGGACAATTTTGAAGTTTGTGGAAGACACAGAAGTTGGAAGCATCATAAACTATGAGAAGGACATTGTAGAATTTCAAAAAGACACAGAGAAATTGGTGGGGTGGGCAGAAAGATAGCAGATTAAGTTCAATATGGAGAAGTATGAGGTGATGAATTTTGATGAAGAGCATTGAGGGACAATATAAAATGGGGAGTATGATTCTTATGGAGTGCAGGAGCACAAGGACCTGGGTGTATATGTGCATATATTGATGAAGGGAGAGGGGTCGTGATATTATCACTGGACTAGTAATCCAGAGACACACAGAATAATGCTCTGTGGATCCAGGTTCAAATCCCAGCTTTGCAGATATTTGAATTTGAGTTCAGAAAAACCTTTGATTTAACAGTTCATTCATGTCTTTTGGGGAAGGAAATTTTTATTCTTATGTGGTCTGGCCTATATGTGACTCCAGATGCGCAGCATTTTGGTTGACTTCCAAATGCCCTCTGAACTGAACCATTCAGTTCAAGGACAATTAGGAATGGGCAGTAAATGTTCTGCATGTCCACCGTACATAAAATAATAAATAAAAAGATAATTAAAGGTGGTTGGGCAGATTGAAGGAGCAGTTAATAAAGTATACATATTCTGGGATGTATTATTGTTGTTTGTCTGTCATCGATGAGGACCTCGACACCATTAATCACTTTGAGGCTGGTTGCGGTGTGTCCGAAGATGACTGATCAGGTCAATTCGGGTATGGTATATCATGACACATATTGGACAGACTTGTGTCGACACTGTAGTTGTTGCGCTGGTGACTCTGGACTTGCGCAACTTGTGCTTAAATTGCACTTCAGCAATGCATTTTGCTTCGTCCTTATGGATGAGGCAGCGCCAGGTGGGGGGGTTTTGTGCCAACATTTCCCAGATGGTCATGTCAATGTTAAGTGACTTCAGGGAGACCTTGAATGTGTCTTTGTAATGTTTCTTCTGCCCTCCATGTGAGCGTCTTCCAGCAGAGAGTTCCCCAAAAAGAAGCTGCTTGGGTATGTGCTCGTCTGACATACAAATGACATGACCTGCCCACCGGGTCTGTGCTCTCATCAGCAGTGTGTGGACTGATGGTAGACTTGCTCTAGAGAGAACTTCAGTGTCTGGTACTTTGTCCTGCCATCAGATGCATAATAATCTGCAAAGACAAGTCAAATGGAAACGATTGAACCGTCTCGCATGCCTTCGATACACAGTCCACATTTCACAGGCATACAGGAGGGTAGTGAGTACAGTGGTGCTGTAGACCTTCAGTTTTGTTGCTGGGTTGATTCCTCAACATTCCTATACAGTGGAGCCCAATCTACTGAAAGCAGAACTTGCCTTTGCTATTCTGCAGTTAACTTCTGTATCAATAGTCACTGCTTGGGAGAGGGTGCTGCCAAGATAAGTGAACTGGTCCACTGCCTGTAGTTTCGGCCCTTTGATTGTGAATATGATTTCTGTGTACGGTGCATGAGGAGCAGGCTGGTGCATAACTTTGGTCTTTTTAATGTTGATGGTGAGTCCAAAGTTGTCAAAGCCGTGGAAAATATGTCCATACTGACTTGCATCTCTGGCTCTGAGCCAGCATACAGGGCACAGTCATCAGCAAAGAGGAAATCTCTCAGAACAATCTCCTTCACTTTGGTAATAGCTTGAAGTCCCCGCAGGTTGAAGAGCTTCCCATCCACTCTGTACTTGAGGCTGATTCCAGCAACACTGTCCTGGAAGGCATCACTCAGCAAGGCAGTGAACATCATGCTGAACAGTTGGGTGTGAGCACACAGACCTGTTTGATGCCATTGGTGACTGGGAATGCCTCAGAGGATTCTCTACCATCCAGTACTCTGACCATCATGGAACTGGATACCATCTGAATGAATTTGGGGAGCAGCCAAACTTTGACATGATCCTCCATAGGCTTTGTCGGCTTACAGTGTCAAAGGCTTTCGTGAGGTCAACAAAGGTTATGTAAAGCTCGCGATTCTGCTCCTAACACTTCTCCTGAAGTTGACAAGTAGCAAAAATCATGTCAGTAGTCCCGCGACCTTTGTGGAAGCCACACTGTGCCTCTGGAGGCAGGCCCAGCTCCAGATGAGTGACCAGACGATTTCGCAGGACTCTTGCAAGGGTTTTTCCTGTGATGGAGAGCAGTGAAATTCCTCGTTGGTTGTCGCTTACTTGCCGATTGCCCTTCCTCTTGCAGAGGTGTACGATGGTAGCATCTTCAAGTTCCTGAGGAATGGATCCTTGCTTCCAAAAGACTGGAATAACTCAGTGAGCTTCTTGATAAATACAGGACCAGCAGCTTTATAAATCTCTGTGTGTATGGCATCTGCCCCTGGGGCTTTGCCTTTGGATAGCTGGCTGACAGCTTTCATGACTTCAGCTATTACTGATGGGTCATCCATGCCACTGTTGATATCAACCTGGCGAATCCTGTCTATTCCTCATCGTTAATAGATGACGGTCGATTGAGGAGGCTTCAAAATGTTCAGCCCATCTCTGCAGGATCTGAGCATTCTCTGTAATGAGAGTTGTACCATCTGTACGCAGGAGTGGGGAGCTCAGGAGGAGGGAATTCCCGAGCAGGAACTCAGGAGGGGAGAACTCCCAAGAGATTGAGGTCCTAGAGAGTTTTGAGGGCTTCATAGAACCATTTCAAGTAATTTCTGTCAGTGTATCCCTGTATTTCATCTGCCTTGGCATTTTACACAATTTATTCTGGACTGTCCTGCAAGCACTGGTAAAGCATTTCTCTTGGCAGTTGATGATGGGTCGTTCTGACAGGCCCAATGAGTACGATGCTTTTCCACAAGTAGAGCCTGTATCTCCTCATCATTCTCACCGAACCAATCATGCTGCTTGTGAGTAGAAGAACCAAGCATCTTCAGCACAGATGTATGGATAACATCCCTGAAGCGTTCCCAGTTGTCCTCAGCAGTGCCTGTGAGGTGTATGTCAACAAGCTTGATTTCTAAGTCTTCAGCCAGTGCTGAAGCTTTGCTGGGGTTCTTTAGCTTGGCCGCATTGATTCTTTTCATCACCTTGCTTCCCTGTGCATCACCTTGTGGTCGCCTCTTGGGTCTGATGTGGAACTTCGTTTTGGATCTGTCCAGCAGTCAGTGCCACACATAGCCTTGGTCACTCTGACATCCTGCCTGTCTTTTCTCCTGACAATAGCATTGTCGATAAGATGCGGGGGTGCATCCTGGAGGTCTTGTTACGGGTAGGCAGGTGGAAGGTTGTGTTGGTGATGAGGAGATCATGTGCTGCACAGGTCTTTAATAACAGTAGGCCGTTACTGTTACACTTGTCCACTCCATGCCTCCCAATGACTCCCTGCCAGATTGCAGTCACACCATATTCTTGAATTGAAATCGTCAAGCAAGATCAGCTTGTTGGTACTGCTCACTGCTGATAGCAGGGCATCTAGTTCTTTGTAGAATTTGCCTTTTATTTTCTCCGGATTGTTCATTGTGGGGGTGTAGGGCTGATCAGGGTGGCTTGACTTCTGTTCAGTAGCGGAAGCTGTAATATCATAAGCCGGTTGTTCATACCCTTGGGTAGACTATCAAGTTTCCCAACAAGGTGACTCCTGACGGCGAATCCATCTCCAGCATCATGATGCTCATCGCTGCCACGACTGCTCCAGAAAAAAGTGTATCCATCTCCAGTTTCAGTCAACTGACCTACATTAGCAAGATGAGTTTCACTCAGGGCTGCAATGTCAATGTTGTATCTTGCAAACTCTCAGCAACTAAGACTGTTCTTCTCTCTGGTCTGTCTGCTGTAGGGTTGTCCAAAAGCGTGTGCACATTCCAAGTGCCAATGGTGAGCGATGTCACCTTGTGTTTTATTTTGTTTGTTCAACCACAAGATGGGGTCCCCACCAGCTGCGGTAAACTGGCCAAGATGTAGTGAAGTAGGCAATGTTTAGGGCACCTTTTCTAGTCCCTTCCTCATTCTACAGGAGGTGAGCAGCACGTTCCTGAAGAGGGCTGCTCGGTCACCCAGGTAGACACCGAGTTTCACCGCTGCTTCGGTCAGCGGAAAACAGCCATTAGACCTGAGCCGCCTGCGTGCAGGTCCGTCACAACAGTTCCTAGTGTATCTGCACCTATTGCTTCACCGCTCACCCATCATCACAGGACTTCAGGGGTTGAACACAACATTGATGATGATGATGATGATGGTGTTGAGACTAGTGCTTGATTTGGATTAAAGTGAGGGAGAGTTGCACAGCGCAGCCTCACTCTCTCTTCCCAATTCCCATCTAGATCCAGTGGCAAGACGAGAATCAAGACGGCTTGAGATGGGATTAGACGCAGTGGATGACCAGGACGTCTTTCGCGTCCTGTCCTGCTCTTTGCATTCCACAACACTTGCAGAGAGAGCCTTCTTGACCATTGGACCTTCCATTGGTCTTGTCCAATCAATATGCTGCATTCTGTCATCACAAGCTAGGATAGATATCTCCCTATCTCACCGAGGGTTGAGACCCATAGGCTACCCTCACCTGGTTTAGCCTGGTTGTTGAAGCTGTTTCCCGGGGTGTGGCCACTATCGCATACAAATAGCTATGAGAAGCAACATGTGAGAGCTGAGTGCCAGATGGGGCAAGAGGTGGACCAACCACCCTGAAAAGAATGTGACATGTTCCCCCACCAGAGGTATTATCCCTCCATGACACCCCAAACATCCTCTGGGATGTATAAATAGCAATATAGAGTACAAGGACAAGAAGGTTATGCTGAACTTGTACAAGATACTAGTCAGATTTCAGCTGGAATGCTGTGTATAGTTGTGGGTACCACAATATAGGAAGGATGTGAACATATTAGAGAGAGTGCAGAAGAGGTTTACAAAAATGGTTCCAGGGATGAGAAATTTCAGATCTGAGGATAGATTGGAAAGATTGGGACTGTTCTCCTTGTGTGAGAAAAAGGCTAAGAGGAGATTTCAAAGAGATGTTCAAAATCATGAAGGGATTGGACATGGGGGAAACTGTCCCTGCTCATAAAAAAGATTAAGAACGAGAGGGGACAAACTTAAAGTGATTTGCAAAAGAAGTGAATGTGACATGAGACAGAACTTTTTCTTGGTGAGTGGTTGGGGTCTGGAATGCACTGCCTAGAAGTGTGATGGAGGCAGGTTCAATTGAGGCATTCGAGTGGATATTAGATAGTTATTTGAATAGAAACAATGTGCAGGGGCATAGGCAAAAGACAAGGGAATGGCAATGAGCTTAGATTTTGAGTCAGAATAGATTTTATGACACAAAAACTTCATGCAATTCATCAGAACATCTACAAATTCAAGCTGAGAGATAAGAAGAATAAAAGAATATGTTCCTCCAAATATTGAAGTGTTGGATTTAAGCAACAATGACCTCCAAGGTTATGACGCTAATCTATCTTCTCTTAAAGAATTAAGTGTGTCCAATAATAATGTTTAAAAGTCATAATGTTTACTTGAAAAGCGGGTGCTGACAGGCTGGGTGAAATGGCCTCCTGCACTGTAACAATTCTGTGATAGCTGGGTAATGATGGATGGATAACCATCGAGAATGAGAACTACTGTCATAATTTTACAGTTGGATCCTGCCATCCTGACCCTGGGGTTACCTCAAAATTTAACACCAGGTTATTATTGATTTTTTATATTTGGTTGCTACATACCATTTATTCTGATGAAATTAATTTTTTTCTAAAAGTTTCTCAACTCTTTTCATGCCCCGTCTAGCCAACCCCAGTTTTCGGTAAGCAATGTATAAATGTAGGAAACATGTTTCAGACATGTTGTCCTGAAATCAACACTCAACTCTTCCAGGTTGTCTTCCTGCTGCGGAAGATGCTGAACCCTCCCCTCCTTCAGCAATGAACACCTGATTTGTAGTGTGAATTGGGCACAGGGTATGAGGCCCCTAGGATCCCTAACAACTTCTTTGTTAATTGTTATACTCAGGTGGAACATTGCACCTTAACTGGAATCTTGAAGTCTCCATTGGTACAGCAAGAGAATGGTGTTTGCAATGCATGGAAGTTAAAATAATATCCTGCAGAGACCGACAAAAATATAAGAAAACCCATCAAGATGTACCCCAAAGGAAGAAGTGGGTAGAAAATACTGCACTGCACAGTGGTTAGCACAACTGCCTCACAGCGCCAGGGACCCAGGTTCAATTCCAGCCTTGGGTGACTGTCTGTGTGGAGTTTGCATGTCCTCCCTGTGACTGCATGGGTTTCCTTCCACAGTCCAAAGATATACAAAATAGGTGGATTGGCCATCCTAAATTGACCCTTTGTGTGCAGTTAGGCGGCTTAGCCGTGGTTAATGCATGAGGTTATGGGGATAGAGCCGGGGAGTGGGCCTTGGGTAGAATGCTCTTCTGGAGAGTGCGAGCCAGATGGACTGAATAGCCTCTTTCTGCCTTAGGGGTTCTATGGATTTTAATATTTGTACTATTTTTCTATTTTAGACAAATCTGAAGGAGAACAATGAGATCGCCCTCTCTCGAAATCCTTCTTGGCGTGTGTATTTTTATACCTACAGTTTTTTCAGAAAGGAACACTTACCAATACAATGTATGTGAAGAATGCAACTCTGACAACGTCTGCAACTGCTCATCATTGAAGTTAGAAAATATTCCACATGTATCGGAAAATGTGTCTGCGTTTGATCTATCACACAACAAGATCTCACAGATTAAGGACACTGATTTCATCACATATGTGAGACTGAAAAGGCTCCTATTGCAATCAAATCAAATCCAGTCCATTGCTGAGCCAGCGTTCCAGCACAATACAGACCTGGAGTATCTTGATTTGTCCAATAACTTTCTGACTCAACTGTCACCCAATTGGTTTAAGTATCTTTCCAAATTACAATACCTCAACATTTCAGGGAATAACTACACAGATTTGGGACCAGGGAGAATTTTCTCAAATCTGACCCAACTCAGATGGTTAGAGTTCGGCAATCCTTTTCTATCTTTTCTAAAGGAAGATGACTTTGTAGGAGTTACACATCTGGAGGAGTTTATTGTAAAGGCAGAGAAATTACTTGTGTATCAGAAAGGAAGTTTCAGTTCATTCAGAAATATAAGCCATGCTGCCTTGAGTTTGCACAATACATTTTGGAATGAACCAGACCAGGCTTGGCAGATTCTTGTTGAGTTAACAGGATCCACCACTCACATGGAGCTGAGAGACTTAATGTTTTCTGACAAAAGCCTATTTCCCATAGTGAACAACTCAGCAGTGAGAAAATACACCCTCAGAAATACTTCTTTTACAGATCGTGTGGTGTTCAGTTTTATAAATTCATTGATAAATATAAAATTATCAGAACTAGTCATGGAAGACTGTGAGCTTTCAGGAACTGGGAGATGGTCTGATATAAAACCCAACTCAAACATCTTTCTACATTCAATAACATTAAATAACATATCTATTAGAAAGTTTTATTTGTTTAATGATCTTTCAAGTATTAGTGAGTTACTTGTACATGTTAAAACAGCTAAACTTACAAAATTAACCTTGTTCCTGATGCCCTGCAAAGTATCCAGGAGATTGCAAAATGTGGAGTTACTTGATTTAACTGACAACTTGCTGAATGATTATAGACTGGAGGAAACAGTCTGTTCAGGAGCTTGGCCTTCTGTGCGTTATCTTATTTTGCAGAAAAATGATTTTAAATTCCTGGGTATAACAAGCTCAAAATTATCCACACTTTCTACTCTTACCTATTTAGACTTGAGTCAGAATAGATTTCATGACATGAAGACTTCTTGCAAATGGTCAAAAAATCTACAATTTCTGAATCTTTCGAGCTGTGAGATGAGAAGTATAAAAGAGTGCATCCCTCCAAATGTTGAAGTATTGGATTTAAGCAACAATGCCCTCCGAAGTTTTGATGTTAATCTTCCTTTGCTCAAAGAATTAAATGTGTCCAATAATAAGTTTAAAAAGTTACCAAGTGATGGCTACTTACCAAAGATGGAAATTCTGAAGATCAACAATAATAAACTCACTTCACTCACAGGTATAGAAATCAAAACATTTAAGAATCTTCGATTTTTAGATGCAGGAAAAAATAATTACATTTGTTCGTGTGAATTCCTGTCTTATGTGAATCATGACATAACTGTCCAACTGTTGAACCAAAAGGAGAATTACATCTGTGATTCACCTCTGTTTCTCAGGGGAATGTTGATACAAAATAGTAAACGCTCTTTTTTTGACTGTCACAAAACACTATCGCTAGCCTTACTGTGTGTTGGCATATGTTTGGCAGTAGGCATTGTTGGGATGATGTGTTACAAGTGTCATGGGATCTGGTATATCCAAATGACTTGGGCATGGCTGAAGGCAAAGAGGAAGCCAAAGAAAGTGAGGAATAATGATATTTGTTATGATGCATTTGTGTCGTACAGTGCGATGGACTCGGAGTGGGTGGAAAACGTCCTGGTAAGCGAGTTGGAGAGTGCTCACCCACCTCTGACGCTCTGCCTTCATAAGCGTGATTTCACTCCAGGGAAGTGGATAATTGACAACATTATCGAGTCCATTGAGAAAAGCAGGAAAACCCTGTTTGTTTTGTCTCAGCATTTTGTTCAAAGTGAGTGGTGTAAGTATGAGCTGGACTACACCCATTTCCGTCTATTTGATGAACATGATGATTCAGCCATCCTTGTTCTGTTGGAGTCGATTCCAAAGGAGACCATTCCTCAGAGATTCTGCAAGCTTCGGAAACTGATGAATACAAAAACCTATTTGGAATGGCCCCAGGAAGAAGTAGAGCAGCAAATCTTCTGGTTTAACTTGCAAGCAGCACTAAAATATGAAACAAATGTAACTGATGGGCATGAAATGCGCAGTTTCTCTCCAAAGTGACTAATATACTTCTACTCCTTGTAAAATTAAGCAAAATACTGGTTTATAATGATATGACCTTTCTGCACAATAAGTGTGGATAGAGGATATATTAACAATAAATAGGCGTGTTTAACTGAACAAAAGGGAGTGAAATGAGGATAGAACAGTAATGAACCGAGATACAGTAGAATAGAACAGATCTATTCATACTTTTTTATTTACTTCTCATATAAGTAATTTTTTTTGATGTATGTTTTTCAAAAATCTGCTCCACATCATAATGTCCTGACTTCTCTTCCCAATATATGCAATATATATGCACTCCAGTGAGTATGTACAGCCATTTCAACTGGCTGGGCTACAGGCCCAATGGAGATTACTGATAATGGGGATTATTTATATAATTATCAACTAAGAGCATTGAATACATTACATTTACACCTAATGACTTAGTAAGATAGAGGGTTATAGATAAGCCTAGTAGATAGGGATACATTCAACACGACTTGTGGGCCAAAGGACCTGTTTTTGTGCTGTAATTTTTCTTTGTTTCTATGTTTCTAATGATAAGATCCTCAAGTTATGGTCTTTACAAAAATGAAATGTGCTTCTTGTGAATAGGTTATCAACAGATGAGAAAAGCCCTCTCCCAGTATTATAGTGGCTTGCCTGTCATTTCTCTCCTGTTGCTTATGCAAATCTCACTCATTAACATTTACAGAACAGTTTCTGGTTACTGTTCAGCGTGAACATGCTGCAGGTTTATCATTAAGCTTCCAAATCGTCATTCTCAATGTATTGAGGAAATAACTCTTTGAGTGACTCCTTGGATTTGCATGTAAAAATGGTTATGACCTTTGCTCTCTAATGCTCTTAAGTAAAATGTTTGCAAAATGTAACAATGAAATATAATTAAAATGGCGTGCTAAATAGAGATGATTGAGACTGGATCTGACAATAATAAGAAAGGTATTACATATTTTTGATTTTTCATTGCTAACTAGGCTAGCAATTATTGCTCATCCCTAATTGCCCTTGAGCAGCCAATGGTGAGCTACCTTGTTGAAGTGCTGCAGTCAGCTGGTGTAGGCACATCAATTGTCCTGTTAAGAATGGAGATCTAAGATTTTGATTCAGAAATAATGAAGTAATGATGACGCAGCTCCAACTCAGGAAGTCGTATGACTTAGAGGCAATCTCCAAGTTGATGCATCTGCTCTCCTTGTTCCTCTAGTGTAGAGGAAGCAAGTTTGGTAGGAGCTGTCAATGGAATTATGGTGAATTGCCTTTTGCACATGGTACATACTGCTGCCACTATGTACTGTGAGTAAAACATTAAGGTGGTAGTGCCAATCAACTGGGCTTCTTTGTCTTGGATGGAGTCAAGCTTCTCGAGCATTGTTGGAGCCACATTTATTCAGGCAAGTGGAGAAGATGGTGGATGGACTTGGGGGAGTCAGGTGAGTTACTAGATTGTGAAGAGATCGGCAAAAAGGTAGAAACATAGGTTAAGTGATTGGCCAGAAAAAAGTAGATAGAATATAATGTCGGAAAATGTAAACGGTAGCATAAAAAATAGAAAAGCAACGTAATATCGAAATGAAGAGAGATTGCAGAACTCTGTGGTACAGAGAGATCTCTGTGCATCAATCACAAAAATTTAACATACAGGTACAGCAAGTAAGAATGTGAAGGAATGTTAGTATTTATTTCAACGGGAATAGAATATAAATGCAAGAATGTTTTATTACAGCTGGTGAGGCCACATCTTGAGGATTGTGTACAGTTTTAATCTGCTTATGAAAGAAAGAACAAAGAACAAAACAGCACGGGAAATAGGCTCTTCGGCCCAACGAGCCCACGCCGCCACCTTGATGTTCCCACTTCTACCCATGATCTCTGTCATCCCTGTCTATTTTTATAGATCTATGCATTAGAACAAAATTTGAGACAATTTAGGGAGAATTTCAGCCTAAGAGAACATTTTTGGGATGTGGGAGGAAACCGGAGCACCTGAAGAAAAGCACGGGGAGAATGCACAAACTCCCACAGACACAGGCCCAAATCCATGTATCTGCACAGAGAAAATAATTGCATTAGAAGGATTTTAGGGAATGTTCACTCAACTGATTCTTGGAATGAAGGGCTTTATCTTATGAGGAAAAGTTGAATGGGTTGGGCCTGTGTGCATTGGAGTTAAGAAGATTGAAGGGGAATCATTGAAATACGTAAGATCCTCAGGGGGCTTGACAAAGTGGATGTTAAAAGAACATTTTCCTTTGTGGAAGAATTAAGGGACATAGTTTAATAATAAGGGGTTTCCCATTCAAGTCAGAGCTGAGTAGAATTATCTTCCCTGAGGGTTGTGAGTCACTCTCTTCCCCAGAAAGTGGTAGCGGCAGGGTCATTGAATATTTTTAAGGAGGAGGTGGATAGATTCTCGACTAACAAAGGAATCAAAAGTTCATCAAGATTTGACAGGATTGTGGCATTGAGATAACAATCAAATGAGCTACAATTTTATTCAAGATGCAGCAGGATTGAGGGGCCAAATTTGCTCCTGATTTCATGTTTTTATGTACTTACTACGGGAATTCACAAGTCTGACCTGCTGTTGTACCACAGTATTGATACAGGCAGCACAGTTCAGTCTCTGTGCAATGGAGCATCCTGAGGATCAGGGGAATTGCCCAAGAAATGTTAAGACTTCTGTCAGGTCCCAACGTGCATCTTCCAATGATCTGGAGGCTGGAGGATTTGACCCGAATGCGTTCTGACAGTGCTGAAGTTCAGTGCTTCCCCTGATGTTTGACACAATTTTAATGAGTTGACCAACTCTTTTCTTATTGTTCTTCTCAGCATGTTGCCTTCCTCTTAATCAAATACATCATTTCCCCTTTTATTTCACGTGCCCAATATGTCTCTAATTCATCCAATTTCATTCTCAGTCACTTCTGTTTTTCAACCTTCAAGTCTTATGGTTAAGGGATTTCCATTATTCATGAAAGCCCTTGTTGCATTGAGGCCAAACATGCTCCCAATAACTCAACGCACAAGAATATAATTCGGCCGAGAAAAGAGTAAAAGCCTAAAAGGGCATGTCGAAATTGCTGGCCTCCTGTAAATTTTGGGCAAAATGACCCCAATGAACACAGGGGCAGGGCTGAGTTTTATGCCGGGTGTAAAAGTCAGAGCAAATCCGTCTCCACTTGACCAACTCACCTCAGAGACATTTAATGGCCATTGGACCGGAGGTGGTTCTTCTGTCTCAATGAGGAAAGAAGTCTGCAATCAGAAATTATCAAATAATCAAATGGCCAGCAGCCAACTGGTGCCAGCAGTGCCACCGGGAACAGTGGCCACTGCTGGGACTGCAGGGAGTCCTTAACAGCAGATGCCAACGGAGACTGGACTTAAACACCAGGTCTAGGTGTCACTGGTGCCAAGTTGGCAGCTCCTGGTGAAGGTTGGGTGATGAAGGGGAGCCCAATGAAGAAAATATCACAGAGGAAGGGTCTTTGATGGGCACAGAGAGCCCAAAAAGATGGTGCCCTTGCCCAGTCACCAGTCTGCCAGTTTCACCTGGCTTGCAGGACATTTGTTGTCTGTCTCCCTTGCCACTGGTGAAATCCCAGCAGTGGTGGTAGAAGGTCATTAGTGGCTAATCATCAGTCACATTAGGGCAATTAATTGTCTTACAAGCAAACAAGCTGCCCAACCCCTTCACCACCAGGGCAGGCAGAGGGGTTGGCGATATGCATGGCATGACTGTCATGTCACCCAGTTTTACGGCCTTCACTTTATGGTCATTCTGCCCTGAGGTAGCATAAAATTCCAGTGACAGGAGGTAATGTTAACCCTGAAATAAGTGGGCTGTGCAGGTGGGAGGTTGAAATGCTAAAAATTTAATATCTGGCCAAGATTTGTCTCAATCACACCCATTACTGGTTTGAAACGAGATGGGATGAGGGTGGGTTACCAAGCTGTTCTCAGAAGAGGCGGGGTTGGGGGGGGGAGGTTGGACGTTGAATCATTTAAAGGAGATTCATATCTCTATTTTAACAGCATTTCTATTTTTACCCACAGTTAGTTGGTTTTCCTGAGCCTTGAGAAAGCCTGGCAGGCAAAAGGAGGAATGGTTTCGTCAAGTAAGTACCTTTATGACGCTGCTTGTGGGCCAAGAGGAGCAGAAGTGTTTGTTTCAAGCCCAGTAAAACACACCCATCACCTCCACAATATCCCCCCAAATACTTTCCCCTCATTGAGACTCATCACCCTTCATTAACCCACTCCCTTGGGACCTCTTCTCTGAATCTCCTCCAACCCCAGGTTCGACCTACTACCACAAGCACTAAACCCATCTGCTCCTGGGCAACAACCTTTTCTAAAGCCTTCCGCTTCTTATGAACAACTAAATGAAAGTTTAATGTAAAGTTTATTTATTAGTCACAAATAAGGCTTACATTAACACTGCAACTAAGTTGCTGTGAAATTCCACTAGTTGCCACAGTCCGGCACCTGTTCAGGTCAATACACCTAACCAGCACCTCTTTCAGAATGTGGGAGGAAACCCCAGCATCCAGAGGAATCCCACAGAGACACAGGGAGAACACACAAACGCCACGCAGTGACCCAAGCTGGGAATTGAACCCAGGCCTCTGGTACTGTGAAGCAGCATGTCCCTGACCTATCCAACCAAGGATTTATATAAATACAAGTCACATACACCAAAGGCATTTATCCTATGCTGCTTAGGGAGATGAGGGATGAAATTGCCGGGCCTCTTGATGCAAATCTTCTGTCTCATATTTGGGTACAGATGAGGTCCCAGAGGACTGGAGGATAGCGAACATAAACATTTGTTTAAAAAGGGTAGTAGGGATAATCCAGGTAATTACAGGCCAGTGAGTTTGACGTCAGTGGTAGGGAAGTTGTTGGAAAGGATTCTTAGTGATAGGATGAATAAGCATTTAGATGTGGCAATTTGATTAGTGATAGGCAGCATGGGTTTGTAAAGGGGAGGTTGTGCCTTACGAATCTGGTAGAATTTTTTGAGGAGGTGACAAAAATGGTCGACGAAGGACGAGCATTTGATGTCATCTATATGGATTTCAGTAAGGCGTTTGATAAAATCCCTCATGGGAGGTTGGTGAAAAAGGTTAAGGCTCATGAAGTACAAGGACAGGCGTCTAGATGGATTGAGAACTGGCTTGGTAACAGGAAACAGAGAGTAGTAGTGGAAGGGTGTTTTTCTAGCTGGAGGTCAATCACTAGTGGTGTGCCGCAGGGCTCAGTATTGCACCTTTGCTATTTGTAATATACATAAATGACTTGGAAGAGAGAATAAGTGGGGTGATCAGCAAGTTTGCAGATGATACGAAGATGGCTGGACTTGCTGATAGTGAGGAGCAGTGTCAGGCAATGCAGCGGGATGTAAATAGTCTGGTATATTGGGCGGAGAAATGGCAGATGGAATTTAATCCAGATAAATGCGAGGCGATGCATTTTGGAAGAAATAATGTAGGGGAGAGTTACACAATAAATGGTAGGCCTATTAAGAGTATAGAAACGCAGAGGGACTTGGAGATGCAAGTATACAATCCTTGAAGGTGGCAGTACAGGTGAAGAGGGTGATGAAGAAGGCCTATGGTAAGCTTACCTTTATACGGAGAGGTATAGAGTATAAAAGCTGGTGCCTAATGTTGCAGTTATATAGAACATTGGTTTGCCCGCATTTGGAGTACTAGTCGCCTTACTACCAGAAGGATATGGAGACCTGGAGAGAGTGCAGAGGAGGTTTACCAGGATGTTGCCTGGTATGGAAAGTCTGAGCTATGAGGAAAGATTGAGTAAATTAGGGCTGTTATCCTTAGAAAGGCGGAGAATGAGGGGAGATCTAATAGAGGTGTATAAGATTATGAAGGGTACAGATAAAGTGAATAGTGGTAAGCTTTTTCCTAGGTTGGATACAATAATTATGAGGGGCCATGAGTGAGGGGGACGAGGTATAACTCGGATATTAGAGGGAGGTTTTTCATACAGAGGTGGTGGGAGCCTGGAATGCACTGCCAAGTAAGGTGGTGGAGGCAGGCACGCTAGAGTTGTTTAAGGCTTACTTAGACAGGCTCATGGGCAGATTAGAGATGGAGAGATACAGGAGACTTTTCTAAATAAAGATTATGAGCCTTGGGACATCCCTGGGAATCAATTCTTTCCTGTGGACATTCCAAAATATTTCACTTGCTTTATTTCTGTGCTTCTGGGGATTCCGTAAATGTTTAAGTTTTTGCATGTATATTGATGTCTTTTCTTTTACTTCGTAGGTGATTCAGTCCGCCTTGTTGACCAACAAGGGGCATACACGCAGTAAGTTGTGCGAGGGCTGCTCTTGGATGTTGCTTTGCGAGTTGCTTCACGTCGTTAGTGTATGCTTAAATTGGAGGGCAACATGACAGCTCAGTGACTATCACTGTTTGCTGTGCAGATACATGGACTTGGGCCAATGTCTGCAGGAGTTTGCACATTCTCCCCGTGGCTGCGTGGGTTTTCTCCGGGTGCTCCGGTTTCCTCCTACATCAAAAAAAAACATGCTCTTAGATTGATTGGTGTAACAAATTGTCCCTAAATTAGACTTCTCTTAATCTTCCCCAATAGGTGTAGACAAAGGTCATAGGTAGAGGAGGGCACTCATAATATTAAAATGGCAGTGCGGGCTCGTTGGGCCGAAGGGCCTGTTTCCCGTGCTATATTGTTCTTTGTTCTTCATTCTAGAACTAAAACACCACGCCATTCTCCCTACCTTAAATCCTTGTCTGCAGCTTTCAAATCTAGTTTCAATAAATACTAGGATAAAACTATCTCCTGCATTTATCATAAAATGGAAATTAAATATTTTTCTCAGGTGAAAATTAATAAATTGAAATATAGCGTTGGTGTTAATTTTTGAAAAAATCTGCATGAGTATGCAATGTGGTTTCTTGTTTAACTGTTACTTTCATTACATTCTGCTGAAATGTCCCCTTTTTTGAACAGGCTATCCAAATTAAATTCAGGTTGTAGGCTGGAATGTCTTTGCAGAATATTTTTTAATAACAGACCAAATTGTTAATCATGTTTACGATGCTAATTCTTTGTACACTTTAATATAAGACGTACAACAACGCAGAATTGTCGTGCAAAAACTGATATTTAAGTTCCATATGCATGAGGAAAACCTCAACCAAGATCTTGGTTTCATGTCACTTCCCTGTAAACCTGGGTTTGCAAAACCTCACTAACTGTCCTGGCTTAGACAATTTACATCGCTTTTACCTGTGATTATCCCTCTCTCCACTCACTTTGTCTATACCTTTAAGATTTGCATTCCAATCATTATTTTGCAAACTATTTATATATGCTCTGTTTGTGAACCCAATTCTCCACCCACCTGATGAAGGAGCAGTACTCGGAAAGCTCAAATAAACCTTTTGGAGTTAAACCTGGTGTTGTGAGACTTCTTATTGTGCCCACCCCAGTCCAACACTGGCACTTCCACATCAAAAATTTCAAAGTTCAGCTCGCAAGTCCATTGATTCACATCATCAAGGGACACAGCTTTAAATTAAGGGGTGATAGTTATAGGACGGATATCAGAGGTAGGTTCTTTACCCAAAGGGTGGTTCGGGAGTGGAATGCCCTGCCTGCAGCAGTTGTAGATGCGCCAAGTTTGGTGGCGTTTAAGAGGTTAGTTGATAAGTATATGGAAGAGAAGGGAATGGTTTAGTTTGGAGGGTCATTGCTTTTTATATTGGTCAGCGCAACATCGAAGGCCGAAGGGCCTGTTCTGTGCTGTAATGTTCTATTCTATCTATCAATACTAAATACATCTTTTATTGCCAGTTTCAGGCATATCAGAAGGAGGTGACAAACATGATCACTAGATACTGCAGAGTATTTTCATTCAGTCCATTCATCTGACACAAACATTGTGACACAAATGTTTACACCTTGGTGAGCTCAACATGGATACACTGCAGCAGAATTGGAGTGTCCTCTCCAGAATACAAGATAGGGCAAAACCAAGAGGTTTGGCCAAATGTCCAAGTCCCCTGGTGACCCTGTTTCACTGTGTCATCAACATGTTGCAGCACAGCAGATGGCCTGCTGATGGAAAGACTGACAGGAAAAGACATTTGCGCCCCATTTTCACGATTCTGCTAGCCTGTACATGGGCTGGAAATGAGAGGCAAGCTAGCAAAACAGAATGTGAAGCATCTCCACATTAGGTACACATCACACTGAACCTGCTGCATACACCGCTCTCTCACTGAGTCTCAAAAAATTACACCCTTAAACTGTCCTGCTGCAACGCTAAGTGAAGTTGCTGACCGCAGTGTTCTTGTTAGCAGATGTTGGGGATTTGAGAGTGCAGCGAAAGAATGGATCTGATGCTGATTGTGTTGAAATTGTGCAACTGGAAGAGAAGTGTTATTTTAAGAAAAATAAAATCACTCTGTGGATCCTCACTGAGGTCATATTCATACTTTCAAACAGGAATCTATAGCATTAACAGTAAAATAAAGAGGGAAGTTCGGCAGACAGTAATCTCATGAATAGTGAGATTAAAATGTACTTTACTTCTCCTCTCCATGGCAAAAATGGAAATTTTGAAAACTGCTCCTTGTAGAAAAATCCACATGCTTCCTTCTATACTTCTGTTTAATGAAAATCTGGCAACTGATCTCTTGTTTAAAATCTTTCCACTATAATTCTATCCGAATACATTGTCTTTCCAGCTTCTCTCCAGGGATGCAGAGTGTTTGGATGTTAGAGGAAGTTTTTTTGGATATTAGAGGGAGGTTTTTCACACAGAGGTTGTGGGGGTATGGAATGCACTGCCAAGTAAGGTGATGGAGGCAGGCACGCTGGAGTTATTTAAGAGATACTTAGATAAGCACATGAGTGGAATAGGGATGGAGGGATATAGTAGACTGATTTAAATAGGGATCATGAGCCTTGGGACATTCCTGGGAATTGCATAAGTTGTGTATATTGTTGACGTATTTCTCTTTTATTCTATAGGTACTTCGGTCTGCCTTGTTGTCCAACAAGGGGCATACAAGCGATAGGTGGTGAGAAGGGGTATTGCGATCATTTTGGCTGCTTTGGGAGGAATCAATATAAAGGGAGAAAGTGATCGAAACAGCTGATAGGGACATGACCGAGAAAGCAGTGTTAGTGAAAACAGTGAATTTGGTTCACCCCTGTGTTAATTGGAGCAGTGCCACGGGAGATCAGTTGGTGTCAATTATAACAACTTGGATCTTTTCGAGAATAACCTATTGCTTCATGATGTTAGTTTACGCTTAAACTGGACCAGCTGATGGGCAACACAACAGCTCAGTGACTATCGCTGTTGTTGTACAGATACATGGATTTGGGTCGGTATCTGTGGGAGTTTGTGCATTCTCCCCATGCTTGCGTGGGTTTTCTCTGGGTGCTCCAGTTTCCTCCCACACTCCAAAGATGTGCTCTTAGGCTAATTGACGAAACAAATTGTCCCTAAATTGTCTCCCCAAATTGGCTCCAATGCAGATTTCTGTAATCATAGACAAGGGTCATGTGCGGAAGTGGGAAAGTTAAAATGGTGGCGCAGGCTCGTTGGGTCAAAGGGCCTGTTTCCTGTGTTGTTTTGTCCTTTGTTCTTTATTCTAGGCTCTGATTGCCATCTGATTTTGTATTTGTCGATAGCAGCCATGCTTTGCAGAATAGGTGATGCCTCCATGATATGGGATGAGCTGCAAAGATTGGAATGGAATAAAAATGGTCAGTGGGGAACAATAAGCTGAGTGTGAATTGTTCTTATTAAACAAGGCAACCGTTTCACGTCATTCACATTCTCCTTCCTGTAATCAGCATGGCTGCCAGCTCTGGCCCTCAGGTGACATGCACCCAAATCAATGTGTATACTCAATACGACTCAGAGTTCTGGGAGATATCAGAGGGAGAGGAATTTAATTTACTTTTGTTGATTTAAGAACACAAAGGGCATGAAATTCAATTATATATTGGTGTTTCTAGTGGTGCTATGAAGGTTTTCCCTGAGGGCAGGAAGTGGCAGCATGGTGGCACAGTGGTTAACACTGCTGCCACGCAGTGTTAGAAGACCCAGATTCAATTCCTGGCTTGGCTCACTGTCTGTGCGGAATCTGCATATTCTGCGTGGGTTTCCCCTGAGTGCTCCAGTTTTCTTCCACAGTCTGAAAGACGTGCTGGTTAGGTGCATTGGCCATAGTAAATTCTCCCTCCGTGTACTAGAACAGGCACCAGAGTGTGGTGACTAGTGGATTTTCACAGCAACTTCATTGCAGTGTTAATGTAAGCCTATTTGTGACACGAATAAATAAACTTTAAAACTTTGGTGCTGGTCCACAAGGCATTCTGTAGGATTAGAACATACACAGCAGCATTCCCCTGAGTGTGCCCGAGGATATTGAATTGACAGCTGATATGCCAGGATTAAAAAAAGGTAGACAAAAGGTAGATAACCATAGGCAGTTAGCTTAACTTCTGTAGTAGGGACAATGCTTGAATCTATCATCAAGGAAGAAATAGCGAGACATTGAGATATAAATTGACCCATTGGTAAGACGCAGCATGGGTTCATGAAGGGCAGGTCATGTTTGACTAATTTGGTGGAATTCTTTGAGAACATTACATACGCAGTGGACAATGGGGAACCTGTGGATGTGGTGTATCTGGATTTCCAGGAGGCATTTGACAAGGTGCCACATCAAAGATTGCTACATAAGATAAAGGTGCATGGTGTTACGGGTGATGTATTAGCATGGATAGAGGATTGGTTAACTAACAGAAAACAAAGAGTGGGGGTAAATGGGTGTTTTTCTGGTTGGCGATCAGTGACTTGTGGTGTGCTTCAGGGACCAGTGTTGGGACTAAAATTGTTTACGACTTACATAGATGATTTGGAGTTGGGGACCAAGTGTAGTGTGTCAGAATTCACAGATGATACTAAGATGGGTGGAAGAGCAAAGTGTGCAGAGGTTGCTGAAAATCTGCAAAGGGATATAGATGATCAAAGTGAGTGAGCGAGGGTCTGGCAGATGGTAAATATGAGATCATCTATTTTAGTAGGAGTAATAGCAAAATGGGCTATTATTTAAATGGTAAAACATTGCAGCATACTCCCTCGCAGAAACACCTGGGTGTCCTTGTGCATGAATCACAAGGAGTTGGTTTGTAGGTGCAGCAGGTAATTAAGAAGGTAAATGGAATTTTGTCCTTTGTTGCTAGCAGGATGGAGTTTAACAACAGCAAGATCGTTGCTAGCAGGATGGAGTTTAAAAACAGCGGCTGTATAAGGTGCTGGTGAGACCACACCTGGAGTACTGTGGAATTTTGATCTCCTTACTTGAGAAAGGATATACTGGCACTGGAAGGCATGCAGAGGAGATTCACTAGGTTGATTCCAGAGTTGAGAGGGTTAGCTTACGAGGAGACACTGAATAGACTGGGACTATATTCACTGGAATTCAGAAGAATGAGGGGAGATCTTATAGAAGTATAAGATTATGAAGGGGATACATAAGATCGAAGCAGGGAAGTTGTTTCCACTGGTGGATGAAACTAGAACTAGGGGGCATAGCCTCAAAATAAGGGGAAGCAGATTTAGGACTGAGTTGAGGAGGAACTTCTTCACACAAAGGCTTGTGAATCTGTGAAATTCCCTGCCCCGTAAAGCAGTTGAGGCTACCTTGTTGAATGTTTTTAAGGCAAGAATGGATAAATGATTGAACAGTAACAGAATTAAGAGTTATGGTGAGCGGGCGAGTAAGTGGAGCTGAGTCTACAAAGAGATCAGCCATGATCTTATTGAATGGCAGAGCAGGGTCGAGGGGCCAGATGGCCTACTCCTGCTCCTAGTCCTAACATTCTTATACATTTGGACAATACAGGTGTTGGTAACATTTGTACCATCTATTCTTGTGAAAAAGAAGCAAGATGCAGCAAAATGGTTGCTGCACTTGGGCTAGTTAAAGAACCTGGCTGCCTGGATTCAGGTAAGTTAAACCTTTGAAACTTTTTCTAATGGAAAGTATGTGAACATTTGGTGGTGAGTGAGTGGAATCGGCTGCCATCAGTGGTGATGGAGGTGGACTCGCTGGAGTCTTTTAAAAGTCTTCTGGATGAGTACATGGGATTAAATGGGATTAGGAGTTACAGATAGTTCCATAGCCCCAGTAGGTATGGGTATGATCAGTGCAACTTGTGGGCTGAAGGGCCTGTTTGTGCTGTAGTGTTCTATGTTCTATGTTCTATGTTTGGAGATGCTTTGCCTGATTTGTTAGAGAATGTTCTGCAGTTTCCAAGAAAGGCTACAGGAGTCAGTGATTTTAAAGGCTGCAAAGGGAGGCAGCAGTGAATGTGACAGTGTGTTTGCAGCAAGACAGGGACATGGAGGCAAACACAACTGACCCATGTTATAGAGAATCATCTCCGCTGTTGGGTTCAGGAGGTGACAGCAGCTTTCCTTGCTCTGTTTCTCTTGCCACTTTGTCCTGCAGGAGAGAGGAGAGAACGTTACTGCCTGTGTAGCCCTGTGAATTCTGCATTTGAATTCATGGAGGTTGTGTGAAGGAGGAGACAGTGGTACATTGATCAGCTTGAGAGGCTGGCATTGTGGTGACTAGGGGCTGCCAGGTGGAGATGCATTCACTGACATCAACCAGCTGGCTGAGTCAGACAAATGTTCCATCACACTTCAGACTTGTGCCCTGTATGGTGGACAGGCTAGGGAGAGTCAGGAAGTGAGTAACTCACCACAGAATTCCCAGCCTCTGACCTGCTTTTGCAGTCATTGTGTTTATTTCTTCCTGTCCTGGGGGTGGCATGGTTGCACAGTGGTTAGCACTGCTGCCTCAAAGCACCAGGGACCCAGGTTCGATTCCAGCCTTGGGTGAATGTGCAGAGTTTGAATGTTTTTCCCTTGTCTGTGTGGGTTTCCTCCTGATTTTCTGATTTCCTACTACCACACTCCAAAGATGTTAAGGTTTGGTGGATTGGCCATGATAAATTACCTCTTGATGTCCCAAGATGTGTAGGTTAGGCGGATTAAATGTGTGGGGTTTTGGGGATAGGGTCAGGGGTGGTCCTGGGGAAAATGCTCTATCAGAGAATTGGTACAGACTTGATGGGCTGAATGGCCTTCTTCTGCACTGTATAGATTCTATAATTCCATGACTCTATGATTAGAATACAAGAACCGAAGAAATGAGAAGCGGATTAAGAGTCTTACGAATAGATAATGCATCATTTCACAAAAGTACAAAATGATACATCTTGCTTAGAAGAATGAGAGGAGGCAATATAAAATAAATGGTACAATTCTAATGTGGTGAAGGAATAAGGTGATTGCGGGGTTAGATGTAAACAAATTACTGAAGGTGTCAAGGTGGTTGAGAAAGTGGTTAAAAGGATGCCAGGGTTCAGGACTTTATGGATGGAGACATAGGGTACAAAAGGAAGGAAATTATGAGAAACCTTTATAAAACATTGGCCAGCAGATTGTATTGTTTCTAATTCTGGGAACCACAATTTAGGAGGGAAGAGCAGAACTCACCTGATGAAGAGCGACACTCCGAAAGCTCATAATTCCAAATAAACCTGTTGCACTTTAACTGCTGTTGTGAGACTTCTTAATGTGCCCACCCGAGTCCAAAGCCAGCATCTCCACATCACAAAGGTTTCAGGAAGAGTGAACAAAAGATTCATGAGAATTTGGAGATGAGGGATTTCAGTTATACGGATAAATTAGAGAAGCAGGGTTTGATTTCCTTACAAAAGAGAAGGTCGAGAGGAGATTTGATAGAGATTTGAAAGTCAGAGTAGATCAGGAGAAGCTGTTCCTATTAGCAGAAGGTTGGGAAACCAGAGGGCAGCGGTTTACTGATTGGCAAAGAAAGCAATAACGACAGCAGGAGAATTGTTTTTACACACTTTGTGCTTAGGGTCTGGAATGTACTGCCTGAGAGTGTAGTGTAGGCAGATTCAATCATTACCTGACGGAATTGGATAAGCACCTGAAGGTAAAAGATTTTGCAAGTTTCTGGGGAAATAGCATTAGCTGAGTTACTGATGCAAAGAGCCAGAAATATGAGACGGCCTGAATGAGTTTCTTCTGTCCTGCAATTATTGCATATGATCATCACGTCCTGAGAAGTAAGAGTTGGAGTAGGCCATTCGGCCCCAAAAGCCTGCTAGCCATTCATTAAGATCATGGCTGATTTGATTGTGGCCTTAACTCCACTTTCCTGCCACCAGCCGATAATCCTTGACTCCCATGTCAGTCACAAATCTGTCCAGAGCATCTTTAAATATATTCAGCCACAAAGTTTCCACAGCTCTGTGGAGATGTGAATTTCAGAGATTAACAGCCCTCTCTCTCTCAAGAGAGAGGAAATTCATCCTCATCTCTTTTTTCAATGGAAGATCCCTCACCTTCAAACTGTGCTCTCAGTCTTAAATTTCCCCATGAAGAGAAACATCCTCTCGATATTGACCTTGTCAAAACCTCAAAATCTTAAATGTTTCAATAAGATCACCATTCATTCTTCTGAACTCCAAGAGGCATAATGTCTCAAAATTCTAACAGGGCTGGACAGACTAGATCCAGGGAGGGTGTTTACCTTGGTTGCGGAATCTGAAACCAGGTGACAGTCTCAGAATATGGGGCAGACCATTTAGGACTAAAATAAGAAGAAATTTCTTCACTCAAACTTTAAAAGCTTATTTATCAGTGTCACAAGTACATTAATTTACATTAACACTGCAGTAAAGTTACTGTGAAAGTCTCCCAGTTGCCACACTTTGGTGCCTGTTCGGGTACACTGAGGGAGAATTTAAGATGGTCAATGCATCTAATCAGCACGCCGTTTGGATTGTGGGAGGAAACCGGAGCACCTGCAGGAAACCCATGCAGACACAGGGAGAAGGTGCAGACTCCGGGTAGTAAACCCGTGAAACTCTCTATCACAGAAACTGTGGAGATCAAGTCACTGAATGTACTGAAGAAAAGAATGATAATTTTTCAGATTTTAATGGCATCAGGGGTTATGGGGAGAAAGTAGGAGTATGGCATTGAGCTACAGGAGCAGCCATGATTATATTTAATAGTGGAGCAGGCTCAAAGGACCAAGTGGTCTATTCCTGCTCCTAATTTCTATTACTTCCTACACAACCTTTCCCAATAAGCCATCCCCTACATCCCAGGTGTGGATCGGTGACCAATGGTAAATGCAACAATGCATTGAGCTACAATTAAGCATGCTTGGAATTTGGGTCAAGTTGTGTTAATCACGAATATGGATCAGAAAAGGCTAAAGTAAATCATGACCTGTCCTGTGAAATGCGAACTAACACTGTCTCTGTTGTCTAAATAAAGATGGTTGTTTGGATGGATGCTACACACATTGGAGCTGCCGATAATTGCCTTATTCCATATATGGTGAGGCTATTTGACTTACATATAACTTGATATAAATATTTGGGAGTTGTTTACTATAATGGAACATTGTGATCAGCTTCCCATGTTATCACTGGTCACGTGCTTGAGAATTTTCGGGCAGGTTATAAAGAACTTTGAGTCTTATCCTCAACAGAAACTCGAGAATCACATTCTCGATGTGTGCCCTGAAAATTAGCTTCAGCGAAGAACAACAAAGATCAGAGGAACAAAGAACTGTGAGAAAGATCCATACCAGAGGATGGACCTGGCCAGTTCACTCAAGTGGGTAGTATTTGTTTTCATCGAAACTTAGAGATGAAGTTAAACTAAAGTTAAATGAGTTACAGTTAGAGTTAAACTAGGATTAGAGTTGAAGTTAAATTAGTTAAAGTTAAGATTGAAGGTAAATGACTTGAATTAAGTAAGTTAAAGAGGTGTAGCAACTAATGTATATTAATATTGAGTATTGTTGCCTGAAACATTAAATAGAAGGGGAGTACATTTATGTGTCTGTCTTTTGTTGGTCACACAAGGCAAAAATATCTGGGGGAAAAAGGTTTAAGTGTTCCACTGGCTAACCCAGGAATTAACCTTCAATGTAAGTATATCCCTCTCCAAGTAAGGGGACCAAAACTATATGCAGAATTCGAAGTGTGGTTTCACCAATACCCTGTACAGTTACAGTAAGACTTCCCTACTTTTATACTCCATCCCCTTGCAATAAAGGCCAACAATCCATTTGTTGTTTCATGACTTGCAGTATCTGCATGGCAATCTTTTGTGATTGATGTACAAGGGACATTCAGATCTCTGTGTACCATGGCATTCTGCAGTCTCTCCCCATTTAAGTAGCATTTTCAATTTCTAATCTTCTTACCAAAATGGAAAACCTCAAACTTCCCCGCATCATACTCCATATGACAGAATTTGCACATTCATTTAAATTCTCTATATATTTCTTCACAACTTCCTTCATCTATCTTTGTATTGTCAGCAAATTTAGCTCCAACATACTCAGTTCCTTTATCCAAGTTACTGATATAGATCATAAACGGAAGTCCCAGCATTAATCCCTGTGGCACTTCACTAGTTACAATTTGCCAACCTGAAAATGGTCCATTTATCCCACATGTGCTTTCTGTTAGTTAGCCATGCCTTAACTATCTATGCTAATATATTACCACCATGAGCTCTTACCTTGTGCTGTAACCTTTTATGATGAGGTTCTAGACTCAAGGCCTATTCCAGGTCTTGAACACATAAAATCAAGGCTGACCCTTCAGTGCAGTACTGAGGGAGCACTGCACTGTTGGAAGTCCATTTTTTGGATGAGATATTAAACCAAGACCATGTTTAGATGGACATAATAGACCCCATGGCGCTATTTCTGCGAAGAACAGAGGTGTTTTCCTTGGTGCTCTGGTCAATATTTATTCTTCAACCAACATAATACAGATTATCTAGTCATTATTGCATTTGTAACCACAGTGTAGCACTGACATAGTTAAAATGGCAATCAAATAGCTGAAGTGAATGACTATTAGGAATAGTTAGTAAGTCTTATGAACACCCTCAGACATCAATGAGTGATAGTAGAATGAATGAAACCTGTGGGAGTTAGTTTGCTACCTGTATTGGAATGCTACTTGGAAGATGAAATTAGCCTGGGAAATACACTTAGACAATAAGAAGAAAGGAAGGTCAGAGTGACCAAACATAGAACATAGAACATAGAACATTACAGCACAGAACAGGCCCTTCGGCCTTCGATGTTGCGCCGACCAATATAAAAAGCAATGCCCCTCCAAATTAAACCATTCCCTTCTCTTCCATATACTTATCAACTAACCTCTTAAACTCCACCAAACTTGGCGCATCTACAACTGCTGCAGGCAGGGCATTCCACTCCCGAACCAAACATGGGCAGAATGTACATGCGAAGCATCAAAGGTGGGACTTTCAACCCAAAGTTTAAATAAGAACTCAACACTTGATAGGATATTTTGAAATAAAGTAAATCTTTATTGGATTAAAAGACTTTATCAGTAATCTAAAGGCTGGAAAGTTTGGGCAAGTTCAGGGCTGCATTTGTCAAATATTACTGAGGGACTCAAGAAGTCAGCAACAATGTCGAGGAGACATTCAGAGATCCAGGCACCCCAAGAGATAATTGGGCTGAGACAGGGTGACATGAGGATTTACTCTAAAGTCTGGGGTGGTATTACATCTCACACGTATGTAAAGAAAGTTTACCTCTAAGATGCTGGCCATAAACTGGCTGGTGTGTTCTGACAAATCATCCAGACTCGAAACGTTGTCTCTTTTCTCTCTCCACAGATGCAGTCAGATCTGCTGAGATTTTGCAGCATTTTCTGCTGTTGTTTCAGATTTCAGCATCCACACAGTATTTTACTTTTATCATTTATATGCTGTTTGCTCTGAAACTGATCTCCAGCTTTTGAAAGAACAAAATGTACAGCTTACATGGATCTGAAGAAGGCTGACATACTGTTCCCTTTTATATCAAGAATGAGTCTTCTCAGTTGAAACATGATTATCTCAAACACTAACATTAGCTTTGCTAGAACATACAATGTCTCTGAGAAAGTTACGTGAACAGCCCACTCTGGTGGACACTGATCTTACCCATTATTGAATTTCAGAGCCGCAACGTCATGTTGCAACTGTACAAAACTCTAGTGCGGCTGCACTTGGAGTATTGTGTGCAGTTCTGGTCCCCACATTATAAGAAAGATGTGGAGGCATTGGAGAGGGTACAGAGGAGGTTTACCAGGATGTTGCCTGGTATGGAGGGCAGGTCTTATGAGGAGAGGCTGAGGGATTTGAGGTTGTTTTCGTTAGAAAGGAGGCGGCTAAGAGGAGACCTTATCGAAACATATAAGATGATTAGAGGTTTAGATAGGGTGGACAGTGATAGCCTTTTTCCTAGGATGGAGAAAGCTAGCACGAGGGGACACAGCTTTAAATTAAGGGGTGATAGTTATAGGACGGATATCAGAGGTAGGTTCTTTACCCAGAGGGTGGTTAGGGAGTGGAATGCCCTGCCTGCGGCAGTTGTAGATGCGCCAAGTTTGGTGGCGTTTAAGAGGTTAGTTGATAAGTTTATGGAAGAGAAGGGAATGGTTTAGTTTGGAGGGTCATTGCTTTTTTTTTCATAATTGGTCGGCGCAACATCAAAGGCCAAAGGGCCTGTTCTGTGCTGTAATGTTCTATGTTCTATATCAAGAATGACTCTTCTCAGTTGAAACATGATCATCTCACAACACTAACATTAGCTTTGCTAGAACATACAATGTCTCTGAGAGAGTTACGTGAACAGACCACTCTGTGGACACTGATCTTACCCATTTCAGAGTTACGACCAAAATTGGATGATGAAAAATCACCGGTCATATCAAACTAGGAGACAATGGTAGATAGGACAATGATTGCCCAAAATGCCTTCAATTGCTGAAATATCAATACTATTGGTAACTCTCTGTTGTCTGCTCTGTTACCTCCCTATTCTGGATCAACTCCACTAATGCCCCTGTCTACATCAATAGGGACAAAGTAGGAAGGATCAAGAGCTTCAAGTTTTTAGGTGTCCAGGTCACCAACAACCTGCCCTGGTTCCCCTCCCCCCCACCATGCCGACACTATAGTTAAGAAAACTCACCAACGCTTCTACTTTCTCTGAAGTATAGTTTCCAGAAGGCCAACAAATCCATTGGTTTTCTGAAAGGTACTTGGAAAGACAAGATGGAAGGTTTATGAAGCAACAGTCATACTGAGCGGATCAAAGAACTTCAGGGTACTTTCAACACATTGCAAACCAAATATAGTTAGTTGCCATAAACATGACCTCTGTGTCTGTCAGATCCAGCTTGAAGGTGTCCATTGTTGCACCCATAAATCTAGAAACTTCTCTCTTATCTGGTGCCCGATTTGTATAGCTTGTACGTTCAGACATGGTCAGGACAAACAGTTAACTGTAGTTCCCATCTACTCTCTGCTGCTATCTTTTAAGAAAGTCAGGTTGCTTTTATTAGAGCTATAACATCCTTACAGGGCAGCAGGAGGCCATTCAGCCCATCGAGTCTGAACCAACTCTCTGGAAGAGCATCTTACCCATGCCTCTCACATTTGCCTTGGCTAATCCTCCTAAATTTGCATCTTGGGACACTAAGGGACAATTTAGCATGGCATCGGTTGCAAAGCATTTTGATATATTGCAAGTTATAAAAGATGTTAGACAAGTCAAGTTCTTTATTTCTAAGACATCTTAAATTGCAGTTCCACCTGCGTTCTGGAGTGGTTGTAAAAAATTGTGCGTATTGGTTTGTGAAAAGAGCAGGGAATTTTGGTATCTACACATTAAAATGGTGCTGGGAACAGATTCAAAAGCAATGTTCAAAAGGGAATGTTATATGTACAAGGAAAGGATTGCAGAGCTATGGAAAAGAGTAGGGAAGTGGAGCTAATTGGATAGTTCTTTCAAAGACCAAAACAATAGACATTATTTATTAATGTCACAAGTAGGCTTACATTAACACTGTAAGGAAGCTACTATGAAAATACTCTAGTTGCCACACTCTGGTGCCTGTTCAGGTACACAGAGGGAGAAGTTAGCGCGGCCAATACATCTAACCAGCATGTCTTTCAGACTGTGGGAGGAAAACCACACAGTCATGGGGAGAACATGCAAACTCCACACAGACAGTGACCCTAGCTGGGAATTGAACCCAGTCCGTGGAGCTGTGAGGCAGAAGTGCTAACCACTGTGCCACTATGCTACCCCATAGGCGTTCCTCAGGACTGTATGATTCTCCTGGTGTCCTGGCTCACATTCATCCTTCAGCCAGCACCACTGAAAACATCATCTGACCATTCACCTCATTCTAATTAGTCTGACTTTTCTGTATGTAAATTATTGTTGTACACGGATATCTCTCAAATAGATTAAAGCACTTCATTGGCTGTGAAGCACTTTAGGTTGTTGTATGTTTGTACTAATTATAATTGCATGACGTTTCTTAAAGTCATTCTTCTCTCTTGGCTTTGTATGGACAAAGGTAGCACCCTAATTCATTTGTCAATTTATAGCTGGCAAATTGTAGGAAGAGCAGCTTTTGGGACCCTTGGTGACGCTCCTTAGCAACTGAGATGGTGGCAGGCTGCAGATTGACCACGTCCACCATCTTCAAGACACAAGTCAGGAGTGTAATGGATTGCTCTCCCCTTGTCTGGATAAATGCAGCTCCAACAACACTCAAGAAGCTCAACACCATCCAAGACAAAGCAGCTCGCTTGTTTGGCACCTTAAACGTTTAAGTTCTTTCAAAGACCAAAACAAAGGCACAAGAGGCTGATGAAGAGTTATTCATATGCGAAAATGTTGTCTCTGTTCTCTCTCCACAGAAAATCTGCTGAGATTTTCCAGCATTTTCTGTTTTTGTTTCAGATTCCAGCATCTGCAGTATTTTGTGTTTAAGCATTATCTCCCTCACTGATGTACAGTAACAGCACTGTGTACAATCCACAAGATGCACCACAGCAATACATGAAGGCTTTTTCAATACTAGGTGTTAAATCCAAGGAGTCTAAAACCCTGGATTAAGACAATGAGCAGCAAACATCGGGAAACCACCCCCCCCCCCCCCCCCCCCAAACCATACATCATCCTGAATTGGAAATATATCACCATTTCTTCAATGTCACTTGGTTACAATCAGAGACATCCCTCCCTAACAGCACTGTGGCTGGACCTACACTACATGGACTATAGTGTTTCAAGAAGACAGCTCACCGCCATCTTTTCCAAGCCAATTAATGAAATAAATGCTGACCTAGCCAACGACATTCACATTGGAATAAATAGGAAAAAAAAGTGTACTCGGAGTTACATATAGTTCAGTTTAAGCAGAATTGGCAGCTTCTCTTTTGCATATTTTTCTAATGCAACAAGAACTCTGAAGCTCTACATATCCCAGTAATTAAACCAGGACCAGTTGGAGGGTCAATAGGAGGGCACTTCACTGACGTATAAACACCATGAGTGCATCCTTGTCTGCCTGGTTGCTCCATGTACTCAGAAACCTGAATCCATTCCTATTATTTTTAAATGAGGGGCTGGGGAGGTAGCTGGGGTTAAAAGCACTTGAGGATGCTGTGCACGCAATTCTACCTGCTGCTTTGATCAGCAGGTCAGTAAAAGATGTCCAGTCTTCTATTGGGGCCCACAAGGTACCCTGAGTGGCACAATTCGCCCTGCATGGTGCTGCAGTCATCCCTTTAACTCTGAACTATTCCTATGTCCAAGAGGAGGAACTTGTCTTTTTGCCTTGGTAAGGGGAAGTTCCATCTCTTAGCAGTCATGAGCATGGAAACCTGACATGGGCAACTCTCCATTATTCCTGTGGGGTTTTACTGCTCAGCTATAAGCTCTTCCAGAAATTGTTGCTCCCTCCATGATTGATTTTTTCTAAGCACCAGATCCATGGCAGGGCCTCACATTTTGGAAGAGGCCAAAACTTATGGCGTACTATTTGCTGTTTCCTTTTTGTTAAAAATTGCACTGGGTTGGTTGCAATAAGCTAATGATCAAATAATTTTGATAGAAAAAAAAAGAGCAACTGTTCCCAATAGCAAGGAGCTCTGTAAAGCAGAGCATGCAGATTTGAGGTGATTAGTAAAGGAATTAAAAGTGACAATGTGAAACATTTTTCTAACTCAGTGAGTTATGGTCTGAAATGCACTGTCTGAAAATGTAGCAGAAATAGATTCACTCCTAGGATTCAAAACAGAATTGGGTAAATATTTTAAGGGAAATAGAATCCGGCATATAGAATCTCCATGTGAGACAGAGAAGAGGGTAAAAAAGGAGAAGGTATTGCATATTAGTTAAGGAGTTACTGCAGTAAAGAGAGTTGAAATCTTGGAGGGGGTATTGAATGAAGCTTTGTGAATACAGCTTAGGAGTAAAGTTGGGGCAGTCACATTGCTAGGTGTTTTTTATAGACCTCCAGATAGTCAGAGGGATATTGAAGAGCAAATATATGCACAACTCATTGTGGTGTGTAAAACAGTAACAATAAGGTATTATATCAGGTGATTTTAATTTTCCCAACATTCGCTGGGCTAGACACAGTGCTAGGGGCTTGGATTTCTTGATATGTGTGCTATTCTAGGCCAATATGTAGAGGATCCAACGAGGGAAGGTGCAATGCTGGACGGGTGGTTGAGGTTGTGGTGGCGGAGCATTTTACTGATTGTGATCACAACACGTTGCAATTTAAACTTGTAATGGACAAGGAAATAGACAGGTTACAAAAACATTTTGGATTGGGAGAGAGTGGATTTTAGTAAAATAAGGCAGAATCTGGCCGAAGTAGACTGGGAACATTTACTTGTGGAGAAATCTACAGAAGAGCGATGGGGATGGTGCAAACCCAACATGTTTCCTCTAGGGTGATAGGAAGCCTAGAGAACCATCATTGACCAGAATATAATGAAAAGGAAAAGAGAGGCTTTTAGCAGGTACAAGAGGAAGAAATCAACAAAGGCATTAGTGGAATACAGAAGATGCAGGGTGGATCTTAAGAGTGCAATTTGGAGAGCAAAGAGGGGATATGAGAAAGGTCTAAATGGTAAAAATAGGGAAAATCTCAAGGCATTCTATAATATATCAATGAGAAGAGAATATGTAGGGAAAGAATAGCGCTCATTAGGGACTAAGGGGGCAATATGTGTTTTTTATAAAGTTTATTTATTAGTCACAACTAGGCTTACATTAATACTGCAATGAAGTTACTGTGAAAATCCCCCAGTCACCACATTCCAACGTTTGTTTGGGTACACTGAGGGAGAATTTAGCATGGCCAATGCACCTAACCAGCACGTCTTTCAGACTGTGGGAGGAAATCGAAGCACCCAGATGAATCCCATAAAACACAGAAAGAATATGCAAACTCTACACGGACAGTGACCCAAGCCAGGAATTGAACCTAGGACCCTGATGCTATGAGGCAGCAGTGCTAACCACTGTGTTACCATGGATGGAGCCAGAGTACATTGGTAGAGCATTGAATGAATGCTTCACATCCATCTTCACCCAAGAGAATGTTTGTTCTGAGGGAGAATTTAGCACGGCCAATGCATCTAACCAGTACGTCTTTTGGGCTATGAGAGGAAACCGGAGCACCCAGGTGAATCCCATAAAACACAGAGAGAATGTGCAAACTCCACACAGACAGTGATCCAGGGACGCTCACATTATGAGGCAGCAGTGCTAACCACTGTGCCACTGTGAAGGGAGCCAGCAGACATTGGTAGAGTGTTCAATGAATGCTTCATATTCATCTTCATCCAAGAGAATGAGGATGAAGGTATGGAACTCAAGGCCAGAGATTACAATGCTCTTGAGCAAATCGGCATGAGGAGTGATAAGGTTTTAGAGGTGTTGGCAAGCTTAAAAGTGTTCAAATCTCCAGGATAAAAACAAATTGCTGCAGATGCTGGAATCTGAAATCGAAAGAGAAAATGCTGGAAAATCTCAGCAGGTCTGGCAGCATCTGTAAAGAGAGGAAAGAGCTGACATTTCAAGTCCATAACTGGTTGGACTTTAACCTGGTGTTGCAAGACTTTTTACCACTTTGAAGAACAGGGGAGTTCTCCTTTGTTTCCTGACCAACTTAACAAGAACAGGTGATTTGATCATTGCACTGTTGCTGTATGTGAGAGCTTGCCGTGCGCAAATTGGTTGCTAAAATTCCTAGATTGCAACAATGACCACACTTTTTAAAAAGTGGCTGTAAAATGCTTTGAGAAGTCTGGAGTTATAGCATAAATGCTATCTATATCAATGCAAGTCTTTCTTTTTAATATCCTAAGCACGTACAGGAATGCTTTGATTATTATTAAGCCAAAGAGCTTTCCTGCATTGGGTGGCAGTAGCCTTTACCTCTGTCACTTTCACTTCCAATTTTTGGGATGGGGAATAGATTTTGGAAGCTGGTGTACATCAGCATATTAACATTTTCCCCCCAACCGCCGCCTCCTACGTTCCCTTTATAGTTGTAAATGTGGTTAATAGTATTAAGAATGCGGAGAAGTACACTTCTGCCACAGTTGCTTTCTGAAACCATGAAGGTTGCGGTATCTCTGTACTTCCTCTTACATTGGGGAAATATAACTTTGTCTGTCTCAAGTACTTGTAATTGTTTATGAAAATAAAACAGAATTGTTGAACAAAATTACTAATACCAGCCTCGCTGAAACAACCTAAAGAACGTAAGGGCTACATTAATTTAGGAAAATGGTTGATAAAAAATTGTCACTACCTGACACTGATAACACACAGATACATACTGAATTGTTAATATAGCAACATTTGTATGTGAGTTAGCTGTAGTACATTAGGAGCTGGTACGTATTGATAGATCCTTATAAATGTGGGAATGACATTTCTTAATCCAGGATTTTCCCTTTGGCAGCCCTGAAAATAAAGGATGCTAGGACATTGAAGGCCTTTAAAGTTCAGAAAGCTGGAGTTATCCTATTATTATTCAAACGTTTTGTCTTCAGTTTCTTTGCACCAGCCTATTAACCCAGCTGGACCCCACTATAAGTGGGAGATTGTCAGAAGTGGAGAGTGCATGTCTCTGGAAGCCTTGTCTTGTCCTAGAATAGGTGGTGACCTACCTGCTCTGACCCTCATCTGAGAGAGTGGTACGGTGGCATGGTGGTTAGCGTCGCTGCCTCGCAGCGCATTTAAGCAAGGAAGTTATAATAAATCTGTATAAAATATTTTTTTTGGTCTCAATTGAAGCATTGTCTCCAGTTCTGGGCCTCACACTTCCGGAAGGAGACAATGCAGGGATAAGCAATATCAGTTATATGAAAGCTGTTCTCCTGTGAGAAGAGAAAACTGAGAGAAAATTAGATAGATGTATTCAAAATTAGCAAAAGTCTGCTTGGAGGGAGAGGGAGAAGGAGAGACTGTCCCATTCGTGGTAAGATCCTGAGCCAAAGGACACCAGTTTAAGAGGATTGGCAAAAGAAGCAATCAGAGAAAAGTTGTTTTAATGCAGTGAGTGCGTGGCACAACGTCTGAGACAGATTCAAACAAAGTTGTCAGGAGAGAATTAATAATTATCTGAAAAGAAAAGTATTGGAGGCTTGGGCAAATATAGAGAATGGGATTAAGTAAGTTCCTTTTGTAGAGAGATAGAAGATCAAATGGACTCTTTTTGTGCTTTAACTACTTTATAATTGTAATTCCATGGTGGTCCCCTCTCTATTGGCCTCACTATTCTGTTCCTCTCCATCTCCTCCCCTCTCCTCCCCTGTCTGCTGCTCTCCTTTCTTTTGATTTTCTCTCTTCCGTCCCTCTCTTTTCTGTTCTCTTGAATTTTGCACCCCAACTCACATAACCCACCACTCTCCTGCTCCCCTCTCCCTGGCTCCCATCTATCCTGCACCTCTCTCCCCTTTCTCTTGCCTATCCTTCCGCTGGCTTCCCTCTATCTTTCTCCCCTCCCCTCCCCTCCCGCCTGCTCTCCCTCTCCCCTCTCTGCCCTCTTTCCCCCTTCCCTCTTTCCTCTGCACCTCTCCCCCGTTCCTGTCTACTCTCTCCCCTCCCCTAGCTCTCCTCTCACTCCTCTCCCCCTCTCCCTCTGTACTGTTCCATTTGCATTCTGATTAAATACAAAGTCAGTGCGTTAGAGCAGGCTTCTCAATGCTGTTGCATTTTTGTGTATTTTACATCCCCCCAGCTCCCAAACCCAGACCAAACTCCTGATTAAAATTCCTCTACAGAGAACTTCAGGGCAGGGTGCAAACTAGCAAGTAACAGTTAGAATGTTTCAAATGTCAAATCATTGTGCAGCAAGAATAATCAAAGGAAAGAGATACAGGAAGGTAAAAAACATTAATGAAAGCTGAAGGGATTAGACTTGTAAAAATTAATATCAAAGAGATTGTTAAAAAATCACATTCATTGGAATGACTAAGTCCTGACATTTTATGGTATGTGTAGTGTGTATAATATTCCATCTATAATATAGATTTATCAACCTTTTCAATACTCTGTGGTTTTCCTCCCTTCACTTATAAGAAATAATTTCCTTTTGTAACGCAATAAGAAATCAGTCATCTGTTAAAAAAATCTGTTATTTATCATTATGACACCACACAGATAAGGGACAACACACTGCTATAAATGGCCACACTCCAAATGAAGGTTACAGCTGCTTCCTGTCTATTTCTTATTTGACGTCAGTTCTGCAAAACAGGTTATACGGCATATTCTTTAGTTAAATTTGTTTCTGAATCACCTCAGCTTGAAGAAGAGAAAATAAGCGAAACAGAAGAAAATCAAAGAAATATGCTTTTGTTGGATTTACGAGAGACAGCATTGTATGCCAGGAAGTATAATACCAAAAACTCACAGGGTAAGAATTACCATTACAGGTTCTTTTTAAGACAAAAGAAGTAGAGGATCAACTAAAATTGAGATCAAATCATATTTTCATCATCTTTCCAATGTACAATAAATGGCAAAACCCATAAGAATATTGATGGGCAGAGGGATTTGGGTGTACAGTTACACAGGTCACTGAAAGTGGCGACGCAGGTGGAAAAGGTAGTCACGAAGTCATACAGCATGCTTGCCTTCATCGGCTGGAGCATTGAATTTAAAAATCGGCAAGTCATGTTGCAACTTTATAGAATCTTAGCTATTTCCGCACTTGGAATATAGTGTTCAATTCTGGTTGTCACATTACCAGAAGGATGTGGAGGTTTTGGCAAGGGTACAGAAAAAATATTGTCTTGAATAGAGGGCATTAGTTATGAGGAGAGGTTGGAGAAACTTGATTTGTTCTCACCGGAATGATGAAGGTTGAGGGGCAACCTGACAGAAGTTTACAAGCTTGAGAGAGGGATGGACAGAGTGGATAGTCACAACCTTTTTCACAGGGTGGATAAGTCAATCACTAGGGTCATAGGTTTAAGATGCAAGGGGCCAGGTTTAAAGGAGATGTACGAGACAGAATGTTTACACAGAAGACCGTTGGTGCTTGCCGCTGGTGGAGATAGTGGAAGCAGATATGATAGTGACTGTTAACCAGTTTTAACTTATTCTTAACAAACACACGAATAGGATGAGAATAAAGGGATATGGTCCCAGGAAGGGTAGGGGGTTTTAGTCCAGGGGACAGCATGGTCAGTGCAGACTTGGAGGGCCGAAGGGCCTGTTCCTGAATTGTAATTGTCTTTGTCTTTGTCTTTAAATAAATGAGGAATCCGGACTTCATAATTTAAAAGTAATGAAATAATTGTTGAGACAAAAAAATTAAATGCAGGTT
This sequence comes from Sphyrna mokarran, assembly GCA_024679065.1. Taxonomy (NCBI): domain Eukaryota; kingdom Metazoa; phylum Chordata; class Chondrichthyes; order Carcharhiniformes; family Carcharhinidae; genus Sphyrna; species Sphyrna mokarran. The sequence goes on along the minus strand of JAGIQG010000001.1, from coordinate 128,103,861 downwards.
TAAATATCAGTTATTTTGTCACGATTATCTGAAAGATTGATTAGGTTGGAATTGTTTTCGCTGGAGTTCAGACAAATGAGGGGGATCTCATAGAGACTTATACAATTCTAACAGGACTACACAGATAGATGCAAGGAAGATGTTCCTGATAGTGACGGAGTCACAGTCTGAGGATTCAGGGTTGACCATTTTGGACGGAGATGAGGAGACATTTCTTCACCCAAAGAGTTGTGAGCCTGTAGAATTCATTACCACAGGAAGTAGTTGATGCTAAAACATTGAATGTATTTAAGAGGCTGCTAGATATAGCACTTGAGGCAAATGCGATCAGAGGTTATGGGGAGAAAGCAGGATTAGGCTATTGAATTGAACAATCAGCCGTGATCATTATGAGTGGTGGAGCAGGCTTGAAGGGCCAAATGACTTCCTCCTCTACTTTTCCTATGTTTCTATTAAAGGAATTTGTTGACTGAATTAGTTTGACTACTTGAGTGGTCTGAAAATGGAATTACTTCTAAGCATACAATATTTCATGACCTAATTGATGGCTTGGAAAAAATAACCAGCTATCAATTTGATGTGTGTATCTATATAAATTCCAACAACTTCACAATTACTTGCAAAATAATACAGCATTTTTACAATTTAGATTTTGAGCCATACTGTGTGGTGTGTACAATTTTTACAGGTACAAACACTGTAAAACAACTTATCATTGAACTTTTCAGCTTAATTTGTCACAGACTTATTTCAAGATTGATTTTTAACAACTAGCTACTTAACACTGCAATGACTATTAAAAAAAAACAAAGCTTTACTTATAACTCCAATTTTAGATTAACACTAAAATATACTTTCCAGTGGTTTTATTAAAACACCATTTTTAACTGAATGTGTCCAACAGAGATTGAATCATAGAATCCCTATAGTATAAAAGGAGATTATTCTGTCCATCGAGCCTGTACCAACCACATTCCCACCCAGGCCCTATTTCTGCAACCCATATATTTATCCTGCCATTCTCCCGCACTATGATTAATTTAGCATGATCAATCAACCTAACCTGCATGTCTTTGGACTGTGGGTGAAAATCCGGAGCATCCAGAGAAAACCCACACAGACATGGAGAAAACGTACAAACTCCACACAAATAGTGACCCAAGACTGGAATCAAACTCGTGTCCCTGATGCTGTGAGGCAGCAGTGCTGACCACTGTGCTGCCTGTGAAGATTTACTTTATGCAACTCCAGAAATGGAATTACCCTCTAAGAAACTTATTTAATTATCTTGTATGGTAACCAGGATATATTCTGGCTTTTGTTAAAATTCACTTTGTAGGTCAAACTTTTCATATCTATTTTGGTGCAAATATAATGGGCTAGGAGTGACAGGAAACTGCAGACATCTTGGGGAGACGAATATCTTTGGTTGGTTTAAATGCTCTCAATCGTAAGCAACGGAAGTTTTATATTAAAATACTCAATCATAGCCTGAAGCCACAAACATTGTAAAAGGGAGGGTGTGATTCTGAGCATATTTGAGAGTTTCTGCATCTGATGCAAGACAAATCATTGCGAAGCCTTTTAAGGTAAACTGACTGGGAAATTTGGAAGGAATTTGAAGTACAGACCACAGGCATTTGCTGTCACATTTGTATTTGCTTCTACAGTTTGGAACTAGCTTAAAGTAATATGATTAAGTAAATATCTAAAGCAACGATCATACTTTAGTTAATATTGATTTTTAGCAGGCAACTTTACATCACTGCAGCTCACTGTGGAAAGTTGGAGAAAGTGTGGAAAGGAACACTGAGGGCGTTGCTAAGTGCTGAGTGTGCAAGTGGCAGAAGAACTATGAGGCAGGGCATGGAGGAGGGATGGATTGGTAATTCTGAATTGAGGTTGTGTAATATTAGCTGTGTAATGAGATGTAAAAAAGTGTTTTACCTTAAGAGACTCTGACTAATCCACTGATTTCCTTGTGGCAAATTCCAAGTTGCAGAATAATCTGTCCACTCCAATTCACATTCCTTTTCAATCCTCTGTTTATTTTTTAGTCCTTTAATCTCATCACCAATATTGAGGTTGCTCTTGCTGCACCATTGTCAGCTCATGGTTTTGGCAATTTTTACGAACAATTTTTAAAATCTCACCATTCAAGAACAGTCTAACTAATGGAATAAGCTGTGAGCTGCCTCATTCCTGCAAAAACTGGGTTGTAAATTTTGGCTGTATAAACTAACCCAAGTAAAGGAGCAAATGGCATAGAAACCAAAATGAAAGGAATTGTTTGAATTTAGCTGCCTTTTCATTATGTCACTTCAAATAGCTCCTTTAAAACAGAGCTGATTTCTCAATTTTCACTGGTAATGCATTCCTCATTGCTCCTATCTGCTATTTCGTAATTTGTTCACAATTAGCCATTTGAATATTCAGTTGTAAATAATTAACTAATAGATAATGTTTTGTTATGTACCGTAAATCATCGTGTATAAACCACTCCCAGTGATGATGCCAAAAATTATGTATTTGCATATACTAAAGCGTAAAAGTTGACCTGTTGTTTGCTCTATACTCATATTAATAGCCAACTTCAATTTGTCATGCCACAAACGAATGTTTTACTTACCGGTACTAATAATTGGGTGAAAGAAACCAAATAGGTGATACAAGCTGTGTTGCAAAGATGTGTGGGAGCTTAAGGCATGCACAGAACAAACCTCCTATAGTGAATGACAAAGGTGTTGATTGCCCATAGTCATATTGGCAGTTCATTCAGCTATATAAGTCCATTCTGCTTTTGAGGTATTTTTCAAAGCTTCATGGGCAATCTATATGCCAACATCAACAGAATATGACACCTTTGCGATGTGCTTTTGAAATGTGGCATGTGAGATGTGAGACTATTATAGTAATATCAGTGGCATTGTATACGCCAATAATTCTCACCCTGTCTTACTTAAAATAATATCCCCACCCTTCCTGAATAAACCAACTATAATTCAATACTGCAGAGTCTACTGCTTGTTGTTTCTTGAACTCTCTTTCTGTGTATCAGTTTCTTTCTGATGAATATCGATAATGGGGTATGAAGCTGAGAACTGGCTTTTAAAAATTCCTTTCAGCAACAATTCTTTCCCAACATTTCATGCAAATGTAATTTGCTTAATGCATGTCTATTAACTTATCTGCTACAACTTTGCCTTCATTTTCTTCCCTTTAACGAGCTCCAATCTACTTTAACGTTCACATATATCCTATGCTCTGAAATTATTCTTTTAGTTATAAGGCCCATTGAATCAAAAAGAGAGCAGAAAGTCTAGCCAGTTCATTAAACCTAGCCTGTGCTGTTATGACTTAATTTTTGCAAAGCAGGCTTCCTCTTAAACTCCTCACATTCTCCTCACCAGCCATCCATCTCCTGGGATAGATGGGAATTTAAAATAAACTGTCGGAAATTCCTTTGTAACTCATAAAAGTTGGTCAAAAAAGTCCAAGATCACAGAGAAACCGCCATCATCGATGAGGACTTCGACACCGTTAGTCATTTTGAGGCTGGTTGCAGTGTGTCTGAAGATGACTGATCAGGTCAATTCGGGTACAGAATGTCCTGGCACATATTGGACAGACTTGTGTAGACACTGCAGTTGTTGCGCTGGTGGCTCTGGACTTGCGCAACTTGCGCTTAAGTTGTGCTTCAGCAATACACCTTGCTTCGTAAGCTTGACAGCCTTAGTGAATGAGGTAGTGCCAGGTAGGGTGGTTTTGTATCAGCGCTTCCCCGGTAGCCGTGTCAATGTCAAGCGATTTCAGCAAGGCCTTGAGTGTGTCTTTGAAACGTTTTTTCTGCCCTCCATGCAAGCTCCTTCTAGCAGAGTTCCCCCAAAAGGAGCTGCTTGGATATGTGCTCGTCTGACGTACAGATGACATGACCTGCCCACTGGGTCTGTGCTCTCATCAGCAGTGTGTGGACTGATGGTAGACTTGCTCTAGAGAGAACTTCAGTGTCTGGTACTTTGTCTTGTCATCTGACGTGTAATATTCTGCGAAGAGAAGTCAGTGGAAATGATTGAGCTGTCTTGCATGCCTTCAATACAGAGTCCACGTTTCACAGGCACACAGGAGGGTAGTGAGTACCGCGGCGCTGTAGACCTTCAGTTTTGTTGCTGGGCTGATTCCTTGACAGTGGAGCCCAATCTACTGAAAGCAGAACTTGCCTTTGCTATTCTGCAGTTAATTTCTGTATCAATAGTCACTGCTTGGGAGAAGGTGCTGCCAAGATAAGTGAACTAGTCCACTGCCTGTAGTTTCTGCCCTTTGATTGTGAATATGATTTCTGTGTACGGTGCATGAGGAGCAGGCTGGTGCATAACTTTGGTCTTTTTAATGTTGATGGTGAGTCCAAAGTTGTCACAAGCCATAGAAAATTTGCCCATACTGACTTGCATCTCTGGCTCTCAGCCGGTATACAGGGCACAGTCATTTGCAAAGAGGGAATCTCTCAGAACAGTCCCCTTCACTTTGGTAATAGCTTGAAGTTCCCTCAAGTTGAAGAGCTTCCCATCCACTCTGTACTTGAAGCTGATTCCAGCAACACTGTCCTGGAAGACATCATTCAGCTTGGCAGTAAACATCCGCTGAACAGTGTGGGTGTGAGCACACAGCCCTGTTTGATGCCATTGGTAACTGGGAATGCCTCAGAGGATTCTCCACCATTCGGTACTCTGGCTATCATACCACCATGGAACTGGCACACTATCTGAGTGAATTCGGGGGGGGGGGCAAACTTTAACTTTATTGCTTACAGTGTTGAAGGCTTTTGCTAGGTCAACAAAAGTTGTGTAGAGCTCGTGATTCTGCTCCTGACCCTTCTCCTGGCGTGCAGCAAACATCATACCAGTAGTCCCGCAACCTTTGCAGAAGTCACATTGTGCCTCTGGAGGCAGGCCCAGCTCCAGATGACTGATCAGATGATTTAGCAGGACCCTTGCCAGAGCTTTTCCTGTGATGGAGAGCAGCAAGGTTCCTCGGTGGTTGTTACATACTTGCCGATTGCCCTTCCTCTTGTAGAGATGTATGATGAAAGATCTTTAAGTTCCTGAGGAATGGATCCTTGCTTCCAAAAGGACAGGAACAACGCGGTGAGCTTCTCAGTAAGTGCAAGACCAGCAGCTTTATAGATCTCTGTGGGTATAACATCTGCCCCTGGGGCTTTGCCACTGGATAGCTGGCTGACAGCTTTCGTGACTTTGGCTATTACTGGTGGATCATCCATGGCGCTGTTGATATCAACCTGGGGAATCCTGTCTACTGCGTCATCGATAATAGATAGCTGTTGGTTGAAGACGGCTTCAAAATGTTCAGCCCATCTCTGCAGGATCTGAGTCTTCTCTGTAATGAGAGTTGTACCACCTGTACTCAGGAGGGGGGACCTCCTGAGAGATTGAGTCCATAGAGAGTGTTGAGGGCTTCATAGAACCATTTCAAGTTGTGTCTGTCAGCGTATCCTTGTATTTCATCTGCCTTGACACTCAGCCAGACATCCTGCATTTTACACGGTTTATTCTGGACTCTCCTGCGAGCCCTGGTAAAAGCACTTTTTTTGGCAGCTGAAGATGGGTCATTCTGACAGGTCCAGTGAACGTGGTGCTTTTCCACAAGTAGAGCCTGTATCTCCTCATCATTCTCATTGAACCAGTGATGCTGCTTGTGGGCAGAGGGCCCGAGTATCTTCAATGCAGATATATGGACAGCATCCCTGAAGCATTCCCAGTCAATCTCAGCAGTGCCTGTGAGGTGTATGTCAGCAAGCTTGATTTCTAAGTCTTCAGCCAGTGCTGAAGCTACGCTGGGTTCCTTTAGCTTGGCCGCATTGATTCTTTTCATTACCTTGCTTCCTTGTGGTTGCCTGTTGGGTCTGATGTGGAGCTTCATTTTGGAGACAATGAGCCTGTGATCTGTCCAGCAGTCAGTGCTACACGTTGCCTTGGTCACTCTGACATCCTGCCTGTCTTTCCTCCTGATAATGGCATAGTCAATAAGATGCCAATGCTTAGGGTGGGAGTGCATCTAGGAGGTCTTGTTATGGGTAGGCAGATGAAGGTTGTGTTCATGATGAGGAGGTGATGTGCTGCACAGATCTTCAGTAAGAGTACTGAAGAGGGCTGCTCAGTTGCCCAGATGGACGCCAAGTTCCATTGTTGCTTCGGTTAGCAGAAAATGACCATCAGACTGAACCGCCTGTGTGCGGGGCTGCGACCACAGCTCCCAGTGTATCCACACCTGCTGTCCATCACCACAGGACTTCAAAGGTTTGAACCAGACACTGACAATGATGATGATGGTGTTGAGACTAGTGCTTGATTTGGATTAAAGTGAGGGAGAGTTGCACAGCGCAGCCTCACTCTCTCTTCCCAATTCCCATCTAGATCCAGTAGCAAGACAAGAGTCAAGATGGTTGGAGATGGGACTAGGTGCAGTGGATGACCAGAACGTCTTCTGTGTCTTGTCCTACTCTTTGCATTCCACAATGCTTGCAGAGACTGCCTTCTTGGCCTTCTATTGGTCTCGTCCGCTCAATCTGCCGGAGTCTGTCTCCACATGCTGGGATAGACATCTCCCTATCTCACTGAGGATTGAGACCTGCCGGCTAGCTAGCTTGTCAAAGCCTGGGATATGGCTGCTGTCTCATACAAACAGCTACAGGGAGCCACAGGTAAGAGCTGAGTGCCAGGTAGGGACAAAGGATGGACAAACTGCTCCGTCATGTTCCCCCACCAGAGGTACTATCCTCTCCTTGTCATTCAATTTCTTTGTAACTTGTAAAAGTTGGTCAAACAAGTCCAAGTACATAAAGTCTGCTATCATCCGTATGAACTGGCAACTTTTTCCATAGGTCAATAACACTGGGAGAAGAAATGTCACTTCACATTCGCAAGCTATCTGCTTGTGCAACTTAATTTTGTATTCTCTGGCCCTCTTCAACCCATCCAAATCAAACAGCTCATCCAGATTGTGCCAATCTAATCATTTGTCTGTGTCTTACGGTCTTTCATTGTCTTAAAGACAGCAATCAAAGTTCTTCGAAGATATGAAAAGGATGGCTCTTGTCGATCAACAACACAGGCCACAATGCCAGCAGCAGGAAGCATCACAGGGGAGGAAGGTCAAGACGGAGCCATCCAGGGGAGACATGGTAGAAGATAGTCACAGCATTTGGCAACAAACCTGCAGCTGTGGTGCAGTCCAGGCAACTTTTTTACAGTCTGCCAATAGCTGATGGCAGGTTTCACTAATGTAAATCTTCCCCTGCCGTGGATGCCACCAGCACTTAGATTTTCACACAGAATTGCCTAGGAAAGAGCAAAAGAGAGGAAACAGAGCACAGTGCCAGTTACACCATCGGGAATGACAAGCTACAGTTAAAATTCCAGCTCACATATCTAATAGACACATCTTGCCATGCAGCTCTATAAGACTCTTGTCAGACCCCACTTGGAGTACTGTGCGCAGTTCTGGTCGCCTCACTATAGGAAGGATGTAGAGGCTACTGAGAGAGTGCAGAGGAGACTTACAAGGATGCTGCCTGGATTGGGAGGCAGGCCTTATGAAGATAGGTTGAGGGAGCTGGGACTCTTCTCACTGGAGAGACGTAGGTTGAGAGGAAACCTGATAGAGGTTTATAAAATGTTGAGAGGAATAGATAGGGTGGACTCTCAGAGACTATTTCCCCGAGCTGAAATGGTCACTACGAGAGGACACAGATTTAAGGTGCAGGGAAGCAAATACAGAGGAGATGTTAGGGGTAAGTTTTTCACTCAGAGGGTGGTGAGTGAATGGAATCGGCTGCTGTCAGAGGTTGTTGAGGCAAAAATCACTAGGGTCTTTTAAAAGACTTCTGGATGAGTACATGGAAACGAATAGGATAGGAGGTTATAGATAGGTCTGTGGATTGGTAGATGTAGTCGGTGCAACTCATGGGCCGAAGGGCCTGTTTGTGCTGTATTGTTCTATGTTCTATGTTCTATGATTGCAATTACTATGTGTGAATTTAGAAAAACTATTTCAACACAATTCAAATTTGAATGGGGTATGTCACCCTGTTGCTGGCCTGTGGTGTGTTTCCACCTGTAACATCCAAATTTGAAGTGTTCTGTCATTGAGTTCTAATAAGTGACATATTTTCAATTGTCATTACGTAATTAATCATAGCTTATCGTTATTAATTCTGCAGTCCTGTATAGTTGGATCAGCATTTTAAATTTAAATCTTGTTTTTAATTTCAGACACCTCTGAAGGAGAACAATGAGATCGCCCTCTCTCGAAATCCTTCTTGGCGTGTGTATTTTTATACCTACAGTTTTTTCAGAAAGGAACGCTTACCAATACAATATATGTGAAGAATGCAACTCTGACAACGTCTGCAACTGCTCATCATTGAAGTTAGAAAATATTCCACATGTATCGGAAAATGTGTCTGCGTTTGATCTATCACACAACAAGATCTCACAGATTAAGGACACTGATTTCATCACATATGTGAGACTGAAAAGGCTCCTATTGCAATCAAATCAAATCCAGTCCATTGCTGAGCCAGCGTTCCAGCACAATACAGACCTGGAGTATCTTGATTTGTCCAATAACCTTTTGACTCAACTGTCACCCAATTGGTTTAAGTATCTTTCCAAATTACAATACCTCAACATTTCAGGGAATAACTACACAGATTTGGGACCAGGGAGAATTTTCTCAAATCTGACCCAACTCAGATGGTTAGAGTTCGGCAATCCTTCTCTATCTTTTCTAAAGGAAATTGACTTTGTAGGAGTTACACATCTGGAGGAGTTTATTGTAAAGGCAGAGAAATTACTTGTGTATCAGAAAGGAAGTTTCAGTTCATTCAGAAGTATAAGCCATGCTGCCTTGAGTTTGCACAATACATTTTGGAATGAACCAGACCAGGCTTGGCAGATTCTTTTTGAGTTAACAGGATCCACCACTCACATGGAGCTGAGAGACTTAATGTTTTCTGACAAAAGCCTATTTCCCATAGTGAACAACTCAGCAGTGAGAAAATATACCTTCAGAAATACTTCTTTTACAGATGGTGTGGTCCTCAATTTTATAAATTCATTGATAAATACAAAATTATCAGAACTAGTCGTGGAAGACTGTGAGCTTTCAGGAACTGGGAAATGGTCTGACATAAAATCCAATTCAAGCAACTTTCTACATTCAATAACATTAAGTAATATATCTATTAGAAAGTTTTATTTGTTTAATGATCTTTCAAACATTAGTCGCTTATTTGTACATGTTAAAAAAGCTAAACTTACAAAATTAACCTTGTTCCTGATGCCCTGCAAAGTATCCAGGAGATTGCAAAATTTGGAATTACTTGATTTAACTGACAACTTGCTGGATGATTATAGACTGGAGGAAACAGTCTGTTCAGGAGCTTGGCCTTCTGTGCGATATCTTATTTTGCAGAAGAATGACTTTAAATTCCTGGGTATAACAAGCTCAAAATTATCCACACTTTCTACTCTTACCTATTTAGACTTGAGTCAGAATAGATTTCATGACATGAAGACTTCTTGCAAATGGTCAAAAAATCTACAATTTCTGAATCTTTCGAGCTGTGAGATGAGAAGTATAAAAGAGTGCATCCCTCCAAATGTTGAAGTATTGGATTTAAGCAACAATGCCCTCCGAAGTTTTGATGTTAATCTTCCTTTGCTCAAAGAATTAAATGTGTCCAATAATAAGTTTAAAAAGTTACCAAGTGATGGCTACTTACCAAAGATGGAAATTCTGAAGATCAGCAATAATAAACTCACTTCACTCACAGGTATAGAAATCAAAACATTTAAGAATCTTCGATTTTTAGATGCAGGAAAAAATAATTACATTTGTTCGTGTGAATTCCTGTCTTATGTGAATCATGACATAACTGTCCAACTGTTGAACCAAAAGGAGAATTACATCTGTGATTCACCTCTGTTTCTCAGGGGAATGTTGATACAAAATAGTAAACGCTCTTTTTTTGACTGTCACAAAACACTATCGCTAGCCTTACTGTGTGTTGGCATATGTTTGGCAGTAGGCATTGTTGGGATGATGTGTTACAAGTGTCATGGGATCTGGTATATCCAAATGACTTGGGCATGGCTGAAGGCAAAGAGGAAGCCAAAGAAAGTGAGGAATAATGATATTTGTTATGATGCATTTGTGTCGTACAGTGCGATGGACTCGGAGTGGGTGGAAAACGTCCTGGTAAGCGAGTTGGAGAGTGCTCACCCACCTCTGACGCTCTGCCTTCATAAGCGTGATTTCACTCCAGGGAAGTGGATAATTGACAACATTATCGAGTCCATTGAGAAAAGCAGGAAAACCCTGTTTGTTTTGTCTCAGCATTTTGTTCAAAGTGAGTGGTGTAAGTATGAGCTGGACTACACCCATTTCCGTCTATTTGATGAACATGATGATTCAGCCATCCTTGTTCTGTTGGAGTCGATTCCAAAGGAGACCATTCCTCAGAGATTCTGCAAGCTTCGGAAACTGATGAATACAAAAACCTATTTGGAATGGCCCCAGGAAGAAGTAGAGCAGCAAATCTTCTGGTTTAATTTAAGAGTTGCATTACAAGGAGATTGCATGTCAACCTTGTAAATAATTTCAATGGCTGCAGCGGCAGTCACTCCTCTGCTTGGACCAACCACTGATGTTTCAGTGATGCTGCAATTTCAACAAATGAAGTTGAAGAGAGTTTTATTGGAATTGAACTAAATGGCTATAGTCAACTCCAATCTTCTTCTGTACCACAATGCTTCTGCACAGGTATTTGGAGCTTTTCTCCCTATCGTTGCATTCTATTCTGCCTCTTCTTTCACTGCCATCTCATTTCCTCCTTGTCCATCCATTTCCCTCATTGTACACTTCCTCCTGACCCTGCCCTCACCTTGAATTCTCTTCTCCCTTGCTCCCCACGTGCACTCTTGCCTTTCCCTGACCCTACAGAAGCCCATAGGCTATTTCACTGGGAAGAGATTCATTAGTTGCCCGAGTTGCTGAATCTTAATTCTTGCTATGGCATCCAGAAGAGTCAAACAAGACTATTGGCACTGAAAACATATGGCCAAGAGGAGTGGGAGTTTCCCAGTGAATTCATCAACCGGATCACTAAAGCCAGGTTGTGACACTACACCTAGGCAACAATAACATCTTGCATTTTTATAGTTCCTTTAAAATAATAAAACATCAAATGCACTTCAAAGAATGTTCCAGCAAAAAATTGACACCCAGTCACAGGAGATATCAGGACAAAAACTTGGTTTTTGGGGTGTCTTAAAGGAGGAAAGAGAGGTGAGGAGATTTAAGGAGGGAATATGGCTATAAATATGAATCCCAATGGTTGAGCAATGAAACCAGGGAAGCACATGAGGTCAGAATTGGAGGAGTGCAGGGATCTTGGAGGATGTAGGGCTGGAAGACATTACAGGTTTGAACAAGACCTCTTCACCATGCAGGACTTCCAACTAATGCTATAAGCTAGATACATCAATGACATTTTCTTCCTTTGGATTCATGGCAAACATGAAACAACTACATGATGACATCAATAAGTTCTGTCAGAATCACTGTGGTCTGTTCTCCGGGATTGTTTGTATTCTTGGACACATGCATCTCCATTAAGGATGGTCACCTCAGCACTTCACTGAAGGGCAAACCCATGGATAACCTCACAATGCTTCACTTCTCCGGCTTCTGCTGTGAACACATTAAAGAAGCCATCCCTTATGGACAAGCCCTCCATATACACAAGATCTGCTCAGATGAGGAAGATAGCAATAGACACCTCCAGACATTGAAAGATGCCCTTTAAGAACAGGATTTGGTGTTCAACTCATCAGTCAACAGTTCCGACGTGCCACAGTGAAAAACCGCACTGACCTCCTCAGAAGACAAACATGGGACATGATGAACAGAGTACCCTTTGTTGTCCAATACTTCCCCGGAGTGGAGAAGCTACGACATCTTCTCCGGAGCCTTCAACATATCATTGATGAAGATGAACATCTCGCCAAGGCCATTCCCACACTCCCACTTCTTGCCTTCAAACAACCGCACAACCTCAAACAGCCCATTGTCTGCAGCAAACTACCCAGCCTTCAGGAGAACAGTGACCACACTATCACACAATCCTGCCACAGCAACTTCTGCCAGATCATCAACACGGATACCATCATCTCACATGAGAACATCATCTACCAGGTACACAGTACATACTCATGCAACTTAGCCAATGTTGTCTATCTGATATCTTGTGGCAGGGGCACTGGGGAGACCATGCAGACGCTACGATATCAGATGAATGAACACAACTTGACAATCACCAGGCAAGAGTATTTTCTTCCTGTTGGGGAACACTTCAGCAGTCACAGGCATTCAGCCTCTGATCTTCAGATAAGCGTTCTCCAAGGTGGCCTTCACGACACATGACAGCGCAGAGTCACTGAGCAGAAACTGATAGCCAAGTTCCACACACATGAGGACGGCCTCAACCAGGATCATGCGTTTATATGACACTATCTGTAACCCCCCCAAATTGCCTAGGCTTGCAAAATCTCACTAACTGTCCTGGCTGGAGACAATACATACCTGTTTAACTTGTGCTTGGTTCTCTCTCCACTACATTGTCTGTATCTTTAAGACTTGATTACCTGTAAAGACTCGCATTCCAATCATTATCTTGTAAATTGAGTTTGTGTCTGTTTTTTCCCTGTTTGTGAACCCAACTCCTCACTCATTTGATGAAGGACGAGATTCCAAAAGCTTATGCTGCCAAATAAACCTGTTGGACTTTAACCTGGTATTGTGAGACGTCTTACTGAGAGTATAGAGCCAGGGAAGAGTGAGGCAATGGAGGGATTTGAAAACAAAGAAGAGAATTTTTAAAAATGCTGAACACAGAAGTATCTTTCCAGCAAGAGACATAGCAGGATAGAGAAAGTAAACCAGGAAAAAATACTTCCATTGAGGCAGAGGGAACAGGTTGCTTAAATTCAACATTAGAGGAGAAAACATTTCCAATGGATATAAATGGAATTAAAGATGGACCAGTTTGTCAGGAAATTATGGTAAGAGATGTTTAATAAACAGTTGTCATAGAGAAATCGAATAGGATTGATATTCTAGAAAAATTAAATCAAGAATCTATTTAAGATCATTCCTTATTTGTGGTGAATGTACATCTTAAAAAGTACATCAAATAACACTAAAATAATAAAAGGTTCAATAAAATATTCATATGGCTTTGTTGGCAGTTTATCAATTTTAGTGCAATTTACTGATGATTGAGGTTTGGATGTCTTGATTTTTAACTCTGGCATTTTGCCAAAAGTCAATATCCATGCTTTGAAATAGTTACCCCAGTTCTTAATATGAAGTTAATGAGAACAACTTTGACATGCACATCAAACAATAATTCTGAAGTGTATGCTGTTTCCTGCAAGTTTACAAGCAACCACCCAAAGCAAGTTTTCAAATGGTTTCTTTCAGTGCAGCAAGACCGATCATGTGAAATGTTTGAACTTGCAAGCTGTAAATGCTTAGCATAATGTTTAAGTATCTAATTCATATTAAAAATGTGCCATCATAGCATACAGCTGCTTCTGACAAAATAATCCTTAATTATTTCATGGAAAGAATGCAGCGTAGGAGGCCATTCAATCCATTGAGCCAGTGATAACTCTCTGTTTAGAGCCATTTAGCTAGTTTCACTACGCACCTTTTCCCCACCTCACGGCAAGTGTGCTTTCCAATTGATACTGATGCAATTCATCTTTAAAAGCCACGACTGAATCTGCCATCACCACTGTTTCAGGCAGAACATCCCAGATTGCAATGACTTGCTGCATAATCTTTTGCAGGTTGCCTTTGATTCTAAGCAACCAGTTTAAATCTGTGCCTTCTGCTTCTTAACCCTTCCACCAATGGGAACGGTTTCTCGCCATCTACTCTGCAGAGACCCCTCAAGATTTGGAACACTGCAATCAGACCTTCTCTCCTGTACTGAGAATCATATCTGCTTCTCCAATCTATCCACATAACTGAAGTCCCTCATTGGAATTATAGAATCCCTACAAAGCAGAAAGAGGCCAGTCAGCCTATTGAGTTTTCACCGATGACAATCCCATACAGGTCTTATCCCCATAACCTCCTGTATTTACCCTACTAATCCCCCTGACACGAAGGGGCAATTTAATATGACCAATCAACCTAACTCACACATCTTTGGATATGTGGAGGGAACTGAAGGACCAGGAGGAAACCCATGTAGACACAGACAGAATGTGCAAACTCCACACGGACAGTGACTCAAGGCCAGGATTGAACACGGGTCCTTGAGACTGGTCTCTTTCTGCATTGTAGGGATTCTATGATTCTAATGAGGGATTTCAGTTATGTGGATAGATTGGAGAAGCAGATGTGGTTCTCCGTACAGGAGAGAAGGTCTGATCGCAGTGTTCCACATCTTGAGGGGTCTCCATGGAGTAGATGGAAAGAAACCGTTCCCATTGGTGGAAGGGTCAAGAACCAGAAGGTGCAGATTTGAAGTGGTTGCTTAAAATCAAAGGCAACCTGCAAAAGGTTATGCAGCAAGTAGTGTTAACCATTGAGCCGTTGTGCCACCCAAATTCTGGCAGCCATTCCCATAAATCCTTTCTGCACCCTCTCTAAATCCTTCACGTTTTTCTTAAATGTTGGACACATTGCTCCAGTTGAGGTTAATCAATATTTTATGAATCTTCTGCACTTTAGCCTTGCTCTTATACTCTGTATATTTAATTTTTTTATTGGGATGCTTGGCCAGCATTTGTTTCGTATTCCTCATTACCTTTGAAAAGGTGGTGATGTGCTTACCACACTGCTATTTATAAAACTCAGAGCCCATATGCCATTTTAACTACTTCCTCAACCCTCCCTGCCAACTGCCATAACCTGTGCACATATACCCTTAGGGCTCAAAGTGACTCCTTCAGATTTGGGTCCATTATTTTATATTTCATCTCTTTGCTCCTCCTGCTTAAATATATCACTTCATACTTGGCAGCATTACATTTTATCTGCCACCTATCTCTTCATTCCATCAGCCTGTGTATGTCCTCTGCTATCCCACTATCAATGCCCTCCCACTAGGGAAGGGGGAGGGGGGCAGTGGGAGCCAGTAATCAACACATCTACAAATTTTGAAGTTGTGCCTTGTACACCCAAGCCTAGATCATTAATAAAGCAGCAGTCTTAGCCCTGACCCTTGGGAAATATGACTACGTAACTACCTCCAGTTTTTTCTCCAGAACCCTCTGTTTCCTGACCCTCAGCTAACTTCATATTCAAGCATTCATATCTCTTTTATTCAAAGGATTTCAACTTTGAGGACAAGTCTATCATGTGGCACTTTATCAAATGCTGTTTGGAAGTCCATATACACTACATCAATTACATCACCCTCATCAACTGTTTCTGAAATTGCATTTAAAAAATTATGATTTAACACGTCACTAATCTAGATCAGTTTAAGTGATTGTTAATTTCACCCACACTCCAATCTCTGCCACGCTGCCCCATCAGAACAACAGGAGAACATTTTCCCAGGCTACATTACTCCCTGTGCCACGTACTAGTGAGGTTTGGAACAGGGAGGTAGCACAGTTGAACACATCGCATAAGAGCTGGTGTAGGAGAGAGTGCTTTAGATATACGGATCTGGATGCCTTTTGGAGGAGATGGGACCTGTAGAAGAAGGATGGGTTGCACATGAACTGGGGGGGCATCAATATGTTGTAGTGAGGCATTATTGGTGGAGCTCAGGAATAGGAAAGGAGAAATCACAATACTGGAAACATATTACAGACTTCCCAACAGCCTGCAAGAAATAGAGAAGCAGTTGTGTTTCAGATATGGAAAAGGTGTGAAAAAAATCAGGGTAGTTGTGGTGGATGACTTTAACTTCCCCAATATTAATTGGGACTCCCTTACAGCCAGGAGCTCAGATGGAGAACAATTTGTCAGATGTGTCCAGGGGTGCTTTTTGAATACAGTATATATCAACCAGGGATGGGGCCACACTAGGCTTGGCATTGGAGAATGAGCCAGCCCAGGTGATCAATGTTTCAGCGGGGAAGCATTTTGGGCTTAGCGAACATAATTCTGTAAGATTTTGGGTTGTCATGGATAAGGACAAGAATGGCCTTTGGGTGAGAGCATTTAATTGGGTGAAGGCCAATTCCATTCAAATTAGACAGGAATTGGGATATGTGCAATGGAAGCAGCTATTTGAGGGTAAATCCATGTTTGACATGTGGGAGGCTTTTAATTGAAGCACAGGACTGGCATATCCCTCAAAAATGGAGGATAGGAATGGTAGGATTTGGGAACCATGGATGACAAATTAAATTGTAAGCATAGTCAAAAGGAAAAAGGAAGGACATGATAGGTCTAGGCATCTAACAACTGAATGTTTTTGAGGAATATAGTGAAAGTAGGAAGGAAATTAAATGTGGAATAAAAGGGGCTAAAAGAGGCTATATGTCTTTCGCAAACAGGGTCAAGGAGAATCCCAAGGCTTCTTATGCATATATTAGAACCAAAAGTGTAACAAGAGAAAAATCATCCTTTCAAAAACAATAGAAAGAAATTATGTGTGGAGCCGCAGGAAATGGTGAGATCCTTAATGACTACTTTGTATCAGTATTCGCCAAGAAGGTAATCATGGATGTTGAGGTCAGGGATAAGTGTGTGAATGCTTTAGAGAGTGTAAATATATGGAAGGAAATGTCGAGCATCCTAAATTTATTACAATAGACAAGTTCCTGTGGCCAGATGAGATCTATCTTACGTTACTGTGGGAGATAAGAGAAGAAATAGCTGGGGCCTTAACAGATATCTTCATATCCTCTGACTACAGATGAGGTCACAGAGGACTGGAGAATAGCTAATGTTGTTCCTTTGTTTAAGAAAGAAAGTTTGGATAATCCAGGAAATTACAGGCCGGACAGTCTGACATCAGTGTTGGGGAAGCTTTTGGAGAAGATACTGAGGGATAGGTTATATGCACATCTGGGAGAAAATGGATTAGTTAGTGATAGGCAGATTGGTGTTGTATAGGGAAGGTGTGTTTTACCAACCTGATTAACTATTTTGAAGAGGTGACAAAGATAATTGATGAGGGAAAGGCTGTGGAAGTAGTTTGTATGGATTTTAGTAAGGCATTTGACAAGATCCCACATGGCAGACTGATACAAAAATTAAAATCACATGGGATTTGGAGTGGCCTGGCTCCATGGATACTGAACTGGCTTGGTCATAGAAGACAGAGTATAGCAGCAGAAAGGTATTTTTCCACATGGAGATCTGTAATGTAAGTTCTGCAGGGATCAGTGCTACGACCTTTGTTCTTTGTAGTATAAATAAATGATCTGGAATGAAAATGTAGGTGATTAATAAGTTTGTGGATGACATGAGAATTGGTAGTTGCTGATGGCACAGGGGATTGTCAGAGGATAGAACAAGATAGCGATAGATTGGGCACAGAAATGGTAGATGGAGTTCAATCTGGACAAGTGCGAGGTGATGCATTTTAGAGGATTAAATTTAGGTGTGAATTATACTGTAAATGACAGAATCATCAGGAACATTAATATACAGAGGGACCTGGGCATGCAGAGTTCCATAAAAGTAGCAATGCGAGTGGTTAAAGTGATTAAGATGCACATGGAACGCTTGCCTTTACCAGCTGAGGTATTGAGTGCAAGAGTTGGTTAATCATGTTGCAGCTACATAAAACCTTGGTTAGGTTACATTTGGAGTACTGCATGCAGTTCTGGTCACCACACTATCAAAAGGATGAGGAAGCTTTGGAGAGAGTGCAAAAAGGTTTCACCAGGATGTTGCCTGATATTGAGGGCATTGACTATGAGCAGAGTTGAATAAATTAGGTTTGTTTTCACTGGAAGGACAGAGGCAGAGGTCTACAAATTTACAAGAGGCATTGACAGGGTGGATAGTCCTAGGATCAATGCAAGAGGGCACAGGTTCAATGTGAGAGGAGGAAAGTTTAAAGTGGATGTGCAGGGGAAATTGTTCACATAGAGAATGGCGGATGCCTGAATGAGCTGCCATAGGATATGGTGGAAGCAGGCACATTAGCAACATTTAAGAGACATCTGGATGGGTACATGAATAGGGAGGGAATGAAAGCTTACAGAGCGAGTAGGGGGAGAAGATTTTTTTTTTAGTTTAGTTAGGGCATCATGATCAGCATAGGTTTGGAGGGCTGAAGAACCTGTTCCTGTGTTGTAATTTGTTTTTGCTTAGTTCTTGTATCTTCTCTACTGTGATGCATCATTTGTTCCTCGTGGGTAGGTTCAGGCAGAAAAGCACCTGCGACCCCAGACCCATCGGACAATTAATCGCATGCAACACCCTCGAGGCCCTACTAGAAAAGGAGGTGGTAGATTCTGTCCAATGGCTCCCTGGACAGACTGTCAAAATCATTTGGCAGAATACCTCATTGCTAGATCTTCCAAACAATCACCAAGCTGTGGCTTGACTGGTGATGAGAAAAGGGCTCCCATTCTGATCCTTCCTCCCTGCCTGGAGGCTCACCCCCCTCTTCATACTGTTGTGGTGACTAGTGGGGAAGAGAGGGTCAACAACTTCCATATGGAAAGAAGATCTGGAAAGTGGTGCAATGGTTTTTATCGATGTCCATACACAGGAGGACTCAATGCACTGTGGGGCTTTCCCAGGGACACATAATGAGATAAACATCAAATTCTGCTGGAGAAAAACTTGGTGAAAGACGTTCTTTGGTCTGCCCAAAACTTGTTGTCTTCCTGTGCAATGAGTTGTGGAGAACTGAATGTTGAAGACTGACACATTCCAAGGTCCAGTGCAATGTGCTGAGGGACGCACTAAAGCTTGGGACAGTCACGGAGCAGAATCCTCTTTTCACCGAGAGTTAAAACAGGAAAGTGTGATAGAACTCTCCAGTTCTTTGCTGATGTGTGCTGTCATGTGTCGTGCTCTCTAAGTTAAAGTAATGAAATGTGGCAGTGGCTGCCCGACTGTACGTTTAGGTGATGTGGCTGTCATGGTGGAATACCTATTGGTGTGCAAACTGCCAGTTGTGGGTGTGAGACTTGCAACAGTAGTAAGTGTGAGACAAAGAGCATGTTTCTCCAGGCTTGCCCACTACTTGGATTCTCCGGTTCCATAGCAGTGGCCAGAGATTTAGCGTGATCGGCTAAAGAATTCCAGCCAATGTAGATAGACCAGTGACCTTGTCAATTGAAGTCAAATTGCGTAAATTTCTTCTTGCATTATATCTATGTTCTCAGGGCACAGGCCTATTGTTGCTCTCCAGTACCACCTGTTTTCACTTGAGCATGTTGTTAAAGAGTTTCCTGCCTCCCTGCAGTTTGCACTGTGGCAGTTCTCTATTTATATGGAGCCTATACTTCTAAAGCTGCTTCACAAAGAAGGAAGCATTAGGATAAATCAGATGAGTACACTTTAAGTAACTGACAAATTAAGTAGAATAGGTAAAATGGTTTCCAGCGGCATTCCACAGCTTAAGCTCTGCTATAGACATGCCCACCTGTAGTGAGCTTGAAGGAAGTGTGTAATGCACAAGAAATCAGAGTTGGAAATAACAGATTGATTGTAGAGTTGGTCAAGGTTGCAGACAAACATTGGCTCCTATTGCATAGTCTGCCACTCTGAATCAGGTGTATAAGGTGTATATATTATATTATACATTGGAGGTGTATAACTCCAATGTGGTCGTTCCTGAACCCATTCAATTGTTCCACAGGATAGCAAGTGGTAAATTTCTAATGTCTGCTTCCTGATGCTGTTTTCACTACACAGTGCTCCACATTGTCCTGTGCTCCACATGTCCTGCACTCCACCTTGTCCTATACTCCACCATGCCCTATGCTCCACATGTCCTGTGCTCTACCGTGTCCTGTGCTCCACATGTCCTGTGCTCCACCATGCCCTATGCTCCACATGTCCTGTGCTCTACCGTGTCCTGTGCTCCACATGTCCTGTGCTCCACCATTCCCTATGCTCCACATGTCCTGTCCTCTACCGTGTTATAAGACCCTTGTCAGACCCCACTTGGAGTATTGTGTGCAGTTCTGGTCGCCTCACTATAGGAAGGATGTGGAAGCTATTGAGAGGGTGCAGAGGAGATTTACAAGGATGTTGCCTGGATTGGGAGGCATGCCTTGTGAAGATAGGTTGAGAGAGCTAGGTCTCTTCTCCCTGGAGAGACAAAGGTTGAGAGGCGACCTGATAGAAGTTTATAAGATGTTGAGAGGAATAGATAGAGTGGATTCTCGGAGGCTATTTCCCAGGGCTGAAATGGTCGCTACGAGAGGACACAGGTTTAAGGTGCTAGAACATAGAACATTACAGCGCAGAACAGGCCCTTCGGCCCTCGATGTTGCGCCGACCAATTAAGAGAAAGCAATGACCCTCTAACCTAAACCATTCCCTTTTCATCCATAAACCTATCCACTGACCTCTTAAACGGCCCCAAACTTGGCGCATCTACAACTGCAGCAGGCAGGGCATTCCATACCCTTACCACCCTCTGGGTAAAGAACCTACCTCTGACATCCGTCCTATAACTACCACCCCTTAATTTAAAGCTATGTCCCCTCATGCTAGTTTTCTCCATCTTAGGAAAAAGGCTATCACTGTCCACCCTATCTAAACCTCTAATCATCTTATATGTTTCAATAAGGTCTCCTCTTAACCGCCTTCTTTCTAACGAAAACAACCTCAAATCCCTCAGCCTCTCTTCATAAGACCTGCCCTCCATACCAGGCAACGTCCTGGTAAACCTCCTCTGTACCCTCTCCAATGCCTCCACATCTTTCTTATAATGTGGGGACTAGAACTGTACACAATACTCCAAGTGCGGCCGCACCAGAGTTTTGTACAGTTGCAACATGACATTGCGGCTCCGAAATTCAATCCCCCTATCAATAAAAACCAAGACTCCGTATGCCTTCTTAACAACCTTATCGACTTGGTTGCTGGGGGGCAAGTACAGAGGAGATGTTAGAGGTAAGTTTTTCACTCAGAGGGTGGTGAGTGAATGGAATCGGCTGCCGTCAGTGGTGGTAGAGGCAAACTCGCTGGGGTCTTTTAAGAGACTTCTGGATGAGTACATAGGATTTAATGGGATTGGGAGTTACAAATAATTCTATGGCCTGGTAGATATAGATATGATCGGCACAACTTGTGGGCCGAAGGGCCTGTTGGTGCTGTAGTGTTCTATGTTTTATGTTCTATGTGTCCTGTGCTCCACCGTGTCCTGTGATACAATGTACTCCTGGTCCTGACTAAGAGCAGGCACAAATGTAGCCACAGATTTACTCTTTATAAACTGTTTTATATCTTTTGAGAGGCAGAAATCTGATGCCACAAATTATTTCTCTATTACATGAAGAGAAATTCTGTTATTTGAAGTGGAAACATTTCTCATCATGCTCCTTTACCAGTTATCAGTAACTATGGTCTGAGTTGAATGGAGAGTAGAAAAGCAGGTATCTGAATTTGGTGCCGACACTGAGTTAGGTGGCTCAATAAACAGTGCGAACTACATCAAATATACAGCATAAAAACAGGCTATTCAGCCAGTATAATCTGTACTGCTGTTTATATTCCACATGAGTCTCCTATTCCATCAACCTCACCTCAACATTGTATTCCTTTTCTTTATGGACTTGCCTAGATCACTTTTGGGGATATTTGCCATTTGCTTCACACACTTCCTGTAGCCAGTTCCCCATTTTAACTACTTGTGGCTAAAGAATTTTTTTCTTATTTCCCTTTTGAACTTCTGAGTTTTTAAAACTTCACTTACAGGATGTGGGCACCACAGGCTGGGTCAGCATTTATTACCCATCTCTCCATTTCAGAGGGCAGATAAGTGCCAACCACATTACTATGAGTATGGAGTCACATGTAGGCCAGATCAGGTAAGGATGACAGGTTTTATTCCCTGAAGGACGTAGTGAGCCAGATTGGGTTTTCCAACAATAAACAATGATTTCATCGTCGTCGTTAGACTTTCAAATTCCAGAATTTTTTTGAAGTCAAATTTCACCGACCGCCATGGCAGGATTTGAACCTGGGTCCCCAGAATATTATCTTAGGTCTCTAGGTTGCTTGTCTAGTGACAATACTGCTACTCCACCACTTTCCACATTACACATATATTCCCTTGTTTTAAATTCTTCAGAATTGGAAATATTAAGCAGTCAACTGAGGGGGGTTTGAAAATATCTTTTAATTTTTCCCTGGCTGCATAGATTCCATTGAGTGTTATTGACTCACTTGATGAAGGAGCAATGTTCTGAAAGCTCGTGATACCAAATAAACCTGTTGGACTTTAACCTGGTGACTTCTTGCTGTGCCCACCCCAGTCCAACGCTGGCATTTCCATATTGTTGTTGAAAGAAAGTCATCAAGAGTTATGTGAAATTGGAGGCTGCTGAGTACCATTGTATTGTCAGCCAGGCAGATTGAGCTTCAGATAAGCAAAGGTTTGTACATTTAGAAATAAATCCCAGTGGCATTTTTAATTACTTTATTAAACAGCAATATTGCATGAAATTATTTATTCATTTGTGTTCCTAGGCTCCTTTGTTCTTTTAATCCATTCAGTTTCTTATGTTGCAATGTCTGATGATGGTTCTGTTTCTCCCACCAATTTACATTCACTGTGTATGGGACCTCAAGTACTCACTGAAATAATTAAAAACTTAGAAGATGGGATTAATAGCCACATATCCTTATTTGCTGATAGCGTGTTGACAGTGAGGTTATGAACAGTCTAGATGATAGAGGAAAGTAACAAAGAACTATTGATAGATGAATGAGTGGGAAAAATTGCAAATAGATTTCAGTCTTGGCAAATGTGAAGTTACTCACTTTGGATCTAAAATGGACACAATGGTAGGGATTTTATGATCTCGCTTGTGCGAAACTCTAAAATCCCACTCAAGGGACTTCCATTTTGTGACCCTCGCCAGCTCTAAATCTAAGGCTGGCAAGGTAGTAAAATTCAAGTATCTATCAATTTAGTTAGATACTAAATTGTGAAAAACTAGAAACATTGGGTAGGATTTTCCATCTACACTCGCCCTGAAACCAGAAAATCCTGCCGAGGTCAATGAACATTTCCATGAACCACCTTTTGCCCGCTTCAATTTTTGTGGTAGGTGAAATGGAAAATTTGCCCCATTGTGTGTTGCAAAAGACTTGGGATCTCGGTAAAAGGATCAGTAAAATGTTATGGACGGGTACAGAAAATAAGGGAGGTGGCTTTTGGAATGCTAGTCTTTGTACTAAAGGAATAGAATATAAGGGAGTTGAATCCATGTTTCAGTAATACAAAGCCCTGGCTACATAGTATCTAATGTAACAGTTTTGAACATCACATTTTAGGAAAGATATATTGACCTTGTAGGCAGGGCAGTGCAGAGTTACTAGAATAATATGAGGCTACAGGAGTTAAAATGCAAGGAATGATTATACAAACTAGGCTTTGTGAATTTGGTAGGTTAAGTGATGATTTGATAAAGTTTAAGATATTAAGAGAGACAGAGGACAAATTTAAAAATAAGGGACCTCTCATTTATCCCCTATGCCAACATTTCTTCCCCACATTTGGCTAAGATTCATCAACCTCTCCTCTTGCATTTCCTTTCATGCAGATCATTTGTTCAAGATCCTCTGTTGGGACGTACACAGAGCTGACTGCTTGTACTTTACTAATAGAATAAAACATCACCAAGGCAATCTCAACTCTAATATTATCATACTGAGGCTCATGTAGGTTCTAGTTACTATTAGTCCATTTTTAGGAATGTTAGTCACGTCAGGGCAAATTTATCTTTGTCATTCTGGATCTGCTATCTTCCAGTATCAGTTTTAAAATTCATCCATTCTAATATTCACTTCCTTAAATCTTCCATGGTATATTCGCAATATCTGTCCTGATGCTTGCAGTTATTCGCCAGCTTCTCTTACAAGTGAACTTCATGTGTTACTCTTAAATAGTTATCAATTAAGGAAGATATTTTGTCTCCTTGCTCTCCATGCAGCATTCCTGCTATTCTCAGTAATCTTACCCTTATGCATTTGGCTTGGAGCAACTCCATTGGGACAGATGAGCCGATCAAACAAGATCAGTGCAAACTCAATGTGGTTGTCCTATTTATGTGATGTAAACTATCTGGCTGAGTGCCAATTTCTCCGTCCTCACTTGCAGGGGCAGTGGATCATAAATGGCCGATAAGATCTTGCCCCCAAAATGTCTCCAAAATTCCCTCACTAAGTTTAATACTGTTTCTAACTTTTTTAGTTAATTAAGATGATAGGCCCTCCTCACAGAATTTTTCTTTCTCACTGGAATATGTCCATTCTGTGGATTCTGAAATATCCCTTTAATTGTCGGCCATTGAGCCTCTATTGATCCATCCCTTCAGCACATTATGAACAAAGACATAATTACTAATAAATAGTTTACCTGGCCCTAAAATCCTTTTTAGATGTTTAGAGTATTATTCCCTCCATTCCAAGATATATATTCCATAGATTGTTCGAACAATAAAAATATTTTTTGAAGTTAATGATATTCCAGCTTCCACCTTGATATTATGTGTGTCTCAATCATTATTTCACTCTGTGTAAATTATTAAAAATGGAATAATGACTCTGTGAGAATTTTTCACCCTGTTCAACCAGCTTAGTAACTTCACTGTTCCTGGACATCAGCAATACCATATGGATAATATCAGAATTAAATTGACATAAACAGAGAGATCAAAACCACAAACATGCTACTTGCTAGTGGGCAGCTTTTTCCAATATTGGCAGAAAGTGCCATCACTGAGCAAAAGTGTACCTTCTTTTGATTCCACTCTCACACCCACTGAACTCCCGCACCCCCACCTCCCACTACCAAAGAACAAAGAACACAGAACAATACAGCACAGGGAATAGGCCCTTCAGGCCTACAAGCCTACATCACCCGTTTTGACACTCAGTGAGTTCCTCATTCCAATCCTTCTTCTACCTGCGACTATTGTCTACATCTCAGGAACTCCACAATAAAGGGGTGCAAATTTAGAGAATTATATGTGCACCAGATTAAGAGAGATCCAATTTAGGGACAATTTATTAACACCAATCAGCCTAGAACCACGTTTTTGGGGTGTTGGAGGAAACTGGAGCACCCGGAGAAAACCCATGCAAGCACGAGGAGAATGTGCAAACTCCCACAGACACCGACCCAAGTTGGAGATCCGACCCGGGTCCCTGTAACTGCACAGCAAACAGTGATAGTCACTGAGCTGTCGTGTTGCCCGTCAGGCAGTATACCCTGGCACTGTCTTGCCTGGGAAGCTGAGAGTGTAGGTCAAGGAGGATTGCACCACCCAGAATGCATCCTATCAAAACAAATGGCTGCACAGGCTTGGCTTCTCACTCCAGGTTAATAAAATCTCTTTCACCAGGAGTGAGTGCCCACCTGCACATGAGATTGGGGGTTGGAGGGGGTGGGGTGTTGCTGCCGGTAACGACAAATGAAAAGCTGCGGGTTGAATATCTCGCTCTCTGCTCTGAGCATCCCCTCCTTCTCCCAGCCTTTGGATATTGATAAGCTTCCAGCATCACTATCAGGTTTTTTACATTGGTCTATAGCTGGGGAATAAGATCTTGTACACCGTTCCATTCCTAAACAACTCTCCTTATAATTCCAGCTGAATTTGAGGTTTGGACACAGAAATACCAAGGGCAATCTTCACAAGTGAGTGCAGCTGGCCAAGTAACATGAGTTTATATTTGTCTTTATGTTGATAGTTAAGCGGCCCAGGGCTAGTGTAGCTGAGTTTGTTTAAAATGCCACCAATGCAATTAGCAAAAACCACAGGCTGTGCATTAAGTGCTTGCACCACTTGGACGCACATAGCCATTAAATTCACGTTTTTAATACTCAGGAGATTCAGTAGTAGGTTAATGAATGGTGAGCCTACCTGCTTAACTTACAAATTAATAATCCCTTCAGACCCTCATTAGTGGCCACCCATAAGACTTTTTTTTAGGTCTTCTTGTTGGGGCTCTGCATGAATTTGTTTAAAGGTATCTGGAATTTGCAGTTATAATGGCATTACTGTCAGTGTCCGTAATTACATGCTGTGCAGAACTAACAGTATCTTCTGGTGCAATTAAAAATCTGGAAGTTGCTGTCAGTGGCACCCTGCTCCCTAACAGGAGCTATACTATTGCAGACCAGTGATATGATGTGAACTCCAACATTTTACGCACAATTTCCGGTATAAAACCCATAGGAGAAGTTAAGCCTTGGTTAATGATGTGTAATTAGCTTTGTAAATGATGCATATCTACAAAGGAATATACGAATTAGGGGCAGGAATGGGCCACTCAGCCTCTCGAACCTGCTCCACTAATCAATAACATCTTGCCTAATCTGATTGTAATCTCAACCCCACATTCCTATCTGCCTGATAACCTTTCACCCCTTGTTAATCAAGAATCTATGGAGCTCTGCCTTAAAAACATTCAAAAACTCTGCTTCCACTGCCTTTTGAGGAAGAGAGTTCCAGAGACTCATGATCCTTTGAGAGAAAATGTTTCTCTTCATCTCTGTCTTAAATGAGCAATCCCTAATTTTTAAACAATGATTCTGGGTTCTATATTCTCCAACAAGAGACAACATCGATCCTGTCAATACCCCTCAGGGTCTTAAAGGTTTTGATCAAGGCCCCTCTTACACTTCTAAACTCCAGTGAATACAAAACTGGGTAGAATCGTCCAGCTATTCACAGTGGTACGATTTTCTGATCCCACTGCAGCAAATTTGGCTGAGTGCCAAATTCTGAATCCTCACTTGCAGCGGTAGTGGGTGATGAATGGCCAGTAAGACCCAGCCCCCTAAACTCTCCAAACTTTCCTCATGAAGTTTAATACTGTTTCTAACTTTTTTTGTTAACCACTGATGACCGCCCTCCCCTTGGAAATTTATTTTCCCACTGGAGTGTTTCTACTCTGTATATTCTGAAATGTCGGCCACTGAACCTTTATTGATCAATTCCTTAACCACATTATTCACAAAGGTATAATTATTGCTAAGTAGTTAATCAGACCCTAAAAGCCTTTTTAGATATCTAGAGTGTTATTCCCTCCATTCCAAGGCATATATTCCACAGATCATTTGAACATAAAAATAAATATTTTTTGAAATTAATGATATTTCAGCTTCCATTTGATATTATATGTGTCCTAATCATTATTTCACTCTCCGCAAATGATTAAAAACTGAATAAGATTTTACAACTTTTACTTCTTGAGTCTGTGAAAGCTCTTCAATTAGATTGACTGTTGAATCGGCTTAATAACTTCACTGTTGATGGATATCAGCAATCCCGCATAGAAAATATCAGAATTAAATTGACATAAATAGAGAAACCAAAACCACAAACATTCTAGTTCCTGGTGGGCAGCTTTTTCCGCATTAGCAGAAAGTGCCATCACTTCAGCACTGACTGCAAAATCTGAGCGCTAATCCTGGAGCACAAGTATACTTTCTTTTCATTCCGCTTTACCTGACATCATTTAACATCTTTACGCTGTGTAAATTTATTGAGAAGTGAAGGAATTCATTCAAACTATTCTTACATTGGAAGGCAATGCAGAAAGCAGGAAAACTTTTGCTGTTTTTAGCATTAATGATAATTAGCCATGGTCCACATGTATGGTCTATGGACATCTCTTCCTGTTCAAGACAAGTGGTCTTGTAACTTAAGGGCCCCACTCCACACCAAGTGGAAATTGGACTCCATGGCACATGGATTACATCATTGGCTTCATTCTGCAGCACATACTAGCCGTTGAGCCAAATAAATGAACTAACCATCAATGCACATCTATACAACAATGATATTAAACATTTGGTAGTACAGAATTTGAGAATATTGTCAGAAAAATATATTTTGTTGCAGCTTTGCATTTTGCACTCAGGACAATTGCAAGAATACAAAATGTCAGGGGAAACAACAACTTTACATTGTACAAGAAGAAAGTATTAGATGGTTGGCAGATAGATTCTGATTGGGGGAGGCATTGCCATAAAGAATGCAGCAGCTAATGGAGACTGACAGTTAACTGTCAAGAATTGTTTGAAAGTTTAAACCAGGTAGCTTGTCTTTGATTTGATAAAGGATTGTTCTAAGGAATTAACAAGTGAACGGCTATTACTTATTTTGTTTATTCGAAACAGGCACAGTGTATGTGTGCACTCTGTCTGCAAAGAACAGGGCCACGTATATTAATAGATGCTGCTTGCTACTGTGAACCCAACCGACAATCTTTGGTGAGATTTTTAGCATAATGAGGATTATTTAGCAAATGTTTAGTTTTTTTAAGTTTATTTATTATTGTCACAAGTAGACTTACGTTATCACTACAATGGAGTTACTGTGAAAATCCCCTAGTCGCCACACTCCTGCACCTAGTCAGGTACACTGAGAAAGAATTTAGCATGCACCTAACGAGCACATTTTTGAACTGTGGGAGGAAACTGGAGCATCCAGAGGAAACCATGCAGATTCCGCGGAGACAGCGACTCAAGCCGGGAATTGAACCCAAGTCCCTGGCATTGTGAGGCAGCTGTGTTAACCACGCTGCTAGCGTGCCATCCAGTCGCAGAATCACATTTAATGTTGGACATTATGGGTGGGGTTTTGCCACTTTCTGGCCCCTTGTCATTTTGGGTGGGAAAGTGGAGAGTATCCAACGGTGCTGTGGGTTTTCCTGCTGTATATGTAAACACTTTGCCAAAAGCAAAGTGAAGGGATAAGTCCCATGATGACACCGGCAGGGTGCCCTGATTAAAACGTTAGAAACAGAAACACCCCCCCAGCAGAACTTCACCCCACCATATGGAGCTCCTCTCCCTGTCCCCGTAGAACAGCCTTCCCCGCAGAACTAGCCCCCCCCCACCATGGGAACCCACCAGCACCTCTCCATGGAACCTCTCCCCATGGTACTCCCCCTCGGAACTGCCTGGGCATGATTCTGTACCCTGAGAGCTGTGTTGTACTCCCCTGTGTACCCCCAGTGGGTTTTGCAGATCAGATGCACATCATCGAGGACCCCTGTTGTGACAATTTAATGTGGGCATCCTATCAGGTGTGAAGGCCTGATAATGATGCTTAAATGTACTTAAAGAAGATCCTTACTTTTAAAGACAAGATTCCCATTACATCATTGGCAGTGGATGGAGGACAGTTGATCGGGAAATCCCTCTGGTGTAAAAATCATTTTGGGACTCCCACATGATTCTCCATCCCCTCTGCCAGTCCTGCCCCCTGCAAACAGGAATACAAATCTCCCAATGTGTTTTATGTTCTTCAAGCATGGGTTGGATGGAAGCGGTGATTACCTTGCTCATGGTGAACAATGGGCGGGACATGCTATTTGATGCTAGGTATGTAGGCGTATGTCCCAAAGATTGGTGGATGTTATTGAATATTTACTGCCTTTCATTACAGAAGAGGTTATTGAACATTAATGTAAGTTAGTGTATATTTGTCATAATTTGGATTCTGAGTTATCCAGATTGTTGTAAACTAACTTAAGTCTTAGGAACTCTCGAACATCAATCGTGTTCTGCTTGTTTGGAACACACGGCACCAGTTGTAAATTCTGGCCAGATAGCTTGCAGGTTTATTCACATACCTTGGTTATAATTAAAAATTGTCAAAAATCAGATCTAACCAAATACCTTTAAACACATGCCAATACAAAACAACTGCTTTGCTGCACTTTCTGAAAACATTTTGTGTAAATGCCACATTGTAATTTTTATGGTGGACACATCTACCAGTTGTATTGTCCACATTTATGTTGCCACATGACATATTTTAGATTCATGCAAGAACACTCTGAAAAGGCAGAGATGTTTAAGTTCTAGTAAGGACTGGGCAAGCTTCCTTTACAGGGTCTATAGCTCAGAAAGGAGAGATTCTGTCAGATTTTCCTTTGTTCAGATTCTATGTTTCACCAAATTAAACTCCTGAATTCCACAACAACTCACACGCAGCTGCAGTTTCTGAAATCCCACCAAAACACAGAGCTACAAAGTGAGCAATGCTCATAAAATATCTATCATTAAAATTGTAGATATGGAAGGATTCATTCAAATCATTCTTGTTGGGCCGAAGGGCCTGTTTCCCGTGCTGTGTTGTTCATTCAAATATCAATCAAAACGTGATTTGAGGAAAGTGCAGACATACATAGCAAACTGCAAACCACAAAGAATTAAAGCTTTGTTTCAATTTGTATTCCATCTCCCCCAATTTCTATAACTTTAAAATTAATTTTGAGAATGTTGTAAAGTATTATTTTTTGCTGTGTCAGCATGTTGAGGCTACTGCCAATAGTCTAAGCTGCCAAAAGCAAAAACAAAGGTTTTATCGCATATTCAATTCGTTGAGGCTTGGTAACAGAACAGTGTAGGAGAACGTAGATCCATTTCACAAACTAGGACAACTCCCACATATCACTTGAAATCAATAAAAATCTTCAAAAGGAAATAACATTTTTTGTAGCATTATTCATGCTAAGGCTGAGATTTTGAAAAAACATTTCATTTGTTCTAAGGTGTGAATGACAGTGATGAGGTATTAAAACAAAAGCAAATTACTGCAAGTGCTGAAATCTGATGAGGTATTAAATGTCTATCATTGATTGCTTTGAAAAAGTGGCAATGAGTCATCCTATTGAATTACTTTAGTCCTCATTTCTCATGCAGGAACTGAAACATAACAATGATTTACCCATCAATATACTGTAGCAAATGAACTGATGCCACGTATTATGTGATTAACACAGGATAATAATGCCCCAGATCTTATGGCCTGTGGTAAAGTGATGGTGTTCACTGCTGATCTTGAGGAAAGCTGCCCAGAAAAATGTAGTTATCTCTACAGTGTAGATTTCACATTTCATCATGGTGACGAGATTGAAATCCTGTGAGCTAGGCAGCTGTTGACTTCATCCAAGCTGGACTGACTTTTGGGGCAAATTCCAAGGTGAGATCTACAAGGGCGGAGACTGGAATGTCTCATGAGAGAGACAGATTTTCAACTAAATTGGTTGACTTGCACAGTTTACTGATGTCTGCATGGGTTGATGAGAAATCTATGAAATCTGTCTCAGTCACACCCAACATTTATTGTGCAGTGTGGGGTGCTCAACCACAGTTTGTCTATTAATTCAGATGTATTTTCATATTAACCATGAATATGCAATAGGTGTCATAAATTGTTTTTTTATTTCTGGCTTATCAAGTTTATTCTTCGAAACCCATGCACTCTTCTGGCTTTATTCTCTTAACAAGCTCAAATTTTGCCTACTTCAAGAAAAAAGTTATTGATTCCTAGCCAGACGAATCAAAAATCTTGGGGGTCTGATCCAGGATCATAACAATAATCAAATTTTTAAAGATGCTTTATCTTAAAACTCTATTTATTTTTAAAACTAATAATGGAGAAATTTGGCATTCCATAAATAGACAATTGTTTTTTCAGGGCCAGAGATGTTATTGGCCAATAATTGTAGCCATTGGATTGTTTTGATTTCATTGTTTTAATGTGTTTTTTACATTGTCTATATTTGATTAGATTAGGATGGGGTAGATTTTAATTGATTTGATTGGATTTGGATTGTTTTAGACTGGATCAGATTGGATTTGATTCTATTAGGTTGAAATTGGTTTGATTTGAATATATTTGATTTGATTCACTGAATTGATTGGATTGAATTTTATTTTGTTTCATAACTTGTTTTGATTAACTTAATCAATTTGATTTGATTGCAGTTGATTTCATTTAACATAAATTGAAGTGAGTTCATTTAATTTTGTTTTGCTATGATTGGATTGGATGGGATTTGCAGTAGATTGCAGATTATATTCAATATTATTTAGATTACTTTGGTTTGAATTGCTTAACTTGTTTTCATTTAATTTTATTGATTTGATTTAATGTATTGATTACACTTGATTTGATTCATTTTATTTTATTAGATTTGACTTGATTTACTCAATTTGATTTAATTAGATTGATTTGCATAGGATTGGATTTGGTATGATTCGACTTGATATAAATTGATATAATTTAGTATAGTTTGATGAAATTTCATTGATTTGGCTTGAAGTGGTTACAATCACATTTTGATTTAATGTTTTAAGTTTCCTTTGGACTTTGGTTTCTGTTTGGGCCATTCCTCCGCCCCCCGCCCTCCTTTCTTTTTGGGGGGTTGCCCCTCTTAATTTGTCCCTAAGTTAATTTGAGTTCATTTACTTGTTAGGTACATGAAAAGAACTACTGGATTGGAGTGGCAGATTTTATTTATTTACCTGATTTGTTTTAATTTAATTGATTTGATTGATTTGGATTTATTGCCCATTCCTAATTTCTCTTGAGAAGGTGGTGGTGATCCATTACCTTGAAACATTGCTGTTAATGTGGTGCAACTACACCCACAGTGCTGTTAGGAAGCAAGTTCCAGGATTTTGACCCAGTGACAGTGAAGGAAGCAACTAAAGTTCCAGGCCAGGATGATATGTGGCTTAGGAGAGATTGAGCATGCCGTGGTGTTCCCAACCACTGTTCTTGTCCCTCCAGATAGTAAAGGTTGTGGGTTTGGAAGGTGTGTTGAAGGAGTCTTGGTGAGTTGCTCTAGCGTATCTTGTAGATGATGTCAGTGGTGAAGGGAGTGAATGTTTAAGGTGGTGGAAGGGGAGGCCGATGAAGCAGGTTGCTTTACCTCAATTGGTGATGAGTTCTTGGCTGTTGTTGGAGCTGCACTCATCGAAGCAAGTGGAGGGTATCCCACCACAAACCTGCTGTGGTGCTTTGTTAGATGGTGGGCAGATGTTTGAGGAACTTGGAGATGAATTGATTGCTGCAGAATTTGCAGCCTCTGACATACTATCACAGCCATAGTGTTCACATGGCTGATCTTAGCTGAGTTTCTGGTCAATAGAAACCCCCTGGATGTTGATAGTAGCTGATGTGGTGATGGTAATTCCATTGAATGTCAAAGGGAAATGATTAGATTCTGTTCTGTTGGAGATGGATATTACCTGGCTCTTGCATGGCATTCATGTTACTTCATTTGATAATGATGAAATAATATTTCAGTGATGTTGATTGAGGGATACATTTTTGCCAGGACTTGGGTCTTAATTTCTCTGCACTTCTTTGAAATATTGCCATAGGATTGTTACATCCATGTGAGAGGGAAGTCCAGGCCTCAATTTAATGATTCACCTGAAAGGATGCACCTCCAAAGATACAACACACCCTCAGTACAGCAAATGAGTGCCAATCATGATATTTGTGCTGCCTTTTGCGGCCCCCTGTGAAGCTGAATTATCCACTCTACCCTGAGATGTCACCACCCTTACTGGTATTCAGCACTCAGGCTGGGATTTACTAGATCCTTTGAGGATGGCCTTGGTGTGGGTTGGGGAGGATAGTGGGGTGCAACATAATATTGCATGGGGCTATCACATCAGATCTGCACTTTATAAAGGGCAGAAGCCCAGTTAAGAGGCCTGCACCTCTTTTGTTGTCGTGGAAATCTGAGGCACTGGGGTTAATGACAGAGATGCTGAGGAGCAGTTGGCCATTCTTGAAACATCGGCTGCCTTCTACCCTCAGGGCTGAAGGCAGCCACTCTTCCTCTATTGTAAGGTGCACTTATAACATCCTTCCACCCCCAGACCTGACAAGGACCTGGTGGGGGCTCTGTTTGCCTCCACCTCTCTTGAGCTCACGGAGAAGGTAATGGTATGCGGGTCTGTGTGCATCTACTGAGTGGTCTGCTGGATCTGGCGGTTCAAGAGAGTCACTAGTGTCTCAGTAGAGGAAGCCCTGCAATTTAATGAAAGGGAAATGGCAGCACACGTGATTCGAGTGGACTTCTTCACTGTCCAAGTTAGAGTGCGTACACCTCCTGGGATGCCTCCGAGATCTCCAAAGATTAGAGGCTTCAAAGCAGATTAAGGCTCCCGGACAAGACTCAGCAATATTGCTAGAATGTTGGCAGCCCTTTAAATAAAACACCACAAACTCCAGCTATATCAGCGAACACCCTGCCAGCCTCCTCATCGCTCACTCCCATTTTGGAACTGATGGCGTCCTTGTACCACTCCCCGTATCCCCCACCTGCTGATAGCTAATTGGCCAGCTGGTGGGTGATTGTGTTCCTATTGGGCACCAGGTTGCAAGAGCCCATGGCACCTGCTTCCAGTTCTGGTGGTGGGATCTTAGGCCTCCACAGAGAACTCCAGCTTGGAATACCAATGTGCAAGCACTTTACTCCCAGAATACTCCTACACTACCTGATGTCTGCTTTTTACTGGCCACCCATTTTTTTTTTTTTTTTGTTGTTGTTCTGCCCTGAAGTAGAAGGGTGATCACCTACCTCCGAAAGCTCACTTTTCCATTTGCACCTGTCTCTCAAGCTCAGAGTTTC
Source organism: Sphyrna mokarran (assembly GCA_024679065.1). Classification (NCBI taxonomy): domain Eukaryota; kingdom Metazoa; phylum Chordata; class Chondrichthyes; order Carcharhiniformes; family Carcharhinidae; genus Sphyrna; species Sphyrna mokarran. The sequence continues at coordinate 128,069,205 of JAGIQG010000001.1, read as the reverse complement.
TAAGCGTGAGCAATTGTCCACACTTCCTGGACCTGTGGTTTGCCAGAACGCACAGAATATTCTGGAGTTCCCCCACGGCACAGGATGTGCGTGTGAGAGGTTCCAGCTGTCCTGCCATATAGTTCTTTAAAATTGCTCTAAATAGCTTTATAGCTACTTAATTGTTTAGTTCACGCCAAAGCACTACTGACTAAATGCATCAAGCAATAAATGCACTAACAAATAAAATAAACCAGTGCAGACACAATGAGCCACATGGCCTCCCCCTCCACCATAACACTTCTGTGAAATACTCAGCCCAATACTTAAACTGCAGTTTCTTAGCTTCAACTCTCCCCATTATCTTTAGTTTTACACTGGCTGTTTGTGTATGCCCTCTGCTGGTCTCAGCATGTCTGTGCAATGCAAAATTCCTGAGATAATAGGATTTACTTACTGTTGCCATTTCATTTGAATCGCTTAGCACTTCCTGCCCATTCTACACTGAATTCCTACACTCATTTGCACAATAACTGCTTTTAGCAAGCTACTCCCTTTTGGTATTCTCCTAACACTATGATTAATGCTTCAAAATCAAAAGGGGAGGCAATGGCCTAATGGTATTATCACTAGACTACTTATCTGGGAACTCAATGTTATGGAGACCCAAATTCAAATCCATCAAGGCAGATGGTGGAATTTGACTTAATCTGGAATTAAGAATCTATTGATGACCATGAAATCATTGTTGATTGTTGGAAAAATCGATCTCTTTTATTAATGTCCTTTAGGGAAGGAAATCAGCCATTTTTACCAGTTCTGGCCCACATGTGACTGCACATCCAGAGCAATGTGGTTGACTCTCAACTACCCTATACATAAAGGGCAAAAGAGTAACAAGGGAGATCTTCAGGATCAACAAGATAATCTATGTGTGGTTCCACAAGAGATGGGCGAGATCCTAAATGAATATTTCTCATCAGTATTTACTGTTGAGAAAAGCAAGGATGTTAGGGAACTTGGGGAAATAAATAGTGATGTCTTAAAGAGTGTACATATTACAGAAAAAGAGGTGCTGGAAGTCTTAAAGCACATCAAGATAGATAAACCCCTGGGACTGATGAAGTATATTCCAGGATGTTGTGGAAGGCTAGGGAGGAAATTGCAGGTCCCCTAGCCGAGATATTTGTATCATCGATAGTCATGCATGAGGTGCCTGAAGATTGGAGAGTGACAGATGTTGTGCCTTTGCTTAAAAAGGGCTGCAGAGAAAAGCATGGGAAGTATAGGCCAGTGAACCTCACATCTGTGGTGGGTAAAGTGTTGGCAGGTATTTTGAGACAGAATTTACAGGCAATTAGAGACTCAAAGACTGATTAGGGACAGTCAGCATGGAGTGAGTGGAAAATCATGTCTCACAAATTTGATGGAGTTTTTTTTTGAAGGGCTAACCAAAAAGTTGGATGAGGGCAGTGCAGTTGATGTTGTCTACATGGACAACATCATGGCTTTGACAAGGTACTGCATGGTAGGTTGTTGCATAAAATTAAATCTTACGGGATCCAGGGTGAGATATCTAAATGGATACAAAATTGGCTTCTTGACAGAAGCCAGAGAGATTTGTAGAGAGTTGTTTTTCAAACTGGAGGCTTGTGACCAGCGGTGTGCCTCAAGGATCAGTGTTGGGCCCATTGTTATCTGTCATTTATATTAATGATTTGGATGAGAATATAGAAGGCATGGTTAGTAAGTTTGCAGGTGACATCAAGATTGGGGACATAGTGGATAGTGAAGAAGGTTATTTCCAATTGCAACAGGATCTTGATCAATTGGACCAGTGGGGCTGACGAATGACAGATGGGGTTTAATTTAGATAAATGCAAGGTGATGCATTTCGATAGGTTGGACCAGGGCAGGACTTACTCTGTTAATGGTAGGGTGCTGGGGAGAGTTAAGAAAAAGGAAACCTAGGTGTACGTATTCATAGCTCCTTAAAAGTGGAATCACAGGTGGATAGAGTGGTGAAGAAGGCATTCGACATGCTTGGTTTCATTGATCAGAACATTAAATAAATGAGTTGGAATGCCTTGTTGAAGTTGTACAAAACATTGGTCAGGTCACACTTGGAATACTGTGTACAGTTCTGGTCACCGTATTATAGAAAGGATATTATTAAACTAGAAAAAGTTCAGAAAAGATTTACTAGGATGCTACTGGGACTTGTTGGATTGAGTTATAAGGAGAGGCTGAATATACTGGGCCTTTTTTCTCTGGAGCATAAGAGGCTGAGGGATGACCTTATAGAGGTCTTTGAATAATGACGGCATAGACAAGGTAGATGGTCAATATCTTTTCACAAAGGTAGGGGAGTCTAAAACTGGAGGGCATAGATTTAAGGTGAGGGGCAAGACTCAAAGAAGTGTTCAGAGGGGCAATTTTTTCACAGAGGGTGGTGAGTGTCTGGAACACGCTGTCAGAGGTGGTAGTAGAGGTGGATACACTTTTATCTTTTAAAAAGCAATTAGATAGTTACATGTAGAAGATGGGTGTAGAGGGATTTGGGCCAAATGTGGGCAATTGGGATTAGCTTAGGGGTTTTAAAAAAAAGGACAGCATAGTCAAATTGGGCTAAAGACCTGTTTCCATGCTGTAAACCTTTATGATTCTATGACTCTATGACCCTCTGAAATAGACACTTAGTTCAAGGGCAACCAAGGATATGCAATAAATGCTGGCCAGCTAGCAACACCCATGTGCCACAAATGAATAAAAATAAGAGTTTGTACGATAAGTCACCCTCCATACTCCCAAACAAATACATATATTTATCAAGATTAAAGTTATAAATTAGGTCCAAGGTAAAGGTTTCTAGTAATTAACCAAATTATAGCATTGAGTTTTTTTTTACAGTAAAGCTCTGTTATTAGAATGAATATAACTTTATCAATAGTCACATAAAACAGTAATAATTGACAAAGAGAAAAAGGCTGTATATTTGCAATGTTGGAGTATTATTTAATGATTATATAGTAATTCTTCATATAATTAATACCTGTGGCAAAACTAAACTAAAAGGGTACAGAGGAAACAGCAAGAAAGATAAGAAAAGCAACAAGACAAATATCACTTATTTCTCATTATAGAATCAGAATCTCTGCAGTACAGAGAAGTCCATTCGGGCCATCAAGTCTGTACCAACGACAATCCCATGCAGGTCCTTTTCCTGCAACCCTCATTTACCCTGCTAATTCCCCTGACACTAGGATCAACTTAGCATGGCCAATCAATCCAACTAGCATATCATCGGACTGTGGGAAGAAACTGGAGCACCCAGAGGAAACCCACACAGACACAGTTAGAATGTGCAAACTTCACACAGACAGTGAACAGAGGCCAGAATTGAACCTGGATTCCTGCGAGGCAACAGAGCTAACTGCTGCACCACTGTGGAGCCCCCATTTAGTGACAACAGAAAGGAGGCAATTGTCTTCTCTGGGGCTTTCCAAGTTTAAATTCAGATAAAAGAGAGCTAAATACTGAAATATGAAAATTTATTTGCATTTATACAATGCCACACATTACCCCAGTAAGACCCAGAGTGCTCAATGACCTTTGAAGTGTAGTCATTATTGAAGTATTGGAAATTTGGAAGCTAACGTGAACACAGCAAGGAACCACAAAAAACAATGAATTATTTTTAGCTAATGTTGGTTTTGGTATAAATGTTGGCCAAGACACCTGGGGAGCTGTTCAATCTTCTTTAGAGAGTATCTGAGGATCTATCTTAGCCACCTTTAGAGGGCAGCTGAGACCTTGGTTTAACTTTTCATCTAAAGTGTAGCATTCCCTCAGTTCAGCACTGAAATATCAGTCCAGGCTTCACACTGAAATCTTTGAATTGGGGATTGAACATGCAACCTTTTGACTCAACAGGCAAGTACCAAAACTGAGCCTCAGCTGATTCTTCCTGTCACTCATTTCCACTTTTGGGAATATTGGCCTTCCCTCTCAGGTGGTTCCATGAGTTGTTCAATGAACCTGAGTTTGGAAGTGGAAAACTGATCAGAGTTCCCACTTCGAATTATACCCATTGACCTTGCCACAAAATATGTATTTCTAGATGACCAAAGGAAAGAAACAAAGAAGGGGATTTCACATTTTAAGAATTTTACTGTAACAAACAAACTAAAATCAACATAGATCAGATATCACTTAACAGGCAACCAAACTGAAAAAAGGTACTTTTGCAATAACTAACAAATGCAAATGAGATGTATTGTCTGAAACTCTTTCATTGTGCTCCTCACTTCTGTAGCATTAAACTAACTTAGCAATTCCCAGCTCTCGAGAAGATTCTCCTACCATACTTGGCTGAAATTTTGACTGTCTTCTGAAAATCATTCCAGTTTCCCAGATTTGAATTTTACCAACAAGCCTCATCTTAATAAGTTCCCATTCCTTCAATCAGCAAAAGCCCATTCTGTTCATTTTCCTTCCTTTTGAATAGAAAACAAACTTTCAGCAGAATCATGCTTCTCCTCAGAGCTCTCCTTTTTGTCTCTCTGCCTGTCAAAAATCAGCTGCTCATTTTCTATGAGATACTGTAAAAAGATATTAAGACTGTCACTTGGCATCTTATGGATTTCTATTTGAGTTCGCTCCCCCATGGCAACCAGATTACATGGGCTTGTTTCTAAGCTTGAGTGTTTATCATGACCTCACCCTCCTCATTTTCAGAATTTTATGTTTCATCTAAAATTAAATGAGACATTTTAAAACACAGCCATCCCCTAAAGTTCTGCGTTCATAATAACAGAATGAATAGGGACAATTTTAGCTGGTGCAGACATCCAGAATAAGAAGTATAATCCCTAAGTTTGGAGGTAGAACGTGTAGGAGGTGATGACAGAAAGCACATCTTCAGATAGTGTCATGGAAACTTAAACGCCTTCCCACAAGAAGTTGTTGGATCAAAGCCAACTGACTCCCACACCATCTCTCAGCACATCCTCTCACCACTCCTATATTCCCAACACACCACTCCAGTACTCAAAAACAAAGTTCCTCCAATACACAGGATCTTTTCTACATAAAATTCTCCTTCACTCAATCAAAGCCTCAAACTGTTTCCAGAGTTTAAATCTCCCCGTATGCACATTACTAATCTCCAGCAGTATGTGTGTGTACTTGCTGGCTGCTAGCATTGATTTGACACCTTGAGTTGATTTTACAGCCACAAAATAAGATGGGCTGCACTCTTCCCAGTCCTCCCCCAGCCACAAGAATGGAAGATGTGATGTAATGACACCAGGTCATTAACCTGATATCTTCACACCAGTCTGCAGTATTATGGAAGGTGAGAAGGTGTGGAAATCATTGCCCACTCCAAATATTTAAATACATACTTAACAAGCCATTGAACTTGTTGAAGACCATGGGGTGGCATGGTAGCACAGTGGTGAGCATTGCTGCCTCACAGCACCAAGAACTGGGGTTTGACTCCTAGCTTGGGTCACTATCTGTGACCCAATATGTTCTCCCCGTGTCTGCGTGCGTTTCCTCCAGACGCTCCCAGTTTCCTCTCACAGTTCAAAGATGTGCAAGCTAGGTGGATTGGCTATGCTAAATTGTTGTTTAATGTCAGGAGGACTAGCCCAGAATAAATGCATGGGTTTGTGGGGATTGGGCCTGGGTGGGATTGTGGTCAGTGCAGACTCAGTGGAACCACTGTAGGATTCTTCGAAGGCCCAAGTTTAAGCAATTTTTCATTGCCTATTCCATTTCTCGAGGGTCAGGTGAGAATGCTTTATGTCAGGTAAGATTCATCTCTGGATTATGGATTTTATTTCTTAAAGAAGAAAGATGTAAAATTTACTTCATTGTTAAACAGAAAGTGATATCACTGATCCAATCTTATTTATTTAGTGTTCTGTGGCCAGGCAGCATTCAATAGACTAAAGAAGAAAACACTCAGGTTGCAACTCCAAGTTTCTTCTAGCCATATGGTGAAGGCAGCAGAGTGGCAACACTGGCTGTTTCAGGTAAGATTTGAATAGGCGCAGTCACTGCCTCCAAAAATGGACTTCTAGATAACACCCTCCATCTTTGTGTGACGGTAAGTGTCCAGGCGAGGGCAGCAGAGAGGAGACACTGGCTGTTTCAGGTAAGATTTGCGTAGGTGCAGTCACTGCTACCAGGAAATGGTTTGTGGAGAAGCTGTTGTAAAGGAACAATTAAACCTGAAACACTACTTCAATGCTTTCTCCTCTAACCAAAAAAAAAATCACTGGAGAGAGGAAAAAAAATACAAACTCACTGGGAGGACCACAAGCAGATCCTCCTGCCAGATGTGTGAAATTAGGGAGCAATCTAGTCTTGCTGACAACGTTGTCTACAGGAAGTGTGTCCAGTGCAGTTCCTCACAGGCCACGTTGTGCGGTCGCAGCAGCAGATGGACACTGCGGAGCATACACAGAGGGTAGGGAGTGTGATAGACACTAGTTACAGGGAAGTTATCACACCATAAGTTCAGTGAGGAGAGGTAGGCAGGTAGTGTAGAAGTCCCCTGTGGCTATTCCCCTTTCAAACAAGTCTACCATTTTGGATACTGTTGAGGGGGATAGCCTTTCAGGAGGAGATACCAGCAGTAGCCAGGCCTACAGTACCAGACCTGGATCTGCTATAGAGTAGTAGTAATAGGGGATTTGCTCGTTAGAAGCACAGACAGAGACTTCAGGATGATGGGTGGCCTCCCTGGTGTCAGGGTCAAGGATGTTTCTGAGCAGTTACAGGATTTTTGTAAAGGGGAAGGAGAGTAGCCAGAAGTCATTGTATGCATTGGTACTAATGACATAGGTCACAAAAGTGTTGAGGTCCTGAAGTGTGAATATAGAGAGTTAGGCAGAAGGCTAAAATGCAAGTCCTCAAAAGTAGTAACTTCTCGACTACTACCAGTGCCACGTGCCAGAGTAGGAATAGGAGGATGAGGCAGATGAATGCATGGCTTGAGAATTGGTGCAGGGGGTAGGGATTTAGATTTTTGGATCATTGAGATCTCTTCTGGGGAAGAGGTAACCTGTTCAAGAGGGACAAGTTCCATCTGAACTGGAGAGAAACTAACATCCTGCCAGGAGGATTTGCTCGAGTTACTGAGGAGGGTTTAAACTTGTTTGGCAGGGTGATGTGACCCAAGCAGTAGAGAGACAGAAGAGAAGGTTGAGGACAGCACAGAAGTTAAAGCGAACATATTAAGTAGTAAAGGCAGTGTCAGTAATCCTAGTACCAGATAGATCAGGCAAAAGCAGGGTGGACAGCAAGGAAAGTCCAGAATAAACTGCATTTATTTTAATGCACAAGGCCTGAAGGGCAAGGCAGATGAGTTCAGGGCCAGATAGGACTGGGATATTATAGCAATTACTGAAACATGGCTAAGGGAGGAACAGGACTGGCAGCTTGATAATCCAGAATACAGATACTGTACGAAAGATAGAACAAGAGGTAAGAGAGAAGGGGAGTTGCACTTTTGATTAGGGAAAACATCACAGTAGTACTGAGAGGGAATGTATCTGATGGTTCGCCCACTGAATCTATATAGATAGAACTCAGAAGTAAGAAGGGGGAAATCACTTCGATAGGATTGTACTGTAGGCCCCCTAAACAGTCAGCAGGAAATAGAGGAACAAATATGTATAGCGGTAACAGACAGATTGAAGAAAAATAGGCTGGTAATAGAAGGGGATTTTAACTTTCCCAACATTGACTAGGACAGCCATAGTATTAGAAGTTGGATAGAAATTTGTTGAGTGTATCCAGGAGGAATTTCTCATTTAGTATGTGGATGGCCCGATTAGAGAGGGGGTAAAATTTGATTCCCTTCTTGGGAAACAAGGAAGGGATGGGTGACAGAAGTATTAGTGAAGGATCACTTTGGGACCAGTGACCATAATTTCATTAATTTTAAGATAATTATGGAGAATGATAGGTCTGGCCCAAAAGTTAAAATTCTAAATTGAGGCAAGGGCAATTTTGATGGTATCAGACAGGAATTTTCGACAGTTAATTGGGGGAGTCTGTGGGAAGGTAAAGGGATGTCTGGTAAGTCCCAAACATTGATTCCTGGGGAACTCCACTACAAACCTTCCTCCAATCCAAAAAGATGGAATTTTGCTCACAAGTGGAACGCGGAACGTGGAACGTGGAACATGACAGCGCAGAACAGGCCCTTTGGCCTTTGATGTTGCGCCAATTATGAAAAAAAAAATTGCCTTTTGAAAATCCATATACGCTATATCGACATCTTTACCCTAATAAACCTTCTGTTACCTCCTCAAAAAATATTATTTTCAATCAAGCAAAAAATCAGAATACCTAAGATTTCTGTAATTCTTTAGCCCCTTTTTTTTCATTAACAAGATATAGTTTACAGCTGCACTGCTAGGCATTCTAATAACAATTACTAATTTATTTCAATCTGGCAAACCAATAATTCATCTATCATAGAATCCCTACAGTGTAGAGGAGGCCATTCATTCTATTGAGTCTACACTGACCACAATCCCACCCAGACTCTATTTACAACCGCAGTCCCATGTTGTAATTTAAAATCTCTGATCCTTTTCGACCAGTTTACTTACTCTAATATTTTATCCCAGTGCCCTTATTTACAAAGTGGACAAACACAAGTAAAGGTTCAACAAGTTAACAATAACACTACTAACCCTTAAATTACCCACATAAAACAAAAGAATATCTCAAAATCAGATATACCACCGCAAAGATGGTTTGGTTAAAACTGCAGGCTCAATTCTCTGAGTCCCTCTGGTCTGTCGTCATGAAGATGAATCTTGATAGCAGCTTCTTCTTCCTTCCTTCTCTGGTCAGTCTTCTGAAAGGTCAAGGATCACCTCCTTCATAGAGTCTTCTCAAGTCTTCCCGAGTCTTCTCCGTTGGTGTCTGGAAGTGTGTTCCTTTATCCCCCACCTGCTTGCCTTTCCAGAAATTTCTCTAGCTTCCGGCCAATGACGTTAGAGGAGGGGGTTCCAATACCCAGTGAGTTTCTTGATGTCTGCCTGACAGGACACCACGGTCCGTCCCCAGGTGTCCATCTCCATGCTGCTGCTTACAAGTAACCTGTTATCAGATTAAGCCAACTGCAGGAACTCTCGGTGACGAAGTCTGGCCCAATCTGGACTTCTAACAATAGGCTGGTGCATTTCAATGGGGTGCAATGATCTCCTGCTAAGTACCAGTAGGGTGCAATGACCTTTGATAGGAGGTTGATGAGTCAGACACAGACAGGTTTGTGAATTGTACAACTGGCCTGCCTGAGGTTTGACTGTGTTTGATTTTTAATATGTCCAATTCTTTAATTTAGAATATCCAATTTTATCAGCCATAAAACTAGGCCCTATTTGTTACATTCCCTCCTCTTGATCCAGTGCGCATCAGCGAACCAGATCACATAATTCTCACCAAACCATCTCAGTAAGCAAGTACCCTGAATCTGGGGTTGATAGCATCATCCCTAACCCACAATAGTACCAACAAATTTAAATGAAATAAAATAATTTAAAAAAGAAACAATACATCAATTGGGTATATACATGACAACGCAATAAACAATACAAAATGACAAGTGACTAGACACATTAAATACAGATGGGAGAGTATTAAGGCTCTTGATTGTAGAGCCTCTCCCTATGTCAGATGGCCCTCGCTGAGTCCAAATTTTGCAGAAATTCCTTCTTCCATCAAGCGAATTTAAATACGAGGATGGTTAGGTACACTGTCATAAGTAGGATTCCTATTACAACCAGGTGTGAAGAATGCAGACCCATGGGTGGATTTGGACATTTGAACCCCAATTCCAGAGGTCTTCCCACAAGGTAGTGACTCTAGTTTCTCTAATGTTCTTTTCTATTTCCCCTGTTTGTTGCACCACTTTGACAAAGGTCTTGTGGGCTGTGATCAATTGTGTCCGAATCTGTAGAAGCTTTTCAGGAAGAAGAGTTACCCCAATATCAATTTTTCAAAATAGTCTCCCAAGCTTTGTCTTAATTTCTCACTAGCATTTATTAGTGTTTTCTCTCTTCTGTGTCTTCTACCATCTCAATTAATCCTATTCTGGCAGGAATCTGTGGTTTAATGCAAAAGATGGTGTTGTAAATATTACAAATGGCTGCCCCATACTGGTAATTTTCTAGCGAGGTTGTAATACAATATTCTCCACACTGCTGATCCTCGCAACACAAGGGTCAATTTAGCATGACCAATCAACCTAACCTGCACATCTTTGGACTGTGGGTAGAAACCGGAGCACCCAGAAGAAACTCACACAGACATGGAGAAAATGTGCGAACTCCACACAGACAGTGACCCAAGCCGGGAATTGAATCAAGATTCCTGATGTTGAGAGGCAACAGTGCTAACCATTCAGCCACTGTGCCTCTATCAGGATTGCTGTAGACCATCTGGTCATGTATATTTAGTTGACCACAGAGAGCTTACTTTCAGCCTTATCTGCTGCACAGAATACAGATATGTAAAGTGCAATTTAGAGATTTTAAGCAATCTTCTGTTGGAAATTATTATACCTAACTGGAGTATTGCCCCCTGGTTCCAATGGCTGCAGTTAGTCAGGAAACTACTTTTAAATTATTAGACGGTGATGTCTATTTCTTTTTTTGAACAAAATCCCTTTCACCACAAATATTTGTGTTTTGAATGGAAAATTCTGCATACTTTGGAATGAGCAATAAGATCTTAATTTGATAGAGATCCAAGCACAAAAGCAACATTCAAATAGCTCATGAAAATTATATAATTTCCACAATTAAAATAGCTCATTTACTTACGACTGTCTATAATTATGTAGCCACAGTATATATTTTTTAAACTAATGGTTATGATTCAGAGGCTAATTTCTTCAAACTGGGTTTTTCTTCCTTAACTCATTCCATATCTAAAACATTGAGTTGAAAATATCAATCCTAACTGAAACAAAAGCTTCTTTTTTGGCCCTACAGCAGGAAGCAGCTAGTAAGGATTTGTGAGTTATGAAATTGATAGATGCATGTATGGGGACATGTGCATTTGTGGGAAAAGGCTGAGATTTAGGGAAGATATTTTGGAGCTTAGACTCAGGCATTTGGAACTATGGCCAGCAATGATGAAGTAATTAAAATGAAGGCAGTTGATTGGATGTGATTAGATGGCTGATGCTTCGGAGCATTGTGGAATTGGCAGAGATCACAGAGAGGAAGGCTATGGAGTGGTTTTAAAATCAAGATATTGCCTGGCCTGAAGCCAAATGCAGATCAAAGCACAAAGGAGTGACAAGCAAGATCAAATTAAACATTGCAAAAAACTAAGTGCAATGACTGTGTCAAAAATCTGGTCCAAACTATTGAAAATAAATACCCCAAAATAATTCATACTGCATCCTTTAATTAGAGGCTTACTTAGTCAAAATGGAAGACCACCAAGGAAAGTAAATGTGAAAGCTAGTGAAGAATAATTGGGTCAAAATATCTTCAAAATAATGTTCACCAATACTTTCCAGGGTATTCATGCCTGAACAGATTCCTTGGCATTAACAGAAAAGACGTAAATTACGCTGGCATATATCTACAGTGAAAATTCTGAGTTATCTAGATTGTTGTAAACTAACTTAAGTCTTAGGAAAACTCTAACATCAATCGTGTTCTGCTTGTTTGGAACATACGGCACCAGTTGCAAATTCTGGCCAGATAGCTTGCAGGTTTATTCACATACCTTGGTTATAATTCAAAAATTATCAAAAATCAGATCTAACCAAATACCTTTAAACACATGCCAATACAGAACAACTGCTTTGCTGCACTTTCTGAAAACATTTTGCATAAATGCCACGTCCACCATAAAAATTACAACATGTCAGTTTTATTGTTCACATTTATGTTGCCACATGACATATAATAGATTCATACAAGAACACTCTGAAAAGCAAGAGATGTTTAAGTTCTAGTAAGGACTGGGCAAGCTTCCTTTAAGTCAGGATTCATAGCTCAGAAAGGAGAGATTGTGTCTGATTCTCCTTTATTCAGAATCTGCGTTTCACCAAATTAAAATCCTGAATTCCATATCAACTCACCCACAGTTGCAATTTCTGAAATCCCACCAAAACACAGCTAAAAAGTGAGCAATGCTCATAAAATATCTATCATTAAAATTATTGATGTGGAAGGATCTGGAAATCATTCAAATATCAAAATGTGATGCCAAGCAAAGTGCAGACATACATAGCCAACTGCAAACCACAAAGAATTAAGGCTTTGTTTTTTGCTCTTTGTCTTCCAACTTCTTTAAATTTCAAAGTAACTTGCAGAAAGCAGTAAAACTTTTTTTTCCTCACTGTATTGACAGTGTTTGTGACAATTGGCAATGGTTAAAGTTGCTAAATACAGAAAAAAATTAACTTCTTTACTACAGTTTGGTGTTAAACAATACTAGATAGCAGATCTTTCTGACATTTGTCAACTGATAGTTAATTTATCACAATTTAAGAAAGGTAAAACATTAAGAATCATGGCCAAACCAGGATTACAATTACATTCCTAAATATCAGCTTTCTTGCACAATGTGGGTAACATTGCTGAGGTATATTTTGCCCAAGCTTGGTTGCTGAGAGAACAGCTTGGAAGATGGATACCATTTCTCTAACTGCAATTTTCATTGCTCATATTCACCACATTTCTCCTGTGGTCTACACGTGACAGTGGTCTACAGTTCACTAATTAATACAATTTACTGAAGTACTGTCAGAGAATAAAATTACATGGAATATACAGCACAATCATTTGCTATTTGGTCGAACCAGTCAGTGCCAGTATGCTCAAGTCTCCTTGTATCCATTGTGATGGAACCCACGGCCAAAAATCATTATGGCTTTTGCCATAATCTACCTGAAAAGGGAAACGGAGAAACCATCTGCTAAGGAAACTAAAGACCAAAATTAGAAATCAAAGCTTCTGGTTGAAACCATTGTAATGATCCCAGCTGATACTACAACCAGTCAGATAGATCCCTGAATGAAACCAAGCTTGAAAGATTTACTTTTTGTTATATGGATAAATAGTCACAGGATTTACTTTTAACGAAAAGGATAAAACGTTTATTGAAGAAAATATACTATAGTGGACCACTACTTCACAGAAAGAAGTCTCACAAATCCAGGTTAAAGACCAATAGGTTTATTTGGTAGCACAAGCCAATAGCTTTGGAGTGTTGCCCCTTCATCAGGTGAGGTTTCAGTTCACAAACAGAACTCAATTTGTAAATTCAAAACTCAATTTACAAAGTAATGATTGGCATGCGAGTCTTTACAGGTAATCAAGTCTTAAAGGTACAGACAATGTGAGTGGAGCGAGGATTAAGCACAGGTTAAAGAGATGTGTATTGTCTTCAGCCAGGACAGTTAGTGAGATTTTGCAAGCCCAGATAAAGTTGTGAGGGTTACAGATAGTGTGACATGAACCCAAGATCCTTGTTGAGGCCAGCCTCGTGTGTGGAACTTCGCTACCAGTCTGTGCTCAGTGACTCTGCATTATCTTCTGTCACGAAGGCTGCCTTGGAAACACCTACCTGAAAGATCAGAGGCCAAATGTCTGTGACTGCTGAAATGTTCTGCAACAGGAACAGAACACTCTTGCCTGGTAATTGTCGAGTAGTGTTCATTCATCCATTATTATAGCGTTTGCCTGATCTCCTTAATGTACCACGCCTCAGGACATTCTTTCCTACAGTGTACCAGGTAGACAACATTGGCCGAGTTGCAAGCATATGTACCATGTACCTGCTGGATGGTATTCTCATTTGTGACGATGGCATCTGTGTCAATGTTTCAGCACATCTTGCATATGGTGTCACGTTCACGGTTCTCCTGAAGGCTGGGTAGTTTGCTGTGGACAATCGTCTGTTTGAAAGTGTGTGGTTGTTTGAAGGCAAGGAGAGGGGGTGTGGGACTGGCCTTGGCAAGATGTTCGTCTTCGTCAATGACATGATGAAGGCTCCAGAAAAGATGTCATAGCTTCTCCATTCTGGGGAAGTACTGGACAACGAAGAGTACTCTGTTCACCGTGTTCTGTGTTTGTCTTCTGAGGAGGTTGGTGCAGTTTTTTTTTTAAACTGTGGCATGTCAGAACTGTCAATTGATGAGTTGAGCTCCATATCCTGCTCTCTCTTCTTTACCCGAGCTATACTTTAAATATATACAGATTTGTAAAGATAAAACAAGTTACAGGATGTATCTCATACACTAATGTTAAATACACAGTCCATGTAAACCAACAGGTGAAATGTGGTCAAATATCCACACTCTGAAACCAAGTGACAAATGCCACCCAAAATGACTTGTGGATTTACCACTTTCTCAATTTGCTCTGCCACCTTCATGCCACTTGATGTAACACCAGTTCAATCCTAGAAAATTGACTCAAGTTAAAGGGGATATTAAATTTATGCTGGACAATGATATCAGTGAACTAAATCACAGTAACTGGAGCTCTCTAGTTATAGAGCACCAAAACTAATTGGATCATTATGATTCTGCACTGACTACAGGAATGTTAATGCTGTAACACAAGCAAATTCTCACCTAACCTCTCAATTTGAGAATTGCATTGATAGAGTGATAAATTTGGATTTTATTTTTGCAAAATTAATTTGCTCAAAGGTTATTGGCAAATCCACTGTTTTCATAAACCCTGATGGTTTATAACAAAATGTAAAGTTATGCCATTTGGAATGAAAACTGCGCTAGTTACCTTTCAAAGATTGACAACTGTGCTGTGTTGATCATCAATTTATTGGCCTACAATAACATTTGAGAAGAACACATGGGATAGTTTAGATGCACTAGTTGATAGGTGAAGAAAAAGTGATTTTAGATTTGGTGAAGAGTGAGAATAACAAGGGTAAAGTCGCTGTTTTGGAACATGAAATGGGGCAAAGTCAAGCATTGCCCAGAGAAGGTAAGTTCAAGTAATTAAGGACATGCCTCTTACTAAAGCAAAATGGGAACTATTACACATTCTGAAGAACTGTGCATTTTACAGGAAGTTCATCCTGAGCTTCAGTGCAGTAATCACACCATTGACAAACTTGAAGATATGAGTTCAGCAGACAGAATCTTGTCTAAGGTCATATAAATAAGAGAACCTGTCTTGGTCACGCCAAGCTTCAATAAAACATTCAAAATAACTATTGCAGCTAGTGATGATGGCACAGGATCAAGGCTGTGACATGATGATCATATAGGTGTAAAGTATTCAGCCAGTTATTTTGCAAGAATACTTCATATCACCAAAAAATTCCACAATCAAAAAGAAAACATTAAGCTGTGGCTTGACTTAAATCAAACTGTACAATTCAAATAACCAAGGAAAGAAAATTTACACTGATCGTGATCCACTGGTGCCTTTGGAAAAGTTCTGCATCTGTAGTTTGATACTACAGCCCTTCAAACTATGCTGGGAATAGCAATGTTATTGCTGATGCTGTCTAGAGTTATAGGCTCTGAGTTTTAACAATTCTTTGTTTGAATATACTAATCCTAATTGCTAACGTGACTTGCTTTTGTTTGGTCAAGCCTTTACAATGTGTAATTGTGCAACATGAAAACATTACCTGCTTTCGTTAAAATGCTCAGGATGATGAGAAATCGCCTTTTTCAAGACATTTATAAAGAAACCTTTACTACATCCACAAGATGGGGACAGGGGATGGTGGTGGAAGTATGATGGAATCAATGCTAAAAGACTATTTTTTTTTTGAGACTGACTCAACCAGAAAAGGAGAGAGCAGAAATTGACCTCGTCAGTTGTTTAGGAAACGCGACTTGCTTTTGTTTCCAAAAACCAAAAATAGTTGAAGCGTCTGTTGGTGGAATACAGAAAGGTACATCTACCACACAACCAAATTTCTGTTGACCAGCATCTTTATTAGATGGTTCTTTACCATGATGAAACAGAAATAGACATCAGGGTTCAGTAGTAAATGATGAATCCATTAGTGCAGTATAGGCAGGCTGAAGGTGGTAGTGGATCAATCCAGAAACTAAAAATATGCAAGGGTATAACTGCTGCAAGCCATTTCTGCTACTTGAAGATAATATTTAGTGGTTATAGTGAATTGAAGAGGCTCTACAGACATTTCCCATTTTGACTGAAGACTGCCTTCAAAACTTGGGCTGTATGCCGTTGATCAATATCAATACTTGAAGAGGAATGGAATTTTTTTGGAAGGGAGACAGTTTTGAATTACTAACTGAAATTGATTTTAATGTATGCAGTTTGCCTAATATTTAGTGTTTACTTTGTTGATTCCTGTATTGTGAAAATCTTGTGACTTCATTCTTTGAGTGAGTGATATTTAGGATGTATTTTCCAAAACAAAAGTTACTGATATTATCGCCATCCTCATCTAACAACATAACTATTTCCCACTCCCTTGTATGCTTATCTAACCTCCTGAATGTATCTACACTACTCGTCTCAACTGCTCCCAGGTAGAGTTCTAGACTTGTATTGCTCTCTGAGTACAGTGTTATACAGCTTTAATTTAAATACCTTCAAAGCATTCCAGTTTAATAAGACAAACAAGGACAGTAATTTAATTGTTTCTTTAACACTTCTAGTAACAAACAAACAATTGCAACTCTAACTGAACAACACCATTCAACTGAACTTTAACTCAAACTGCATACTAACTTTAACTGACATCAACTTTAACTATTTAACTGAACATATACTACCAGTTTTAGGAAAACCTAGGCCAAGAAACATCCTCGATGCAGAATCTATTGCCTCCTTTTCTGAAGCATCCTTCAGGGCACAAGTTTTCTTTTTGTGATGGTTGGTCTCTGAGTTATTGCTGCCAAGCAAAAGGCCGCACTGTCTTTTAGCCACAATTTTCCCCTTGCCCCTGGAAGATTCAGTCATCCAGCCAACTGTGTAACCAGAAACCAATCACATTGCTCTAACATCCAGTGAAATTACTTTTGAATGACACCATGAAGCTTTGACATGCTCCATACAGAGTAGCCACATAAATCAAAGCCACACTGTCTGGGTTAATGTAAACAACCTCCTCATCTGAGCCAACACAGGAAGCTTCAGGTCACAGCTCTCAGATGAGCCTCTTTATGATCTGCACCTGGTTTTAATCTACAAGCTGGCCAAATATCCTAGCATGCTTAGCTTCAGCCAGAATAGCCATTTTAAAGCCGCTATAGCCATTATTGTTGTTAAATGATTATAGCAATCATTTTTCTCTGCCCACAAGAAGTTACTACTGAATTCCCTATTCTTGAACTACTGCAGCTTATATTGGCAGCCTCTTGTTTTACACTCTCTTTACATAGAGACATGCTGTCTCTGCCTACTATTAAATCTGTTCAGGATTTTAATGATCTGTCAGATGACCCCTCAGTCTTCTCTTCTGAAGAGTAGATTCCCAGTCTGTTCATCCTTTACAGATTACTGATATTGAAAAAAATACAGATCTTGTAGATATATTTGCAATGCATTCAGCTACCATCTCACAAACAAGTAAATATACTTGTTGGTGTGAGAGATGCTGGAACAGGGCCATTTACAATAGAATCACAGCTTCAGTGGCCAGCATTTAGAATATATGGTTATTTACAGATGATCTGTATCTGACTGGCTGAAAGGTTCTAGTAATGCATTTAATTGTTTATAGAACAATGATGCAAGAACATTTTGATTTAGATTATATTGCTTTTAAATTTAAGTTAATGGTCTAAACTTTTAAAATATGTAAAACAGTGGCAATATTTTGTTTTGGACATTAAGTCATTGTAAAATCACAAAGTATACCAAGTTAATAAGGACTTACTTGGACAATATTTATATGCAGCTAAAATTCAGCTTCATTTGTTAAAATTATAAGCAATACACACTGCTTGCCAAATCCATAACCACTTGAATCCAGGGCACAGAGAGATTGGTACCAAACAAACAATCTTCAGTAATTTAGTATCCTTCACATCCTCAAAACATCTCAAAGAGCTTCACAGCAAATTAATTATTTCAGAAATGTTTACTCTGCTCAACTATTTTTGCTGCTCCACAAATAGCAATCCCTCATGGACTGAGGGAATACATAACACTTTGAGAAATTATTCAAACCTGTTTCAAGCATGGTAAGGACCAAGCTCACCCAAGCAAACTGCCCAATTTTGAACGTCATCTTTATTCACTAAATAGCACAAGTTTTGGCTTGTATCGGCAACTAGACTAATGGGTTCAGAGATCAGATATACAGCCAGATTCAAATGTAAATAGATATGCACACTTAAAGGAAAGTGGTTTTATATGGGGGCAAATTGAGACAATTATTAGGCTTAGTGATATTTTGCAGATTAAATTTTATTCTAATTAATTGCTCTGCATACCGATCACTTCAAAGGACTTTTTTTTTTTAAAAAGAATGTTTTTAAAAGAGGGTTTGTTAAAAATTAAAGCATATTTAAGGGAATGCAGCAACATGGCAAGGAAGCTGGCTAGAGGACAGAAATCAGTCGACTACTAATTAATGCCATTTCAGGCTAGAGTAGTGTAAATATAGTGTCTCCCAGGACCATTAGCATGCTCAAAAAATATAAATATCGTAGATCTGGACCTGGGCAGCAAAATGCAAGTGATAAAAAAGGAAGCATGGTTAACAATGAAGTGAGTAATCAAATTGAACTGATAAACTTGAAGAAGGGAAACGTGAAGCGATATATTTTGGGAAGATGGCAAACACTAAATTGCAAACTTTACATGGGACAAAGTAGCAGACAGACAGGCATGGATAGATCAATTAAGTGACAGAATCAGAGAATCTCTACAGTGGCAGAATGTGGCTATTTAGCCCATCAAGTCTGTCCTGACCACAATCCCACTCTGGCCTTATCCTCATAACCCTACTTATTTACCCTAATAATCCCCAACACTAAAGGTCAATTTAGCATAGTCAATCAATTACCTACACATCTTTGAAATATGGGAGGAAACTGGAACACCTAGAGAAAACCCATGCAGATAATGCTATTAAACAAAGTATACAAAATTCTACATTTTATAAATAGGGGTACAGAGTATAAAAGCAAATGGGTAATCCTAAACCAAAATAAATTACTGGTTATACTGCACTTCAGTAGAAGCCACAATAGGAGCATTGCAAAAGATTACAAAAATACAACTGTCACTTTCCCCAGTTTTCACAATACAAAACAAAACATGTAACAAAAGCAGACAATTCCTACTGTAAAAGAATCATTTTCAAGAAAATGCAACAGCAAATCACTTCCCTTTATAAATCCTATTTAAGTAGACTAGGCCATAGAATTACTGAAGTTCAGCGCAGGGAAAATTTATGGAAATCCTGCATGTTCTATTTTCCATTTTTCACAAGCCAAGAATTTGGCTTGTGGCACAGCCTTTTCCCCTGCCTATATCACTTTGCCCAAAGGAAAGAGGCACACTTTTACAATTCAGTCTACCAGCCAGAATTGCCCAAATCCTCCCCCCACAACACCTTTTCAAGGTCTCTCAGCTTTTTAAAAACTTGGCTGATTCGCCTTCATTTTTTTCCAAGCATGTGTCACTAATTAATAACATATAACTGGTTAGATATCCTCTCTGAAGAAAAATAAATCTGTGCTTTAAACTATTAAAGAGGATTTTTCTCAGTTAAGTACAATATACACTCCTGACATATTGTACCAAGTTTCAGGAAGAAATAAAATGGAAATTTGTTATAAGCCGGTGATGGGCAACCTTGGCTAGTGAGTGAGCCACATAAGCGGCCCTCCATCTGTGGGCTGCAAGATTGAAATCAAACTTCTTCACTAACCATGACCCATGAATAAGATTAAATATGTTTCTTGAATATTTCATAATGAATTATAGAAAATGCTGATTTATCTATTAATAGAACTATCAACTTTAAATGGTAAAGAAATGTTTCATAATCATAACTAGGAGTAGGCTTGGGCTACTCCATCATTTAATATGATCTCAAAAAAAAAAAGGGCAACACGAACAAGTTGGGCCGAAGGGCCTGTTTTCACGCTGTAAATCTCTGACTCTATTTCAGCCTCAGCACCACATTCTTGCCCATTCTCCATAGCTTCCAAACCATCACAAATTAAAAATCTGTTCACTTCTTCCTTAGAGTTACTCAAAGTCTTGGCATCCACCATGCTGTGGCGCAGTGAATTCTACAGATTCATGACCCTTTCAGAAAAGAAATTCCTCTTCATTTGTTTTAAATGTTACCCCTTATCCTAAAACTACAACTTCTTGTTCGAGATCTCCTAACAAAAGGAAACATCCTCTCCACTTCTACTTTGTCAATCCTCCTCATCATCATATATTCCTAATTGGATCGCCTCTCATTCTTCTAAACCGTAGTGAGTGTAGGCCTAAACTGCATAAATTTCTTTTTGTAAGACAAATCCCTCATCTCTGGAATTTATCTAGTGAATCTCCTCTGAACCACCTCCAATGCAACTACATCCCTCGTGAAGTAAGGAGACCAAACCTACACAATATTCTATGTTTTGAGAGGCCCCAGTGCTGGTGATGTGTTGGCGAGGGGAAGGGGGAACATGCTCATTAAGGGGAGGGGTCCCAACGACCAGGGTAAAGGAGAAGGTCATCCAGTTCACTGAGATCGGGCCCTTGCAAATGACATCCAAGTCTTCTGAAGTCAGCCTTCAATGTTTGGGCACTCATCCCCAGTACTGGCACAGAACTTCTAACTCCAAGAAGTGACTAGTGTGGGAGGATTGCAGTTAGCACACTCCTGAGACCCCAGGATGGACCACTCCATTATTCTCACCCTTACGCCACTTAGAAATTTTTTGGCAGAATTCCATCCTTCACCTTAATTTTGTAGCAAACTAACGTGCACAAGATATGCTACTACACAAATGCTAAAGAACTTACCATCAAGATTCCACTGACTTCAATGGGCAGAGTATGAAATGGATACTATCTGTTTTTGGTGATAAAAGTTAAAATTACTATTGAGTTTCCCATTAGGTAAAATATACATTTATCTACATCATTGAAGGAACTTCACATCACAAGATGAACAATCACCTTTTTAGGATGGTACAATATGTTCAGTATCATAACTGATAATAACTGAATACCTACTAAGTTCTCCTTCATTCTCTGAATGGTGACAAATATCGGACTGTTAGACACTACATTCAGAATAAATAGGTTTATTTAGAAGATAATTAGACAGAAGCATGGTACTGAAAGTTCAAATACCTACAACCCAAAGATAGTCAGTCAAGAAGTTGCGTCTTGATTGGAACACTTCTTGCATAGTCCAATAATCAGCAAAACAGTCCCTATTAACAGGATCAGTTTTTTGCAACTTGCAAATTTGAAATTTGTATGTATGAGGAAATGGGGATAGGGGGATACTCTGCTCCCTGCACAGAGACCCAAATATCAATTCCGGAACAAAACGATTGAAGTGAACTTTTAGCTGTGACAATATCTTTATACCAAGATATGTCTTCCAACATGTTCATCTTGAGATAATTATCTTGCTCCCCAGGTATCTTGCTGGCCCATCCATTGGTGACAATGAATTTGTCCACTCCACCCAGTATCTAAATTGCACATGCTTACCTTTCAAAGAAATAATAAACAAACTTGATCTAATTAATTGCTGAAGTAATTCTGAGTCACCAAAATAATCAACCAACTATCCAATTGTAGATAAATTATGGCAGTTTTGAGTACTGACTATCAAGTGAGAGAAATAAAGGAAATTTTCCTTCCATGCATATCCAAAACCAAGCTTCAATTCCTTTCTTGCCTATCAAAAGATATTAAAAATTCTCCAAGTTGATTGCATGGTACAATCTTTAGTCACAGCAATTTAAACCTGTTGATTCATTTATCTCATTCTTAGTTGCAATAATTATTTTGGTCAGTCTTCTTGATATTATAATTCATGGCTTAGATAATACTTCTAAATTAACAAAAAGGTGCAAACACTGCAAAACCATTTTTTAAAGAGCTCTAGTGGACACAAAATACTTCTGAATATAATTTCTCAGCATTATACAAAGCTTTCTGGATTAAAACATATCAAGAATAGAGATGGCAGTGTTTAGTTCCATGTGAAATTAACTCAAGTTATTGTTTTTATACTGCATTAAAATGAGGGAAAAATAACATTTCAGATGATCAAAATTCAGAAGTATAAATACCAAAAAGATGAATATCATTAAAATTAAACAAAAAGGAATATAAGCACTGTAACAGAACAAAAAATATGGCATTTATTACTAGTTGAAGTAAACGAACTACATCTTGAAGAATAAATATAGATCAAGAAAAAATACAACCCACTAAGTAAATACAGCATTGATAAATGCAAGAAAAATCAATATGGAGACATGAATTAAAATGATGTAGACTCATTCTGATTATGCCAAAAAATGTTTTTGATGAAGAAAAATTGAAATTACAGAAATGACAAACTTCATTCTTTGAAGTGATATTCACAATTTCTAAATTAACATTTTGAGCTACAATCAACAATGCATCATAGGAATGTAGCACGGTAAACATTTGCTTCAATTCTTTTCACTATCGTTGTTGTTGGGGACTTCACTGTTGTGAAGCAACCTGGGGTCTTTTTACAAAATCTGGCTTTACTTCATTTAAAAAAAAATTGCACATTTAAGTGATAGGATAATTACCATACTAAGTAATTAATGTACTCATAAAACATGTCGCAACTATCTAATGCTAGCTAATTCAGAGTAAACGTCTTTTATACAATAAAGTACAGAATATACAGAATTTAAAACCTATTCTTTTCAATTATAATGTACATTTCAAAAAAAGTACAAGGGTCTTATTCTAGACCCAATACATAGTTAATACCCTGTACAAGTCCTATAATTACTGGCTGCCATGCAACTAGGTATCGCAGCCAATCTAATAGTTGGCCATATAAAACATGTGTACGTTCCCACCTGTGATGAAGTTAAAGAAAATATTCTATACACAACATGAAAATAACATTTATTAATATTTAACTGCTTAGAAACTACATGAGAATTTTTTTTATATTTAATGCACATCTTTTGGAAATTCTAATATTTACTATCATTCAAAGGAAAATGAGCATTCACTTCTATTATACTGACCAGACTTGCTTTTCATAGAATCCCAACAGTGTAGCAGGCAGCCATTTGGCTCATCCAGTCTGCACCAACTCTGACAGAATATTTTACCCAGGGCCAACGTACGTTTCCCCCCCCTCCCCCCACACCACCACCATTCCCACAATCCCACATATTTACCTGCTAATCCCCCTATCCTACACATCTTGTGACACTAAGGCACAATTTAACGTGGCCAATCCATTAAATCTGTACATCTTTGGACTGTAGGAGGAAATTGGAACACTCAGAGGAAGCTCATACAGACACAGGCTAGAATTGAACCCAGATTCCTGGTGCCATCCAATTATATATCATCTGATTTCAAATTTTAAATGCATACAACGTTAACAAATCAAAAATATTATTAGGACTAGACAAATCTTCTCATAGTCAACTCTTAACTACAAGACCCAATCTTGTAATTAAAATATTCATAAAGGTATAATATTTAAATGGGTGAAGGCATTCTTGACAGTACAATAATGCCAAAATAATCAGCACTCTACTGTTGGTGATTTAATAAAAATTGATACAGCTCGAGTTAATATTAATGCTTAAATGCTTGTGCATCATTCTGCAGAAGCGCAAAATGAGAATGTACTTTCCAGGAATGGTTCATATACCTTAAAAAGATACATGGTGGTTTACCAGGATGTTAGCAGAGATTCTAGAAATGAGGGGCTGGAAAGGTATTGGAGTAGTGAAAGTGAAAAGATGAGTCTCGGAATTTTCAAAATTAGAGATTTTGATACAGGGCACAGAGAAAACATTTTTCCTCTAGTGAATTGGTTAATCAATAAAAGTAATAGTTTAAAAATTAATCAAGACTTGAAGGTAAGAGGAGGAAAAATTGTCAGAACCTAGAATGCTCCATCTGAAAAGGTACTAAAAACTGATTCCACAAAATTTAAAAAGGGAATTGGATAGAAACTTGAGGAAACTAGAAAATAACAGACAAGAAGCAGGGTTGTTGTACTAAGTGCAATTTTGATGACTGAATTGCCTCTTGCTATACAGTAAGTTTCTATGATACTACAATACTCAAGGATACTCATCAAAATTGAGTAAGATATATATATGTTTGTCACCTGCTAAAATACCCACTATGACAATAATTTAGAGTTGGTGGGGACTTGGGAAAGCATTATTTTACAATGGTACAGACATTAGTGGGGATCATAGCTTTAAAGTAAAAATTGCGAGGAACCTTGGGGAGGATCATATACCCATGTAAAATCAATAACCATAATCTGGCCAAGAGGGGAAAGAATTGCAAAGTATTTTACAAACACACTTGGAGCATTCACACATCCTGTGGTTAGCAAAGATACAACTTCAAAGAGTACCTGACATCAAATAAACAAGAGCAAGACAGAATATTATATTTGTAGTCAAAAGGAGGAAACAAGCATATGGGGTTCCAATTTCCTACTATTCAATCCCAATAGGTGGGAATTATTGCTCTGACAGAGCAGAAAAGCACAGTGGTCAGTTAACAAACAGGAGATAAACTGAAAGCCAAAATAGTAAACAACTGATTCTAAATTTTGTATCTTAATGAATTTGCAAATAATATCACCATTACAATATTTGCAATGCAATTTTTCCTTACACCGGAGCAACCCCTGCCTTTCACAGAGACATTGCGACCCTCCTCCCATCCACATTTTTGTTGTTTCCCCGTCCCCTCCCCAAATGGGGCCATCCTAATCAATCCAGTTCACGCATTAAAAAGGGATCGGAATGATTGCAACCTTTTGACGCCAGGCAGGGAATTTACTTTTAGGCCTGCTTGCCAATTTCTGGAATCGGAGTGATCAGTGCCAGGCCTGGTGAGGCTGGAACATCGCCTCCTGGGTATGTGTGTAAACATTACCTGTAATGGTATAATTCTCATGGCAAGTAATTAAAAAGTAGCTAGTTTGGTAATTAACTTGCCTGACGTCTAATGTGCATGCTGTGAACTGATTACAGGTATAAATCAGTTAGCAGAACAAAGCATATCAGCAGAGAACACAGATCCACACAGCATTTCTGCTTATCACAGCTGATAAGATTGTGCAACAAGTGGGAAAAATTGTTACTAAATATTAGTGTCAGGTCAGGGATAGAGAAGCAGAAGAAAAAAACAACAAACATACTCACTTTTAAAAGGCAATTTGACTAAGATTTTCAAGTATATCTTAGCTGGGAGGTTAGCTGGAGTGTTTCGGCAGGATTTAAACTAATATGGGGGGGGGGGCTGAGACCGATAGCTCGGTAGAGAGCGAGATGGAAGATAGAGTAAGCTTGGATGAAAAGAGATGCACCGGGGAGAAGGAGGTTCCCAGTGGTCTTGGAGGTCTGGAGTGTGTCTGTTTCAATGTGAGGAGCGTAACGGGAAAAACGGATGAACTTAGGGCCTTAATATTTGCGAGGCACTTGGATGTGGTTGTGGTGACGGAGACGTGGTTGTGGTGACGGAGACGTGGTTAAAGGAAGGGGAGCAGTGGCAACTGAACATTCCTGCGTATAAGTGTTTCAGGCGTGACAGAGGAGGGTCCAGAAGAGGTGGAGTGGTGGCGTTGTTAGTTAAGGAAAGCATCACGGTGGTGCAGAGGGAGGACCATTCAGAGGAGTTAGGAGTGGAGTCGAGGAATAGAAAGGGGGCAATTACTATGCTAGGGGTGTACTATAGGCCACCCAACAGCCGTTGAGCAGTTGAAGAAGGCATATGTAATGACATTTTGGATAGGTGCAGAAAGAACAGAGTCGTTATAGTGGGAGATTTTAATCTCCCTAGGGTGGATCGGAAAGTACCTAGAGCTGGGGGTTTGGCTGGGCAGGAATTTGTAAAATGTGTACTGGAAGGATCGTTGGAACAGTATGTGGCTAGCCCGACTAGAGAAGGCGCTATATTGGATTTAGTTCTGAGTAATGAGCCAGGGCAGGTGGTTGATATTGTAGTAGGGGAACATGTGGCTAACAGTGACCACAATTCTGTCTACTTTAGGATTCAGATGGAAAAGAATGCTTGTTGCCCTAGGGGCAGGGTGCTGAATTGGGGGAAGGCTAACTATGGTCGGATAAGGCAGGAACTTAGGGAAACTGATTGGGAACGGTTGTTTGAGGGTAAGTCCACGCTAGGCATGTGGGACTCTTTCAAGGGAATACTGAAAATGTTGCAAGATAAGTATGTGCCGGCCAAGAGGAAAGATGGGAAAGGTAGGATTAGAGAGCTGTGGATTACTAGGGATATTGAGGACTTGGTTAGGAAGAAAAGAGAAGCGTATGATAGGTCAAAGCAGCTGGGAACCAAGACAGCATTGAAGGAATATAAGAGAGAGTAGGAGGGAGCTCAAACAGGGAGTTAGAAGGGCAAAAAGGGGGCATGAGATGATTTTGGCGGATAGGATTAAGGAAAACCCAAAGGCTTTTTATTCCTATGTTAGGAATAAGAGGGCGGTTAGAGGAAAAATCGGACCTCTTAGGGACAGAGGCGGGGAACTGTGCTTAGAGCCCGAGGGAATGGCGGAGATCCTGAATGAATACTTTGCGTCGGTATTCACGAAGGAGGGGGGCTTGTTGACAGCTCCTGTCTCTGAGGGAGCTGTGGACCAGTTGAGGGAAATATCCATACCAAGGGAAGAAGTGTTAGAGCTTCTAGGTAGCAGTAAAACTGATAAATCTCCGGGGCCTGATGACATTTATCCCAGGCTGCTTAGGGAGGTGCGAAGTGAAATTGCTGGGCCTCTGACACAAATCTGTGTCTCTTCCTTGGACACAGGTAGGTCCCAGAGGACTAGAGAATAGCTAATGTTGTACCGTTGTTTAAAAAGGGTAGTAGGGATAACCCTGGAAATTATAGGCCGGTGAGTTTGATGTTAGTGGTAGGGAAGCTGTTGGAGGGCATTCTTAGAGATAGGATGTATAGGCACTTAGAGCATTGTGATCTGATTAGGGATACGCAGCATGGATTTGTTAAGGGGAGGTCATGCCTTACAAATCTGGTAGAATTTTTTGAGGAGGTGACGAAATCAGTGGACGAAGGGCGAGCCGTTGGTGTTGTCTATTTGGATTTTAGTAAGGCGTTTGACAAAGTCCCTCATGGGAGGTTAGTCGAGAAGGTCAAGGCAAATGGGATACAAGGACAGGTAGCGAGATGGATAAGTAACTGGCTTGGTAATAGGAAACAGAGAGTAATAGTGGGAAGGGTGTTTCTCTAGCTGGAGGTCGGTCACTAGTGGTGTGCCGCAGGGCTCGGTACTGGGACCTCTTCTGTTTGTAATATATATAAATGACTTGGGAGAGGGAGTAAGTGGAGTGATCAGCAAGTTTGCAGACGATACAAAGGTGGCTGGACTTGCGGATAGTGAGGAGCATTGTCAGGTGATGCAGCAGGACATAGATAGGCTGGTAGCTTGGGCAGATAGATGGCAAATGGAATTCAATCCATCTGAGGTGATGCATTTGGGAGAAAGAATGTAGGGGGGGGAGGTATATGATAAAGGGTAGACCTATTAAGAGTATAGAAATGCAGAGGGACCTGGGGGTACAGGTGAACAAGTCTCTGAAGGTGGCAGAGCAAGTGGAGAAGGTTGTGAAGAAAACATATAGTATGTTAGCCTTTATAGGAAGGGGTATAGAGTACAAGAGCTGGCCTTTAATGTTACAGTTGTATAAAACGCTGGTTAGACCTCATTTGGAATACTGCGTCCAGTTCTGGTCGCCTTACTACCGGAAGGACGTGGAGACTCTGGAGAGAGTGCAGAGGAGGTTTACCAGGATGCTGCCTGGTATGGAAGGTCTGAGTTACGAGAAGAGATTAGGCAAATTGGGACTGTTTTCCTTAGAAAGACGTAGACTTAGAGGAGATCTGATAGAGGTGTCCAAGATTTTGAAGGGGATAGATAGAGTAAACAGGGACTTTTTCCTAGGATGGACTCAAATAGCACGAGGGGTCATGGGCTTAGGGCGAGGGGGGTAAGGTATAATTTGGATGCTAGAGGGAGTTTTTCACACAGAGGGTGGTGAGGGTATGGAATGCGCTGCCAAGTAAAGTTGTGGAGGCAGGTACTCTGGAGTTATTTAAGAAATACTTAGATGGGCACATGAACAGAATGGGAATGGAGGGGTATAGAAAACTGATTTAAAATAGGGATCATGAGCCTTGGGAGTCCTTGGGAAGTGTGTAAATAGATGATGATATTGATGTACTTGTTTTTATCCTACAGGTGCTTTGGTCCACCTTGTTGTCTAACGAGGGGCATACACGCGATGGGTCATAAGAGGACTGCTCTTGAATCTTTTTCGAGAGTATCCTACAGCTTCATGTTGTTAGTGTATGCTTGACCTGGGCCATCTGATGGGCAACACGACAGCTCAGTGACTGTCGCTGTGCTGTGCAGATACATGGATCTGGGCCTGTGTCTGTGGGAGTTTGCGCATTCTCCCCGTGCTTGCGTGGGTTTTCTCTGGGAGCTCCGGTTTCCTCCCACATCCCAAAGATGTGCTCTTAGGCTAATTGGCAAAACAAATTCTCCCTAAATTGTCTCAAATTTGATTTTTAATCCATATATCTATAAACATGGACAGGGATCGCGGGTAGAGGTGGGAACATTGGGGTGGCAGCATGGGCTCGTTGGGCCGAAGGACCTGTTTCCCGTGCTGTTTTGTTCTTTGTTCTTTGTATATGGTAAGTGCTTTTGTAGGTCTTGTGGAAGCTAGTACTAATCAGAAATTTCAATATCATTGCAATCTTCTATAGCATATTTGCATTGTATTTTGCGGCAGACATATTTGTAAACTTCTTTTGTGCAGAGTAAAATCAAAACCACTTCTCAGTGACAAATTGTAGCTCTTATTCAATTTGTTTAACCTGCAACTTTTAAACTAAATTTTAAAGGATACGGATTACTCAGCATTCTTTTAAGATCCACCTTCTCATTACAGTATGGGCAGGTCTGCTTTTTACCTACAATGCACCAACCACGAATGCAGAATTCATGAAATCTGAATGTAAGTTAAGGATATTCTATTATTTGGAAATAAAGTAAATGTCAGTTTGTGCTGATCCACAATTTAATTACCAACATAGATGAAAATAGCAAACATTTCTAATGTGTAAAACACAAGGTGCTCATAATGAGAATGCTCATATGCACAGACTGCAATTTAGCAGTTGCAAATACAAATCCTGTAATATCCCCCTCCCCACGTCCCCTCCACTCCATTATCCATTTATCTAAGGTGAGGAGCTTCTAGAGTTTTCACATGGAACAGAATGTGCATTTCATGAATCCAAAGAAGTTAGCCTCTTCTACTTGCAAAGTACTTGATATTTAGAGCAAAACCTTTCCTTTTCTAACAATTTATTTCCTGAATGGGCTTAATTAATTTCTACTTTGTCATAAGCCACCATTTCTATTCAAAATCTTGTCACTGCTACAATTTCCAATTTGAACTGTGCGCTTCTATCATTTTTAAAAATTCCTTCTTGGTTTTGGTGTCAGCTGCAAGGGCAGTAATGATTAAGCACTTTTAATATAGTCTTTTTTTAATCTTGTATCTTTGGAACTGGATTACTAAAAATTTACTATGCTATTTTTTACATGAGCACATTTCAGAAATGTTTGCATTGATGTAAAATTAGTAATGTAATGATGCTGTCAGGTTCATTTATACATAAATTAATGTATGCATCTTATGAAGCGACCCTTGAAAATCAAGTCTCCTCTTCCTCCTCCAAATTAATTACAATTTTAATGTTTGAATAAGAGTAACTAGTACCTGTCTATCTTTAGTTCTTGATAATAAATGATTATTGGGTCAACTGTGTTGATGTGTTTAATTTGTACGGAATGTGAAAGTTAGCTGTATGGACTGAATCTATTCAGTCATATTTGAGCAGAGAAATCACAAAAAATGTGTTACTTTATAATGCATATGTCTGGATTAAAAAATGAAGCGAGTCGTGCAGGTAAATTTAAAGTTTTTTTTGCAAGAAGCATACATTAATCTTTAGTTCTTGATAAAGAATGATTATTGGGGCAACTGTGTTGATGTGTTTAATTTGTATGGAATGTGAAAGTTAGCTATGGACTGAATCTATTTAGTCATATTATAACAAAGTAGAAATTAATTAAGCCCATTCAGGAAATAAATTGTTAGAAAAGGAAAGGTTTTGCTCTAAATGTCAGGTACTTTGCAAGTAAAAGAGGCTAACTTCTTTGGATTCATGAAATGCACATTCTGTTCCATGTGAAAACTCTAGAAGCTACTCACCCTAGATAACCATATATACAAGTGTTATCAACTTCAGCAGCTTGAGCTCTGAATTTTGGAGCTTGAGTAGCAGCTAGGGTCATTCCATCACATGCATGAGGTTGACAAGTTTGTGGATAGTAATTTTATAAATGTGATCACTACATAGATTAAAGGCATTAAGATAAAGAGGAATAGATGACTACCAGACTGTCAGGAAAGATCAAGCAATTCTTCAATTCTGAATACTGGTGACAGTAATGAGGTGTGCAGTCAGTCAAGTCCATTGTACTTCAACTAGCTTAGCTGCACGGGGAGAGATGATGATGATTGGAAAAGCAATAAGTGATTGGGCTTTCCACAGTTTGGAGAATAGACTAGCATTTCTGCAGCTACAGGTGTGAATCGAGAATGGTATGTTGCCTCCTTGGTGTCAGGTTCAAGGATGTCACTGAACTGCTGCAGAGGGAGGGTGACATGTAATCATTATTCGTGATCCAATGGCACAGACAGAAAGAGGGATTTCCTTAAACTCTACATGTAGAGATTAAGGAAAACAGCAAGCAGGACCTCAATAGGTCTGGTGTAATCTCCAAATTGCTCCCAGTGCCACATGCTGCTGGATACAGAAAACTTTGAAAATACAACCAACAGAGAAGATAAAGTGAAACAGCAGATGTACTACATTTGGATTTCCAAAAGGTATTCACTGAAGTGCAACAGGAAAAGTTGGTACACAACAGAATATGATGTTGGGAATAATATATTAGCATGGAAACAGGACTGACTAACAGGAAACAAGAATAGGGATAAATAGGTCACTGCCTCAACTATTTACAATCTATATTAATGACCTCAATGAAGGGACTAACTGTATTACAAATAAATTTGTTGATGGTACAAAAATTGAGGAAAGCAATTTGTGAGGAGGACAAAAAGATTCTGCAAAGCGATACAGATTAAACTAAGTCAATGGGCAAAAAATTGGTACCTGGAATACAGTGTTGGCGACTTTGGTAGGAAAAACAGAAAAGCAGATTGTTGTTTAAATATAGAGACACTGCAGAATTCTGCAGTAAAGGAGGATCTGGGTGTCCTCACATGAATTATAAAAGCCAGAATGTTATAGTCATTCACACCAGCAGGATTTTTCATTCCACTGCAGTGAACGGAGATTTGGCTGGGAGTCATTCTCCAATCTCACTGCAGCGGGCGCATGATGTGAATGGCTAGTAAGATTACACCCAAAGAGTTAGTATTAAGTAATTAGGAAGGGTATACAAAATATTTTGGTGACTCCAGTGCCCATCAGAAATGACTCAATGGCACCAATACCCAATGAGTTAGCTGAGATCCGAAGTATACAATTGTTGGGCTGATTCCGTGGCGGGTGGCAAGAGGAAAGCCTACTTCAACTCGTTTTCCCCAGTCTACACATTTCAGATTATCTGCTCGTGACAGCATTAGTAGAAATTTGGTGGGACTATACTCTGGAGTTGAGGAGGAAGAGAGGTGATTTCATTGAAATATACAGATTCTGAAGGTGCTCAACAGGATAGATGCTGAGAGATTGATTCTCCTGGTCAGTAAACTGACACCAGTGTCAGGATAAGGTGTTGATCATTTGGGACTGAGATGAGAAGAAATGAGTTCATTCAAAGGGTTGTGACTCTGAACTTCTCAGTGAATACTCTATCACTGAATTCATTTAAGGTGGCACAGGCAAATTTTTGATCTGTCAGGGACTTAAAGGAAATGGACAGTATGAAGCCCAAAAGAAACCATGATCACATTGAATGGAAGAGCATAGCAATTTAAATGCATAGCTCCTTTAAATTTTCTTCGGTGGCCACACATTCACAATAATTTGAAGAGGCCAACTCGTGTGCAGCCTATATGGGAACTTTCAGATTGCTGTGCAACTACACAGCTTAGAGAGAACATTGTTTCTAATTCCTCAAAACCTTTCCATCAGTTACAAGGTACAAGTTAGGAGTGCGATGGAATACTCTCTACTTGGCAAGACAAGTGCAGCTCTAACAATAATCAAGAAACTCAACACATCCACGACAAAGCAGCTTGATTGACTGACATCCCATTGACCACCTTTAACATTAATCACCACTGGTATACAGTATCTGTAGTGTGTACCATATACATGACGTACAGTAGCAACTTGCCAAGATTTTTTTCAATAACATCTCCCAAACACATAATCCCTATCATCTGGAAAGGGAAGGGCAGCAGGCACATGGGAACATTGACTCATGTTCGCTCTGACTTGGACATGTTGTCACTCCTTAAGTGCTCTTGAGAAAGTGGTCGTGAGTTGCTGTTTGGGTAGATAGACAGTTCTTATTCCGGAACTATCTACCCAAACAGCAACTCACGACCACTTTCTCAAGAATAATTAAGGAAGGACAGCAAATACTGACCTTGCCAACATCCCACGAATGAATAAAAAGTCTTAAATCGTTTGGCCTTCACACCAGGTGCATTATTAACTGCAGCCCAGTTCAAAGCTATCTTTAAAACCTTCCAGGTTGTCATGTGGATGGCCTGGTAACTTAAAACTTAATTTCCTGCTTTTAGTTTTAGTTACATGGAAATCCAAGCTGCTGTTGACTTTCCTAATATATAAAAATTAACAATGCTTGTGCAGAGCTCTCTACACATTCTAAAAACAGCACACTACAATCTACAGGATCATACTTGGAGACCAGTAACCAAAAGTTGGTCTCAGACCAATGTGTCCCATTTATGAATATAGTTAACCTATAGAGTATAATATCAATGTAAACTTCAATGTTGACCTCAAAATACAGGACTCAAGAAAATAAACTATAATATCAGAGAACAGAATTCTGATAGTTGGCAGCACTACAGCTAGAAACGAATCAGCAGCAATTTGAATCATGAATATTTTGCTGTAGTGGAAATAAAGCTTTTTCTGTTTCCCAAATGTTCAATGGATTTTGAAAGAATTCTTTTATGGGAGGGTGGGAGTTGCAAGCTAGGCCAGCATTCATTGCCCAATCCTAATTGCTTAGGAGCTGCCTCCTTCTACTGCAGCAGTCCATTTGATATACCCAGAATCCTTTTAGGAAAGGAGTGCCAGGATTTTGACACAGCAACAGTGAAGGAATAATGATGTAATTCCAAATCACGATGATGTATGGTTTGGAGGGGAACTTCCAACTGGTGGCTTTTCTATGCACTTTCTGCCATTGTCCAAGGTGCTACTGTTCATGGGTTTGTAAAGTGCTGTTGATGCAGTGTACCTTGCAGATGGTACACACTACTGCCACTGTGCCTCAGTGGTGGAGACAGTGCATATTTAAGGTGATGGATAGGGTGCCAATTACACTGGCTGCTTTGTGGTGGATGGTGTTAAGCTTCGAATGTTGTTGGAGTTGCATTCATCCAGAAAGATGCAAAGATGCAAAGATGCAAGTGAAGAGTACTCCTGATCTGAGCCTTGTAGATGGTGGACAAACTTGGGGAAGTCATGAGGTGAAACATCACAGAATTGCCAGTCTCGAGTCTGCTCTTGTAGCCAGATTATTTATATGGCTAGTCCAGTTCAGTTTCAGGTCAATGGTAACCCCTCCACCAAAGATGTTGATAAGTGAGGATTCAGCAATGGTAATAGAATTCATGGGGAGATGGTTAGATTTTGTCTTGTTAAAAATGGACATTGCCTGGCACTTGTGTGGCACGAACGTTACTTGTTATTTGTCAGCCAAAACCTGGATATAGTCCAGAACTTCCTGCATTTGGACACGGACTGTTTCAGTATCTGACGTGTTTCAAATGGTGAACATTGTGCAATCATAGAAAACATCTCCACTTCTGACCTTATGATGGAGGGAAAGTCATTGATGAAGTAGCTGAAGATGGTTGAGCTTAGGATTCAGCCCTGAGGAACTCCTGCAGTTGTGTCCTGGAACTGCTATGACTGATTTTCAACAACCACAACAATCTTTATTGTGCTAAGTACGACTCCAAACAGTGCAGAGGTTTCCCCTTTGACTCTGACTAATATCACTTTCGATCAAATAATATCTTGACATCAAAGGCAGTCACTCTCACCTCACTTCTGATGCTCATCCTCTCTGTTCATGTTTGAATCAAGGCTGTAATGAAGTCAGGAGTCAAGTGATCCTGTTGGAATCCAAATTGAGCAATGAGCAGATTACTGCTGAATTCAGTTCCACTTGATGTTACTGTTGATAACCCTTTCTACTAATGAATGCTAATAAAATTTCATTTTGCAATGATGACTGAAAGGATACACATTTTAAAAAAAGGATACACATGATTACAGGAGAGTTGGTACGTATCTTCAATAATTCCTTCTTCACTGATATCCACAAATATTTTCTGACCACATACAGCACAAATGTCATCAGAGAGATTCCTGGATGGCATACTGCCAAAATTATAGAACTGGAAAGAGAAGTCACAAACAATAGCGTTTAACATATGAAGCAAAAAATCTTTTTCTTTAAAAAAGATAGCTTTCTTACTGTGCAAATATTACTTACCCCAATAGTGGAAGCCATATAGTCAGAGCAAATCTCAGCAAAATCTCTTCCCATGACTCCATAATACAAGCCATAGAACAGCAAAATTACACCAAAATCCATCGAATCTTCTGTCTTTATTCTATGTTCAATGAAAAAGGAAATTGAGGCATCAACTTTTCAATTCCAGTGGTTGTTTGATAGAAAAGATAACATTGTCATCAGTGGTTCAATTGACAATGCTGCTTTTTCAGAAGCAATGTATCCAAAGCTCAATTTTTATCCCTGCCTAAGACAACAAAAACATCCTGGCTCTGTCCTACAGTTCATAAACCGTCCTGACTGATATTACTGTAAAGCCAATAAATGCTAAACCTGTGTAAATATGAGTTTGCTCAATGCCCTGTATAGATTTATAACACATGTAATAAATCCCAAACCATGTGTTTGGTGGCACATAACTAGTTATCCTCCATTAAGAATTTATAAGTTCTGCATCCAAAAACCAGACAATGAATGAGAAACCACATCAAAAAGCATCTGCTGCAAGTATATTGAACGGTAATTTTGCTAGCACGAGGGGACACAGCTTTAAATTAAGGGGTGATAGTTATAGGATGGATATCAGAGGTAGGTTCTTTACCCAGAGGGTGGTTAGGAAGTGGAATGCCCTGCCTGCGGCAGTTGTAGATGCGCCAAGTTTGGTGGCGTTTAAGAGGTTAGTTGATAAGTTTATGGAAGAGAAGGGAATGGTTCAGTTTGGAGGGTCATTGCTTTTTTTTCATAATTTGTCGGCGCAACATCGAAGGCCGAAGGGCCTGTTCTGTGCTGTAATGTTCTATGTTCTAATTTGATCTGAAAGAAAAATGTATGCAAGTTGATTCACTGAAAAGAAACCTCATGAAACAATCAACACTTCACTAAGTTCTGTGGCTGAAACAAGTGTAAGATTCTAGCTGATATATTTTGCATTTATTAGCAGTCATTTCAAATTGTGTTAATAAAACATCTAAAAGTTCCATACCTGAAAAACAAATTGAAGCCAAACATTGTAAACATTACAGCCAAATATCCCACAATGCCCACTGCATAACTTAATTTGTAGATGAGCAGGAACCATTTGTAGACCATTCTGTTGATTTAATACAAAACCAAAATTCATGAGTAAGACATTTCCATTTGATTTTAACTAACAAAAAACAGACAAATCCACTATGGTCTGAACTTTTCAATGTGAAAAATCTTAAGACATTTAGAATTTGCACACACAAAACCACAACAATGAAGCAATTGCCAAAATCTGGTTACAAAAGTGGAAAGAATGTAGTTTATAAACTCCGTACAAGTTGGAGACAGTAATATGCAGCAAGTGATGATTCAATACACATTAAGGTCATCAACTCTGACCCAATTACTAGAACATAGAATAGTACGTGCCCTTTGGCCCTCAACGTTGTGCCAAGCTTTGTCTGAAACTAAGATCAAACTATCCCACTTCCTATCATTCTGGTGTGCTTCATGTGCCTATTCAATAACTGATTGAAAGTTCCTAAAGTGTCCGAATCTGCTATTATAGCAGGTAGTCTATTCCACACCTCGAGCACTGTCTGAGTAAAGAACCTACCTCGAACATCCCTCCTATATCTCTCATCATGAACCTTATAGTTAGGCACCCTAGTAACAGTTACATTCACTTGAGGAAATAGAGTGGATATGCAGAGACTATCCCCTTCATCATCTTATAAACCTCAATTAAGTCACCTCTCATCCTCCTCCGCTCTAAAGAGAAAAGCCCCAACTCCCTCAACCTTTCTGCATAAGACCTAACCTCCAAACCAGGCAGCATTGTGGTAAATCTCCTCTGCACTCTCTCCAATGCTTCAACATCCTTCTCATAACAAGGTGATCAGAACTGCACACAATATTCCAAATGTGGTCTCACCAAGGTCCTAGTTGCAGATAACCCCATGCTCTTAAACTCAAACCCCGTTAATAAATGCTAACACAATATAGGCCTTCTTCATGGCTCTATCCACGTGAGTGGCAACCTTAGAGGTCTGTAGATATGAACCCCAAGACCTCTGTTCTCCATATTCTTCAAAACCCTGCCTTTGACCCTGTAATCTGCATTCAAATTTGTCCTACCAATCTCATCCCTTGCCTCCCAAAGAATCCTAGGATAAATCCCATCTGGGTCAGGGCCCAGGTTTTTCAAAATCTTCTCTCAGAACATCTACCTCCTCCAGTCTATCAGCCTGCATCACATACTCATCCTCAAAAACACGGCCCCCCTCCTTGGTGAGCACACTGAAGAAAAGTATTCATTCATCGCCTCTCCTATCTCTTCTAAATCCACGCACAAGTTCCCACTACAATTCTCGACTAACCCTAATCTCACTCTGGTCATTCTTTTTTATTTCTCACATAAGAGTAAAAAGCCTTGGGGTTTTCCTTTATCTGACCCACCAAGGGCTTCTCATGAACCCTTCTAAGCCCTTTTTTTTTTAAGCTCATTCATTGCTACCTTGTATCCCTCAAGCAACCCAACGAAACCTTCTTTTCTCTTCCTTACATCTGCTTCCTTTTTCCTTTCGACAAGACATTCAACCTCTCTTGTGAGCCATGGTTCCTTTATTCAGCCATTTCCTCCCTGCCTGCTAGGGGCATACCTATCAAGGACATGCAGTATTTGTTCCTTAAACATATTGCACATTACACCTTGTAGCTATCTAATATTGTTAATTACAGAATAACATCCTAAAGCAGCTCACAGGAGCATTATAAAATAAAACTTGACACCAAGCCACAAAGGTGATATTAGAACAGATGACCAAAAACTGGTTCAAGAAAATATGTTTCAAACAGCATCTTAATGGAGAGAAGGGTAAGAAGTAGAGGGAATTCCAGAGCTTATGGCACAAGCAGTTGATGACATGGCAACAATGAAGCACTGAAAATCAGAGATAAATAAGGAGCCACATTTACAGGACAGCAGACATTACAGTGGGTGTGGGCAGTTAGACAGGGGCAAGGGAAGGTCATAGTGGGATCTGAAAACAAGAAAGCTTGGAATAAGCATCGCTAATTACAAACATTACTTATTGAAACCCAAGGCAGTTTTAGAGGATTTGTCACCTGGTAGTAGATACTCATGATGTGCTTTTACCATGCAAATGCAGAGTGACCCTGGCTATTTTTAAGGTTCATTATTAGTCGAAGTCGAATGTGTGATGATTTTCTTCATTATAATTATCTCTTTACCAGTAACATATCTATTTTAGATTGATGGACAACAGAATTTAAGATTTTGTGGCTGTATGCTTAAATTTGAGTGGTTAATGGAATCAGACACTTTCAAGAATGAAATAAATAAGAAAAGCTATTCAATGAAAAAGCAAAATTAAGAAAAATAATTTTAAGCAAAATATAATTAGTTTTCCCAAAATATCAGAAATACATTTCTCATTGTTAGGAAGTTAGATTTGGCTGAATTTTGCAGTCGCCAGTAGAACAATGTTGCTTGAGAAAAGCTGCTTACAAATATGTAGAGATCTTTTTGGCATGAACTGCCATTTGTTTGGCAGTAGTTTAAATCTAGTGCAAAGTCATAGGAATCTCCAGATGCCTTGTAAGATCAGCATAGAATGAAACAGCCAGTCGCACTGAAGCACTTTGACAGCAAATCAGAAAATTTAAAGCGCTGATTACCCTTCATTTAATTTAAATTTTAAGTTGATAAAATAAATGAATTACGAAATGTATATTCAGAAAAATTTGATATTTCGCAACTCAGCTTTTCCTGGCCAGTGAGGTTATTTAGTAGCAATAATGAAGTTACAAGGTTTAATTTTAATATCTTTACAGCACGACTTACAGCATACAAGTGGAATTTTATGTCAATGCACTGAGCATTTTTTTATTCTATCAGGGAATGTGGGTGCTGCTGGTTGGGCCAGCAACTGCTCCTGAACCAAGTGGAATGCTCGGCCATTTTCAGAGGGCGTTTAAAGAGTCAACCACATTGGAGTCACATGTAGGCCTGACCAGGTAAGGGTCATAAATGAACCACATGGGTTTTTACGACGATGCTTTATGGCCATTATTAGACTTTTAGTTACAGAATTTCAGCATTTGCCATGATGTTCAAAAACAGGACATTGCCTCCCTTTTAGAGACTGCACAACATGAAAACGTCTGAAGAGCAGAATCATTGACTACTACTTCTAGATTTTTGTATTATTCTCTGAACTTGCTGTCAGTTTTGTTTCATCGCCACTACTAAACCTAGGCCATTATTTCTGCATAATACTCAAAGGTAGTTTTAACTCTGACCAATGCAAAACATCTATCTCCTCAGACATGCTCTCACCCATCTGTACTCAAACCTCAAGATTTCCAACTCATCCCACGCAGCCCTGCAATTCAACTGCTTTTAACTCTTGCCTGTGGATGGCTCTTCCTTTGTACTCCACTCATTAATAGCTGTGCCTGCTGATACCAGTGCCCTGTACTTATGAAATCTAAACCATCCTTAAAATTCATCGCTTTGACCAATTTTTCATTTGCCTTGCCTATTACTCACTTCTTTGCTCCAGTCTCAATTTTTTCTATTTTGTTACACATCAGTGGACTGCCTTAGAGTATTTTATTTGTTTTAGATACTATATTAATGCCTGCTGTGCAGTAAAACTAGAGTCAGGTCTCCAAATAGAAAATTAAGCTACACAATAATCCAAAGTATAAAAGATATATGAGAATACATTTACTCATTTAGAGTATGATTGGGAGGGTGGAAAAAAAACTGAAGTAGGACTCATTTAATACGCTCTTTTCTCAATAGGTTAATTTTTCTGACAAATTTCTGGGTCATGGAAGCCTTCACTTTTTTTCAGACTTTTCTTGCTTTTTCCTCCTCTGCTATTCTACTATAAGCATTTATACCAACTGTAGACACATCCTTAATTTCTATCATGCAACATTATCCCCTCAATTTGGCTTGAGCTATAATCATTTTGGAAAGGAATTTTTGACCTGGCATTCTCTGAGCATGAAAAAATATGGTTCACTGTGTAGTGACCGTGCTTTCCGATTTTCATTGACCATCACCAATAACGTAATCACACCCACAACGGGCTAGAACCTGATGCCTGTGTGGCCGGGGGGGGGGGGGGGAGGGAGGAGGAGGAGGAGGAGGAGAGGAGGAGGGAGAGGAGAGGAGAGGAAGAGAGAGAGAGAGAGAGGATACTGTTTGAATCAGGACGCCTTTTAAAAACTCTGTGCAGCCAGTTTTGCAAACTGAGTCTCCACCCCACTAGAGTGATGCTGCAGTCAGAGTCAGAGTTCCAAGCTGGTTTTCTCACCAGAAATTACACTTTGCAAATTCTTGTAAGATTCCACCCCGTAATTTAATCAGCCTTGCCTTCATTTTATCATAAATTTTTCCCTTCTGCTTTTTCTTGCTTCCCACACACCCTTTCTGGCCTTCCATTTCCTATAAAATTGCTGATCACCAACATCTTCCACTTCTAATGAAAGATATCATATCTTCCACAACTTGGCAATCATTGCATTACTACTCTGCTCCTACTTTTGCCCTTCCCGACACTCTGCATTTCTAACCAGGTCTTCTGAGCCTGGCATCTTCTGAAATGAACAGCAAAGTTTCCATCCAAGAAGTCTCCCTGAGCACTGTAATATTTGGATTGGGCGAGAACAGAATGCTCTCACTTTTTACTGCATAAGCTGCTTGAAAGTCATTTCTAAATGCCCAGTGGCATTTAGTTCAATGGATAAGTGGGTGCCTGTGTGAGAAGTAGGTGGTAAGTAAGCGGGTATGATGGGCAGGTTGGTGAGATGGATAGATTGGGTGTGGGAGTTGTAATGGTTATGGAGAATAACTGTCAGGTCTTGTTTGGGGTAGAGGTGTGCAATTTGGTGGTTGTGTGTTATCGTGTTTGGGAGGATTGTTAGGCAGTTTAGTTGGAAGTTCGGGCAGACATAGCTGGGAATCCAAGTAGAGCAATCATGGGGTTGAAAGGGAGTCAGGGGTCAGTGTGATGCATCAATCGTCAATTGAGAGATTATCCAGCATTTACATTAGGATTTTCCTGTTTAACATTTCCTCGGTAACTATCCAGTTAAGCATGTTGGAATTGTCTCAAGTCTCCAAATGTACTTCAGAATCAAGACTTTGTGAATGATCCAGAGGAGTTCAACCTCCCTGGGCAATTGCTAGAGCTCAGTGCTTCAGGACTTCTGCAGGAGCCACACATACATTTTGGATTGTATGCCCTGACTCCGACAACCTGAAGATCATAAGTTCTAGCCCATTAACTCTCTTATGCTGCCGCCTTATCTGCTGAATATTTCCAGGATGATCTGTTTAATTTCAGTTTTCTAGTGCTCAAAGCCTGTTGCTTTGTAAATGCCAGTTGAGGAAGTTGCTTCAAAAAAAAAGTTCTCAACCTGGTGCATCGCCTCATCAGTCACCAAAAAAACCAATCACAAAGAAATTAAAAGAGATTATGTTCTGGTTGTCTTCAGTACGTTCCTTAGCTAGCATTTACTTTCAGTATCAACAAGTGCGGACCAAAAAATTAGCCTGTTGCTCATTGATGAGTTATTGCCTAAATGAATATCACTGCTCTTCAGAATTACAGAATTGTAAAGGTTACATGGCAGCCATTTGGCCCACTGTGTCTATGCCAGCTCACCAAATGAGCTAGTCATTTAGCATTTTAACACCTCAGCTAAATGGATATTATTTTAACATAGGGATACATTTGTACTTCTGAACTTCAGTCTGTATAAAAAGGTGATTTAATGAATACCAAAAAAACTAGAACTTTTTTGGGGCAAAGAGTTTATATTTCCTCTGAATCAGTAAAGGCACTTTATAGATTGCAACAAATTCTATGCCCAGATCAGAACTGTATATAGATCAAATGCTGATGTATTTACAGAGTAATTGATGCATAACAACTCCATCTGTAGGAGCTGATTTATTTAAAAATTGATTATGTTAATTGGAAGTAAAAAATAACTTCTGAAATTAAAATTATCTGAAGTAAATCTTTTTTTTTGATCAAGGCCTTCATGGATGGTTATTCTTGAAACTTTAACTTGAGCAAATTGTTCCCATTTACGGTCAATTATTTGGCATTGTTTCAGAATAGCTTTTAATGTGGTTGCAGATCAGCCACAATGTTGGTGAATAGCTGAGCAGGTTAAAGAAGCCATAGTGTCTATCTTGTGCCTATTTTATTTGCTCCTATGCCTAGAAGGTTATCAATGAGGGTCAAGTGAAGCAAGGGTGTACAAGAGACCAAAGTTGGAGGAATACAAAGTTCTTGGAGGGTTGTAGGGCTGAAGGAAAAAAGCAAAATTTATTTATTTAGTCACAGTAGATTAGTGGCTGAAATGTTCATGCCTACATGACATAAAAACCCCTCATTAGTAAGCTATATATCCTTTAACTCAGAACAATATCTCGGAATACATACAAATGGAAACATAAATATACACAGCTGATTTTTTTTTGGTGTCATAAATCAAATCTTAGTGGCAAGCTTTCAGTGATTGCATGTTGAAAGATTGTGATGCACACATCGATTAATCAAGTAACTGGAAGGATACACTATGACATTTTGTTTTTCAGAAAGAAGCTAACAAAGGATTAAGCCACAGCAAAAAGTTGAAACTTGGTTCAAACTGTCAAAGGTTAGGAATTGAGACTACTTCATATAAGTTTTGAGCATAAATTGTGCATTCTCTCATGAATTTATAAAAAAAGGAGGTACAGAATTCAATTTTGAAAAGTACATACATTTGTGATAAAAAGCCTAGATGTTGCACATTGGATTCTAACATGCTAATGTTGATTTCATGCCAAGTATCTTGCAAACAATGGAGATTGCATTTTTGTACTATATTTGATGATTAAGCTGTAGTAAAGAAGAATTTGAAAACTATATACACATAAAACTAAAGATTCTTCAAGGAAGCCATTTGTGTTAACAATAAATAGCTCATGAATATGCAATACAGATGTTAGATTATTCCATGAAAAATTGAGAAACATGCTAGATATGCAATTAAACTGTATCTGCCTATCACAATGTTAAAAATAATTTGCTCACTATTTTAGTCACAAATCATAACTGGTAAGGCAGAATAAATATATGGTTAAAAAAGACCCAATTTTCATACTTGAGTACATACCGTGGTGTTCTTCCAGAAAG
Source organism: Sphyrna mokarran (assembly GCA_024679065.1). NCBI lineage: Eukaryota > Metazoa > Chordata > Chondrichthyes > Carcharhiniformes > Carcharhinidae > Sphyrna > Sphyrna mokarran. The sequence goes on along the minus strand of JAGIQG010000001.1, from coordinate 128,025,967 downwards.
GGGTTTACGGGTAGCTCTGAAGATGACATAACTGGTAACAACAGAGAACATCCCCCATGTGGAGAGAAAGCGCCACCAGTAAAGTTTTACTGTGAAATATAAAGGAACAATCCACATCTGGAGCAAGGTGACCAGCTGTCAAAGAAAATGCATAAGTTCATTATGAACATTTATCTGCCCACAGTACAATTTCTACATATCATTAAATAAAAGAAGTAAATGCAGTTTATTTTCATAGCATGACAAATTAGAAAAACTGTTAATGATCCAGCTTTACTGTACCATTATATTTATGATGAGACAATATCAGACAGAATTTTCACCTTGTGGTGAAGCTAGTCAGGAATTTCTAAGAGTCTTAAAATTATAGAAGATCTACTTGCTAAATTCTAATAAGTGTACCGCTAGTTTGCTAGTGTAACAAATATGAATCACAATTCAATGAATGACATTAAAAATGAGGCCTTCACTCATTAATAAACTGCTGTCTAAATGAATAAGACTTTGGTGAAAAATACAAAGCATTTTAATACTATGGTAATATAGACATCATTTGAACATTGGATTACTCCTGCACTTTAGAATTTCAGTCTGTACAAAAAAAGTAATTTAATGACCATCAGAAAAACAGGAACTTTTTGGGGCAAGGGATTTTATATTTCCTCTGAATTAATAAAAAACCATTCAATAGATTATAGCTCAATTTATGCCCAGATCAGAACTATATTTGGATCAGATGCTGCTGACGTGGTTTACGGAGTTAATTGTAGCCTAACTCCATTAATAAGAGCTGATCAATTTAAAAACTGACTACATTAAATTGAAGAGAAAGTTAACAACTTCTGAAACTAAGATCACTTCGAATTAGACTTTCCTCTTATCAAAATCTAGATTCACATTCAGAAAGTTGATTGCTACTTAAAAGTCCCTCACTACTGGATTTCACTCCATAACCTGGGGAGTTAAATTTGGTTAGGACGAATTTATTTCAACTATTTGATGAAATATAGCAATTATACAATATAATCTAGGAAAGTGACAATAAGCATTTCTAGAACAATTAAAGTATTGTGGACATGCAATCCTGATGGTCTGCAAAATTCAGTAGTCGTTTGATAAAACAAAACACAGTTGTGCGTCTGCAGTCTTAATAATACTGGTGCTGGTACAGTCAACATCTGGATATATAGAAAAACACATCATCTACTTTATTGTTTAATGGCACCATTACCATCTGGATTATATTAGCACAAATTTTACTTATCCATACATCATATCCCATGGAATTTCCTGACAAATCAGACTATTGCCCAAAGGCTAAATGTTTTTCTCATTAAAAGGCTTAAATGAGCTAAACAGGACCTGGACCTCAAGCAAATCCTAAAGTGGGGGTCTAAATAATTAGAAGGCAGCAGGACATTTAATTTATCACTACCGATTTTTGGTCTGGCTTGTCTTGCAAATGAAGTTCATAAAGTTGACTGAATTTACAGTATGGCCAGTGCATAGACAGAAATAACAGCTGCGATTCACGTTTTTAATTGCTTTACGCTAACCTTTATTTATACATATTTAATGTGCTAAATGATCAGTAAACCATGGGTTAATAAGAGGATAATGAGATTTCACTTCTACCATCCTTACCTCATTTTGCACCAACATAATACAAATTTAGCTAACAGGGTTAATCAAACATCGCACAAATTTAAAATTAATGCTTTCAGATTTTACTCTGTCCCATTTTTTAGTAAAAAGAGTTTACAATTTAAAAATCAAGGATCACTCAAAAGTTTGTTTTACAATTTACAGTGCTTGAGTGAAGTCTGCAATCTGCCAGGTCACAGTTTGCCATGGGCCACACAATTTTACTATCTTACAGCTTTGCAATAATTCTTAATTTAAATGGCAGCAATTATTACTATCCAGAAAGGTCTGAAAATAAGATGGCATTCTCTCCCAATTTCCTCTACATTAAGTAAGCCTGTTTCTTTTATTACTAGATTTCAAAACAAGAATTAAAGTGCCATTTTTTTTTACAAAAACTAATTTAAATTACTTGTTAAAACAGGAGCAGCATTAAAAATGGACAATACATGTGACTGTGAAAAGTCAAGCTGTAAGAGCAGATATTGCTTCACAACAGCCAAAATAATCTGTTAACCTCATGATAGTAGCAGCCATCTTAGATCCATTACATTGTAGTTGAAATAGGAGTACCAAACTGCACATAAATTAAGATCTATGCTTCACACCGTTATGATTACAAGTTGTAGGTGGCAGCTGCACAAAGTCTAATGAAAATTCCCAAAATACGAACAGGCTGTTCTTATTCAAACCATTAGTAACAACAAAACATAACAGATGACTTGATCTGAATTGAATCTTTATGTTCAAATTTAGCTTAGGAGCAGGTATATTTTAGTAATTTGTCTACAGCCACCTGCTATCTCAAGGGAGACTTGAACGTAGTTAAAGTTTCTTGTTACCAAATTGGAGCAGTTAGGTATTTACAAGTGTAAATTATGAAGCAGGCAAAAGGGAGAAAAATGAAGGGAACATATTTAATATATATTTCATTTGCACAGGCATTATGAGTTTATAAAAATCAGTGCGTAAATATTTCATAGCAGCCTTCACACATTCCTGAATCTAATACGTATATTTTCAAATCTATACAAACTCTGGTATGTGTATAGTTAACAAGGTGCATTATCATAGCTCATTTGAAAATTAATAATTCAAGAGCAAACAAATCTTTTAATTTTGATCATATGTCAAAATCCAGTCTGTGGCCTCTTGCGCTTGTTTTTCTCGTTACAGTCATGATTTGATCAGGAACGTAAAAATGTGCTTAAAACACCCAGTCATTTTATAACTATAATTCAACACGAGTAGTCAAGATCTTTATTAAACAAATAGAAAAAAAACGCGCATACAGGCTTCTGATATTTTGGGGTGGATAAGCAAACTGACCATGGTAACATGGTGCAGGGAGCCATTAAAATGGGGTTGGGAAAAGACAGTATATTCAAGAAGATAGAGACAGCTCTCCAGCCAAACGTTTGAATCTAGGCAGGGGCGTTGCCTCCTACTCAGTCCAGAGCTCAGAACATTCATTCAGGGCTGGAGAGGAACTTGCTGTGACAGGGGGAGGATCCAGTTGTCATGGTCCGTGTAGGTACCCAAAGATAGAACAAGGGAAAGGTTCTGCTTAAAAATTATGAGCACTCAAGGGCTGAAATAAAAAGCTGAATCACAAAGGTTCTCTGGGGTATTTAGCCACACTGCACCCAAGCTACAGCTGAACTGAAGTAGGGTAAATAAGATGAAAGAGTAAATGTATTGCTGAAAAGCTGATGTTGATGAATAGACTTTCGATTCATGAGCCACTGACACTAATACTGGGGAAAGAAAGTGCTGTACCATTGGGATACTCTTCACCTGAACCATGCTGTGACCAACGTTTTGATGAATCATATAACTAGGGCTGTCAAGAGGACTTTAAAATAAATAATAGAGGGGAGGGATCATGTCATGTTAGATATGGTAACAGAGATACAAGGTAATAGACCAGGGGCAGGAATTTGAGTAATGATAACTATAGCGTGACAGGAAGGATCATGGCATAAGATGAAGATGGTAACATGGTACAGAAAGCCACTAAAGTGGGGTTGAAGGTAGGAAAGTAGGAACACAGTGACAGTAAAGGACAGTATACTCAAGAAATAGAAGAAGCACGAGATTGCAAAAATGGTAAAAAGGCAGTTAATGACTCTATATCTGAGTGTGCACAGCATTCACAACAAGATGAAGGTACAGCTGACATAGATAGAAATAAATTTGTGCAATCTGATAGCCATTACAAAGACATGGTTGAAAAATGATTAAAGCAGGGACCTGAAAATTGAACAGTATTTAACATTTTGGAATGACAGGAAGCTAAGAAAAGATGATGGGGTAGCTCGAGGTGTTACTGGTAGAAAAATGAGAGATGACCCTAGCTTGAAAGAGGAAGTCAGCTTGTGGAGTTAAGAAATAAGAACAGTAAGAAATTACTTGTGGGAGTAGTTTATAGGCCCCTAACAATAGTCATGGTGTAGGACAGAGTATACAGTAAGAAATAAATGAGGCATGTAAAAAAAGCATTGCACTAATCATGTGTGGCTTTCATCTTCATGTATACTGGGCAAATCAGATTGACAAGGTAGCCTGGAAAATGAATTCATAGACTGTATTTGGGACAATTTCTTAGAGCAATATACTCTACAGTCAAAAAGAAAGCCTACTATGCCAGACCTAGTGATGAACAATGAGATAGCATTAATCAATAAGCTCATAGTAAAGGAGCCTCAAAGCGACAGCAGAAGTTTAAAGATGTGAAGTGTGGGCCAAGCACTAATGTTTTAAATAAATAAAGGTAATTACAAAGATATTCAGGCAAAGTTGGCTAAAGTGAACTAGGAAATTAGCTTAAATAGTATGACACCAGGAATGCAGCAGCAGATTTTTAAGGAGATATTTAATAACTCTCAGCAAACACTTGTAGAAATTCACACTGTTTTATGTTTTTCACAACATTTATCAAACATTTAGATAAGTACTTGAAATACCATAGCATGTAAAAAAAAAATAGAATTAGAATAGAGAGACGCTTGATCGCCAGAACAGACACGATGAATCAAAGGGCCTCTTTCTGCGCTGTACGGTTTGAAAGGTTTGCCATAATGAGAAAAAAAAGCTCCTTGAGAAAGATGCATCATGCATGGTTAAATAAGGAAGTTAAGGATAGCATCAAATTGAAAGAAATACCGTACAATTCTGTGAAGGTAACTGACAAGTCAGAAGATTGAATAGATTTTAAGAACTAGCCAAGAAAGACCAGGAAAAGAGGAGAAAGTAGAGTATGAAAGAAAGCTAGCTAAAAGTAAAAACAGACACTAATTTAAAAAGGAAAACAGCAAATATGGTGAGCGAGAGAGAGAGTGTGGGGAAGCAATGGCCTAGTGGTATTATCACTAAACTATTAATCCAGAAACTCAATTAATATTCTGGGGACCCAGGTTCAAATCTTGCCATGCTAGATAGTGGAATCATAATTCAATAAAAAAAATCTGGAATTAAGAGTCTACTGATAACCATAAAACCATTACTGATTGTCGGAAAAACCCATCTATTCACTAATGTCCTTAGGAAAGGAAATCTGTTGTCCTTACCTGGTCTGGCCAACATGTGGCTCCAGAGCTCTCAGCAGGAGGTAGAGTCCACAAAGGGACGTAGATAGGTTAGATGAGTGGGCAAAGATTTGGCAGATGGTGTTTAGTGTGGGAAAATGAGAACTTGTCCACTCTGGTAGGAAGAATAATATACAATTTAAATGTAGAAAGATTGCAGAACTCTGTGATATAAAGGAATGTGTACATGCTGGTATATGAATCACAAAATGCTAGTATTCAGGTACAGCAGATGGTTAGAAAAATAAATGCAAGAGGACTGGATGATAAAAGTGTGGAGGTTTCACTGCAGCTATACAGGGAATTGGTAAGATCATATAGAACCTCTGCAGTGCAGAAGCAGGTCATAAAACCCATTGAGTCTGCACTGACTCTCCAAAAGAGTATCACACCCAGGCCATCCACTCTGCCCTATTCGTAAGCCCACATCTTATAATGGCTAATCCACCTAATCTACACATTTGTAGTGCCAACTACATTGCGGTCTTCTTATTTGAAAAAGGATATAATTGCATTAGCAGTTCAGAGAACGTTCACTCCACTCATTCCTGGGATCAAAGATTTATCTTAAAGGTTGAACAGATTGGACCACTGAAATTCAGAAGAATGAAAGGTGATCCTAAAAGGTAGTGAAACATAAGTGAGGGAACTTTACAGGAAAGATGTTTCCTCTTGTAGTGCAGACTTAATTAGGGATACAGTTTAAAAATAAGAGATCCCCTCTTAAGACAGAGATGAGGGGACTTTTTTCTGAGGATTGTTAGTTTGTCTTTTCTCAGAAAGTAATGGAGGCTGTGTTGGATAGATTTTGATGGACAAGTTGGGGGTTATAAGGAGGCAAATGTAGAGTTGCAATTACAATTAGATCATCCAAGAGCAGGTTTAAAGGACTGAATGACCTACTCCTGCTCCTAAGTAAATCCTATGTTCTTACCTTAATTTTTTGAGACTTCGGTGAAGGATGCCAAAACTGAGTACCATGTGGCACCTTTAATCAATTCAAGATCAGATACAACATAGAACAAAACTCACTTTTTCACTGCCAAAGCAATCTGCCTTATCCCCACATTTAATTGATCTTGAGAGCAAATCTGCTAATTTAAGACAAACAAATTGTTTAAACAATTCATGGATTTGACATTGTAATATTAATGATCAAACTCACATTATATGATCTACAGTGTCGCTGTTTCCACTGGACTAGCACAATTTGAGCTATTACAAGGGTGGCAATAAGAATAAGCACCATTTCAGCATGCATAGCTTCATGTCCGCGGTGTTTTGCATGTATCTTGGCATGTTGTAATCTACAAAAACGAAGTTAGTAAAATAAAATTTTAATGCTGAAGTGTGTATACTGTTTAGGGGAAAAAAGCTGTTAAACACAATGTTTTAAACATACTAAGCTGAAAACTTGAAAATGAATTAAATATATAGTATTTCTGTGAAGGCCCGTGTTTTCAAAAAAAATGCATAAAATTCAGATATATTTTCACACAACTCTAAATGACTGCTGTGGAATGATTCCTGTTTATTCCCAATGCTCTTTCTCCTACCATTCTTCTTGAAGATATCTTTCCACCAGTCACAAAACCATTTTACCAACATTACTACAATGCTTTCTATAGTAAAAATTATTTCAGGAGGGGGATGAAACTTAGGATGTGGCACTATATAAGCAAACATGGCAAATATAAGCAACTGGTGACTCATTTGGATGGCACAATGGTAAGTGGTTAGCACTGCTGAGTCACATCACCATGGACCTGGGTTCAATCCAGCTTTGGTGACTCTGCGTGGGGTTTGCATGTTCTCATGTCTTTGTAGGCTTCGCCTGGGTGCTCTGGTTTCCACCCACAATCCAAAGATGTGCAGGGTAGGTGGATTAGCAGAATAAATGGATGGGATTACAGGGTTAGGGCAGGGGGTGAACTTGGGCAAGATGCTTTTAGAGAGTCAGTGCAGACTAGATGGGCCAAATGGCACCCTTCTACACTACAGGGATTCTATGACATCTGACACCAGCAGAAACAAACAATTCCTACAGGTTATTTACAATGACTTGGTTAATGCCAGTATTTTGTCAAGTTTCACCTGGATATAGTGTTTCCCAAATAATAACATCCAACATTTTAAAAATGGAAGTAAAAGAATTTGTCATGTGTTCTTATTATTAAACAGCATTTAATTTCAGTAACTTTTACACAATGCACAAAGTAAGGGATATTTATTAGGAATCAATGCCTTTTGTTTTTGCGGCACCAAGAGTAAGCATCAAGCTCTGGTACATTTACAATATGGGTCAGATGCGGTTTAAAGTTCTGGTTCAATAATGTTCATTTTAGCCTCACAAGAATCATTTCTATTTCCCATTGCTTACTTCATCTAACTTAATACAATAACCTTGGCTCCATATTTCACAAGTTTTTAATAAGTTTATTCAACGAGGCCCAAGTTGCAATTTATTTTACTTTTGACAACATTTCCAGGCAGCAAGGTACAATACAACAACTTGCACTTATATGGCAACTTTAAGTGTAAGCCATCCCAAGGTGTTTTACGGAAAAGTTAATAAAATATGGCACCAAACCACACAAACACACATTAAGGCAAAAAAACTTTGTGAAAAAGGTAAGTTTTAATGAGAACGTTAAGAAGAGGACAGCAAGATAGAGTGCCAGTAGAGGGTTAGTAAAAGACCTCAGCAGTTAAAGTTATGGCCTCCATGGTGGAACAATTGAAATCATGATGCACAAGGAGCCAGAATTGAGGGAACAGAGATATTGTGGAGGACTGAGAGATTGAAGGAAGTTACAAAGAAAGGGGATAGGCTATGAAGAATAGGCAGATTAGAAAGGGATTTGAAAACAAAAATGAGAATTTTAAGCTGAATTATTTTTGGGCAGGGAACCTAGATAGATTAGTGAACACAGGGTCGTGGGTCAAAGAGATTGGATGCACTAGGACTAAGGGCAGCAGTATTTTGCAGTTGGAAGACAGCAAATCAACCATGTGTTGGGATAGTCAAGATTAGAGATAACAAAATACAAACAAGCAACAATCACATAAACTGATAACCCTCTGCTGTCCATATGGCACACAAAGAGCAAATTTTTCCGCAGCCAAGCTTTATTTTCTGCACTACGTAGTTGACAGATTCAAACAAAGCGTAACCATATTTTATAGTTATGTCATGATTATGTTAATATTCCGTGCAATGTATTTCCTAAGAGAGGTAATGTGTGAGCAAGATAAGGTGAAGGAGGAAAATAGGCAGAGCAAAGAAGGCAAATATGAGGAGGGGAAGGTAAGAAAGCCTAAAAGAAATAGCTAAGCAAGGGGAACTGTTTCCTCCCCACCTCCCTTCTCCTAATTGACTGAAAAACCCTTACAGCACCAATAAATCTTCATGGCAAAAGGACCATATTCAGAAACAAAAGGAAAAACTAATCTACCATTATTTTTAAATCTCTTAGATAACAGAAGCCATGAAAATCAAAACAGCACATTTTGTTAAAAAAAAGTTCAAATTAGTGAGCCTACCATTTTTTTTCAAATAGAAATAGGGTTGGGAAAGACAAACTTTCAAGTTTTGAATTAATCACAACTGATGAACAATTTTTTAAAGAGATTTCTTACAATTAGAAACATTCATTGAAGTTTTACGCTAGGAAATGAAATGTCAAGGATTAGCCTAATATGGCACTAAATGAGCTCCAATACAATAAAAACTCTACAGCGCAATGAGTGGAAATTATGTACTAATCACAGCACTGCTTACCTCCATTGGTCATCATCAGAAGGAAATTTTAAAAGATCCACCTATAGGCAAAAACAATTCATTATCTTGGTGCAATACTCAGTGAAGTCAAAACAAAAATAGGCTCAGATTCACAAGATATTGAATGTCCGTCACTATAGGTGAGTGTGTAGTTTGGTTATATAGGTTTTTAAAATTTTCAGCTACAAATGTGATATTTCGCATTTTGGCTTTTAAAACCAGGAGACAAACAAAATAAAACTGGTGATGCATACTCATAGGAATAGAGTTTATACTTCCACTGGCACCATGCACAGATCCAACTTCCTGAATAACAGATTATCAAAATAAGACAAAAAACTAAACTATACACCTACAAGGGAAAATTATTAAGGGACTGATTCTAGGATTCTGGGGTAGGAGTTCAACAATATGGCACAGACAGAGGCCAGCAAATAGTCACTGACTGAATGGGGTGGCTAAGGCAGGAAGGTGAGTGATGGCTTCAAACTTTAGCAACTGGAATTCTGGAGTCAGGTCTGTTTTTTTGACTGGAATGTCTCTCATCCCTCAGAAATTGTGCTAATACTTGTTCCCCAACAGTCTCACTTTCAGACAACTGTTAATAATTGTCAAGCTCACAGGTATCGTTAATGGCAGCTTGTCCTCCCTTCAGATCTACCTCCCACTGTTCTGCAGCAACAATGTTCTCTCAGCATTACTTACTAGATTCGTGTGCTCCCATCCTTGAAGGGCCCCCAATATCTGCCTCAACACAGAATCATCCAGGAGCTTTTTGATTGGGTGAAAATGTAGAGCTTACCTTATAGCTCACTTAACTGGCATATTTAACTAATCAGCATCTCTCATTCTCAAAACATCCCAGATAACAGAAATTTTACTGTCCGTTGATCTGTAATACATAAGCTTTGATAATTATAGGCTGAATTTTATCATTCTGCTTTACTGTAGTTTTATTTTTGCTGCCGTTCAGGCTCATGATAATTTACAGATGGTAAAATGTAACATATTTGGGATCTGTTACATTGTCATATCTTTGAAGGCAGTTTGGGTGTCATAACTGTCAGCATCAAGCACTTGAGTCATTTTAAGGCCTACTTTTAGATCAGAGGAATTGCCGATATGTTTAAAAGCTGCACAAAATTCCCTAGCCCACTCTGCTAACTAGTATTGTTGTTATTGATTTCGGCATGTTCAACACTGTTGTAACAAGATCATCACAGACACGTAAGATGTAGTTGAATATTCCTGTTGGCTTTACGAGATCTCATCAGCGGTTGGACTCAAATGATGTATAAATGAACAAGATCTCCATGTATATATTTAAATCAGAAAAGTCTATTAGGAACCTTTCCTTTTTGAAGTATAGATATACTCCAATTCAAATTGACATTACTTTATTCCTGAAGTTACTATTCTACAATGTATGAGCAAGTTAATCCCATTCCCACAGCTTCACAGTAAGTCTTATTGTGGAACAAATTTTTATAATGATCAGTACCCCAAGAATAAAACTAGTTTGTCATCATCTTTAAGATACATCAAATAAACTATGATCAGTCAACATAAGTGTCTTAAGCTAAAGCAATCAAAACTGCACAACTCATTTGTTCAGCGGTTTATGAGAATACAACCAAAGTGCATTTTCTCTCAATAAATATGAAAACTACAGTTACATTGCCAAACATAACTTTTTTTTCTTTCTTTATACCATAGTATTCTCACTTTCTGGAGTAACAGTTACAAGCATAAGATGTCTTTTTTTTACAATAAGATACAAATAGGAATTTGTTTATAGATATACCATCTAAGAATTTGGAACCATTAACAATCACTATTCCTTCTAACATCCCCTCTTTTCTTCCAGTCCTGAAGACATTGGTTTCTTGTTGCACATCAACGTAAGCAGTCCAGCCCAGCATCCCTTCTACACCTAACTTCGCAGTTTTAACTTGCCTACTTAGTGTTTGAACTCCTTGCCATGACAATTGGTCTGAACTTGACTGCTTTCTACGTTTCAACAATGACTAGATATCAGAACTATTCTATTGGCTGTTAAAACATTTCAAAACATCCTGAAATGTGTGATATAATTCAAAGCATTTCTATCTTAACTTCATTAATCATCTTTATAGAATTTTAAAAATGAATAATTCATCTCAAGCTCTTTCTTACAGTGAACCCAACTTTAACATTTTCATATAATAAAAAAATCTTCATAGCTTGAATAATCTCCATTTCTTTACCTCTGTATTTCCCATGTATGTATAAGTACATTCTGACATGTACAAGTTGCAGTTTAATATTCCTGTTGGCTTTATAAATCTTATCAGTGGTTGGATTCTAATGATGTATGAATGAATAGATTACATATACACAAAGGGACTTGGGAGTCATTGTTGAAGATTCTCTGAAGATTAACGTGCAGGATCAGTCAGCAATTACGAAGGCAAATGCAATGTTAGCAGTCACGTCAAGAGGGTTATAATACAAGAGTGGGATGTACTCCTGAGGCTGTGTAAGACTTTGGTAAGACCCCATTTGGAATACTGTGAGCAGTTTTAGGCCGCATATCTAAGGATGTGCTAGCCTTGGAAAGGGTCCAGAGGAGGTTCACAAGAATGATCCCTGGAATGAAGAGATTGTTGTATGAGGAACAGTTGAGGACTCTGGGTCTGTACTCGGAGTTTAGAACGGTGAGGGGGGGATCTTGTTGAAACTTACTGGATACTGCGAGGCCTGGATAGAATGGGTGTGGAAAGGACGTTTCCACTAGAAGGAAAAACTAGAACCAGACGGCACAACCCCAAGCTAAAGGGGTGATCCTTTAAAACAATAAGGAGGAATTTCTTCAGCCAGAGAATGATGAATCTGTGGAACTCTATCACAGAAGGCTGCGGAGGCCAGCTCGTCAAGTGTCTTTAAGACAGAGATTAATAAGGGGATTGGGACTTATGGGGAAAAGGCAGAGAATGGGGATGAGAAAAACATCAGCCATGACTGAACGGCAGAGCAAATTCGATGGGTCGTGAGTCTAATTCTGTTCCTACGTCTTATGGTCTTTTACTTAAATGGGAAAAATCTACTCGGAACCTACATGGGCTAGGAATTTTGTGCAACTTTTAATGCATTATTAAAACTTGAATGGGATTGTGTGTATACTCAAAGAAAAAAAATCCAGCCAGATTTTTCTTGTTCAAAATATTAAAAACTCATACAGTGCTATTACTACATAAGCCTCAATAATTGGAATTAACTCAAAAGTCAATTAAGTATAAAGGAATCATCACAGAATGTCACATAAATATTGCATTCTCAACTACATGAATCCTCAGTATGGCATAAACTGTCACAAGAAACGACAACCTAGAGTGCATAGTCAAGTCCTGATGTGAGTCGAGAGCTGCTGTGCTTCCAGCCGAGTCAAACGTACACCAAAAGACTAACAAACGCCCCCCCAGAAGGAACAAAAAGAAACTATTTATCCGAAATGTATGTTATCACTATCAACAGCATAGAAACAAGTTCCAATTAAACTTTTCACCTGAACTTAACAAATGGACGAAAATCTAAAAAGGACAAACTCTGATGGTTTGAGCATGGGTTGCATTTTGTGATACGAAACTAAATAGCTTTTCGGTCTGTTTATTAAAATTGAGCACAGTTGTCTTCACCATCCATAAATTGGATATAAAACCGACTTTTTTTAAAATAATAAAGCGGATCTTAGAAGTTACTGCTGACGGAAAAGGTGGAGGACCATTTGGTGGAGCTGAGCCACATTCAGCAGCCTGACAGTGACAGTCCAGGGCAGAGGAGTCAAGCAGCCAGGCCCGTTCCCCTCCTCTTGCCAGTGTAATCCCTGGGCTTTGAAGACTTCTGTCTGTGTAACATTAAACCTCAGTCGGTGAAGCCGGAGAGACCTCCCAGGAGCAGCAGCCTTTCCTCCAGCATTTCCAGGCTTCTGTAGCCGGAGCCGCCAGTCCCGGCCTCGGGACACTGACACTCGCTGCCGCCAAAGGAGTGCGACTGAAGGGGGTAAGACGGCCTCGGTGCTCAGGTCGCACCGCCGGCCAGGCCCACATTTACCTGTTGCTCTTCGACATCTAATTCCAGCACCTGAGCTGCTACGACCGCCATCTCCAGCCCGGGCGTGGGGTGGGGGGAGGGCAGGGCAGAGGGGGGAAGGGCAGCAACTGCGTCGCCACAGCGCTTGCGCGTCACTCGAGGAACCACGGCGCCTGCGCGTCGCTCCACCATCCAGGGCGCCTGCGCGAAATCACGGCGCCGGCGTTGTCTCCCGCTGGCGCGCGTGCGCATTAAGGATGTTGGCGATCTGTGCAAGTTGGTGGGGAGATGTTTTTGCTGTTTTGATGAAGCGAGATCCAGATTTCAGATGACTATGAGATATAGGACCAAATTAGGTCATTCAGCCCATCGCGTCTTCTCGGCAATGCAATCATGGCTGACATAATGTCTATTCCCATTCTCTTATTGGAGGCACGGGAGCGCAGTGGGTTAGCACTGCTGCTTCACAGCTCCAGGGACCTGGGTTCGATTGCCGCTCAGGTCACTGTCTGTCTGGAGTTTGCAAATTCTCCTCGTGCCTGCGTGGGTTTCCTCCAGATGTTCTGATTTCCTCCCACAGTCCAAAGAGGTGCAGGTTAGGTTGATTGGCCATGCTAAAATTGCCCCTTCGTGTCCTAAGATGCATAAATTAGAGGGATTAGCGGATAAAATACATAGGGATAGGGTGTGGGTTTGTAGGCAGTGCAGACTTGATGGGCCAAAAGGCCTCTTTCTGCACTGTAGGTATCTATGATTCACTTGTCTTTTCCTGTAACTGTCGATCCCCTTAGTAATCAAGAACCTATCTATCCCTGTCTTAAAGGCACTCAACGAGCTGATCTCCACAGTCTTCTGTGGCAATGAGTTCTACAGATTCATCACCCTCTGGCTGAAGAAATTCCTCCTCATCTCCATTTTAAAGGAGCACCCCTTCCCTCTGAGGTCTCAAAATGTTGGCTCTATTCTCTCTCCACAGATGCTGTCAGACCTTCTCAGATTTCCAACATTTTAGTTTTTGTCGGTGGCGAGACAAAGTGATTCGGGTACATTTGCTTCTGAATATACAAAATGCTGCGGATGAGGGGCACAAGTAAATATAAACAAAATAGAATGGTGAACCTAACAAGAACAAGTTGTTCACAATCAAAGTCAAAATCTGGGTACAAAATCTGAACTTTTCTGGAGCTCTGATTAGTTTTTTTGTCCGACTGTGGTCACCACAACTTATGGCAGATGTGCAGATCTTGATGAGGGTGAACAGGGGGATTTACCACAACGATTACAGGGACGAGGGAATTTTGCTGTAAGGTTAGGTTAGAACAGTGGAGATTTGATAGATGTGTACTTATAACAGGTACACAAGAAAATTGACAGCAGAGATTGGTCAGGTTGAATTGTCAAACTGTTGCCTCTGGGGCTCAGGTATTGTGTTATTCTGATGGATATCTAGGTTCTTAGCCAAATAAACATAATTAGAGGATATAGGGCATGGTTGAAAGAGCATAGTCTGATATGGTGGTATAAGGGGCATAGGAATGGAGCATAAGGTAACAGGGGGAATGTTTGAAAGGTAAAGGGAGGTCATGGATGGAAGGCCTTTCTGAAGTTTCCACTGGCACAAAGTTCTACGATAGCGAGGTGGGCCTTTTGAACAGCCCACCGTGGCACCCAGCAGCCTCTGCACTTCTTTAGGGGCAGCTAGCCCAACTTCAACTCACATCTGGCCTCTAGCAATTAAGATCCTGCTTTGGCAGGCACTTGAGGCAGGTGGGCTGAACAGAAAGAAATCCCACAACACCGACTTAAAGTCCAACAAGTTTATTTGTAGTAAATGTTGCAACTTTTCGAAACAGGCTGTCCCTTTATCAGGAGGCTGGGAGTTCTGATCACAAACAGAACTGATCACGAACAAAGATACAAACTCAATTTACATACCTAATGATTGGAATGTGACTCTTTACAACTAATCAATTCTTAAAGGTACAGGCAATGTGAGTGGAGAGAGCTTTAAGCACAGATTAAAGACAGATTTCCAGACAGGAAAGTTAGTGAGATTTTGCAAGTCCAGGCATTTTGGGGGGGTTACAGATAGAGTGACGTGAACCCAAGATCCCGGTAGAGGCCATTCTCACGTGTGCGGAACTTGGCTATCAGTTTCTGCCCAGTGACTCTGTGCTGTCACGTGTCGTGAAGGCTGTCTTGGAAAACACTTACCCGAAGATTGGAGGCCAAATGCCTATGACCCTGAAGTGTTCCCCAACAGGAAGAGAACAGTTTTGTCTGGTGATTGTCGAGCGGTGTTCATTCATCTGTTGTTATAATGTCTGCTTAGTCTCCCCAATGTACCAAACCTCGGGACATCCTTTCCTGCAGCATATCAGGTAGACAATGTTGGCCAAATTGCAAGGGTATGAACTGTGTACCTGGTGGACAGTGTTCTCACGTGAGATGATGGCATCCATGTCGATGATCTGGCATGTCTTAAAGAGGTTGCTGGGCATGTTTGTGTGGTTTTGTGGCCATTATTCTCCTGAAGGCTGGGTAGTTTATTGAGAACAATGGTCTGTTTGAGATTGTGCAGTTGTTTGAAGGCAAGAAGTGAGGGTGCAGGGAAAGCCTTGGCAAGATGTTTGTCTTCATTAATGAGTTGTTGAAGACTCCGGAGAAGATGTTGTAGCTTCTCTGCTCCAGGGAAGTACTGGATGACGAAGGTACTCTATCCACCATGTCCCGTTTTGTCTTCTGAGGAGGATGATGTGGTTTTTGGCTGTGGCATGTTGGAACTGTGGATCAATGAGTTGAATACCATATTCTGTTCTTGAGGGCATCTTTCAGTGTCTGGAAGCGTCTGTTGTGATCCTCCGCATCTGAGCAGATCCAATGCATACGGAGGGCTTGTCCGTTGGGGATGGCTTCTTTATTGTGTTTAGGGTGGAAGTTGGAGAAGTGGAGCATGTGAGGTTATCTGTGGGCTTGTGGCACAGTGAGGTATTGAGGTGACTGTCCTTAATGGAGATGCACATGTCCAACAACGTAACCGATTCCGGAGTGTAGTCCATGGTGAGTCTGATGGTGGGATGGAACTTGTTGATGTCCTCATATAGTTGTTTCAGTGACTGTTCGCCATGAATCCAAAGGAAGAAAATGTCATCGATATATCTAGTGTATAGCATTGGTTGAAGGTCCTGTGCGGTGAAGAAGTCTTGTTCAAACCTGTGTATGAAGATGTTGGCATATTGAGGTGCGAATTTGGTCCCTATGACCATTCTGTGTGTCTGGATGATGAACTGATTGTTGAAGGTGAAAACATTGTGATCCAGGATGAAGCGGATGAGTTGTAAAATTGCATCTGGAAACTGGCAGTTGTTGGCATTGAGTACTGAGACAGTTGCAGCAATGACATTGTCGTGGGGGATGTTTGTGTAGAGAGCTGAGACATCCATTGTGATGAGGTGTGCTCCTTCAAGAACTGATTAGGTGTAAAGACTCATATTCCAATCATTATTGCATATAAGTTGAGTTTGTGTCTTTGTGCCCTGTTTGTGATCAGAACTTGCAGCCACCTGATGAAGCTTGTGGCAGTTGCTACAAATAAACTTGTTGGATTTAAGCTGGTATTGTGGGATTTCTTTCTGTTTTACCCCAGTCCAATGCTGGCATCTCCACATTATGATTACCATTGACATCACAAACTGCCGGTTCCAAGTGGAGAGGATCTGCAAAAAGATCGCGCATATCAACACAGACATCAAGTTTCTACAAAGATGCAAGAAAGAAGACAAGATACTGAAAGGACTACAAATCACGAATCCATTCAGGTCGACCTATAACACAGACTACTCTGAGAGACTTTGCCGTCACACTTCTTTCACACTCCTCAATCACCTCATGCACCAGCTCCACAACAGATGCCGCATCCTGGAAACCAAGATAGAATTCATATTCTCAACTTGCGCCCAGGATGCAGACCAGGTGCAAAACTCTGCCAAGCAGACAAGACGAAGGAACTACACCACCTACATGTACATCAAAAACAGGAAACTTGAGAAACTCAGCATCACCACCAGCAACAACAAAGCCTCCTCTGGTACAACTGTCGAAAACAGTACCACTGCAGGGAAGTCCATTGTCAACTTGTCAGACTACACACTTCAATCAGATGAAGTCGAAGTTCTCTTCCTGTCTTCAAGGTCACAGGCATTTGGCTCTTGATCTTCGGATAAGTGTTCTCCAACACAGCCTTCACAAATCGCTGAGCAGAAACTGATAGCCAAGTTCCACACATGTGAGAATGGCCTCAACCGGGATCTTGGGTTCATGTCACTCGATCTGTAACCCCCACAACTTGCCTGGACTTGCAAAATCTCACTAACTTTCCTGTCAGGAAACAATACACATCTCTTTAATCTGTGCTTAAAGCTCTCTCCACTCACATTGTCTGTACCTTTAAGAATTGATTAGTTGTAAAGAGTCACATTCCAATCATTAGGCATGTAAATTGAGTTTGTGTCTTTGTACTCTGTTTGTGGTCAGAACTCTCAGCCACCTGATGAAGGGACAGCCTGTTTTGAAAGCTTACAGCATTTGCTACAAATAAACTTGTTGGACTTTAAGCTGGTGTTGTGGGATTTCTTTCTGTTTTACCCGAATCGAACACCGGCATCTCCACAGCAGGTGGGCTGAGCCAGGAGATTTTCTCAACTCCCCATACCCAACTGAAAGATGAAAACCCAGGCCATAGTGACCTACGAATGTGGAGCAGAGTTTTAAATGAGCTCAAGTTCAGTGAAATATTTGGGGTAGCATAGTGGCACAGTGGTTAGCATTGCTGCCTTACAGTGCCAGGGACCCAGGTTCGATTCCTGGCTTGAGTCACTGTCTGTATGGAGTTTGCATGTTCTCCCTTTGTCTGGATGGGTTTCTTCCTACAGTCCAAAAACATGTTGGTTAGGTGGATTGGCCATGCTAAATTGAATGGGCGCTAGAGTGTGGTGACTAGGGATTTTCACACTAATCTTATTACAGTGTGAACGTAAGCCTATTTATGACTAATAAATAAGCTTTAATGTTATCTTTTTCCATTGTTCATGCATTTATACAGTGTGTCCCACAGCCACCAGATTTGTAAAGTACTTTAAAACTAATGAAGTACTTCTGAACTGTCACTGTTTGAAGATGTGAGTGCTCGTAAAATGCAGCATGTGGCATTCACCTGGCCTTTCTATCCACCCTGAATCTGTCTTCCAGTTTAGAGTGGATGGATGAGGTGTCATGCAGTCCACCTGCCCTTGGACCTATTGAGACCCTTAAGTCCCAAATTCCACCTCAGCTGTTCTTTTATCCATGGCAGGAGGAACCTGCTCCAAGTGAGTGGTCTGTCAACTTTCACTATGTGGACTGGTGTTAGGCAAGAAAAGGCCACACCTCCTTCGGGGGTCCCCTGTGCTCTTGAACTATTCCTGCCAGTCTCTCAAATAAGCTTACAACTTCTCTCATCAGGGTCTGCCAGCCATGCCCTGCCAAAACTCTGGACTTACCTGAAAGTCTAGCTCCATACTTCCTTTTGTTTGGGGACAGCCTGTAGTTACATTATCATCGCTGTTCAAAGCTGATAGTGCTGGTACTATAGAGCTGCTGGTCAATCTGATTGGCTGGCAGCTCTTTAAAATGAGACTTCCTCCTCAGAAACATGTGAAAGTTTAGAACTTAGGTAATTGGCAGTAGTGGTGGTGGCAGTGGTGGCAGTGGTGGAGGGGGCAAGTTTTTGGTGTGCAGGGTCTCCCTGTGGATGTTTTAGTTGTGGGCTGGGGTTTGGTGAAGATGTTGCCATGTAAAAGTCTATCCTGTGTTCTTCTTTTGGCTTTTAAGAGGTTGTTTTGAAAGATGCTTTCTTGAATCTAGTGCTCTTTTTCCACTCTTTTCACATTTCATAATATATATTTCGTGACAAAATGATCTGATTATGAAATGGTATATTCTTCCACTCACTGTGAGTAACAACTTTGAAAGACCTGTTCGTAATACTTGCCAGTATTTGCACTGAATAGCAATAAGTATCTATAATTCAGTTAATGTCTATTAAATTCAGACATCACATAATGACAAATTATAAGTCAGTAATATTTCATAAACAAGATAACAGAATTAACATGATTGTATTGAATGGTGGAGCAGGCTCGATGGGCTGTGAGGTCTCCTTCTCCTATTATGTTCTTATAATAGAATGTGTATATGATTCATTGTCAGACCTTGCTGTGCTTTCTGTTCATCTCAAATCATAGAATTTAATAGAAATTACAATACAGCTATATGGCCTACCCTGTCCATGTTGGTGTTTATTCTCCAGTGAGCATTAATCTTTATGTCACATGTCCACTATATCGTCTGTTTCTTTGACTTTATTCAACTAATCTATTCTCAAATGTTGTAATGGTTTCTATTTCAATCAGTTACAATATTCAATGTACAAATATTTATCTTGCTCTCTTTTCTAGATCTCTGATAGTTAGTCTTATGTGTGTCCCCTCTTTCAGGTTCGATAATCACTAGCAACAGTTTATTTTTATCTGCTCTGTTTCATCTTCCAAATTCATCTGATGATTCCTTGCAACTTGACCAATAATGCAAGGGTGAGTGATCATTCAGCAGTTAACAATTATCATTTGAAACTGTAGTTGTTTAACTATGTTGGGGGCAAATAAGTTCAATTCCTGAATACCAGGATGAACAAGACCCGAATGCTTAAGATGGAAGCCATTTTTACTGACTCGCACTGGTACAGTATCATTGTAATTTTTGAATATTGCTGTCATGAAACTTGATGTGGACTCAGTCACTTGCGCTGGCATTACGTCAGAAGCCTGTGTGGATGTTGTTATAAATGCTGAAATGTTATGAAAATATGCATACATTTAACACCTTCTTAAAGTAGTACCATATGTCAACATCTTAAGTGTGGAGTACTTTATAGGCATTGTGGCTACTACATGAGTAAACAATGAAAAGATATTTAAGTTCCTTCTTACCAATGGCAGTATACAGTTTCTCCATCCACATATGACATTTTCTTCAACAAATTAAACATAACACTGGATCTATTAAATTGTAGTAATGCAGTATCAGTGATTCAATATAGTCTTCAGGTGGAACAGTCTTATTATGTGGGGAATAATCAAATCTTGATGTGTAGATCTCATTCAATCTCAGTTTTAAAGCCAGACATTCTCTCCTTACCTTTATGTTATTGTTACAAATTTACAAGTACTGCTAAAACACTCCTAGGGTAGATCAAACAATCACTTATTGTGGTGAGCTTGATACAACTCAATATTTTTAATTGCATAGCTGGGTGAACATAGAGAACAATATCAACTACCTTCACTTATATGACACTCATAAGATAGGAAAATGTCCCAGGGTACATTAGAAAGATTAATTAGATAAAATTTGACATTGAGCCAGAGACGAAGATTTTAGGAGGACTGACTAATGGCTTGGTCAGGAAGTAGGTTTTAAGGAGTGCTTCAAAAGAGATAGATAGAACATTGATAAGTGATTGATTTAAGCAAAATGAGTACTAACTGTTCTTTAAGCATTTCTGTCCTCGTATTATTTTGGGAGAGTCATTACAGACTTCTCTCTGAAAATCTGTTAGTGTTACATTGGGTATCCTGTAAACTTCCCTGAACAGTAAACTTAATCCCAGTTGTCAAGTTTAGCTCAGAATTAGTACGTTTAACATATATTACACTGAAGTCCCCTGTAGTAACATGGTCAGAAATTGCATACTGACGAGAATACTTTGACTTGATGTTTTTAATGGTAAATACAACATACACAACAATTTTGGCAATTAAATTGTTGGGAGCATTGAAATGCTGTACAGTGCAGGCTAAAGACCTGTGAAATACATGACTGAAGTGATACATTGCCAAAACTGGCAGAAGGGTGTAATTATAGCATTACAAATTTACCTTAGCAGTTTCCATTATAACTAAGGGCATGGGAATTTATAATGGAAAGGTTGACAGACAGATTTAAGATCTTTCACATATGATACTGGAGATAATTGTAAAATGTCTGTTGGGAACATCTCTCAGTTTTCTGCTTCAACTCCCATCACTACTTCTTGGTTACGTTTATTGCTTTCCTATTCAATGGTGAAGTCTTTTTCTTCCTCATCGACTTGCTTTAGTATTTGCTTGTCATGTTTTGCAAAATATTTTTACCCACAAATATTTTCTGTCCAATCATATTAAGGTGGAACATTCACATTGCAGATCAGGAAATTTGCGGTTGCCACAATGGTTTCTCAGACGTGCACTCTGTACTAATTGTTTTAAAAAACACATAAAACACTCAATTCACAAACTTACCTATAAATTACCGTATCTCACCTTTTAGTCAACCCCCATATAACTCAACATTCTCAGCCTTGGCTACATCGAATCTTGCTCACAGATAGCATCACATATGTCCATACTTTTCTACTCCAGGATCAGGCTGAATGTAAGCAATGTATTTATACTAGACATATTGATGATTTCCCCTCCTTCAGGCCTCTCCACAGCTGGCTCCATCTGGCCATTTCATGCCCTCTTGTTTGCTTTCTCCAGTGATTCTCTGCTATTATCGAGAGAATAGCCAGGATAAGTAGGATATTTAAAAAAAACAGAAGGGTAACAAAAATAGAGCAGCAGAAAAGAATGGGAAATAGAATTAACAGATACATGGGAAAGAGTATTGAAAGAAAGATTAACACAGATACAAAAAAAGATGCAAAGTAAAGAAAGTGTGACGTACATATTCAAAATTGCTCATGTACATAAATACTGGCTATCTCCTGGATGGATGGATGGATACACAAGCATGAAATACAAAAAAAATCGCAATGTCCTAAAAACATACATATTAATGCTACGCCCTTGCTTTAGTTTTCAACAATGGTTGTTCATCCAGCCAAAATCCTGCCCCCCACACAACCACACCACAGTTAAATACTCTGCAGGTGTCTGGTTTTTCCTGGCAGAGTGTTAAACTGCAATTTTAGTTTGCTTATACCAATATTCAAGCACATTAATTGGCAGGACTTAATTGTTTTCTTTCTCTATGTAAGAAACATTTACTTCTTGAATTTTAAACATTTTGGTTTACCAGAGTAAATGGCAAATGTATTGTGAAGCATATGATTTGAACTTAGACAGAGTTATTATCCTGGCAACATTGTGCACATGTTGAATGAAGCTGTCAGTGGGTAGGATTTTCCGGCCTTGTTAACCCTGAAACTAAAAAATCCCATCTGAGTTCAACAGACCTTTCCATGGTTTGTCCCTCATCCTCTATAAGAAATGGGCATGGGAAAATTGGCCCCTGTGTCTATTACAATTGTTTCATTCATCCCTTCCCCATGTCAGTAATTAATGCAGATACTAAATCAAAGTAAAAAGGTATTTAGTTTAAATTACAAAAAGACATATGTTAACACCACAAGAGATTGGATTTTCCAGTGCCTCAGTGCCAATATTTTGTGACTGATTGGTTGGTAGACAGCAAGAAATGAGGGAAGCAAAGAGGAACTATGAAAAGAGACAGGCAGCTAACATAGAAATGAATCTGAAAGTCTTCTATTAGCATGTAAACAGCAAAAGGGTGTTAAAGGAGGGGTAGGGTTGATTAAGGGCCATAAAGGGAATTTTCGCACAGAGGCAGGGTGAATAGCTATGTATTAAATAAATACTTTGTCTGTCTTTATCAATGGGGAAGGTACTATCGAGGCCAAGGTGAAAAAGAAGGTAATTGATATACTAGAAGGATTTAATATGGGAAAGAAATAGTGTTAAAAGGCTTAAAGTTGATCAGGCACCTGGACAGATGAGATACATCAAAGATACTGAATGAAATGAAGGTGGAAATCGTAGAGGCACTGGCCATAGTATTCTAGTGTTCCTTAAATTTGTGGTGTGTGTTGTGGAAGACTGGAGAATTTCAAATAATCCACACGTTTTTTAAAAAAAGGATGTAGAGAAAAGCCCAATAACTACAAGCCAGTCAGCGTAACTTTGGTAGTGGGGAAATATCTAGAAACAATAATTTGGGACAAAATTAATAGTTACATGGACAAATATGTATTAATTAAGGGAGCCAGCATGGATTTGTTAAGGGAAAATAATATTCGTAGTGGAGTTGCCTAGTGATCAGTGTTGGGAATTTTGCTATTCCTGATATATATTAATGGCCTAGTCCTTGGTTTACAATAAACAATTTCAAAGTTTGCAGATATTAATAAACTTGGAAGCAATGTGAACTGTCATGAAGCTAATGTAAAACTTCAAATGAACATAGATAAGTTGTTGAAATGGTTGTACAATGAAATTCAGTGTGAAGAAATTCATTTTGAAGGACAATGTCAATAAAGGATGTGATTTTGAAAGGGTTTCAAGAACAGGGGAACCTGAATATATGTCTGCATAACTTATTGAAGATGGCAGGATGTTTGAGAGAGTGGGTAATAAAACATACAGTATCCTTAATAGGGGAATTGAGTGCAAGGATAAAGAGGTTATGTTGAACTTGGATAAGCCGTTATTTCGGCCTCACGTAGAACATTGTATCCAGTTTTGGGCGCCTCACCTTATGGAAAATGTGATGGCATTTGAGTACAGAGAAGATTCACAAGAATGTTTTCAGCGACAAGGATTTCAGTTATGAAGATAAATTGGAGAAGTTAGAACTACTTTCCTCTGAAAAAATAAGACTGAGAAGATTTGATGGAAGTATTCAAAATCACAAGGGAGCTGGATGTAGATGATAGGGAGAAACTGTTCCCACTGATGAAAGGATTGAAGAAAAGTGAGCATTAAAGCAATTGGAAAAATAAGCAAAAACAATATAAGAAAGAACTTTTTCATGCAGTGAATGGTTGGGATCTGGAATGCAGTGCCTGAGAGATAAGGGGAGACAGGTTCAATGAACCTATTCAAAAGGGAATTAGACAGTTATCTGGAAAGGAAGAATGTGCAAGGTTATAAGGAGAAGGCAGGAGAATGACTATAGGTCAGTTATTCATTTGGAGAGCATGTGCAGGTATGATGAATTGAATGACCTCCTGCTGCAACAATTGTGTGATTCTGTGTAAGATATATATGTTATTGCCAAATTATGACCAGTTATGTGTCTGCTCATTTTGTTTGTTTGTTTGTTTATGCGATATGGATGTTCCTAATTTTCCTTGAGAAGGTGGTGATGAACTCGCTACCTTCTTGAATGTCTGTAATAGTTACACTCACAATGCCATTAGAAAGGGAGTTGCAAGATTTTTACCTATGATAGTAAATCATAAAGTAGAATCCCTAAAATGCAGAAGGGGCCATTCGGCCCATTGGGTCTGCATCAGTTCTCTAAAAGTGCACCTATATAGGCCCAATCCTCTGTCCTAACTCCATAATTCCTGCATATTAAGTGTGGCCATTCGTCTTACCTATAATTTTTGGAATTTGGGTGGAAACTAGAGTATTCGGAAGAAACCCTACTGACACAGGGAGAATGTGCTCACTCCACACAGGTAGTCACGCAAGTCTGGAATCGAACTTGGGTCCTTGGTGCTGTTAGCATTGCTAATCATTGTCACAGTTCTGCCCAAAGTGAAGGAATGGTGATATAGTTCCTAGTCAGGATGGTTTCTGGCTTGGAGAGGAATTTGCTTTGTCTTTCTCCACGAAGAGGCAGTGGGTGCGGAAGATGCAGTCGAAGGATCTTGGTGAATATCTGCAGGGTCCCACTTTGTAGGTGATACGCACTGCTGCCACTGTGCACTAGTGGTGGAGGGAATGAATATTTGAAGTAATAGGTGAGAGGTTAATCAAGCAGACTTACTTGTCCTAAATGATGTTGACCTTCTTGAACTCTGATAAAGAATCATCCAGTCTCAAAACATTGGTTCTATTCTCTCTTCACAGGTGCTGTCAGACCTGCTGAGATTTTCTAGCGTTTCCTGTTTTTGTTTCAGATTCTAATGTCAGCAGTAAATTGCTTTTATTCTTGAGTATTGTTGGAGCCACACTCATCCAGGCAAGTAGAGAGTATTCTATCACATTCTTGACTTGTATTTTTGTGGGTGGTAGAATAGGCTTTGGAGAATCAGGAAGTGAGTTACTGACTGCAAAATTCCGAGCCTCTGACTTGGTCTGGTAGCTGCCATTTTTATATTGTTGGTCCAATCCAGTTTTATCTCAGTGATAACCCCAGAGTATTGACAGTGGGGAATTCAACAATGGTAATGCCATTGAATGTCAAGGAGAGATGCTTGGAGTCTCTCTTATTGGAGATGGTCATTGCCTGAACCTCGTGTGACACAAATGTTATTTGTCACTTTTCAGCCTAAGTGTTGTTCTGGTCTTGCTGCATATGGACACAAACTGCTTCAGTAGCTGTGGAATTGTGAATGATGCAAGTGAACATTATGTAAACACCATTGAACATTCCCACTTCTGACGTAATGATGGACAAGAAGTAATTGATAAAGCAGATAAAGGTGGATGGGCCTAGTACATTGCCCTCAGGAACTCCTTCAGTGATGTCCTGGGACTGAGACGATTGACATCCAACAATCACAACCACTTTTCTTTGTGCTGATTTGACTCCGACCAATGCAGAGTTTCTGAAATCACTCAAGGAGACAGTAAGTGCAGGAGGAAAGGTATGAATGTTAAACTAAAGCTCTACAGCCTGAATGATGTATCCTCGGCCTGGTATTTTTTGCTGACATCTGTTCTGCTGAAAATAGTTTGTGTTCAATTGTAATTAGATTCTGCAATGCTTTATTGGCATCATAAATGAAAACTTTCAGGTATCTTCATGATGTAAATCTTGATGATTTCTTATGATATGCTACTGTGAAATTTGAAAAATGTGTTTTTAATAAGTGTAGAGCAAAATCTAAACTTGATCATAAGGCTGGTGAGACTTTCAAAAATATTTGTTTAAATATTAAGCAAACTAAGTCTGGAATAATTTTAAATCAGCAATCTTATTTGGAGCATCTTACTCCCATCCAGCTTAATTATACTGGGTCATCACAGAAAAGTAATGTTATATCTAAAGAAAAATAACAATTGGAAAGCTTAATTAATCAGTTGAACTGGCTGGGAATTTTGGCCAGACCAGATACTTGATGTATTGGAGTTAAGTATTAGAAAATTGTCAAAATTGGCAGAGCAGACTGAGAAAGATCTTGGGAAACAAAGGCATACTTTTAAAAATTTGTTTGTGGGACGTGGGTGTCGCTGGCTGACCAGCATTTACTGTCCATCTCAAGTTGCCTTGAGAAGGTTGTGGTGAGCTGCCTTCTTGAATCACTGCAGTCCATGTGCTTTGGGTTGACCCACAATGCGGTTCGAGAGGGAATTCCAGGATTTTGACCCAGCAACTGTGAAGTAATGGTGATATATTTCCAAATACAAAAACAAGGAAGGAGGTTATGATGAACCTATGTAAAACTCTGGTTTAGAGGCAGCAGCAGCAGCAGCATCAGCATCAACTTATATTTAACACCTTTTAACATAATGAAATGTCCCAAAGCACATCAAAGGAGCATTATAAAACAACATATGACACTGAGCTGCATAAATAGATGGATCAGATGACCAAGAAAATAAGCCTTAGAAGAAAAAAGTGAGGTAGAGATGCCAAGATGTAGGGAGAGAATTCTAGAGCCTGCAGGCTAGACAGCTGAAGGCACAGCACCATTGGGGAAGAAATTACAATTGGGAATGCACAAGTGGCCAGAAGTGGAGGAGTACAGCTAACTTGGGACAGTTGTAGACGTTGGAGAAGATTACAATGATAGAGAAGGGTGAGGTCAAGGAATAATTTGAAGACAAGATGAGAATTTTAAAATCAAGACATTGCTTGACCGGGAACCAAAGTCGGTTAGTGAGCACAGGACGAAAGGAAAAAAGGAAATATGATGAGATAAAACATGGGCCGCTGAGTTTTGGATAGCCTTAAATTTATGAAGGATAGAAGGTGGGAGACCAACCAGGTACACATTCGAATACTTGAGTCTAGAGCTCATAAAGGCATGGATGAGGGTTTCAATAGCAGATGAGCTGAAACCGGGGTGAGATCGAGCACTATTAAGGAGGTGGAAATAACAGTTTTAGTGATGGCACCAGTATGAAGTCAGACATTCATCTCAGCAAAATTGTGAAAGGACTTCCTTAAACACAGACTGTTGTCAGGGACAGGGTTGGAGTTGGTAGCTAGGGAACAAAGTTTGGAATGAAGCCAAGAACAATGCTTCAGTCTTCTCGATATTCAATTGGAGCAAATTTCTGCTCATCCAGTACAGGAGTATTGAAGCCAATTATGGACACTTCTCCCAACAAAAGATGGTGAAGGCTTTAGAGAGGGTGCAAAAAAGATTTACAAGAATGGTTCCAGGAATGAGGGGTTTCAGTAGCATGGGTGAATTGGAGAGGTTGGGCTGGTTTTCCTGAGAGAACAGAAGGTTGAGAGGAGATTCAATAGTGTTCAAAATTATGAAAGGACTGTAGAGAGTAGAAAGAGAAAAACTCTTTCATTGATAGAAAGGTCAATAATTAGTGAACAGCTCCTAACCTCTAAAGCCTAACCACCATCTACAAGGTTAGAAATGTGAAAATAGGTTTGGCATTCTGACTACTCCACCACTACTGTGGTGATGAAATTTCTTCTTTGCATTCTAGTTTAACTCTGTATTGCCTTCATCCATTTAGATGTTTTCCTATTTCCTTGATAAGGGAGCATCATTGTTTCTAGTTCTCTCTTACCACCACCTTCTGCATTGGATAAGATCTGGAATGCTGCTGCTAGCGGTTGGAAGGCTTTCAAACTTGAGGGATCTATTCTCACGATCAAGCGCTTGCAGGCCAGATATCAAAGACCTGGACAGAAAATAAAGCTTCCGCAGCTCTACCTTATCAATTGAGCTCAGGTCCAATGTCAGAAGAGTACCTATTACCCCCGTTGTACCAGTGTGATAGCTTTTCCACTTGCAGCACCACGTATTTTTAGCTCTACTTGACTGACATTGCTATTTTTTATAAGAAGAGCCAGACTGTGAACCACTGCCCAAACCCTTGTTTCAAAAAGAACCCAACAGTAAAATGAGTCTGAACAAATTAAATCTAGGTCTCAGAGATGAAACCAAAAGAGAAAATGCTGGAAAATCTCAGCAGATCTGGTAGCATCTGTAAGGAGAGGAAAGGGTCATCTGGAGGCACGTCTGGTTTTGAAACTTCAGCTCTTTTCTCTCCTCACAGATGCCGTCAGATCTGCTGAAATTTTCCAGCATTTTCTCTTTTGCTTTCAGATTTTAGCATCTGC
Source organism: Sphyrna mokarran (assembly GCA_024679065.1). Lineage (NCBI taxonomy): Eukaryota > Metazoa > Chordata > Chondrichthyes > Carcharhiniformes > Carcharhinidae > Sphyrna > Sphyrna mokarran. Next base: position 127,997,524 of record JAGIQG010000001.1, on the reverse strand, counting down.
AATAATTTGCTTTTATCCGGTGCAACTCACTGCCACACTCTTCTTCCTGAAAAAGTACTACTCTTCTCTCTGACAGGATTTCCGTATGTCTCTGATTTCAACTTCTCTGCTGTTTGGCCATTCACACCTTCTATTCTGTCTATGGACTGCCATTGGCAGCCTTGCCCTTGGTTTTTGCAGCTATGACTCATCTTTCATTCCCTCACCCTACAGTCTAAATATCTCCCACTTTCTGTGTCTTTTAGCCTTGAAAAGGTCATCTGGACTCAAAACGTCTGCTCTTTTCTCGTTTTACACATCTATAAGACCTACTGAGATTTTCCAGATTTTCTTTTTTGGTTTTATTTTCCAGCACTGCAATAATTTGCTTTTATGCCAGAGATGAAATTTATTGCACATGTAATTTCCTCTTTCCACTCCCTTTGTTTTTTACATAAATCTTCATTTCCAGGGAAGTCACCTTCTGTTTTCTTGCAAATACATCTAATTGTGAAGTTACACAGAAGAGCAATAGAAGTACAGGGTGCATGTAAAAACAGAAGGGAAGACTGGTAAAGAGTGGTTTGAAATCAATAACAATAAACAACAAATTAATAGTAGCTATTCATCACCATCTCAAACTAAATATTTACCATAAGACAATAATAAAACTGCAGCAAGTTGTAATGAGATTTGACATTTGCACCTTCTAAGTAGTGAAGTAGTCAAACAGTGGTTAAGCAAACAGATTAATTCAGAAGCAATACAGAAGTGATGGTGATGACATCCTAAGGTCAGATTTTAGGGCAGATTTTTCTCTTTAGAGTTTTAGTGTAGTATATCACACAGGTAAAACTCAAAAGGAGGAAAGTCAGGATGAAGGATTGTGAAGCTGCAATGGAAGCCAATTCTACTTTGGCAAAATTAGTGATCTGTTACTCAATATTTTAAAATGATATGACTTTCTTTCTGAAGTGATAGGTTTATTTATGAGAAAACAAGTTTTTACCCGTCCGCCCAAATCTTGAATGAGTGAACAAACTTGTTCATAAAACCCCATTCATAGTTTGTAAGCTAAGTATATATTTAGCTTACAAGCTAAGTAAGATGCTTACAAGCAAGTAGACATTATATCATAACAAAAATCTTTTAATATATGTCTATATTCTGGAACAACAGCTTAAAATGATTCTGGCACTGTTCAGCATTAAAGAACTATCAACTCTTACCATGTGGTAATACTGAGCTTGCAGCAGTGGCAAACAATGAGGAAAGAGAGGTGGTGGCGAAGTGGTGTTGTCTCTGGACTAGTAATCCAGAGAACCAGGATAATGCTGTAGGGACCTGTGTTCGAATTGCACCATGGCAGATGATAGATTTTGAATTCAGTAAAAAACTCTGCAATTATAAGTCTAACGAAAATCATGAAACCATTGGCGATTGCTATAAAGACCCATCTGGTTCACTGATATCCTTTAGGGAAGGAAAGTCTGGCCTACATGCGACTCTTAAATATCCTCTGAAATGACCTAGCAAACCACTCAGTTGACAGAGGGTCAATGAAAGAGCTGAACTCCACAGGTGATGTGAAAGAGATTGCCTTGGACATCAAGGCAGCATTAGACTTAATATGTCTTCAAGGAGCCCTAGCAAAACTGAAATCAATGGGAATCGGAAAAAACTCTCCTCTGACTAGATTCACATCTGGCACAAAGGAATATGGTTGTTGCAGATCAGTCATCTCAGCTCCAAGGTATCATTGCACAAATTTCTCAGGATAATGTCCTTAGCCCAATTATCTTCAGCAGCTTCATCAGTAATCTTTCCTCCACCATAAGGTCAGAAGTGGGGATGTTCGTTGATGATTGTACAATATTCAACCATTTGTTACTCAGATACTGGAACAGTCCATGTCCAAAAGGAACAAGATCTAGATAATATGTTGGTTTGGGCTGACAAGTGGCAAATAACATTCACACCACACAACTACCAGGCAATGACCATCTGCAACAAGAGAGAATCTAATCATCCTGTTTAATTAGAAAACATTCAATCCCTACTTCACCAATGTGCAATTGGCAGTAGTGAAAACAACCTGTAAGATGCTTTGCATTACCTGCTTAGTCCTCCTTGAATATCTGGCAATGAGCAATTCCCTCCCTGCCTGCCAACTCTTAAATTGTGGAGTGATCCCTCCAGAAACATACCACCCATTAACATTAACTCTGTTTCTCTTTCCCACAGGTGTTGTGGGACTTGCTAAGTACTTCCAGTATTTTCTACTTTTAGTTTATTAATTCCATTTTTCTGTTTGCTAAAACTTAATTCCCAATACACATTGAAGTCTTGAATATATTGTGCTATTTATAATAGTTTATCCAGAAAAGGCCTGCTAAGCAGCATTGTGTATAATATTTGGAACTGGCCTGGTGTAAAGTTTGAAGTTCTATTTATTAGTGTCACAAGTACATTAACACTACAATGAAGTTACTGTGAAAATACCCTATGCGCCACAATCTGGTGCCTGTTCAGGTACACTGAGGGAGAATTTAGCATGGCTAATACACCTAACCAGCATGTCTTTCAGACTGTGACTGTGAGCACCCAGAGGAAACCAAGGAGACACGGAGAGAACTTGTAAACTCCGCACAGAGAGTACTCCCAAGCTGGGAATCAAACCTGAGTCCCTAGCGCTGTAAGACACCAGTGCTAACCACTGTACCATCATGCTGCCTCATTGCAGTCTTGTTTGGAAAGCTGCACTGAGATAGTCCGGGGATTAAAAACTTGCTTCTGTCTTTGAACAAATGTTCCTCACAAGGTTTATGATTTATCCATCTACCTTATTGTTTTTTCTCTTATATTTATATGTTGGAATTCATCATTAGCTGGATTAGTCATATTAAATTGATCCTAATGTCGATGGAAGCAGCAGGGGTAAATAAGTGGAGTTACAGGGTGGGATTGTTGTCAGTGCAGACTCGAGATGGGCTGAATAGCAATATAAGGATTCTATGATTCTACTCTATGATTATTTAAATCTGGAGATTGATTACTCAGTTTATATTTTACCTTTTATGATCATTGGATCGATATGACTGTTGACATCATAATGTGGGGTAAAGTATATGATTGAGGATTATAATGAAAGGCAAGGCTTTTTGAAATTTACAAATTTTTGCTTACATCTCTAAAAATAGCAAAGGCAATAGGAAGCTATGAGAATTGCAATCTCTCACAGCACACTGCCAAAGAAAATAAAATATTTCTCTATTCATTTGGGAAAGGCTACCAACAATACATCGATGGAGGTTGGCAAGGATTATAGTTAGACAGAATGTTGCTCTGCTTATTATGATTTAAAACATTTATTTGTTATTAACATTCATGACAATTTAAATATGTAGCTATCTGTAATGTAATTTAGTGCAGTAATTTCTTAGCACCATTATGCACTAAAATGTGTCATAAAAAGAGCTTTTACTATCATTATGAACTTACTTGTGTTCTGTCCTCCAGCATTTTAAGTCAAGTCAGGATTGCGTGATGAAGCCCCATTCAGGCACTTGAGGTCCTATTATAAACTATTAGTTCAGTGCAGTGCTGAAGGAATGTTGCTGGCCAATCTGAGTGGTTGGCAGCTTTGTAGTCCCAGCTGCACCATAACTGGCCACTGCTGGAAGTATAAATGATCCAAAAGAAGAAGAGCTGTCTTCAGGACTTGAGATAAATCCAGGGATTTTGGGTGGGCCCAACTGGGAGAGCCCAGTAAGGGGTGGGAAAGTGGGGTGGTGGGTTGGGTTGGAGAGGCCCTGGGGAGGGGTGGAGGAGGTGTTTGTTCTTGGGAGGGTGCCCCTGATGGGTACAAAGTATCCCCACTTCTGCACCCCCAAACCTGAAGTAAGAAAGAAAGGTCTGTGACTAAATAAGGAAATCAAAGATAGTATTAAATTAGTGACAGACTTTAGGAACCAGCAAAAAAATCACTGAAAAGATAATAAAGAGGCAGAAAGCAGAATATGAGAGAAAACTAGTTTAGTAATGTAAAAACAGATATTAGAAGTTTCTACAAATATTGGGAGAAGAGAAGAGTAGCTAAGCTAGTGTTGGTCCTCTAGAGAACGAACCTGGGAGTTGATAATGGAAAACAAAAATAGATACTTTTTGTTTATTTTCATGGTACAAGATTTAGAACTCTTCCCAAAGATAATTGAAAATCAAGAAGTCATTGGAAGAGATGAATCAGAAACAATCACCATCAATATAGAGGGTGGCACAGTGGTTTGCACAACTGCCTCACAGCATCAGGAACCTGCCATTAATTCCAGCTTTGGGCGACTGTCTATGTGGAGTTTACACATTCTTCCTGTGTTTTGTATATTTCCTCTGGGTGCTTTGGTTTCTTCCAAAGAGTTAGGTGGATTGGCCATGCAAATTACCTCTTAGTGTCCCAAAATGTTAGGGGGATGAATGTGTAAGTACGTGGAATTACAGGGATAGGGTGTGGGGGTGTGCCTGGACAAGATGCTTTGTCAGAGAACTGGCCTCCTTTTGCAGTATAGGGATTCAGGGGCATGATGCAAGGAAAACTATTGGACCTAAAGGCTGACAAGTTCCAGGACTATATGGCCTGCACTGTAGGTCTTAAATGAGTTGGCAGGAAAGATAATAGATGGATTGGTTACAATTTTCCAAAATTCTTTAGTTTCTGGAAGGATTTCAACGGATTAGAAAATAGTTAATAGCTCCTTGACTAAAGAAAGGAAGGAGGCAGAAAGCAGGAAACTGTAGGCTAAGAATTTGCCTAACATCTGTCAGAAGGAAATTGCTGGAATCCATTATTTAGGAGGTTATAGCAGGATGCTTGGATAATCACAATGTGATCATTTAGAGCCAACATAGCTTTGTGAAAGGAGAATTGGTTTTACTTAGAATTTTTTAATGAAGTAACATTCAAGGTGTATAAAAGGGTGTACTTGGATTTCCAAAAGACATTTGATAAGGTGCCATATCAAAGGTTGCTACATAAGATAAGAGTACATATACATTAGCATGGAAAAAAGATTGGTTAGCTAATAGGGAGCAGAAAGTAGGGATAAATGAGGCTTTTTCAGATTAGCAAGCTGTAACTAGTGACTACCACAGGGATTGGTGCTGCGTCCTCAGTTATTTATAATCTAAATCAAGTGAGGGGACTGGATAAGATGGTTATCTGGAAGATGTTTCCTCTTGTGGGGAAACTGAAACTAAGGGGTTCATTTTAAGAAACCAGATCTCTCTTTTAATGCAGAGAAAAGGATTTTTTTTCCCTCAGTATTATTAGAGCATGGAATTCTCTTCCGCAGAAAATAGTAGAGGCTGGATCTTTAAATTTATTCAGGCTTAAGTTAGACAGATTTTTTTTAGACAAAGGAATCAAAGATTATTGGGGGCCTGCGGGAAAATGGAGCTGAGACCACAACCAGATTAGGCATGATTTTATTGAATGGAAGATCAGGCTCAAAGGGTTGAATGGCCTATTCCTGCTCCTAAGTCCTATGTTCTTCCCATGGACACCAAAATTTGTGGCAGAAGTGGATTGAGGCCCTTAAGTGGCAGTTAATTGGCCAATAGACCTAAGGTCTGACAGCTTACCCAACCTTACAATATGGGGGAACAGGCTAGGGATGGATGAAAGGGCAGATGGCAGGATATCTCATCCCCACTTCCCCACCAACTCACTTGATCTTGCAATGAGAATTCCAAGTTTTTGATCCAGTGACAATGAAGGAATGGTGATATAGTTCAAAGTCAGGATTGTGTGTGGCTTGGAGAGAACTTGCGACACTGAAATCAACAAGCATCCCCACATCTGACTTAATAATGGAGGAAAAATAATCTGAAGATAGTTGGACTCAGTGGAACTGCCCTGCGGAAGCCCTGCAGAGATGTCTTGGGGCTGAGATGATAGGTGTCTCCAATGTCATCCACAACATCAACCACATTACCTGCAACAATCTCCTTTGTTACTTCACTAAAGATGTAATAAGTGAGACAAATTACCTTTAACAGATTTGTGCAATCTGTCATTTATTAACCCATAATATTCTGTGACAAATTCGTCTCTGATTATTTTTGCACTGCTACGATTCATCTGACCAATATGTAATTACTATATTTATCTATTTCTAGAGCAGGGATGTAACATTTGCAGCGTTCCAGTTTTCAGGAGCTGCTGCATAGTTAAGGAAGACTGCCAAGCCAAGTTTTATGTTCATCAGTTATCTCGCATACATCCCATCCTGACCGGGTGACTTTACTGTTTGAGCATTCGTGCTACCTCTTTAATTTTGTCCTAACTGGTTCTTGCTCTGCCTCCTCTTTCAGTGTGACATCCATTGTACATCATGAAATGCTAGATACTAATATTATTTTGAATGATTAAATATGTGTTCAGAATCAACTGAAACATAAAATCAAATCTCTTTCTAATGTGTGAGTGTAGAAGCTGTATTTGTTTGTAGCTGTATAGTTGCATAACACAGTGACACAGTAGTTAGCGCTGCAGCCTCACAGCACCAGGAACCCAGGTTCGATTCTTGGCTTGCATCACTGTCTATGAAAAGTTTGCACGTTCTCCCTGCATCTGCGTGTGTTTCTTCTGGGTGCTCTGGTTTCCTCCCACAGTCCAAAGATGTGTAGTTTAGGCGGATTGGCTATGCTAATTTACCCCTTAGCGTCAGGCGGATGATCAGGGTAAATATATCAGGATAGGGTCTGGGTTGGATTGTGATCAGAGCACATTCAATGGTTAAATGGTCCACTTCTGCATTGTAGGATTCAATGATTTGTCAATTATCAAAGTAACATTAAGCACTGCAACTTGAACTTTCTAATCTATTTTCCAACAAGCAAAGGTAGAAAAGTAGAATTGAGAGATTGTCCATTATGTTTTGAAAGAAAAATGTTTATTTTATTCAAAGAATTTTAGTGCTGAGCTTAGGCAGTAAAACTGTTTGTATTTTAGTCATTCAATCACAAGAACTCTCTGTACGTGTACAGTTTTATGAGCAGCTTTACATTTACTCCAAACTTAGAAAGAGTGGAAATTACTATTATCAAATAAATGTCAAATGCATTGATATCAAATTCTGCTCTTCACTATTTCACTATAGGTGCAGTCCCATTTAAAACAAATGCCACTGTTAAAATAAGAGAGAGAAATTGTGATACATACACATTAAGGATTTCTTCTAGTTGTTCATAGTAATTTCCTGGATACTATATCTTAACTGGAACCTCAGAACAGCACCCTCTCCTGAGCTGCCTTGTTCCATTCCACATGCTTCTGAGTGAAATTGTTGATTAGTGGCAATTTTGTACTATGAATCCAAGCCCAATACAATAGAAACCAGGCTGAGACTGCCAAAACTCATTATACAATGGAGCCCTGCAACCAAGGAACAAAAGACTTTCATTTCTTCGGATAAACTGTATTCAAATACAAAAGTGAGGCTGAAAGGCAAGAGTGCAAAACCATGATAGTCTAATTCAATCCCACTCCCACCCTGCGTGCCCCTCCTGACTCCCCCTCACCCTCTCCCCATTTCTTATCATTTTAGGAGATTTTTCTCAGGCTGAATATGTTAAATACATTAGTATAAACATTTTCAACTTCTACTTGCATTTAATCACCAACAGTATTATTAAGTTCTGTGCAACCGTGAAGTGAGTTATTCTAAAGGTAACTGGAAAAGGAGTGCAATGATACTGAGGGGGCAAACTTCTCACTTCGCCACTGAGATTGCCCAACTCTTCACTTAGATCGCCCTAATCCCAGAAAATAGTGTGTGGGCCTAAAAATCAGTTCTGCACCCAGCACTAGATGGTTTGCAGTTGTCCCAGTTCCCTTCTACTGGCGCACACTGGATCACACCTAGAAAAGACCCAGAGCACGTTAGCGTGAGATGACTGGATTTCCACCTTATTAGCAAGTTCAGCATGCGATTGTCCTCCCTCCTGGAATGTTCCCACTAGCGCGATGGAGACTTTGAAGCCTTTGGGTGGTTGAGGGCATGGCCAGGTGATGCCCATTGGGCAGTCGCCACCTGGCTTACTGACAGTGCCTACTGGATGTCCTGGCAGTGCCCACCAGACACAGTGGCAATGGTTACCAGGCACCGGTCAGTGCTGGTTGCATGCTGCAAGTGTGCCAGGGCATTGCCAAGGAGGTGAGGACTGTGTGGAGGCCATGACAGGGGGTTGATCTCTTTCAATGATATAATCAAGTTTGCATTTAGCATTTAACTGTAATAATAAATTGTAGGTTATTTTCAGTCTTTGTGATAAACAAAGTCCCTGCCGTATGGCACTCACAGTGTAATCCATTAGGTAACTAGTTTAAACTGATTCCCTAGCCAGCAATGACTGACTCCTCTTTGTGGAAGCTAAACATGTATAAATATGCACAAAATAAGTTGCACAGAGTTGGCAGCTGGAGATTGAATGGTGAAAGACTTGAGGAATTTGTAAGTAAGAGAATTTTGTGCAGTGAGTGGCGCGGTGTTGTTTTAGCCTTTTACAAAAAAGAAATGGCCCAAGAGGGAACTGAGAGAACAAGACTTGAGAGCTGATGGGTGAAGGCATTATCTGGATTTGCAGTTTTATAATTGTTGAGTTTTAAGTGTTTTCCCACAATAAAGTAGTTAATCTGCTACTGGGGAAATACATGTATATTAAATTTAGAGGATAACTAGCTAATTCCTCAATTTCACTACAAATAATCATTGAGCAATAATCATAGAATCCCTATGCAGAAAGAGATCCATTGAACCTGCACCGATCACAATCCCTCACAGGCCCCTATCTAAACTTGAAAGTTAATTAATTAAGTACAAACAAAATCAAGATGGCAGGGTAGGTGATGTATTGCAGCAATACGTAGGAGCTGGCGGACTCCAGTGCGATCAATGACAGCCACATCTGCTGCAAGTGTTTGCAGTTCCAGGAACTTGGGCTCTGTATTGCTGAGCTGGAATCTAAGATTTGGACTTTGTGATTCTTCAGAGAGGGGGAAACTTACCTGTACACTTTATGCATGCAGACAGTCACATGCCTTAGCCTAAATAATTGGTTTGTGATCAGGAACAGAAGAATGTGATTGTAAGAGAGGCAGATATGAGGACCCAAAAGATAGCATTGGAGAGGTCTCAGCCTCAGTCTTCTGGAATTGTCCAACAAGTTTAAAGTTCTTGCAACTTGAATGGCGGTGAGCGGGAACAGCAGGGAGGATGAGCTAAACTGACTGGCATCATAGTGCAGGAGGTTATTCAAGTGGGAATAACAAAAAAAATGTAATTGTCAGAGGGAACAAGTTAGAGAGGATGGGCCCTGTTTTAAATTTTGATTCAAGTGCTAGGCAGACTTGAAACTGGGAGTGTTTCAGATCCAACTTTTAGATCCGTTCTGAGATGTCCCCGTACGCACTCTGCCTGATAAAATATCACCAATTCTGAATTGTGCCACACAAGCTAGTGGGTGGGATTTATCACGCCTAAAATCCTGCAGCTCTGATCAGCATCTCCAACTGCGCATGCGCAGAAACAAAATGATAAGAATGTGGCTCCCCACCACATCCCCCCAGACCGGATAATGCCTTCCTTGGCCCCATTGCCCCATCCCCACAACATTACTGACCTCTTTATTCCCCAGCCCATCCCATCACCCAGATCAATCGTGTATCCCTCCCCCTTCCCCCCCCACTGATCACAGGCAAGATGGAAATGGACCCTCTCTCCCCCCACCTTTTTCCCCTTCACTGATTCCCCTCCCTTCCCACTAATCTCAAGCAAAGAACTGTTGGATGCTTGGCACTTACCTCCTCATTAACTGGAGTGCCCGAATCGGACTTCTGTGAAGCATATCTATTTCATGCCGATTCTGGATGAATGAACACGGTGGTAAAGGGATAGTGCCGGTAAGGTTCGGTGTGCACACTATTATGTCAATTTAAATGCATGCAAATGGTGATTGCACTCATTTTGGGCGTGGTCCCGCTCACGGCCATTTTTGGGACTTGGTAAAGAGGGAACCAGCACATAGGCGGGCTCGGATCACACTATTCACCTCACACCCAGCTTTATCAAGTTTTTGTGCTTGCCAACAGGTGCAACTTGATGGTAAAATTGGGCCCGATAGATATTGTTCTTTGCAACTGACAACGACTCCTGAAGGATGTGGTACCAAGGTTAAGGACATTTCTGCAGTTTGGATGAGGATAAATAGCAAAAGAAGTCGCAGGTTCAAGTGGTTTATAAGCTCTCTGGTAGTCGTTCAGTGTAGGACAGAGAAAAAATCAAGATATAATAGGAGCTTGTGGGCATATTCTGCAATAATCTTCATATAGTTTGGATGGATCAAATTGACAGAGTTAGCTTGGAAAATAAGCTCTTAAAATGGATTCAGGACAATTTCTTAGAACAGTGCGGAGCGGGTGGGGGATTGATAGAGTTTGCTGCAGGCAACGATTTCTGTGATTTTTGTCACCACTCAACAATTTCTGGACGGGCACCTCATTTAAATTTATTTTAATCAATTTACATGCACTTAAAAGACTCCCCTATTCACATAAAGAACTACCCCCCAATGATGTAATGCCATGTTGGCGAGGTTTTAAAACAAGTTTTTAAAAATATTAAGCAGCTAAGGGGAACCTACTGGGGATACAAAATTAGGAATAGCCCCTGGGGAAAGAGAGATATGTCTGGACTGTGCCCTGGCAGTGCCACCTTGGGAACTCCATTGGTATGGGTTTCCCTTATGTGCAGGTGGGAGGGAGGGAGGGGGTTGCCCTGATGCTTGTGGGAAGGATTTCCCCTTATCTTTGGGAGGGGGCAGTATGTTGTCCCAATGTTCATGGAGGGGGGGGCTGCCTCAGTGGTTGTGGTGATTGCCCCTACTTGTGTGCAGGGGTTAGGCGGGGCAGGAGGTTGTTGCTTTTCCATGTTCGTGGGATGAGAGGGAACTATCATTTTAATGCAAGTTAAAGAGCACTCCAATCTCTGTGGAGCTGGCATTGCATGGAATGCCATAGAATCTGGAGAAAAATCTCAGCTCAGATGCTGCCTCAGCCAGCAACCAACATTTTGCATACAGTGCAAAATTCTGCCTATTAGGTTTCGGAACCAACCTATTTTAGACTTGATAATATATAATGCGATAGGATTAATAAATTACTTCATAGTAAAAGATCCACTAGATAAGTGTGATCAGATTATGATAAAATTTCACATTCAATTTGAGGATGAGAAACATTGATCTGAAACGTAAATAAAATAAGGGTATGAAGACAAGATTGGAAAACCACAAATGTAAATACCTTATTCAAGAGAGTTTGACAGAAAGTGGGAAACTAAAGAATCGACAAGTTCATCTAACATCTGCCTTTAGGAATGCACTAAAATCCTTTATCAAGGGAGTCATAGTAGGACATTTAGAAAATTATGATACATTTGGTCAAATTATCCTCAAAGTGTCATTGTTAATCCTACATAGAATCTGCAACAACCAATTACAGAAATATTATGGGGTGATTCTCCCCAAAAATTCTAAATGTCGAATTCATGTGAAAACTGGACGAAATCACGCTGTTTTTTTCAGTGGGAATTTAGAGAAGAATTTCCCACATTCTGTGCGTTGCTGAGTACACTAGCATAAATCCCATAAAAAATCAGGGGGCTGGACCTATTCCCACCTGGGATGCTGGCAGCATAGCGCTGAGAGGGCCACTGTGCTTCTGCTGGCCTGTCAGCACCAAGATCAGTGCACGCACAGTGGCCCCTGTCTGCCGGCCTCCCGACTGCAGGCCAGCTCGATCACTGGCCAGTCCTGTGCTCCTGCAAAGCAGGCCATGCAATCCTCCCCACAGCCTGATTGCTGATCCCCCAGACATGCCCCATCCAACTCCTCTTCACGCAACCACAATCTCCCACCTCCTTCCACCAATTCTTTCCCCCTCTACTGGCAGTCCGGCCCAGGGAGCAACCCCTCTTCTGCCTGACCCTAGGCCCTGATTGCCCCCTTCTTACTCCAGTGGTGTCAGGCCGCTAGCTCCTGAGTGGAAAACTATAGTAATCCCTGCTGGAGTGAAATACTCCTGTTGTGGGGGAGAAGCTAGCTGGCCCAGAGATTTCAGTCCCGGGCCTGTTAATGCCACTTAAATAATATTGAAATGAAAAGCTGTATATGTTATGCAGCTCCACGCCAGAAAATCAGCCCTTGGAGATGGTCTCGAGCCCAAACACCCAGCATGGATCACGCTAAACTGGCATCACTTAAATCTCCTAACCTACTGCACAAAAAAATTGATGCAGCAGGTTGGGAGAATTGCCTGCGTTGAGCAGGTTGTAGTTAATAAAGGAGAATAAAATAACATTATAGATTATAGATCCAACTACACAGTGGCCCATCATTTGTTGGAATGGTGTATCTCACAGCTGCTCTGTCTAATGGAATTGTTTGTGGATAGGAAACTTTTCAAAATGCTTGCTCACTAAGTTTTTTTTTCCAAAAATATACTTTATTCATAAAAAAATTTCAAATAAACCATTGCAAAACAACATGTCTTGAATTGCAAAAACAGTGCAGAATTCAAACTTTCATACAGTTCTACACAAAGTTCTAGAACTGTAGAACTAGAACTTCTAGTTCTAATCATTTCAAAAACTTACAAACTATATACATTCCCCAAAAACTGCCGTGTGTCGCCACTGCTCTGACCGGAGCACAGCAACCACCTTTTCCCAAAAAATATACTTTATTCATAAAAAACTCAAAATTAGATGTCTTTGTATTGCTAACAGTGCAGAACTAAAAAATCTTTTTAAATAATTCTACACAAATTACAGTTATAACATTTCAGAACTTACAAATGTACACATGCTTCAAAAGTTACTGTGTGCCATTGTTGCTCAGATTGGCACACAGTTACGCAGATCGAAGGTATTCTGCAGTTCCCGGGCCTTTGGTCTGCCTCCGTTAAAAGGCCTTATAGTGTGGCCTTTCCCCATTGTGCCTTTGTGGCGGCTACCCCAAGCTTCAGCGCATCCCTCAGCACATAGTCCTGGACCTTGGAATGTGCCTGTCTGCAACACTCGGTCGAGGACAGTTCTTTCAGCTGGAAGATCAGCAAGTTTCGGGCAGACCAAAGTGCATCCTTCACCAAATTGTTGACCTTCCAGCAGCAGTTGATATTCGTCTCGGTGTGCGTCCCCGGAAACAGTCCGTAGAGCACAGAGTCCTGCGTCACCGAGCTGCTCGAGACAAACCTCGACAAATACCACTGCATCTCACTCCAGACCTTCTTTGCAAAGGCACATTCCACAAGGAGGTGTGCGACCGTCTCATCAGCCCTGCAGCCACTTCGAGGGCAGTGTGCAGTGCTGTTGAGACCTCCAGCGTGCATAAAGGATCTGACGGGGAGTGTCCTTCTCACTACCAGCCAAGCCAGATCTTGGTGCTTGTTTGTAAGTTCTGGTGATGAGGTGTTCTGCCAGACAACACTGACATTCTGCTCAGGGAACCATCCAACAGGATCCACCATCTCCTTTTCTTTCAGGGCCGCAAGGACATTACGCGCTGCCACTGCTTAATTGCCATGTGGTCAAAGATGTGTTTGCTGAAAAATTTCTCCACGAAGGACAGGTGCTGCGGTACGGTCCAACTACTCGGAGCATTCAGCAGCACTGTGGCCAGACTCATCCTTCGCAACACCTGGACAGGTAGAACCTCAAAAAGTAGTGGCACTTGCTGTTAATGTACCGAGGATCTACGCACAGCTTTGATGCAGCCACACACGAAGGCGGCCATCAGGATGAGAGCAGCGTTGGGAACGTTTTTCCCTCTTTTCTCTGGAGATTTGTGCATTGCCTCCCTCTGGACACGATCCATTTTTGATCTCCAGATGAACTTAAAGATGGCCTGCTTCACTGCTGCAGCACAGGATCTGGGGATAGGCCACACCTACACCACGTACGTAGCTTGCTCACTAAGTTGCTGAAAGTGCAAGCTGATAACAGTGCAAGGAGTGTAACTGCATCTAGAACCTTGGTGAACTACAGATCAGACAAGCAATGTTAATGTCAAATTGGCTACAGGAAGATTAAAAGAAAATAAAGACTGGATTGAGAGAAAAAAGAGACAGAAAGGAAAAATAAGAAAAAAATTACGTTTAAAATTTGACATTTTTAATATTTCACATGGAATATATCTCCACACTTAGAATTGTTCATTTCTGGACAAGAAAGGTTGATTAGCAATCTTTAGCAATCATCACATCATTAAATGGATGCTTAACACTGTCAATTACTAGATTTATCTTCCTGTGGTGAGGTTAATGGACAATTCAAGTGAAAATGCATGAAAGCATGGGTTGGTTAAGGACAAGATGCTGTTTTCATAAAATAACAGAGGTGCAAATTGGCCAGCAACTTGTGGCAATTCACATTTCACAGGATATTGCTTTCCTGCCATAAATTGCTGGTTGGTTTGCTCATTAATAACAATGTATTTTGTTCTGGTGCTGTTATAGTTTGGGCTTTAGTGCTTTTGACATCAGGAATGTAAAATTAAAAGGGAATCATTTGCAAACTCCAAGTTGGAATGCTAGGTTCACAGTATTTTGCATTGAGAGGCCAGATATGTAAACCCCTTTGTCATAATGATTGCCTTCACTGGAATTTGAATCATCTGGGAAAGCATCCAATTAAAAACACATTCACTCCACTGACTCCAAATACTGTTTTATGTCCAACGACAGAATATTTGACTCCTTTCAATAGCCATGGTGATTCCTCATTTTACATGTCTCTACAAATAGAATGTATTTATCGTAAAAGGCATAGGACTTTTATAGTGGTGTGGACTTTGCTGGCAAGGTCAGCATTTATTATCCATCCCTAATTGCACTTGAGAAAGTAGTGAGTTATCTTCTTGAACCACTGCAATCCATGTGGGGGTGTATCATGGAATCCCTACAGTGTAGAAGGTAGTCAGTCATCCCATTGACAATCCTACTCCAGTCCTATCCCAGAGTGCTGTCAGGGAGTCCCAGAATTTTGATCAAGTGACAGTGAAGAAAGGGCAGTGTATTTCCAAACTTGGAGGGGAACTTCCAGGTGTTGGTGTTCCCATATATCTGCTGCCCTTTCCTTATGATAGTGGTCATGGGTTTGAAAGGTGCTGTTAAAGGAGCCTTAATGAGTTCCTGCAGTGCATCTTGCAGATAGTACACACTGCTACTACTGTGTGTGGGTGGTGGAAGGATTTAATATTTGTAGATGGGATGCAATCAAGTGGCTGCTTTGTCTGAATGGTGTCGAGCTTGAGTTGCGCTCATCTAGGCAAAGTGAGAGTATTCCATCACTTTCTTCACTTGTTTCTTGTAGATTGTGGACAAGCTTTGGGGAATCAAGAGATGAGTTATTTGCTGCAGTATTCCTAGCCTCTGATGTGCTTTTGCAGCTATGGCTAATCCAGTTCCGTTTTTGGTCAACGGGAAGCCCCCAGAATGTTGGAAGTGGGGGATTTAGTGATGGTAATGCTATTAAATGTCAAAGGATAATGATAGATTCTCTCTTGTTAGAGTTGGTCATTGCCTGGCACTTGTGTGGTGTGAATGTCACTTGCTATTGTCAGCCCAAGCCTGCATATTATCTGATGCTAATGGCCCACAGTACCCCATGGTTGTCCAGTTTTGAGTTATTGGATCTGTTTAGTACAGTGCTAGTTCTAGATAACATGATGGAAGAGGGTATTCTCACTATGAGGACAGAGCTTCGTCTCCACAAGGTCTGAGTAGTGGTTACTCCTACCATTGATACCATGAACAGATGCATCTATGGCAGGCAGGCAGATTAGTGGATGAGGTCAAGTATATTTTTCCCTCTTGTTGGTTCCCTCACTACCCGCCACAGAGCCAGTCTCGCAGCTGTGTCCTTCAGTACTTTACCAGCTCTGTCAGTCATGGTGCTACTGAGACGCTCTTGCTGATGAACATGGAAGTCTGCTACCCGGAATCCATTCTGCACCAATGCCACACTCAGTGCTTCTTCCAAGTGATGTGCAACATGGAACGATATAGATTTATCAGCGGAGGGAGGTGGTAGGTAGCAGCAGGTTTCTTGCCCATGTTTTACCTGATGCCATGAGATTTCATAGGATCATTCAGACTTCATTGATGTCCATTCAATATTGCGCAGATATAATTTGGAAACAACAGAAAACTTTGGCAAAATATAAGCATGATTATGGGTACTGAATATGATTTGATGAGTTTGAGGGTGCACCCCGTCAGAAGCCGTACTGATGTACAAAGGAAGCTGAACTTGTACCGGGAGAAATGATTAATTCTCAATGAATCAGGAAATAATGGCTTCAATAAGGTCCCTACACGTGGGGTTTCATAACATGTTCGCTTTGTTTCATTGCTGTAGGGCAGATGTATTGCGGTCATGTTTACAACATAATAATATAATTCACTGGATGAGGTCAAGTATATTTTTATGACACCTTTTTGCAGTTGGAGTCTTTGGAGGAATTACCTCCTTTTCGGGGATGTTTAGAGCCTGTTAGGAAAGACGGCGTTTAAGATTAGTGTGAGGAAAGCTGAAGTTTGTGCACAAAGCTGAATGGGAGCGGTTTGTCAGAATTGAACATGGAGAAAATAGCCCCAAACCCGCCAAGTTGCGATTAGTGAGAACCCCAGCTATCGGCGCCGCTTGTAGCTGCGCGGACTTTTCTCGGTATTGAGGGACGTGCAGAATTCATGCAGAGTTTCACTGAGATCGCCGCTTCTTTTTTAGTGCCATCTACAGGGTGACTCTGCTAAAGACTCACTCTGCAGAGTTGGGTCTCAGGATTCCTTCCAGCATTTTTGAAAGTCGTAAAATGCTATTTCGCTAACTGCAGCCATGTGGACTCCGATCCGTCACACATTTCATTTGCAGAAGCGACTGTGCCAGAACAATGTGTAACTGCTGTAGTAATGCGTGTAAAAAGTATTCTGGCAGGATATTTCACACATTCATTAACCCTTGTGGAAAGGTCGTTTGATGAGTATACTGAGCAGATATTGGATATTCACTGGTTAGTTGAATACCGTAGCCGGCGGAAATTAATCCAGCAATTCTTGACACCCCACATACACCAGTGACATTATTAATAAAGAGTCGAGTTAAAAGACTATCAATTAGTAAATTGAAATAAGTAGATTATGGAATTCCAAAGCAAAGGTATTACTATCTTGCAATCTTACAATTACCAATTGGCTTCCAGCCATATGGAAGGTGGAAGAGGCAGTGCCCAAATGTCTTATTAAAGACATATAAAAATTGAAAATCCTGGAACTATCCAGAAGGTTTGGCAGCACCTGTGGAAATAGGAAGAGTTGTTATTTCAGCTTGATGGCCTTTCACCAAAGCTGAGTATTCCAACATCCTAAGAAGTCTAACAACACTGGGTTTAAGTTCAACCGATTTATTTGATAGTAAACTCATAAACTTTCGAAGTTTCCCTCTTCGTCAAGTGAATGAAGAGTTCTGGTCTCAGACAGTGCATATAACAGCACAGACAGTTTATAAATTACTGGTTAGAATGTGAATCTTTACACCTAATCCGCTATTCAAGTCTTAAAGTGACTAACAATATGAATGGAAGGAGCACTAAGTACAGGTTAAAGAGATGTGTATTGTCTCCAGACAGTATAGTGAGGCTTTGCAAAACCAGGCAAGTCATGGGGGTTAGACCAGATTTTGGGTTCATGTCACGCTATCTGTAACCTGGAGGCATACTTATTGGTCACTCTTGTCTGTTCTGCCACCTGTGTGGAGATGCTGGCATTGAACTGAAGTAAACATTGTAAGAAGTCTCACTACACTAGGTTAAAGTCCAATGGTTTATTTGGTAACAAACACCACTAGCTTTTGGAGTGCTGGTCATTCATCAGGTGAGTGGGGAGCCAGGATAGCGCCAACTCCATATGGGACGTACCACAGCTGAGTACCAATTCCTTCTTGGGATCATAAAGTACGAATACATTTTGGATGGACTACACCCCAGCGTTATAAAACAAATAGCTGGGAAAATTGTGGAGGCATTGGTGGTGATCTTTCAGGAATCAGTGGAGTCAGGGAGGGTACCAGAGGACTGGAAAGTAGCTAATGTAACACTACTGCTTAAGAAGGGAAGGCAGCAGACACAAAATTGTAGGCCAGTTAGCTGACTTGGGTCATTGGCAAAATTTTAGAGCCATTGTTAAAGATGAGATCGCAGAGTACTTGGAAGCACATGATAAAGTAGGACTGAGTCAGCATGGCTTTGTCAAGGGGAGGTCATGTATGACAAATCTGTTAGAGTTCTTTAAAGAAGTAACAAGGAAGTTAAATAAAGGAAAACAAGTGGACATGATTTATTTAGATTTCCAGTAGGCCTTCGACAAGGTGCCATATAGGAGACTGTTAAATAAGTAAGCACGCATGATGTTAAGGGTAAGATCCTGGCATGGATGGAGGATTGACTGACTGGCAGAAGACAGAGAGTGGGGATAAGGGACTTTTTTCAGGATAAACACAGTAAGAAGTCTCACAACACCAGGTTAAAGTCCAACAGGTTTATTTGGTAGCAAACACCACTAGCTTTCAGAGCGCTGCTCCTTATCAGGTAAGTGGGAGTTCTGTTCACAAACAGGGCATATAAAGACACAACTCAATTTATAAAATAATAGTTTGAATGTAAGTTTTTGCAGGTAATCAAGTCTTTAAGGTACAAACAATGTGAGTAGAGAGAGGTTATAAGAGATGTGTATTGTTTCCAGACAGAACAGTTAGTGAGATTTTGCAAGCCCAGGAGAATCATTGAGGTTACAGATAGTGTGACATGAACCCAAGATCTCAGTTGAGGCCTTATTAGTGCGGAACTTGGAACTTTTTCAGGATGGCAGCTGGTCACTAGTGGTGTGCCTCAGGGGTCAGTGTTGGAACCATAACTTTTCACAATAGATATTAATGATTTGGAGGAAGGAATTGAAGGCATTGTTGCTAAGTTTGCAGATGAAACAGGTAGTATTGAGGAAGGAGGGGGCTACAGAGGGACTTGGACAGGTTAGGAGAGCGGGCAAACAAGTGGCAGATGGAATACAATATGGAAAAGTGTGAGATTATACACTTTGGAAGGAAGAATGGAGGCATAGACTATTTACTAAATGGGAAATGCTTAGGAAATCGGAAACACAAATGGACTTGAGAGTCATTGTTCAAGATTTTCTTAAGGTTAACATGCAGGTTCAGTCGACAGTTAGGAAGACAAATGCAGTGTTAGCATTCATGTTGAGAGGGCTAGAATACAAGAGCAAGGCTGTAATTCTGAGGCTGTATAAAGCTTTGGTCAGACCCCATTTAGAGTATTGTGAGCAGTTTTAGACCCCAAATCTAAGGAAGGATGTGCTGGCCTTGGAAAGGGTCCAGAGGAGGTTCACAAGAATGATGCCTGGAATGAAGAGTTTGTCGTATGGGAAACATTTGAGGACTCTGGGTCTGTACTCATTGGAATTTAGAAGGATAAGGGCTACAGGATACTGTGAGGCATGGATAGAGTGGACGTGAAGAGGATGTTTCCACTAGTAGGAAAAACTAGGACCAGAGGGCACAACCTCAGGCTAAAGGGACAATCTTTTAAAACAGAGATGAAGAGGAATTTCTTCAGCCAGAAAGTGGTGAACCTGTGCAACTCTTTGCCGCAGAAAGTTGTGGAGACCAGGTCTTTGAATTTCTTTAAGACAGAGATAGATAGAGTCTTTATTAATAAGGGAATCGGGGGTTATTGGGAAAAGACAGGAGAATGGGATAAGAAAGATATCAGTCAGGAATAAGATAGGTGAACTTGGATCGTGGATTGGTACTTGCGACTATGATGTTGAGGCTATTAAGGAGACATGGTTAGAACAGGGACAAGAATGGTTGTTGGCAGTTCCAGGATATAGATGTTTCAGTAAAAGTAGGGAAGGCGGTAAAAGAGATGGAGGAGTAGTATTATTAATCAAGGATAGTTTAATGACTGCTGAACAGCATTTCCAAGGCGATCTGTTTACTGAGATAATATGGACTGAAGTTAGGAATAGGAAAGAATTGGTCATTTTGTTAGGAGTTTTCTATAGGCCCCCATATAGTAATAGAGATGTGAAGGAGGAAATGGCAAAGCAGATTATGGATAGGTGCGGAGGTCACAGGGTAGTTATCATGGGCAATTTTAACTTTCCAAATATTGATTGGAACCTTTATAGGTCGAATAGTTCTGATGGGACACTTTTTGTACAGTGTGTGCAGGAGGTTTCCTGACACAATATCTGGATAAGCCAACAAGAGGTGGGGCCATATTGGACTTGGTACCGGGTAATGAACTGGGACAAGTATTAGATTTGTTTGTGGGAGAGCACTTTGGGAATAGTGGTCACAATTCGGTGTCCTTCATTATTGCAATAGAAAGGGATAGGGTCACATGGCAGGGCAAGGTTTATAATTGGGGCAGGGCTAAATATGATGTGATTAGGCAAGAATGAGGGAGCATAAGATGGAACAGAAACTGTCAGGTGTGGGCACAAACAAAAAGTGGAGCTTTTTCACAGAACAAATACTATGCGTCCTTGATAGGTATGTCCCTGGCAGGTCGGGAGGAAATGGCTGAGTGAGGGAACCATGGTTCACAAAGGAGGTTGAATGTCTTGTCAAGAGGGAAAAGGAAGTGTATGTAAGGATGGAAAACCAAGGTTCAGTTGGGTCGCTTGAATGTTAGGAATAAGTTAAAGAAAGGGCTTTGGAGAGCTGGGGGGGGGCATGAGGACTATTTAGCGGGTTGGATAAAAGAAAACTCCAAGGCTTTTTAATCTTATATGAGAAATAAAAGAATGACCAAGGTGAGGTTAGGGCCAGTCAAAGATAGTAGTGGGAACTTGTACATGGAGTCAGAAGAGATAAGGTGAGGCGTTAAATGAATACTTTTCTTCTGTGTTCACTAAGAAGAGGGGCCATGTTTTTGAGGAGGAGTGCATGATACAAGCTGATAGGCTGGAGGAGGTAGATAGAACATAAAACATAGAACACTACAGCACAAACAGGCCCTTCGGCCCACGAGTTGCGCCAATCACATCTATACCTACCAAGCCACAGACCTATCTATAACCCCCTGCCCCATTAATTCCCATATACTCATCCAGAAGTCTTTTGAAAGACCCCAGCGAGTTCACCTCTACCACCTCCGATGGCAGCCAATTCCATTCACTCACCACCCTCTGAGTAAAAAACTTATCCCTAACATCCTCTCTGTATTTGCTTCCCTGCGCCTTAAATCTGTGTCCTCTCGTACTGACCATTTCAGCTCGGGGAAATAGCCTCTGAGAATCCACCCTATCTATTCCTCTCAACATTTTATAAACCTCTATCAGGTCGCGTCTCAACCTACGTCTCTCCAGGGAGAAGAGTCCCAGCTCCCTCAACCTATCTTCATAAGGCATGCCTCCCAATCCAGGCAGCATCCTTGTAAATCTCCTCTGCACTCTTTCAATAGCTTCCACATCCTTCCTATAGTGAGGCGACCAGAACTGCGCACAGTACTTCAAGTGGGGTCTGACAAGATGTTCTGAGGGAAGATGTATTAGCAATTTTGAAAAACCTAAGGGTGGATAAGTCCCCTGGGCCAGATGGGATACATCCTAGGATACATTGGGAGGCAAGGGATGAGATTGCAGAGCCTTTAGCTTTGATCTTTGGGCCCTCACTGTCTATAGAGATAGTGCCAGAGGACTGGAGAGTGACAAATGTTGTTCCTCTTTTCAAAAAAGGAAATAGGAATGACCCTAGTAATTATAAGCCAGTTAGTATTACTTTGGTAGTCGGAAAGTAAATGGAAAGGGTCCTGAGAGATAGGATTTATGACCAATTGGAAAGATTCAGTTTAATCTGGGATAGTCAGCAAAGTTTCGTGAGGGATAAATCCTGCCTCACAAATTTGATTGAATTCTTTGAAGAGGTAACTAAGTGTGTGGATGAAGGTAGAGCAGTGGATGTTGTATACATGGATTTTAATAAGGTGTTTGATAAGGTTCCCCATGGTTGGCTCCTGAAGAAGATAAGGAGGTGTGGGATAGAGGGAAATTTGGCTAATTGGATTAGTAATTGGCTGTTTCATAGAAAACGGAGGGTGGTGGTAAAGGGAAAATTTTCAGACTGAAGGTCAGTTATCAGCAGTATACCAAGGGGTCAGTGCTGATTTCTCTGCTCTTTGTGGTTTTTATCAATGACTTGGAAGACGGGGCTGAAGGGTGGGTTAATAAATTTGCTGTTGATGCCAAGATTGGTGAAGTAGTGGATGAAGTGGAGAGCTTTTGCAGGCTGCAAAAAGACATTGATAGGATGCAGAGCTGGGCAGAAAAGTGGCAGATGGAATTTAACCCTGATAAATGTGAGGTCATTCATTTTGGTAGGACAAACTTTAATGCAGATTGCAGGGTTCTAAGGAATGTGGAGGAACAGAGAGATCTTGGGGTTGGTTCATATCCACAGACCTCTGAAGGTTACCACTCAAGTGGGTAGAGCTGTGAAGAAGGCTTATAGTGTGTTAGTATTTATTAACAAGAGGTTTGAGTTTAAGAGCCTTGGGTTATGCTGCAAATATACCAGACTTGGCAAGACTACATTGGGAATATTGTGTTCAGTTCTGGTCACCTCATTATAAGAAGGATGTGGAAGCCTTGGAAAAAGTGCAGATATACTAGGATGCTGCCTGGTTTGGAGGGTTGAGGGAGCTAGGGCTTTTGTCTTTGGAGTGGAGGACTATGAGAGGTAACTTAATAGAGACTTATAAGATGATGAGAGAGATAGATAGTCTCTGCATGTCCACGCTATTTCCTCGGGTGGATGTAACTGTTACTAGGGGGCATAACTATAAGGTTCATGGTGGGAGATACAGGAGGGATGTCTGAGGTAGATTCTTTACTCAGAGAGTGGTTGGGGTGTGGAATAGACTGCCTGCTGTGACCGTGGAGTCAGACACTTGAGGAACTTTCAAGCGGTTGTTGGATAGGCACGTGGAGCACTCCAGAGTTATAGACAGGGATTAGCTTGATCTTGGGATCAGCAGAACATTGAGGGCCGAAGGGCCTGTACTGTGCTGTAATGTTCTATGTTTCTATGATTGAATGGTACAGCAGACTTAATGGGCTGAGTGGCCTAATTCTACTCCTATGTCTTACGGCTTATGGATGAGAATTGCTGTTTAATTTTTGTCACTTGAGGGGAAGAAATTTGTCATTTTGTAATAACTCCACAAAGGTGAAAGTCCCATCACCAAGTTATTGTATTTACACGGTACATCTGTACACAGGCAATTTTCCAGCAGTTCCCTGCAGAATGCAACTGGGAGACAGACACACCTGCTTTAAATAGAGAGCTCGAGTCTCCCTGATTTAACCATTAATTAGGGCTCATCAGGTAGTTCTTTTCATGTACCTAACAAGTAAAACGAACTCAAATTAATTTAGGGACAAATTAGAAGACACAGCCCCCCAGAAAGTAAAGGGGGACGGCCCAAACAAAAGCCAAAATCAAAAGGAAACTTAAAACATGAAATCAGGAGGTGATTATCAGAGTTGATAATGCACCCCAGCCCCTGTGTGTCAGCTGCGCCTGTGGACACCCCATGCTCCCTTTTCAGGGACACCAGGCCGCAAATGTAGCCATGGTAGAGGGATAGACAGGATGGACAACCCCGTCGATTATCCTCTGACTGAACTTGTTGATGGCTAGGACTCATCAGGTATAGAAGAGACATGTAAGATAATGAAGGGGCTAGATAGGTGGAGGTAGAGAGATTCTTCCCGCTTAAAAATGAAAACAGAACTAGAGAGCACAGTCCCAAAATAAGGAGGGGGCACTTTGGAACGGAGTTGAGGAGGAACTTCTTCACTCAAAGGGTGGTGAATGCCTGGAATTCTCTACCCATTGAAGGGGTGGAGGCTACCTCGTTGAATATATTTAAGTCACAGGTGGATAGATTTCTGATAGACAAGGGAATTAAGGGTTATGGGGAGAAAGCGGGAAAGTGGAACTGATTCACTTCAGATCAGCCATGATTTTATTGAATGGCGGGACAGGCTCGAAGGGCTAGATGGCCTACTCCTGCTCCTATTATGTTCTTATGTTCTGAGGTAGTTTATACTCTAGCAAGCCAACCTCATTACCCTCGCTGAAGTCATCACGGTTCTTAACTGGTCTGGCCTACATGTAGCTCTAGATCCACAGCAATGTGGTTGACTCATAAGTGTCCCTAGGGATGAACAGTTAAAGCAGGCCTAGTGATAGCCACATCCCATGAATAAAAAAAAGGCTGTTCTAGAGGAAATTCCATGAGATTCATTCAGCATAGTCATTGGCAGTGTCTCGTTTTACCAAATTTAAAAGCTTGTCAAAATGTAGCATGAAGGATATCTTGCATCAAGAAAAAGTCACTCATTCTACATCTTGTTAGCTAACAAGATTGAAGAGGAGCGAAAAAAGGTGATATTACTAAGTACGTATGAGGCGCAGACCTATAATTTGATTTGCAGTATTGTGTCCCCAAACAAGCTCAATTCAAGCTCCTTCACAGAAATTGTACAATTGGTAAAACTAACACTAAGCCCTCCATGATTTTACAATTTAAATTTAATTCAATGGGAAGAGCCATTTTCCAGGGCAGCGAAGTAGCTTTGGCCACTATGTCAATGCCCAGGGATTGCATTTTACAGAGAAGAAAGTAAGGGCAATAAAGGAGGCACTAGTCCCTAGAAACACATTTTGTAGATGCCGGCGTTGGACTGGGATAAACACAGTAAGAAATCTCATTAAACTAAATTAAAGTCCAACAGTTTATTTTAAAGCACAAGCCACAAGCTTTTGGAGCACTACCCTTTCATCAGGTGAGTGGGAGTTGTGTTCACAAACAGAGTATATAAATACACAAACTCAATTTAAAAGTTCATGGTTGGAATGCGAGTCTTTACAGACAATCAAGTGTTAAAGGTATAGCCAATGTGAGTGGAGAGAGGGTTAAGCACAGATTAAAGAGATATGTATTGTCTCCAGCCTGGACAGTTAGTGAGATTTTGCAAGCCCAGGCAAGTCATGGCGGTTACAGATAGTGTGACATTGACCCAAGATCTCAGTTGTGGCTGTCCTCGTGTGTGCGGAACTTAGCTATCAGCTTCTGCTCAGCAATTCTGCATTGTCATGTGTTGTGAAAGCCACCTTGGAGAATGCTTATAAAAAGATCAGAGGCTTAAAAGCTGTGATTGCTGAAGCATTCGTCAACAGAAAAAGATAGTGGCATGCATTCTACAAACGCTAGGTTTCAAAATGTCATATTTTCCAATGGGATAAAGCATATCAGAACTGCACTGTATCATCCCTCTTCAAATGAACTGGCTGAGCAGATAGTCCAGACATCCAAGGTTAGTTTGAAGAAACAACCTCTTTGGAAACTAAAATTGCTGGATTTCTCTTAGCATACAGGTGTATCTCGCATTAAACCACAGGTATATCTCCAGCAGAACTGTTGATGGGGCAAAGCCTGACAACCAGGCTATTTATCCTCAACATTTATCCTAAAAAAAACTAATAAATTTATTAGACATGTTTCCCTTTTTATAAAACCATATTGACTTTGGCTGTTCAGATTATGATTTTCTGAATGCATTGTTCAGCCTTCCTTAAAAATAGATTCCAGCACTTTTCAGATGACCAATGTCAGGCAGACTGACCTGTGATCACCAGTTTTCTAGTCCCTCTTTTCATGAAATGTATAAAATGCTAAGAGTTTCAATAGAGTGGGTAGGAAAGCCCTGATCTCTTTTGGTGCAGGGTCCTGAATCATGTGGCATAGATTGAGGATAAGAGATAAGCAGTTTGGAGGGGGTTTAAGGGGAAATCTTTTCACCCAGAGTATGATGAAGATCTGGAACTGATTGCCTGAGTGGGTGATAGAGACAGAAACCCTGACAACATTTAAAAAGTACCTTGGTAAGAACTCAAAGTGCTGTAATCTTACAAGGCTGTAGACCATGAACTGAAAACTGGTATCAAGCTGGTTGGCTACTTGTCAGCCAGTGCAGATATGATGGGCTGAGTGGTCTTTTATGCTGTAAGTTTTTATGTTTCTATTCTATAACATTGAATGAGGAAGTGGCAGAGGCATAATACAAATACTTCACATCCAGAAGCACAAAAATACTCTGGAAATAATAGGTAGCCAAGCAAGAATAGGGAACTCAAGTCAGTAAAAGCAAAAAAATAGTATTGGAGAAATTAATCAGCCTATGTGATGACAAATCTCCTGGCCCGACAACCCACATCCTAGAATCCTACAGTGCAGAAGGAGGCATTCAGCCCGTAGAGTCTGCACTGACCGGAATCCCATCCAGGACCTAGCTCCATAATCCCATGCATTTAACCCTAGCTAGTTACCCCTGACTAGGGGGCAATTTAGCATGGCTAGTCCACCTAACCCGCCCATCTTTGAGCTGTGGGAGGAAACTGGAGCAACTGGAGAAAACCCATGCAGATACAAGGCGAATGTGCAAACTCCAAACAGATAGTGATCCAACCCAGGAATTGAACCCAAGTCCCTGCTGTTGTGAGGCAGCAGTTGTAGGGGTAGTGGATGCATTGTTTGATATTCTGGAATTTCTCAGATTGCAGAACAGTTCCCAGGAATGTTAAAGTAGCACTCATAACTCTGGCTATTTAGGAGATGAGGAAGTAAAAAGTGGAGAACTATTGGTTTTTTTAACTGAAGATCAATAATAATGAAATTGCTAGAATCTATTGTTTGAGTGTGTTAGCAATTACCACACTTAGCAATAATAATATAATTAAGCAGTGTCAAGAAGAATATATGAAAGGAAAATTGTGCTTGATGAATCTGTTGTTTTTTAACTATGTAATCAGTAAGATGAATAAAGGGGACACAGTGAATGTGGTATATTTGGATTTATAAAAACATTCAATAAGATATCGCATAAGATTTAATTACACAAAATTAGGACTCAATGAATTGAGAGTAATATATTCACATGGATTGAGCATTGGTTAATGGACAGAAAGTACATGGGAATAAATTTTCTGGTTGGGGAGATGGGTACTGCAAGGATTGTATTTTGGGCTCCAACACTTTCCAGTCTAGATTAATGACTCAGAAGAGGGGACTAAGTATTACTTATCTGAGTTACTTATGATATAAAATTAGGTGAGAAAGCAAGTGATGAGGAGGATACCAAGAGACTGCAGAGGAAATACACAGGTTAGGTGAGTTGACAAGAACATGACAGGTAGAATAAAATATGGCAAAGTATCAATTTATCCAGTTTGGTAGGAAAAATTAAAAAGCAGATTTTTTTTTTCGCAGCATGAGCTTGGGAAATATTTGCATTCAGAGGACCTAGGTATTCTTACTCAGGAAACACAGAAAGGTAGCGTTTAGGTACAGAAAGGAATTCGGAAGGTAAATACAATGTTAGCTTTTGATACAATGAGATCAGAATAGAGTAAAAAAGTCTTTTTACAATTATACAGGGCCAAGGCAAGGCCACAACTGGAGAATTGTGCACTTTTGGTTTCCTTTTCTAAGGAAGAACAAGTGTCAAATGGCACACTTCACCTTATTTATGTTCTGATGTGCTGCACCCTGTCCAGAGTCAGTATATCCTTCCTGATGTGCGGTGCTCAAAACTGAGCAGATGCAGACTGAAGGAGGATCTGTATAAACAACACATATCTTCTTCCTTTTTTGCATTTCAGCCCCCCCACAGGTAAAGATCAACATTCCACTAGTTTTTTGATCGCTTTCTGTACCAGTCTACTGTCTTCTGATGATTTATGTTCTTGGACTTTCAAATCACCACTTTTCTGCAGTGTCACTTTTCTAAGTGTCTCACTTAGGAAATGTTCCAATACATCTGTCAAGCAGCATCAGCCAATCAAAATAGCGCACTGAATGAGTATCTTTTGAGACTATCGGGTTTGATGTGATGTTTGAAGGTTTGGGTATTTTATCTATTGTTGCCATCTGCATTTCACTAATTCAAAAGAGAGCGAGCTGGGAGATAGAGTAAGCTTGGATGAGAAGAAATACACCAGGAGAAGGAGGTTCTGAGTGGGCTTGGAGATCTGGAGTGTGTCTGTTTCAATGTGAGGAGCGTAACGGGAAAAACGATGAACCTAGGGCCTTAATGCTTGCGAGGAACTTGGATGTGGTTGCGGTGACGGAGATGTGATTAAAGGAAGGGAAGCAGTGGCAACTGAACATTCCTGGGTATAAGTGTTTCAGGCGTGACAGTGGAGGTCCAGAAGAGGTGGAGGAGTGGCGTTGTTAGTTAAGGAGAGCATCACAGCAGTGCAGAGGGAGGACAATACAGAGGAGTTAGGAGCGGAGTCGCTGTGGGTGGAGTTGAGGAATAGAAAGGGGGCAATTACTATGCTAGGGGTGTATTATATGCCACCCAACAGCCTGCGAGTAGTTGAAGAAGGCATATGTAATGACATTTTGAATAGGTGCAGAAAGAACAGAGTCGTTATAGTGGGAGATTTTAATCTCCCTAGGGTGGATTGGAAAGTACCTACAGCTGGGGGTTTGGACGGGCAGGAATTTGTAAAATGTGTACTGGAACGATCGTTGGAGCAGTATGTGGCTAGCCCGACTAGAGAAGGGGCTATATTGGATTTAGTTCTGAGTAATGAGCCAGGGGAGGTGGTTGATGTTGTAGTAGGGGAACATGTGGCTAACAGTGACCACCATTCTGTCTAGTTTAGGATACAGATGGAAAAGGATGCTTGTTGCCCTAGAGGCAGGGTGCTGAATTGGGGGAAGGCTAACTACGGTCGGATTAGGCAGGAACTTATGGAAACTGATTGGGAACAGTTGTTCGAGGGTAAGTCCACACTAGGTATGTGGGACTCTTTCAAGCGAATACTGAAAATGTTGCAAGATAAATATGTGCTGGCCATGAGGAAAGATGGGAAAGGTAGGATTAGAGAGCCGTGGATTACTAGGGATATTGAGGACTTTGGTTAGGAAGAAAAGAGAAGCGTATGATAGGTCAAAGCAGCTGGGAATGGAGACAGCGTTGGAGGAATATAGAGAGAGTAGGAGGGAGCTCAAACAGGGAGTTACAAGGGCAAAAAGGGGGCATGAAATGATTTTGGCGGATAGGATTAAGGAAAATCCAAAGGCCTTTTACTCCTATGTTAGGAATAAAAGGGTGGTTAGAGGAAAAATCGGACCTCTTAGGGACAGAAGAGGGGAACTTAGGGACAGAAGAGAAGAGCCCGAGGGAATGGCGGAGATCCTGAATGAATACTTTGCGTCGGTATTCACAAAGGAGAGGGGCTTGTTGACAGTTCCTGTCTCTGAGGGAGCTGTGGACCAGTTGAGGGAAATATCCATACCAAGGGAGGAAGTGTTAGAGCTTCTAGGTAGCAGTAAAACTGATAAATCTCTGGGGTCTGATGACATTTATCCCAGGCTGCTTAGGGAGGTGCGAGGTGAAATTGCTGGGCCTCTGACACAAATCTTTGTCTCTTCCTTGGACACAGGTAGGTCCGAGAGGACTGGAGAATAGCTAATGTTGTACCGTTGTTTAAAAAGGGTAGTAGGGATAACCCTGGGAATTATAGGCCGGTGAGTTTGACGTCAGTGATAGGGAAGCTTTTGGAGGGGATTCTTAGAGATAGGATGTATAGGCACTTAGAGCGTTGCGATCTGATTAGGGATACGCAGCATGGATTTGTTAAGCGGAGGTCGTGCCTTACAAATCTGGTAGAATTTTTTGAAGAGGTGATGAAAACAGTGGATGAAGGGAGAGTCGTTGATGTCGTCTATATGGATTTTAGTAAGGCATTTGACAAAGTCCCTCATGGGAGGTTAGTTGAGAAGGTCAAGGCTAATGGGATACAAGGACAGGTAGCTAGATGGATAAGTAACTGGCTTGGTAATAGGAGACAGAGAGTAATAGTGAAAGGGTGTTTCTCTAGCTGGAGGTCGGTCACTAGTGGTGTGCCGCAGGGCTCGGTACTGGGACCTCTTCTATTTGTAATATATATAAATGACTTGGAAGAGGGAGTAAGTGGAGTGATCAGCAAGTTTGCAGATGATACAAAGATGGCTGGACTTGCGGATAGTGAGGAGCACTGTCAGGCAATATAGCAGGACATAGATAGGCTGGTAGCTTGGGCAGACAGATGGCAGATGAATTTAATCCCGATAAATGTGAGGTTATGCATTTTGGGAGACAGAATGTAGGGGGGAGGTATATGATAAAGGGTAGACCTGTTAAGAGTATAGAAACGCAGAGGGACCTGGAGGTGCAGGTGAACAAGTCTCTGAAGGTGGCAGAGCAAGTGGAGAAGGTTGTGAAGAAAGCATGTTAGCCTTTATAGGAAGGGGTATAGAGTATAAGAGCTGGCCTTTAATATTGCAGTTGTATAAAACGTTGGTTAGACCTCATTTGGAATACTGCGTCCAGTTCTGGTTGTCTTACTACCGGAAGGACATGGAGATTCTGGAGAGAGTGCAGAGGAGGTTTACCAGGATGCTGCCTGGTATGGAAGGTCTAAGTTACGAGGAGAGGTTAGGCAAATTGGGACTGTTTTTCTTAGAAAGACGTAGACTTGGAGGAGATCTAATAGAGGTGTACAAGATTATGAGGGGTATAGATAGAGTAAACAGGTTAAGTTTTTTCCTAGGATGGACTCGAATAGCACGAGGGGTCACAGGCTTAGG
Organism: Sphyrna mokarran; assembly: GCA_024679065.1. Taxonomy (NCBI): domain Eukaryota; kingdom Metazoa; phylum Chordata; class Chondrichthyes; order Carcharhiniformes; family Carcharhinidae; genus Sphyrna; species Sphyrna mokarran. The sequence continues at coordinate 127,966,711 of JAGIQG010000001.1, read as the reverse complement.
GTGAGGGGGGTAAGGTATAATTTGGATGCTAGAGGGAGTTTTTTCACACAGAGGGTGGTAGGGGTATGGAATGCGCTGCCAAGTAAAGTGGTGGAGGCAGGTACTCTGGAGTTATTTAAGAAATACTTAGATGGGCACATGAATAGAATGGGAATGGAGGGGTATAGAAAACTGAATTAAAATAGGGATCATGAGCCTTGGGAGTTCCTGGGAAGTGTGTAAATAGATGATGATATTGATGTACTTGTTTTTATCCTACAGTGCTTTGGTCCACCTTGTTGTCTAACGAGGGGCATACACGCGACGGGTCGTGAGAGGACTGCTCTTGGATTTTTTTTTCGAGAGTATCCTGGTGCTTCACGTTGTTAGTGTACGCTTGACCTGGACCATTTGATGGGCAACACGACAGCTCAGTGACTTTTGCTGTGTTGTGCAGATACATGGATTTGGGCCTGTGTCTGTGGGAGTTTGCGCATTCTCCCCGTTCTTGCGTGGGTTTTCTCCGGGTGCTCCGGTTTCCTCTCACATCCCAAAGATGTGCTCTTAGGCTAATTGGCAAAACATTTTCTCCCTAAATTGTTTCAGATTTGTTTTTTAATCCATAGATCTATAAACATGGACAGGGATCGTGGGTAGAGGTGGGAACATTGGGCTGGCGGCACGGGCTCGTTGGGCCGAAGGGCCTGTTTCCCGTGCTGTTTTGTTCTTTGTTCTTTGTTTTGTTCCTTGTTCATTCATAAAAATAATTTGGGGGATAACTCCTTGTCTGTAAATTGAGTTCATAAATCGTAACATGTACACATGGGACATATTTATGGTATTTCCATTTCCTGAACTATTTCCAGATATTTTCTCAACTCATTTCGAAATGTTTAATATGGCAGAGCTTTCAGTTTTAGACCAGATTTTATTGAAAAATCACTAAACGCGTCCTTCTCCTGTTTGTTGTCTAAAACATTCCAGTCTTCATCAATGCCACTGCATATTAATTTTGGTCCTGGGGAGTTAATCCAAGGACCTCTCCAGAGATTGGTGCTCTTTTCAGCCAAGATGTCTGGAGGTTACTCCAAACCCAATTTCTGCTGCATTTTTAGAAATGAACTGGCTGCAGTGAGGAGAGATCAAGTTGCAACCCAACTGAGATACACGCACCTCTACAGTGCCACTTACGCGTTAACAGGTCAGCACCAAGCCATTGCATTCCAATCCCAGTGAAGATCATAATATAGACAACTCCTACATATGCCAATCCAGCATTGCTTTCTACATCCTTGTCCCTTCACGGACACTACAGCAAGTCTTTTGTTTATAGTGGGAATATACTGGTACCAGAATATGCTGATACTTTGTTTGGAGTTGGCTGGCATACTGTTACTCTGTTTGCATATTAATTAATATTATCACTTGTTTAAAATGAGAGTGGTGGTGCTGTCATTTATAAACAAATCCAACCAGAAGAACAGGGCTCCTGGAGACTGCGAAATCACTCTGCTGCTTGGAGAAACATGTGAGAGACATGAACTCTGGAGTCCGTACTTCAAATTTAGTGCTTGCGTGATATAGATATGTCATCGAACAGTCAGCAATTAGCGTAGCATTGGTGAGAGAATAGATATGATTAATGTTTTAGGTCACGGACCCTGCCTTTCTTTCCACAATTGCTGCCTGAACTGTTTTATGTCAAATATCCAGTTTCTGCAGTATTTTGCTTCTCTCTGTCCACAATATCAGAGTTCGCTATGATTTGCTTGTGATGTGTGTTGGTCAATTAAAGGCAATGGAATACACATGTATTTCTTCCAAGGCATCTGCTAATAGTCTTTCTTTTAAAATACCACTTTATAAACATCAACTTTACATGGTATATTTAGTGTTTGCATGACATAGTGTGCCAATGTCAAACTGCATCAGACTGTGTATGGGTGGGTTAAAATGTTCACCTTCTCAGCTCACTGTAGCAGTAAGAGGTCATTATTCCAGAGTCATGTAGGGCTCTTCGGCCATACCTGGCCATGTTTAATATGGAGATGACATTAAGGTGCAAACCATCATTTCATGAGACAGAGGATGCGAAAGGGAAACTGGATGTACTCACTAACTTATCAACTAGGCTAGAATGATGTTTGATGAGCACCTCAGCCAGCAAATCACCAGGCAGAAAAATCTAAGGATGTGTCAAAGGTCAAGCTTTTGGCTTCTCGCTAGGTTAGGAAATTTGAGGTTTCAGGAAAACTAGTGGTCAGAAAAGAAATATCTTGTTATTGGGTTAGTAAAGTTTGTTTTGTCGTGGTTTATGTTATCCGATAGATTTTAAAAGCAATATACTCTGTTTATCCACGAGTTATTTGTAAAATGAATCCATATGTTGATTTGTAATTGATCACAGCTCATTAAAGTGTTCATCCATCCACTGTCCTGAAAAAAAAAATGCACATGGAATTGAGATTATATTTTCCAGTTAACTTTTACAAAGATAAATATGTGGTCATGCACTTTAGTAGGAGCAATATAAACATTGCCTAGACTTTAGAAAAGAAAAAAGGCTGAAAAAGAGCTAAGGGATCTTGGGATGTAAATTAAATTATTAAATGCAGCATCACAAATCAGCAAGGCAATTAAAATTGCAGTGGCAATGTAGTTGTGCTTTATTTCTAAGGATGTACAATTCAGAAGTATGCAAGTTATATTAAGTTGAATAGAACCCTGCTCAGACTGCAGTTGGAACACCGCACATATTTCTGGACCCCATACCATTAAAAAAGGACAGAGATGCACAAGGGAAAATATGAAAATGATTTACAAGAATGGCAACAAAACTAAAAATTAAAGCCATCAGAAAAGATTGGAAAAGTTGGCTTTTTTTCTTTGAAGACTAGAAGATTTAGGGATGATAGAGGTCAGGGTACATATGGAGAGAATGTAGGAGAATCCAAAAACTGGTGCCATAAAAACAAGATAATTGCTAATAAACACTACAGAGAAACAGGCAGGAATTCAGTGGGAAAAATATGAGACATGTTGTCACAGGATTTTGGTGAGGCAAATATTTTTAAAAGCAAGATATTTGAGTGAGGAAGAAAAGAAATTTATATTGATGGCTGACATGAGGCTTTGATTTGATTTGATTTATTATTGTCACATGTATTAGTATATAGTGGAAAGTATTATTTCTTACACCTTATACAGACAAAGCGTGCCATACCTAAGGAAGGAAAGAAGGGTGCAGAAGATAATGTTACAGTCATAGTTGCAGTGTAGAGAAAGATCAACTTAATACAAAGTAGGTCAATTCAGAAGTCTGATGGCAATAGGGAAGAAGCTGTTCTTGAGTCGATTGGTATGTGACCTTAGACTTTTGTATCTTTTTCCTGATGGAAGAAGGTGGAAGAGAGTATGTCCACAGTAAGTGACATGCTTGATTATATTGACAGTCTTTCTGAGATAGCAGGAAGTGTAGACAGGGTCATTGGATGGGAGGCTAGTTTGCATAATGGACTGAGCTTCTTTCATGACTCTATGTAGCTCCTTGCAGTCTTGGACCGAACAAAGCCATGCTAAGTTGCGATACAGCTAGAAAGAATGCTTTCTATGGTGCATCTATAAAAGTTGTTGAGAGTCATAGCAGACATACCAAATTTCCTTAGTCTTCTGAGAAAGTAGAGACATTGGTGAACTTTCTTAACAATAGTGTCAACATGGAGGGACCAGGACAGGTTGTTGGTGATCTGGACACCTAGAAACTTATAGCCCTTGACCATTTCCACCTCATGCCCGTTGATATAGAGGGGAGCTTGTCCTCCACTACTTTTCCTGAAGTTGACTATCTTCTTTTCTGACATTGAGGAGGTGATTATTCTCATAGCACCACTTCACCAGATTCTCTGTCTTTTTCCTGTAATCCATCCCATCGTTGTTGAGATTCAACTCAGCACATTGGTGTCATCAGCAAATTTGAAAAGGCTGATCAAATGGGAGGAGATTTGTTAAGTTTAAGTACTAGATCAGATTAATTTGGCTATAAGGCTTGTTTCTTCAGTTTGTCCTTAATAAGAACATAGAAACATGAGTGAACCATTCAGCCCAATAGGCCTGTTTCCCCATTCAATTAGGTCATCACTTATCTATATCAATTCCATCTATCCACGACATTGTGGACAGCATGGTGGCACAGTGATTAGCACTGCTGCTGCACAGAGCCAGGTACCCAGATTTGATTCGCGACTTGGATCACTGTCTATGCAGAGCCTGCATCTTCTCTCCATGGGTTTCCTCTGGGTGCTGTAGTTTCCTCCCACAATTTGAAAGACATGCTGGTTAGGTGCATTGGCCATGCTAAATTCTCCCTCAGTGTATCCGAATAGGCACCGAAATGTGGAACTTGGCGATTTTCACAATAACTTCATTGCATTATTAATGTAAGCCTACTTTTGACAAATTTAAATAAACTTAATAGATGAATTTAACCTATTAATTACATGAAGTTAAAGAAACAATGGCAGTGAGTAATAAAATTGAATAAGGGTCAGAAAGCAGAGGTTCTTTTTTAAATTAGAAACAAATCAACAGTGCTGTTCTCTGGATATTAGGATGACTACTCTTTTTGGTATATATATTTGGATTTGGGTTTCCAGAGTATAATTTCAAAGTTTTCAGAAGGTACAAAATTCAAAAATATAATAAATAAGAAAGGGGAAAGTAACAGACTTCAGGAAGACAGAGAATTAGTGGGGAAGAGCATAACTATTTATGTTTAGTTAGCAAGATGTTTAGCATCTTGCTTCCCTTGGAGTCTCTTGATCATCTGACCCTGATGCCATGCTTACATCATCATTAACATCACCATTAACCCTTTATTCCACACTTTATACAGGAGGTTTTCCAGAATGGTGCTATTTTCTAGAAAGACACAAGAACTTGAAGTAGTTTGGCTTAAAGCAGAGAAATTTTGTAGTGGGTCTAAAATTATGAAGATGTTTACATGAAGCAAATAATGAGAAATGGTTTTCAGTGGCAGATGGGACTGCGATTTGAAGACAAAAATTTAAGATCGATAAAGGTGCCAGAGGAGTTATGAAGATTTTATTCCTAGCCCTCTGTAGTGATTTGCAATGTACTGATTGAGAGTTTGGCAAATACAGATGAAATGGAAACATTTGAATGGGAATTGAATAAATAATTGAAGGAAAAATATTGTCCGAGGGAAACAGTATACGAATGGGGTCAATTGGCTCACTCACTCTACTGGCATGAAGGGCTGAATGGCCTCTATCAGACAATGATTGTGAATTTTTCTGGTCAAAACAATTGACTCCATCATCAGCTAGTTAAAATTCCTCAGCAGATTGCATTAGTTATTATACAGACTGCAATACTTCCAACATAAAGTTCACGTCTTCGTCATAAGGCTTACATTAACACTGCAAAATTCCCCTAGTCACCACACTACAATGCCTGTTCGGATCAATGCATCTAACCAGCATGTCTTTCAAACTGTGGGAGGAAACCAGAATACCTAGAAGAAACCCACGGAGACAAGGGGAGAACATGTAAACTCCACACAGACAGTGACCCAAGCCTGGAATCAAACTCAGGTCTCTGGCACTGTGAGGCAGCAGTGCTAACCACTGTGCCTTCCTCGTTTTAGCTAGCGTGCTTCTATATTGGAAAATATATTAGGAATGGGTCAGTCATAAGTAACGATGATTTCTTATAGTAACGGATTATTTCATTTATACAATCCCATAGTTGCTACACAAATATCTGGTCTTCAGACGCAATATTCTGAAAAAGTGTCTATATTTACCTGCAGCTTGATTATTTTCATCCTTGAATCTCTGCCATTTATTCGTTTGGTGCAGATAAAATGTGACATCATTGTGATGTTAGCTATCCTTCCTTCTCAATTATCTTCACAGAAGTGTCCCAGCACGTTTCTTATGTCAATGATAGAAACTCCATGATGTAGTTTTCTTCTATTATAATCTGAATGGCTGTTAAAAATCTCCTCACTGTGGTTAGTACTTAAAAACAATTTGAGATGAAAATAAACTTCAGCACGTTTGATACTACATTTTGCCATACTAACTGAAACGTCATTTTTTATACCAATTCTTTATTTCATGCAAGTAATTTAAACAGAACGTCCAAACAACTTCAGAATGACGACAAATTTGGGTACATTGATGAACACCAGGATCCAATAACTCAACGTCTATTTACAAGAATATACTGTTTATCTGAATTATTTACAAAGTCACAAAGCAATATTTACAACTCTCGCAGATAATAACTCAGTAGGATATCTTACAATAATGCTAATTAAATTGAAGGTATGTTTGCAATAAATCGAGGTGCAAGCAAACAAGTTAGGGAAGTGCCCAGAGCTCACCAGCTTTATACAGGAATATCAGATTTATAAATTATATTATTCAAAAGGTAACAGTGGTTGCTTACGTTGCTAAAATACAAAAGGTCCTACTAGATGACTCCGATTACCACTACAGTCGCAAATGTATATATTGTTTTAATATAAAAGCGTTACTTTACATCGCGTTTTACTTAAAATATGTTGTCCAATTGGTTAGAATGCTATTGAAGACACTCGATGCAAAGGTTGCATAAAAACGCCAAAAGTTTCAGACCATTCCTTGCTCCTCTTTTATATTCACCAGCGTGTTTCAATGTTCTTATTTGATGGTGTTGTGTTCCACTCAAGGCAATTTCCGAAGTAAATACAGCGACTGGCTTCTTTGGTAACAATAGTAAATGTTAGTGCCACGGGAGTGTGGAAGATTGTTTAGTGGAGATTGAACAAATTTTCTTTGCTTCACACCAAGTCAATTTCAGGTTGCTGTGCTGAAGTGTCTATGGGTTAAATTCAAGAAACTTTCGGGAGAAGATTGCTTCCAAACACAAATATTTTTTAAAAATCTCGAACTTGCTTAGCCGAGATTTGCTTAGTCAAAGACTTAAAATTCGATTTTTTTAAAAATATATAACATTGGCGTTTCTAATGCTTGTTTAATCAGTTTGTATTTCGTGTTTGCTATAAATGAACTGAATACTTCTGCATAATGTGTCGATCAAACTCTTAGAAAAAGGATCATTTTGGACGAAATTATCCAGTTAAGACATCAAAAAGGAGCTGGTTTTTTTTAAAAAAATTACAATTGGTTATGGTTTACACAAATTTAACTTCGTCATTGGCGGTGACCTCTCAGCTTCAACACCATTCCATTGGAAATGTGTGTGTGTGTGTGTGTGTGTGTTTCAATGGACAGTCATATCATAGTTTATATCATACAATAACTGCTCACAAAGCATAAAGGGACTGCAATGTATCAAACCAGAATAGGGGTGTGCGGGGCTTTTTAAAGTTACGCTCGGCCAGCTGTTTTAACACTGCAGTTTGCGGATGCTACGAGCAATTCTCTTGAACTCTCGCTGCCCTTTCTGCCATCTCTTCACCGAGGTTATGACCAGGTTCCCATCGAGCTTTTGTCCCATCACTAAGTAGGGGGCATTGATGTCGTTCATCTCATCGCAGGTACACTGCAGGCCATCCTTTAGCCACAATACACTTTTCTTCAGATCTTTCTCGGTCACTCCATTCAGCTTGTAAATAGTCTTGCTTTTTGTCTCGGGGACGATCTTTGTATCTCCATTGATGTAGGAAATCTCTTTCACTTTTATCTTCAAAGCTAATTAGGGAAGGATTAAAATATGACATGTTAACGCGAGTGCTGGTGAAGCGGCGGGGGTGGTATTGTTGCCACGGAGAATCCAAATGAAACCATCAAGATGAGGGGACAGATGAATGTGGCGAACAGGTGGCGTGTCAAAGCAGATGAAATAGTCATGACAGTCAATGTATTGTGCAAAATTCGAGTCTTAATAAACATATTTAACAGAGTGTTGTGTGAGTGGCTATGGGGAGGTGGTGTGGGAAGTGGGGGCCGCATCTTTACTCCCGCCCCCACGTCCCTTCCCCCCCCATCTCCCTCTCCTACTTGCCCCCCCCCATCTCCTTCTCCTTTCAGAGGCAGTAACAGTCCAGCGCAGTATGTTTGATTTATTATTGTCACATGTATTTGGTATACAGTGAAAAGTATTGTTTTTGTGCACTATACAGAGCATACCTTTCAAAGGGAAGGAAAAGAGAGACTGCAGAATGTAATGTTACAGTCATAGCGAGGGTGTAGAGAAAGTTAGTGCGAGATAGGTCCATTCAAAAGTCTGATGGCAGCAGGGAGGAAGCTGTTCTTGCGTCGCTTGGTACCTGATCTCAGACTGTGTCACTTTGTATTGTCAATAGTAAGACCAGCTTCAAACGCATAACTCGCAAGCTAGTTACAGCTGGTAACATTTGGTATGATTTCATCAAAACCGAATCAATAAAACACAGGCTCTCGCTTGTAAAACAAGGCAGCCACTCAACTGTGAGCATTTTAGCAGAGCGCTCCCACCATCCCCCTTCTTTTCAGACCACCTTCCTCCTCGGTGTCAGGAGGTGAGGATTTCACTTCTTCCCGCGCTGAATACTGTACCTGGTTCTATCTGAACGCACTGAGTTAGCTTCGCCAAGGCGCCGCTGATTGAACAATTTGCTTCTGAAATTAAAAGCCAATTGCGTGGAGAGGAACATTGCAGCGGACGCGGGACGTTTTGCTTCAATTTTTGCTTTTTTTAAAAAAAAGGCAACGCGGAAACAGCGTTTGGCAGGATCCAAACTCCTGTTACTGGAATAGCAAGAAAATACAGGGGCTGCAGGAAAGTGCACAGGAGAATTTCTTGGTACACCGCCAGTCAGAAACCAGCACTCCTTCCTTGCTCGCACCCTAAAGTCTCTGAGGAATATGAGACTTACCGAAATCATTTTTGCAGTAGTTCTCAACAATCTCATTGTCGTTTTGCTCTCTGCCTTTACACGCGTCACAGATTTTCGGTTCTGAAAAAGAGTGCAAGGATATTTAAGAATGGTTGTTTTACAAACTGTGTATTTTCAGCAGGAGGGCAAGAACGATCTTGTACTTGTGAGTAGGGTCCCAGCACAGACAACATTTAATTATTACAGCCTGGACTTTCCACCTTCTTTATAGCTTCCAGATTTTCCACCAGTTTTGCTACTTTTATGAAGTGAGCCATATTTTACGAAGTATTTAAATACCTTCGGTTACCATTTCCCTGCGGAGTATTGCTTTTAAGAAATGATCCTCACCCGGGAGATCGCGCCCTGCCTTGAAGAGGAATAATAGGCGCTTCACATGGATTCCAAAGGGGGGGGGGGGAGGCACTGTTCCTCGCTATAAACTTGTGTTTGCCCCCAGATGGGATGCGAGTGAGTACAATAGCGAATTACATGGACCGTGGAAGTTCTTTAAAACGAACGATAAAAAGGAAGCTCAAAAAGGTCTGCACCATTGAAATGGCTGTACTGTTGGTTGCAGAGAGCTCGCTGCGATATATTGTATGGCACAGTCACAGGCAAAGCTCCTCAATTTGCATTCCCGATAGCTTTTAAATGAACTGCTTTGTTCCCCCCCAGTTTAAACATCCAAGTATTGGGATTAGAAAGCAGTTTTGGTCATGGTGAAAGATCTTAATTTAAAATGTCTGCTGCATCTGAAGAAGTGGGTTCCTTAAAAACTTAAGGCGGAAAAACAAACGCACCAATCTAACACTAGTCACAGCTTCTAGTTATGGTAGTTAGGAGAAACAGCGTTACTAGCGGAATCACATCTGCAACACATTTAGAATATATATAAAAAAAGACGACCTTCTCGGGATACACATGCAATGCGAGTTGAAATGTGTGCGAAAAGCTCGCAAAGTCTTTCAGGAAGATAAAACACGAGAAGGGGAGCGGTTGCGGAGAGGTCTGCTGCTTTTCACTCAGTTAGTGGATGTTCCCAAGCTTCCCAGATCACAGCGAGTTTCTCATTCATTCCACTGTGTGTGTGTGTGTGTGTGAGACACTACTAGATTGGAACAACATACCCACCAGCGACAGGGAGCTGTTTCTGCGGCTAGTAAGCACTCTCTTTCCAATTCATGAGTTATCAGGACAGCAAAAGAAAGTTCACTTTGGCACACATAGAAATACAGTAAGAAGTCTCACAACGTCTTGTTAAAGTCAACAGGTTTATTTGGTCTTGATGTTATTTGTTGGACTTTAACCCAGTGTTGTGAGACTATACTTACCCCCCCCCTCCCAAGTCCAACGCCGGCATCTCCACATCATGACACATAGAAATGACAGACTATTAATAAATCTCGAGTGTTATAAAGGATTGGATGAGAGCCCGCACGTAAAAGAAATGCAAAGCAGTGTGTTCAAAAGTCAGCATTGTATCAGTGAAACTTAAAAATGGGATCTACTGAGGAGTTTGGGTCCATTAAAGGGCACCAACCCCCTCCCCTCTCTCCCTCCAGCCTGACCTTCTTTGGGTACCGGGACATGCTCGTTGGAGTCTGCGGGCGGGATGCACAGGTCGTTATCCTCCGGGAAGCGGTTGCACTCCAGCATGTCGGGCCAGGGGAAGCCGAAGGCGGACATGACGGGCGAGCAGCTCTGCTTCACCTGCTCGCACAGCGAGCGGCACGGCTGGATGGGCTCGTCCACCTCGTCGATACACACCGGGGCGAAGAGGGAGCACAGGAACTTCTTGGTGTCCGGGTGGCACTGCTTCTGCACCAGCGGGATCCAGGAGCTGGCCTGCTGCAGCACCTCTTCCATGCTTTCGTGTCCCAGGAGGTTGGGCAGCCTCATCTCCGGGTACTCGATGCCGTGACACAGAGCCAGGGCGCTGGGAATGGGCTTGCAATTATTGCGCTTGTGGGTGAATTCGGCGTGCCCGTAAGAATAAACCCCCATGCCTTCCGCTTTGAACCACTGCAATGCGGCCAGAAAAAGGCAGATCGCGGCGTTCAGAGGGCGCATTCTTGCAAAAGAATTGGCGTGAGAAATCCCAGTTGCTGCTGCAGAATTGTTGCCCACTCCTGCGCTCTGCAATGGAGTGAGTAGTGATCAGGAGCTAATGAGACTGGCCTCTCTCAACTCCAGTGTTAGAAAGCAATGGGAGGAGTTACTGGCTCCCCCTTTGATAGGTTGACACAAAAGCCCTGCTTTCTCCTCGAGAAGGCAGAGTGGAGAGTAATAACCCAAAGTTCTGGCTCTTGTGAGAATTCACACACTTTATAAACGCGTTTGATCCCAGAAGCAGTTCCCTCGCCATCCCCCCCTCCCTCAACTGCTCTGATTGCAGTTACCAAACAGAAACTTTAAAATGATGAAGGATTACCCACACTTGCTGCAGAGACACTTGGGGTCGGGAGAAAACAGAGTAAATTAAAGCTTCAAATGAACACCTTCTTCCACCTTCTTCCGCGGAGAAAAAGATACAAAAGTCTGAGGTCACATACTAACCGACTCAAGAAAAGTTTCTTCCCTGCTGCCATCAGACTTTTGAATGGATTTACCTTGCATTAAGTTGATCTTTCTCTACGCCCTACTTATGACTGTAACACTACATTCTGCAGTCTCTCGTTTCCTTCTCTATGAACGGTATGTTCTGTCTGTATAGTGCGCATGAAACAATACTTTTCATTGTATACTATTACATGTGGCAATAATAAATCAAAAAAAAATACAAACTGGCTAGGTTTTTGTAGTAACACAGCCAGCCCTATACTTAACGGTATAATGAGAGAACTAGTTTAGAACATCAGGAGATAGAAGGGGAAAACTCAATCAATCATGATCTATTTGGAATTTGGACTACACAGTATAGATCAGAGCAGCACCAGACAGAATGACTTGGGAAAATACAAGAAACGTTGTTGCTGTGTCAGAGGAAACCCCCATTTCTACTTATGTGAGATCCAACAGAACTTCAGAATTGTCAAAGGGGGGAAAAACTTGCACTGACTATTGCCTTTCACAACCAGTTAAATACTTTTTGAAAAAGACTGATGGTTCCAAGTCAATAAAAAAGCCAGTTCGCACACAACAACCAACTATCAACAATGAAACAGATAAATAGTTTATAATATAAACAAAAATTGCTGGATAAACTCAGCAGGTCTGGCAACATCTGTGGAGAGAGAAACACAGTTAACAAATTGGCTTAACTCTGTTTCATACTGGACTCCCATAGTTACCCCACAGATGCTGCCAGACCTACAGAGATTTTCCAGCATTTTCTGTTTTTATTTCTGTTTTTCAGCATCTGTAGTATTTTGCTTTTAAATGAGCAATTTACTTGATTAGTTTGGTAGTACAGAACTTGAGTCTTGTTGAAAAAAGTGACATGTTGTCGAAGTTTTTCATCTTGTACTTCTCAGAATACAATCACAAGAATAGCAACAACCATTTCTTTACAATTTGGTGTTCTTGTGAATTATCCTGTGGAGTACAAGATGAAAAACTTCCACAAAATGTCTCATTTTTCAGCAATAATTCCTGCTTCTGGTGGTGTTACTCATAGTCATCTTGTTGGTTTAATCTCATATCTGAATGATGGCTTCTCTGACAGTGGAACACTGCCTCACTACTGCAGTAGCGTGGCCACCTGAAGTTGAAACTGCAACCCTCTGATTCAGAGGCAGGAGTGTTCCTCATTGAGTCATGGAGAAGTTATGTGACGCTAAGAATGCTGATGGATGAAGAAGGACAATAGGTAGAATCTTTAAAAACTTGGTAGCTATCAGTTAATCCATGAGAATAAACTGCAACTGTGTACAATTTTTATTGTTCCTTTGGAAGATATGGAATGACCAAGATTTACTCACCTATCCATTCCACTGCAAGAGACTGGGGATGGTGAACATTGACTGAGTGTGAATGCAGTAATGATTAAACTTTTCTTGTCCAAATAAAACCATGTACCTAATTAATATTGGCAGCAGCAGGATGTCCAGATGGATTTTTTAATGGTTTAGTTCTGTACGTTATACTTCAGTAGCCCTGAAGTGTAATCTTATTCCAATAAATCTATATTTTTGAATCTTCAGCCTATCTATACAATTGTCAGAAAGCAGCAAGGCCATAACTGTGTTCTAATCCACCCGACACCACCCCCCCCATCCCATTATGTTTGCTATTTTTTAAAACGTTCCTGTTTTTCCAATCAGTTTAACAAATTCAATGGGGGCTCAGCAGTAACCTGTTATGTTATGAGATGGTATTAGTAATTCAGAGGCCTCATATCTGGTGGTATGTCCAATGTTCATCAAGACAACTGGGAAATTAAATTTATTTAATTCAATAAATCTGGATTAAAAGGATAGTTTCATGAACATCTTTATTGACACTATCGGATTGCCACAAAAGCACATTTGGTTCACTAATCCTACTTCAGAAAGGAAATTTTCCATTCTTTCCTAGTCTGGGTGATATATTACTCCAAATCCAAAGCAATGAGATTGACCCATTTCTATCTTCTGGAAAGGCCAAATTAGCCACTCCAGCTTTAATAAACTGCTTTGAAAATGTAAAATAAGAATAAGAATTGGCCACTAAGTGTCAAACCAGGCAATGGATTCAGACTTGACAAAAGCATACCCAGTTGCCTCACAGTCTAGTCAAGCATTACCCTAGAGAAATCATACTTTTCAGCTAATGTTCCAAATTCCATCATCTCCATCCCTGGGTATGTCCTGTGCCACCAGCAGAACAGAACTTCCAGAGATGATGACACAGTGGTATAGAGTGAAGAGGGACTGGTTCTGGATATCCTTAACATTAACTCCAGACTGATAGTAATGCACCTATTGTAGATGCATCTGTCAATGAGAGTATTGGTAGGGATACAACTACACAGGCAAAGAAACTTCTTGCTGGTTCCACGTTGAACACCACTTGAGTGAGGATACAGAATGTGTTCCAGGAGGGGGACGGAAATGTCCATCACCAGGAGTCACTTTGTAGCACCTCTACTAGCTGAGTCTGGAAGGACATAGGTAAACATTGGGTTTTGGTGAACACAAGGAAAGATAAATATTGACCTCAGCCTCACCAGTCTATGTATTGTGGATGCATTTCTCCATTGCAAGATGAATAGGAATTATCACCACACCGTCCTAATGGAGACAAAGTCCCATTTTTACAAAAAGGGCATCCTCCATTGTGCTGAGTGGCATTATTACTATGTTAACTGTGATAGATTCAGAACAGAGCTAGCAGCAAAAAAACTGGGCATCTATTAGGCATTGTGGACCATCAATACCAGAAGAATTAAATTCCATCACAATCTGTAACTTCATGGCCTGACATATCACTCAATCTATCGTTATCATCAAACTGTGGGAACTACCCTATTTTAAGAAGGAGTTTGGAGAGTCTGCCAAGAATAGCACCAGACAGAACAAAAAATGAGACACCAACTAGATAAAGCCACAACGCAGAACTATGTACATCTAAGCAGTGAAAGCAGCATGCTATAGGTAGAACTATGATCCCATGATCAATAGATGAGATTAAAGCTCTACAGTCCTGCCACACCCAATCATATTTGGTGAATTAAGCAACACACGGGAGACCTTATAAACATCCCTATCTTCAATGAGAACAGATCCCAACATGTGAATGCAAATGACAAGATTTAAGTGTCTACAACCAGCTGCAGTCAGAAGGGCCAAGTGAACTGTTCATCTTGTCCTACTCCTGAAGTCTTCAACATTGCAGAAACCAGTCTTGGATCAATTTGATTAAGTCCACATGATAGCAGGAAATGATGGATTGCATTGGATACTGCATATGTTATGGGGTGTAATCACATCCTGTCTGCAGTCCTAAAGACTTGTGTTCAAGAACTAACCATGCCCTAAGCCAAGCTGATCTTATTTTGTTACAATCCTTGCCTCTATATGAAATGTGGGTAATTGTTCAACTCATCCTGCCCAGAAATAGTAGGGTAAATCCAAGTGAGCCAATTACCACCCCTACAGTCTAACTTTAGTCATCAGCAAAGCGATGGGTGGTGTTGTCCACCATGCTGTCAAGCAGCACTTATTCATCAATAACATGTCTATTGCTGCACAGTTGGGTATCACCAGGACCATTCAGCTCCAGGCTTCATTACAGGTGTGGTCTAAACATACAAACATACAAATTGTCATGACAATGGACCATAGCCCCAAATTACTTACCAACATATTGAACTTTTAAGTAAAAAGTGTTTATCGAGAAGAACCTACAAAGAAAAACTGGATAAGACTATAGCATAACCACTTGCTGAAATTCCTAAGTGGATTACACTTGACCAACTTGTCCAGAGAGAATGGAATGTCACACCTTTTTACAGACAGAAATACTTCAAAGGAAGAGATGCAATGCAAAAACTGATCTGTAATCTCCTATAGAAATAATGGAGACTGATTACCACCCTAGTGGAAACCATCTCCTGTGAGTTATATCCAAGACTATGGACATCATGTGAGTTGAAAGGAAGCAGTTCTAGGAGAAGGACATTTTTGTATTTTCTCCTTTCCAGGAATACACAAAAAAGGGGGTTAAAAGCAAACTGTAACCCTGGTCTTTATGTGATAGTCTATTTCTACTGTGTCAGTGTGTGCTGTGAAGGTCACAGCTGAAGAACATGCACTGGGCATCACTTGCAGGTGAACAATAGTCTCACTCTCCCTCTCTCTCTTTGCTGGCAGAAGTCAGCAAAATCACAGACAACTCCTTTCAGCTAACCTGCAGAACCAAGAATTTCCAATCCAATGGCCCAACTGCTGAAGTCAGCATTACCAGAATCACAGAACTTAACAGGCACAAAGTTTCACCATCTACTCCCCATGACAAGCTGAAGATTGATTTGTAAATCTTTTATTAACTTTTATTTTTCGACTCACTTCTCATTTCTAATATGTATATATTTTATTTTTGCATTTTGCATTTCATTATTTTCTTCTCATATTTTAGAAATTAATAACATCACTCTTTCTTAAACTCAAGGGAGATAGATTAAATAGGTTTCTTTTAAAATGTAAATACACTTGGATTGGATAAAGGTATTCATGAGGGAAGGGATCCTTTTTACATTAACCTTGTTGTGGCCATTCAAGGGGATTGAACAAAGAGAGGAGCCAATTTATTCTTCCTCAGCTGGAACTATAACATTTTGAAATATTGCATCCTGAATTATAACAAACTGGGGACTTCACCCGGGGACTGATGGTGACATAAGCTAACTGTCCTGTAGTTTCTTACATTTTTTATCCCTCTCTTTTTGAATAAAGGAATCACATTCATTATCTTCCTATCAAATGGAATCTCCCCAAATCTAGGGAATTTTGGAAAATTTAAGCCATCACATCAGCTCACTCACTATCCACTTCTTTTATGACTCTAGGATGAAGTTCATCAGGATCTGAAGCTATAGTTCCAATAGTTTGCTCAGTACCACCTCTCCAGTGATTGCAATATTATGCTATTCCTCCCTCCCTTCCATTTCCGGCTTCCAGCTATTTCTGGGATGTTACTTGTATCTTCTATAGTGAAGAGTGATGCAGGTTACCTGTAAATTCATCTGCAATTCATCTGCAATTCATCTGCAATCTCCCTAATTTTCATTATTAACTCTCCAGGCTTGCCTTTTATAGGACCAATTCTCAATTTATTATATCTTTCCATTTTTAATTATCCATAGAAACTCTTACTCTCGGTCATTATATTTCTGGCTGGCTTTCTTTCATATTTTCATTTTCCCTCTTTATTAGCCTTTTAGTCATACTTGCTGTTTTCATATTGTCAAATCTTCTGATCTGCCATCATCTTTGCATAATTAGATGTTTCTTCTTTAAGTTTGATATTATCTTTAGTTTTATAATTACGAATGATGTGTCCTCACTGTGGGATTTTTTTCTCATTGAAATGTATTGATTATGTATATTCTGAAATATGCCTACAAATGTCTGTTACTCTATTGACCTATCACTTATTCACATTTGTTAGTTCATTTTAGTTTGTTCTACTTTCATGCTCTCACCATTGCCCTTACGTAAGTTTATAAAATAAGTTTAGCCCCACTTTTTTTTCCCTTAAACTTAATGTAAAATTCAAACATATTATGCTCATTTTACTGAGGAGTGCTTACACTATGAGGTCACTAATTAGTCCTATTTCACTGCACAATACCAGGCATGCTCTCTGATTTGCATCAGAGCAGGCTAAATGCTATGTGTATTTAATATTGAGCCTTTAGATTTGATCTTTTATTATTTCAGTAGTGTGTCTAGCCTTATTTGTTAATTTATTCTTAAATTTGTTTTTCCTGTTCCTACCCTTCCCCCTTGCCTTGTACCTACACTCTGATTTACTACATCTTCCCAAATTTGAACCCTTGCCCGAACCATTTAAACCCTCTCTATGTCTCTGTAAGTCCCTCACTGGAACAGGATAATTCAGGTGTAGAATAGTACAGCCCCAATCTTCTCCAGGACTGATTTCAGTGCCCACAAACCAGAACCCACACTAGTCTTTGAACCATGTAGAGAGGAGATCTAATAGAGGTGTACAAGATTATGAGGGGTATAGATAAACAGTGGTAAGCTTTTTCTTAAGTTGGAATCAAATATCACGAGGATTCACGGGCTTAGTATGAGGGGGTAAGATATAATTTGGATACTGGAGGGAGTTTTTTCACACAGAGGGTTGTGGGGTTATGGAGGCAGGCACTCTGGAGTTATTTAAGACATACTTAGATGAGCACATGAACAGAATGGGAATGGACAGATATAGAAAACTGATTTAAAATAGGGATCATGAGCCTTGAGAGTTCCCTGGCAAGTGTGTAAATTGTGAATGATATTGATGTATTTCTGTTTTATCCTACAGGTACTTCGGTCCGCCTTGTTGGCTAACAAGGGGCACACAAGCGATGGGTCGTGAGAGGATTTTTCGAGAGTATCCTAGTGCTTCACGTTGTTAGTGTACGCTTGACCTGGACCAGTTGATGGGCAACACAACAGTTCAGTGACTATTGCTGTGCTGTACAGATATATGGATTTGGGCCTGTGTCTGTGGGAGTTTGCGCATTCTCCCCGTGCATGTGTGGGTTTTCTCTGGGGGCTCTGGTTTCCTCCCACACCTCAAAGATGTGCTCTTAGGCTGATTGGCAAAACAAATTCTCCCTAAATTGTCTTGCAAATTTGGTTCCAAAGCAGATTTCTATAAACATAGACAGGGATCAAGGGTAGAAGTGGGAACATTGAGGTGGCAGTGTGGGCTCGTTGGACCAAAAAGGGCCTGTTTCCCATGCTGTTTTGTTCTTTTTCTTTATGCCATTTTGCACATGGCTCAGGTAATAATTCAGAGGCTATTACCTTTGAGGTTCTGCTTTGCAATTTAGCGTGCAGTTCATCATATTTCCTGGTGCAAAACTTCTTTCCTAGTCTCTATGTCATTGATACCTACATGGACTTTCACTGAGTCCTCCACAGTAAGCATCCTGCTGGTCACCATTCACCAGAAATTTAACTGAACCACCCACACAAATAGCACAGGTCAGAAATTTCCTATGCTGTAGGAAATGGTTCACAAATTGACTCCTCAAAAGCTCCTCAAATGGTGCAAGGAGCAGACTGAATGAGTGTAGCAGTAATTACACTCAAAATGTCTAACACTATCCAGGGAAACACAATCCACTTGAACCATCAATCCACCTGGTTCATTAACCAAAATATCCAACAACAGTTTCAGTATATACAATCCACTGAATGAAAAGCAACAACTCATCAAATCTTTGCCAGCACAAGCCAAACCAATATATCCCAGAAGGTTAAGGGGCTGCAGATGCATGAAGCATCATCAGTTTAAGTTTCTCTCAAAGCCACA
Source organism: Sphyrna mokarran (assembly GCA_024679065.1). Lineage (NCBI taxonomy): Eukaryota > Metazoa > Chordata > Chondrichthyes > Carcharhiniformes > Carcharhinidae > Sphyrna > Sphyrna mokarran. Next base: position 127,947,873 of record JAGIQG010000001.1, on the reverse strand, counting down.
CACTACATTGGCTTAGACATATATACTAGTCCTTCATTTGTGTTGGGCCAAGATCCTGAAACTCCCTGACTAACGGCATAGTGGGAACTATGGACTGCAATGGTTCAAGAAAAAAAAACTATCAGCACTTTTTCCAGGAAGACTAGTGGCCTTTCCAGTGATGCCCATAATGAAATTTAAAGACATATTGCTCAAGAAGTTAGATATATGTACATGTTCATATATATGTGCATGCTTACTCCCTCTTCCCATAACAATTATGTTCAGAATCATTAAGTTTCTGACTGTTCACTTATTATGGTATTACAGTAGAACCTAATAGTAAAGTCAATGTATAAATTTAAAAATTATCATCCTCAAATTTCTCTGTGGCTTCATCCCATCTTATTGTTTAGCTCTTCTGCCTATATGCTTTGTTCCTTTAACATTAAATCTTTCCTCAAACATTGCTCTTTTTCCTTATTTGACTATTACACTCCTGCCTCTTAGAATTTCCTACTCTGTCTCCCTGCCATGCATCTTACCCCTTATTTCCAAAAGGCTTGTCAGAACTTTTCACTCTAGCCATATCATTGTTTTGCCATCCTTCTGTTTTTCTTCTTGAAATTTGAGAAAATCAGTATTTCATTTGGTAATATGGAATACTAGTTATTGCTGAGTGTTACAAATTGTAGGATACTACTAAAATGAATGTTTTCTTTCTGCAAGTAAAATGAAACTACCATGTGTTTTGTAAACCATGTCTGGGCAGCTCCTAAGAGAAAAGAAAGAAAAGGAAAAAATAGGGAACAGGGCGTTGTTAGCAATTGATACAATTAGTAATTAGGGTTTTGTGAGCGTGGAAGCAGTTTAAACACTGATGGAGTATTGAAAAAGCAACAGCAAGAAAGAGAGAGAGAGGCAGCCATTCTCAGCTCTGCTAGAGATGAAGTACTAAAAGCAAGTTTGGTTGTGCAAAAAATTGTTTTCTTCACTGATCCAAAGACCATTCCCAAGTCCAGGTCACTTAAGCTGTATGGTGTGGCAATCACTGGCTAGATTTGCCCAATAGGTCTATGGTTGTTGTTTGGGAAACAGGGCCTTAGTAGAGTTTAGATACAGAGAAGCAGATACTTCTGGGTTTTCTGTATTTAAGAGACTGAATGCTTATAATTTGCGAAATTATAAGACTGATCATTACAATGTTTTATTATCTTTTTCCACCTTAATAAATACTTTTATTTGCTATTTAATGAAAGAACGGTCTGAGTTCTCACTGTTTCTGCAAACTTTTCCTGCTAATATCCAAAAGAAAGATACAGATGGTACACTTTCGCCCATATCATCAGCAGGGAGACATTTTTGTTAAAGATTTTTGTCTTGCATTCATCAAGGCATTTCTAAGGATACAATATTAGAGAAATCAACAAGTTTATGCTTTATAACATGAGAATGCTGATTGTTTGGCAAGTGGACTCTGATTGGTAGTAGCATTGCCATGGTGAATGCGCCAAACTTGAAAAAAGAGACATGCTGTTGACGCTCTTTGTCTTGCACTCATCAGGACAGAACAGGAAAAATGCTAACGATAAAGGGAACAACAATTTGTACTGCACAAGAAGAGAATGCTGATTGGGATCCAACTGCTTAGCACTTAATTGTCCCTTGGTGCATTCTGCATGACAAAGCCTCTACCTATCAGGGTTCCCTTGTCAACAATCTGCTTGTCAACCAACCAGCACTCTCTTCTTATGGAGAAGAAATTATTGTTTCCTTTACAGTTGGTATTCTTGTGAATTTGTCCTGATGAGTGCAAGGGGAAAAGTTTGTTCAACAGTAATTCAGTGTTTATTGTCCATCCATTATTGTCCTGGGACCTTTAAGAAAAACCACCTGTAGGCCCAGCTAGCTAGAGGGAAGATTTCTTCCTAAAGGCCCTAGCCAACTAGCAGCATTCATGTTGATTTTGTTTGTTGCTAATCCACAAATGATCAGATTATTCAATTCAGTTTTACCATTTGCTATACCGACATTTGAACCTATTATTTCTGGGTCTACAGCCATTAAGTATTTTCTCTTTGTCAGAATCCAATATTTACATCACGCTTTTCTTCTTTGTTATGTAATTGCATGAGGAGAGCTGTCTATATAAATTAGAATCCAATATTTAAACTGCCATTTGACAGTCTTCCCAATTAAGCCTGATATGCCTCTTCACCAGACTGGTAGCAACTGGATGATACCAGGGTTTTTTCTGCATTGAGGAATCTTGCCTTACAGCAATAGAAGGTCAGTTGGAAGGAATCACAGCGTTTTTTGCAACTTGTGCAAGATTCATGCAGAATTTCTCGAAAGGTTACACAAGCACAATACACCAACAGTCAGTGATGGAGAGTGGAATACATGGAGGGTTGCGGATTCAGAAAGACTGGCAAAGGAGCAAGGCAGTTTATTAAAACAAAACGTTGGAAACCCTCAGCGAGTCTGGCAGTATCTGTGGGGGAGAGAGACAGACGTTTCGAGTCCAATGTGACTCTTTCAGAGCTAAAAGGTACAAGACTTATCCTGCAGTCTGGAAGGTGCAATAGGAGATAAGACAATGTTAGTTTATTCGCTACGACATGCAGAAAAAGAAACCGCAATGTGAAAGAACGGAGTTGTCCAGTAACATTGAAATGATCACTGGATATCCCCCGGATTATAAATCGCGTGTTGTGGCCTCTGACGAATATTTCAGCATAATCGGGTTAACTGAGGTCCAACCTCGTCCCGTTCACTTAATTCATTGTTCTGCATAGTTGATTCTGGTCTGAAGTATAGAAATGTTTTCCACTGCCCCCATTCCAACTTTTCACGTGTAAACTATTTTGCCCTTGCTGTGTTACTTCTATTGCTGTTTAATGAGTGCACGAGTAATTGATTTATTGTCCCCTCCCGCCCCTGCTCCACCTCTCCCTTTTCGACCCTAAGTGTTGAAAAGTGCCAGTCTGTGAAGTCTCTCAGTGGCCTGATTTCTACGTTGACTGCCAAGTGACAGGCGTGTTTATTTTAAAAAAGTAAATTAACCTCTCTCTATTGACTCTTCTTTTTGGCTGAGCAGTTTAAGCCCCAGTATAAGCCCCAGTCGATCTGCCTGATCGACGTGTTCCACTTTTGGACCTTAAATTCTCTTGGCATTTGGCACCCAGGGACCGGGCTGCGTGTTAGCATTGCTCGCCTTTAGCCTGCCAAATAATGACTGTTCAAGGCTTAATTTGAAATCCAACCAACTTGTCTCCAGCCTAGTTCCCTCGCCTATTTCTCTCGCCTCCTCTTGGAAAGTATTTTGCGAGTCAAGTATTGGCAGTTACAGCAACAGACTGTAGATTATTGAGGCACACCTTCCTGAGCATCTAGAATATAAATTGGAAATGAGTTCTGAACTTTTTGCCGCGATTCAAGATTCCGGTTACTACTCCCATTCCTCCATCTCTCAAAACTGGGATAGCGAAATGTCGCCCATTTCTAGTGGAAGTTACAGTGACAGGCGCCCCCAGCCGCTCAATGTTAGGATTTGGGATCCTTGCTCACATTCCTTCCTAATCTGACAGTATTTGCACCCGTGTACTTTGTGGCTGCACTCTGTGAGTCAAATCCAATTGCCACAATGCCACCCTCCATCCATCAGAAATGGGGCATGTTTTTTAAAAAAAAACTTGAGTAACGTTGAAAATGATGTTGGACTACTTTCTTTTTCTCCCCGGGATGGGGTTTATTATAAGTGTATTTTATATGCAGCCAGGAGCTGCTGGTAGCGACAGGTTAACAGGAGCTGGGCACAATGACAAATCCTGAAATTAATAGCCCAGAGCAGCTAGTTTTTATACCCCCCCCCCGCCCCCCTCAGAACTATACTGTCTGAAAATTCATTCGAAACTGCAACATCAGGAGTTTGGCAGCGAAAAACTATACATTCGTTGTTTGATTATTTTAAATATAACTTCTTTATTTTAAGAAAACAAATACTTCTCACTGTATACCAATACATGTAACAATAATAAATCAAATCAAATTCCCATGTGACTCAATATCCGGAGATTTAACCCCCTCCCCGCCCCCGATATAAACTATTGAATACACGGGTACAAAGAGCATTCGAATCAAGATTATCTGTCCTGATTTATGTAATTTAAATCGGAACCAAAATATACGGCAGTCGTGTTTTGAAATCAACCAGTAATCCATTCAAAAAGAATGGGACCTGTTTCTGTTTAATGTTTTATTTCTGTACCGTTAACCTTTGAGTCGGTTTTCATTTAATCAAGTGATCAGATTGAAGAACGTGAACATTGTATCCATAAATTCCCCTAAAACAGGCGATAAGGGCGAGCTGTCGCTGAGCACCCGGCCAGAGTGGTGCAGTTATAAGCGGCAGTAAAATGAACTTGGTGCCGACTGTCCTGTCATGAGAATGAGTCTTTCCGGCTTCCCCTCGTCGGTAAACCGTTTATCGTTTTGAATTTTACATTAACCCAAATCTATCCGTCTTCAAACACCAGCTTCAGGTCTTACTCTTCTCCTGGAGTCTCCGGGATTTTCACTCCGGGAATTAGATGTTGCTGCATCAATACAGGACATTAGGAAATGCTCACTATTTAATTACCCAGTTAAACTGAAACAAGCAGTTTAAGTGGATACACCACACCAGGAACACGTTGCCAACACACATTTATGTTTCTTCACAGAACCTTCAGCTGTTCCGCACGTTTTAACCTTTTCTGTTACTTTAGTGGTTCCCTCTTTTCTTTAACCAACTCTATATTTGTGAAATGGATTTTTTTTTATATATAAGCAGTTCGCCGGCAGTATTGTACGGTGTTGGTGGCTCACTTTGATTTCACCGCGTTTTGTTTTGCAATGACATGGTCGCTCTCTTTCTGACATTCACAGGACACAGTGTCAGTGAAATCCCGGGAAATGGGCAGCTATGCACTTGTGACACGGTTATTAGTGACTTCTGAAAACACGGCCTCAATGCCCAATTTGAACTCTCGCCACGAGTTCTATGAAAGCCGAGGCTCCCCTGGGCGTCCAGACCTTGACTGAAAAAGTCCAGGAACAGAGCGATGCGGGTCCCGGGCTCTGTCTGGGGGGGGGAACGCTCACTGTCTCTTGCTGGGAATATCCATATTATTCGTTGACGTGATTGCAAGGTGGGTTCAATCCAAAACAGCCTCCGTGGGAAAAGATCTTCAGAAATCTCTGTTGGTTAAAATTGTTTCTTATATATAAATGTGGTTCTTGGTTTGGCCCGTGTTTTTTTTTCCAAAAATATTTGAGGAGGAACATTTGGGACAAATCAGGGGAGCGAATATTATGTTTAATATAGACCCAGTGATGAGTGGGATATAAAGTACTGAGGATATGTCTCACCCTGGCTCCAAAGCCGCTAAGTTTTATTTCCATTGTTATAGGGCTGCCTGGATGTGAAGGGACATCATTCATGTTTACAAACTAGGAGTTTAACACAAGCTTTTCTGTGAAAAGTAGAACGATAGTCTACTCTATTTAAAGCTTTCCCAGTTCTATTAAAAAGCCGAAATTATCAAAGTATATAAGAATAGTTCCCTGATAATTTATGTATGTGTGTAACAGTCTCACCATAATCTGTTCACTGGTATTCTGACTACCTGAGTCGAGTTTCTGTAAACAGTCCAAGTTTAAAACAGTTCCACGCTGTTCAATCATGAGTATAAAACATCATGCTCTCAGTAAGAACGTTGCGATTCAGACTACACGCTCAGCATTAATTTTAGGTGCGATTTCTCCTGATGTGACTGGATGGAAATACTCGCGTGTACCCACAGTTACCCAAGTGGATACAGACAACACATACGACCATCTATCCAACAGGACTGCTCAGAGGGAACTTTATCCTTGCAATGCTGCCACTTTACTGCCTGTATCTGTATCACGTTTACTACTCCCAGCAACTTTCGCACGCAAGCCGTCAGATTTTGTAATGGTTAAAACCGCCTTCCGCAGAAAGAGAAAAATTAGCAATTACAAATTGCATCAGAGAAAATCTGCTCGGGATACCGCGGATGGAATTTTCCGGCTGTTCACAATCCCACTGCCGCTGCGAGGGAGGAAGGAGATTTTAACACTCAGTCAAATCTCCATTCGCTGCAGTGGGACTAGATATTTCCAGCAGTGTGAATGGCCAGAAAGTTGGGCCCACTATCTTGGACGTTACAGTGTTCCTTCAGTACTGCACTGTCCATCACCTTACTCATCTTTAGTCACCTCCAGCCACGGCCATCAGTTCCCCACTGATTGTGGCAGGTCATTCCATCCCCTTACTGAATGTCAACCACATCCCCCTGAACACCACTGCAGTCCCGTACCCCAGTCATCACCACCACTACCCCACTGATTACCCTCCTGAAACTTTAAAAAAATGTTTTATAATTCTCAATGAATCTACATTCCATTGACTAATCAGAAGTTAAGAATGATCTTAGATTAAGCAAACGTGATTCCAATGCTGCAAATAAGAATAGTAAGCCTGAGGATTGACAGAGTTTTAGGTACCAGCAAAGAATGACCAATAAATTGAGAAAGAGGGAGAGGATAGAATATTAGAGTTAACTGACTAGAAATACAAAAAAAATGTTATTCTACAAACATGAAAAAAGGAGTAGCAAGAGTAAACGTGGGTCCTCAGAGGCTGGCAGAGGGAAAAAATAGATATCCTTTGATTTCACACAATAACATTTACTGGGATTAATGAAAATGAAAGGGTGCAGAGAAGATCCGCCAGAAGTTGCCTAGGATGGAGCTACAAGGAGAGATTAGATATACTTGGGCTGTTTTCTTTAGAGCACAGAAAATGGAGGGAAGACATGAATTAAACATTATAAGATTACAAGGGGTAAGGACATGGTGGATAGAAAGCAGCTGGTCCACATAGTTGAAGGGTCAATAAATGAGGAGGCATAATTTTAAGATGAGGGGCAGGAAGTTTAGAGAGGATCTGAAGAAAAATGTTTTTACCCAGGTGGTGGGGTTCTGGAATATAGCATTTGGGAGGGTAGAGAAGGCTGGAAATCTTACAATCTTTAAAATAATATGTGGATAATCACTGGAAATGTCATGACATTCAAGGCCCCTTAAATGGAAAATGAGATTAATGCAGATTTTGTGTAGTTTTGTCGGTGCAAACTCGATAGGCCAAAAAGCATCTCCTGTACTGTATGACTCTATGATTATGACCATGATAAATTCAAAGTAATTAATGTTTGTTATGAAACAGGATTAGGGGAGACATTCTCAGTGCTACCCAGCACCGGAGTATGAACTCAACGGAGTGTTAGAGTTGGTGAGCTGAGGGAAACATAAATATCTTTCAACAAATCTAATATTGCCTGTATTTAATACTTAACTGCAGGAACTGTTTAAATTTGAAGTTTCATCCAGAGATCTCAGCAGGGAGATAGAAGTTATCCACTCACAGCAGCTGAAAGAATGAATTGAGGACAGGAATGAGATAGGAAATCTGGTGAACTGATGCGGTAGCAATAATCTCTCCATCACTGTCAACAAAATGAAGGAGATTGTCATTACTTCAGGAAGTGTAAAGGAGAACATGCATCACTGGGGACGAAGTAGAAAGGGTCGAGAGCTTCAAGGTTTTAGGTATCCAGATCACCAACAACCTGTCCTGGTTCATCCTCTCCAGCCCCAATGCCAACATTATAGGTAAGAAAGCCCACCAACACATGTACTTTCTCAGAAGACTGAGGAAATTTGGCACATGAGCTACCACTCTCACCAACTTCTACAGATGCACCATAGAAAGCATTATTTCTGGTTGCATCATAGCTTGGTATGGCTCCTGTTCTGTCCAAGACCGCAAAGAATGTCAAAAGGTCATGAATGTAGTTCAATCCATGATGCAAGTCAGCTTCCCATCCATTAACTCTGTCTACACTTCCTGCTGCCTTGGCAAAGCAGCCAGCATAATTAAGAACTCCACGCACCCAGGACATTCTCTCTTCCACCTTCTTTCTTAGGGAAAAAAAGATACAAAAGTCTGAGGTCATGTACCAGCCAATTCTAGAACAGCTTTTTCCCTGCTGTTGTCAGATTTTTGAATGGACTTGCTTTGCATAAAGTTGATCTTTCTCCACATCGTAGCTATGACTAACATTACATTCTGCACTCTCTCGTTTCCTTCTCTATAAGCAATGCGCTTTGTCTGTGTAGTGCACAAAAAACAATACTTTTCAATGTATGATAATGCATATGACAATAATAAATTAAATAAAAAAAAAAGAAGCTAGCTGGAACTGGTCTTTGCTGTACCTGGGCTCAGCTAGTCCCTTTATCCAGAACATAGTGATCCAGGGGCATCCTCAGTGTAACCAGAACTATGTGACCTTAACAGAATGAGAGAGTTTGCTGAACTGAGAAATTTCAGTGAGATGAGGAGGTACTCCTTTGTTTTTTTTGTAACATTTTCACCCTGTAGGGATTGATTCTTGCTCTACTGCAAGGGCAAGAAACTAGTTTGTTGGTATCTGGTGAGTATCCAGTAAGTCGTCAAGGTCTATTCCTGAGGTTTAAAATTGTATAGGACTTTGTGATAAGTTTTCTAAATATATAAAGAAAGTCAATAATTGAACAAAATAATAAAGTAATTAGTTAAAGCATATTTGTTTGGCATGTATCGTATATTGTGTGGCAGACCCCGCGAATGGATACCAGTGTGATCCAGGACAAGCATACCTGTGGTAAATGTCTGCAGCTTGAGGATTTTGCACTTAGTCATTGAACTGGAGACAGAACTGCAGACTCTGTGACACATCAGGTAGGGTGAGAGTTATCTGGATGCTTTCATCAAGAGGCAGTCACACTCCTTAGGATAGAGTCTTCTGATTTGGAAAGTGGTCAGGGACCAATGGATGTGATCGCAGCTAAGGCAGGTAAGAGGATCCAGATGGCAGAAGTGCAGGAGTGTTGCCCCAGCAATAATCCAATAGGTCTGAGGTGGCTTCAGCTGGCTTGGAGTGAGGCTGCAGGGTGGATGAGCTGACTAACCACGGCACTGTGGTACAGGAAGTCATTTAAGTTGGGGGGAACACAAAAGGAATGTGGTGGTAGTAGTAGTAGAAGAAGACAGAGCACTATTTTCTGTGGCAAGAGCAATAGTCCAGATAGTTATGCCTAGTGCCAGAGTTTGGGACATTTGCTCAGGACTGGAGAGGAGCTTGCAATGATAGAGTGAGGAACAAATGATAGTAGTCCAGTGATGGGGGTACCAATGACAGAGGCAAGATGAGGAAGAAGGTTCTGCATTGTCAGTATGAGGATCATGGAATCTACAGGGCAGAAGGAGGCCATTCAGCCCACTGAGTCTGCACCAACCACAATCCCAACCAGGCCTTATCCCCACAATCCCATACATTTTACCTACCCTAGTTCCCCTGACACTACATCGCAATTTGGCACAGCCAATCTCCCTAACCTGCACACCTTTGGACTGTGGGAAGACATGGGAAGAACATGCAAACTCCACACAAACAGTGACCCAAGCCAAGAATTGAATCTGGGTTCCTGGCATTGTGAGGCAGCAGTGATAATCACCGTGTCACCGTGCCACCTCAGGATCTGGTGCCAAATTAAGAGGCAGAATTTCAAAGATAATAATTTCTGGATTATTAGCTGAAACATGTACAAATTTACATAGGGCAAATAAGATTACAGAAATGAATGCATGGCTCAGGAACTAGTGTAGGAGAAGTGGGTTCCAGTTTGTGAAGCTCTGGCAATCGTATTAGAGGAAGTAAGATTGGTGTCATTGGCATAGTCTAGGGCTGGTGTTTTAATGAGCTGTATAATTAGGTGAGTTATGTGAGTTTTAAATTAAGTGGTGGAGGCAAGGGATTTGGGATCATGTGTAAATCAAAGAGTAGAGACAAGAGAGAAAGGTATTAATATGGGAAATATGTGATAGAAGGGACAGGCAATACAAATCCAAGAGTAACTCAATAGATAAGGCCAGATGCTACAAAATAAAACAACAGAACTAAAGGCTTTGTATCTAAATGGACCTAATATTTGAAACAAAACAGCCAAATTGTGAATATGATCTGATGGCTATTACAGTTATAGAGACATGACTACAGGTTAACATGAATTGGAATCTGAATGTTGAAAGGTATGTGACATTTAAGAACAGGGAAGTTAAGAAAAGCTGGAAGGGTGACCTGTTAATTAATGATGGTACTATCACATTATAGGGGATAACCTAAGTTCAGAAAGCCAAGATGTAAAAATGGTTTGAGTTGAGATAAGAAATGATAAAGGCAGAAGACATTTGTGGGAATGGTGTACAGGTCCCACTGATTGTAATTATAGGGTAGAACAGAATATATAGGAAGAGAAAATAGGATCTTGTCAGAAAGGTAAATAAATAATCATAGGAAATTTTTCATGGAGCCGACCAGAGAACAAGCTATACTGATCGGAACATTATGCAATGAGATAGTTATAGGTTTTTTTAATAAGTTTCTATAGATGGCACAGTCGGGCAGCATGATGGCATTGTGTTTACCACTGCTGCCTCACAGTGCCAAGGTTCTAGGTTCGATTCCTGGCTTGAGTCACTGTCTATGCACAATCAATATATTCTCTCTGTGCCTGCATGGGTTTCCTCCAGATGCTCCGGTTTCTTCCCAAAGTCCAAAAGACATGCTGGTTATGTGCATTGGCCATGCTAAATTCTTCCCCAGTGAACCCGAACAGGCGCTAGAGTGTGGCTAGGGGATTTTCACAGTAACTTCATTGCAGTGTTAATATAGCACTACTTGTGATACTAATGAGTAAACTTATTAAAGTGAACTAATAAATTAGGTTAAGTGATATGTCGATAGAGATGCAGTAGCAGACATTTAAATGGATTTTTCAAAACGCACGAAAAAACCCCATCATTCATTGTTAGCTAAAAAAGTTAAAGATTATATCAAACTTATGGAAAAAGCATATGAGTGTACAAAGATATGTGACAGTGTGAATATTGGGCAGAATATAAAGAATAGCAAAGAATGACAAAAGATTAATAGGGAGGGAAAAATTAGAGGACAAAAGAAAGATAGCTAGAAATATAAAGATAGATAACAAGAGTTTCTGTACATATTTAAATAAGGAAAGAGTTGACAAAGTGAGCGTTGATTTTGGAGAATGTGCCTGGGGCATATTAGAAAATAAGGAGATAATGGATGAATTGAACTACAGAATCTTCACTACAGAACATACAGGTAACATCAAGAAATAGCTGTAGATCAGGAAATGGAAGGGAGGAACTCAGTAAAATTATAATTAACAGTGAAATAGTATTAAATAAATCATTGGGACTGCAGGCTGAGAGATCCCCAGGTCTGAGATCCTGAAAGAAGTGACTCGTGACATAGTTGATTCATTGGTTTTAATTTTCCAAAAATCCCTAAATACAGGAAGTTTCCAACAGTTTTAAAAATAGCAATTGTGGCTTCTTTCTTAAAATTAAAGAGAGATAAGAAGAATGAAAGCTTAACATCTTTCATAAGGAAAATGTTAGATGCTATTATTAACAGGGCACTTAGAAAAATTCAAGGTAATCAGGCAGAGTCAACATGGTTTTGTGAAAGGAAAGCCATGGTTAACCAATTTGTTGCTACATGTGCTATGGATAAAGGTATTCAGTGGATGTACTGTACCTAGATTTCCAGATTTGATAAAGTCCCACATGAAACACTACTGCAGAAAATAAAAGCTCATGGTGTAGGGAATGACATATTGACATGGGTAAAAGATTGGTTAGCTAAAAGGAAACAGATTTGACATAACTGGGTCTTTTCTGGTTGGCAGGATGTAACAAATGGTGTGCCACTGGGTTCAGTGTTGTATGCTCAACTTTTAACAATTTATATAAATGACTTGGTATGGTTAAATTTGCTGATCACAAAGATTGGCAAGTAAATAAATTGTGAAGAGGATATTAGAAGGCTACAAAAGTCCATAGGTGGATTAAGTGAGTGGAAAAAGTCTGGCAAATGGAGTATAATGTTGGTAAATGGGAAATAGTCCATTTTGGCAGTAAGGATAAAAAGAAGCCCACTATCTAAATGGTGAGAGATTGCAGAGCTTTGAGATTTAGAGAGATCTAAGTGTGCATAGATCACAAAAGGCTAGCATGCAGGTACAGCAAGTAATTAGGAACACCAATAGAACATTATTGTTTATGTGAAAGGAATTGATCACAAAAATTGGGAGGTTAAGCTTCAGCTGTCCAAGATAAGACCACACCTGGACTACAGTGTACAGTACTGGTCTCCTTGTTTAAGGAAAGATGTAAATGGCTTAAAAAAAGTAAAGAGAAAGTTTACTGACCTAACGCCAGGAAAGGATGGGTTGTCTTACGAGGAAAGATTACAGAGGTTAAGTTTGTATCCACTCCAGTTCAGAAGAGTAAGAGGCGGCTTAATTGAAACATTTAAGATCCTGAGGAGTGTAAATGATTTTCCCTCTCGTGGATTAATCTAGAACTGTTTAAAAATAAGAGGTCATCCGTTTTAGACATAGATGAGGAAAAGAAAACTTAACATCATCCAGGGACAGAATGATGTGCTTTATTGGCATGCCATCCACCACCTTAAACATTCATTCACTTCACCATTGGTGCAGGATGGTTGCAGTGTTTGCCTTCTGCAAGAACCATTACAACAAAGCACCAAGGAACCATTGGCAACATCTCCCAAGCACATACTGTATCAGAGGAAAAGAGAAGCAAGTATTTTGGAACACCATTGCCTCCAAGCATCATCCTAATTTGGTCACATTTTGCTATTTCTCCACATTGTTGCTACTTCAAAATCCTGGAGTTCCCCAGCTAATGGCATTGTGGTAGCACCTCCAACAGCAATCATTGCATGGTTCAAGAAGAAAACTCAGCAACACCTTTACAGTGCAACTAAAGATGGGTAATAAATGCAGCCCTGCCAGTGACATCCACAGCCCAAGAATGAACTTTGACAAAAACATGATTGATTTGTTTGTTGGTTCTCATTGTTGGAGAAGGAGGTTTTCAATCTGGAGTCTTAGCTTGGTTAGTCTGGTGAGGACCTGGCATTGCAGCTGGTGTACAGACAGAAGAAGTACATGCTGTGGGACCTACAACTTGTCAGATCCAGATCTGTACGGAACTGGACCGCGGCATCCCCTTCTTCTACTCTCTGGAAAAAAGACATGAGACCCATCAGCATCTCCTTATACTGCTGGCTGATGACAGATCCTTTGTCTTGGACCTGGATGGCATTTGGGCCAATGCCTGAGATTATTACATTGCCTTTTTCTCTCCGGATTCATCCAGCAAGGATGCCCGTAGTGTTTTGTGGGAAGATCTGCCTCAAGTCAGCCTAGAAGGTGCCAGTGGGCTTGAACTCCTGTAAGCTGGAGGAGCTGACTGGCACCATCAACAGCCTTTCAAGGGGCAATGTCCTAGAGCTGGATAGGCTGACAGTGGAGTTCTTCAGAACATTCTGGAGCTTCCTGGGGAATGATTACATGGGAGTCCTGGGGGAATATATTGTGACCGCAGAGATGTGGCATTCTTGGAGCTGGGCCATCATTGTCCTACTGCCCAAGAAGAGGATCTCAACCACCTAAAAAACTGGCACTTGGTCTCCCTCCTCCGGATTATAAAATCTTTGCCAGGGCAATGGCAACATGCTTAGGCTCCATGCTGGACTACATGATCCACTCTAATCAGTCTTACTCGTTCCCAAGCTGCTTCTTACATGATAACCTTCATTTGGTCCAGGATCTAATCCACCATTCTCAGAGAGCTGCTCTGTCAAGCGCCTTCCTGTCCCTTGATCAAGAGAAGGCATCCGACAAGTGAATCACGATATTCGGGGGTTTAGGATGCACTTTGTCGCCCGGATCTGATTCACAGTCACAGACTGTCTCATGAAAGTTAATGAATCGCTGATGGCCCCTTCACTTTGGAAGAAGAGTGCGGCAGGTCTGCCCCTTGTCCAGCTAACTGTATTCAGTTTGTATGGAGCCATTCCTGCACCTTTTGCGAAGGAGGTTGTTGGAGCCATTCCTGCACCTTTTGCAGAGGAGATTGTCAGAATTGACTCTGTGTGTGCCGAGCATTGCCTGCTGGCTTATGCTGATCACGTGCTCCTCATGTTCACGGACCCGGCTGATCTGAGGAGGATCCAGGAGTTCCACATCCTCTGCCAGGATCAATGGGGCTAAGTGTTCCAGCTCCTGCTCAGCCATGGCAGATGGATCCCTTCCTGGAAGAGCTCAGGCCTTTCACCTGGAACAAGACCAACCTCCTCTACTTGGGGGTTCATCTTTGCCCGGTTGAGGAATCCTGGCTGGTGAACTGGCAGGAACTGGAGGCCAAAGTCACCGCTGGCCTAAGTAACTGGACAGGACTGCTTCGAGTGCTGCTTTACAAGGCGCGTTCTTGTCATAAACTAGCTGATCACCTCCATGCTGTGGTATTGGCTGGTCACTGAGACCCCTCCCCCTGACTTCGTCACAAACATCCAGAGGATACTCATCTGGTTTTTCTGGGACAACAGACTAGGTCGCTGTTGAGGTTCTGAATCTCTCACTTAGGGAGGGTAGTCAGGTACAGGTGTGCCTTCACACCCAGGTAGCAACCCTCCACCTCAGACCCTGCAGGGATACCTTTATGTCAAGCCTCCTCCAGTGTGCCCTAGTGATGTATTTCTTCTGCCAGGTGCACGGCCTGAAATATGACGTGTAACTCCTGTACGTAGACCTGGAGGGTCTTTGGAACTCCTTGTAGATTTGCCCATCTTTTATTAGGATTCCTCGAAGTCTGGAACAGGGTTCTCTTGAGCCGCAGTTCTCCCCCCGTTTGAAGTAGCAGCTGTTGTTTGTGAGCTATTGTTCAGGAATCCGCTCCTCTGTCCATATAACTTCCAGTGGCTGGCAGAGAGGAGGGCTGTGAGAGCCAGGGTCACCAGGATTGAGGAGATGCTAGGTGGCAGAAGAATGGGTTGAATAATTCTTTATGAGCTAACAATGCACGGTGGTGGATCAACACAGACAGGGGATGTGTGTGTCAGCCCAGCACTCTGGTAGCAGTGGGTGGGCAGGGGGAGGGGAAACTCTCTGTGGGTTAATGGGAGGGGTCCAGCATCCTGTGGGTGAGTGGGGAAGAGACAGGACTCTGTGATAGGGGGGAGGGATTGGCAGGGAATGGGGATGCTAGTGATGTCTGGGTCAGTGTGAGATGGGAAGATCAGTGATATTCTTGGAAGGATGGAGAGGCGGTGACAGGCCAGTGATATCTGAATGAGGAATAAGGCCAGCAGTGAGGCCAGTGTTGTCTGTGTGGGGAGTAAGGCCAGCAGTGAAGCCAGTAATGTCCATGGGGGGAGTAAGGCCAGTGATGTCCATATAGGGAGTAAGGCCAGCAGTGAGGCCAATGATGTCCATGTAGGGGGCAAGGCCAGCAGTGAGGCCAGTGATGTCCATGTAAGGGGGCAAGGCCAGCAGTGAGGCCAGTAATGTCCATTTTGGGAGTAAGGCCAGCAGTGAGGCCAGTGACGTCCGTGGGGGGAGTAAGGCCAGCAGTGAGGCCAGTGACGTCTGTGGAGAGGAGTAAGGCCAATGATCCCAGTGCTGGAAGGATTTGTTTGGTGATTTCCCAGAGATCAGCACATGCACGGTGACCTGTTCAGCACGATGCTGTCAGGTGGTCCAGCTGTAATAGGCCCCATCCACAATGTTTCAGCCTAATTGACACGAGGCCACTCTGCAGTGCTCAGAATGTGGGAGATTTAATTTGAATTCCCACTGAAAATGCCAGTAGGATTTATTCAACACTTTTGTTGGGAGATTCCTGACTCTGGAATCATGTTCCATCACTGCTGCTATATCACACTGTTAGCTTGGCTTCTTGAAATCACTGAAGTTCCTTTGAGGCTTCATCATAGGCACAGAGATCATAAGAGAAGATCAGGCTACATATAAAATGTACAATTAATATGCCCAAATACTTTCTTCCCCTCCTCTCCACTCCTTTCCCCTCCCCTCCTAACACTGCCCCCCCACCCCCCATTATGTTCTTATTTACAGAAAGATAATAGAACTGTTGGTTAAAGTAAAACATAATTTCATTGATTGTTGTGTTAAAGAGAAAAAATATCTTTTATTGCAAGAAATTGGAAAAGATCAGATTATCAGATAAAATGTCACACTGCAACTGCTACATTTAATTGTTTAGTTAAATGTTAACCTGGTATCAATATTTTGAATTTATAACATTATTTTTGTTCATAAATGGTTTCCATTAATCTTTACAAAATTCTAGAACTGTTTTATTGAAGCATAAAAACACCACATTTAAATATGAAATGATACAAATCTTTTGTGTAGGGATCTGGGCGTACAGATCCACAGATCCCTGAAAGTGGCTACACAGTGGATAAGGTGGTCAGGACGGCATGCCGCGTGCTTGCCTTCATCCCTCAGGGCATTTAGAATTAAAACTGGCAAATTACGTTGCAGCTTTATAAAACTTCAGTTTATCGTTTGGAATATTGAATGCAGTTCTAGTTGCCACATTATCAGAAGGACGTGGATTCTTTGCAGAGGGGGCAAAAAAAGTTTACCAGATCTGGAGGCTTTTAGATATGCGGAGGGGTTGGATAAATTGGGAATTTTTCACTGGAATGATGCAGGCTGAGTGTCGACTTGATAAAAACATACAAAATTATAAAAGGTATAGATAACGGGAATAGTCAGAGGCTTTTTCCCAGGGTGGAAGGGTCAATTACAAGAGGGCACAGTTTAAAGTAAAGTTTAGAGGAGACATGCGGGGAACGTTTATCATACAATTGTCAGCAGAATGAATCATTAAAATAACAACAAACCCAAAGTTGAGGTGGGGAAAACCCCCAGTGGCGGGAAGCGTTTGAAGCCCACAGATCTAAAGTTCCCTGTCAGCTCATCCCCATTAACACACTAGATCATACACCAGGCCACAAGGAACACACCCCTCAAATTGATATTTCCCAAAAAGAGACTATGTTTTGGATGAAAATACAAATGGCAACACCATCTCCCACTGGAATCTTTGGAAAGTTCTCTTTCCAAAATCTTAAGCCTATTGGGAAAGTTTGGATGAAACAGAAGGACCTTGAGGATAATTTAGGGAGTACCTAAATACCATCTAAAATCAGGTTTGGGAAAGAGGTTGGAATTAGAGGGATGCACATATCTTTGAAAGCTACAGAACTGGAAGAGACGACAGAGTGCAGGAGAGATTCCTAGAAATCCCAAGTTCCTGAATGAATCTGAATCAAATTCCCTTGACAGAATAGCATTTAAGACTCATAACAAAAAGATGGCCTTTCGGCCCACCTTGTCTGTGCCAGCTCTTTGAAAGGAGCTGTTCAATTACTTTCTTATTGCTCTGATTTTGTGTCAAAATGTTGAAACTCCTGATTCTAAGAATATAAACATGTTAGGGCCGGCAGTGATGCCAATGATGTCCGTGTGGATTTCAGTAGCTCTATCATTGGCTTCCATTCCTTTAGGTCCTAAGTCCCTGAGTTCTGGAATTCCTATCTAAACATCTCTGCCTCATCCCTTCCCATCACTGTAACACCATACAGAGTCAACGAACCTTGCCAACCCTGTCATCTCCTCCAAACCCTATAACTCTCTCTATCTCAATTTCACTGCAGACTATCTTTCAATCAGCATCCAGAGGCTACAACTTATATCCTCCAGCTCCTATAGCCCTTCCTATCTCTGTAACATTCTCTAAACGGTACAATTGTCCCTATTTGTGTAACCTCATTCAGAGCCCACAACACTCTCTATCTTTGTAATATTCTACACTTCCTACAACTTAGGATGGGCAACAAATGATGGGTCAGCCAGCAACATTCATGTCCCATGAATGAATACCAAACAAACCTAACAATCCTCCCAACCTCAGTAACACACATTAGAACATTCTCAGTGTTTTGTAGCTACTCTGGCCTCCTATGAGTGTCCTCTTGTAGTTCTCCCCTGAGGTAAGACATCTAGGCCAGAATTTTACAGCCCTGCTTGCCAGGGTCATCAGTGTGGGGACTAGGCAGATCATGAAAAGGCCTAGTGATCCCTAGTGAGATGTTATGGTTTTCGCAAATGGAAGTCATAAATTTCCACCCTCTATATTAGTAAACCTCCCAGATCCTACAAACCTATGGGCCGTATAGCTCACCCTGTCTCTAATTTTCTCCAGCTACTATAACCTGTCAACCTCCTGTAAAATCCTTCATCCCCCACAATGTGCTCACTGCTGCAATCTTGTTCAAACTCTGAGATTGCTCTAAGGGTGGAGCAGTCACAGAGACTGAGTCTGTGAGCGATACCGTCAAAGAAGCTGAGACTGAGCAGAATGGTCACTGAGACTGAGGCCATGAACAGAATGTTCTGTTCACAAAGACTGAGGCTGTGTGTGGAGTAGCATCTGTCTTCCAATCACTCTTTCTGTTCATTCATTCTATCTCTCTCTTTCTCTCTATTTTTCTCGCTTTCTTTCTCACTCCTTCATTCATAATCACATAAGAACGTAAGGAAGAGGCCATCTGGCCCCTTGAGCCTGCTTTGCCATTCAATAAGATCATGGCTGATCTTATTGTGGACACAGCTCTGTTTACCACCTGCTCACCATAACCCCTAATTCCTTTACTGTTCAAAAATTTATCTATCCTTGCCTTAAAAACATTCAATGAGGAAACCTCAACTGCTTCATTGGGCAGCGAATTCCACAGATTCACAAGCCTTTGTGTGAAGAAGTTTCTTCTCAACTAAGTTCTAAATCTGCTTCACCTTATTTTGAGGGCACGCCCCCTAGTTCTAGTTTCAACTGCCAGTGGAAACAACTTCTTTGCTTCTATCTTATCGATTCCCTTCATAATCTTATATCTTTCCATAAGATCTCCCTTCATTCTTCTGAATTCCAATCAGTACAGTCCCATATATTGAATCTCTCCAAATAAGCCAATCCTCACAATACTGCAATCAACCTAGTATATCTTCTCCGCACCTCCTCCAACATCCTTTCTCAAGTAAGGAGACCAAAACTGTGCACAGTTCTCCAAGTGTGGCCTCACCAGCATCTTTTGCAGCTGCAACATAACCTCACTGTTTTTAACCTCTTTCTCTCTAGCAATGAAAGACAAAATTCCATTTGCTTTCTTAATTACTTGCTGTACCTGCAAACCTATCAAAATCTTGATTTTTGTACAAGGACGCCCAGGTCTTTCTGCACAGCAGCATAGTCCATTTTGCTGTTATTCCTACCGAAATGGATGACCTGACATTTACCGACATTGACTCCATCTACCAGACCCTCACCCAATCACCTAGACTGTCTATATTTCTTTGCAGACTTCCAGCATACTCTGCTCACTTTGCTGTACCACTCATCTTAGTGTCATTCTCATTCTGGCACTGTCTCTTTCATGGTCTCTCTCACTTTCACTTTTTTCTCTCTCAGTGAATGGATCTGGTGTGAACTTTCACATCCCATCATCATAACACAAGGCGGCGTGTAAGGCTAAGTCTAAAGCTAAACATTTAATAGAACATCATATAATAAGTTAACATAATATAGATCAGCTAATTAATAGAAATTAACAATTAAGACAACTTGATAAAATACATAACCTAAAGAATACTTATCTCATATATTGCATACAGAGAAGGTGAAAGTTTTAAGTTGGTCGACATAATACTTCATGTAAATAAAGATATTAGTTTAAAAACTCTAAAAAAAGCTGTGTTGAATTCGAGAGTTCAAGCTTTAGGGAGAGAAGTGAATAAAAACATTGAGCGGGATTTTTCCATTCCGCTGCGCTAATCGAGTTGTGTAGCAGGGTGGGAAATCTGCGGGAGAGGTGAAAGATTGGGCTCACGCCCCATTTCTCAACTGTCCCGATATTGCCAGCAAAATAAGCTGGAATGGGCGCGAGGCTGATTTTCATACTAATAAGGACATTTTAACATCAGTAATGTGCTGGGATGTAAGAATCCAGGCTCATTTAGCCTTCTGACCTCATCGATGGAGGTCGAGAACAGCAAGGATCACAGGTGGTCCCCAACAATAGGAGCCAGGACTGATGGCTGCTGATGGGACCAGCGTCCATTGAAGTCCCCGAGGTGGTCTTGGACAGAGCTGGGCAGTACCTCTTTATTGCCACCCTGGGAACCTGGGCAGTGCCACAGGGATCAGATTGGGGGTGAGGCCTGATAGGAGCAGGGAATTATGGGGGTGATTACTGAGAGGGGAGGAGGCAAAAGGAATGGGGCAGGGAGGGAGGGAAGAAGAAGGGGAATGAAGGGGGTTTTCAGCATCAGGGTGGGGACTGGTTGTGTGACACTGCTAATCAGGGGTTGTGGCTGCTGATTGGGTGTTGAGGCCGATGATCAGGGGTTGGAGCTGATGTTTAGCAGGCCAACATTTGGAGTGTTGGTGATCATGGGGGTCGGTGATCGGATGAGCTGTCTGTGTAGTGTGTGGGATGGCGATTGTTTGGGGGGGGGTGGGGAGTGTCCATGGGTGAAAGAGTGGGTGATGTCTGTCTGAGGGGTTAGCTAGAGCTCCCAGCATACTGTGTATACTTGTACATAGCATGTTGGGAGATCAGGGCAGATGCGCAATAGCACCCCCAGCATTTTGTCGCCAACTTCCCGGCCTGAATAGACCCTGGCCAAGACTGGTGGGGATCAGTGTATGTCTTCTGAATTGCACAGAATGCCATAAATTCATCATACTTACCATGCTGGGAAAACTAGTGAGAAAACCTTCCGTTTTTTCACCCATTCAACACGTAAGACTTTTCTGAGAAAATTCTACACATTGATGGTGGCACCAACACAAAGCAAGGAGCTGATTGACGGACAGCGGGTGAACATTTTGTTTCAGCTCCTAAGATTGTTTTTATTCAGTTAGTTTAATAATGTCACTCGGGGAACATTTGTGTCAACATCCTTCTATCTACGGGAGAGGATGGACACACAACAAACAATCCATTTTGGAGCAGCTTCTTCACTGGGTAGCTGTGAAATCAATTCTTCAGAAGCAGCTTCCTCCACGAGTGCTGAAGATGAAGCTGCCGAGTGCTGTCTCTTGCTTGTTACTCGCAGCAGATGATATTGGCTGCTCTTCCATCTGACGAAGAGCTGCTGTTGCTGCTCTTTTATTCCTACCTGCTGGTCTCTGTATCACTTAGGGAAGAATAAAAATAAGAACATATTAGAGTTAGATAATCACTGGAAAAGAACAAGAAACAATCCAGAATAAAAACACTAAGTGGGAGCACGGCCAGTTTTGGGGGGCTTGAGAACAAATCGTTCCTGGATTCATTGGAACCAAGGATTAGTGGCAAATTTGTAACTGAACAGTGAATCTCCTTTAAAGCTAAAGCTTTGTGGGAGTATCGGTGTTCATTCAATATCATGACAGAGTGCATTGGCGAGGACCCCTTCAGGATGCAAACACTGGTCATGTGCAGCCACTCGTCTGCCCTCTAACATGACCCCAGTTTTCTTTGGGGAGCTTGCGAGCTGAGGAAATGCAGGCATTTGGTATCACTGAGACCCTGGAGGGTCCACACAATGCATTCTGCTGGAGTTGACAGGAACCAGTGTGGAAATCATAGAATTATAGAATCCTTACAATGCAGAAAGAGACCATTTGGCCCATCGAGTTAGCACTGACCACAATCTCACATTGTTCTATTCTTGTAACCCATACATTTACTCCACTAATCCCCCTGACACTAGCGTTAGTTTAGCATGACCAATCAACCTAACCCGCACATTTTTGGACTGTGGTAGGAAACTGGAGTACCAGGAAGAAACTTACACAGCCACAAGGACAATATGCAAACTCCACACAGTGACCTGAGGCTGGAATTGAACCGAGTCCCTAGTGCTGTGAAGCAGCAGTGCTAACCACTGTGCCACCACGCCGCACCTATATGTGTCAGAGCAGGGAGTGTGATGGAGATGAGGCATTTATTGAGTGTGCTGTCATTTCATGTTAGTCCGAGTTGAATTGCGGGAGGAGGGTCAGGTCTTTTTTACGAAATGTTATAGCTTGTCCCCCTAACCCCACCTCATGCCCACAACATAGTTAAGAAAGCCCCTCAACACCTCTACTTTCTCAGAAGTCTAAGGAAGTTTTGCACATCAGCTGCGACTCTCACCAACTTTTACAAATACACCATAGAAAGCATTCTTTCTGGTTATATCACAACTTGGTATGGCTCCTGCTCTGCCCAAAACCGCAAGGATCTACAAAAGATTGTGAATGTAGCCTAACCCATCGCTCAAACCAGCCTCACAGCCATTGACTCTGCCTACACTTCCCACTGCTTGGCAAAACATCAGCATAATTAAGAACTGCCTGCACCCTAGACATTCTCTCTCCCATCTTCTTCCATCAGGAAAAAGATACAAAAGTCAGAGGTCATATACCAAGTGACACAAGAGCAGTTTCTTCCGTGCTGCTGTCAGAATTTTGAATTGACCTACCTTGCATCAAGTTGATGTTTCTCTATAACCCAGCTGTTAATCAAACATTACATTCTGCACTCTCTCATTTCATTCCCTATGAAATGGTATGCTCTGTATAGTGCGCAAGGAGCAGTACTTTTCACTGTGTTAATATATGTGACAATAATAAATCAAATGAAGTCAAATCAAACAGTGCATGGTCTGGAGGATCCTGGAACCTGTCGAGTTGACTATCCTACCCATTGCCATAGGGCAGTGGCAGCAACATTGTCGTGTCCTGGCACTAGGCCAGAACCATTATCCTGCAGAACAGGCAGAGAGTGGGTCTGTCGCTATTCCGAGAGCAGCACCACAGATGCGTAGCTACTGTCTGAGGGTATTCTGATGTCAGTCATTGTCCCTGCAGTTATCAAAGCTGCAGTGTCGCAAAACACTTGTCTGTCTCAGGGGATGGTGGAGCAGCTCTGGCAGACCCTGCAAGAGCTGGCACCACATGGAATAGGAGGATACCCACTGTCTGTAAACTCACAGCTGCTCTGAATTTCTATGCAAGTGGGTCATTCCACGGCTGCATGGGCAGTCTACATGGCATCTCCCAATCAGTCACACACAAATGATACGGAAAGCCACACATGTCCTTTACTTGAGGGTTCACATTTATATTAACTTGGATAGGAGCAGCCAAGATGCTCAGGGCCATGGGCTTCACCACGTTAGCAGACTTGCCCCAAGGTGCAAAGTGTGCTTGACTGACCCTACATGGCCCTGCACGCTCCATGGTGCCATGTGGTGCCATTCATGAAGCATAAGGGATAGTCCCCCCCTCAATGTGCAACTCTTCTGTAACCACAAGATGCGCATCATTCTGGCGTTTGCCCATTTCCTGGGGAGTGTCTATGACACCCTGTATCTTGGAGGATGTTGAGGATGACGGTGAGGGTAACCGCACAGAGGATATTAGGGATGCACTCATAGCACCTCACAGCATAAAGGAGTGAATAGCTCTCCCACCATGGAGATAAACATCTGACCAGTAAGTGCTGCTGGGTATTTTTGAGAAAGGGATGACTCCACGGGAGCAGGTGTTGTACCCACTCAGGACATGACTGATGATGCCAGTGCAGAGAGCACAAACACCAACGAAGACACATTAAAATGTGGCTTAGGTTGTAATGTATGTTCTGGCAGGGAAGCGATTGACCTGCTGAGGATGTGTCTCACGTACCTGGACCAGTTGGGGGTTTTACCCTACAATATCGTGGATCTCCTGCATCACTGTAAATATTAAATCCCGCTTTATTCTCCACAACTTGGCACAGCAAGTTATACCACCTGGATCAAGAGAAGATGGAGGAGCAAAATATCTCCTCAGATGAGGAGGATGATGGAGAGGACAGTGAAGGTGACCACACAGAAGAGGAGGCAGAAGCTGCCCAGGCAATGGAGAGGGCCTGACTGAGCCAATATGGAAGGGGCAGACTCATAGCATCTAGCTTTAGGATTGAGCAGCATAAGAGAGAGAATCGCTCTCTCACCATGGAGACAAACATCTGACCAGTGACGTGGTGCCAGAGTATGCTCCCATGCTGTTGTCAGATGTTATGGGCAGGATGTTGAAGCAATTGGCTGGACTCTGTGGAAGAATGATGAAAACATGCATTGAGGACAGAGTGATGCTCCTGTCATCCTCAGCGATATGTCTGACTCCATCCTGACAGAGAGTTTAATGAGTCCTGCCATCGAATGGGCTTATCACTGGGCTCAGAAATGCAGAATACACAGCATCAGTATGACAGGCCCCACCCATGTCCAAGGTCCTGGAGATCACACCCACCTTACAGCCGAGATGGGCAGGCTGGCAGCACCTTGACAGTCCTTGGCCTCCTGTTCAAAAAATGGACCGTTTCCTGCCAAAGGCACCGGCGTATTTTCAGACCGAAACGTATCTCTCAGGCAACAGGGTGTGGAAATCAGCAGCTCGGCTCAAACTCAGATGTGAATTCTGGGATACTCCCAGACATAGTGTGAGGCTGAGGAAGATTAAGGAACTCCCCCCGTACACACTTAGTGAACATGGATGAATACAGGCATTAGGGTCAATAAGTCATCATTGTATTGAATGTTTAGCTGAAATGTCACAGTGCCCCACACAGAGCCTCCCACCCCTGTGTGTTGATGCCACCAAGCTTCAGGAACCACCGCAACACACCTGGTGCCTCATTCCTGTGGAGTGTGAGAATGGAAGTGCATGTCCCCCCCACACCAGCAACACAGTGAGGAGGCATTGCTGCTGGCACCCTTGCACCAACCTTCACTGGAGTTGCAATCCCAAAACCCCCAGCAAGGCAAGTGTGAATTCCCTCGACCCCCTCCATCAAAGCACACCCTTTCATGTCTAATAGTGTTCTCTAGTGATCACGAGGTCAAGAACTGTTGACGCACTGCCTGTCTGCCCACCTCAGCTGTAAGATGGATGTGATTCCCAAAATCCCTGACATGGGTGGGGCCTGTCGTACTGATGCTGCACATTCTGCATTTCTGTGCTCTCTGACAAGCCCATTCGATGGCAAGATGCATTAAACTCTCTGTCAGGCTGGAGTCAGACATATCGTTGAGGATGAGAGAGCATCGCTCTGTCCTCAATGCAAGTCATTGTCATTTTCCCACAGAATCTGGTCAATGGCTTCAGCAGCCTGCTCATAAGGCCTGACAATAGCACGGGATCATATTGCTGGCACCATGTTACTGGTGGTTATAAATGAGCTGCACATTGAGGCAGATGTATCCCTTATGGTTCATGAATGGTATCACGTAGCACCATACTTCACGCAGGGCCAGATGGGTGCAGTCAATCAGACCTAGCTCCCGGAGATAGCCCTGGCATTCTGGCTCAACTGATCTCAGTCCAAGTTGATATACATGTGAACCCTCAAATGAAGGTGTCTGTGACCACCCAGATGCATTTCTTAATTCACGAACGTTGTGGATCCTCCCCTTGGAATTTTCCTTTCTTGTTGGATTGTATTTATACTGAATATTGTAAATTAGCCATTCACAATTTAGTCATTGCATCTCCATCATCCCTTCACCTAAAACATGGTAGAATAGCACAATGCTTCCTCACAGACCACCAGAGATCTGCATTCAATTCCCAGCTTGGATCATTGTCTGTGCGGAGTCTGCATGTTCTCCCCACGGATTTCTTCCAGGTGCTCAGGTTTGCTCCTGCTATCTGAAAAACTAGATGGATTGGCCATGCCAAATTTGCCCTCAGTGTATGCAAAAAGGCACCAGATTGTGGCAACTAGGGGATTTTCTCATTAACTTCATTGCAGTGTTAATGTCAGCCTAATTGTGACACTAATAAAAAAACTTAATTTTCCAGGTCACTTTAGCCAATTGTGCTTTCAGACCTCAACAATAGCCTTTACTTATGTTTAAGATAAAAGTGTTTCCTCACTTTACTCTCCCTTAAACTGAATGTAAAATTCAATCCTATTGTGATTCCTATTGCTTGGAGGCACCTTCACTCTGAGGACATTAATTAATTCTATCTCATTGCACAATACCTATACCCTGCTCCCATGTTTATTCCAGACATGTCAATCTAATAAACTATCCTGAAAATAGTCCATCAATTCCTGAGCTAAATTAGCTTTGTCCATCTCATTTTTTCACTCTATGTTTAGATTAAAATGCCCCACGTTTTTGTCTGTACTTTTCTCTCGAGCTGCCTTTTCATTTCCTTTAAACTCTGTCGACAGTGCAGACAGTGTGGGTACAGTTAAGGGCCTGTGCACCTGTCCCACAAGTGACTTATTGCATTGATTAGTTCTGATTACCACACTAAATATTTCTCTATCTTGGTTTCCTGTGTTTAGGCCATCCCTGTATATTGTGCTAATAGCACCATTGATTAACACAGCCACCCCTCTGTCTTTTCTCAATGTCATCAGCCCTTTGTACAAACTGGAATCTATCATTAAGGATTTCTTATCAATCCATGTATTATTGCGCAATCAGAACAAGTCAGTATAGTTTTACAAAAAAGAATTCCTGTGAGTCAAATTGATTTGAGTTGCTTCAGGATGTAACTAGTAAGGGAGATAAAGGGGAACAGTAGATGTAGTGTACCTGGATTTCCAAAAGGCATCTGGAAAAGTGCCACAGAAAAGGTCAAAAGGCAAAATAAGGGCTCATGGGTTTGGGATATTTAAGGAAGTATAGACTTGCATTGACGTGATATCACACATCACATTATTACAACGCAGAAGAAGGCCATTTGGCCCCGCGTGTCTGCACCAGTTCTCCAAATGAGCATTTCAATTAATGCCATTCTCCTGCCTTCTCCCCATAACTTGGCACGTTGCTGTTTTTCAAATAACAATCCAGTTCCCTTGCTAAATTCCTTGCTTGAAGCTACATCCCCACACTCTCAGACAATTCATTCCAGTCCTTAACTACTTGTTGCGTGAGAGACATTCTCTCATTATGCTTTTGCTCACCAACAAAGACCTACATTCCCCAAAATGAATTAACGGGGCTCTGTTTCCTTTATGTTCTCCAGAACACAAAGTATTCCGCATGCGTTTTATAGTGAAATGTTTATGGTAATTAGACAAGCATAATAAGCTGTTAAGAATACTTAAAAAGCATTGAAAGTGAAATTTAATGCTAAGTTCCCTCTGCTGGGCTTTCATCCTTTCCAGTCTGGGCCAATGTCTCTTTAAATGGGTGGAAGTTTTCCCAGGCGTCTGCGTAACTTGTTTTCAATCCTTGATTTCCAGTTTTTCAGTTGTACAGTAAAGCGCTGCAGGAAGTGCACAGTTGCTGCAGGAACCTGCAACTGGATGACACCAAAGTCAGAGGAGTGGTAGATAGTGAAGAGGGGTGTTATAGTTTGCAGAGAGACTTGGCCAAGTTGCAGAGCTGGGCCGAGAGGTGGCAAATGGAGTTTAATGCGGAAAAGTGTGAGGTAATTCACTTTGGCAGGAATAACAAATGTGTAGAG
Organism: Sphyrna mokarran; assembly: GCA_024679065.1. NCBI lineage: Eukaryota > Metazoa > Chordata > Chondrichthyes > Carcharhiniformes > Carcharhinidae > Sphyrna > Sphyrna mokarran. The sequence goes on along the minus strand of JAGIQG010000001.1, from coordinate 127,920,290 downwards.
TATAGGGCTAATGGTAGGACTCTTAATAGTGTTGAAGAACAGAGGGATCTTGGTGTATATGTGCATAGATCCCTGAAAGTTGGCAATCAAGTCGATAAGGTTGTTAAGAAGGCATACGGAGTCTTAGCTTTTATTGGTAGGGGGATTGAATTTCGGAGCCGCAACGTCATGTTGCAACTGTACAAAACTCTAGTGCGGCCGCACTTGGAGTATTGTGTGCAGTTCTGGTCCCCACATTATAAGAAAGATGTGGAGGCATTGGAGAGGGTACAGAGGAGGTTTACCAGGATGTTGCCTGGTATGGAGGGCAGGTCTTATGAAGAGAGGCTGAGGGATTTGAGGTTGTTTTCGTTAGAAAGAAGGCGGCTAAGAGGAGACCTTATTGAAACATATAAGATGATTAGAGGTTTAGATAGGGTGGACAGTGATAGCCTTTTTCCTAGGATGGAGAAAGCTAGCACGAGGGGACATAGCTTTAAATTAAGGGGTGGTGGTTTTAGGACAGATGTCAGAGGTAGGTTCTTTACCCAGAGGGTGGTAAGGGTATGGAATGCCCTGCCTGCTGCAGTTGTAGATGCGCCAAGTTTGGTGGCGTTTAAGAGGTTAGTAGATAAGTTTATGGATGAAAAGGGAATGGTTTAGGTTAGAGGGTCATTGCTTTTTGTTAATTGGTTGGCGCAACATCGAAGGCTGAAGGGCCTGTTCTGCGCTGTAATGTTCTATGTTCTATGAACCTGTCTCTTCCCCTGTAGTCGTTCTGTCTGATGTGATGATCTTCTATCTATCCAAGATTTGAATCGTTGTATGGAGTTCTTCATAAATGGTGTCCTTGCTGTTGGAGAGACTGTGTATGGCTGTTCATTTTCACTGGGACACATGTCAGGCCTCAAAGCAATCCAGACAGAACCACTGCTGCTGTCTGTATCCGAGTCACTTTCCAGACTGATGCTTTCCAATCTGTGTCACCGGGGAAATGTCCGTTTGCATTCTCTGTGATGTCGTTGATTGAGAATATTTCAATGTCACTCATCCATGAAGCGTGTTCCTCCATTACATCTGGTTCCTGGTCAATGGAGGAGATTTCCCCATTGGATATTTCTACTCCATAGACTGTCTGATCCAGACTGAGATCGTCCATTTCTAATTGGCCTTCAGTGTCAGTCAGACTCATCATCACAGCAGAAGTCTCCAGTGGTGGTTGAGCTGCCATGGGCAACCACTCCAGCATCCTGTCGTGGGTCACACTCTCCACGTTTTCTGGTTGGTCTTCTCGGTTCTTTTTGCCACACTGAGTGAAATCTTCCAGGCTGTCGACACTCCAAGGCAGCTGACTTTTAATATCTGTCAACAGATTGTGGAGACTCAGCTCCTCTTCTTCTCCAAGTCCAGAGTCTTCAATAGGGTCTTCAATCTTCACATTATTTAAGGCTGGTTGAGCCGACGTAATGGCATCTGAGGAATCTGTTGTGATAAATTGCAGCTGCTTTCCTCCTTCGTAATTTTCATCATTAATCAGCATTTCCACTTCATTCACCATTGTTGTGGTGAGAATAGATTGTATTGGTCCACGTAATTTTTCAAATCCCCAACAATAAATGATCCACGTTGTGATGATCATGTTGACTCTGGGATGTCCAGTGCACTCTGACAATATCTGTTTTGCTGACGAACAGTTGGCAGGTAGAACACCAAATCAACAGTAAACATTCTGTCAACAGCATTTAAACTTGGTCACTATGGAAACGGATAAACAAGATGATATCACAAACATTGTGACATCACAGGACCATGTCACAATGGCCTCATCCCTGACTGTGTAATGTCACCAGCTTCCAGAATTCCCCAGTTTAGAGACACAAATCAGGAAACAAAGACCAAAGTGTTAAGCAATGGGGGCTCCATGATAATACGGTGCAGAAGGATTTTCATTTCCAGAGAACCTATCACCCTCTCAGGATTTTGCAAATGGCAGCCAATGAATGCCTTCATTCAGAATCTGTTGTGATGCAGGATAGTGAGTGAAAAAGGATGGAAATAATGAGATGGAAGATGAGATAATCCCTCAGTTCTGACATCAGAAAATTATAATGATCAGGATCGACTGAAGAAGCTCAGGTGGGGGGCTCCTTTCTAGCAGAAAGGGGAAAACAAAGGAGAAGGATTAGACTCTCATTAAAGGGTTTCCATGCTGTACGTTCCTCCCACATTGGGACATCACATCACTTGAAGATATTCTCCTTGGGAACTCTGCCTCCAGGAAGAAGATTGCCCTCCCCCCTCCTCCACAGAGTCCAAGAGTCGTCCCAGCTCTCCCTCTGTAAACAGTGAAGCAACTTAACGAGATACCATCTTCTTGCTGTGTCTGACTGTGTGTGCATCGTTAGTATTTCAACAGAGCTCCCGCTACTTAACGGCGCACAGTCATGACCACTTTGGTGAGTCTCCCACATGAACCTCCGTTCTGCTGTGAATCATGTAGAGACTCTTTCATTGCACTGTGTCGGAACATTGTGGTGTGAGGCGCGACGAAAGGACCAGAGCAATGGAAACCTGTTTTCTCACTGTGATAACAGCTTTTTTGTTTTGGGAAGATTCCATCCATAGCTTTTGTTTGTTTACAGCTTTGTTCTGAATTTTTTTAATTCCATTAAAAAATATTTTCATATGTAACAAAATGGAATTGAATTGTCTGTAATAATTTTCAGCTAAAGTTCATTTGAATTTTGCTACCAATTTTAAGCAGTGTTGTACATCCCATTTTATAAGTCTCTTGATGTAGTATTGCTCCTTAGAATCCTACTAGGATAAAGATTGAAATAAGTTTTACATTTACAGTGAGAAATATGCAGCTTGAATTGCAGTGAAGAAGGATGGAAATAATGAGATGGAAGATGAAATAATCCCTCAGTTCTGACATCAGAAAATTATGATGATCAGGCAAGACTGAAGAAGCTCAGGTGGGGGGCTTTTTTCTTGCGGAAAGAGGAAAACAAAGGAGCAGGATTAGAATCTCATTAAAGGGTTTCCATGCTGTATGTTCCTCCCACATCGGGACATCACATCACTTGAAGGTTATTTGAATTGCTTCATGCAAGTCTCCTGTAAGCTGATGTGAACTACCTTTCTGATAGGTATTACAGAATCCAGTGCAGATTGAAAATCTGGAATCATATTCCACCACCTATATGTCACTGTTAGCTCAATTTCTTAAAATCACTGAAGTTCTTTTAAGGCTTTGAAATAGGCACAGAGATCATGGCAAAAGAATCAGGGTACCCATAAAATGTACAATTAATAGTTCCTAACCCTCCCCTCCTTACATCTCTCTCCCTTTTACCTCCTTGTTTAAAAATATTGAATTGTTCATTGTGTAAAGTGAGAAGCTTTTTTTTACAAGAAATTCAGAAAATATCATTAAACAAAATATCATACTGCAGCTGCTTTTTTAAATTGTTCAGTTAAATGTTAACCTGGTATCAACGTTTTGTATTTGTACAATATATTTGCTTGTAAATGTTTTCCATTTGCTAAATTCTGGAACTGCTTTATTGAAACATCAAAATATCACATTTAAACATGAAATGATCCCTTTTGTGTAGGGATCTGGCTGTACAGATCCGTGGATCCCTGAAAGTGGTTACACAAGTGGAGAAGGTGGTCAGGAAGGCATACAGCATGCTTGCTTTCATCTCCTGAGGCATTGAGAATTAATGTTGGCAAGTTATGTTACAGCTGTATAAAACTTTAGTTAGACTGTTTTGGGATATTGAATGCAGTTCTGGTCGGCACATTACCAGAAGAACGTGGATGCTTTGCAGAGGATGCAAAAGAGTTTTGCCAGGATATTTTTTAATTTGGAGGGTTTCAGGTAGATGGGGAGGTTGGATAAACTTGGACTGTTTTCACTGGTAAGACAATGGCTGAGGGATGCAGTGGCACAGTGTTAGCACTGCTGCTTTACAGCACCAAGGACTTAGGTTCACTTTCTAGCTTGGGTCACAGTCTGTGTGGAATCTGCACATTCTCCTCATGTCTGCATGGGTTTCCTTTGGCTGTTCCAATTTCCTCCCACAGTCCAAACGACCTGATGGTTAGGTGCATTGGCAAAGCTAAATTCTTTCTCCGTGTACCTGAGCAGGCACCGGAATGTGGTGACTAGAGGATTTTCACAATAACTTCATTGCAGTGTTAATGTAAGCATATTTGTGATACTAATCAATAAACTTAAGTTTAGCCTATTAGGAAAGTTTGGAGGAACCTGTAGGAGCTTGAGGATAACCCAGGAGGGGATTGGGAGTCAGTAAATACCATCTGACTGTTTTTAGTCCGAGCATCAGGAGTTTCAATATTTTGTCACAAAATATTTTGTCACAAAATTTCAGCAATAAGAAAATAATTCAATAACTCAATTTGAAGAGCTGTCACAGGCAGGGTGGGCTGAGAGGCATCTTTTGTGTTGTGAGTCTTAAAACATGTTCTATCCAGCGTATCTGGATTCATTGAGGAACTGGGGATTTCCACATAAATAACTTAATTTCTCCCACACCCTGTTGTCTCTTGCAGTCCTGCAGTTCTCAATATTGGTAAATGTAAGGTCATCCATTTTGGTAGAAATAACAGCAAAATGGACTATTATTTAAGTAGTAAAAAATTGCAGCATGCTGCTGTGCAGAGGGATCTGGGTGTCCTCGTGCATGAATCAGAAGGAGTTGGTTTGCAGGTGCAGCAGGTAGTTAAGAAGGCAAATGGAATTTTGTCCGTTGTTGCTAGGGGGGGCGGAGGTTAAGAACAGGGAGGTTTGTATTGCAGCTATATAAGGTGCTGGTGAGGCCACACCTGGAGTACTGGTACAGTTTTGGTCTTGTTACTTGAGAAAGGATATTTCAGCACTGGAGAGGGTGCAGAGAAGATTCACTAGGTTGATTTCGGAGTTGAGAGGGTTGGTTTTTGAGGAGAGACTGAATAGACTAGGATGATACTCATTGGAATTGAGAAGCATGAGGGGAGATCTTATAAAAACATAGATGTTTATGAAGGGAATAGATAAGATCGATGCAGGGAAGTTGTTTCCAGTGGTGGGTGAAACTAGAACTAGGTGGCATAGCCTCAAAATAAGGGGAAGCAGATTTAGGACTCAGTTGAGGAGGAACTTCTTCACACGAAAAGTTGTGAATCTGTGGAATTCCCTGCCCAGTGAAGCAGTTGAGGCTATCTCATTGAATGTTTTTAAGGCAAGGATAGATAAATTTTTGACCAGTAATTAGGAGTTATGGTGAGCAGGCAAGTAAGTGGAACTGAGTCCACAAAAAGATTAGCCATGATCTTATTGAATGGCGGAGAAAGCTCGAGGGGACAGATGGCCTACTTCTGCTCCTGGTTCTTATGTTCTTATGTTCTCTCAGAGATATCTGTGTTCCTCTGATTCCAACCTCTTTCCCATACTTGATTTCAGTAGCTCCATCATTGGCTGCCAGCTCCAAAGTCCCTGAGATCTGGAATTCCCATCTAAGCATCTCTGCCTCATCCCTCCCCATCATACATCATACAGAGGCAATGACATTGCGTGCTCCATCAGTACCTTCATAGCCTATAACTCACCCTGCTCCATCAGTACTTCCATACCCCATTACCAGCTCCAGATGATCTAACTCTCTCTACCTTGGTTAATAACGCGAGCCACCACAACCCTCCTAATCAATGTAACATTTTCCAATTGCTAAAAACCTTCATTTCTCTTTGAGATTCATCAAACTTACAGTCCTTCTGATTAGCATCTAGAGGCTACAACCTATATCCTCCAGCTCCTACAACCATTCCTATCTCTGTAACATTTTCCAATTGGCACAACTGTTCCTATTTCTGTAAAATCATTCAGAACAAACTGGGGTTGTTTTCCCTTGAAAGACGTCGGCTGAGAGGGGATCTATTAGAGGTATATAAGATTATGAGGGGTATAGATAGAGTAAATGGTGGTAAGCTTTTTCCACCATTAGATTCTGATAGAACGAGGGGTCACGGCCTTAGGGTGAAGGGGGCTATGTATAAGACTAATATTAGAGGGCATTTTTTCACACAAAGGGTAGTGGGGGTGTGGAATGCACTACCGAGTAAGGTGGTGGGAGCAGGCATGCTAGGGTTGTTTAAGGGTCTCTTGGACAGCCACATGAGCGGTCTGCAGATAGAGGGATATAGGAGGACTGTTTAAATACTTTATTTGTTTCCACAGGCTAATCGGTCCACCTTGTTGACCAACAAGGTGCATGCATTCGGCAGGTCGTGCGAGGGTTGCTCCTGGATGTTACTTCAGGAGTGGCCTAGTGCTTCATGTCGTTAGTGTATGCTTAAACTGGACCATCAGATGGGCAACATGACAGCTCAGGGACTATCGCTGTTGCTGTGCAGACACATAGATTTGGGCCTGTGTCTGCGGGAGTTTGCGCGTTCTCCCAGTGGTTGCGTGGGTTTTCTCCGGGTGCTCCGGTTTCCTCCCACATCCCAAAAATGTGCTCTTAGGCTGATTGGGTAACAAATTGTCCCTATATTAGTCTCTATATGTCATTAAGACGTTAGGACGGCGGCGCGGGCTCATTGGGCCGAAGGGCCTGTTTCCCGTGCTGTGTTGTTCTTTGTTCTTTGTTCTTTGTTTGTAACCCACAACACCCTCTATCTTTGTAATATTCTTTTTTCAGCTTGTCTGACTTCCCAGAATATCTGTTATCTTTCTTCTGAGATAAGACGTCCCATTTCAGTAATCTCCAGATCTAACATCCCTCCCTATCTCTCTAACCTCCTCCAACTATCTTCTCCATCTCCTATAAAATTCTTCATCCTCCAAATTGTGCTCAATGCTCTTTTAGATCCACCAAACCTACAACCCTTCCAATCAGCGTCTAGAGGCTACAACTTCTCTTTCTCTTCTAGTTCCTACAATCATTCCTATCTCTGTCACATCATTCATTCGGCACAACTGTCCCTATTTGTGTAACCTCATTCAGAGCCCACAACATTCTCTATCTTTGTAAAATTCTGCATCTCTTACACCCCCATCAACAACACCCATCTGAATACCCCCAGGCTTTTTCAGCTTGTCTGGCCCCCAAGAGTATCCTGTTATATCTCTCCTCTGAGATATGACGTCCTATCTCAATAATCTCTTCAGTTTTTACAGGTCTATAGTCTTTACAACCTTTCCACTCTCTGTAACCTCCTCCAGTGATTACAGCCTATCTATCTCCTATAAAATCCTTTACACCCCCGGCTCCTCCCCACACAATGTGCTCAATGATGTCAACTTGCTCAGACTCAGATTGCTCTGAGAGTGGAGCGATCACAGAGACTGAATCTGTGAGCAATGCCATAAAACAGAGTGAGACTGAGTAGAAAGGTCGCTGAGACTGAGGCCATGATCAGAGTGTTCTGTTCACAGACGCTGAGGCCAAGCGTGGAGTAGCATCTTCCAATTGCACTTTCTTGTTCATTCATTCTATCCCTCTTTTGCTGTCTCTCTCTTTTTCATTTTTTTCTCACTCCTTCATTCTCACTCTGGCGCTGTCTCTTTCATGCTCTCTTTCACTTTCACTTTTCTCTCTCTCTGTGAGTCTGTAAACGAATCTGGTGTGAACCTTCACATTCCATCATCGTAACACAAGGCAGCGTCTAGAGCTAAGTGTGAAGCTAAACATTTAATATAACATCATATAATAATTTAACAAAATATAAACTTAGATCAGCTAATTCATTAAAAATTAACAATTAAGACAACGTGATTAAATACATAACCTGAAGAATTCTTACCTCATACATTGCATATGGTTAAGGTAAAAAATTTTAAGATCATCTACATAAAACTTCATGTAAATGAAGATATTAATTTAAAAACTCTAAAAGAAGCCATGTTGAATTAGAGAGTTCAAGCTTTAGAGAGAGAAATGAATAAAGACATTGAGCAGGATTTTTCCATTCTGCTGCGCTAATCGAGTTGTGTAGTAGGGTTGGAAATCTGCGCGAGAGGTGAAAGATTGGGCTCGCGCCCCATTTCTCAACTGTCCCGATATTGCCGACAAAATAAGCTGGAATGGGCGTGAGGCTGATTTCCATACTAATAAGGACATTTTAACATCAGTAATGTGCTGGGATGTATGAATCCTGACTCACTTAGCCTTCTGAACTTGTCGATGGAGGTTGAGAACAACGAGAATCACAGATGGTCCCCAACAATAGTAGCCAGGACTGATGGCCGCTAACGGGACCAGTGTCCATTGAAGCCCCTGAGGTGGTCGGGGACAGAGTGAGCAGTACCCCTTTATTGCCACCCTGGAAACCTGGGCAGTGCCAAGGGGACAGATCCTGATTGGGGGTAAGGTCTGATAAGAGCAGGAATTATGGGGGTGATTTCTGAGAGGGGAGGAGCCAAAAGGCAGAGGAAGTCGAAAGGAAGAGAATGAATGGGGGTTTCAGCATTGGGGCTGCAGGCTGGTAGGTAGAATCGCCAATCTGGGATTGGGACCACTGACTGGATTGAGACCGATGATTGGAGCTGGTGTTTAACACGTCAACATTTGGGATCACAGGGAGTCGGTGATCAGGTGAGCCATCTGCCTGGGGTGTGGAATGGCAATTATGGGAGGGGGGCTCCATGAGGGAATGGCTGTGTGATGTCAGTGTGAGAGGTTTGCTAGAGTTTCCAGTATACTGTGTTCACTTGTACACAGCACACTGGGATTTCAATATACATGCACAATAGCATCTCTAGCATTTTGCAGCCGGCTTCCTGGCCTGAATAGACCCTGGTCCATGACTGGCAGGAATCAGTGTGTGGCTTCTGTATTGCACAGAGTGCTGTAAAGTCACAATATTTACTCACTGGGAAAACTAATGAGGAAACCTTCCGTTTTTTCACCCATTCAATACTTAAGATTTTTCTGAGAAAATTCTACCCATTGATAGTGGCACCAACACAAAGCAAGGGGCTGATTGATGGACAGCTGGTGAACATTTTGTTTCAGCTCCTAAGATTGTTTTTGTTCAGTTAATTTAGTAATGTCACTCGGGGAACATTTGTGTCAACATCCTTCTATCTGCAGGAGAGGATGGACACACAACAAACAATCCATTTTGGAGTAGCTTCTTCACTGGGTAGCTGTGAAACCAATTCTTCAGAAGCAGCTTCCTCCACGAGTGCTGAAGATGAAGCTGCCGAGTGCTGTCTCTTGCTTGGTACTCGCAGCAGATGATATTGGTTGCTCTTCCATCCGATGAAGAGCTGCTGTCGCTGCTCTTTTATTCCTTCCTGCTGGTCTCTGCATCACTTAGGGAAGAATAACATTTTAGAGTTAGATAATCACTGGAAAAGAACAAGAAACAATCCAGAATAAAAACACTAAGTGGGAGCAGGGCCAGTTCTGGGGGGCTTGAGAACAAATCGTTCCTGGATTCATTGGAACCAAGGATTAGCGGCAAATTTGTAACCGAATAGCGAATCTCCTTTAAAGCTAAAGCTTTGTGGGGAGTGTCAGTGTTCATTCAATATCATGACAGTGTACATTGGCAAGGTCTCTCTTCAGGATGCAAACACTGGTCACGTGCAGCCACTCGTCTGCCCTCTAACATGACCCGAGTTTTTCTTTCAGGGGCTTGCAGCTGAGGAAATGCAGGCACTTGGTACCACTGAGACCTTGGAGCGTTCACACGTTGCATCCTGCTGGAGTTGACAGGAAACAGTGTGGAAATCATAGAATTATAGAATCCTTGCAGTGCAGAAGGGAACTTGGCTATCAGTCTCTGCTCAGCGAGTCTGCGCTGTCGTGTATCGATATCCAAGACTGATTGCCAAGTTCTGCACACATAAGGATGATCTCAACAGGCTTCATGTCACACTATCTTTAACCCTCATGACTTGTCTGGGTTAGCAAAAAATCTCACTTACTATGCTGTCTGGAGACAATACACATCCCTTTAACCTGTGCTCAGTGCTCCTTCCACTCACATTGTCGGCCACTTTAAGACTTGAATAGCAAGTTAGATGTAAAGATTTGCATTCTAATCAGTAATCTATAAACAGTCTGTGCTGTTATATGTGCTGTTTGAGACCAGAACACCTCAAATACCTGACGAAGAGCAGAGGCTCAAAAGCTTGTGAGTTTACTATCAAATAAATCGGTTAAATTTAAACCTGGTGTTGTCAGACTTCTTACGACTTTGAGGAAAGACAGAGCACAGGAAAAGGTGGAGGGGTGGCTCTGTTAATCAATAGTGCTATTAGCACAATACACAGGGATGGCCTAAACACAGGAAACCAAGGTGGAGTAATGTTTAGTGTGGAGGTCAGAACTGATCAATGCAATAAGTCACTTGTGGGACAGGTGCACAGGCCCCTAACTGTACCCACACTCTCTGCACTGTCGACAGAGTTTAAAGGAACAGAAAGGCAGCTCGAGAGAAAAGTACAGACATTATTATGGGGCATTTTAATCTAAACATAGAGTGAAAAAATTGAGATGATAAAGCTAGCTTAGCTCAGGAATTGATGGAGTATTTTCAGGATAGTTTATTAGATTGACATGTCTGGAATAAACATGGGAGCAGGGCATAGGTATTGTGCAATGAGATAGAATTAATTAATGTCCTCAGAGTGAAGGTGCCTCCAAGCAGTAGCAATCACAATAGGATTGAATTTTGTATTCAGTTTAAGGGAGAGGAAAGTGAGGAAACACTAGCATCTTAAACATAAGTAAAGACTATTGTTGGGGTCTGAAAGCACAACTGGCTAAAGTGACCTGGAAAATAAAGTTTTTTTTATCAGTGTCACAATTAGGCTGACATTAACACTGCAATGAAGTTAATGTAAAAATCCCCTAATTGCCACATTTCGGTGCCTTTTTGGGTACACTGAGGGCGAATTTGGCATGGCCAATCCACCTAACCAACAGGTCTTTCAGATAGCAGGGGGAAACCTGAGCATCTGGAAGAAATCTAAGGGGAGAACATGCAGACTCCACACAGACAATGACCCAAGCCGGGAATTGAACACAGATCTCAGGTGTTCTGTGAGGAAGCATTGTGCTATTCTACCATGTTTTAGGTGAAGGGATGATGGAGATGCATTGGCTAAATTATGAATGGCTAATTCACAATATTTAGAATAAATGCAATCCAACGAGAAAGAAAAATTCCAAGCGGAGGATCCACAATGTTTGTGAATTAAGAAAAGGTGAAATGCATCTGGGTGGTCACAGACATCCTTCACATGAGGGTTCACATATATATCAGCTGGACTGAGATCAGGCGAGCCAGAACGCCAGGGCTATCACCAGGAGCTAGGTCTGATTGACTGCACCCATTTGGACCTGCATGGCACTATGGTGCCAAGCTGTGATATAACCAGAAAGAATGCTTTCTATGGTGCATTTGTAAAGGTTGTTGCTGATGTGTGAAATTTCCTTAGTCTTCTAAGAAAGTAGAGGCTTTAATAGGCTTTCTTAACTATGGTGTTGGCATGGGGTGAGGTGAGGGGGAGGAGCTGTAACATTTCATGAGAGAGACCTGACCCTCCTGCAATTCAACTGGGACTAATATCCAATGGCAGCACACTTAATAGATGCCTCAACGTCATTACTCACACTCTCCACTCAGACACATATAGGTGCGGCTTGGTGGCACTGTGGTTAGCACTGCTGCTTCCGGCCTCAAGTCACTGTATGTTGTGAAGTTTGCACATTCTCCTAGTGTCTGCATGGGTGTCCTCCAGGTGCTCCTGTTTCCTTCCACGGTCCAAAGATGAGTGGGTTATGTTGATTGGCCATGCTAAATTAACCCTAATGTCAGGGGGATTAGTGGGTAAATATATGGGGTTACAGGAATAGGGTAGCGTGCAATTGTTGTCGGCACTAACTCAACGGGCCAAATTCACCTGACGAAGAGCAGAGGCTCGAAAGCTTGTGAGTTTACTAACAAATAAATCGGTTGGATTTAAACCTGGTGTTGTTAGACTTCTTACTGTGTTTACTCCAGTCCAACGCCGGCATCTCTACATCATTTCCTCAATGTCATCAGTCCTTTGTGCAATGCTGGAATCTATCATGAAGAATTTCTTATCAATCCATGTAGTGTTGCATGATCAGAACAAGTCAGTATAGTTTTACAAAAAAGAATTCCTGTGAGTCAAGTTGATTTGAATTGTTTAAGGATGTAACTAGTAAGGGAGATAAAGGGGAATAGTAGATGTAGTGTACCTGGATTTTCAAAATGCATCTGGAAAGGTGCCACGAAAAAGGTCAAAAGGCGAAATAAGGGCTCATGGATTTGGGATATTTAAGGAAGAATAGACTTGCATTGGTGGCGGTATCACACATCACATTGTTACAACGCAGAAGAAGGCCATTTGGCCCCTCGTGTCTGCACCAGTTCTCCAAATGAGCATTTCAATTAATGCCATTCTCCTGCCTTCTCCCCATAACATGGCACGTTGCTGCTTTTCAAAGAACAATCCAGTTCCCTTTCTAAATTCCTTGCTTGAAGCTACATCCCCATACTCTCAGACAATTCATTCCAGTCCTTAATAGTCACTGTGAGAAAGACCTTCTCTCATTATGCTTTTGCTCACCAACAAAGACATTCATTCCCCAAAATGAATTAAGTGGACTTTGGAGGTGTGGGGAAGGAGGATGCTGAGACAGAGATTGTACAGGACAAGGAGATCCTTTGAGGGACTGTCTGAAGCATCTGCATATGCAGGGGTTGTGGATGAGACACAAGTCACCTTGTGGTTCCTGTGAGGTGAAAGACGACCATTTATAAACAGGAAGGGTTTCCACTCCCTCAATGTGCAGATGGTCTGTAACCACAGAGTGATCATTACGCAGGCGCGTGCACAGCATTCAGGGAGCTACCCTCTGAGGTCATGGCTGATGGTGCCAGTGTGGAGGGCCGAGGCGGGGATCTGTTATAATGAGACTCACGATGCCACCCAGTCCATTAAGGAGCAGTGTCCAGGCCTACTGGAAATACAGTTCTAGTACCAGCACCGCTCAGCAGATAATCTGCAATACAGGCCTGTACGAGCCTCACCCATTACCATTGTGTGCTGCAATCTGTGGAGTGGAGACCAACTGGAGGAGGGGGAGGAGGAGGAGGAGGAAGAGGGGGAGGGGGGACGAAGAAGAAGAGGAGGAGGGGAGGAGAGGGAAGAGGTGGAAGAGGAATCGAGGAGGAGGAGAGGGAGAGGGGAGGGGGAAAGAGAGGGAGAGGAGGAAGAAGAGGTGGAGGAGGAGGAAGAGGAAGAAAAGGAAGGGGAGGAGGAGGAGGAGAAGAGGAGGAGGAGGGAGAGGAAGAGGAGGAAGAAGAGGCACGGAGAAGGGGAGAAGGAAGAGGAGGAGGAGGAAGAGGGAAAGAAAAATGGTAAGGAGGGAGATTGCCATTTGCAGAGTATGAAGGAGGTGCCTTACGCATTCCTGGAGGATGGAGTATAGATGGTGATGGTGAGGGTTCGGTAGGGCAGGGCAGAAAGAACTGCTTTAATTGCAGCGTTACTGCCGCGCAATGTGGCGACTGGAATCAGCTCCCTTCCGCCACACCCCAAGAGATAATGCAGCTGCCTCCTTAACCCCATGACCTTTCCCTACCCCACTCACTTTTACCTACCTCCACCCTGCTCTCCCCCTCTGCCCCCATTCTGAGTCACATCACAAAAGGGTAATGGGCCTGGGCTGGCCATGCTAGTGAGTTTGGTCAAGGCCAGATGATGATGACAACTCGCTATTGCACACCTTGGGAATTTGCCCTGGTGTCACACAAGACTGACTCCTACCCATTCATCATTTGCATATTGAAACCTGAGGCCACAGAAGCCTGCGTGTAATACCACTCTTTCTGGAGTACACTCTCACTGGGAGGAAGATTCACCCAACTATGCTGCTGAAAGGGAGACCTGGATTCTGGAGGCTCAAAATCCCACAGCACCTGCAGGTGTTCAGTGTTTAAAGTTTATTTATTAATATCACAAGTAAGGCTTACATTAACACCGCAATGAAATTACTGCGAAATCCCCCTAGTCGCTACAGTCCGGCGCCTGTTTGGGTCAATGTACCTAACTTTTATGGGTAGCACAGTAGCACAGTGGTTAGCACTGCTGCTTCACAGCTCCAGGGACCTGGGTTCGATTCCTGGCTCGGGTCATTGTCCGTGTGGAGTTTGCACATTTTCCTCATGTCTATGTAGGTTTCCTCCAGGTACTCTGGTTTCGTCCCACAGTCCAAAGATGTGCAGGTTAGGTTGATTAGCTATGCTATGAAATTGTCCCTTAGTGTCCAGGGATGCGTAGGTTAGAAGGATTAGTGGATATAATATGTAGGGATATGGGGGTAGGGCCTGGGTGGGATCGTGTTTGGTGCAGACGTCTTGGGCCAAAGGGCCTCATTCTGCACTGTAGAGTTCTATGGTTCTATGATTCTCATCAGCATGTCTTTCAGAATGTGGGAGGAAACCAGAGTACGTGGATGAAACCCATGCAGACACGGGGAGAACATGCAAACTCCACAGACAGTCAGCCTAGCAGGTAATGGAACCCAGGTCCCTGGTGCTATGAGACAACAGTGTTAACGACTGTGCCACCATGCTGCACACAGGGAGGCAGAAGGAGAAGGAAAGCAAAATAATGAACAACATCTGAACACTGAGTTGCTGGGTATGTTGCCCTACCCAACCAAGGTTGGTAAACATTTACTGGAGGGAGGAGAAGAGGAATTTCCACTACTGGATGGGAGGGTGAAGACCACCCTTCTTTTCTTTTTTCGACTGAGCTCAGCCCCTCAGTGGACTAAGACACCAAGTTCCCCTACCCATTGCAACCATGAATAACTTTGTGCTACTCTCCCCAATCTGGGCATACCCACCTCAGTGCCTCATCTTTTGTCCTTTCTCCTGCTCCTTCCTTTCTTTCCCTCTGTGACCACTGCCTGGGAGAGAGCACCCTAAATTCACCCCACCTACAACTCCTCTGGCCCCCAACACTTGGGCAGAGAGCCCCTAATATACCCAGCCCCCCAGCACCTCCTGCTCAGCCAGAGAGCCTCTCAAGCCCCTGCTGTTCTCCCTTTCACTTAACCACAAAACAACCATGGGTAAAGTATTCCTTCTGGTACCAGTTTTCTGTTCGCCCTGGCCCAGGAGGAGCACCTGAAGGTGGTGGGGAGGGGGGGGGGTGGTGTTGAATATCCTAAGGGCTTAAGGTGAAAGATCGTTTATCATCATTAAAGCAGCAGTGACCTGTTCCCTGAAATTCCACATAAAATGACATAATTCCCCAAAGACTGGCTGGACAATGTAGATTGAAAAGGAGAATCTTCAACAATGGTATCTATCTGTCATCATATTCATTTGTACTTAATGCTATTTGCATTACATTTTACTGAATGTGGACAAAACTGTTCCTCGTCTGTCAAAATGATTAATTATTTCCTCACTTGCATCTCTTACTCAGCTATAGTTATTTAACTTCCATTACGGAGATGATTTTTCAATGTTTTCTTTTCCTTGTATGGTCCTGCAGCATTTCAAGAGGTGATACAGGAAGAATGCAATATATAGTAAATTCAGCAGTTTCAACCCCAAGCTGCAAATAACATGAGACGCTTGGGAGAATGAAAGAAACTCGGGTCAAAGCAATCTAAAACCAATCCAAACTGCATGTTAAGCGCACAAATCCATCAGCTCCGAAACAATTAAGGTGATTTCTTTGTATTTCCCCAAGAAGCTTCACCAGAGAGATACAAAGAATGTCTAATCTCACTTGAACAGAGCTTGACATCTTTGTAAATGAGGCAATCAGGTATTTTGAACAGCGTTTAACAAGATTATCAGCTAGCAAATCTACATATACCCGGACTTCTTGCTGAGATTCACTAACCAGGTTCACGAAGTGTGGGAATAATTCCTGGAAGACTTGCTTTTGGTGCCTCTTTTGACTATAGTCAGCACGGGAGGAGAAATGAGAAGAAAAGGGAATACAGAACAGTTGAACAATTATGTAGTTAGGAATTAGATTGAAACCAATCAGAAATCAATGTGGACAGTTAGTCAAGTATTCCATGGAACACAATAGCATAAAAATTCAATTGCATCCTAAAATGGGCTTGTATCGATTCATGTGATCCCAAGGTACATCTAAAATTCTACTGGAATCTCATTATATTGGGTGACATAGTGGTTAGCACTGCTGCCTTACAGCACCAGGGATCCGGGACCAATTCCTGTCTGCATGAAGTTTGCACATTCTCCGTGAGTCTGCGTGGGTTTCCTCTGGGTTCTTTGGTTTCCTCCCACAGGCCAAAGATGTGTAGGTTAGGTGATTGGCCATGGTAAAAGTTGCCCCTTAATGTCACGAGAATTAGGACTGTAAATATATGGGGTTACGGGAATGGCACCTGGTGGGATTGTCGGTGTAGTTTGACAGGATAAAAAGCCTCCTGCACTGTAGATTCTATGATAATGGTTCAGGCAAATAACCAGGAATACCCGCACTATCCATTGATTGAACACATTTTGTAGCTGGGAAGTCAGACTTGGTCTGAGCCTAAGGATGTTGGCAGGATGCAGTTGGGGACTAATAGTACTTTGTTTAAAATGGACAAAGTTTGAGATCAAAGACACTTGCTCAGTGAAAAAAAACATAGGATTCCACAGGTTTTGAACAAACAAAAACTAAGTTTACTGTACAAACACAGAAAGATTAAACAATTTACAGTATCTATCTTTTCTTTAGCATTTAGGTAAGTGTGAGGTACATCTGAATGCACAAGCTAATTGTGCTCAAAGCATACCACACAATAAATAGTAGATGTGATTAAAACAGATTCTACGGATTTCTCAATTACCCATACAAATATGAGTCAACTAATCTCACTAAAACTCTGGCCAGAATTTTACCATCCCGCCCACCACAGGAATGAGAGCAGGTAAGAGTCGTTCAATGGGAAGGACTATTGAATTCAGTTGGGATATTACGATTTCAGGACTAGTGAGTGAGGCCATAAAATTGTGCTTCCATGAAGGATTCCAGTTTTTAGATTCAAAGGATTTAACTTTGGGATGGTCTCCAAAAGTAATTCCAACTCAGGTGGCATCAATAATGATACTCCTCACAGAGTTTCAGTCTTGTCTCCATGGATTCCATTTCCTGGTTTCCTGAGTTTATCGTGCAGCACTAATTCACCAGCACAATTTCAGCTCATGCCAAAGATAATGTTCCTGCTCCAATACGATACCTTTGCTCCAAAGGCCCACAGCATGGATACATCAACTTTCTGCTGTCTTCCTGAATTTTCAGGGTTAATTCTGAACATTCTTCAATTGCCAGATGCGAGAGCCATCAACCATCTTGCTATCTCCCGAGATCCTGTCCCTCTGGATTCCTGAATACCTGTTCAAGAACCAAATTATAGGTACAATGTCTTGTATTTGGCTGCATCAAGCAAAAGACAATCACTCCAAAGGATTACCTCTTACCCTAACGGCACACAGTGCAGAATAAGCAACCATTAGCTGCTTTTTCCACTTAATGTCTGTTCCCCATGCCTCTTCTATTTGGGGCCTTTTTGTCTACTCCTCCCGTCCTTAACTGGAACCTCTCTCTATCTTCACCCCTCATTCTTGCCATAACTTCCTGTCCCCTAGTGCATTATCTTTTATTATCTTTTATAATGCTTCACTTTCAGTCACCTGATCTAGGTTTTTGCACTATTTCCTTTCTTTATGTGCAGGTGTGCTGGGCCTATCTTGGCCTGAAGAACTTCAACATGTAGAACCACGTATGTGTAGCCTACTTCCAGCCTAAGCGCATGCAGGAAGTCTGAGGTCCGTTGGGAGTTGAAGTTCCTGACCTCAGCACTTAACACTAAGGTGAATTTGGGTTTCATAATAGACTTCACTGATGCCATTTAATGGCAGGCACCCAACAACAAAGAAGCTTGAAAGTTATATAAGCTTCATTTTGGAAGCCTTGGTCCAGCCAGTGGACAGAAAGAGGGAGAATCTATTCCTCTAAAAGGTGAGAAATTTCTTCCTGTAGGCAACACTTACAGTGTGAAGAGCTTAGCTCCCAGAATGTGGCTGCAGTGCTAAGGATAAGTTCAATAACCTCAGCAAAGATGTCAAAGTAAGAATACTGCATTCCTTCTCTGTCCCCACATCTCCACCATCTCCAGTTTCACAGCTCTCAATACGTCCATCCCCACCTCCCTTTATTCTCCTACAGTCAATGCAGTGCATCCTTCCCCTCACATTCAACAATATTTTAACCTTGCCCTTAACTTACGTGCTACTAGTTGTTTGTTTCATGGCAACTTTTCAAGGTTGTCAGTGACATTCTCCCTGATTTCTTTCAGAAGAAGGTTTCACACAAGGAAACTGCCATTGGAGGAGGTTGAGCTTGACTGTACATCTTCTCCCCCACAGAAGAAAATGTTCTGTCTCTCAGGGCTATTCAGGCTCCTTCATATCATTCTTTTTCCTTTTCCATTTTATCAATGTCTGCGCATGCGACGGGCTGGATTTTATGCCCCTCATTGGCAGATTAGCAGATGCAAGGAAGACTGTAAAATTGGGCGCAGTGCCATGTGCACCACTCAAGCTGCCTACCTGTCTGATCCTGCCCCACCGTAATTTTACCAGTGGTGGAGGAGGGTCCGAATATCCTGCCCACCCAATTAATGGCCATTTAAGAGCTTCTCCCACCACCACTGGAATTTTACCCATGGCAACGGGAGGCTGACATCAACTGTGTAACCCAGCAGCTTTCACTGGATAGGCTGCGGACTGTCTAAATTTGTGGGGCTGGGGGGATTCAGGTGTTCCTTCTGTACAGGCCCCGGCTTGGAGCCAGAGGATGAGTGGTAAGAATTACTGCCCTTGGAATTGGCTGAGAAACCCAGTTGAGAACCTGCACACTCCTGAAAAACAGGACTATGTATTAAGTTAGTGCTGCCTGCTGTTTTAAATGATTGCAGCTTTCCCTCCATTCTTCATTGGATGCATACACTAACTACCATTACTTAAAGGAAGCCTTTACCTCTTATGGAATTCTGTGGCTGTGAGCAATGGTGGCAACCATTTGAAAACCGATTCTATGTTCTGACAATTTACGGAATGGCTGAAACTTGTGAGATAGCACATAGCATGGCGTTCAGCTACTATTAGAGAGGCTGTGATGTGAAATGTGAAGAGGATCTTGATCCTCTAATCATAGGGGTGAAGGAGGCCGTTTAGGCATTTGGTCAAAATAAAATTGGAATAAATAGTGGCAGTGGTCAATGCTCTAGGATCATTGGTGCAGTCAAGGGAGAAGATTAATTATCTCACATGGGTTGTCAGAATGATTATGTTCAAATGGCACATCCTACCACCTGCACTACTAACCTTATCCATAACTCATATATAACATCCATTTGCTTCACCTTACAGTCACACATTTAGCACTGTGGCAAGTCTTGCAACCAGTATGCATGCACTGGCAATTATTCAATCATGGAATCATATCAGCCATATATATTGTAAGACACTCATGGACACTTACTGCAGAGAATATAGGCACAAACTTCTTACTTTCTTGTTTCCCCTCACCTCAGTCCAACCCTTATTCCTTTTTCATTTAGACACTTGAACTAGAACGTGTCCAGGTAGAGAAAGAAGACAGTGAAGATAAAAATATACAATCACTTGATCTGACACTTGCAACTGAGCCACTAACACTGCATGTGTTTTCAAAGCTAGTGTACAGGACAGATCTTCATTACGTGAAACGCCATGCCCAGAGCACAGACGGTGAGAAACGTTAGATCAGGTGCCAGCTCATTGAAGGGTGAAGTTGCACACTAGTTCTGCTCAGAAGATTCAGCTGAGGACTCTGATCGTGCAGGATGTCGATAAAGATTATGGGTGTATCAAACAATGTTTTGGTGCATTGGAAAGCCAACACTCAATGTCAAGGAACACGGAGGAAACTAACACCAGTTGGTGCAGGATTTGCACACACCTTGAAGGACATCCTTTTCCTATATTGAACAGATGGTCACCTGACTTCAGCCAACAGCATTGTGGAACCCACCATCATGCTGTGCCTGACGACTGAGGGCACAGCTCAAACTGCTTCCGTCAAAGCTCTGCAGTGGAGGCTCAGACTGCTACCTTCATGGTTGTGGCTATCATTATTCAAAGGAGCTTCCAAGATATCATTGTAGTCTAGCCTCCTGAGATGCTGTCCTGGCAGTGGCTCCAATGAAAATGAATCCGATGTCCTCTCTCAGTGCAGCAGTGTTTGTCCCTCCACCCCCTGCCGCTTGGTTGGGTCTCTCTCTGCTACCTGAGAGCCAATCAGCTCAGAGTACTGGCGCCAAGGCTGAGATGGTGCAGTTTAGAGCCAGAGCTGGCTCCTCCACGACCACCTGCCATCACCTGAAATGGAAACCAGCAGCTTTCCACTAGCCACGGGAAGAGGGGGCAGGGGTGGGCACAAGATCCTCTGAGGAGCACGGTAAAAAGCAAAGGAACTCTGAGGGAATGCGCAAGTGTAATTAGTTTATTTTATAATACATTAAATCATGATGGAATTTACCATTTTGGATTATGATGAGCTTTTTCTGATTGTTTAGTTATTTTGTTGTGGGAATGAGGCTATATGATGGCTTCTCCTTCAGGTTTCTTCCTCTTGCCAAGGGTTGGATACAATGTTACACCAGTTGCTTCCACTCTAAACAACAACATTTTTGAGATTAGGTTTCTTTGCTAATTATGGGATAATACTCACTAAGATCTCAATCTTAATCGAGGTGACTGGGCACAAGTCCCTTTGGTCAGGAGTATGCCCCGGATATGGTGTCTTACTGGTGTCTGCCTTCAGAGTCTTATCCTCTTGCTAGGATCATCTGCCTCTTCCATTGTCCTAAACTTCATGCACTTAAAGGGTGAAGGTCTCCACCTACACCAGACAAAGTGGGTGATACCTGCACTAAACAACATTAAGAAATGGCTAAGGATCGAAAGACGATGGGCCCTGATAATATCCCAAAATATTACTGAAGAATTATGCTCCAGAATTAGCCATGCCCCTACTCAAAGCTGTTCTAGTATAGCTACAACTCTGGCAATGTGGAAAATTGCCCTGATATGTCCTGTCCATCAAAAGCAAGACAAATTCGATCAGTGCACTTGATCATCAGCAAAGTAATGAAAGGTGCCATAACCAACGTTATTGATGTTTGCACAGCAATAACCTGCTCACTGACACTCAGTCTGGATTCCATCAGAATGTTTGACTTTTGATCATATGACAGCCTCAATTCAAACATGGACAAAAGAGCTGAACCCCAGAGGTGAGAGTGACTATTCATGACATCAAGACAGTATTACACCAAGTGTGACATCAAGGAGCCCTAGCAAAACTGGAGTCAATGGGAATGAGGGGGAAACCCTTCACTGATTGGAGTCATACCTGGCACAAAGGAAGTTGGTTTGGTTGCCGTAGGTCAATTATCTGCTGCTGGAGGCATAATGAGAACTGACACCCAATGAGCCTTACATTCAAAGTCGGAGTGAGCAGCTGATGATAGATATTTGAGGAGTCATGGTCAGTGATAGTGAATAGGTAAGGAATGAAGGTCTGTTGGTGAAGAGAAAGATGTGGATGAGATTACTGTATCACCCATAAATTCGTTCATCATGTCGGGCCTGCACAGTAAAGGGCTATTTATATCATTCCCTTCCTCACTTTTTCAATTCTCCCACTTACATCATTTTCCACCTTCTCTTTATTTTCCTCATGTTCCTATTCCTCAGTTTCTTGCCTTTCAGAATGGCCAGGTTATGCAGCAAACTATTGCACACTTTGGTACTGCAGGGCTCCCCCTGAACAGTCCAATGGAAGTATTTTTAAAGGATGATGTAGTCTACATTCTTCCTTGCAGCAGCGTAAGTATCACTATAAACCTGCTTTGCTTGTGCGCATTGCTTCCAGAGTAGAGTCAGGAACCGTGTCATGGATGTGTAACAAAAACAGAAAATCTCAGCAGCATTTGTGGAGAGAGAATAGAGCCAACTTTTCGAGTCTCTTCATCACTGCTTCATTAAGTCATCCATGATGCTGTCAGACCTGCTGAGATTTTCCAGTATTTTCTACTTTTTTTTTAAATTCCAGCATCTGCAGTAATTTGCTTTCACCATGAATGTATAACCCTTGTTGCCCAGTAGCCAACCTTTGACAAGGGGGGCCATGAAGGTGGCAGATGAGGGTGGTGTCAAAGACAGATGGTCCAGGGAACTGCTGCAGAATGAAGAAAGTGTGACTATTGTCAGGATAACGGTCACGGACTTGCATCTCTTACAGCTTGTAGCCACATTTCTGCTGCAGATTGAAGAAATGTCATCCCTTTAAATTCATGAGCAGGCCAAGTTTAGTCAATGTGAAATCAAGACAATGCGGGTACAGTCAATATTGTCTAGGTCTGGCTGCAGTTGATCATGAACATCGGTACTGGGGAAGTTGCTAGAGCCTATTATCAAAGATTTCATAACTCGGCATTTGGAAGCTTCACCCAGAGGGTGGTGAGTGTGTGAAATTCATTACCACATAATCTAGTTTAAGCATAAACATTGTCTGATTTCAAGAAGAAATTAGATATAGCTCTTGGGCTAAAGGGATCAAGGGATATGGGGGAAAGGGGGATCAGAATATTGAATTCAATGATCAGCCATGATTAAAATAAATGCAGAGCAAGTCCAAAGGGCCGAATGGCCTACTCCCACTTCTAATTTTGATGTTTCTATGTAATAGCACCCTACACAATTGTCAATCCATTGTATTCATTCTGCCTGCTTCTCTGATGAGAGGAAATGAGATTAAGCTGCTTCTTGGTGCAGTGGAGAACCTATGATGTCATCCTCTTTGATTCAAACTTCAATGCTATCTCCCCATTTGACAACAACCAATGGAAATTGAAATCAAAATTCTGCAGATCAGTGATGACAATCTGCACGTAAAAATAAAATAATCATCTGAGGTGATTTCCCAGTAATAGGATTTTGAGCTTCCATTGCAATTGACATTAAAGGACAACCTCAAGCATTTCTGTACTTCAGGTGCCTGAATTCCAATGACGTTTGCCGGGGCTGCAGCTATCTGGGCTGGTTGGTTGATGGACACTAGCAATGGCACTGGTGGAATGACAAGTGTGAGAGCAGCAATGCTGTCTTCCTGAGAGAGGACAGGACTCGGCAGATGGACTTCAACCCGGATAAATGTATAGTGGTTCATTTTGGCAGGTCCAATGGGATGAAGGAGTATAATATTAGGGGTAAGACTTTTAGCAGTGTGGAAGATCAGAAGGATCTTGGAGTCCGGATTCATAGGACTCTCAAATTGGCTTCACAGGTAGAGGATGTGGTTAAGAAGGCATGTGGTGTACTGGCCTTCATCAATCGAGGAATTGAATTTAGGAGTCAGGAGATAATGCTACAGCTGTATAAGACTCTAGTCAGATCCCACTTGAAGTACTGTGCTCAGTACTTGTCGCCTCATTACAGGAAGGATGTGGAAGCCATTGAAAAGGTGCAGAGGAGATTTACAAGGATGTTGCATGGATTGGGTGGCACGCCTTATGAGGATAGGTTGAGAGAGCTCGGGTCTTTTCTCCTTGGACAGATGAAGGATGAGAGTGGATCTGATAGAGGTATATAAGATGTTGAGAAGTATTGATCAGGTGGATTCTCAGAGGCATTTTCCCAAGGCTGAAATGGCTGCCACAAGAGGACACAGGTTTAGGGTGCTGGGGAGTAGGTACAGAGGAGATGTCAGGGGTAAGTTTTCACTCAGAGGGTGGTGAGTGGAATTGGCTGCTGTCGGTGGTGGTGGAGGCAAATTCAATAGGGTCTTTTAAGAGACTTCTGGATGAGTGCATGGGACTTAATAGGATTGAGGATTATAGGTAAGCCTGGTAGGTAGAGATATGATCGGTGCAACTTGTGGGCCAAACAGCCTGTTTGTGCTATAGTTTTTCTATGATTTTATGACTCTCCCAAGCTGGCATTCTAGCAATCCTAAAACTCTGTGGCAGAATAGATTAACAATTGCTATAATATTCTGCCATACTCTTTCAATAGTGAGACCCAGAGCAAAGATCATAATACTTTGTGCTGAAAGAAACTGTCGGATTAGTCACGAGTAATGTTTGCTGTATACTGCATAGTCACACAGCAACATCAAAGTTAACATGCTTTTATATAAGGAAAATTCTATTTGACAACTTTATTTGACTTTTTGATGATGTAACAGGAGGGTGAAAAAGGGCAATCAGTTGATGTAATATATATTGATTTCTAAAAGGTATTCAATAACTTGCCACATAAATTGTTAATATGCAAGATAAGGGCTCGTGGATTTGGTGATGATATATTAGCATGAATAGAGGATTAGTCAATGGACAAGAAGCAAAAATATGCATTTTCAAATTTACAGGCTGAGCTAGTGGGGTGAAGCAAGGATCAGTGCTGGGGGTTCCATGGATGAGTAATTCCATGTTGCACATGATAAACTTCATACCTTGTGAAAAACCCTGTACCAAGTTGGAGATGAAATCCTCCATTTCCATGATGTTGTTACAAGCTCTCCCTCATGCTTCCCAGTACTTTTCTTACAATATATCCAATAGCCTTCTGTAAGTTAAGCCACCATAGACTGCATCTGAGTTTTCTACAGCAGCACAAGTATGTGAACTTACTCCTCCAACAACATAGCTCCTATGTTGCCCCCAGGCAGCATGTTTAGGGTATGTGAGCCACAGAATGAGGGGGACTCTGATCCCAGAGAAGTATATGACTGTTCAACAAAATCCCCTTCAAATATTAAATTACCTAGGAGTACGAAGAGATCTTCTATAGCTAAATGGGTATAAAAATAGAAGGGTTCAGACATAGTAGAAGAGTTGAAGAATCTAATCTGTGCATTAAAAAACAGTGCTTGGAACTTGGATTGCTTAAAGACTGTTGGAAAGGAATGGATGCTCCAAAATGAAAGGACCTTGTAACACCCTATGTAGATTTTTCCTCTAACCTAGCCAGGTCCTTCTCGAATATAACTGTTCCCATGGGAATAAGATTAAATAATGCTGTTTTGTCATCATTGTCCTGTTTATCTTCCTTCACTTTCTGAGGACCTTTTGGTGAGCTGAGAGAGTAGCAAAGCAGCAGTATGTGCTGACAGGCTGTGCAGCCTTTCAGTCAGAGTGAGTAGTTCAGGGAAAACTGAGAGAACAGAAAGGAGAATATGGACAGCAACACTAATCTACAATTCCTCTGCTCATCGTGGCTTCTGCTCTCCTCTCCTCTTCTGCCACATTCCTCAGACAGTTGTCTTCTGACAATCTGAAATCCTTTGTTCTGCCATTCCGATCTCCTAATGGATTCCATTAGCATCTTTCCCAACCTTTATCATCAGAGCTTAGATTGTCCTTGTCCAAATGCAGCTCGCCCATCCCCATAGTCTAAATCTTGTCTTATTCTCTTTGTTTTTAGCTCTGATGAAAGGTCATCCTGACTCAAAATGTTGGCTCTATTCTCTCTCCACAGATGCTGAGTTTTTCCAGCATTTTCTCTTTTTGTTGTCCTTGGTATCATCTGCAGTCTTCTTTGCAGTCAAAAATTAAATAGGCCATGATCCCTTGTCCCTGTTTACCCACCCTATCCAACTTAACCCCTACTCTTTGCACAATTTGCTGTCTTCTTATTTTTAAGTCAAATTCTTTCGAAGGACTGATGCAGTCCCAATTTACACAAACCTGTGACTGCTCCCTGTGGTATGCACATACTGGGAACTCACCATGAATCTGTAATGAGAGCTAGACATGCACGTTGTTGCACTGAACAGCCTTGGGATATTGACTCCAAGGTGAACGTTTCGAAACCAGAGGTCATGTTCTGAGTCCATTGATCCATTATCCAACATGCTTGACTCTCATTTTCTTTCTTTGAATTGCATTCCATCTCTCACAGCAGCATCTTGTGGAAAATGAAAAGTAGTAATGATTTTAATCAATTTTAATTGTAGTTTGATCTCCCTATATACAAAACATGGATGACTGATTTCTCTTTAATTGCTTTCTCCAAATCAATGAATGGCTTAGAGATTAACTTGTCTTATTGTTCAAACCATTTATCCAGGGAAATGAATAACCCAGGGAAACCAGGGAATGAATCCCTGTTATCTCAGCATCTCAAATTTCATCTTTTACTATGTGGTGGCAGGAGGGATTCTACAATCAGTCTTGGTGTCCCTGAATTAGGGATGAACGTGGTTATTAATCAAATAGAGATTTGGTGGGGATGAGATTGGACAAGTCCTCTTAAACTGTGCTTGTACTTATTGCCAAGGCACACACATCCAGAAGCGCAAATGAGATATATGAGTCAAGGTACCACCTAATGAGAAAAGGGGAGTTAATGGGCACTGCGATTAACCACCCTTATCTAATTGAATTGCGGGGCTGAATAGCTTATTCCTGGTTCTATGGAACACTACTTCACAACGGCAGAGAAAAACTGTTGAACAAAATAGGACAGAAAACAATATGATTGAGGATGAGAGCAGGTCAAAGCAGAGCATTTATATAAAACATATTTTTTGCAGTTATGAGAGTAAATAATGCGGATATTCAAATCAGAATCTGTACTTAAGTGCAGTGCACACTGGAAAAAACTGTGGGATCAAATGTGTACATAAGTTGCCACAATGTGCAGAACTCTGCAATTTTACCTCTGCGATTTAGACTGGATTCAAAATTAAAACTCTGGGATGAAAGTTTTGTGTTCCTGATAACTGGGAAGGGCCTCAAGTGGAATGAATTTGGGCAGTCATAATTCAGTTCCCAGTGGATGTGAGTTTACAGTATAAAACTGGCTATAATTCAGGACTAATTGGCAGTATTTCAACAATGAGTCTTTCTTCTCTATGGTGTATGTTTTTTACATTCATTGTTTCCGTTCATCGAAAGTTAATAAGCCAGGGGACTCAAAAAGGTAAAACTCAATAACTTTTTGTAATCCATTGTTTTTAAATGTCAGCTTTAAATGACAAAACTTTAAAACACTTTGTTTTAACCATCAGCAGCAAATAATGTATATCAATGTTTGCCCCTCAGGCAACGCCTTCATTGTAAGGCAGTCCCATAGATGACCCCATCAATATTTAACCCATATATATGTCTCAAGCTGGCTCCTGGCAACTTACCACACATCCTCTACAGCCAAGTCTCCTAATTTGGGTCTGGAATTTCCTGTGGGGATACCAACTGGGAGTTGCACCCACTGTGCATTCTTGCGCCAATTCTGTCAATTTCAAGTTATGTCAATCCCATAGGAAATGCCTGTTGTAAAATGGGAAAAAAAAAATCAGTGTAAATGGCCAATGTGGTTTGAATTTAATTGGAACGTAACCAATGAGACCTCAAAGTGAAGGTGACGATAAAAGTCGAAAGGTAAAATATTTTCCTTCAGAGTCTCTGGAGCTCAAGGTAAATCTTGATAGAGGAGGGAGAGTTTAATTCTATGGCCCAGGCATTAGCACTTTTGCCTCTGAGTCAATAGGTTCTAGGTTCAAGTCCCACTTCAGCAGAAACACTATGACTGAAATTCCAGTGCAGCATTGAGGACTTTTGGATGAGATATTAAAAGGGGGCCTCAGGTGGATTCATGACACTATTTCAAAGAACAGAAGGTGAACTATCCCTTGTGTTCTGTTCAATATTTATCCCCCAATTCACATCACAAAACAATGATTATCTAATCATTTTCACATTGCTGCTTGTGAGAGCTTTGTGTGTGCAAAATAGTTGTCATGTTTCCTACATTGCAACGGTGACTGTGCTTCAAAAGTATTTGATTAGCTGTAAAGTGCTTTGAGACATCAGATGGTGAAAAGTGCTATGTAAATACAAATCTTTCTTTCTTGCAGCTCATCTTTCTCCTTCTCTGCTGGAAGACGTGCAGTTGCTTGGCTGAAATGTAATCACTATCGCTGTTACAGAATCACTGAAACCTACAAGCACACAAGAAGACTTCTTGAGCCATCCTTCCCACTAGCTCCTTGGAATGTCTCTCTTGTGGGGACCATGAATTGGATTCAATTTGAACTTGGCTTTTAGAGTAAGCAAGGGATGGATTTGGGTCCACTGGTCCACTCTAAGCATTGGCTTGATAACTTTAAAAATGGAGTAAAAATGAAAACTGACCCCTGGGGAATGCCACCATGAAATCAAAACAGAAGATGCAGAAAAATTCCTGCGGGCCTGATAACATGTGTGGAGAGAGAATAGAGCCAACATTTAGAAGCTGGATGACCCTTTGTCAGAGTTAACGACAAAGAAAATAGGATAAGTTTTATACTGTAAGAGTGGGGTATTGAGTGGGGGGGGGGGGGGGGAGCAGTTGTGTAATTTACCAGGATGGCATAGACAAAGAGACAAAGGAAATGTAAATGATGATGATAAAGGCTAGAATGGTGCTATCCAAAAAACACACAAAAGGAGCTGCCTGCCAGTCTGTAAAAGATCCGTCCTCCATCATCTTTAGCTTCTTGTCACTAAGTCAATTTTGCATTCATACAGTCATTTTCCCTTTAATTCCATTGGCTTCCAACTTCTGAAGAAGCCTCCCATGTGCCATTTTGTTGAATATCTCAATGAAAGTCAAGATAAATGACATCTACTGCACTGGCTTGATCAAACTGCTCTTTCCCTCATTAACAAATTCAATCACATTAGTCAGACGTAATTCGCCTTTAACAAGTCCATGCTAGCTTTCCTTGGATGATTGATTCAGGGCCCAAAATCATAGTAAATTCGGGCATCAGGCCCGTAGCACAATCTGCACTTGAAACCGTGCCCCAATCGAGCAGCCTGACAATTTAAATGCATTAACATGCATTTAAATTGATTTAATGAACTGCGCGCCCAACTCTACTGCCAAATCCCATTTTACTGTCTTCGGATCTGTTCCAGATCCACGCTGTTACCAACCTGCGGAATAAAAATCCAAAGCCGATTCCAATTCTGCTGGGGAATCTCCGAAATCCATCCTCCTCGAACATTCTTTGCAGATCTCCCACTAACCACCCAGGCAGACCTGCGCCCCGCCGTGGTCGGACCCCCCTGGGAGGCAGGCCCCCCTGCCCTTGGCAAAGCACACTGCCCTTGCAACCCACCACCCTCGGAGGCAATCCCCGTCCCCTGCGATCAAACCCCTACCCTGGGAGGCAGCCCCCTCCCCCCACCCCCCCGTGATCAAATCACCAGCCCTGAAGCCAGGCACCCTCCCCTCTCGGAGAGGCAGGCAACCCTCCCTCTCAACTGATCAGGCCCCCTTGGATTGCAGCCCCACCCCATGATCAGACTCCCCCAGGAGACAGGCCCCCCTCAGCAGAGCACAACCCCAACCTACCTCAATTGCTGCTCTCCCTCCACCACCCTTCTGACATGCACTTGTTGATGTGGAGATGCCACCATTGGACTGGGGTAAATGCAGTAAGAAGTCTCACAATACCAGGTTAATGTTGGAGTTTAACCTGGTGTTGTAGGGCTTCTTACTGCACTCGTTGGACAGCCTGTAGCACCTTCCTGGCCTTCCGCTGGCGTCTGCTGGAGGAGGTGGGTGGGAGGGGTCAGATGGATCTTTGGCCGGGGGCGAGGGGGAACCAGTAGTGGAGATTCTCCCAAGTCCATCCTACCCCATCCTTCACCACCCCTCCGGCCCCCAACCAGAGATCTATCTGAGCCCACCCTGCTCCTTTGGCAGATGCCAGCGGAAGGCCAGGAAATGCTGCAGGTTGACCAACGAGTGCAGTAAGTAGTCTCACAATTGTCTTTAGCGCAGTCCGACACCAGCATCTCCACATCAATGAGTGCAGGTCAGAAGGATTGTGGAGGGAGATCAGTAATCGAGGTAGGTTGGGGGTATGCTTCCTGCCGGGGGGGGGCCTGATTGGCGGTGGGGGGTTGCCTCCCAGGGGAGGTCTGATCGGCGTGGTGGGGGAGGCTGCCTCCCATAAGGGGTCTGATTGCGGGGTCTGTTCGGGGGTGGGGGGTGTCTGCTGCGTCTGCTGCCTCCTGGGGGGTCTGATCAGGGGGGTGAATGCCGCGGACCTGCCTCCTGGGTGAGGAAGGAATGGTGCTTTGCTTGGGAGGGGGTGGGGGGGGTGTGGTTGGTTGGAGGTGGGGGGGGGGGGGGGGGTGCTGCCTCCCAAGGGTGTCTGATTGCAGCTCATTGCCCCCTCCCTGACTCTCTCTGCTGGTTTTGCTTCTCACACCCAGGGGCGCTGTTTCAGATTTGGTTCGAACTGTGCGTGCACAGTTCAGTGCTCAGATCATTGTGGCGGCGCTAAGCTCTGCCCACAGCGTGGACCAGATTAGAGCTAGCAAAAAGCGGTGGAATGAGGATTCCAGGCTCAGATCTAATTTATGTCTGGATCCGGCCCTTAGCCTCCGATTGGTAAAATCAGGCCCTCAACGTTATTTTCTCTATGTTAATGGTTTCCAATAAGTTGACCCTTGCTCATTGATTACCTTGTTGTTTGACGCTTATTGCTACGAAGTAAAATTAAATTTGATTCAAAGGGATTAAATAGTGATTTAAACATGTCAAAGTTTGTCAAAGCGTAGCATTCACTGAAGTTTACATTAGAACAAAGAACAAAACAGCACAGGAAACAGGCCCTTTGGCCTAACGAGCCCGCACCGCCACCCCGATGTTCCCACCTCTACCCGTGATCCCTGTCAATGTTTATAGATCTATGGATTAAAAACCAAATTTGAGACAATTTAGGGAGAATTTGTTTTGCCAATTAGCCTAAGAGGACATCTTTGGGATGTGGGAGGAAACCGGAGCACCCGAGTATAGAAACACAGAGGGAACTCGGGTGCAGGTGCACAAGTCTCTGAAGGTGGCAGAGCAGGTGGAGAACATAGAACATAGAACATAGAACATTATAGCACAGAACAGGCCCTTCGGCCTTCGATGTTGCGCCGACCAATATAAAAAGCAATGCCCCTCTAAACTAAACCATTCCCTTCTCTTCCATATACTTATCAACTAACCTCTTAAACTCCACCAAACTTGGCGCATCTACAACAGCTGCAGGCAGGGCATTCCACTCCCTAATCACTCTTTGAGTAAAGAACCTACCGCTGATATCCGTCCTATAACTCATACCCCTTAATTTAAAGCTGTGTCCCCTCGTGCTAGCTTTCTCCATCCTAGGAAAAAGGCTATCACTGTCCACCCTATCTAAACCTCTAATCATCTTATATGTTTCGATTAGGTAAGATTAGAAGGTTGTGAAGAAAGCATATAGTAGGCTAGCCTTCATAGGAAGGGGTATAGAGTACAAGAGCTGGCCTTTAATGTTGCAGTTGTATAAAATGTTGGTTAGACCTCATTTGGAATACAAGTATATCAATATCATCATCTATTTACACACTTCTGGTTGCCTTACTACCGGAAAGACGTGGAGACTCTGGAGAGAGTGCAGAGGAGGTTTACCAGGATGCTGCCTGGTATGGAAGGTCTGAGTTACGAGGAGAGATTAGGCAAATTGGGACTGTTTTCCTTAGAAAGACATAGACTTAGAGGAGATCTAATAGAGGTATACAAGATTATGAGGGGTATAGATAGAGTAAACAGGGTTAAGCTTTTTCCTAGGATGGACTCGAATACCACGAGGGGTCACGGGCTTAGGATGAGGGGAGTAAGGTATAATTTGGATGCTAGAGGGAGTTTTTTCACACAGAGGGTGGTGGGGATATGGAATGCGCTGCCAAGTAAAGTGATGGAGGCAGGTACTCTGGAGTTATTTAAGAAATACTTAGATGGGCACATGAACAGAATGGAAATGGAGGGGTATAGAAAACTAATTTAAAATAGGGATCATGAGCCTTGGGAGTCCCTGGGAAGTGTGTAAATAGATGATGATATTGATGTACTTGTTTTTATCCTACAGGTGCTTTGGTCCACCTTGTTGTCTAACAAGGGGCATACACGCGATGGGTCATGAGAGGGCTGCTCTTGGATTTTTTTTGAGTATCCTAGTGCTTCATGTCGTTAGTGTATGCTTGACCTGGACCATTTGATGGGCAACACGACAGCTCAGTGACTATTGCTGTGCTGTGCAGATACATGGATTTGGGCCTGTGTCTGTGGGAGTTTGCGCATTCTCCCCATGCTTGCATGGATAGTTGAACTAAGATTCCTGATGGCTTTTAATGTTGATTTATCGTTGCAAATATGGTTCAAATTTCAAAAAGGAGATTTGCAATGCCATAAAACACTCTAATTAAACTACATTTCTCAGAGTCTAATTAAGTTTTTTTTTTGGAAAATTGTTGTAGGAATTTGTTAAGTGATCTAATCTGGTTTAATTTTGTCAGGCAACAATTGTGTTATTTGTAAAAAAAAAATCCTAATTTGACAAATCATAATTTTGTGAAAACAAAGGAAAGATTTGAAATATCTTTGAAGAGAAACTGTGCTTGAACGTGTTGGTTGCAATTTTTCTCACATGTTCATTGGCTAATAATCAACACCACAGCCTACATTATGAGCACACTTCCTGCTGAAAATGATACTTCCTCCAGAAGCACCATATCCCTGACCCTGTCTCCTGCTTCATGTAGCTTCTCCTCAGTAAGTCAAGACACAAACTTTCCATCAGTTCCCTGAATTCAACTCACTGAAAATAACCAACATCTTGTTGAATGTTTCCATATTTGATATTTCTTTGCTCTTTTTCATACTTGCTCTGAATTTATAGTGATCATTGGTTTGAGTTTAAGAGCTGTGGGGTTATGCTGCAACTATGCCGGATGTTGGTGAGACCACATTTGGAATATTGTGTGCAGTTCTGGTCACCGCACTATAAGAAGGATGTGGAAGCATTGGAGAGAGTGCAGAGGAGATTTATCAGGATGCTGCCTGGTTTGGAGGGTAGGTCTTATGAGGAAAGATTGAGGGAGCTGGGGCTTTTCTATTTAGAGTGGAAGAGGATGAGAGGTGAGCTAATAGAGGTTTATAAGATGATAAGGGGGATAGATAGAGTGGACGTGCAGAGACTATTTCCTTGGGTGGATGTAGCTGTTACTAGTGGGTATAACTATAAAGTTCAAGGTGGGAGATATAGGAGGGATGTCTGAGGTAGATTCTTCATTCAGAGAGTGTTGGGATGTGGAATAGGCTGCCTGATATGATAGTGGAGTCTGACAATTTGAGAACTTTCAAGATGTTATTGGATAGGCACATGGAACACACCAGAATTATAGGGAGTGGGATAGCTTGATCTTGGGATTGGACATTGCTCAGCACAGCATTGAGGACCGAAGGGCCTATTCTGTGCTGTAATGTTCTATGTACTATCTTCTATGGTTCCCAAAAGCTCGCCTGCTAAAGGATGTTCCATTTGTCCATTTCATTCTCAGCATTTGATCCTACTTCTGCCATTGCCATTATGTTGTAATCTTGCATGGCTACTCATAGCTGCAGCTCACCAACATAGTTAACCAAGCTCCACGCATTTGAGGACATGCACTCCAAGCCCATCTTTGTCTCTGCTGCATTTCCTATTTGCCTGATCCCTCTATTGTGAACTATTCTTTACTATAATGATACCAGTCCTCTAATACTTCACTCTTGATGCCTTTCCCCCTGCTATGTGATATGAGACTAAAATTAGGAAGACTATCAGCAGTAATTAATGTAATGTCATAAACCCAGACTGCTGCCAGTCTCTTGCATGCCACAGAGGAAATACTTTTCACAGCAGATCCTCTGCAACAGACATGGGTTCATTGAAGGAGTAATGATGAGACTACTGGAGAACTGGGAAGACTAGTCAGAGCACACATGGCATCTTACAGAAGAATCTTCCGACTGTGTCAAGATTTATGCATATTTAAATTTGGCAAATACTGCTTTCAGATGCTTTAAATCACTGGAAGAAATGATTAAAATGTAAACTTTAAATCAGGGGCTAGATTTGGGGTGGCACAAAGATTAGCACTGCTGCTTCACAGTGCCAGGGATTTGGGTTCAATTCCAGCCTTGGAGTTTGCACAGTCTATCCGAATCTGCGTGTGTTTCATGTGGGTGCTCTGATTTCCTGCCAGTCCAAAGATGTATGGGTTAGGTTGATTGGCCATGATAAATGTTCAGGGGGACTTGCTAAGTTAAATGCATCGGGTTATGAGGATAAGGTCTCAGTGGGAATTATGACCTGTGCAGACTCGATGGGCCAAATGGCCTCCTTCTACACTGTTGGATTCTATGATTTTGCTGAAAAGAATGATAGCTGGGATCTTACAGGAAGAGGGTGAGTTCTAACATTGGGACCAAATATGGGTGGACAGTGACATTGCAGTGACATTTTATTGGTAGTGGCTAATGGGCCCACTATCTAATTAAAGATGACAGAATGTCCCTCCGCTTTGGAAGTTAGGATCCTGCCACTTTGGAACCAGGTAGCTGCCACTGGAGGCAGGGTGTCCCTTTATTTTGGAGGCAGGATGTCTCTCCACTCTGGAGGCAAAGTGTCTGTCCATTCTGGAGGCAGGAATCTGCTGCTCTGGAACGAGGTAGCTGCCACTTTGGAGAAAGGGTGTCCATCCACTCAAAGGGTCAGTAGTTCTGCAGCTTCACAGTGCCATAAATAGGAATGGTTGCTGCTGAGACTGAAAGTTTGAAAGTTGAAAGTTTTATTTATTAGTCACAAGTAAGGCTTGCGTTAACAGTGTGATGAAGGTATTGTGAAATTCCCCTAATCACCAAAATGCAGTGCCCGTTCAGGTCAATGCACCTAATCAGCATGTCTTTCAGAATGCAGGAGGAGTTTGGAACGCTCGCACGAAATCCATGCAGACACAGGGAGAACATGCAAACACCACACAGAGAGTGACCCAAGGTGGAATCGAACCTGGGTCTCTGGAGCTATGAAGCAATAATGTTAACCACTGCAAGGAGAATGAAACAAAAGACTGATAAGAAACTTGTTAGTGGGCTGGAACCAGGCAGTCAGGTCATCTTGAAGGATGAACCCTCCAGCAGTGGAATCGAGGCTGTGAAGCACTCATTATCATTGGGAAATCCTTGGGGGGCTATGGAGTCTCCTAATGGGTAGGTTTCCCTGGGAAGTTCCTGGGAGGCTGCCCCAGTGCATCTGACAGATTCTCACTTGCTGGGGGACCATTCCAATGCCAACAAAATGTCACTGGCTTGCTAAACTGGTCTTTAATAGCGTAATTAATTGACTTAATTGGCCTCCACCTCCAGTCAATGAAGAGCTGAGCCACTGCCATTCCTGCCTCTGGGAAAATGGCCTTGCGGTTGGTTGGCACCGGGAAGTGATCCCAACCTGGCTCCCTGGCATTTTTCCAACCCCCTGCCTCCAAGCCTACTACCTGGGAGCCAGTAAATCCTGAACAAATATGTGTGAATGATCAGGGTGTTATTAATGTGAAAATAGACCTGCAGCTTGTAGCCAGGAAGAGATATCCTGTGGATTACACATTGCCACAATTTTCTGGTCAATTTGTGCCAATCCGCTGTTAGATTTGCAAAAATGACACCGCACAGTTAGCTTTCCCATGGTTTTAATCTGCACAACAATTGCACATTGAACTCATTAGAATGTTAAGCCTAGTAATTAACTGTATAACTACCTTTGCAACAATATAATTGTTAATGAATACTAATCATAACCTCTTGTCACAGAAATAAATAATTTTATAGTGGAATGTCATTCATCCAGGCTGTAAATAGTTTTAACAGAGGCTCTGATCTCTTCATTGTTGAATTTTAAATTTAATATATCCTTTCCTCTATTTCTTTTTCAGTAACTATCATAGGATCATAGAACATTCAGCCTATTGAGTGTGTACCAACCTCATCCCCCCTGATGCCAGGGTTAATTTAGCATGACCAATCAACCTAACCCACACATCTTTGGACTGTGGAAGGAAACCGGATCACCCAGAAGAAACCCACTCAGACACAGGGAGACTCCATACAGACAGTGATCCAAGGCTGGAATTGAATGTGGGTCCCTGGCGCTGTAAGGCCGCAGTGCAGACCATCAATCCTAAATCTGGTGGGACATTGAATTTATCCACTCTAATTTATTCACCTTTTCAGTCCTCCCTCTGTTTTTAACCTTAATTGTTAAAGAGATACACAGATTGTCCCATAGTTCACCAAGATCATAGATACTTTGCTGCATTCACTGTACTATTACAACCTGACCTTCCAGTTTCACTGTTGAAAAAAACTTTATGGCCTTTATTAGCACAAACATGTCAAACTAAATCGAGTGTGCAGGAAGATGACACTTTAAAGCCAAATCGGATTGTTAGCAATTAACATATAGGATTGAATTTTCTCAACTTTGAAAATATTTCAAGGAACAGGGTCATTTCCAGGTCCCAACACCCTGCTCACTGCTGCAGCAAGCTCACCAGCTTCATTTTACAGAAGCAGCCAGTTAGGTACCGCAGGCAGTTCCCTGAAGCGAGATGTGAATACAGTGTGGCCCACTGCAAGGGTAGACCGCAGCCTTCACTGCACTACCAGTTACAGTGCAGCTGAGGGCCAGGCAGTAGGAAAGGCAGAGGTGTCATTGATAATGGGGAAGCGGCTGCCCACTACATTTGTCCCATGACGATTGGAGGAAGTCTTCACTCAGTGGTACAGCAGCCTTGTCATTCTCTGCCTTGGTAAAATGAAGCCGTGAGCTTGCTGCAGCATGAACCTTTAAAAGCCCCGCAGATCACATCCAACTCTGACCTCCTGTTTTGAAACTGCCTCCTCTTCAGTTGTTTGGGAGCTGACACAGAGGAGTGCAATTGCAATACCGGCAAACTTCCTGTGTTTTGTGGAAGATGCTGATAATTAGTCACTCAACAACCTCGACTGGCATTCTGCCATGGTCAGCGCTGGATTGCTGCTGCATTAGATCCTAGCACGCACCTGGAAATATATGCCTGAGGCGGGGACGCACGGGCAAGCCAACTGTGATGCTTTTTATTGAGAGTTGACCTCTCCCATGCCCACCCCCTCCAAGAGCATGGGAAAATGCATTCCCATTGCGTCAGTTGGTATCCACACCTGGATATTGTGTTACTACTGAATTAAAAGACAATGGGATCTGGGAGATTAGGGACTGGCTTGTGAATGGCTTTTTCACAGCTTGGTGAACCCATCTCTGAGTCAGGAGGTCAGGGGTTCATGTACCATTCATAAATCTATTGCAGGAGAAGAGAGCACAGGATACTAGAAAGAGGGTCAGAACTAACTGTCATTTTCCACTTATCTCAAAGTAATCAGAGGAAGCACTAACAGATGCAATTAAATATCAGCATTTCATTGATCCACATGTCAGCAGTGAGGCCAGTGATATCCATGTGGGGAGTAAGGCCAGCAGTGAGGGCAGTGATGTCCATGGGGGGAGTAAGGCCAGCAGTGAGGGCAGTGATGTCCATGTGGGGAGTAAGGCCAGCAGTGAGGGCAGTGATGTCCATGTGGGGAGTAAGGCCAGCAGTGAGGGCAGTGATGTCCATGTGGGGAGTAAGGCCAGCAGTGAGGGCAGTGATGTCCATGTGGGGAGTAAGGCCAGCAGTGAGGGCAGTGATGTCCATAGGGGGAGTAAGGCCAGCAGTGAGGGCAGTGATGTCCATGGGGGGAGTAAGGCCAGCAGTGAGGGCAGTGATGTCCATGGGGGGAGTAAGGCCAGCAGTGAGGGCAGTGATGTCCATGTGGGGAGTAAGGCCAGCAGTGAGGGCAGTGATGTCCATGTGGGGAGTAAGGCCAGCAGTGAGGGCAGTGATGTCCATGTGGGGAGTAAGGCCAGCAGTGAGGGCAGTGATGTCCATGTGGGGAGTAAGGCCAGCAGTGAGGGCAGTGATGTCCATAGGGGGAGTAAGGCCAGCAGTGAGGGCAGTGATGTCCATGGGGGGAGTAAGGCCAGCAGTGAGGGCAGTGATGTCCATGGGGGGAGTAAAGTCAACAATCCCAGTGCTGGAAGGATTTGTTTAGTGATTTCCCAGAGATTGGCACATGCACGGTGACCTGTTCAACACAATGCTGTCAGGTTGTCCAGCTGGAATAGGCCCCATCCACAATGTTTCAGCCTGATTGACGCTAGGCCACTCTGCAGTGCTCAGAGTGTGGGAGATTCATTTTGAAAATGGATGATATTGGAATAGTGTAGATTAGATGGGCTTTAGATTGGTTTCACAGGTTGGTGCATCATCGAGGGCCAAAGGGCCTGTACTGCACTGTAATGTTCTATGTTCTATATTTCTATGTAGCACTTCATGTTGACTTTATCCGATTTCTCTAGCTATTATTTTCATAAGGAAAATTTAGAACATTCTGAGCTTACTAGTTCTAATTGATGCCTTTCCACTCCACTGGGGCCTTCATAGAGTCTATAGAATGGCAGGGATAATGAATCCTCAGAAAGGTTGATCCTTTCACCAGCACAGGGTTCACGCATACACATTGCAGTTCAGCAAGTTCCACTTTGCTTGGGCCACGTTCGTGGATAGTTGGGTTTTCACCTGATGGCTCAGACTTCACAAATGAGCAAGAATGGATGGCAGTGGCAGCCTGCTTTGGAGATGTAACTCTCTCTAAGCTCTACTTAGTTAGGCACAGATGTTGTACTCAGAGGAGGTGTTGATGGATAATCATTGATATACAGTAGAGAATGTATGATGTACTGACAGCTCTTTCAAACTCAATGATCACAATTGCAGAGGGAATGGAGCAATCAACCTTGAGCATGAGTGGGATGGTGTTACATGGCATTGTGACACTATTTCATGGATAGAGGGTCGGCTCTGTTTCATTTGGGATGCCACAGTCAGATGAAACCATGCATGGCCTGACCATTGCTCTTCACATTACAATGCCAGTATATTTTCTATCTTAAATGAGAGGATATCCATCATTGGGTTAGTTATGGCGAGATTTAGGATACATAGGTTGGAGTAGGAAACTGCAGGGGCTAGGAACATCTGAAATGTGGAGCTTATTCAAGGAATAGCTACTGCGAGTCCTTGATAAGTATGTACCTGTCAGGCAGGGAGGAAGTGGTAGAGCGAGGGAACTGTGGTGTACTAAGGAAGTTGATTGTCTGGTGAAGAGGAAGAAGGAGGCTTATGTAAAGATGAGACGTGAAGGCTCGGTTAGAGCACTGGACAGTTATAAATTAGCCAGGAGGGCGCTAAAGAGTGAGTTAAGAAGATCTAGAAGAAGTCATGAAAAGACTTTGGCGGATAGGATCAAGGAGAACCGTAAAGCTTTCTGTAGGTATGTTAAGAATAAAAGATTGGTTAGGGCAAGATTAGGGCCAGTCAGAGACAGCAGAGGGAAGCTGTGCGTGGAGCCTGAAGAGATCGAAGGGGTACTGAATGAATATTTTTTGTTAGTATTCATGTAGGAAAATGTCAATGTTGTCGAGGAGAGTACTGGAATACAGGGTTGTAGACTAGACGGGATAGAGGTATATAAGGAGGAGATGTTAGCTATTCTTGAGAGTGTGAAAATAGATAAATCCCCTGGGCCAGATGGGATTTATCCCAGGTTACTCTGGGAGGTTAGAGAGCAGATTGCAGAGCCTTTGGCTTCGATCTTCATGTCGTTGTTGGCTACAGGTGTAGTGCCGGAAGACTGGAGGATGGCAAATGTTGTCCCCTTGTTCAAGAAGGGGAGTAGAGACCATCCTGGGAATTATAGACCGGTGAGGTTTACTTCTGTTGTGGGCAAACTTTTGGAAAGAATTATAAGGGATAGGATTTATAGTCATCTAGAGAAAAATGAATCGTCAATTCGGTTTTGTGAAGGGTAGATCGTGCCTCACAAACCTTATCGAGTTCTTTGAAAAGGTGACCACAAAGGTGAGTAAGGGTAAGGCAGTTGACGTGGTGTACATGGATTTTAGCAAAGCGTTTGATAAGGTTCCCCATGGTAGGCTACTGCAGAAAATGCAGATGCATGGGATTGAGAGAGATTTAGCAATTTGGATTAGGAATTGGCTAGCTGATAGAAGACAGAGGTGGCGGTTGATGGGAAATATTCAACCTGCAGTTCAGTTAAAGTAGTGTACCTCAGTGATCTGTTTTGGGGTCACTGCTGTTTGTCATTTTTATAAATGAACTGGATGAGGGTGTAGAGGGATGGGTTAGTAAATTTGCTCATGACATCAAAGTCGGAGGAGTTATAGACAGTGAGGATGGATGTTACAGTTTGCAAAGGGACATAGATAAGCTGCAGAGCTGGGCTGTGAGGTGGCAAATGGAGTTTAATGCAGAAAAGTGTGAGGTGATTCACTTTGGTGAGAGTAATATGTGTACAGAATATAGGGCTAATGGTAGGACTCCTAGTAGTGTCGACGAGCATAGAGATCTCGGTGTACATGTGCATAGATCCCTGAAAGTTGGTACTCAAATTGATAAGATTGTTAAGAAGGCGTACAGTGTGTTAGCTTTTATTGGTAGAGGGATTGAATTTCGGACCAAGACGTCATGTTACAACTATACAAAGCTCTGGTGCAGCTGCACTTGGAGTATTACATACAGTTCTGGTCGCCGCATTATATGAAAGACGTGGAGGCATTGGAAAGGGTGCAGAGGAGGTTTACCAGGATGTTGCCTGGTATGGTGGGAAGGTCTTATGAGGAAAGGCTGAGGTACTTGAGGTTATTTTCATTAGAGAGAAGAAGGCTAAGAGGTGACCTAATTGAGACATATAAGATGATCAGAGAGTTAGATAGGGTGATAGTGAGAGCCTTTTTCCTCGGATGGAGATGGATAACACGAGGGAACATAGCTTTAAATTAAGGGGTGGTAGTTATAGGACGGATGTCAGAAATGGCTTCTTTACTCAGAGGGTAGTAAGGGTGTGGAATGCACTGCCTGCAGCAGTTGTGGACTCACCAAGTTTAAGGGCTCTCAAATAGTCAATGGATAGGCATATGGAAAGCATTGGAATAGTTCAGGTTAGAGGGTCATCAGATTGAACATAGAACATAGAACACTACAGCACAAACGGGTCCTTTGGCCCACAAGTTGTGCCGATCATATTTATACCTACCAGGCTATAGAACTATCTGTAACTCCCAATCCCATTAATTCCCATGTACTCATCCAGAAGTCTCTTAAAAGACCCCAGCGAGTTCGCCTCTACCACCACTGACGGCAGCCGATTCCATTCACTCACCACCCTCTGAGTGAAAAAATTACCTCTAACATCTCCTTTGTACTTGCCCCCCAGCACCTCAAATCTGTGTCCTCTCGTAGCAACCATTTCAGCCCTGGGAAATAGCCTCCAAGAATCCACTCTATTCCTCTCTACATCTTATAAACCTCTATCAGGTCGCCTCTCAACCTTTGTCTCTCCAGGGAGAAGAGACCGAGCTCTCTCAACCTATCTTCATAAGGTATGCCCCCCAATCCAGGCAATATCCTTGTAAATCTCCTCTGCACCCTCTCAATAGCTTCCACATCCTTCCTATACTGAGGAACTGCACACAGAACTCCAAGTGGGATCTGACAAGGGTCTTATAAAGTTGCAGCATTACCTCCCGACTCCTAAACTCAATCCCTCGATTAATGAAGGCCAGTACACCGTTTGCCTTCTTGACCACATCCTCCACTTGTGGGGCAGATTTAAGAATCCTATGGACTCGGACCCCAAGATCCTTCTGCTCTTCAACACTGCCAAGACTCCTACCCTTGATATTATACTGCTTCATCCCATTAGTCCTGCCAAAATGGACCACCACACATTTATCCGCGTTGAAGTCCATTTGCCACTTCTCCGCCCAGTCTTGCATCCTATCTATGTCCATTTGTCAGCGCAACATCGAGGGCAGAAGGGCCTATATTGCGCTGTAATGTTTTATGTTCTATGTTCTATGGCATGAATCAATTTTGGCCTCTCAGATTGCCTGGATTTGTTACAGTTCACCTACCCCCACAACTGGTCCACAGCAGGCATCATTTCCCCGGCTCTACATTTAACCCTGAAGCACCAAGATATTAAAGACATCAATGTCCTATTTATTAACTACTGCTCAGCTTTCAACACCATTTTTCGTAAAAAACTTCATCTCCAAACTCTGTGGCTGGAATTCAGCTCTTCCCTCTGTGACTGGATCCTGAACTTCCTAACCTACAGACTACAAGAAGTAAGGGTAGACAACAACACCTGCTCCGCAATCATCCTCAATTCTGGTGCCCCACAAGGCTGTGTCCTCAGCCCCTTATTATACTCCTTATACACCGATATCTGTTGGCCAAATTCCCCTCCAACTCAATTTTCAAGTATACCGATGACACATGCAGGAAAAGGATAGAGAATCTGATGAACTGGTGTGGCAACAATAATCTCTCAATGTCAATAAAACGAAGGAGATGGTCATTGACTTCAGGAAATGTAATGGAGGACGTGCCCTTGGCTACATCAATGGGAAAAAAATGGAAGTGGTTGAGAGCTTCCAGTTTCTAGATGTTCAGATCACCAACAATCTGTCCTGGTCCCGCCACATCGACACTATAGTTAAGAAAGCCGACCAACACCTCTACATTTTCAGGAGGCTAAAGAAATTTGGCATATCCATTACGACTCTCACCAACTTTTACAGAAAACATTCTTTGTAATGGCTCCTGCTCTGCCTAAGACTGCAAAAAACTTCAAAGGATCATGAACAACGTTTTGTCCATCAGGCAAACCAGCCTCCCACCCATTGACACTGCCTATGTTTCCCACCGCCTCAGAAAAGCAGCCAGCAAAATTAAGGACCCCAGGCACTTTGGACATGTTGTCTCCCACCTTCTTCTCTTGGGAAAAAGATACAAAAATCTAAGGTCATGTACCAACCAACTCACGAACAGTTTTTTTCTTGTTGTTGCCAAACTTTTGAATGGATCTACTATGGTATAACACTACATTCTGCACTCTCTCACTTCCTTCTCTATGTACAATATGCTTTGTCTGTATATTGCATGGGGACTAATACTTTTCACTGTATGATAATACATGTGACAATAATAAAGCAAATCAAAGATAGATACCTTAGTCTTTGTGCTCACGGTACTGTGCTGATCTGCACCAAAGTATCTCCAGCAGAATGGTAGCAATGGAGTGCGTCTGGTCCACAAGAGGAATGGTGATGAAAGGGGACTTGAGGGTGGCACTCTCCCTCAAAGGATGCCCACTTCACATCCATTACCCCTGTCAGTCTGTACCCAACATACTGCCCTGTGTCCTGATTTGGCCCTGCAGTGGTGCAGGTGGAGCAGCCTTTGACCCGGTCCTCATGGTCTCCAAAACCCTGAGGTCACCAGCTAGGAGCATCTGAGCAGTAAGACAAATGGAAGAGGTTTGATATTCATTAGCATTCTGAAGAGTAAGAGGCGATCAAATTTTTGAATTTTGATCAAAAAAATCTTTAAAATCCTGACAGGGTGGACGTGGGGAGAACGTTTACTCTTGTCAGAGAATCTAGAACTAGGGATCACTATTTAAAGATAAGGGGTCTTTCATTTACGACCGAGGTAAGGAGTTTTTTTTTCTCATAGGGTTATGAGTTTCTGGAATTCTCTTCCTCAAAAGGCAGTGGAAGCAGAATCTTTGAGTGTTTTTAAGACAGAGCTAGATAGATTCTTGATTAACAAAGGGACGAAAGGTTATTGAGGATAGGCGGGAATATTATAATCAGATCAGCCATGATCAATTGAATGGTGGAACAGGCACGAGGGGCCGAATGGCCTAGTCCTGCTCCTAATTTGTATGTTTGTATGTATGTATGACCCGCCTGCCTCTAGCTCTATTGAAGCGACTGGGATTGCAGTAAAAAATGTTGCAAGGTTTCTGTTCTTTCATAGAATCTCATAAATGTTATGACTTTGCCCCACTTTCATGTCTTCCCCAGTCTTGATCGTGAGTTTTTAACTTGCTGACGATGAAGGGAAGACATGAATTGCTGGGGGCCCATGTGGGGATGTGTAAGGGGCGATTGGTTGTCTGCAGGATTGCTTTATGTCAGTGGCATTTGGAGGTGACGTCAAGGGGTTCTGACACCAGTTCACTGGTGCAACCTCAGTGAACCTCGCATTAACAAGGATGTTCCTATATGGTGCCCCACCAGCCTAAAACAACTTGAGTTAAATACATGACATGAGAATTGGAACTGGATCCTCAATGCATTAATAGTTTTGCTAGATTTGGACCATTGTTCATGCCTAACTTTCGTGTTCCTCCAAGCTAAAACTTCCCCCAATGAACTGGAGAAAAACTGTTAACCATTCTGAAGTCACACAGATATAGTCAGATTTATAGGTTGAAGGAACTCACACAGGGTTCCACATATGTGGGACTCAGCCTTAAGGCAAAGATGGATTAAAACAATGGGTCAAGTAGGGGATGGCAATGACATGAACAATCAGACAGAAATGTTGTCAACACAATTGGATGACTCAGTTCTAGAATTACCATGACTAATCAGTATTTTAATGTGTTAAATATAAAAAAAAGTGATGAAGGACTATATTTAGCATAGAAGTTAGAATAAATATTTTTGAGGCAAGAATTAAAGGACAAATGAAAGACGTTAATGTTTCCACTAAGGTTGTAAGTTTTTAATGGCAGTTTGCCAATACATATTCTGTTCAGCATACGCTGTTTTGAGACATAAAACTGGATCACGTTCTGGGGGCATGGAACTTATTGAGGACTTGGCCGGAGTAAATTTAATCAGTTTAAGAAGATTATTGACTGTGTTTGTAATC
Source organism: Sphyrna mokarran (assembly GCA_024679065.1). Classification (NCBI taxonomy): domain Eukaryota; kingdom Metazoa; phylum Chordata; class Chondrichthyes; order Carcharhiniformes; family Carcharhinidae; genus Sphyrna; species Sphyrna mokarran. The sequence continues at coordinate 127,875,432 of JAGIQG010000001.1, read as the reverse complement.
ATTCTATACTTAAATCAATCTAAGATTTTGTGGCCTTTTGTTGCTGTCTTGAAAGAGAATGTTAAATCCAATGAAATATGGCATTGTAGCTATAATCCAGACCTTAATGCAGAGTCACAGTTAACTGTGCAGGATGGAGTGCAGCTTTTCATTATAAGTTGATATACAATACACTGAGAACTGGCTCCAGGAAGCACTGATGCAACCAAAGATTCAAAAATTGAAGGAAGCAGGAGACCAAGTTTCAGACTCGTTCCCATACTGGAAATTCCTTTGGAGTTGTTTTTTTCTGCAATAAATCATTTTGGAATACTGTGCTTTCAGCGTTGTGATGGCAGTGGAGTAACGGGGCTCTGTGGAAATAACTATCTCTCAGTCTGCTTCTAACTAAATAAAAACGGATGTTAATAAGAGTTGAGTTTTATATATATATATATACTGTATACGAGACGAATTCAGCAAGGAAATGGAGCAGTAAATATAATCAATTATAGCTTTGCTACTGTGATATTTGTTAGATAATTCATTTAGAATGAAACATGGACCAAAAGCTATTCATCATCATCAAAGTAAGGATGAGGAATTATCAACTTATTGTTAAAAACTTCCATTCATATTTTGTCTATCTTCTGATTATGAGGGGGAAAATGTGGTCAAAAAACCTAACTGTGTGGAAAAAATATATCCAGAAATATTGTAAAAAGTCTTATTACTTCAATTCTGTTTTCTTGAGGAAGGTTTAAACTCTCCTCAGTGATGTTTAGCCTGGACAGCAAAAAGCTAGCCTGACTGTTTATCATCATTTTCTGTCAGATGTCGAATGAATTATCCTATTTCAATACAGGGATATTCTCGATATGCTCAATCAATACATCAAGTCAAGTTTTCAGTGTTCCAATCACCTACAGAATGAAAGAGACAAAAGAAAGGTAAGACTGTCTGGAAGTGTATGCAATGTTATGTACACTGAGCTGGATAACAATCAGAGACAGCAAAAGCCTGGAATTCTGTATGGTTTCTGCAAAATCTCCGCCAAAGCAATGAAGCAATCCAGAGCAAACTGGGAAAAAATTACATTTGTGTGTGCAGTTAGATATAGGGCGTAAAGCTGGGCTCCATAGCCAAGGTGGGGTTGGCACTATGGCAACCCTGAAGTGTTAAAGATAGCCAATGCACTTCAGTCACTTCCAGATTGAACTGCTTGGATTGCCATCTGGTTGTAAGGATGAGAGTATATGTGTGCCTACACAGCCCAGGAGAATGAAGAGTGCACAACTATAAAGTCACTCAACATCTAATGCTGACTGGCCTGATCTGCCACTTCAGAACTCCCAGATCCTGGCAATATTCTCTCTTAAATAGTCTCTGCTGAAGGTGAAGCTAGCTGCAGTGGGTATCCCCCAGTTAGCTCTCCTCAAAGGGCTCATGAGGTGCTTTTGGCTTTCTTCTGCTGTTGCAGTTAGTGGAAGTACTGTGTTCAGTACTGTTGGAGGAACTGTGCCAAGTTGTTAGAATCAGAAGGGAGTGGTGCTGGTGCTTTGCAAGGAGCTCACTGGAGATTGGAAACCTCAGAACAGAGAGTCTGATATCACTCATCGTATCTCATAGTAGCAACATGGCAGAGGGAAGCTGAGAGGGGAAGCTGGACGTGGAGGGAGAACTCACAACAGATGTCCATACCCAATAAGGATATTAAGAGAACACTACTTCTATCTCCACCAGCAGCAACATCTGAGGAGGCCTATGATTCACCAAGGAGGTGGCCGCTCTGCTTTGTAACTGTAAGTTCAGTTTGACCAGGATGGTGCTGCAATGTCAAGATCACTGTGACTTACTTTCCAGACTGAAGCTGGTGATATCACCAATTCATCATGCATCATTCCATCAGGGAGATACACAGGTCCTGTACATGAGGAATGCAGACTCTATAGTCTCTCTAAGCTGACACAGGGCTTTATCAGGGGAGCAAGATGCCAAATAGTGTAGGGAGCCATCAATTATATGCACATGACTGTCTGAATCCACATGTCAACAAGGAGATATACCAGATCTGCGAAAAGTTCCGGTGTGATCATGCATAGAACATCACTTTAGTTTATGTCCATTATCTTAGCGACAACTATGATGTTTTTATCATATGCCAGTCAGCCACTTTTGCCAACCTTTAGACACTGTGATGAAACAGAAGATGGCTCCTTGATACAAAAGGCTACTTTTTATCTTACTATTCATTCGTGAAACATGGGCATCACCGGCTGGTCAGCATTTATTGTCCATCCCTCGTTGGCCTTGAGAAGGTGTGGTTGAGCTGCCTTCTTGAATTGCTGCACTTTATGTGCTGTGGGTTGACCCACAATGCCATTCGGGAGGGAATTCCATGATTTTGACTCAATGACTGTGAAGGAATGGTGATATATTCCCAAGTCAGGATGGTGAGTGGCTTGGAGGGGAACTTGCAGCTGGTGACGTTGCCATTTATCTGCTGCCCTTGTCATTTTAGATGAAAGTGGTCGTGGGTTTGGACGGTGCTGTCTAAGGATCTTTGGTGAATTGCTGCAGTGCATTTTTAGATAGGACATACTGCTGCTACTGAGCATCGGTAGGGATTGAATGTTTGTGCTGCCAATCAAATAGGTTGCTTTTCCCTGCGTAGTGGTCATGGAGCTAAATCCATCCGAGCAAGTGGACAGCATTCCATCACACTCCTGACGTGTGTCTTGTAGATGGTGGACAGATTTTGGGGAGTCAGGAGGTGAGTTTTCACCACAGTGTTCCTAGCCTCTGATCTGCTCTTGTAGCCACTGTGTTTATGTGATGATTCCTGTTGAGTTTCTGGTTAATGGTAACCCCAAGGATATTGACAGTGGGGGATTCAGTGATGGTGTCACATTGTGCCACACAGGCAGTGTTTGTATGACAACAGCTTTACTATGATTGGGGAAGTTGTGAAGCAAAACATTGTGAATGTCTGAAATTCATGGTGGTCTGCTGTGTAGTATGCAGCTTCTTTCTCAGGAGAGATCTGACCTTGTCACCAAGCCTTCAGAGAGCCAAGAGGAGAAGGATGAGGAAAATGAGGAAGAAGAAAAGAGGGCTCTTGGATTCCATTGCTTTGGGTAGGCTGCACTTAAGTGGGGTGAGCACAGAAATCTAGACTGACACTCTACTTCTAAACTATCAGATGTTCCATCTTTTGGATCAGACGTTAAACCAAAGCCTCATCTTTCTGCTCGGGTGAACGTAAAAAAAAATTCAGGACAGCATGGTAAAGAAGTGCATCACTGATGCCCTAGCCAATATTAATCCTTCAATCAACATCACAGAAACAGATTATTGCTCATTATCACATTGCTGTGTATGGGAGTTTGCTGTGTGCAAATTGGCAGCTAAATATCCTGCATTACAACAGTGACTACAATTCAAAAATACCTCATTGGCTAGGAAGAACTCTGAGAGGCCAGGTGACTGTGAAAAGTACTCTATAAATGCAAGTCTTCCTTCCTTTGTCAGATTCCAATTCCCAAGAAAACATCCCAACATCATCATAGCTCCACGGTTTCCTGTCCTTGCCCCTCTGCTATAGACCATCACACTGTTCTCTTGGCCAAAATCCTGGAATAAAAGACATCCAATAAAATCCTGAAATAAAAGACATCCAAACTATTTCATAACAGCTTTACTGAAGACATTTTCAATAATACATACAAAGCTGAACTATTCAGCCCAATGCATGCCTTTAATGCCTATCTTTGCCTATTCTAGTGCTCCTACATATTGGTAAACTAGTTGCACAGTAGCACAGTGGTTAGCGCTGTTGCCTCACACTGACAGGGACCAGGGTTCGATGCCCAGCTTGGGTTACAGTCTGTACGGAGTCTGATGCTCTCCCCATATCTGCATGGGTTTCTTCCAGATGTTCTGGTTTCCTCCCACAGTCCAAAGACTTGCTGGTCAGGTGGATTGGCCATGCTAAATTCTCTCTCAGCGTACCCAAACAGATGTTAGTGTGGCGACTAGGGGATTTTCACGGTGATTTCATTGCAGTGTTAATGTGAACCTGCTTGAGACACTAATAAATACATCTAAAATTTAAACAAAGCTGAGGGGCAACAGCAAAGAGTGACAGCACCAGGGGGAACGTGAAGGCTGTGATCCTGAGAAAATACAGCGGCTTCCTGCTCCATGGAGCTACTGCTATTCCCATGGGGAAGCAACTCAACAATCCTAGTAATCTACTGGGATTAGTATGCAGGATTGCTGTGAGAGCCTACAAGATCTTTTCAGTGCTGGTAGTCACAGGATGGCAGCAGTCTGTGCTGGCTGAGGATGCCTGGTGGTAAGCATTATTTTAAGCTTCTTCAGCAGCACTCAGGTTGGTTTCTGTTTTTGCTGCAATAATACAGCACAGGAAACAGGCCCGTCAGCCCAACAAGCTGGGACATTGGTTATCAGACAGCATTCTGCCTGTGCTGACATGGAGCTGATCATCACTTCCAGGTTGGAAAGGATGAGTTTCAATCTCTTTCAGCCTGAAGTCTTTGGCATCTCCTCCATTCTCTGTGCCAATGGTACCAGGCTCTCCGTCAAACCTGCCAACAGACAAAGCATTTCTGCATGCACGTCCATTAGTTTCTTCCTGTTCATGGCCCAATCAAAGTCCTCATTTGTCAAATTACAGGAAATTCCATCCATGACCTTACCCTCCAGGAATTGGCACTCCTGCTTCCCACTCCCCTCCCCTCCTCGTCCCTGTCCCCACTATCACCTGACCTGGTTGTAGCTTGCCACATGTTAATCCCACCTCTATATTCACATATAAAGTGTGAGGAGTGCCACTATCTGTGTAGTAATTGCAAATGTTAGATCAAATCATTATAGAATCCCTAACATGCAGAAGTGACTTGGCACATCGGATCTGTGCCAACTCTCCATCAGAGCATCTTACCCTACCCCTGCAACCCCATTCATTTACCTCACTCATCCCCATAATCTGCACATCTCTGGGATGTGGGAGGAAACCAGAGCACCCAGAGAAAACCCACACGGACACCAGGAGAATGTGCAAACTCCACACAGACAGTCACCCAAGCCAGGAATTGAACCTGGGACCCTGGCATATGAGGCAGCAGTGTTAACCACTGTGCTACTCTGGCAATGAAATGTTTCTTCATCAGGCATCTGCTCTTGATCATGAGACTCCATTTGTGGAAAGCAAAAAGTCCATAGTTAGGCCCTCTGTAACCTGTACTTCATTCCAGACTGTGGGATGAGGTGAAGTGCGATTTGAAGTGGGGATTTGAGAACGCAGGAACATACTATCACCCTGGATGTTGTCAGTGTTCCCTATTTCAATGACTCGTTCACTTACTTACCAATCATTTGCAGAACTGTCTCCTCCAAGGGGAGTTGCAGACATGGACTTTTCCCCTATCAGTTCTTTTCTGCTACTCATTATGGGCAAACCTCATCTCGTAAGGGAGAAAGAAGTCTATCAGTGAATGTGTTGCAAAGTGTTTGGGTGATGCCCTGTCACAGTTGAATAGCTGGACATCTGAGTAAACAATGAGATTCACAGTATTGTTCTTGATAAAGGTGAATTACGTGAAGCTAAGGCTGATTACTCAAGATTATTGATGGGTAAATGCTGAGGATGTGTTGTATTGAGTATTGTGTGAGGTTGCTGTGCAGTGGGAAGAGATGGCATTTCACCACTCGTGAGTTGAGTGAATATTTTATAGCATTGCAATCAAGTCCTCAGACTGAATAGTCCCTGGTGAGTCTGATGGGGGGGATGGAACTTGTTGATGTCATCATATAGTTATTTCAGTGATTGTTCGCCATGAGTCCGAAGGAAGAAAATGTCATTGATGTATTTAGTGTATAGCATCGGTTGAAGATCCTGTGCGATGAAGAAGTCTTGTTCGAACCTATGCATGAAGATGTTGGCATATTGAGGTGCAAATTTTGTCTCCATGGCTGTTCTGTGTGTCTGGATGAAGAACTGGTTGTTGAAAATGAAGACGTTGTGGTCCAGGATGAAGCGGATGAGTTGTAAAATTGTATCTGGAAATTGGCAGTTGTCGGTGTTGAGTACTGAGGCAGTTTCAACAATGCCATCATCGAAGGGAATGCTGGTGTAAAGTGCCGAGACATCCATTGTGACAAGGAGTGCTCCTGGTTCAACTGCTCCATTTGTGCTGAGTTTCTGTAGGAAGTCCTTAGCGTCACAACAAAAGCTGGCAGTTCTTTGTACAATGGGTTTCAGGATGCATTTGACATAGCTGGAGAGGTTCTTGCATAGGGTCCCATTGCCAATACAACGGAAGGGCCAGGTGTGTTTGCCTTGTGTATCTTTGGGAGGCAGTAGAAATCTCCCGATCATCAACACAGATGCCATCATATCATCATATCATCAGGTAGATGATCAAGATCAGATGCCTGATGAAGAAACATTGTTATTGCCAAAGTGGAATGGTGGTTAGCATTAATGCCTCACAATCCCACGGTCCCAGGTTCAATTCCTGGCTTGGATGACTGTCTGTGAGAAGTTTGCACATTCTCCTGGTGTCTGTGTGGGTTTTCTCCAGGTGCTCTGGTTTTCTCCCACAGTCCGATGATGTGCAGATTATGGAGATTAGTGAGGTAAACACATGGGGTTGCAGGGATGGGTGATGTATATCAGTGCATATTCTTGCAACTTGGCCAACGTTGTCTATCTGAAAAGCTTCAGGAAAGGATTTCCCAAGGCATGATACATCGGGGAGACCATGCAGATGTTACAATAATGGATGAATGAAAACTGCTCGATAATCACCAGGCAAGACTGTTCTCTTCCTGTTGGGGACACTTCAGCGTCATGGGCATTCGGCCTCTTATCTTCGGGTAAGCAGTCTCCAAGGTAACCTTCATGACACATGACAACGCAGAGTCGCTAAGCAGAAACTGCATACATGAGGACAGCATACATGTTCTGCACACAAATTCTGCATACATGAGGACAGCCTCAACCAGGATCTTGGGTTCATGTCACACTATTTGTAACCCCCATGATTTGCCTGAGCTTGCAACATCTCACTTACTGTCCTGAATGGAGACAATATGGATCTCTTTAACCTATGCTTAATGCTATCTCCACTCACGGTGTCTGCACCTTTAAGGCTTGATTACCTGTAAAGACTCACATTCTAATCAGTATTCTGTTAACTGTATGTGCCTTCATACAGTTCTGTTTGAGACTAGAACTCTCCACTCACGTGATGAAGAGACAAACCCCGAAAGCTTGTGGGTTTACTATCAAATAAACTTGTTGGACATTAAACTGGTGTTGTGAAACTTTTTACTGTGGAAAAAAATTCCCCACAGATCTCCCTTAAACTTTCACTCCCTCGTCTTGAACTTGTGCTGTCTTGTAATTGACACTTCCAGCCTGGGCAAAAGCCTCTGACAGTTATGCTTCTCATAATTTTGTAGACCTCTATCAGGTCTCTCCTCAGCCTCTGTCTTTCCATGAAAACAATCTTAGTTAATTCAACTTTTCCTCATAGCCTGCCTCGAGACCAGGCAACATCCTGATGAATGTTCTTTACACTCTCTCCAAAATTTCCCCTTCCTTCTGATAGGGCGGTGACCAGAATTGCATGCAATAGTCTACATGTAGCCTAACCAAGGTTTTATATAGCTGCAACATGATTTCCCAGTGTTTGTACTCAATGCCCTGGCTGAAGAAGGCAAGTATGCCATGTGCATTCTTAATTACCTTGGCCACCTGCGTTGCTACTTTTAGGGAACTTTGGACCTGCATGCCCAGATCCCTCTGTATGTTAATGTTCCTAACAGTTCAACTATTTACAGTATTACTCACACTGAAATTTAATCCACCAAAATATATCACCTTGCATTTGTTCGGATTAAACTCTATCTGCCATTTCAGTGCCCCAGCCTTCAATTTACCTATATTCTGTTGCATCCTCTGACAATCCTCAGCACTATCAGCAATTCTACCAATCTATGTGTCATCCGTAAACTTACTAATCAGACCACCCACATTTTCCTCCAGATTATTTATATATACTAAACAATAGAGGTCCCAGCACTGATCCCTGCGGAACACCATTAGCTACAGATCTCCACTTGGAAAAATACCCTTCCACTGCTATCCTCTGTTCTCTATTACCAAACCAGTTCTGTATCCACCTAGCCAGACCACCCCAAATCCAGTGTGATTTTAGTTTTTGTACCAATCTGCCATGTGGGACCTTATCAAACACCTTACATATAAATTACATCCACCACCCTTCCCTCATCAATTCTCTGTGACACCACTTCAAAAAAAATCAATCAAATTGGTGAGACATGGCTTTCCCCGTACAAATTATGCTGTCTGTCATGAACTAGTCCATTTTCTTTCAAAGGTGCATACGTCTTGTCCCTCAGTATCTTGTACAAAAACTTCCCCATCACGGCATTAGGCTCACCGACCTATAATTTCCTGGATTATCTCTGCTTCTTTTCTTAAACAAGAGAACAACATTGGCTATTCTCCAGTTTTCAGGAGCCTGGACAGATATGAAGATATCTATTCAGGCCCCAGATATTTCTTCCCTTACCTCTCACAGTAACCTGGGATAGATCCCATCCGGCTCTGGGAACTTGTCTACCTTAATGCAAATTAGGGATACTCAACACTTCCTCCTTTGATATATTGACATTCTCTAGAGCGTTCACCCACCCATCCCTGACCTCAACATCCGTCATAATGTTCTCCTTGGTGAATACCAATACAAAGCACTCATTAAGGATCTCAGTCACTTCCTTTAGCTCCACACATAACTTCTCTCCATTATCCTTCAGTTGGCCTATACTTCATTTTGTTACCCTCTTGGTCCTAATATATGCATAAAAAGCCTTAGGATTCTCCTCCCATGTTTGCGGAGAGGGAATGAACAAAATCAGAGAATCTGCCCCACAGTATTGACACAGGCCATTTGGCCCAGCCGGTTATAAGGCAAGGAACCAACAAACTAATAACATTGAATGAATGCTACACATATTTGTATGATTTTTATTTGTTCATTATTAACCCAGTTGAAAAGAATTAGGTTAATGCCTTCCTTAAAATAGTGGACAGAGGAATACCACAGAAATGATTAATGCTTTTGCCCACTTTTGATTAGAAGCATAATCAGCCAATGCTCAACATAGAGACCTGGCAGAGGGCACAAAGGTCAAACCTTTCATTTCCTTTCTGACTTGAAAAGAAATCAGTTTGCTCAAGTTAAATTTGAAAACAAATCGGCAGACGTGAATCTGTTGTTCCGAAGTTCAGTGACTCTTGACTTAAGTGGAGTTTGGCCTACGTGAGGAGCTAGGTTTATTCGTTCATTCACAGACAAGAAGCAATAGGGAGAAGCTGAAGATCAGGGAAAGCTGTACGCTGCTCAAACATATCTTGCCTGTAAAGGAAACCAGTCTCCTGATTTACAAGAGGCCCCATTTCACCAGAGTATTCATCAAGCTTCCTTTGAGAAATAGGGAAACTGCTCGTGGGGCTGCGCTTAGGGTCACAGTATTCAGAATCCACTGCAAGCTGTCTTATTGTCAGTCACAGTCTCTGGTTAATGCTGTTGTATTATCCAGTTTACAGAGGTTGTGGATCTGGTAACGAGAGAAATCGATGATGTTGAACCCAACAGAATATTTGCTTTTGACAACAAAATTCACCAGTGACTAATGGAGACTTAACTGGTTGTATTGTTTTTATCATGTTAGTGCAGAGTTTTAAATTGTTATCTGGTGTTCTCTCCTTCCCCTCTGTCATATATATCTCCAAGCACTGACTGTTATTCAGGTTAGAGGGTTGCAGATGGTCTTTCACTGGGTGTTTACGCTGCTTTATATTTGGGGTTTAGGACATATACAGGGGCAGCCCAGTGTGCTTGCCTTGGCAGCAGCCTTGGTCCAGCGGGACCACTCTGTCCCTTTGTCAGAAGGTGATGCACATAAGCCCCACTCCAGAGAACTGAGCACATATTCTGGGCTCATAATCCAGTGTAACACTGAGGGAGTAGAGAGGCTGTCCTACAAATGAAACGTTAAACAGAGGTGCATTCTATACTCTTAGATAGAAATAAAATATCCCTTATGGCACTATTTGATGAAGAGCAGGGGGGTTTATCCCTCAATCAACATCACTAACAATCAGTTAACTCATTGCTGTTGTTGGGGCTGTGAGGTGTTCCCTCTTTCACAACAGTGACTGCACTGCAGAAATATTTAACTTGGCTGAAAAGTGCTTTTGAATGTCCTGAGCTCATGAAATATATAAATACATAAATATTTCTTTCCACAAATAATTTTCCTCCTCCCTGGACAGGAGAAACTTTGATTGTTCAATTATTCCAAAAGCCAGAAACAGTGGACAAATTCCCTCTTTGGCAATCACAAGTATTTATGCGTGACCTACAGTGATGTGGTGAAGTGCATGCATTTTCCAAACTGCTGGTTTTGCAGATTTTAAAACAAAATGTATCATACTTAGATTGATAAAATGAATTGTTTTGTACTACTCTTAAAACTCTATTGTTTTGCATAATGTGCACAATAAGTTGAGGTCAAATAAGTCCGAGAAGCAGGGCACCTGTAAACTCAGCTAACATTAACTTTTCCATTCCTCCTCTCATATTAAATTCTTGTTGGTTTCATATGGCTTTTCACCAGACTAATTACGGAGATTGATTCGAATTCATTCTTGATCCCAACTGAATATTAGGGGATCATGTGCAGACCTGTTTAATACACCTACTCAAGAAACAACCTTAGTGCTGCTCTGAGTCAACCTCTAAAGGATAGCATACATTCCTCAAATATTTGGACAAGATAGCAAACTGCAACTTTCCAAAAATCATCTTGTGAAGAACACTCAGAATTGGTTATTAATGGTTTTACGTCTTATTAAATGCACATTTTTAAAACTTAAAATAACAAAAGCAAGCATAGCACCATTATACTTAACCAGTAACACATTTTAGGTTAGAGGGTGATATATTATATGAGCAAGGCATCATTACTGATCACAAATATTAAATATACTTTTTGGACCATTATTCCTAAAACATGTTTTGTAAGGGAACAAAAACAAATTGAAACCAGATACATAGCTATACTCTGCCGAACGGAAAAAAAATGACATTTGAAGTAAATAATGCACCTAATAAATTCACAAGACAGTATTGGCCTTAAAGACTTTTGCAACCTTGTGAAGTCAGACAAACAGTCTACAAGCTAACAAAAAAAACATTCCTGTCGTTTCATTAATTATCAAGTTTCTTTTATTGTAGTTCAGAGGTTTGATATGTAAAATGAATTCATTGCAACCGCACAGGCAATTGAACAGAGACAACCATTGGTCTGGGAGCATGTCTTATATATTACCTGCGTCTTGGAATGCTGTCACTTTCTGATGAATTGATACACTCGGCACAAATGGACTTTAACCCATTGCAAGCCGCTGCTGCATTCGGGAGCAAAGCAGTTCAGATCACATGGAATGTGCTGGCCACCCAGAAAGAGGTATTCCTTAGTCTTTCTCAAACAATTTAGCTCCAAAACAGCCGGATAGAGGTTGTTCAGGACTCTCCTCAGAGACTGAACGTCTGCCACAAATTCAGCCTAAATTGGAAACTTCTGCTTGAGTCCAGGGGATGAATTTCATAACTGCACAAAGAATCATAAATAAATAAGGTTGAAGACTCAGTCAGACAATAAATGGATGTATTATTTTACTAGTTTGTTAGTTCAGTATCTGGTTAGTATTTCAATTGTATTTTTTGAACACATGAATCAACATGATGAGTGTACAATGATGAACATATTCAAATCTTCTCATAAAAACCAAATAACTTTTTTACCATTTAATAAATATGGCAGTATTTTTTCACAAAAATGAACGTAACAGCAAGGGATCTTGTAGAGCTTCATGCACTTCTAACTTCTCCAGACGTGCTGTGGGATCATATGAAAATGATTATTTACTAGAAATATCATTTTTAACATTTTTAAAAAATAACACTTTGTTTTGAGGATTCAGTTCTGATGCTAACAATAGTTTCCAAAATAATTGTTAAGAGCCATTTTCAGAAAAATGTCTTTAACTGGGATCTTTGCAGCATCTTTATTTTAAATAAGATTTTTGTGGAATTGATTTTTTTGATGTATCAGCAATAGCTTTTTCAAACTGTTCTAAATGATACTCCAAAACTCTTATTGTTTGTAGTGTGAAACTGCACTCCTTCAAATCTATCTTGTAGCCCTAAAATGCATTGCTTATTGTTGTGTGAATCAAGGATGGTAAAAGCTTGGGAATTTCTGAATAAAACCTTTGGTATTCTCTGGACTATGTAAATACTGACCATTTTGTCTGAGAATGTTGGGAATTCCTTGAGCTCCATAAAGTTTTAGACATGGTCTAGTCACAGTGGCTCAAAGTAAATAACACTTAGTAAACAACATACTCACTAAAGCATGCGTCTTCCTTAAAAGTAACATTACTCGACAAAACATGTCATGCATTTGTTCATTGCTAACCATTTAATTTGATCAGCTGGGTGCATATTAAAGTGCAGTTTTTGATACTTAGTTAAATGTCACTATCAAGAACTATCACCCATTGCTGCATTTGCCTACATCTTTCCATTTCTGCCCTGTTCATCCTGCTTCTTCTTCCTTGACTTGTTTTCTTGTATATGTAATTGTAAAATGAAGGCAAGATGCCATGTCTTCACCATGTTTTGGCACAAAAATGTGGTAAAGAAAACAACATAGTGTTGAAAAATGAAATAACACAGCCAGTATGCTTTCTGCAGAGATTGCAATAAATTGAAGCTTCCAGTTTAGTTTTGATCTCTGACAGTAGGGCTGATTAAGATGTCACACATGACTGATTCATTTTAACTCGTCTGCACAACTGAAGTACTCACCACTGCACTTAGAAAATGCATTTACTTCCAATGTTTTCTTTGAGGGTATTCCTTTTCCTGGTGATTAAAGAGATAACAATCTCTTTCTTGCCTGATACAGACTTGACTCTAAAATAATTATATTTCAAAATGTTGTTTGGTCTAAGATCACAGCTTTTAACTCAATGAAGAGATGCATTGCCAATATCATTAATGATGGATATTCCAACAGGTTTAATAGTGGATTTGGGGAGTCTGCAGATAATTAAAAGGGAAATATATTCAATGAGTTTCCACATCATTTAAAATATTAGGAAGGGGAATACCTGTGCATTTATTGGAGAATCTTAATTATCCCTTGTTCCAGTGTTTTATACTTTAAAATAGCTGGCCAGAGACAATCTGAAAAGCAGGCATTTTCTGTTATCTCTCCTGTCGAATTATCAGCCTTCACTCAGTGGTTGCGTTGTTGCCTCCAGGTCAGAAGGTTGTGGGTTAAGGTCCTACTCAAGAGCCGTGAGCACTTAATCGACATTGACACTTCAGTGCAGTGCTGAAGGGGACCTTTTAAATGAGATGTTAAACTGAGCCCCTGCCTGCCCTCTCAGCTGGAAGCAAAATATCCTGCGACAATATTTGAAGAAGGCTTTGGGAGTTCTCCCTGGTGACCTAGCTGATGTTTATCCTGCAACCAGCCTCACTAAACAAGATTATTGGATCATTATGTGGGAACTTGCTGTATGCAAATTGTCTGCCATATTTCCTATTTTACAACAGTGACTGCACATAAAAGTGATTCATTGGTCATAAAGCACTCTAGGGTGTCCCAAGCTTGTGAAAGGTGGTATATAACTGCATTTTTCTTTCCCTACGCCTGGCCTTCCCCCTACTTTTCCCCTTCACTTTCATCTTCCCCGAATCCTCTTTCCTCTCCTCACCTTTCCCCATTCCCCAAAATTCTCCTCTTCCACTCATGTCTCCATTTCTGCCCACCACTCACTCCACTCTTCTCCCACTCCTACCCCTCATATCCCCCAACCCCTCATACCTTCCTCCCTGCCACCCCCTAAACTTGTTTCTTTCTCCTTCCTCTCCCCACTCAGCATTGTTCAACTATCTCCATGCTTAATCTCACAAATGTCCTTGTTCATTGTGGTGAGTTGGCTTGTGTATGCGTGAAAGTGAAAACCAGGGATTTTGTGATAGCTGGAGTGTAAATAATTTTCTGATATATGTGCAAAGTTTAATGATGACACTTGTATTTCCTCTTCACTTTGATTGTTTGGAAATCAGAATTTATGGTGTTAAATTGAAACAAATAATGTATGGTATGAAATCATACATTATTGGTTTCAAGTCAATTCTTTCAATAAGTCTTTTCAACAAAGGCATTTATTCCTTCTGATGCTGGTTCCCTCCATTTTTTTACCCAAAGTCGTAACCCCAAATGGTATTGCAATAGGCAACATTGAATTATTCCAGCTCCATTCCGAGTTCAAGTCTGAATCAGTTTTCAGTGTTTATGACTTGTGCCAACAATTATTATAACAAACACATCAAATGTAACACTCAACTACATGTTACATCCAACGTGGGGAGCAGAAAAAACATTCGAGACTGTCATAGAATTCCTCGGCACTCCAGATAGAATATTTACAGTATAAGATTTTCCACGGTCCAGTCCAGTCCACTGCTGGCCATCCTGTTAGCTGAAACTTTAAAGCAAAGTTAAAGTTTATTTATTAGTGTCACAAATAGACTGGTATTCACACTGCAATGAAGTTACTGTGAAATTTTCCTACTCACCACACTTTGGCGCCTGTTCAGGTACACGGAAGGAGAATTTAACATGGTCAATGCACCTAACTAGCACATCTTTCAGACTGTGGGAGGAAACTGGAGTATCCGGAGGAAACCTACGCAGACATGGGGAAAATGTGAAGATTCCACAGAGACATCAACCCAAGGCCAGGAATCGAACCCAGGTCCCTGGCGCTGTGAGGCACCAGTGCTAACTACTGTGCCATCATTAGAGTAATGTTATTGTTTCATTACACTGTTTTCTCACCGTGCCAGTTTGCCTCTTCATCCGAGTGGTTGATCATCCTCGGGTAAACAGTAGGGAATAGTTGAAAAAAGTAGGAGAAACTACATAATACTAATTTTAATGAAGAAAAATTTTAATAATTATATCATCTGAGTTGAAACATTAATACGAGATAGAAAAGGTGTTCTGAAAATTATTTAAAACTGTTTTAACAAATCTTCCCATTGAGTGCAAGATAGACAAGAAAACAACTCCTCCTTGTGGTCATGTAGCAGTGTTCCAGGTGCCTGACATTGCACCAAACTTACACAGGTTTAGAAATTGTAAATTCTAGTGTTTTAACTCAGTGTATAAGTGGAATCTGTGATAGAGACCTGAATTTTTTTCAAGGCAGGTTGTGGGAGGTGGGGAAATTCCTGATCTGGCCATAGGGGCTGCTGGGTTTGGAGGTGGACTGACAGCAGACCCACTTTTGTGGCTGTGGGTTCCAGTTCAACTAAAAGTGCAAACACCCTCCAGCCCACTCCACCCCCTCCCCCCCCCACCCCCACCCCACACCGGCACTCCATCATCCCCCACACTCTCCTCATGCTCCAGCCATACCATCTCATGCTCTTTACTCACTCCCCATGACCCTTATGCCCCTGTTCCAAATTCTGCCCTTTCACCCAGCTCTTTTGCCCCCGTATACATTCAATGCCAAACTATGCCTCTCAACCACCCCCCATGGCCACTTATACCCTTAATGCCAGATTTTGCCCTTCTACCCACTTGCATGCCTGCTCATGCTCTTTGTGCCAGCTATAACACTTCCACACTCATCCACTAATCAATGAACCCTATTGTGATCACCAGATGTGTAAAAAAAAGAGAAAGCAATTCAATCATAACTCTTAAAAAAGGTCATTTCACTTGAAGGCAAGAGAGGTGCCAATCATAAAATACCCCAATCATCCAGAACCTCTAAAGTATCAATAACAGAAACCACTTAACCTTGTGTAAATAGTCAAGTCAAGTTTTCTATGGGGTACAAGAGTTTCACCAGAATAAGGTTTAAATTTGGAACTTGTCACGTGAGTGCTATTGATAGAAATGAAACTGGATGTGAAATCTGTTCCTGCCAACAATTGGCACCAGAGAACAACCATACACGCGATGTCTAACGAGGAGTATACATGCGATGGGTCGTGACAGGACTGCTGTTGGATTTTTTGAGAGTATCCAAGTGCTTCACATCGTTAGTGTACGCTTGACATGGACCATTTGATGGGCAACACAACAGCTCAGTGACTATCACTGTGCTGTGCAGATACATGGATTTGGGCCTGTGTCTGTGGGAGTTTGCGCATTCTCCCTGTACTTGTGTGGGTTTTCTCCGGGTGCTCCGGTTTCCTCCCACATCCCAAAGATGTGCTCTTAAGCTAATTGGCAAAACAAATTCTCCCTAAATTGTCTCAAATTTGGTTTTTAATCCATAGATCTGTAAACATTGACAGGGATCACAGGTAGAGGTGGGAACATTGGGGTGGCGGCGTGGGCTTGTTGGGCCGAAGGGCCTGTTTCCTGTGCTGTTTTGTTCTTTGTTCTTTGTACACTGGCTGGCCAACTCAGAGCTGAATAGTGTGAAACCCATAATGGAGAGAGGGTCAGCGCTGCCGGGGAAGGGTCGGGTGGTGGGAGGGAAGAGAACAGACACCTGAATCAGGTCGGTTCCGGGTGGAGGATATAAAAATAGATGCAGACATATTTCTGATGAGGAACTGTGTGAGAGAATGGTTTAAATTGGCATTTTAAACTGAAAACAAAGTGTGGAGCAAAATGTGCAGAAGGTCATAATATCCTGAGGAGCTGAAAACTATGGTAAAAAGAGTGAAAATGGATGAAGCCAAGTACCCCCCACTTCTCTGATGCCTGCCTACAGGTATTAATAATGCTGTCAGAAGTTGATGGGACATATTGCTGCCACAGATACAGGAAGAGGTCTCCACATCTCTCCAACGTGACCTGGTCAGAGACAACATTACGAGTCAGTGGCCAAGGGGATCATCTGAAGGATCAATATCCAGAGGATGAATGACCTTCTTCACTCTGCCTGGGTGAGTAATATGACCCCACTTAACCTTGAATAAATATGTATGTGTGGGTCAGCACTTGCTGGAACTCGTGGGTGTGGAGCCACCAGCTTCAGTTGAAATATCTTTTTGTATTCTTTCTAGACAAAATGGCAGGCATGTACGGAGGGGCAAGTGCTGCATTGTGCTGGGCATGTAACCATCAGTATTAAAGAAGAAGCTGCAGTGTATTGGGATATGGAGAAGACTTATTAAAGCAATATTGTCCTTGCAGGAGGAGTCACAATGCCAAGGTGGGGAGCCGATGTGGTGGGGAATACCGGATCTGATGTTGCTAATTCTGATGGAGGAATAGATTCTGGAGCCGCTGTGTGAATGTGGAGCTAGATCCTCAGGTTGCAAGAGGCAGGGGTTTCAGACGTGGATAAGAATGGAGTGGACACAGGAGATATTGATAGGGAATATAAGAAATGGTGAGCTACAGATGTAGGATTGGGAGGTGAAATCCAGTCATCTTTTACACTCATCCATTCAGAAGTCTTTGCTTAGCAAGATTACCAATTTCAGAAGCTAACAGAATGCATCAGCTCTGAATATAAATGCTGGTAGATATTCAAATATGTTTTTCCTTCCTCAGATGGAATGTTCTCAAGGCCACTAAAGCACCTGGAAGATTCTCCATTGACATGGAAAGATGATATCTAGCCAGATACAACATCCTCTCTCTGCACTTCAGTGGGTATGAGCACTCTGGCACTGATAATTGAACACACTGGGGAAGGCATAGTACATTCACTTGAGGAGTTCTTGGAGACAGAGTTGTCAGGACTCTGTCAGTCAGAGAAGATTGCTGTATACCAGGAAGATGCTGAGCCCTAGGCAGGAACATGAGCTTCTGGATTTGTCCATTAAGCAGCGAATGCTGGGATGCAAGTGGAGATCCGGCAGAGATTCCTGAGAGGCTATAAGGTGTGGTCTCTGTAATGGAAAAGTCTCTGTGGAGTATGAGCACTGCATTGATTCTCAGCTCTGAATGCAGAGCTTCCTCCAAAGTGAGAGTGGTGACTCTCATGGAAAGGCAACTATGAACTCAATCAATGGTTTCTCAGGTTGTGTTCTGACTTACAAACCTGAGTACCTCAGCATGTCATCAGCACTGTGAGAGATGGATCAGACACTTAGTAACTCTGCTAGCCGCCTGTCCATCAATGGTGAACAAGGAGGTTCAAACAAACCTCATGTTGGTGGACAATGTGCAGTTTTATGCACGTGAGAATTTTCTCAGGACACATCAGCTGCTCCACTCTCCTGGCAGTGACCATTGTTTGTGAGAAGTTCATTATGACTGAGGAGTGCCCAGCCTTTGTGCAGGACTTTCCCACCCTGATGGAGTTTACTCAGACTCCAGAGACCAGAGGATATCTGCCAAAATCATGCAGGCCAATGAATAATAGGCATGTTTCCTCTGGTGTGCTCTACTTGGCTGTCTTCATTTGTCTTGTAGATTTTAAAGATGTCCATCCTTTCTAACAGTGCATCGGTCACAAGCGTTATGCTGCTATGTGCTGTGGATTGATTTGATTTATTATTGTCACAGTGGAAAGTATTGTTTCTTGTGCATTACACAGACAAAACATATTGTTCATAGAGAGGGAAAGGAGCGAGTGCAGAATGTAGTCTTACAGTCATAGCTAGGGTGTAGAAAAAGATCAACTTAATACAAGATAGGTCCATTCAAAAGTCTGACAGCAACAGGGAAGAAGCTGTTCCTGTGTCATTGTGACACTCCACACAGATTTCTAATAAATCCCTGGAATGAATCTGTGGCTTAAATTTCAGGGCCATTGTTACCTTCAGTACCACTGGCATTAGATGCCTACCTGCACAGTTAGAGACTATCTCAAGGCCTATCATGTCACATATTGACCTCACTGCCTCCGTTGAGAGGCAGAACCTTCTTCGGCACTGGATTTTGGTCATCTTAAGGTAGCTGGAAGTTAGCCTGCTGACTCTTCGAGCAGGGTATAGATGCTTTTCCTGCCACTTCTCCATTGCAAGGCTTGCTAGCCTTGCTTCAGCCCCTTCAGTGTGTTTCTCAATGCTGAGGACAGACTTTGTGAAGTTGTCTGCGGCCAGTTAGCCTCCTTTTCCTTCTTGCCTGCTCCTCATCTGAAGAAGTCCCTCCTAACAAATAGAAAACGTCTATTTATAACCTGTTTGGCAGAGGTTTAGTCTTTATTGTTATGAGGTCTGACTGCAAAATAAAATCTCTGAAAAGATTTAGGCCTCCTAAACTATTTTAACTGAAGAGATCCTTCACAAAATGATCAATAAAGCACAAACTCACAACTCACAAGCTCACAATCACTTTGCAACTCTTACCTCATCACTTCTCTGTTCATTCTGGCACTACACCACACCCTGGATTCAGAAAGTTGTTAATATGCAATTCCCACTTGCTCACTTTGCTTTTGCGCGCCAAGTGTAAAAGTGAATGGGCCTCTTAAAATTGAAGCTTGTGGGTCCTTTGATTGCCTCAGTAGGCCCATTAATTGAGAGTGTACACATTGCCAACGTTAGCAGATGCCCACCTAATCTCAAGATGTGGCGCAATGATGATGTCATCACGTGCAATTTAATGGTATGTTGGGACTGCCCGGGGCCCACGTAAGGTTCTGGCCCAATAGTTGTCTGGTTTCTCAGCCAAACATACCCTTTTTTTAATATAGTAAAAAGCTATGAATGAATTACCTTCTTAAATGTTTTTTCCTATACATCCTATTAGCACTATTGGGTTCATTGATTCTATACAATGAGTACAATGGGTCACAAAGCATGGAAATGCCATAGTTTGGCACTGAGCATATGAGGGACCATAGGGAGGATGTAGAAGGGCACAATTTATCATAACAGACATGAGAGGCCTTGAGGGTTATTGAAAGGAAAGAACTTGGGATAGAGGACATGAGTAGCCATGGATGGTAGGGCAGAGCTAGAGACTAGAATGTAAGGGGACATGGAGGTGGTTGGGGATGTACCTTAGCATAGGAGACATGAGGTGGAGCTTTTGAATGCACCTTCATGCAGATTAAGCTTCATGACTCCTCTGAGAGGTCATGAAGCATGATCCTTTAAAAACCTGGCTTGACTGCATGTAAATTGTGGAGGAATAATACACACTTATCTCTGAAATGAAGCAGCCAGGTCAGGAGTGATAGATTCAGCTTTCTGACAGGAATCAGTCCATACCTTTTAAAGGCACTTCTGAAAATCGTACAGTCTGGGGATGAGGTCAGGAATCCTGAAATTGGGATCCCATGTGCTATATTTAGTGGGTCCCTGAGTCATTTCAACTCAGTAAAAATTCAGATCATAGTTTGAATAAACACTGCAACTTGCACGACTGCTATAAATATTTTTCAATAGGGGAAGAGACTCAGAATAAAGTTGTCTATAATCTTCTCAAATGTTGGGTACAGAGTCATCAAAGCTTTTTCAAATACCCCACAAACAGAATATTGATCAGATTCTGGGTCTGCAAATTGGGTAAAAAAACTCAGAATACCAGGTTAAAGTGCAACAGGCTTATTTGCTAGCAAAAGCCACTAGCTTTCGGAGCACTGCTCCTTCGTCAGGTAAGTGGGAGTTCTGAATTCCCTAGCTGAACTCAGTAGCTTTCAGAGCGCTTCTCCTGCGTCAGGTAAGTGGGAGTTCTGAAATGGAGGTAAGTGGGAGTTCTGAACTCCCACTTACCTGAAGAAGGAGCAGTGCTCCGAAAGCTAGTGGCTTCTGCTAGCAAATAAACCCATTGGACTTTAACCTGGTGTTGTGAGACTTCTTATTGTGTTTACCCCAGTCCAACACCAACATGTCCACATCACTCAAATTGGCACAACTGTGGAACAAATTCTTTAAAAGACTATCCTTATCCAGTAAATTACTTTCTAAGACAATTATGTGGCTGAGTGAATGAGGAGATAGCACTCTTAAGTTTTATTGTGTCCTTATGGAGCTATTGAAATATAATGCCAGTTAATTCAAGATGGTTTGAGGATAACCCCACATCAATCTGGTTTCTTTACTCTTTTGAATCCTATAGTATAGATTATAGAAAAACTCCTGCAGTGCTAATTTGCTCCAGGTGGTTAATAGATTTTCCAGTTCTATTGCAAGGCACTTTCCTAGTTTAGTAAATAAAGAATGCAATGAGATGATAGCATTGAAATTAAATGATTGCATCTGTCACTACACATTTTTTCAATCATAATTTTAACTGTAAATGTTTGTTCTGTGTAAAATAGAGTTGAATGTTAATATGTGGGAGAGCATGGATTTCGGAACTAAGATATTAGCCAACTGCTTGGATGGCCATTTAAAATATGGTTGCTGACAACAAGGATTCCAACCAGTGAGGCTCAGGAGTTATACAGTGAAAGCTATCTGACTACCAGATGTGTAACTGAATAAACCATTGGCTGAAGATGTAGTTCAGGAGCGTGGGCAGCTCTGGAGCCAATACACACCAAGGCCATGAAAGGCTAGCTGCACTCTGGACAACACTGCACCTCAGCGAGGTTTGGACCTCCGAGAGGAACAAGGCCTCAGCACATGATTCTATAGAGAAGGAGGAGGAGTGTAACAAGGCCATGCTATCAGCAGCAGTGCACATTGCTGTCCGGAATGTTCTCCTTTGCAAGCTTCACCTCAGTTCCATCAAATGGCCAGCCACATTTCCTGTTTCCCCCAGTGCAAAGAATCCTTACAAATAACAATCATCCCTTCAGCCCTCACATTCCGCTCCCCCCACTACTCCATTGCTCAGTATCAATTCATCACAAATGAAAAACAAAACAGATACCAGGCAGAAACCAAGGGAAAAGTGGGGGTAAGAAATAATATTTATGTAGTTCGCAAATAAAGCAGAATCTCAAGAAATAAACATTGTGTAGTCTCTCACCAATCATCACCCTTTCTCCCCCTTGCTGTTTTGGGTGGCTTTTCCACTTAAGAGCTTCTTTCCACGACTGTTGCCATTTCATTCACAGCAGATTGGCCCTTTATTGTGTGGGGAGGTGTCTGGTAATCCTAATGGGCTCAGTGGGAGCCCTCCTAATCTTTCTCAATGTGCTCCATGAATGAGGTCCTGGAGGTAATAATCACCCCCATATTAACCCCCCCCCCCCACCTCCACCCCCAACCAATTTCTCCCTCGCCATTCCTCAATGTGGGCTGATAGGCCCATGACACTCGACATTTCCTTACCATTTGCAATGGCAACCTGCTCCCATGGTGTCCTCCTTACCAGTTGCAGCCCTACTGGTGACCACTGCTCCCAGTGGCACTGCTGAGGTTGTTTGCTGCCAGCCCTCAATTGGCTGGTAAATCTCGCTTGCAGTTTTATATAGAGATGGAAGCCCAGATGGCAACTAATTAGTTATAGAGTCACAGAGTCAAAGAACAAAGAACAAAACAGCACGGGAAATAGGCCCTTCGGCCCGACGAGCCCGCACCGCCACCCCGATGTTCCCACCACTACCCGTGATCCCTGTCCATGTTTATAGATCTATGGATTAAAATCCAAATTTGAGACAATTTAGGGAGAATTTGTTTTGCCAATTAGCCTAAGAGCACATCTTTGGGATGTGGGAGGAAACCGGAGCACCCGGAGAAAACCCACGCAAGTACGGGGAGAATGCTCAAACTCCCACAGACACAGGCCCAAATCCATGTATCTGCACAGCACAGCGATAGTCACCGAGCTGTCGTGTTGCCCATCAAATGGTCCAGGTCAAGCGTACAATAACGACGTGAAGCACTAGGATACTCTCAAAAAAATCCAAGAGCAGCCCTCTCATGACCCATCGCGTGTATGCCCCTGTTAGACAACAAGGTGGACCAAAGCACTTGTAGGATAAAAACAAGTACATCAATATCATCATCTATTTACACACTTCCCAGGGACTCCCAAGGCTCATGATCCCTATTTTAAATCAGTTTTCTATACCCCTCCATTCCCATTCTGTTCATGTGCCCATCTAAGTATTTCTTAAATAACTCCAGAGTGCCTGCCTCCACCACTTTACTTGGCAGCGCATTCCATCCCCACCACCCTCTGTGTGAAAAAACTCCCTCTAGCATCCAAATTATACCTTACCCCCCTCACCCTAAGCCCGTGACCCCTCGTGCTATTTGAGTCCATCCTAGGAAAAAGCTTAACCCTGTTTACTCTATCTATACTCATAATCTTGTACACCTCTATTAGATCTCCTCTAAGTCTACGTCTTTCTAAGGAAAACAGTCCCAATTTGCCTAATCTCTCCTCGTAACTCAGACCTTCCATACCAGGCAGCATCCTGGTAAACCTCCTCTGCACTCTCTCCAGAGTCTCCACATCCTTCCGGTAGTAAGGCGACCAGAACTGGACGCAGTATTCCAAATGAGGTTTACAGCATGGAAACAGGTCCTTCAGCCTAACTTGTCCATGCTGCTCTTTTTTTAAACCCCTAAGGTAGTCCCAATTGCCCGCATCCCTCTAGATTGATCTTAACCATACAACTGTCTAAACGCTTTTTAAAAGACAAAATTGTATCCGCCTCTATTACTACCTCTGGCAGCTTGTTCCAGACACTCATCACCCTCTGTGTGAAAAAAGTTGCCCCTCTGAACCCTCTTGATGTCTCCCCTCTCTCTTTAAATCTATGACCTCTAATTTTAGATTCCCTTATCTAGTATCCTAGTAAATCTTTTCTGTACCCTTTCTAGTTTAATAATATCCTTTCTATAAGAGGGTAACCAGAACTGCATACAGTATTCCAAGTGTGACCTTACCAATGTCTTGTACAATTTCAGCAAGACACACAATTCCTTTATTCAATGTTCTGACCAATGAAACCAAGCATGCCAAATGCCTTCTTCACCATTCTGTCCACCTGTGACTCCACTTTCAAGGAGCTATGAACATGTATTCCTAAATCTCTTTGTTCTGTAACTCTCCCCAAAAACCCAACTATTAACTGAGTAAGTTCTGCACTGGTTCAGGGAACAAAATGTGTCACCTCGCATTTATTTAAATTACACTCCATCTGCCAATTGTCAGTTGCTGGATGGCCATACTAATGCATTTGGGGGTAAGATCCCATAAATGCAATGTTTGTTATGTATTTACAAGGGTTGCATTCTTGTTTTAAGAGCTGATCACATGATTTGGTCATGGTGTCTTTCAAGTGCGTGTGCATGCTGCTGTTGTACTTTCAATTTTGTCTCCTGGATGCAGTCCAGAGATGACAGCTCTTCAATAAAACCTGGTGTGTGTTGTTTGAATATACCTGTGCAAACCACATGCTTTTCCATCTGTTAAACCCACAAGCCCCAACATTGTTAGGACATTACAGAAAGAAAAGTGGTGATGAAACAGGATTTTTATAGAATCATAGAATCTCTATAGTGTGGAAGGAAACCAATCAGCCCATTAAGTCTGTACTGACTCTCTGATAGAGCATCCCACCCAGGCCATGTCTCCATAACCTTACAAATTTCTCCTGCTAATCCCCCTAATATTTTGGAAAAAAAGAGGCAACTTATTATGGCCAATCCAGCTAACCAGTGCATCTTCAGATTGTGGAAGCAAACCAGAGGCTGGAATTGAACCCAGATTCCCCAGTACTGAGAGGCAACAGTGCTAACCACTGTTACTGCCTCACGTTGCCCGCCAATGATTTCATTTCATCAAGAAAAGAACCTAAGGTAGAAAAATAAATGGTAGGTCCTCACATTGGGGAAAAGCAACAACAAGATTAGCCATTAAACTGCTAGGGCAGGAAGACTCAAGTAAGAGAAAGCTCTTTGTGGTTTTAAAAAAGTATTTCTTTTTCTGATCAAAGAAAGGAGAAGTTCCAGGCAGTCTATGAAATTTGAAAAGAATGGCTTCTTTGCTGTGCAAGTAGGGTCACTTTATAAAATTCATAAAGTCAATGGTGTCCAAATTAAAAAAAGAGGAATACTGGGAAGACAGTAAAGAAAATAATACACAGAGAAATCTCGAGAAATTTCTCAGAGAAATTGATGGATGATTAGAATTGATGGGTACTTTTGATAGGAAACTGAATAATAGAGTTCCTATGCAGAATGTTTTAAGTGTTCTGTACAAATGATAAAATTGCAAAGGAGTTGCTTGTACCAGTTTTTTGTGGTAAAATAGGATGTAAAGTTGCTCTGCAACTTGGTTCATCCAGGAACTAAAACTTACAATGACTTGACAAAGATCCGTAAAGACCCAGGAAAAGTATTATTCTCCAAAGCCACTGATCATCATGGAATGATTCAGGTTCCACCGAAGGAATCAAGTGGAAAGCAAAACCATCGCTCAGGTTTTGGCAACCTTGAATAGGCTAACACAACATTGTGAGTTTGGCATGACATTAGAAGCTTTTCTTTGCAATTCTCTAGTTTGCAGTATCCAAAAAGAGATTATCAGTAGAAGATTGCTTACTCAACATGCTTTAACTTTAAAGACAGCTTTAAAGACAACTTTAAAGAAATTGCAGTGTTGATGGAACTGGCTGCAAAAGAGACTTTACAATTTGGTGCAGGAACAAATTGGGAACTGCCCATCAGAAGTCAAAACAGCAACGTACATGTCACAGATATGTCAAAATGAAATGGACCATTCAGCAAGTGAATGCTGGAGGAAGGATAGTCAGTGCAAGAACTGTGGCAAAATGGGTCACATTGCAAAAGCTGTTGAGCTAGATGAGCTTCCCCTGAGAGGAACGTTCAGAAGAAAAATCTGGCTAGCTTCAAAAAGAAGAACAATTGCATCCTACAAAAATAATTTACAACATGGAAGAAAAGAATTACGACTGTGAAGAAGAGGATGTCCAGAGTTATGATGAAGAATTCCAACTGAACATCAAAGATGCTTTGCAAAAGTTTGAAGTATTAGTTCATTTTAATCTGAAGCTACCATTGCAGTGGCATAGTGGTTAGCACTGCTGCCTCACAGTGCCAGGAATCCGGATTCAATTCCTGGCTTGACTCACTGTGCAGAGTCTGCACATTCTCCCCGTATCTGTGTGGATTTCCTCTGGGTGCTCTTATTTCCTTCCACAGTCCGAAAGATGTACTGGTTAGGTGCATTGACAGTGCTAAATTCACCCTCAGTGTACCCAAACACTATAAAATGTTCAGAGGAATAGATAGGGTGGATTCTCGGAGGCTATTTCCCAGAGCTGAAATGGTCGCTACGAGAGGACGCAGAGTTAAGGTGCTGGGCAGCAAGTACAGAGGAGATGTCAGGGGTGAGTTTTTCACTCAGAGGGTGCTGAGTGAATGGAATCAGCTGCCATTGGTGGTGGTGGAGGCAAACTCACTGTGGTCTTTTAAGAGACTTCTGGATGAGTAATGGGATTTAATGGGATTGGGAGTTACAGATAGTTCGATGGCCTAATAGGTATGGATATGATTGGCACAACTTGTTCTATGTTCTATGAACAGGCGCTGGAGTGTGGAGATGAGGGAATTTTCACAGTAACTTCATTGCAGTGTTAATGTAAGCCTACTTGTGGCACTAATAAATAAACATTACTGCTTGCTTCACATATCCTGACTCATGCTGAATCTAACAATGCTCAGATAGAAAAAGAAACTTTGAGTATGATTTCTGGCGTACAAAATTTTTCTCATTATTTATATGGTTGTCATTTCACATATTGACTGATCCTTGACCCTTAACTACAATCTTTGGGCCATATAAAGGTATACTGTAATTATTTACAAGCTGATTGCAAAGGTGGTCACTGATCTTATTTTCTTTCTAATATGATATAAAGTATTGTCAATCAAAATGCCATGATAATGCTGATGCACTATTATACTTACCTTTATTGAATAGGTACCACCAAGTAGTTGAACTAATATTCTTTACTTTTCACTCACCAGTGAAAATAAATTTTCATTTGCCAGTGACAGTTTCTCAAGTTCAGAGATATACCAGTAATGATCATGTGATGGAGAAGATAATGACAGGGACTGGGATTCTCCCAAAAAAATTCTAAATTCCCAACACGCGGGAAGATGGAGTAAATCCAATTTGGCATGAGGTTTGACCTCTGTCAATGTGGAGGTCAGTGCATGTGCCCAACACCCCCCAATGCTGGCCTCCCAATCGCTGGCCTTCCTGATTGGCAGCCAGCCCTGCAGACTCCAACCTCAGCCTCCTGGGCCTCCCCAGGGAGAGCATCTATGTCCCTCCCCCCTTCCAGCTAACCCTTGCCTTCCCCTCCTTCCCTCCCACCCAACAGTCAGTCTTGAACCCCCCACCCTCTACAACAGTCCTGATCCTGCCCCAATCTTGCTGACCAGCCCCCAAGCTCGCCCCGCCAGCCCTGATTTCACCCCTCCATGACACCCTGACAGCCCCAAACCTCCCCAACTGGATGGCCAGCCCCAGTTTCCTCCATCATCCCTCTCCCAGTGATTCTGATTGCAGAGAGCAGTGGGTTCCCCCCACCGATTACTAACAATAGACCCTGCTCCCCCACGGACCCACTCTGAATAGGCCCTGTCCCCTTAGCATTGCCCGATGTATTTAGTGCCAGATTGGCACTGCCCAAGGGGCACCCTCCTTAACCCTTACTTCTTGGGGGCTTGGGGGAGCCTCAATGCCTCCTGTTCCTTCCAGCAGGGACTGCTAATATCCTTGTAAATCTCCTCTGCACCCTTTCAATGGCTTCCACATCCTTCCTGTAATGAGGCGACAAGTACTGAGCACAGTACTCCAAGTGGGATCTGACTAAAGTCTTATACAGCTGCAGCATTACCTCCTGACTCCTAAACTCAATTCCTCGATTGATGAAGGCCAGTACACCATATTCCTTCTTAACCACATCCTCTACCTGTGAAGCCAATTTGAGAGTCCTATAAACCGGACCCCAAGATCCTTCTGATCTTCCACACTGCTAAGAGTCTTACCCCTAATATTATACTCCTTCATCCCATTGGACCTGCCAAAATGAACCACCACACACTTATCTGGGTTGAAGTCCACCTGCCACTTCTTCGCCCAGTCTTGCATCCTATCTCTATCACATTGCAATTTCTGACATCCCTCCAAACTATCCATAATACCTCCTACTTTGGTGTCATCAGCAAATTTATCAACTCATCCCTCCACTTCCTCATCCAGATCATTTATAAAAATCACAAACAGCAAGGGTCCCAGAACAGATCCCTGGGGCACTCCACTGGTGACCGACCTCCATTCAGAAAAAGACCCATCTACAACCATACTCAGTTTTCTGTGGGCAAGCCAGTCCTGCATGCACAAAGCTATGTCCCCTTGGATCCTATGCCCCCTCACTTTGTCAATAAGCCTTGCATGCGGGGCCTTGCTGAAGTCCATATAAACCATATCTACCACTCTTGCTTCATCAATGTGTTTAGTCACATCTTCAAAAAACTCAACCAGGCTCGTAAGACACAATTTGCCTTTGACAAAGCCATGCTAACTACTTTTGATTATACTACACTTCTCTAAATGTTCATAAATCCTATCTCTCAGGATCTTCTCCATCAACTTACCAACCACTGAGGTTAGACTCATTGGTCGATAATTTCCTGGGCTATCTCTATTCCCTTTCTTGAATATAGGAACCACATCCACAATCCCCCAATCCTCCGGAATCGCTCCCGTCTCCATCGATGACACAAAGATCATTGCCAGAGGCTCTGCACTCTCTTCCCTCACCTCCCACAGTAACCTGAGGTACATCCCATCCAGCCCCAGCGACTTATCTGTCTTGATGCTATTCAAAACTCCAACACATTCTTTTTCTTAATGTCCACACACTCAAGATTTTCAGTCTGCTGCAAGTCTGCACTACAACCACCAAGATCCTTTTCCACTGTGAATACCGAAGTTGGTACCTGAATGAGGGGGATGGTTAGGTGAAGGGTAGTTGACTATATTGGGAAGTAGCCATGTCTTGTTGGGGGTGGGGAACGGGATTGATCGAGTCAGGTCTGTAGTACAATTGGGTTGTGTTGGGAATATAGTCAGGTGGTTGGGGGAATGACTTATTTTATTTGTTCGGATGATGTGAGTTTGACTGTTAGATCAGCATTTAATTACCCAACTCTATTTACCCTCGAGAAGTTGGTGATTAAGCTGCCTTCCTGAACCTTTAGTCAGGTCTAGGTGGGGGTGGCTGCATTGTCAGGTTGGATGAAGTTGACAGGGGTTCTTTGGTAGTTGTGGGTATTTGGGAAGCGATCAGAGAAATGGTCAGATGGGTTTATGATCAGGAGATTATTGGGGGGAGGGGGGGAGGGAACGGAGGGAGAGTGGTATTAGCTGTGAAGCTACCAGGAATTCGACTAGATTTTAACCTGTTGAACATTTCCTGCGTCACTATACAACGAAGCAACATGACATTTTCCAAAGCCTCTGAGCCTGATTTTACCATCATGTTGCACCCTTTCTTGGGCTCGAGAGCTTAGCAAAGTTGGGCATGAGGTGAGTAGCATGATCCATGCCCGCCTCTACACTGGTTTCCCCTTTAACTAAAGCCCGAAAATGGCCGTGATGGGGATCGCGCCCCGAAATGCATTTGCATGCGTTTAAATTGATTTAATAGGCTGCATACCCAACTTTACCGACACTCCCCCTTTACCACCACATTTGCCAATCCAGATTTGGCACGAAATAGACATGCTCAACAAAAGTACGATTGTATACTCCAGTTAGTGAGGAAGTATGTATCAAGTGTCCGATGCTGTCTGTTTGAGATGGCAAGTGGTGGGGTGCAGGTGGGGAGGGGTGGAGATGGCTCTCTGCTTGAGGTCAATGGGGGACTGAATGGGATGTCCGCTATCATTCTGCCTGAGATCAGTGGGGGAAGGTGAGGAGGGGGCCGCGATTGGTCTGGGTGGCAGAGGGGGTGCAGGATAAGGGGGTCAGTAATGTTATGGAGGCTGAGGCAATTTCTGTGTGGGCCAGTGGAGGCATTATCCAGCCTGGGAGGTATGTGGCAGAGAGCCACACTCTATCCTTTTGTTTCTGCACATGCGCAGTTGAGGATTCTGATTGGAACTGCAGGATTTTGGGTGTGATAAGCCCTACCCATAGGCTTTTACAACATGATTTGGGCTCACTGATACTTTTTCAGGCAGAGTGTGCATCAGGGCACCTGAGAATGGGTCTAAAAGTCAGATTTGAAACACTCCCTGTTTCCAATCCACCCAGCACTTAGAATCAGGGAGGTAAAATCAGCCTCCTGACTCTAATTCAGAGTTAAAGATGTACATGGAGGATCCTTGGCAGCAACAGAATTACCCATCAGATGTTTTAACATCTGGGATAAGTCTATGAGCCAGGATCCCGTTACACATCTCCAATGATCCAGAAAGCTGAAGATTTTGCCCAAGATATTCATAGCAAGCCATGCTACATCTTCAGCCTTAACACATACATCACCTTCTGGTCTTTAATTAGCCCTACTCTTTCCTCATTTCCTCTTTCAATCTTTATATACTTATAAAAGATTTTTTGTTTTACGAGGTGAGTGTCAGTGGTACTTGGACAGACTGCAATGTGAAGAAAGGCAGTGGCTGAGAGGGATGGGTTAAGTGAGGTAAAGTGAGGAGTGAAGTAGCCGTGAAAAGACAGATTGAGGGGTTTAGGGTGCACCGTCAGGATATAAGGGAATGTACCACTATACACATCCTTCCTACCTGCTTAGTTCATTAAGCTGCAAGAAATGGTGTCTTTAAGAATAGTATAGAATTAGTAGGCACTGAATTGGGAAACTTCAGTGGAAAGTTGGATGCTTTCTGTTACTGTCTGTCTTCAGAAGTTCACTAGCAGGCAGGGTCTGAGGCAAAATGCGGATATACACAAACCAGAACTGATCACATGGAGTCTTCTGGTGTCCCATGTATTCTGTTATCTCTATGAGTGTCTACTAAAAACTAGAAGATGACCCTCAGCATGAGATAAGCTATAAAGTGACCTTATGCCAAGTCATAGACGGGGGTGAAATGAACTGTCTGATCTCCTTTGATACCTGTGCTGTATCCATTGGTGAGAAAAGTTTAAAAAGCTCATTGATAATGGATAAGCTACCAGCCCCTAGATATAAAGTGTATTAATGAATGATTGGAGGCATGGGAAAATGTTCATCAAGTGTCAGTCCTGGTCAGAGAGCTTTCTTCAGATGGAAGCTGGACCCCGGAAGACAGGGAGGAGTTCTCCAGCGCTCTGACTCGAGGGAAGAGTGCAGCCATCACATACTTCAGAGATCAAGACACACTGCACCAACTGTTCATCCTTTGGGATTAGTGAACTCATTGCCACTGCCACAGGTCTTGTCTATTTGGCCAATGTATCATAAGCTTTTGCTCCTTATAAACTTAACAAATTATCTTAAAATTACTTACAGACATCTGTGGATCCCAAACTCAAAATCTTTCAGTGTAGCACCACACGCCTGCTGCTGATCTCATGATAACCCCCAGACATGCGTGACTTGTTTCACTGACAGGCTTCTTCTTTTTGATGTTTGCCATATCTCCGACAGGCTCTTGTAAACCCCAGCATCACATCCAGGCAGGTGTCATTAAAGCGAGGCACAGTCTTTCTGCATCTGGACTGCATTTTGCCAATCTCATCTGCTTCCTTCTTAATTCCTAAATCCATCAAGTTGAAAGTTTGGAATGTCCCCTCAAACAACAGAGTAGAAATTTACTTTTGTGGAACACCATCTCTCTAGTTCACATTAGAGAGATTCCATGGTCACGCAGTTACTGGATTAAAACGCCGCTGAGAGATCTGCAGCAATTACTTTTGGATTTCTTAGGTGCTAGCAGACCTTCTCTCCTCCCAAGGAAAAAAAAAACAGCCCATAGTGTTAACTGCAACTCAAATTTACCAATATAAAAAGAGGGAAGCTATGTTTCTGGAGCACATTGTCTCAGATTCCAGCACGGTCTTGGTCTGTTCAAAAATTCTCCTTTAGGCAATGCTCAAAGCCAGCACCTAATGAGCATGTGGTGTCTGGATTCGAAGATGAATGCTCATTTTAAAGATACTTGTCAGCCAGAATGTTCTCACAATTCTTTATTGGGAAACCAGTGGCGGCATTGTAAGCCACACGGGAGAATTTTAATAGTGATACTTTTTTTTAAATGGAGGAAACCTATTCACAATGCAGTTCATTAAAGCCAGCATTATTTTTTCATCCCTGCCCTTGTATTTTTTTTTAGTAGTGCATGTGCCAGTTTTCAAAATGTTTGGTGTTAAGAATATACCTCTGAGCTATAAATAGAAATCCTTAGAAGGGACAGAGTCCACTCCTCCACAGTGATGTCCAAGTCAGCTCATTTGGTTGCTGCATTGATTCCAGATGAATACAAACTGGCCCCAGGCTATGCAGCGACCTGATTTTGAAAAGAGAATTCACCAACAGTGATTTTCACACTGCAACAAAAAAGAAATGCATTACAACGTCACAAGCTCACAACAGAAAACAACATTGTGCTACTGAAGTGGCAACATAAATATAGAAGTGCCTCAAACAATAAATATAAAACCAGACACAAGACATTGGTTTGAACAAGACAGTTTGCCTAGCTGTCAGTTCTATAGATTTCTCCTCACTAACATCTGGGGTCTTGTTCCAAAATTGAGAGAGCTGTTCCAGAGACCAGTAAAGTTCGACATGGTCATATTTCTGGAATCATATCATTCATCTTCATCCCAAACTCCATCATCACCATCCCTGAGTATGTCCTGTCCCACTGGCGAGACTGATGTACCAGAGGTGGCAGCACAGCGGTATACAGTTGGGAATAACTTAGCCCTGGTAGTCCTCAACATTAACTCCATATCATGTGAAGTCTCTTGGCATGGTCAAACATGGGCAAGGGTATCTCCTGCTAATGATCACCTACACTGCCGTTCAGCTAACGAATCAGTGATTTACCAAGACCATTGAAGATTACACCAAGAACAATGACACGCAGCTCAAGGACATCATCATCAAGAGTGACTTAATAGCACCCTACTGACAAAGATGGCCAACTCCTGATGTAATTGTGCCTGTAGAAACTGGTGAGGGATGGCAGCATGGTGGCACAATGGTTAGCACTGCTGCCTCACAGTGCCAGGGACCTAAATCTGACTCCTGGCTTGGGTCGCTATCTGGGTGGAGTCTGTACATTACCCTCGTGTCTGCATAGATTTCCTCTGGGTGCTCTGGTTTCCTCCCATAGTTCAAAGATGTACGGGTTAGGTGGATTAGCCATTCTAAATTGACCTTAGTACCAAGGTAGGGTAAATAAATGGGTTTATGGAGATAGGGCCTGGATGAATTGTGGTTGGTACAGACTTGATGGGACAAATGGCCTCCTTCTGTACTGAAGAATTCTATGATTCCATGAACTAAAACATTCCTGCAGGAGTTCATCAGCATAATGTCCTAGATCCAACACTCTTTAACTGCATTGTTGATGGTCTTCCCTTCATCATAATGTCAGAGTTGGGGATATTTACTGATGATTGCACAATGTTCTATACCATTTGAACTTTCTTCAGTAATAAAATATGCGCCCACATGGAAGAAGGCCTGGAAAACATTCAGGCTGAAAAATACCAAAGAATATTTGCGCCAAACACAGTATCAGACAATGACCACCTCCAATAAGACAAAATTCAAGCACCACAACTTGACATTCAACCATATTACCATCATTCAATCTCCCACTATCAATATCCTTGAGGTAAACCATCGACCAGAACCCAGTTATATCACTACTGTCATTGTTGATTATGATGTGTTGAGTGCCTCAGCTCTTGACTTTCCAAAGTCTATCCGCCAGTTACAAGACAGAAGTCAGGAGTGGGACGGAATACTCATAACTTATTCGTATGAGTGCAGCTCCAACATCATTCAAGAAGCTTGAACCGTCCAGGCAAAGCAGCCCATTTACTATCTCAAACATTCCCTTCCTCACTGGCATACAATTGCAGCAATGCGTACTTTCTAAGGATGCACTGCAGCTACCCAGCAGGATTTCTTCAAAAGCACTTTCCAAAGCTATGACCTCTTCCATCTAGTCGGAAAAGATGATGTGGAGATACCAGTGTTGGATTGGGATAGGTACGGCAAGACGTCTCACACACCAGGTTAAAATCCAACATATTGGAATCACGAGCTTTTGGAGCACTGCTCCTTCCTCAAGTGGGTGGAGAGGACTGGGAGGGCGGAGTCAGGCTGGGAAGAGGAGGAGTGGTCAGACACTGAAGGGCAGGGTGGGAAGGGTTAGGCCAGTGGGATGGGGATGTCTGACGTCTGGTCAGACCAAGGTCAGACAGGGGTGGGCGAGTACATGGTTGAAGTGGGAAGTTGGGGTCCTC
The DNA here is from genome assembly GCA_024679065.1 of Sphyrna mokarran. NCBI lineage: Eukaryota > Metazoa > Chordata > Chondrichthyes > Carcharhiniformes > Carcharhinidae > Sphyrna > Sphyrna mokarran. The sequence continues at coordinate 127,840,950 of JAGIQG010000001.1, read as the reverse complement.
TGTGTGCTAGGGAGTGGGGGGGGGGGGGGGGGGGGGGGGGAGGGGAATGGGGTGGTGACCCATGCAAGGCTTGGTACCTGTTACTTCAAGGTTAGAAGCACTTTTTTTCCTTCTCAGTCTTTCAGGGTAACTATCAGAGTAAAACTGGCAGAACCATCTGAAGTCAGCAATTTGAATCACTTTGTCAGGTGGTTCCCGGCCCAGCGCAATTGCTCAGGGAAAGTTAACACTTCTAGACAATTACTGGCTAAACCTTTATGTGGGAGCCTCCTAAAGTGATTCCCTAGCAGATCATTGGGCTACGCTTCAAAAGTGACAGCGGTGAGCTAGAAAGTTATGGCCCATTTTTTCAGTACTCAAAGAGACAACATATAACTTTGATATCTGTTCAAATGCATTACTTTCCTGTAATTCAATTCCATGGAACAACATCTATATTACTTTCCGAGATTCCAACATCATAAACTAATTGATCAATCTCCAGGAAGGAAGTAAAATTTATTTCACTTTTATTAGTGTAAGGAAAAGTAAAGCCTTAAATTTTATGAAAATAAAGAAACATCTGGTAGAACTGGTTAAAGAAAAAAACAAAGACCTCCACTGGCCTTCGATCATTTGTGACTTTTGGTGCAAAATGTTCCCGAAAGCTCGGTTATTGGATCACAGGTGCTGGACTGCTTGACATTTAATCGTTCAGAACGCCCTGACCCAGGGACCTAACTATTATTAGTCTGGAGTATACTAGAACAAGGGGTATGTATACAGGTCATTTTCTTCACTAATCTACATCCCCAAGCTATAACAAAAATAACATTTCACCAAATCATTTATATTTGAATATAAACTTTGCTCAGTACAGAAGGAGTTCACTTCATCCTTTAAAAAAAGTGAAACCCACTGGAAACATATAATTTTATGATATTCATTTAGTACTTGTGGCAGCTCCTGTGTGTTACCTGATCCAAGAAAAGCACATTTTTGGTAAATGTAGATAGTTTACTTTCCAAAAAGGCTATTTTTTATATTAACGAGTTTCTTGAAATGAAAGATGTAAAGTGCAAAGTAAAAATTTTAGAGAGGGCATGAGTTAAGTAAAGGATTCCAGCAGGAAAAAACAGTAAATTGGAGAAATAAGAGCACTGGTCTAAACTAGTCTTATACACTTCAAAATGGAACGCCAGTAAATGGGGAAATAAAAACATGGTCCAAATTGTTTTTACTCTATAGGATATCTACAGTGCTGAAGGAGGCCATTTGGCCCCTCGAGCCTGCACAGACAACAATCCCACCCAGGCCCTATCCCCATAGCCCATATATTCACCCTTGAAATCCTCCAATACTAAGGAACAATTTAGCACGGCCAATTAACCTAACCCGCACATTTTTGGACTGTGGGAAGAAACTGGAGCCCCCAGAGGCAACCCATGCAAAAACAGGAAGAACATGCAGAATCTGCACAGACAGTCACCCAAACCGGGAATCAAATCTGTGTCCCTGGCACCATGAGGCAGCAGTGCAAGCCATTGCGTCATCATCTGGTAAGTCGAAGGCCTGTACCTGAGCACGGGCCTGAACGTGCATGGGCCCATTTCTTTGACAGAGGGGACTAGAGATTATTGGGGACCCATTTCTGAGCATATCAGCCTGGACCATTTACTCTCTGGTGTTGGGTTACAGGTTGGCTGAACAAATGGATTCTTTCCTTGGACTTGTTGGCCATATTAAAAGCAAAGGAGTTTGGAATTAGGTTCTGCCAACTGTCATTCATTTGCACTGGTGACTGAATTGAAAACAAATGTATCACTGACTCGAGTTTGAAAACGCAATTCGTCTTCATATTGTCTGTGTGTAAACACAAAACAGATTCTCTTTTTTCTCTCTCTTTATTGAAAGTGGAAGAGGCAGAATGATTTATTAGACATTGGTAGAAATGTGTGTTATGCTGGAAGCTCATGACAGATTTGAATGGGAACCAGCGACAGGGAGAAGAGAGGGTGTTAGAGGAGATTTGTGGAACTACAAGTTGAGAAGATCCAGAGAGGTGAAATGGGGTGAGGATTAAAGAGGGGCATCAGTCACCACATCAGCAGTTAACACATCATTTCACGACATACAGAAATATAATCCCACTGATTAAGTGTGAATAAGTTACAGGCTGCATTTCTCCATTAAACAAATTAAAACAAAAAAAATTCTCAAAAATGGCCAACTCTAGCAGGCTGTAACTAAATCTTCACACATAGACCTAATGAAAACCTTGTGTCTGGACATAAGGAATAGTGGTGGATTTATCAACCACATTCTATCTCCACCAATGTTCTTTCTTTGATAAGCTATTACCATTTTTTCTGACAATGGCTTTGTTTTTGGACCAAAGCAGCCACAAATTCTTGTCAACAGTTTATATCTAGAGCAGGGGCTGAGATAGCATGATTGACAGAACCCCTAGCTTGGAAAAATGTCTGAGAGTAAAACTGCAGCTGTAATAAATAGGGCAATTGGAAGTGAGAAACAGCTCTCCAGTGTTAAATATTGGGTTATTTAGTTACTGTCATTCATTTTAAACATGTCTTCAGCACGCAATGAGAAAACATCCAAATCCCAAATCTTGCTTGAACCGTAATCATTTTATACTCATGCCTACTGCAGCCATTCTTTCTTTTCAATTCAATTCAAACAACCCACTCTATAAGCACCGCCCAGTATCTTCTGCTTTTTATAATGTGCCTTTCCAATCTTCCTTTTTCCCATGAAGTAACTGCAACTCCCACTTTACTATTCAAAAACCTAAATCCTAGAATCAGCTTTGTTCCCTTCTAAACTCTCTCCGGTATATCAATGCATCTAGCTGACAGGCTGGATTTTGCTGGGTCTTTGTCTGGACGCATGGGATCACTTGGGTACTGCAACTATTGGAAAAGTGGGAAGACGGGAGAGCATATCTAAGATACTTGCTGGATTTTGCAACATGCATTGCAATGGAAGGAGGGAAGTGAGTGCACTTCTTAACTGTCCAAATTATAGAACATCCATTGCATCCAGGTGACCTTGTGTGACTGGGCATAGACCTAGGACAATGTCTCTTGGGTGGCCTAGAATAGTATGAGGTATTTCCAATGTGGTCTCACCAATCTGTAGAGTTCAATTCGACTATACTCAAAATGATTCATCATCACAGTTAATTAGCCTTGTTAAAAGCTGCTTATCCAGGTATTTTCTGTATATGATCAACAGTAACATCTGAAAACCTGTCTTATTCCATCTTTACTAATGGATACCTCAAACTAAGATGTCTTCACATTTCATGCATTCTGTTCCAGTATGCATGCTTTCTAATTATCCGCAATATAATGGATCTGATAGTTGTTGGTTTCATCTTCCTAGACCAAGTAGTACACAAGGCAGACTTTCATTTGATTTAATAGGGACTCTTTGTTTCAGGCAAAAGTCAACGGTCTGTCATCAGGGGCTAATAGCTTGAGAGGCATCATTCCACATCAAACATGGCCAGCCAGGAGTCTCTCCTGCCCATAGCGATTGCCATTGCCGTGCATTGGGAGGATTTTGCTGATTGACGCTCAACCTATTTGGTTGCATTATGAATGTATCTTGCTCGGTCATCAAGTCCTGGAGTTTCTGGCTTAGAGGCAGGGAAGCTATCCACAGCGCCACAAGACCTCCTGTACCTGGTGGTCTGTCAGTTTAATTCATTCCATTTGGATGCTTTCAATCTTTAGTGTGCCTATTGTTATTTTTTTGCATATTTGTCATCCAGCTACAGAACTGGGAATCTGATATGCTAAGAATTGCCCAACACGCTATCATTTATTGATGATATGAAAATTCTATACTGACAAAATCCAGGCCATTACATCACATATTTAATTTCTGCTTTTATTACCCTTTAATTCTGCATCTTTATTGTCAAAAGTTCTTTCTTATTAAACACCTCTCTTGAAGGTGTACCTATTTGAAGGTACGGACCATTACTTATAGAAATAAAGGAAACAATATTTGCACCACATGAAAATAATAACAATCAGAAACAGAGCTGGAAACGGAAATAAAATGGAAATTTGAAAACAATAGCAGGAAATGCTGCAAAACAGCAAATCAGACAGCATCAAAAAGAAACATTAGTTGATTTTCCTCAACATTCACAGATATTGCAGCTGAACTGAATATTAACACTCAGATCGAGGGGAAAGGTTAAAGAAGTTCAGTAGAAAAAGAATAGAATGATCCTTAAAGTGTCTGAGTAAAGATGGCTAAATATCAGAAATGATATTAGGAAAGGAGATATTGGTTTGAGTTATAAGGAAAAGCGGGATAGACTAGAACTCTTTTCTCTGGAGCTTAAAAGGCTGAGGGGTGATCTTATAAAGCCCTATAAAACAATGAGGGGCATAGATCAACCAGATAGTCAATACCATTTCCCAAAGGTAGAGGAGTCTAAAATTAGAGGGCATAGGTTTAAGGTGAGAGGGGAGAGATACAAAAGAATCCAGAGCGGCAAATTGTTCACGCAGACAGTGGTGAGTGTCTGGAATGAGCTGCCAGAGGTAGTAGTAGAGGCAGGTACAATTTTGTCTTTTAAAAAACGTTTAGACAGTTACATGGGTAAGATGGGATAGGGAGATATGGGCCAAATATAGACACTAGGACTAGCTTAGGTGTTTAAAAGAAAGGGTGGCATGGACACGTTGAACCAAAGAGCCTGTTTCCATGATGTAAACTTCTTGGAGTCTATGATTTTATGAGGTCAAAAAGCGGCAAAATGAGAAAATAAAATGCATATAAAGATGGCAGTCTTATGAAAAAAATTCCAAAGTGTGAAAATGGGAGAGTTTCTGATCCATTTTTTTGGGTGAGTCCAAATAAATCTGCTGTGCACTTAGACCAAAAAAGCCCTCAAAAACGGTTTCTCGCTTGAAGGGGGAGGGGTGGGGGGGGGGGGCTTAAATCACCCAATTGCTGGCTGAGAACTGCAGGGGGAATCTGAGGAGGGAGAACTATTAACATTCAGGTGAGGAGAAAAGTTGAGTGTTTAGTGATTGGATAGATACCTTAGTACACTGGCATGCCATATTCATATACACTTTGATGTCATTTTATACAAATAAATGTTTTGATTAGTATCATTATATACACTATGTGGTATCAGAAGTGTGTAGCTGAAACCAAATGGATTTTGATAGCTATAAGGTAGCCAGCATCTGTGAGAAAATATCAGGAAATAGTTCAAGTTTGTATTTTTATATAGGACATCGACTATTGGGTGAGTCATTTTGACCTTGAAAATTCTAATGCCTGCTCCTGTGGCGGTGAAGACAAATCTGAAAATGCTTTGCAAATCCTTCAAGCGTCAATGGCAGAATTCTAAGATTAATACAGAGCTGAACAGTGAAAACCAAACAAATAAAAGAAGTAACTCTATAATCAGTGTTAGAGAAGAGTGCTATCAGCTGAATTTCTTCCAAGGCCTCCCTGAGGAGCAGAAAATCCAAACTTGTGAAATATAGGTGGCTTTGCAGATCTGCTTTGCCTCTTACACTAATGTTGTTTATGAATGCTATGTGTTAAACACTGTGACTCACAGGGAAAGGAAGAACATTAATCGGTCTGTGATGACGTGCAGACATCTAGCTGAATCTTGTGAGTCTGGGTAACTAAAGGATGATCTGATAAGAATTCAGATTATCTTAGGAACAATAGATTCTGCCATGAGAACAAGTCTGCTGAGAGAAGAGAAAACTACTCCCGAGAAAACTACTGATGTGCGCAGAAGCTCTGATTGTTTAATACCAGCTGAAGAGTATTGAGGTGAGAACTGATATGGCTTTGCACTGCTGAGGCATGGACCAAACATTCCAAGCACAAACCAGTGGAGAAATTTACAGAACAGCTGGCAGAATACTGGTTGTAAATACTGTGGAGTATACCACTTGAAAGAAGAGAAAGAATGTCCAACTTAGACAAAGAAGTGTTTTAACTGCAAGAAATTGAATTATCTTTCACCCATGATAACATGAAAAACAAGTGTGGAAAGATGGTCATCGGGTCATGATTTTGAGGAGTCACTTTACACCTTAGAACAGGTTGGCACTTTTGAGTCTCAAGATTTGTGATTATTAAGATGATGAAACATAGAAACTAGAAGCAGGAGTCGGCCATTCTGTCCTTCGAGCCTACTCCATCATTCATTTTGATCGTGGCTGAACATCGAACTCAAACCTGATCCCTCCTTTCCACCATATCCCTTGTTCTGTTTAGTCCTAAGAGTTATATCTAATTTCTTTCTGAAATCAGACAATGTTTTGGCCTCAACTACATTCTGTGGTAGTGAATTACACACATTCACTGCCCTTTGAGTAAAGGAATTTCTCCTCATCTCTGTTCTAAAAGGTGCTATTATTCAAAACTATGACCCCTAGTTTTGGGCTCCCCCATGATTGGAAATATTCTTTCTGAATCTACCCTGTTAGAACTTTATAAGTTTCTGTGAGATCTCCTCTCACTCTTCCAAATTCCAGTGACTATAATCCTAACTGATTTAGTCTGTCATCATATATCAGACCTGCCATCCCAGGAATCAGCCTAATAAACTTTCATCATACTCCCTCTATAGCAAGGACATCCTTCCTCAGATAAAGACATGAAAATGGCAGACAGTATTCCAGATTTGGCCTCACCAACACCCTATATCACTGCAGCAAAACATACTTATTCCTTTACTCAAATCCTCCCGCTATGAAGGCCAACATACCATTTGCCTTCTTCACTGCGTGCTGTACCTACCCCTTACTTTCAGAGATTGATGCACAAGGATTCCAAAGCCTTGTTGAGTATCTACTTCTCTCAATCTACACCCATTCAAATAATAATCTGTCTTTCTATTATTGCTGCTGAAATGTATAACCTCACATTTGTCCACATTGTACTGCCTCTGCTATTCAGATGCCTACACACTCACTGTGTTCAAATCACACTGAAGCATCTCTGTATTCTCCTCGCAGCTCACCCTCCCACCCAACTTTGTATCATCTGCAAATTTGGAGAAAGTACATTTAATTTCCTGTTCCAAATCATTAATACTTTGAATAGCTGGGGTCCTATTACATCGCTCTGCGGAACCCCACTAGTCACTGTCTGCTAATCAGGAAAAGACACATATATGCCAACGTTTTGTTTCCTATCTGCTAACCAGCTTTCTGCCCATCTCAAGATATTACCTGCAATCCCATGTGCTTTAACTTTACATCATAGTCAATTAGGTGAGACCTTGTCAAAAGTTATCTGAAAGCCTGAATTAACCACATCTACTGGATCTCTGACTGAAGAAGGAGACCATCGAGTTAATATGAACTGCCAGGTGGACACTGGTGCTATGTTCATATCATGAGCTTTAAAGATCTGTGGGAAGTTGTTCAAGTTGGTGACCCAAAAATGAAGGCATTGAAGGTAAAATTGAGGCTATATGTTGGAACAATGCTCATCCCAAGAGAACAATCCAAACTGACAGTCCATTACAACAGGAAGAAAGAAGATCTACAGTTCCAGATAGTGGAAACTAAGCAAGATCCTTTCATCTTAACTAAACCAAGTCAAGAGTTTGGTCTGGCAACCTTCCACATATCAGAAGAGATTTGTAATATTTTGTATGATACCAAGCTGAACAGACCCTGACAAATTACAAAGATGTCTTCTTGTGGCAACTATCTTGAAATTGATAAGAGTAAAGGGAATGAGTCAGCAGCTTATTCTGCAAAGAGTCTGTTAGCCATTAGGGTGTCACAGGCTTGCTGCTGCATCATGTCCTTACAATGGTCTCCGTCATGATATCCTGGCCCTTGTCAGCAATATCCCTTTCATCAACCTTATTTTTAGAGGAGGCATTTCACCCCACTATGTCTCCCTCAGCCAAGGCATTCCCCCCTTTGTAGTGAAGGGGATGCAACAAACAACGATGGTCCAGGATACTCTCTGTCGGAAGTATGGGAGAGACATGCCTGAGCGATCCAAACATTGGGACCTTATCTTTAGCAGGCCTATGATCTGCTGAACCATGGCCCTTGTGGAGCCACGTGCATCATTGTAGCAGGGGAGCTGAACTTGGAATTCTGGTGTACTGCCATTTAATGAGTGTGTGTAACATGTTAACGTGTGCATAAGGGCTTGCTACATTGATCATCAGAATGTTCAATCACTTTTGATTTCCCAGAACATAGCTGTAAAAGATCATCTCGCCATTGGAAATTGATGTTTGGATTAACACTAAATTAAAATTCCCCACCACCAAACAACTGGCAACACTGGAAGATCCTAGCCAATAAATTGGATGGACAAGCGTCTTGCTAGATCAAGCAAGCCACACAAGGAGATCCACCTCTCAAAGTGCTGTAGGCAGTAGTGATGAAAGAATGGCTGATACCATCAAATACACATCTATTGCTTTAAGAGAGAATACAGGATATGAAGAGATGAAATTTTTGCCTAGGATGGCATCTTGTACAAAGGAACGGAGCAGCACGGTGGCACAGTAGCTAGCACTGCTGCCTCACAGCACCATGGACTTGGGTTCAATTCCCAGCTTGGGTCACTGTCAGTGTGGAGTCTGCAGGTTCTCCCCGTGTTTGCGTGAGTTTCCTGCGGGTGTTCTGGTTTCCTCCCACAGTCTGAAAGACATGTTAGTTAGTTGCACTAACCTGAACAAGCTTTAGACTGTGGTGACTAGGGGAATTTCACAGTAATTTCATTGTAGTGTTAATGTAAGCCTGACTTGTGACTAATAAATAAACTTTTAACTTTAACTACAGCCTTGTCCCCAAGATATGAGAAAAGAAGTGCAGAAGCACATCCGTGTAAGCTGTCTAAAAATCAAGCCAATTTCAGCAAACACGACGTTCCCGATATTGTGATGAATGACAATGACCCTCAGTTCACGAATGAATCATTCAGGTACTTCATCAAGAAATTCAGCACCACTCTTCAGACAGAATTTTATGAGAAAAATTCTAAGTGTCCAGCTAATGTGAAAATGGGAGAGTTGCAGATCTATTTTTTGAGCGAATCCTTACTCCCAATCTTATGCACTTAGTGCTTGAAGAAATGGCTAAGGCTTCAGTGGGTGGGGCTTAATTCACCAGCTAGTTTGCTTTAGCAGCAGAGGGGGCTATTGTGCATGCGCAGACTTCTGCTGCTACAGTCAGCCTGAACCCAGCCATCACAATTGCATAGGTCTACAGCTCCGTGCTACCGGAAAACATTGTCCCCTACTCCCAACCCCATCTCCCAGACCTATCACATCCCCCAACCAATCACAGGCAGAATGGCAGCACATACCCTACCTTCCTCCACTAATTAGAAGAGCAGAGCGGCAATGGGACCCCTCCCCTGCCATCGATCACAGGCAGAGCAGCAGCGAGTCACCTCCCTTCCCTGATTGGGCTGCATCAGCCTAGTCTCACCCTTTTAGGCTCCTCCTCCGTAGTCCTCATCCCTTTCAGGCCATGCCCCCCCCACCATAGCTCTCCCTTCAGGTCCTGCCATGGCACTACCCAGTGACATTGCCGAGGTGCCAGGCTGACAGTGTAAGATGCCAGACTGGCATTGCCAGGATGGCACTGCCCAAGGGGCAACCACTTTGCACTCAATCTCCCCAAGGGATGTCAATGGCCTGCAGTTCTACTGGTGAGGTTAACCTGACATTCACGGGGAGCTGATGTTTTCCTCACTGGAGAGAAGTTCTTCCGGCGAGGCCATAACGGTAAGTGAGCTGGAGGATTGCACCCTAGGCTCGCCAATACTATGTTAATGAGCATTTAAATACATTTAAATAAATTATTCAGCTTCTCACTGGAAATGGCGAGAGGCTAATCTCATCCGAAATCTGATTCCGGTAAGATCATGAGACCTGAGAAATCAGGCGCAATCCTGATTTTACCAACTTACTCCAATTGGATGGGCTGAACTGGTAAAATCAAGACAATCATCTGCACACTATTGTCAAAGGGATCATCAAAAATTCAATTGATCCAGCACAGATGTGTGGAAAGGAATCTTAGAGAGAAGATTCTGCTTACTGAAGATAAATAGTCTTGTTCCACAATTAATGTCACACCTCACTCAATAGCTGAAATACTACTGAAGCCAGAAGTACTAGTAGGAGTGAATGACAAAATCAATGTGAAACAGCAGATTTCACTTTGATAAGGCTGACAAATCATTTGCCAGAACTGAAAATTGGAGAGCCAGTTAGAAGGCAAACATTCAACACCCTCAACAAGAAGCAGCCCACTTGCCAACTTGGACTTGTATAGAGAAGTTGTCGCCTCAATTGCACAGTGAAAGTGGATAACAAGGTATATCTTGTAACTACAGACATATAAGTGTAACTGGAGAAGCTAATCCTTCACAGCAGACAGCCCATGAGTAGATTTAACTTAACCAATTGAACAATCATCAGCCCCATAGGTCAACAATTCCCAAACAAATGTGATGGATCAGCAGCAACAATTCTTACAGCAGCAACACTTATTATGGCAACAACATACCCCGGAAAGGGGCCAACATCCCAAGAGTTAGCAGAAAGCAGGAAAAACAATCCATCACAACTTTCTGCATGCCATTAGAAGACATGAATGCTGAGGAAAAGTTTAAAGTGTATTTATTAATGGCACAAATAGGCTTACATTAACACTGCAATGAAATTGTTGTGAAAATCTCGAAGTCACCATACTCAGGTGCCTGTCTAGGCCAATGCATCTAACCAGCATGTCTTTTGGATTGTGGAAGGAAACTAGAGCTCCTGGAGGAAACCCACACAGACATGGGAAGAATGTGCAAACTCCACACAGATAGTGATCCAAGCCAGGAATTGAACCCGGGTCCCTGACGCTGTGAGGCAACAGTGCTAACCACTGTGCCACCCTGCCGCCGGAGGGAAGACAAAATTGGAACAGAATAGGAAGGGTGAATAGTTTTTTGTTCTTGTGTGATAATCATATTTATGTTCTATGTATGTTGAGTAACTTGCACATGAGAGTGCATGCAATATTTGCATTATTGCTCAGTCTGGGCTTATTGACAACTGTCCCAGAGTGGGGGAGAGAGACTTATGAATTTGTCTGGCTGCTGAAACTGCTCTCACAGTCATGTCAGGCTCAGAAAATAAGCAGAATAAATCTTTTCGAAATGCTTCTGCTTCTTTCCATGCCATAGCCATTCAACGATTCTCTCATTCAGTGAGAAAAGTGGCTAGCTATACTCTGATGCTGCAGGAAAACTTCATCCCCAGTCCATTGGGACACCTTGCCTTATATATACAATATATAAATATAAATACCATGGACAGACGTAGAATAAATAACCCCATATTAAAAATATGGCCAAATGATTGATAAATGATAAATCTACAGCTCAGCACAGTGAGAGCAAATCATTATTTGTAAAACTCAAAGTTCCTATTTACCCTCAACAGTATGTATTACATAAAAGTTCATAGATACATTAAGAAGTCTTAACACTAGGTTAAAGTCCAACAGATTTATTTGGAATCATGAGCTTTAGGAGTATTGCTCCTTCATCAGGTGAGTGGAGGTTAGTTCACAAATACAGCATATATAGGCAAAGGCTCAACTGCAAGATAATTAAAGATGAGAATGCAAAGGATAGTTGGAATGCGAGTCTTTACAGGTAATCAAGTCTTTACAGGTATAAACAGTGTGCATGGAAAGAGGAATAATCACAGATATGTCTTGAAGACTGCTTGGAGAATACTTACTCTAAGACCAGAGGTTGAATGCCCTTGACTATTGAAGTATTCTCCAATTGGAAGGGAATGCTCATGCCTGACAATTATTGTGTGGTATCCATTCATCCATTGTCGTAGTATCTGCATGGCCTCACCGATGTACCATGCCTCAGGACATCCTTTCCCACAGAGGATGAGGTAGACGATGTTGGCCAAGTTGACTATGTACCTTGTACCTGGTGGGTGGTGTTCTCACATGTGTTGGTGGTACCATGTCAAATATCCGGCATGTCTTGCAGAGGTTGTCACAGAAGAGTTCTGCAGTGTCGTGCTCACTGTTCTCCTGAAGGCTGGGGTAGTTTGCTGCAAACAATGGTCTGTTTGAGGTTGGGTGGTTATTTGAAGGCAAGTAGCAGGGGTGAGGGAATGGCCTTGGCAATTGCAAATTCAGCAGGTAATAGAAAGGTAAATGAGAGGCAACCTTATTGAGACATATAGGATTCTCAGGGGAGTTGCAGGGTTCTCTGGAGGTTAGGTTACGATGAAAGTTCATCCAACACAAGACTCACAAAATCTAATGTTTGGTTTAAAGACATATCTTAATTAACCAGCGATCAATGGGAGAGATCACATTGGTCAGTCCAATGCCTCTGTAAAGAGAAAGCTCTGAACTTCCCAATGTAACAAGGTTTCAATGCATTCTACATTTTTCATATCAAACTTCCGCACCTTTCATTGGTTATGGATCAAATCATCTTCAATATAAATCAGCCATTAATAATATCTGTCACATGCTCTAGCCAATTGCATTCTACTCTCTGACATCATGGGATGTCATTGGTTCATGGAATCTGGATGCTTCCTCCCTCTGTTGCCTAGTAACCAGTGACACTTAGCTACAAGGAACAAAGTTAAGGTTCCCACCACTTCCTGCTTTGTCACTGGCCAAACAAGACAGATATACATTCTCACGTCTTATCTGGGTAGTGTGAAAAATTCTGTTCATAAGTAGCCCTGAGACCCTTATTGCTGGCAACTTTTGCCAATAAGAACAAACTCATTCTGAGGTTTCAAAGAATGTGGTTCTCTTTGCAAAGGATTCATTCCATCACCTCTCACAGCAGCCTGTTCTTGCCTAAACTGCATACTTATTTTTATAAAATACAGTTAATACATTTAACATACCAAAATACATGTTTAATCAGAAATACTTGTTCGAATCTCATTCTTGTATGCCTTTATACAGACAGCTCCCCTGTTAAGCTGTTAGTCTGATCGTGTGTTAATTTCACTAATTGCTAGCATTTTATTAGTGATTTAAGTCCCTGATTATTAGAAATTGCTCTAAACTGCTCGGATTTTCTCCAAGTCAATGCTAAGAGATCGTTCCCCTTATGGGACAGTCTAGGACCAGAGGTCAGAAATAATGGGGAGCACAGGGTTTAGTGAGGGAGAAACTGAAGGAAATATCGTGAGTAAGGGAAATTGATGGGATGCAAGGCCAATAAATCCCCAGGGCCTGATAATCTACACTCCAGAGTACTTAAGGAGGTGACCGTAGAAATAATCGGTGCACTAGTGGTCATCTTCCAAGATTTATAGATGCTGGAACAGTTCCTATGTATTGGAGAGCAGTGAATGTAACCCAATATTTAAACAAAAGACGTAGAGAGAAAACAAGATTACAGACTAATCAGCCTGATGCCACTAGTAGGAAAAATGCTAGAGTCCATTATAAAACATTTTATAGCAGAGCACTTGGAAAACAATGGCAGGATCAGACAGAGTCAACATAAATTTATGAAAGGAAAATCATGCTTGACAAATCTATTGGAATTCTTCAAAGATGCAACTAGTAGAATTAATGAGGGGGAGACAGTGGATATGGTTTATTTGGACTTTCTGAAGACTTTCTACAAAACCCCACATAAGAGGTTAGCATGTAAAATTAATGCACGTGTGATTAGGGGTTGTGTATTGAGATCAATAGAAGACTGATTGGCAGACAACTAAGAGTAACAATAAACAGGTCATTAATTGAATGTCGGGCAGTGATCAATGAGATACTGCAGGGGTTGGTGCTGGGGCCCCAGCTGTTCACCGTGTATATCAATGATTTAGATGAGGGAATCAGAAATGTGGACAGGCTGAGTGAGTAGGCAACTGCATGGCGGATACCATATAATCTGGACAAATGTGAGTTGTACACTTTGGTAGCAAAAACAGGAAGGCAGATTATTTTCTGAATGGGAGAGGGGAATGAGATCTGGGTATCTTTGTACATCATTTGATGAAGGTAAGCATGCAGATGCAGCATGTGATAAAGAAGGCAAATGGTATGTTGGTCTTCAGAGCGAGAGGATTCAAAGAACAGCAGCAGCTGTCTTGCTGCAGTTATGATGTGGAGATGCTGGCGTTGGACTGGGATAAGAACACTAAGAACTCTCACCTGGTTAAAGTCCAACAGGTTTATTTGATAGCACAAGTTTCTGGAGTGTCGCTCCTTCTTCAGGTGAGTTATGTTCACAAACAAGGCATATAGGGACACAAACTCAATTTACGAGATAATGGTTGGAATGTAAATCTTTACATGCAAGCAAGTCTTTACAGGTGTAGACAATGTGAGTGGAGAAAGCATTAAGCACAGGTTAAAGAGATGTTATTGTCTTCAGACAGGACAGTTAGTGAGATTTTGCAAGTCCAGGTAAGTCATGGGGGTTACAGATAGTGTGACATGAAATCAAGATTCCAATTGAGGCCTTGCTTGGCTATCAATTTCTGCTCAATGATTCTGCAATGTTGTATGTCATGATGGCTGCCTTGGAGAACATTTATCCAAAGATCAGAAGCTGAATGCCTGTGATTTTTGAAGTGTCCGGAAGGGAGCATTCCTGCCTGGTGATTGTCAAGCGGTGTTCATTCATTGGTTGTCGTAATGTTTATATGGTCTCTGCAATATGCCATGTCTCAGGATATCTTTTCTGCAGCGTATCAAGTGGATGAATAACGGTTGTCTAACCTGTCACACTGTAGGTAAGGATTTCCCGAGGCATGGTACATTGTGGAGACCATATAGATGCTATGACAGTGGATGAATGAACACCGCTCCTCAATCAGCAGGCAGGAGCTTCCCCTCCAGTTGGTGGACATTTCAGCGGTCACAGACATTCAGCCTCTGATCTTCGGGTAAGCATTCTCCAAGGCGGCCTTCACAAGACAACACAGAATTGCAGAGCAAAAACTGCTAGCCAAGTTCCGCACACATGATGACGGCCTCAGCCAGGATCTCGGGTTCATGTCGCACTATCTGTTATCCCCATGGCTTGCCTGGGCTTGCAAAATCTCACTAACTGTTCTGGCTTGAGCCAACTCACATCTCTTTAACCTGTGCTTAACCCTCTCTCCACTCACATTGTCTGTACCTGTAAAGACTTGATTACTTGTAAAGACTCACATTCCAATCATTATCCTGTAAACTGAGTTTGTGTCTATATATGCCCTGTTTATTAACACAACTCTTCACTCACCTGAAGAAGGAGCAACACTCCAAAAGCTTGTGCTACCAAATAAACCTGTTGGACTTTAACCTGGTATTTAGAGACTTCTTGCTGCAGTTATCCAGGGCCTTGGTGAGGCCACACCTGGAATATTGGACACAGTTTTGGTCTTTTTATCTGCGGAAGGATATCCTTGCTATGGAGAGACTATAGCAAAGGTTTACCAGATTAATTCATAGCACAGCAGGACTGATGTATGAGGAAAGACTGAGTCAGTTAGGATTATATTCATTGGAGTTTAAAAGACTGAGGGAGATTGTCACAGAAACTCATAAAATTCTAATAGTGTTGGAAAAGGTAAATGTAGGATGGATGCTTCCAATGGCAGGGGAGTTCAGAACCAGGAGTCACAGTCTGAGAATACAGGATAGACCATTTAAGACACAGATGAGGAGAAATTTCTTTACCTAGAGAATCATCAGCCTGTGAAATTCATTATCACAGAAAGCAGTAAGAACAAAACATTGTATGTTTTCAAGAGGAAGTTAGATATGACACTTGGGGCTGAAGTGAATCAAAGGATATGGGAGAAAGTGGGATCCGGTTACTGAGTTAGATAATCAGTCATGATCATAATGAATGGTGGAGTAAGCTTGAAGGCCAAAAGGCCTACTTCTCCTCCTACATCTTATGGCCTGAGACCCAACACACATAAACTACTTCAGAGTTTTAAACCATTGAAACTATGTAACCTCTCATCAGTATCTCATCAACTTCTGCTCTGAAATGCGACATAACTTGCTCTAATATTTGAGAGGGATTTGACTCCTACTACCAAGTGATCTAAGCTTACATGTTAGTGAAGAAAAATGGATTAATGGAAAGCCATGATGCCAGAGTAGGTTGGGTTATTGTTTGTTAAAGATGTTATATGTACAGTTGGATTCATATCGACTTCCAAGATGAATGCAATAAAAAATGATTTTATTCTGCTTGTTTGTTCGACATTTGATTGAACTCATTTAAGTTCCAGCTGATGAACTTCAAAATTATTCCAAGTATTTAATTTTGGGTGCACAAGCAGTTGGAGTAGGAATAAGTCATTCAATGTGATTTGATTTGATTTATTATTGTCACATGTATTAGTATACAGTGAAAAGTATTGTTTTTTCTATACAGACAAAGCATAATATTCATAGAGAAAGAGGTTCAGATTGTAATGTTATATTCATAGCTAGGGTGTAAAGGAAAGTCAATTCCACTCATAGCATCTGCTTCACTATTCAATTAGATCAGAGCAAGCTAAACATTTGGTGTATCATTCTTGCTATGAATGTTAGAACTGTTTATTGTTATTCAGATTGGTTATTTTGATTTATATAATAATATCAAAGTTTCTATCAATCCACTTAGAAGTTTCATTGAGAGAAATATGTATTGTATTGTGTTATTGGCTTATGAGTTTACAATCCATATCCTTGCTTACTGATCTTTTGGTGCTGAGGTTTAAGTTAAACATGAATCCATCCTCAACCTGCAATAGTTACAATGAAAGCAGTCTTGTAGATATAATACAACCATTATTAACTCAACTGGAACAAAAGTTAGGTGACTTGTGAATGTACTCACAACTTGCTCGAAGATAAACAACATTTTATTTTGTTAGCCCTGAAAATAGCGCAATATTTTATTCACTTTGCTAATGAAAGACCTTAGTGTAAACTGGGAGAACCCAAATTTCCCGCATAATGGCTCACAATACCCTAGTCTCGCACTGACATTTCACAGCTCTTTCTCCATACATCACATGACACGGGGGTATAATTATTTCACATATGGTACTGTGATTAATAGTTCAGCCTAATATGAATATTTTCCCTTACTCAAAATGAATAATATTGCAATTAAAGAATTTATGTAGAGTTGCTTTAATATGTCATAGTTTCTACAAGCAAAACCATCTAATTTAAAATTTGATCTTTGACCTTATATACTGGTTGAATTCCTCAGCTGGTTACTGTTAAAAGACACAAATGAGACAGTTTATAGGCATACTTCCCAATAACCTAAAGCCAAGCCTCAACATTCATAGCCAGAATTAGATTGTGCTTGCTGTGGAATAACGCATGAAATAGGGACATATAATTGAGAGCCAGGTATCTGTGAATGTATGGTATTGACATATTAAGGAGCAGACATTGTAAACCACAGATATTTTTGAAAGAAGTCTTCAGGGATAGTCTGGTCTTGCAAGGCAGCAAGAATGGATTCAAGCCTTACATAAAGAAACTTCAATATCTACGCCGACATTTATGAAAATCTAGGTTGACGCTACAGTACAATGTCAAGGGAGTTTATTTATTAGTATTATAAGTAGGTTTACATTAACATCGCAATGAAGTTACTGTGAAAATCCCCAAGTCTCCACACTTCAGCATCTGTTTCGAAATACTAAGGGCAATTTTGCATGGTCAATACACCTAACCAGCACGTCTTTCAGACTGTGGGAGGAAGGCAGAGCACCCAGAGGAGACCCACACAGACAAAAGGAGAATCTGCAGTTTCCGCTCAGACAGTCACCTAATCTGGGAATCGAACCTGGGTCTCTGCTGTTTTGAAGCTAATCACTTTGCCAGGAGCGTGGTATATCAGAAGTGCTGGCTTTTGGAAGAGATGGTGTAAAAAACTCAATGGATGGAATTTTACGAGATTTTTTCTAAGTGTCCATTAGTCTGAAAATGGGAGCATTCCAGCTCCATTTTGTGCAATTTTATGCACTCTGTCTCTAAAAAGATGGACTCGTCAGTTTCTAGCCAGAGAGGCTGTGGGTGGGGCTTAACCTAGCAGGAGGTAGTGCACATGTGCAGAGTCTGATGTTGCACATATGCATTAGCAGTAGCAGGGCTCTGACATACAGAGAACTGTCAGGCCCCTGCTAGTGCAGGTAACCTCAAATAGCAAACCTTACCCCTGTAATTTTGGGATTCTGTGTCCAAGATGCAAGCACCCTCTCCCATTGCCCTGACCGATCGCAGCTCCCCCAACCCTCCCCCACTGATCGTAGCTTAATTCCCTCCTTCGCGGATAGGATTAAGGAAAACCCAAAGGCTTTTTATTCCTATGTTAGGAATAAAAGGTGGTTGGAGGAAAAATTGGACCTCTTAGGGACAGAGGCGAGGAACTGTGCTTAGAGCCCGAGGGAATGGCGGAGATCCTGAATGAATACTTTGCGTCGGTATTCACGAAGGAGAGGGGCTTGTTGACTGCTCCTGTCTCTGAGGGAGCTGTGGACCAGTTGAGGGAAATATCCATACCGAGGGAGGAAGTGTTAGAGCTTCTAGGTAGTATTAAAACTGATAATCTCCTGGGCCTGATGGCATTTATCCCAGACTGCTTAGGGAGGTGCGAGGTGAAATTGCTGCGCATCTCTTCCTTGGACACAGGTGAGGTTCCAGAGGACTGGAGAATAGCTAATGTTGTACTGCTGTTTAAAAAGGGTAGTAGGGATAACCCTGGAAATTATAGGCTGGTGAGTTTGACGTCAGTGGTAGGGAAGCTGTTGGAGGGGATTCTTAGAGATAGGATGTATAGGCACTTAGAGCGTTGCAATCTGATTAGGGATACGCAGCATGGATTTGTTAAGGGGAGGTCATGTCTTACATATCTGGTAGAATTTTTTGAGGACGTGACGAAATCAGTGGACGAAGGGCGAGCCGTTAATGTTGTCTATTTGGATTTTAGTAAGGCATTTGACAAAGTCCTTCATGGGAGGTTAGTTGAGAAGGTCAAGGCAAATGGGATACAAGGACAGGTAGCTAGATGGATAAGTAACTGGCTTGGTAATAGGAGACAGAGAGTAATAGTGGGAAGGGTGTTTCTCTAGCAGGAGGTTGGTTACTAGTGGTGTGCCGCAGGGCTCGGTACTGGGACCTCTTCTGTTTGTAATATATATAAATGACTTGGAAGAGGGAGTAAGTGGAGTGATCAGCAAGTTTGCAGATGATACAAAGATGGCTGGACTTGCGGATAGTGTGGAGCATTGTCAGGCGATGCAGCAGGACACAGATAGGCTGGTAGCTTGGGCAGACAGATGGCAGATGGAATTCAATCCTGATAAATGTGAGGTGATGCATTTCGGGAGAAAAAATGTAGGGGGGAGTTATATGATAAAGGGTAGACCTATTAAGAGTATAGAAACGCAGAGGGACCTGGGGGTGCAGGTGAACAAGTCTCTGAAGATGGCAGAGCAAGTGGAGAAGGTTGTGAAGAAAGCATATAGTATGTTAGCCTTTATAGGAAGGGGTATAGAGTACAAGAGCTGGCCTTTAATTTTGCAGTTGTATAAAACGTTGGTTAGACCTCATTTGGAATACTGCGTCCAGTTCTGGTCGCCCTACTACCGGAAGGACATGGAGACTCTGGAGAGAGTGCAGAGGAGGTTTACCAGGATGCTGCCTGGTATGGAAGGTCTGCGTTACGAGGAGAGATTAGGCAAATTGGGACTGTTTTCCTTAGAAAGACGTAGACTTAGAGGAGATCTAATAGAGGTGTACAAGATTATGAGGGGTACAGATGGAGTAAACAGGGTTAAGCTTTTTCCTGGGATGGACTCAAATAGCACAAGGGATCCAGGGCTTAGGGTGAGGGGGTAAGGTAAAATTTGGATGCTAGAGGGAGTTTTTTCACCCAGAGGGTGGTGGGGGTATGGAATGTGCTGCCAAGTAAAGTGGTGGAGGCAGGTACTCTGGAGTTATTTAAAAAATACTTAGATGGGCACATGAACAGAATGGGAATGGAGGGGTATAGAAAACTGATTTAAAATAGGGATCCTGAGCCTTGGGAGTCCCTGGGAAGTGTGTAAATAGATGATGATATTGATGTACTTGTTTTTATCCTACAGGTGCTTTGGTCCACCTTGTTGTCTAACGAGGGGCATACACGCGATGGGTCATGAGAGGACTGCTCTTGGATCTTTTCGAGAGTATCCTACTGCTTCATGTTGTTAGTGTACGCTTGACCTGGACCATCTGATAGGCAACACGACAGCTCAGTGACTATCACTGTGCTGTGCAGATACATGGATTTGGGCCTGTGTCTGTGGGAGTTCGCGCATTCTCCCCGTGCTTGCGTGGGTTTTCTCCGGGAGCTCCAGTTTCCTCCCACATCCCAAAGATGTGCTCTTAGGCTAATTGGCAAAACAAATTTTCCTTAAATTGTCTCAAATTTGGTTTTTAATCCATAGATCTATAAACATGGACAGAGATCGCGGGTAGAGGTGGGAACATCGGGGTGGCGGCGTGGGCTCGTTGGGCCAAAGGGCCCGTTTCCCGTGCTGTTTTGTTCTTTGTTCTTTGTTCTTTGTTCTCCCTCCCCAACCAAGCAGGAAGGCCCCCCGCCCCATTGGTTCACTGCCCGATTGGCTCTGCAGCTGGCCTAACCCATTAGCCCTGTCCCACTGGCCCCTTCCCTATTGCCCAACCCAATAGGCCTTGCACTCAGCCTCCCTGGCATGATCTCAATGGCCTCAGGTTCCACCAGCGAAGCCAACACAACTGTTCCCCGTTCATGAGAAGCAGGTGTTTTCCACACCAGAGAGAACATCTCCCAGCGAGGCCATAAAGTGGTCCCGGATGATTGAGCATTGGACTTGCTAAACACATTGAAATTAACAAATATATAAATTTCAATAAATTAATCAGCCTCTTGTCCATTTCCACCAAGGGACTGACTGCACCGGAAATCCAGACGCCGTAAAAATCACAGCAGCAGTGAAAACAGGCACCAATCGCACTAGCCATTTTATCTCCAACTTTAGAACATTTTCCTGCTGTAAAAGGGCAAAGTGGCTGTAAAATTCCACCTAATGCCTCTTGGCCCTTTGGTTAAAATCAAGCCCAGAATTGAGTGCAATGCCCTTTCTTGTCACCTTGGATCTTGTATGTCTCTGTTGTGGAGGCTATGGATTAAGGGCTTGCCTTGTCCACTCTTCGCATTGGCTTTGTAACTCTTAGAAAGGAATAACACTTAAAAAAAATCTCAATGTACTATGCGCAGAGGAGTTCTCTCCGATATTGGCCAATATTTTAGGTCTTGAACAGTCTATTTCATTGAAGACCTTGATGTATCATCTGTTTCCAAAGGTACATAATCAGCTTAAAACTTGTGTCTCAAATTTTCAGCTTAGCTTTTGATACAAATATTTTCCTATTTTATGTCTGCTTTCTCTTTCTCTGCATTCACATTACATGCCACTCACATGTTCCAGTTCTGTAAGGTTGTCACACGTGGCTTAGATATCCAATCATAGCATGGAATGGTCAAGAACATTCCCCTCACTTAGTGTCAGCTGAATCAGCACTGCCACGTGTTGTTGCAGTCTGAGAACTGTGTTTCTTTTTCAAAAGCATTTATCTTTAAGAATTACAGAATTTTACGTACCTTTGGTGCCCTCCTGTGATTTTCTTGGGCAGTGTTTTCTCTCCTTTGTACCTTTACTTGGTGGGGGAGGGTGCCTATCCTTCATGTTAAACTCTGTGCACTCCACAACTTGAAATTAAAGTATTTGTCAATGGCTTTTAATGTTTCATTGAAGTTGGCTGAGGCTTCATCAATGCATTAGGATTACTATGCCAACAAATTCACCAGACCTGTGTAAAAATGGACATCTTCTGATTTCCTGCATTGACCTGATATACTCCAGTAATTTTGAAAAAATCTCCAGAGGACCAGTTTTGTGTCAGGTTTGGCCTTTAAATAAGTCAAAATTCAAAAGCAGGACGAAGCAGCTAACGTCATTGGCACCCCACACACCACCTCCAACATTCACTCCCTCCACCATCAATGCATTGTGGCCACAGCATGTTCCATCTACAAGATGCATTGCAACAACTTATGGAGATTCCTTCAACAGGATCTTCCAAATCTGCAACCTCTACCACCTCAGAGGACAAGGGCAGCATCACTACCTGCAAATTTTCTTCCAAGACCCACATTCTCCTGTCTTAGAAATATATTACTGCTCTTTCACTGTCACAGGGTCAAAATCGTGGAACTCTCTCTCTATCAGCACAGATCATGGATTAACACCTCGTAGCCTGCAGTGGTTCAGGAAGACAACACAGTGACCACCTTCTCAAGGGCAATTATGGATGGGGTAATAAAAATTCTGGCTCAGCTAGTGATTCTCATGACCCATGAAAGAATTTTTTAAGAAGTGATTTGGAAGAGTGGATTTCTGATCCATGATTAAAAAAATTAAATTGCAGGTTTGGTTTTAAATACAAATCTCAGTGACCTAGGTTCGATCCCCAGCTTGGGTCACTGTCTGTGTGGGTTTTGTATGTTCCCCTTGTGTCTGCATAGGTTTCCTCTGGGTGTTCCGGTTTGTCCCACAGTCTGAAAATGTGCGTGTTAGATTGATTGGCCATACTAAATTCAGTGTCCTGGGATGCAGAGGATAGAGGGATTAGCAGGGTAAATATGTGGGGCTATGGGGATAGGGCCTAGTTGGGATTGTTGTCGGTGCAGACTTGATGGGCCAAACGGCCTCCATCTGCGCTGTAGGAATTCTATAAAAATGTTTCTGAAAATCCAAGCTACTATGTGCTTCTTCACAAAGGGTTTGCCAGCTTTGGTGACCTCCCACAGGGCTAGTGTTCACTTCCTCAGTATCTACATTTTTTCAATAATGGCTGTTAGGATTAACGGATTTTCAACTGATGATCGACAGACTCCTCTGTTTTAATACTATGTTTTCAGGTCATGGAAGCATCATTCTTCTAAAAATTTATTTACAGAATGTGGGCAACGGTTTCTGGGCTAGAATTTATCGGCCATCTCTAACTACCCTCCATTTCAGAGGATATTTGAAAGTTAACCACATTGCTGTGGGCCTGGAGTCACATGTAGGCCAGATCAGATAAGGATGGTAGGTTTCTTTCCCTAAAGAGCATTAGAAAACATGATGGGCTTTTATAGCAATCGAAATGGCCATCATTAGACTTTTATTTTCATATATTTATTTACTGAATTTTAATTTCACCATCTGTAGTGGTGGGATTTGAACCTGAGTCCCCAGACCTTGCCTGGGATGTCTGGATTACTAATCTAGTGACAATATCAGTACATCATCACTTCCCCAAATCCCAGTTTTTGTTGTATTCTTAAAACTGCCTATTCAGTCAGTTGTAATGAACTTGTAATGAATATGTTTTTCTTTGTTCTGAGTGAGCTCAATCACTGTGTGTTCCAGTGCTGGCCAAGGAATCAAATTTCTTGGACTGTGATTTAAATGGCAATTTTTGATCACAGCAATATTTAACTTTTTTCAGGATTGATGTTATCCAGAGATTTTACCTTGTTAGATCACTTCTGCTAGATATGCTGACACTGCACATTCTGGGTATTAAAGCTGAGCATTTAGGCTGTTCAATGATATCATATGTTGCAGTGAAGAATTTAATTTTTACCTTCAGCTTCCAAGATTTTCTTTGGAGCTTTTCTCTGCAATTTCCTTCTGAGCCTCTGCTTCTTGAGTTCTACTTCAGGTCAGAATGCTTTTTTGATGTTTCTTCAGCTTTCCAGATTTTAATTATCTTCTGCAATGTCTATGATGTTTTGAGTTATTCCATTCACTGCCACTATGTTACGAGCTACTGGGCGTTGTTTGGTTGGTCTTATTATGATGTTCGTAGTTTCAGTTAGTTCAACAGTATGTTGGCATTGGGGCACAATAGCTAGCACCAGGGATCCAAGTTCAATTCTAGCCTTCATTAACTTTTTGTGTGGAGCTTGTACATCTGTGTCTGCAATGGTTTGCTCCTGGTGCTCCAGTTTCCTCCTACAGTCTAAAGATATGTAGGTTAGGAGGATTGGCCATGCTAAATTGACTCTAGTGTTAGGGGATTAGAAGGGTAAATATGTGGGACTATGGGAATAGGGCCTGGATGGGATTGTGTTTGGTGCAGACTCAATGGGCCAAAATATTGTAGGGATTCTATGCTTTTATGAGTAGGTATTTATTAACTACAGTTACAGTTGAAGGTACAAGCTAGGACTGTCTCCATGTTTGGCTAATCACATGTCTCTATCCAACACTGCAAAGGCATCATGGGTAAAATTGGTAAAAAACTTGGTAAAGGCAGGCATGAAGAGAATACCATGAGGAGAATGAGGAGAATGCCTCCCCTTAACCAAAAATGACCATAATTAGGATCATGCCCGAATTGGGCGCGATGGCCATTTGCATACATTTAAATTGACCTAATGGGCTGCATGTCCAACCTTACCGGCACTTTCCCTTTACCACCGTGTTCGCCTATCCAGATTTGGCACGAAACAGACGTGCTCTACAAAAATTCAATCCAGGTGCTCCAGCTAGTGAGTAAAACAGAGGAGTCTGTCGATCATCAGTCGAAAATCCGTTAATCCTAACAGCCATTATTGAAAAAATGTAAATACTGAGGAAGTGAACACTAGCCCTGTGGGAGGCCACCAAAGCTGGCAAACCCTTTGTGAAGAAGCACATAGTAGCTTGGATTTTCAGAAACATTTTTATAGAATTCCTACAGCGCAGATGGAGGCCGTTTGGCACATCAAGTCCATCAAGTAAGTGCTGAGCATATAACAGCTCTCTGTTCGAGAGGGGGGAAATGGGGTTTGCTTGACATTTGTAGGGAGGGAGAAGGTGTCCACCACTCTGCCTGTGATCAGTGAAGTGGAAAGGGGGATAAGGAGGTCAGTAACACTGTGGGAGGTGGGGCAATGTCTGTGTGAGCTGGGGTAAGTATTATCTAGCCTGGGAGCGATGTGAGAGGGGAGCTGTATTCTATCCTTCCCCTCTCTGCATATGTGCAGTTGGAGACACCGATTGGATCTGCAGAGTTTTGACATGTTAAGCCCCGCCCACAGATTTTTGCAACATGATTTGGACTCATTAATACTTTTTGAGGCAGAGTGTACATGGGGGCGCCTGAGAGCGGGTCTAAAAGTCAGATCTGAAACACTCAGTTTCAAGTCTGCCCAGCATCTTGAATTAAAATGGTAAAATAGGGCCCCATGCATTTTCTTACATCACTGTACTGTACTCGATCCCGTGTTAACCATTTCTGTGTCAGATCCTTAAACTTGCTAATATTTTCAGGCATTTATTAGAGTCTATGTTGCGTAGGTTGGCCTGAGATAATGAAAAACGTTATAGAAATGTAAGCTATCTTGTTCTTCAAAGATCAATAGTGAATTCTGCTGCTCTTAATTATAGCTGCCAACCCGAACTCTGCCACGCATCACTGACACTTTCTATAATGGAATAGTTTGCTGAGATCAGAGGAGTGCACTTGGAAATGGGGGGAAAAAAAAGCCAACATATTCAGTTCATATAAAATGAGGGCGACAGGGAAGGTGGCAGAAGAGCTGGGGAGTAGATAAGGGGATCAGCAATGTTGTGGTGTGTGGGGCAATGTCCATGGAAGCCAGGGGAAGGCATTATCCAGCCAGGGAGTGACGTAGCAGAGAAGCTAGATAGCAAATAGACATGACCTAGCTGCAACCCAGACCTTTATTGCAAAGGGAACAAAACAAAACTTTCCACAGCATGAAATGTTCCCAATGCTTTTCATATCTGAAACTTATCCTTCACACACAATGATGTGTTTGATTGATTACTCTGTAAATTCTTGAGTGTTTGTCATCAGCCAAGATTCTAACCAAAGAAAACGGAGAAAATTAAGGGACATTCTGGCACGGGGGTTGCTGTTATAGCATTTTAGTGAGGGAGATGCTGTCAAAGCTGTGAGAGCCGGGGATGACGGTGAGCAGAGCAGTCAGAATAGGGTTTAGTATTGTCCTAGCTTTGAGAGGACACAATGAGGAGGAAGCAGGTACTGCGCATACACATGATTTGAAGGTCCAAAATACAGAAAAACCAGCTCCATTGCTTGCAGGCCAGGACTCAGGACAGTGCCCTCAAAGATGGGACAATCCCATTAAATACAAAGTGATTTTAATTTTATTTATTAGTGTCACATTAACTCTGCAATGAAGTTGCTGTGAAAATCCCTTCGTCGTCACACTCCGGCACCTGTTCAAGTACACTGAGGAAGAATTTAGCATGGCCAATGCACCTAACCAGCACGACTTTTGGATTGTGGGAGGAAATCGGAGCACCCAGAGGAAACCCACACAGATATGGGGAGAACGTGCAGACTCTGCACAGTCACTGAGGCTGGGAATTAAACCCTGGCATTGTAAGGCAGCAGTGCTAACCACCTTCTCAGTTGGTCATCCTGCAGAAGTAACCCTGATCTTATAACTCTCGAGGAGTTACACTTTAGCTTCCTTCCTCAAACCCAGCAATACTCTTACTCCACACTGTGTCACTGGTTCTTACAATCCCTTGCTCTGGTATCTGGGAGACAACACATGATTGTAGGACTTCTGGTCATGACTGAGAAGTGGCATGTGCATTGCCTTAATCATAGATTCCCCTTCAATACCACTGACTTATTGGACAGTTTTCCCAAAAAAGGCCAGAGATTCTCTCTGTGGTGTGATTCTCGGCGGTGGGAGATAATGTGTCATTGTTCAGCAGTGGGATCTTCTGGTCTTGCTACTATCAGTGGGATTTTCCATTGATTCCAACCCTTGCCACTAGGAAATGTGTGGTGGGGATGTAAGGTCAGCGGGATCAGAAGATCCCCCTGGCGTGAAGTGACAGTAGCATTCATCCTAAATGTCATAACAGCGAGAAAACTGGAGAGATCCGTGCTTGACTGTCAGGTGCAAACCAGACTGCAATTGCTCCACACTTAGTCATTTTTGGGAGAGTGGTGAAGTGCATGCTAGTTCTGGGTGGGGAGAGAGGAAGAAGGGTTAAACACGCCAATGGGCCTGGCAACAAAGTGATCAAAGTGTTTGAAAGGGTGCCCAATCTCACAGTACATTGGGAGATTCCTTCCCTCACCACACCTCCCCCCTGATAAATGACATTGGGACCCCCCTCATTGGCCGCATGCTTCCCCACCCCTTCCTTGATATAGATCGCTGGTATTTGGGCACAGAGACCTTTACAACAGGTCCCCTTTTGTAATTCCCAATATGCCGCTGCTTCATGCCCCACCCCTTCACAACACCCCTTCACAATACTGGCCGGTGTCCCAGGTGGGCACTGCCCAGCCTTGTCCCCGACTAACCACATGGGGACTTCAATGGCCTCCAAGTCCCTCAGTGTGACCATTAAGCCTGGTTTCCCCTAATGGAGACCAGTCGTGATTCTTGCTGAGCTCGTGTTGTACCAGAGAGTCAGGAGATCCCGGGAGCTGGGTGAATCCACTGTTGAATGGGCTAAGCATGTTTCAATGCAACTTTAAATATGCTAATCAGCCTCATACCCTTTATGGCATCGGTGTGGTCTGCATCAGGTACGGTGAGGTTGGAAAATCACCTCCATCTTAATAGCTTGTGTAATTTCTCTAACAATAGCCCTTGTTCGACGGTGCTGTAATTTTATCACAGCCACCTTCCCCTGGATCTCCCTTTGTCCTAAGTTTAAACCTTCCAGCTTTCCTTCTTTTCCTTGCAGCCTATCACTCACTTTTCACCTCAGTTTTTCACATTCCTGCATCAATGGCATAATTTCAATTTTGTGGTTCTGACTTTAACCTGTAAAAGTACAATGTTATTTCTAATCTTTAATCAGCAGCAATTAACAATTATATTTAATCTTTCTTCAGAAATACCTGGCAACAAATATAAAGGTACCAACATTTATTTTTGTAGAAAATATTGTGTATGTAATAGGAATCCATGAAGGTTAGTTTTCTCAAAATCTATTTTGCTGTGCAGGTGGGATTTGGAAACATTTCCAGCTTCAATCTGGTTGGAATTAAACCTTTACAATTCATTCCTTTGGTGCCTATTATTCTGTGTGTGAGATATGATTAAGTGAAATGTGTTCTATTGAATGCAATAATGGCAAACTGTTGGTCTCTCCTGCAAAGTTCTGGTATTTTATTAACTTGAACACAATGCAGTAATCTTTAGTGATTTGCCAATCAAATACACCATCGATGAGAATGGATGTTTCTAAAGCGTCCCAGGCCACAGATGATGTCTACATTGCTGAGATTACTGAACAAGACTTTGGCTATATGAGTACTTTGTTTTTGTAACACAATCCAGAATTCAATGTCAATTCATTTTTGACATGAATTCTATTCCATGTGCACTTCTTTCAATATCAATATACAAGTAGCCAGCTTTCACATCATTTTAACTAATCACATAGGAATAATTAAACTATGTTATATTATAATGATTATAACGTTATCATTAATAACATTATAATGTTATTAATTAATAACAAAACTCTGTCACAATCATTTCAGTCAAGCTGACAGAAACTTCAGGAGTCCGCACATGTGTAGAATAGTGTAGAAATCCAGAAGTTGTCAGTGGAGCGATGACTCTTCTGGACATTGTGAACAGTAGAACTTCCTATAGACTGCAATCCATGACTGCATGGATTGACAAGGACATTCATTTTAATAATGCTAGTCTCACTATAAAACCTTGGGAAAAGTTACACCTTGTTAAATGAACTGTAACTGGGCTTTTAATTCCATGCAAAATACTTTGGCTCTGAAAAGCTCATTTTATAATTTGTCAATCTCTCCACATATTTTTGAAAAAACTTAAAAACTATTTTCCCCTTTTAAAAACATCTATTTATTTTAGTTTCTTTAATAATGCAGTCACGTGTTTAATTTGCTACCTGAAAATTTAAATTACGAGGGAAGGATTTTAAGTGCTACTAACTTTCCAGTTTGTGTGTACAAATGCTTCAATTCGATTAGTTACCTACTGCTTGCCGCCATCTGCTGCACACTATCTGCTTAGTCTGATTCCAGGTCTGAACAACACTGAGGGAAAGGGAACTTGCAACAACTGAGGTTACTAAATCTTTGTGGACAGTTATCTTTCAGGATGGCAATGCCCTTGGTTTGTAATGGTCAGCAAAATCTGGACCACAGAATTCTTCCCAACGGAAACTTTTTTTTCCACTTCATACTACAAGGCTCTACCGATGACAAAAGTCACTGATGGTGGATTTCATTAAAAGAAAAATGTGAGACAAGGTCATTGTAACTCAGACATTACCAGCAAACAATATGAGCTAATTCAGTGTGTGGCTATGTGTGTGTATATGTGTGTGCATATATGTGTGTGCATGTTTGTGTATATATGTATGTATATGTGTATTTGTGTGTGTATATATATATATATGTGTGTATGTGTGTGTTATATATGTGTATGTGTATGCATGTGTGTTTGTGTGTATATTTGTGTGCATATTATGTGTGTGTTTATGTGCATGTGTGTCTGTGTTTTTGTGTGTATATTTGTATGCATATGTATATGTGTGTGTGCGTGTGTGTGTGTGTGTGTGCACGAAAGAGGGGAACCATGTGTAGGTCATAATTGCTGATATCATTAATCTGGAAATTAAAGTCAACAATTGTGAGAACATCCTACTAAGGATGCTGACCTGACTGAAATGGTCAGCAGCAAATCCACATCAAATTGAGTTATTTATTGCAATCTTGTGCAAGTGAAGAGTGAGAATAAATGGTGACCATTAAACATATTGATGATTGATTGGATTGCAATTGCACAGCCACTGATCAAAATCTACAACATAGAACACAGAACAGTAAAGCACAGTACAGGCTCTTTAGCCCTCGATGTTATGCTGAGCTATGTCCAAACCCAAGATCAAGCTATCCCACTCCCTATCATTTTGGTGTGCTCCATGTGCCTGTCCAATAATCACTTGAAAGTTCCTAAAGTGTCCGACTCCACTATCACAGCAGGCAGTCTGTTCCACACCCCAACCATTCTCTGAGTAAAGAACCTAGCTCAGACATCTCTCCTATATCTCCCACTATGAACCTCATAGTTATACCCCCTAGTATACAGTCTCAACAATTTGGATTCTGTTTGAGTAAATCCTGATGGACATTTGTGATTTCTTTTGGCTGTCTTCCAATGATTTATCTTCATTCACTTGAAGTGTAGAAAGCAATAATAAATAAACTGCACTGCTGAAAAGTCATTTGGAGAAAGTTGACTGACACCTCATAGCAGACTGTAGCCATGCACCATTTTATTTTGTTCCCTGTGGAACAAAGGTCTGGGTTAGAGCCCAGTAATGTCTGTTTATCTCCCTTTTCTTTGTTGCTTTTCTCTTTCCAAGTGCACTGCTATGACTTCAGCTAGCTGTTCTATTAAGAAAGTGTCAATGAGGTGGCAGAATGCCTGATTGTAGCTCTAATTAAGAGCAGCTAAATTTGCTATTGACAGTTTCTATAGAAAGAATGACCTTGAGGTTCATTCAGCGTGATAATAATTTTCTCTAGCTTTGTAATGTTGCTGAGGGGCAAACTCAGACCTGAGAGGTCCTTGTAGCATGTGAAAGTCCTTCAACAGGTTTTCCTATTTGTTGTGGAGCTCCAATACCTCAATTTATGTCATCTTGCAATTTAGTGAAGTCTCATCCAGTCTGTTGCTTGAGGTGTTCCGTATTTTGTCATAGTGCTGAGGGGTAATGGATTGTGTTTGAATCTGGCATGGTGACACAGTGGTTAGCACTGCTGCCTCACAACTCCAGGATTCTGGGTTCGATTCTGGTATTGAGTGACTGGCTGCACATTCTCCCCGTGTCTGCATGGGTTTCCTCCGGGTGCTCCGGTTCTGGTTTGCATTAGATGGAGAAGGTGTCAGTGAGAGTGGTAGAGTGAAGGTTAGTAGCCCCATTCAAGAGCAGTTAAAGTCACGACTGATCAGTCCTATAAGAAACAAAGAATGTAATTTATATACTGTCTTTCATAAACTCAGGACCATTAATATAGTAGTCGCTAATATAAAAACAGGTAACGTTGAAAACAGCAAGCGAGAAAAACAGGGTGAACAATGTAGGTCAATAACCTCTCATCGGAATTATGTATACATAAGGTCTACTTCTAGTTCTGGTCACCTTACTACCGGAAGGACATGGAGACTCTGGAGAGAGTGCAGAGGAGGTTTACCAGGATGCTGCCTGGTGTAGAAGGTCTGAGTTACGAGGAGAGGTTAGGCAAATTGGGTTTGTTTTCTTTAGAAAGATGTAGACTTAGAGGAGATCTAATAGAGGTGTACAAGATTATGAGGGGTATAGATAGAGTAAACAGGGTTAAGCTTTTTCCTAGGATGGACTCAAATATCACGAGGGGCCATGGGCTTAGGGTCAGGGGGGTAAGGTATAATTTGGATGCTAGAGGGAGTTTTTCACATAGAGGGTGGTGGAGGTATGGAAGGTGGTGGAGTTATTTAAGAGATACTTAGATGAGCACATGAACAAAATGGGAATGGAGGGATATAGAAGACTGATTGAAAATAGGGATCATGAACTTTGGGATATCCCTGGGAATTGTGTAAATTGTGAATGATATTGATGTATTTCTGTTTTATCCTACGGGTACTGCAGTCCGCCTTGTTGTCTAACAAGGGGCATACACACAATAGGTCGTGAGAGGACTGCTCTTGGATTTTTCAAGAGTATCCTAGTGCTTCATGTTGTTAGTGTACGCTTGACCTGGACCAGTTGATGGTCAACACGACAGCTCAGTGACTATCGCTGTGCTGTGCAGATACATGGATTTGGGCCTGTGTCTGTGGGAGTTTGCACATTCTCCCCGCGCTTGCGTGGGTTTTCTCCGGGTGCTCCAGTTTCCTCCCACACCCCAAAGATGTACCCTTAGGCTGAATGGCAAAACAAATTCTCCCTAAATTGTCTCGCAAATTTTGTTCCAATGCAGATTTCTATAAACATAGACAAGGATCATAGGTGGAAGTGGGAATGTCGAGGTGGCGGTGCGGGCTTGTTGGGCTGAAGGCCCTGTTTCCCGTGTGTTTTGTTCTTTCTTCTCTTTTAAAGTGTCGAGAATAATTAGGATAGAAACAAACCAATGAAGTTCTCATAAAGATTAAAACAAGAAGAGTGTGTGATTGACAGGCACAAGCTGGACTGTAAGGGTTGGGGAAGAAAAAGTGAGGGAGATGATGGGAAAGGAGTAGTGAAACAGTTTGGAGAATCTTCCTGCAAGAAATTGTTTGAATTGTTTAAAATCCATTGCACTGAAAATTGAACATGGTCTGTGGAAGGACTGGGCTTTTAAAAAATAAACACCTGTCTGTAATTTAATGCTAAAAATGAATTTTAAAGGAAGTGCTCTTAGTTTTAGCTCCTAAGAAAGGTTTGAAGCATGTGATACTTTATGGTCAAAACGTTTAACATATCAAAACTCAGAATTAAAGTTCACCTAAAAATATCTAGGCATTGGAACGTTTTTGACTGATAATTCTAGACAAATGTATATACAACAAATATATTTCAGTGAACCAATGATGAATACCCATTCACTGGTTCATGATTAAGCTGAAGAAATAACAAACAAAAGATTCCAACGACAGCACTTTTTGATTAGTAATCTCCAGGGTATTGTAATGTAATCAATCACAAGTTTCACGCATCCCTGAAAAACACTGAGCAAATTATTTACCGCATCAATCATCACCATCCAATGTTTGTATATTATTGTTTCACGTTACCATTCACTTTGGCTAGTTGACCTCAGGAGTAAAATAAAGCCAGTAATAAAACCATATGTGGATGGAAATTAAGCCCATATCTATTCAAAACTATACATTCCTGCAGCATTGCCTTCATAGCTACTGTATGAATACATATTTTCTGTCTCCATAAAGATAATTTTTTCCCATGTGTCTTAAAAACTCCTTGCACTAAAATGAAAAATATTTCAACCCAACAAAATATACTGTCAAATGGACAAAAGAGATCTGCAGCTTTTCTATAAAGCACTTGAACCTCTGAATATTCGCAGTTAGTTCAGGCAGCGGGAGAAATGAAGTAAGACAAAGGAATGCTAAGGGCTAAAATTCACATGTACACTTTAGAGTTTATTACTCTGAAGAGAGAAAGGTTATAAAATTGGTTTGTATTTTGCAGTGTTCACAATTTACTTAAGAACTTCATCCAGTACAAAAGAAAAAAAGTGGGCCCTCAAATCTTTTAACATTGTTGGAAAACGTCATTCTCCCTTCACGACACTTTCTTTATCCTCCATTTATATCTTACCAAAATATTTACCAATGCATCGAGTAGTTCCAGACTTACAATGACATTGAAATTGATAGTACCTGACTATCATCTGTGGATAGGGTGAGACTTACTAGAATGTATAATCCTCAATCGTGGATTGAGGATTGGTTATCTAACAGGAATGATGTAGAGATGCCGGCGTTGGACTGGGGTAAACTCAGTAAAGTTTTACAACACCAATTTTAAATCCAACCAATTTATTTGATAGTAAATCCACGAGCTTTCGACACTATGTGCCTTCGTCAGGCAAATGCAGTGTTCTGATCTGCAGAGGCACTCATATCCACACAGACAGTTACAGATTGCTGATTAGAATGCGAATCCTTACATCTAACCTGCTATTCAAGTGCTAAAGTGGCTAACAATGTGTGTGAAGGGAATCCTGAGCATTGGTTAGAAAATTGTGTATTTTCTCCAGACAGCACAGTAAGTGAGGTTTTTTGCTAATCCAGGCAAGTTACGGGGGTTACAGATAGTGTGACATGAAGCCAAGATATGGCTCAATGTCACACTATCTGTAACCCCTGTAACTTGCCTGGATTAGCAAAAAACCTCACTTACTGTGCTGTCTGGAGAAAATACATAATTCTCTAACCAGTGCTCAGGATTCCCTTCACACACATTGTTAGCCACTTTAGCACTTGAATAGCAGTTTAGAGGTAAGGATTCGCATTCTAATCAGCAATCTGTAACTGTCTGTGTGGATATGAGTGCCTCTGCAGATCAGAACACTGCATTTGCCTGACGAAGGCACATAGTGTCGAAAGCTCGTGGATTTACTATCAAATAAATTGGTTGGATTTAAAATTGGTGTTGTAAAACTTTACTGTATCTAACAGGAAGCAGAGAATTGGAATCAATGGATGCTTTTCCGGTTGGCAGTTGGTGACTAGTGGAGTGCCCAAGGATTGGTGCTGGGGCCTCAACTGTTTACCATTTACGTAGATGATCTGGAGGTCGGGGGGGGCTGAGTGTACGGTAACAAAATTTGCCGATTACACAAAGATGAGTGGGAAAGTGAATTGCATGGAGGACACGGAAAGTCTGCAGAGAGATTTGGATAGGCTGAGTGAGTGGGCGAGAATCTGGCAGATGGAGTGTAACATTGGCAAATGTGAGGTTATCCACTTTGGAAGAAATAATAGTAAAATGAACTATTATTTAAATGGTGAAAAATTACAACATGCTACTGTGCAGAGGGACCTGGGGATCTTTGTGCATGAATTGCAAAAACCCAGTCTGCAGGCGCAGCAGGTGATCAAGAAAGCGAATTGAATGTTGGCCTTTATAGCGAGGGGGATGGAGTATAAAAGCAGGGAGGTCTTCCTGCAACTGTACAGGGTACTGGCGAGGCCGCAACTGGGGTACTGTGTGCAATTTTGGTCCCCTTATTTGCGAAAGGATATATTGGCCTTGGAGGGAGTGCAGGGAAGGTTCACCAGGTTGATACCAGAGATGAGGTTAGCTTATGAGGAGAGATTGAGTAAATTGGGCCTGTACTCGTTGAAGTTTAGAAGGCTGAGGGGTGATCTTATAGAGACATATAAGATAATGAAGGGGCTAGACAGGGTAGAGGTAGAGAGATTCTTTCCACTTAGTAAGGAAACTAGAACTAGAGGGCATAGCCTCAAAATAAGTAGGGGTCAGTTTAGAACAGAGTTGAGGAGGAACTTCTTCTCTTAGAGAGTAATAAATCTCTGGAATTCTCTGCCCATTGAAGTGGTGGAGGCTATCTTGTTGAATATGTTTAGGTCATGGGTAGATAGATTTCTGACTGATAAGGGAATTAAGGGTAATGGGGAGCAGGCAGGAAAGTGGAACTGATCCACTTCGGATCAGCCATGATCTTATTGAATGGCGGGCCAGGCTCAAGGGGCTAGATGGCCTACTTCTGCTCCTATTTCTTATGTTCTTATAAAGCCAATTCTTCCTCCTCATTTTATTAGGCTCCCTCTGAGTGAAAAACAAGACCAAGAAACCAGGCAGGTGGTGTCATTGGATTTTAAAGAGCTGATGGAAGCCATTAAAGGATGCTACTTTGTTGGCTGAAAAATAACTTAGGTGGGAAATAACATGAAAGCAAACAGAAATGTGAAGGAAGTTTCCACCTTTTGATTCTAGAGCATTGATTATCCTGCTGCAGGGAGTACAGTAAAGGAGGTTTTAAAGGTGAAGTCTTCTATTGGACTGTCCGGTAAAAGGTGTATGGAGGTTATTGAGAAAGGCAATGGATGAAGGTTATTGAGAAAGGCAATGGAGTCTCTCACACTCATAGGACCTGAGGACAAAAAAGAAGAAAGTTGTCCAGTTTTAGGAAGTGGGCCAATCAAAGTGTGTGGCCTGTTATATACATGGTTACAATGGGATGATATTACATACAGGACAAACCAGCATTGTGAGATACAGCATCTTCACAGAGTTATTGTAAGATACAAAAGTAACCTGTTTCTCTTCCCTGTCCAGTTGTTCATTACAAAGAAGTCGTTGGACATAGCTTGGTGGGACACATAAACAGTTTATACAGTTACACATCAAATGTATTCTCTGAATCAGCACTATCAACAAAGCTTACGTGCATGCTGTAGCAAAGTGCACTTACATAAGAAGAGATACCCAAAGGGGTTCTCATAACAGTCTACCTCTTTCTAATATTTGGATGTCTTGTGTGTGCTTTGTTGAGAAGGTCATTCACAACATCTATGCACACACGAGGGTCTTAATAATTTAACCAAGCTTGTCCTCACTATCTTTGATCTGGATGCTGTGGGTGGAGTAAAGGAGAGGAAATTTGGAGTGGGCTGCCACCACCCGGAGTGTAATCATCCTTTATTCACATTGTTCAGTCGTATTCCACGCTTCATTTCACAGAGGTATCTTCTTCTTTGGCAATCTCTTAGGGTTGAGGGTGACTTGCTCGCACTCTGCGGAGCTGGGTGTTGCTTTGGCTGAACATTGCAATCCTGGAACTGCAGACCATTCCACAGCTTTGGCAGGAGATGTTTGATGAGGTGGGTGGCATGCTCTTTCTGCTGTTTGTGCTTGGCATCCGCTTGCTCCACCTGGTGACACTCGAGGAGCGTCTTTGCTTGCCGCCTTTGCGGATGCTTCTCCAGTTTGTACTTTCTAGAGGATGCAATTCCCACATGCCAATGGGGGTGTTGCATTTACTTAGGGAGATTGTCGGAGTGTCCTTGAAGTGTTTCCTCTGCCTTCCTAGTGATCACCTGCCATTGTGGAGCTTGGAATAGAGCCTTGTGTTATGCATGCGGATAACGTGGCTCACCCATCACAACTGATCAAGCATGACCAGTGTCTCAGTGCTGGGGGTACCATCCTGGGAAAGGACTCTAATGTTGGGAAGGCTATCCTGCCAGAGGATTAACAAGAATCCACAACTCATCATCTTTGTCTGGAAGGAAGAGAGCGTGCTGGGAGATCTCAGAGATACCTTAATTGTGACATCTTCAAGAAAGGAGACAAATCCGACTGTGGGAATTACAGAGGGATTTCCCTATTCTCTATCACAGGAAAGACTATTGCGAGAATCCTCCTCAAGCACCTCCTCCCAGTGGCAGAGCTATACTTTACACAGGATGGCACAAAATATATTCTTCCCACTCATCACAAATAAATCCACGCACACACTCCAACTTGTTGACTGTGCTTTTTTTCCTTTTGCCCATTCCTACACAAGATAGTATTCTGGGCCCAAGCATCTTCAGCTGCTCCATCAATGAATTTTCCTCCATCAGAAATAGGAATGTTCATTTGATGATTGAATTTTGTTCAACACCATTCGCGACTCCTCAGATGCTGAAACATACATGAATATATGCAGCAAAAAATGGACAATATCCACGCTTGGGATGGCAAGTGCAAGTAATATTCACAAACCCTTAAGTACCAGATAATGAAGCTCTCCAACGAGAGAGAATCTAATCACCTCTGCTTATATTATTATTGCACTATCAACATTTTGGGAATTACCACTGAACAGAAACACTGAGCAGCCCTATAAATACTATGACTATAAGAGCAGGTCAGAGGCTATGAATTCTGCAGCAAGAAACACACATTCTGACTGTTTTTAATACCAACAACCTATTGACCATCTGCAAGATGTAAATTAGGAGTGCAGTGGAATGCTCTCTACTTGCATATATGTAACTCAGCAACACTCAAAAAGCTCGACACTATCCAGAACAAAGCAGCCTGTTTGATTGGCACTCCATCTAACATCCTCAACATTCATTCTCTCCACTACCAAAGAACAGTGGCACCCATGTCTAGCATCCAGAAGATGCACTTCAGTAATTAACCAAGGCTCCTTGAAAAGCACGACCTCTGCCATCTAGAAGGATGAGCAGAGAAGTGCATAGGAATTCCACCAGCTGCAAGTTATCTTCGAAGCCACACACCATCCTGACTTGAAACTGTATTGCTGTTTCTTCACTGTTGTTGGGTCAAAATCCTGGAACTCACTTTCTAACAGCATTGTGGGTTTATCAACACCACAGGGATTGCTGTAGTTCAAGAAAACAGACAGATTTTGAGTTCAATAAGGAATTGGTTGCATTTTCTTAAACAAAACATTGGGATTATTGTAACATTTCTAGTCCTGCAGAGATCAGTGCTGGGATTATTGTACTTCCGTGTCTTTATCAATAATCTGGATGAAGATATCAATGGATAATACAAAGTAGGTATATTAGCCTTAAATGGGAATAAAGAACAGATTGCAAGCAGATTTATATGTGATGGAAGAATAGAACTATACCTGATATAGGTAGTTTTATATTGGATACAGCACATAATAGGGACATTTCTAACCACATAAACATGTACCACATAGGTTCAAGGGAAATGCTATTGGAATTACTACTGGAAATCCATGAGCAAGGCTGCAACGTTAACACAAAAGTAAGTGGAGTGTCAGAATTTATTACTGGGATTAATTAATATGAATAAACACTCACGATACTGGATGGAATTTTGTGGCCCGTTCAGGGCAGGAGAGGGGCCAGGACTGGCGAGCTGTTCAAATGTTCACTGGCTTCAGCAGGACTGGACAATCCTGTCAACAGAAGAAGCAGTAAAATCCCGTTTCCCTGTCTCTATACAAGACCATGATTAATCTTTATTTAGAACTCTGCTCAGTTTTGCTCCCCTCAAACGATGGGTGAAACAGAAATTCTGGAAAAGAATTCAGAGAAAGGTCATTAGTTTAAATGTCCTCAGTTACCGCAACTTGAAAATGTAAACTTTGAGGAGATTTGATTGGAGACTTTGAAATAAAGTAATAATTAAATTGGCTCCAATAATAATTAAGTTGGTTATTCAAGCTGCAACAATAATAGAGGACCAGGGAACATGAGTACAGAAATGAATGAATGTTCAAGATTGTACTAATGTATAAGGGAATTCTTTGGAGTGGGAAATTAAAAATAGAACTGAGGGTTCAATGTACAAGTATCTATAAATTATAGCATTAAGTTCATAATATTGGCTTTTATCACTCATATATAC
Source organism: Sphyrna mokarran (assembly GCA_024679065.1). Lineage (NCBI taxonomy): Eukaryota > Metazoa > Chordata > Chondrichthyes > Carcharhiniformes > Carcharhinidae > Sphyrna > Sphyrna mokarran. The sequence goes on along the minus strand of JAGIQG010000001.1, from coordinate 127,801,961 downwards.
TGAAGTTTATTTTTGTTTAAAAACATGCAATCTTTCAGTTGGTAAATTTTTGGGTGTTTGAATTTCTCTTTCGTAGAATCATAGGATCTCTGCAGTGCAGAAGGAGGTCATTCAGTCCATCATGTTGCCACTGGCCACAAACCCATCTATGTTCTATTCCCATAAACCCAAGCATTTACCCTAGCCAGTCCCCCTAACACCAAGGAGCAATTTAGCATGACCAATCTACCTAACCTGCACATCTTTGGAGTATGGGGGGAAACCGGAGCACCCACAGGAAACCCATGCAGATATGGGGAGAATGTGCAAACTCCACACAATCGCCCAACCCAGGAATTGAACGGGGTCCCTGGTGCTGTCAGGCAGCAGTGCTAATCACTGTGCTACCATGCACTCCAAAATGTTTTTAAACCTTAACAGTTCATAACAATATTATTACAGCAGACATTGCATTAGTTAGAGGGTGACAAGAGTGATGTGTGGGATGTGGTAGACTGCAGTCCTAGTGTGAAGAAATTGCAGTTTGGGATAGCCTTGACGGGCTGACTTGCCATTTTCTGTCTATCATTTTTGTTTGCATTCCTAAGTTGTTCACAGCCAGGATCTAAGCATGCCACAGTAGATCAGGTCACAGGCAATGGCCAGTTGGAAGTTGCTGACAGGGACTAGCATCCAATTTAGCTGATGGCAGCTCTGGAGCCTTGTCAGCGCCATCAATACAGGTGACCTCTGGTAGAGGTGACTGGGAAAGGAGAGAGCATCTACACATTCAGGTGTCTTGCATGTCCAAGTTTGCTCATGACACAAAGATAGACAGCATTGTAAGCAGTGTCGATGGAAGTATAACATTGCAAAGAGATATAAATAGTTTGGATAAACATATCACAAATGGATTTCAATGTAAGTAGATGCAATATCATTCACTTTGGACGTGAAAAGGATAGATCAGAATACATTCTAAATGGTGAAAAGCCAGAAAAAACATGTAGCGATACATGTTAACAGATCTTTAAAATAATGGATATATACAAGAATTAATCAAAAAGATTGGTTCTAACTAATTGTACTGTAACATAATTCTCTTGCAAATCAAAAGATGACTGGCTATCGTGACAGCAATATTGTTTTGAATGTTAACACCCAAGTAAATTTAACAAACAATTAGGACAAAGTAATTGGAACATTAAAGAAAAAGATCACACATTTGTGTCACAACCCTCACATCTTTAGGACCTTCTGAATTCACAGGCCGTGAAAGACTTTTGAAACTAGTCACTGTTGTTAGGTAAAGACTAACAAGGTAAACGTATGGCAAAACTTCCACCAGCAGTGAGAAAACTCTGTTTTTAGTTGATTGACCAGGCCACCAGGGAGCTTCTTGATCCACTTTGATTAGTGCCATGGCAAATGTTATGTTCACTGAGGCAACTAGAGGGCCTTTGGCTTCGCAGTTCACTCAAATACCTATTATATGGCAATCCTCCTTTGATTCTGTTCCAATTATGGAAATATCAGGTTACATTACTTGTAAATTCTAGACTAGATTGGGGTGAAATTCATCATCCGACCCACAGCAGGAATCGCAGCGGGGCAGGGATTTTCTGGTTTCGGGATGAGTGAGGCCAGAAAGTCCCCACTTATTGGCTGTAAAATCTGCAAACAATGGCTGGGATTCTCCCAAAAAAAATCTTAAGTCCCCAATTCACATGAAAACAGGAATAGCTTCCACTGATTTTTTCACTGTGATTTTCAGAGCAATTCTCCATCAGTCTGTGCATCACAGAGTGCCCCAACATAATTCACTTTGGAAGTCAGTGAGTGGGGTCTATTCCCTCCCAAGAGACCGGCAGCATATTGCTGAGTGGGCTACTGCACATGCGCCATCTGTCAAAGCAGATTTTGATGCATGTGGAGCAGTCCCGTATTACTGGTCTCCAGATTGCTAGCCAGCACAGCAACGTCCCATTGCTGGGCTTCTGACTCCTGCATCCTCCGATTGCCAACCTCCCAGACCTTCCCAGACCAACCCCAATCCAGCCAGCCCCAATGACCCGTTCCTTCCCCTGACAGTCCCGACTCCCTGGCACCCCTGGTAGTCCAGGCTCTGATCATCTCCCTCCCTCTACCAGCAATCCCAATTGCAGAATGGCAGCAGATCCCCCACCTCCCACTGATTGCCTCTCCCCATAGGCCCCAACTCTATGACCCCACCCACTTGGCACTGCCAGGTTTCCCCTTGGGCATTGCCAGTTTGCCCCGTTGGGCAGTGCCCAAGAGGCATCCCCTTGTCCCTGATCTCCCGGGGAATCTCAATGGCTTCTCTTCCCTCCAGTGGGGTCAAGCCATTGTAAACCATGCTGGAGGGAATCATTTCCTGTGGGGTTGTCGGGGGGGGGGGGGGGGGGGGGGGGGACCTCAGTCCAGGCCCGCTAACAAAATGGGAAATTGGATTTCCATATGGTAATCATTCTCCCAAAAAAAACTCTGTCCACTAATTACTCTGGAAATCTTTGCCACCCAGCGGGAAGTCTAAACAGTCTCCACTTTGCATTTTCCAGTCCACTGCACTGTTCAAGCAGCACAGCAGGCTGGGATAATTGCCCCTGGCTTTTTTGAAAGCACCACATAGAGTCAATGGGGACAATTTTGACTTGGGCGTCAGAGTGAAAAACAAGTGATAATCAACTGCCCATTTTACACCTCTCTCTCAATTTTTATTTTCATTTTCTTTTACGTTCAATATAAATTCAGTTTAAATCACAAAGTGGCAGCCTCCCAACTTGTAATTTTCTGTTGTTTCAAGTTACTGGAAAAGTATTTGAAATTTGGCATACTGTATTTGGCAAATATAGACATCCATCAGCAAATAACAAATAAACCAAGTGATTGCAATTTTGCAATATGACGGGTAGGATTTTACAGCCACACTCATTCTGGAACCATAACATCCAGCCCGAGATCAATGTTCTCATGGTTCCCCCCTCGTCCGCTCCGATTCTCGTGATGGACTGTGTGGTAAAATTCCAGTTGGTGTGCCTGGTGTGGGCCAGGAACAGGCATGCAGAAATTTCTTGCAATTTGTTGAAACCAATTGCATCTGTTTGCAAGTGAAGATTTTGCTTTTTTTTCAGATTTAAGCCAATTGGAATATTGACTTTAACTTACTTTTCACTTGGTATTACAGACCATTTGGAAGGGAACAATAATAATATCCAGAGTTATCATAAACATCAATCTTTGTGTTATGTCCTATGCAATATTATGATTACAATATTAGCTCAGCACTGGATTGGGTGATTGGAAGTTCTATGAAAGGCTTGAGTACTCTAAAGGGACAGTGTTTTAACTGCTTCATGAGCTACTTTCTGGCAAATAGTGTGCCATAAGTTAGATTTAATGAGTAGCAACTAGTTCCCACACACAAGTCCACTGTATTTAAATACCTATCTCAACAGTACTACATCCAACTGAACACACTAAATGCAAACACAACTCTATAACCAGCAATCCTCCAATTCTGCCAGTAAAAGTGAAAAGTTAACGCTGCTACCACTGCAGCTCGACAGCTATATTTATTGTATTAATGGGAACTGTGATTGGAGACATCCATCAGTAAATGACAATCACATAGCGTGCATTTTCCTCAAACAGACTGAAAGAAGTTATATGGTACAAAATTCATGCCTGATGTGCAATTGAAAAAAAGAAATAGCCAGTCTTAGTGCCAAAATGTAAAGAACAAACCAACTCAACTGAATAAATAACTGAAGTAAAAGTTTCTTAGTTTGAAATGTAGGACTAAATAAGCACTGGAAGAAACCCAATACTGGAGGATATTGCTGCCAACTGCTGTTTTTACTTGGTTGATTTCATTTACTGTTCCCCCAATGGACGTATTTTGAATGTATACCGAACTTCAGCACTTATTCCAGATTGCTTTGCGAACACCGCAAATATAGTATGCCAAATTTTAAACATTTATCATTGTCAAGTCTGCCAAAATGAAGCAATCTTTCATTCCAATATTAATTGATAAAATATAGTGAATTTGAATTTTGTAAAGAAAGATCTCTCTGAATCAAGACTTTTTTTTTTCTCCCTGGAGTAACATTTTAATATCATATGGTGATTTTGTGTTCGGAAAATCTCAAATGCTGGTTTGTACCTTAACTGTACTTTCCCTTCCTCAGGTTTTCATTATTTCTAATAAGTAAATCAAACTATAACACATTCAGTGGCCAACTTCCCTCTGTCAGTGCAGATTGAAGGGACACTCCCTTAAAACTGGGATGAGGAGAAATTTCTTCAGTCAGAGGGTAGTGAATTTGTAGAACTCAGTGCCACAGAGGGCTGTGGAGACCAGGTCATTGAATGCCTTTAAGACAGAGATAGATAGGTTCTTGGTTAATAAGGGGATCAACAGTTACAGGGAGAAGGCAGGAGTAGAGCGATGAAAATCATATCAGCCATGATTGAATGGCAGAGCATACTTAATGGGTCGAATAGCCTAATTCTACTCCTCTATCTTATAGGCTTTTGGCTTAATAATTAAAATTTGAAGGAATAAGATTCACACCTACTAAAGTTTATTTTCAGTACCAGAGAGGTTATTTGGTAGTAGTTAAGACTGTTAAAAGAAGCACTGGGGTGGACAGGCATTAACTTTTCTGGTGTGGGTAATTTATTTCTACAAGGGAAGTACACCAATGTCACATGCTTTGGAGTATTGAGTGGAGAAGCAGTTGGTGAGATGACAATTTTCAGTAATTTTGGAAAGACATCATGGGGTGATCCTCCCAGCCTGCTGCTCCGCTTGAGTTGTGTACTCCATTCCAACTTTCTCAGCAAGCTCACCTAGAAGGAAATTAGTCCTAACAATGCTTGACTAGCACAGCGGGCCAGGAGACATCAGCTGAGGCAGTTTCACGGGCTTCCCGCTGGGCACCATAGCCTCTGTGCTTCTCCCAGCGTAATCAGCTCCACCTGAAATTGGCACAGAGCTGATTACAATTGGGAAATCTTCAATTCCACTTCATTAGGGAGCCCAGGACTGAAATCACCAGTCCCCCTAGCATCTCCTCCCCTTCCCATCCTCTCCTTCCCCTGCCCTGCTCCCCTGCTGCCAGGAGTGGTTTACTCCAGCAGGGTTTACAACTGCTCCCATTGACAGTGAACAGACAGCCGACCCCATTGGAAGAGAGGCCATTGTTTTGTTGGTCACGCGTGTGCTAAAATCTAAACCCACGCATGTGAGGCTCTTCCCCAGCTGGACATGTTGGGGAGGCCCAAGATTCTTTGGGTCATGGAGATACCAACCGCAAGAGCTAAAGACAAAGATTACTTTTAGTTTAGTTATATGAATTTTGAATTATTTTGAATCTTTTCTCACGGCACGTTTAGGGGATCTTTATGGCACATCACACCAGTTGAGAATCAGTGCCCTGGGAAGTGTATGGGCAAGTAAAAAATGTAATGGACAACAGTTATTGTTGAGAACAAAGCCCACCCTAGCTGAGGACAAAATATACTCCAGATGTTATGTCCACTTACCTTTAATGCACTGATGCAATTTTAAGAAATTGGGACCCAGAAATTTGGTCAGGCTCAAAAATCAGCATGCAGCAGTAGGACACACACCACAAACACCTGTTAACATCCATTATACTGTATCCAGTATGCAGCCAATGTTTGGGCATGGTTGGAAATTGGGCTTCACTGAGACTATTTAAAAGTTGCCAACACCTCTTAATGGAGGCATTACTATGCAGGGAAATGTCAGGGGAGCCAATATGGCTGCAAGCATTCCGGAGAGAGCATGGAGATTCTTGGATACAGTGTTTGAGGCCTTGGTGAAAATAGTGGAAGGTTCAGTTCACACAGTAGAAAGCAGTCAAGTAACATCAATAGAAAGAGCTTGCTGAGGAGTTGGCTCTGATGACATGGCTTCACCACCAATAAATGTTCAATAATATCACTAAAATTGTCAATGTCAGAATTTTATCTCGCACCTCAAAAAAATCTCTCCTTGAAATTTCCTCCCCATTCCCCTTCAATCTCCAATATTCACTGTGCCAATCTCTATTCCACCTCTTTTGTCCCCTACTGCATTTGAAGCTCACATCCCCACCCCTCATATCTTGCAAACTTCCATCATATTCATGTTATACTATTTCTCCAACGCTGGCACATTCCAAAGACAGTTCATAACATCATTGGCATGTTCATGTTTATCTTACAAGAGAAAGTCAAGCACAGCATGAGGAAAGAGGCACTGGCAGGAGGAGGCTGAATCCATCTGCATACCTTTTCCCCACTGAAAGAGTATATTCTGGGGATCAGAGGGAACATGGCTGGGGTAAGTGGAAAAACAGGAACAGATATTACAAAGACTTTCTTGATACTTTATTCATTTTAATCCTTCTTACTTTTAACTCTTCCAACACAATCTGCTTTAACTTCACTCTCAAAACTTCTCTTCCATTTTAGGTACTGAAATTTCAAGGCCTGTTTGCCACTTCAGGAAGAGAAGGCCAACCTTCCTGAAGCTGCACTATCACTCAATCTGAACCTAGCAAACACTAATTTAGAAGTTGGTACCATGAACACTTTATAGGAGGAACTTCATATGGTGAATCACTGAGCACAAAGGTGCAGGAGCTGTGGCAGGGCCAGTGGGGTGGAGGTTTAGGGTGCCACAGATATGTGCTTATTGTATATAGTTCATATACTTATTCTGCTGCAGATTTGGAAGGCTCAGACTACCACAGGGGTCTGATTGTCATATACCAAGAAATGCTAGGTATACAGGAGCCCACAAAGCCAAAAAGCATAGAGCAGTGTGTGGACATGATAGATGCCACAAAGGCCTCTAGTGAGAGTTGCCAATGGAAGTTCAGAATGTTGCCATATTGTATCTGCCAAGGCTTTCAGAGTGTTATGTTCATCGTAAGCTCTGCTTGTTATGTGGAACTCTAGGAGAGTTGGGGAGTTCCAGGAGGGTCTCTTTGAAGATGCATCTACTGTCCTCTTTCAGGATGCTTTCCTACTTCCCACGCAACCATTGAATCCCTGTAGTTTAAAAGCAGGTCATTTGACCCACTGAGTCTGCACCGAATATCTAAAAGAGCATCTTACATTAGACTAGGCTGCCCTTCATCAAGATCCTACTATTTGTAGGTGGGTCCTCAAGGCCTCAGGCTACCTAAGGTCACCCACCATGACCATCTGAAATGCCCACAACTCAAAAGAAGCTCAGAAACTTTACACCTCTTTGGTGGTTGCTATTAGGAAACAGTTTGCAGGAGCATTAGGATGAATGAACCATCACAGAAATTAAAACTTTGTTTAAGAGTCATTCTTAACTATTAGACACATAAAGTTATTGGGAGTATTTCTCCAGCACCAGGCCCAGGATTTGTTGATAATATTTGTTGTGAAGTGACCCATGGGTTGGACTGAAAGAGGCAATAAGATGACATTAATAATACAATAATAATAAAGATTGTGAGATTGTTAATGTATTGAGAATGAGAGGGATGGTCCCGATGAAGCTTTCTTGGGTAAGTTGTTCTCTGTGAATTCTGCTAGAATGGAGCATAGATGGTTGATCCTGTTCTTGTTCTTCCTCTACCTCTTGATGCTCTGACAACAATCAGGATTGGTCCCAAAAACTCTTTCAGGCTTAAATATTGCAGACCTTTGTTAGAATAAGAACACCCATGGTCTGCTTAGAGATATTTCAAATCATGGTATGTCTCTCACTGGACACTAACTATGCCCCTGTACCCAGATTCCTGACTGGAGTTACAAACTGGGAGAGATATCCTTTATCACTCAGTAAACAACTGTAATAGTCTGATATCACGAAGTTAAAATTGAGACAACCTGGTTTACTCCAATTCATTCCATAGTCTATGCAGCTGTTGAGCTGCTTTTTGTATGTTCCTTAACTGATAACATATAAATCACTGTCTCACTGGATTTAGTGTTAATGTCACCTTGGCCTAGATCTCATTGTAAATAAATTCTCAAAATAATAGATTCTTATCTTGATATTTTGAGCAGATGGAATAATTTGAACTTCCAACAGTTCTTTTTGTGTATGTTCCTCAAGCCCTTTAAACGCTATCAGTTGTTATCATGTTCATTATTCAAAAATTGACTTGTTTTATTATCCCTGTGTGGACATGCATGGAGAAATAATAGAATTAAGCCTCTCTTGCCTTCAAACAATACCAACTCTTCAAAGGGTTCTAACGAACGGTCAACTAGACTCAAAACATTGGCTCTATTCTCTCTCATGCTGTCAGAGCTGCTAAGGTTTTCCACCATTTTCTGTTTTTGTTTCAAGTAACTGAGCCCCCTTCACAAGGAATAAGAGTGGCTGTGCCAATGTGCACATTTAAATGCAGATTGTAACCTGGAGCTAGTATTAGAGACTCCAATTTCTTTCCATCACAGAAATCTCCGCTGTTCTTTGTGCCCACTGTTGGCATGCAATGGCAGGATATACAAATTGATACTCACAGTGTTTGGCTGTACCTTCCCTGATCATCAAATTTGGGAGTGGGAGTTGATCCTGGAGTTTACCCCTCAGACCGGGGATGTTACCCACAAGACCTCCTTGGGAAACCCTCCAAGGTTTGCATTCAGGAACTATAGAACAGAACATGGTGTGTGCCTTTGGAGGAGGGAAATTGTAATTAAAATAAAAACAGAAAATGCTGAAAAATCTCAGCAGGTCTGATAGCCTCTGTGGAGGGAGAATAGAAACAATGTTTCAAAAATATCAGGTTATAGGATATGGAGAAAATGGGGAAGGAGCCATTGAATGAATTGGGCTCCCCTGGAAATTAAGGTTACTGGTTTATTCTCTCTCCATTGGGAAAGCAATAGAAAACATTCAGTTGTATTTTAAGCCCAATCCTAGCCTGAATATCTATCTTTTGATTTTCATTTCCGTTCTCATCATTCTCGATATTACAAGCACAGTAGCAGTCAAAACGCTTCCTAGAATGGAAATCTCTGTTAGCCTTGGGTGGGATTTAATGATCTCGCCTGAGTGAGACCATAAAATCCTGCCTGGTGTCTTGAGAGTCGCTACCAAATTTCGGATTTTGCTAGTTTTTAGTTGGGTGGTTCAGGTTATGTTTGGTCATACATGTAGAATGTTGGGGGTATGTTTTTCAAGTAGGAATTGCAAAGGGCAATTTTGAAAGAAATTGAGACAAAGCTGCAAGTTAAGCCAAGGGAATTCTTTACAGCTATTTCAGATCCATCACAGTTACCTTGCCAGATGCGTGGCAGATGCTCTGCTTTTTTTTTAAAATTCATTTGTGGGGCATGGGTGTTGCTGGCTGGCCAACATTTATTGATGTGGAGATGCCGGAGTCAGACTGGGGTAAACACAGTAAGAAGTCTTCAACTGATGTTGTCAGACTTCTTACAACATTTATTGCCTGACCTTAGTTGCCTTATGCCTGTGAATAGCATTCCTACTGAAATATTGGTGATGAAGTAGGGATCTCTTCAAGCAGTTTCTCAGCCATATAGTTGGACAGAGATGTTGGTGAGGAGAGAAGGTCAAGTGTGGTAACTTAAATAAATTTCCACTGCCGGTTTTCAGATAGCCAGATTCTAGATACTGTACCTGTACAATCAATAAATATTTACCCTAATCTCTGAAAACAAACCAACAAACTACATTTAAATTCCTTTAGAAAGATGCAGAAGATTTTAAATGTCCCTGCGTTCTTTGCCCAGGTCTTGGCTCAGGGCCCAGTACAAGCATATGTATCACTTGTATCATATGCGTCACTTTGAAATTTGAATACAGGTCACAAGATGTTAGTTGGCCCATCAGTGCAATTGTTTGAAACAAATGCAGAAATACTGTGGGATGCTGGAATTCTTAAATTGAAACAGAAAATGTTGAAATTATTCAGCATATCTGACAATATCTGCTGAGCAAGAAACATGGTTAATGGGCTGAACTTTACCACTTTCTTATCCAAGCATTAGGGAGATATGCACTTGCCAACAGCAGGACCACAATTTTATTTTGGACAGCCTCCTACTTGGCTGCCTGCAAGCATCTATCCAGTTAAAATCAGTCAGTAGGCTCCTGGTGCTGCCTGCCTAACTAGAGGGTTGGCACCCGTGAAGCCTCAGCAGTATTACGAGCAGGAGAGGCAGGCACTGTTGTAGCAGGCCAGAGATCTCAGGAGAACCTCAATGTGGAGGCACCTTTGTAGTAGTAAATATAAAATAAGATTCAGGATTGCCAAGTGCAAGGGTCTCACTGTTCGTAGGACAAATCCATGCAGGGGGAAATCACTAATGTTGCAGGACTGCCTTTCCTGCCCACAGCCTCCTTGTGGAAACATGGGGTCTTGTGATACATTCCAGATTGCCGTAGGGAGGCTGACCTCATGAAACCAGTAGCCCTCTAACATGTTCATTCCAAAGAGACTAGTTGCTTTTTACCAAATCACCAGTCACTGTTCTCACTACCCAGGCCTGACGAAATTCTGTTTAATGTTTTCAGGTCAGTGACCTTTCACCAGAAGACAAAAAGATTAGGACAGAGAAAGACACAGAGATATTGAGGTTCTTGAGAAACATTAAGGTAGACAAGTCCCCATGGCCTAATGCGATATACCTCTGAGTACTGAGAGAGGCAAGGGAGAAAAATGCTGGGGCCTTGGGAGTATCCTTTGTATTCACACTGGCTACAGGGGAGTCCCAGAGAATTGGAGAATTGTCAACGTTGTTCCTTTGTTTAAGGAGAGTAGCAAGAATAATCCAGATAAGTTTAGGCTAGTGAGCCTTACATCAGTGATAGGGAAATTATTGGAGAGGATTTATTCCCACTTGGTATTAGTGAGAGGCAACATAGTTTTGTGAAGGGAAGGTCGTGTCTCACAAATTTAATTGAGTTTTTCAAGGAAGTAATGAAGATGATTGATGAGGGTAGGATAATGGATGCTGTCTACATGGACTAAGGTCCGTCATGGCAGACTGCTGCAGAAGGTGAAGTCACATGGGATAAGAGGTGAGCTAGTACAGCAGATGCAAAACTAGCTCGGTCAAAGAAGAGAGAGTAGCAGTGGAAGGATGTGTTTCTGACTGGAGGGCTGTGACAAGTGGCATTCCTCAGGGATCAGTGCTGGGACCTTTGCTGTTTGTAATATATAGAAATGATTTGAAGGAAAATGTGACTGGTTTGATTAATAAATTTGAGGACAACACAAAGGTTGGTGGATTTGCAGATAGGCCATCAGAGGATACAGAAGGATATAGATCAGTTGGAGACTTGGGCGGAGAGATGGCAGGTGAAGTTTAATTCAAACAAATGTGAGGTAATTCATTTTGGAAGGTTTAACACAGATAGAAAATATACAGTAAATGGCAGAACCCTTAAGAGTATTGCTAGGCAAAGGTACACAGGTCACTGAAAGTGACAATGCAGATGGAGAAAGTAATCAAGAAGGCAAACGGCATGCTTGCCTTCACTGGCTGGGACATTGAGTTTAAAAATTGGCAGTTTTATAGAACCTTAATTAGGCTGCATTTGGAATATAGTGTTCAATTTTGGTCGCCACACTACCAGAAGGATTTAGAGGCTTTGGAGACGGTACAAAAAGATTTACCAGGATGTTGCCTGGTATGGAGGGCATTAGCTATGAGGAGAGATTGGAGAAACTTCATTTGTTCTCACTGGAATGACGGAAGTTGAAGGGCGACCTGATAAAAGTCTACAAGATTATGATATGCATGGACAGAGTGGATAGTTAGAAGTTTTTTCCTAGGATGGAAGAGTCAATTACTAGGGGGCATAGGTTTAAGATGCAAGGGACAATGTTTAAAGAAGATGTACAACGCAGAGAGTAATGGGTGCCTGGAACTCATTGCTGGGGGAGATAGTGGAAGCAGTTACAGTAATGACTTTTAAGCGGCGTCTTGACAAATACACAAATAGGATGGGAATAGAGGGATATGGTTCCTGGAAGGAGGTTTTAGTTAAATCACGCTTGGAGGTCCAAAGAGCCTGTTCCCTTGCTATAATTTTCTTTCTTCTTTTGTTCTATTACAGAAATATTGGGGCACATGAGATTTAGTGAAAAGGAAAAGGAACAACTTGAACAAAAGGAACATGAGATTTAGTGAAAAGGAAATCGGTTATAGTAGAGAAATGGTGGTGGGGAAATTGAAGATCAAAAAATCTTCAATCTTCAAATAGCAGAATTTCAGAGAAGAAGAACTATTATGTGGCAGGCTCAGTCTCCAATCTCCAGACACACACACAAACACACACACACGCACACACACAGATCTACTTCTCTCAAACAACTCCTAGCATCATCTGCTTATTTCTCTGTATAAGTTTAGTATTGTCCAATCATATGATTTTTTTCTGCCAAACAACCTAATCAAGCCCCACTCTGAAAACCCTCAGGGGGAAACATTAATATAACAACACTGCATTAGTCCAATTAGGATCAAGTATCCTTCTGCAGTATTAACATGGGCGGCTGGTTACAGGCAAAGCAGCTCTAGGAGAATAGGACAGATTGTTAAAGAAATTCTGCACAAGAAACGTGACACAAATACATTTCTTAAGAACACAGTATTGTTACACTTTATCTTTCAATTAAATTAAACCATTTTTTATATCAGACTATGGGCAGCAGACACAGAAATTCTAAAGAAGAATTAAAATTCAACAGCAGTTGTTCCAGGAGGGAAACCAAGGATTACAGTTTTATAAAATCAACTATCAACAACAGCATCAAGGACTTAGAAACATTCTATTGATTTGCTTTTTGTTGCTGAATCTTAATTTTACTAGAAGTTAATCTGCTCTGCTTTGTAACCTTGTAAAAATATGTGTAGTTTACATGTGCGTGTGTGCCTGTGCATATTTGTGTGTGTCTGTGCATGAATGTGCCCTATGTGTGTGTTGTGATACCGTTTACCTTTTTAAATATTTAAATTACTTTACCTCGGTAGATTTTTAGCACATTCAAAACTAACTCCTCACTTGTTTAAACTCAAGAAAGCCTGTCCGAATTATTTGCAATCAGCATGTAAACAGTTAAGTATATACATCCATACGTTCTTTTTAAATTTCCAAACTCTATTACATTCAACAAAAGTGGGAAAAAGGGGGGGAGTCCTTCTATTCTTCCTCACCTAATCGTAACAATATATTTGTACGGTTTCTGCTACTTTAACAGTGTGTTAACTTGTTTCTGTTAAATGGACCATTGTACCTTAACAGGACAAAATTGAGACAGGAATTTACTCCTGTACATAAAGCAGTAATATCATTTGTAGTAAGGACTAGGGTTATATATTTTAACAAAACTTCAGAAAAGTGTGTCTTACTGCACCATTAGTATTGCCCAAACTAGTCATCCTTAAGGCTTCAATAAGTCTTCCACAAAGGCTCATAGCTGCTAAGAACTGATTTGAGATCATTAAAATTAATTCCACTCAGGGTCACTGCAGCTAGCGTAAAATGAAGCTTTCACTCCATTGGTCTGGATGGAATTCAAGTTCAACTCCCTGGATTGGAAGAATATTGTGTCAACCCAGATACAGGGTTAAAGGGGAGAAAAAAAACTAGATAATCCCAGAAAACGGATGCAAAGATCACAATGCCTGTACTTGTTGCTCCCAATGCCAGGTGGTGCACAAACTACACGCTCCTGCTCATTACCATGAACTTGGCATGTAGCCAGAATTAAACATGCTGTTGAATGTTACACATTGCCACATGGGACACAGGTTCATGCAAGGCTAACACCACTTAAAGTTAGTCTGCACTACTTAAATACAGACTGCACATCGTAAAGAGGAAGTGCATTCTGTCTGGGAAGGAGTGTCTGAGCAGGAACCACGCTGGAAAAAAGTACAACAGGGCAGAGAGCTTTCTCCCAAGGGTGTCCAAACACACCACTGAAGTACTTGATGAATGAGATATGCAGGAGGGGAGAGAGCTTCTTTTGCCGCTGGGAAAGGACAAAGGCAATGGCAACAGCCATCAGGCTGCTTGTGAGAAGTTTAGCCTTGATGACTGAGCAGAGCTGCAAGAAATTCAAGGACCACACAGTATGCCAGGGTCAGAAAATGCATCTTCAAATGTTATTTCCTTGCAATGGAAACACTAGCCTCACAAACTGCTCCATTCACAGCTCCACTCCCCTTCCTCAACCCCTTCAGTAAACTTCCAGCAACCTCTCAACTCAGGCCTCACATTCAAAGTTTCACTTCATGCTCACATTCTCAGCACTGCTAAAAATGTCACGCTCGTACCTCACAGCTTGGACACATCTGTTTGCTTTTCAAACATGACGGGTGCATCAATACATTGTGCCACGTTCACTGACATATTTCCCTCTTGTAGGGGTTAACCAGTGAGGGACAGGCACAGGCACATTTACTTATCCCCCAGCAGGAGATAGAACTTACCATTGTTGAAGCAGCTATAACTGAGTCAGAGACCAGTCACGGGGCTGAAACCACTTACAGTGATGATATGCTCAAATCTAATCTTCTTTTTCACACTCCATACCCTGCCCCCATATTTCACAATCCCTCCTTATTTGCCGCTGATGGTGTAAACACGCATCTCTCGCTTTCCCTTGCTCCCCGCAACAAAATCCTACTCTTGTCCCCTTTTTCCTTTCAATAACTTAAGAACTACAACCTGACTGGTCCAGGAAGAAGTGGAAGTGGAAAAAGAGATTGATAATGAAGAAACATGGTCGTTCAACCATTTCTACTACTCTGACATGGTATGTAATTTAGAATATAATTTGGAAACATGATTTGTACCTGCGGAGACATTGGCCACAGATTGTTTGGCACAATGATAGCATTGCACAAATGCAAGTTTGCTGGAAGGCCGGCTCACTGCTGCAGAGGACTCGGATGAGAACTTTGATGGGGTGATGTTTGAAAAAAGGCAGTGCATTGGGAAATTTGCCAGAAAGGCTGCAGTCACTGTCAAGGAGCATGGAGAAGTCTGACAGCAACCTTTGCAGTGTTTGGAACTCATCCTTTCCAGCGAGGGAGTGGTGGCCAATATCATGAGCACACTTGCGGCCCCAGCTACGATGCAGTGTCTGATGGATAAACTCTCAGTTCTAATTAGCCACACAGCTTCTCAGTGGGAGCTCAGATTGAAGGCACCCAAACTCAGCTTGTCACGATGCACATTCAACCTGCTGCTATCACGACCAGGGACACCAGTGCTGGAAGTGGGGTTTCAGAGTCACACCTTTGGGGAGCGGGGTGGCAGTAGCTGGGTGGTTTCTCAGGACATTCTTGCTCCCAGCACTGCCACTCACTCTGCCAGTGCTCTAGTCAGACTGGTCAGACAGGCAGTTCAGGCTGCTACAGCATATGATGAACTAATACAATCTGAAACAATGCCTTCAAAGCCCAGAGGACATCCTGTACAGCCATCTGCAGACTTTCCCAGTTAGGGTGATCAGCCTCCCACCAGCCATGATACAGGGAAGGCACAAAGGTGATTAGTTGATCTTCTAAGTAATATTGAATGGGATGATTCATAAAACTGGATTGGATTGTTTATTTTGTGGTGGGGTCTCTTCTTATCCCCTTCTTCGTGCCCTTCTTGAAGGTTCTCTGGATTCCTGTCAATTATATTACTGGGCAGGGATCACAACAATGGGATTGCTGATTCCACTTTTGTAAGACCCGAGGCCCCCTTGGTGTCCATCCTCAGGTGCACCGAGTGCACATGGTCCCTTTCCATATAAGGAAACGGCTGGAATCTGAGGTACTAGAGGGTCTGGCCGAAATTGGGGAATACACAAATACTGTGCTTATTTGGTCAGGGATGAGCACCTCTGGCCCCAGCTTCAAGTACAAATTCAGATTTGCCCTTTATAAAAGCAAATTACTGTGGATGCTGGAATCTGAAACCAAAAGAGAAAATGCAAGAAAATCTCAATAGGTCTGGCAGCATCTATGAGGAGAGAAAAGAGCTGATGTTTTGAGTTCAGATTATCCTTTATCATTTGACAACCTCACTGATGCAGTCAGACCTGCTCAGATTTTCCAGCGTTTTCTCTTTTGGTTTCAGACTTGCCCTTGTTCACTTCTAGTTGTGTTTGTGTTTAAATTTGGCCTGTCCAAATTCCCACCGGCCCTGGTTGCGGAGGCTGTTGACTCCAGTTTATTTCAGATTGTTCAATTCTGTGTTGGGTCTAGTTGCTCAGGCCATTGGCCACTTGGCCACAACGTGTTCTTCCCATTTTGCCTTCTGATCTCCATTTCCATCTCTTCCTCTCTCTTCTCCTCGCTGCTTGTCACATGCCTAGGGCTGTGCCCCCAGTGTAGGAAACAACAGATTACAATGAATCTTTTCATGTGATCTGCTGAATAACACAGGGTTCTTCCACATTGATTCAGGATGTGTGGCTTGAACACCCCAATAGTCTGCTCAGTGACATTTCATGTAGCAATAAGATCTCTTCTATTTGTAATATATATAAATGACTTGGAAGAGGGAGTAAGTGGAGTGATCAGCAAGTTTACGGACGATACAAAGATGGCTGGACTTGCGGATAGTGGGGAGCATTGTCAGGCGATGCAGCAGGACATAGATAGGCTGGTAGCTTGGGCAGATAGATAGCAGATGGAATTCAATCCTGATAAATGTGAGGTGATGTATTTCGGGAGAAAAAATGTAGCGGGGAGGTATATGATAAAGGGTAGACCTATTAGGAGTATAGAAACACAGAGGGACCTGGGGGTGCAGGTGAACAAGTCTCTGAAGGTGGCAGAGCAAGTGGAGAAGGTTGTGAAGAAAGCATTTAGTATGTTAGCCTTTATAGGAAGGGGTATAGAGTACAAGAGCTGGCCTTTAATGTTGCAGTTGTATAAAACGATGGTTAGACCTCATTTGGAATACTGCGTCCAGTTCTGGTCGCCCTACTACCGGAAGGACGTGGAGACTCTGGAGAGAGTGCAGAGGAGGTTTACCAGGATGCTGCCTGGTATGGAAGGTCTGAGTTATGAGGAGAGGTTAGGCAAATTGGGACGGTTTTCCTTAGAAAGACGTAGACTTAGAGGAGATCTAATAGAGGTGTACAAGATTATGAGGGGTATAGAGAGAGTAAACAGGGTTAAGCTTTTTCCTAGGATGGACTCAAATAGCACGAGAGGTCACGGGCTTAGGGTGAGGGGGGTAAGGTATAATTTGGATGCTAAAGGGAGTTTTTTCACACAGAGGGTGGTGGGGGTATGGAATGCGCTACCAAGTAAAGTGGTGGAGGCAGGCACTCTGGAGATATTTAAGAAATACTTAGATGGGCACATGAACAGAATGGGAATGGAGGGGTATAGAAAACTGATTTAAAATAGGGATCATGTACTTATTTTTATCCTATAGGTGCTTTGGTCCACCTTGTTGTCTAACGAGGGGCATACACGCGATGGGTCGTGACAGGACTGCTCTTGGACTTTTTTCGAGAGTATCCTACTGCTTCACGTCGTTAGTGTACGCTTGACCTGGACCATCTGATGGGCAACACGACAGCACAGTGACTATAGCTGTGCTGTGCAGATACATGGATTTGGGCCTGTGTCTGTGGGAGTTCGCGCATTCTCCCCGTGCTTGCATGGGTTTTCTCCGGGTGCTCCGGTTTCCTCCCACATCCCAAAGATGTGCTCTTAGGCTAATTGGCAAAACAAATTCTCCCTAAATTGTCTCAAATTTGGTTTTTAATCCATAGATCTATAAACATGGACAGGGATCATGTGTAGAAGTGGGAACATCGAGGTGGCGGTGTGGGCTCGTTGGGCCGAAGGGCCTGTTTCCCATGCTGTTTTATTCTTTGTTCATTATACGCATGCTGGGTGTCCAGCAGGTAACCTTTATTGTCCAGGAGCCAACTCCCTCTGGTTTGATGTGGTAACTCAAATGTTGATGTACAGCGGAAGGTTGCTTTATCAAAAAGAATCATAACGGCTGCAGGGAAAGTGGGCATTGACCTTACCTGAATCCTTACCTGTTGCAATCTATCTGTAAATTTACATGGGGTGCCCACAAAGTCATGTGTTCACTCCAATTCTCTCCTGCTTCTCACTGGCAAGGCAGAATGAAATGTATTCACTTCCCTTTGCGTACAGAGCAACAGGGACCTTCCTCATGTAATAGAGGACAGCAAACTGAGAAATGTAACAAATATCATCTGCTCTAGCATGGAAGGAGCCAGAAACAAAAAGAAAAATTAACGACCATGGTCATTTTCATAGCCACTGGCAATGCCATCCTTTTCCTGCTGCAGTTACGACTTCAGCAAGAAGCTAATTTCAGTAAGCATTTTCTAAGTGAAAACAGAGATGTCACACACCTATTGTGCACAGAGATTAAAATTCTTAATGATCAAGTGGACATGTCCAGCTGCAGAGAGTCCTTCTCCTCTTCGCCCCTCTTAGAAAGGCTTATTTGTCTCTGTGTCACCTCTTGCTCATCCTCCCTGTCATGCTGCAGGCCAACTGGGATAGTAATGACTGGGTTACAAAGAAGAATCTTTCAGGGTCATTCGGTTTCCATTTGCAGGACTGATTTGAATGCTGCCCAGCAATAAAATCAGAGACAGATGGTAGCCCAAAGATCTTATGTGTCTTAACATTTAATTGTTCTGTGCCCAGGTTTCATAAGAGCTGACTGGCAAATCTGTAATATTCCCAAGTACAAAAAGTTAAATAAAGAGCTAAAAATGGAAATACGCCAAGAATCTGCCAACTGTCCAAAGAAAACAAATATATATGTAAAGTAAAAGCTGGGAATAAACAGTGAAAATTAAAATTAGTTAGGCAGGAATGGTGGTCCCAGCCACAGCTGCAACAACAACCTTTTACAAAGTCTCATTGTCAAAGATGAAAGTGAGAATACCAGTTTGGGCTAGGTTTGGAATTAATATTAAAGGGCAAATAAAGGTTAAGTGGTTACTAATTAGCATCCCTAAGTGAAATTAATTGCTTAAGTACCATTACTATTTGTAGCAGCTATGTCACTGAAACAAAAATAGTTTGCTAGTGTTTTACATTTTGAATTAAGTGCTTTGAAATCCAAATTCATTAATGCTGTCTTTGTAAACTTTCAGCAGAGGCTTTAGAAATAGTGAGAGTGAAGGCTGACCAATCAAGTTGTGCATTTTTGGGGAAGGATGGTCTACTGTAAGAATAAGGGGAAAATTAAACACTTCAGGTTCTTGTACTTTCAACATGAATGGTTGCATCACGTTGTGTTGTGTGGCACTATCTTGTGTTAAGTGGGACAGACTTCGAACAGATCTAGCAACACAAGACTGAACATCTATGAGGCATTGTGCTCTACCAACAGCAGTGGAACTGTACTTCAGCACAATCTGTAATCTCATGGTCCATCATATCCTCCATTCAACCATTACCATTAAGCCACAGGATCAAACCTCATTCAATGGAGAGTGCAAAAGGGCATGCCAAGAACAGCACCAAGCAAACCTAAAAATGAGTGTCAACCAGGTGAAGCTACCAAGCAAGACTACTTGCATGCCAAATGGCAGAACCAGCAAGTGATAGAGCTAAGCGATCTCACAACCTACGGATCAGATCTAAGGGAAAAATTAAACCAATCATGAATGGTGGCGGACACTTAAACAACTCAGTGGAGGAGGTGGCTCCACAAATATCCCCGTCCTCAATGATGGAGAAGCCTAGTTAATTAGTGCAAAAGATAAGGCATTCTCAGCAACCTTCAGCCAGAAGTGCCGAGTGGATGATCCATCTTAGCTTCTTCCAGTGGTCCCCAGCATCTCAGATGCCAGTCTCCAGCTAAATCGATTCACTCCGTTTGATATCAAGAAACGATTGGAGGCACTGGATTCTGCAAAAGCAATAGGACCTGACAACTATCTTCCAATAGTACTGAAGACTTGTGCTCCAGAAATTGCTGCTCCCCTAGCCAAGCTCTTCCTGTGCAATTACAACACTGGCATCTACCCAACAATGTGAAAAATTGCCCAGGTATGTCCTGTATCCAACAAGTAGGACAAATCCAACCTAGCCAATTATTGCCCAATCGGTCTACTCTTGATCATCAGTAAAGTGATGGACGGGGTTATCAACAGGGCTATCAGACAGCACCTGCCTCAGCAATAACCTGCTCAGTGATGCCAGTTTGGGTTTCGCCAGGGTCACTCAGCTCCTAACCTCTTAATAGCCTTGGTTCAAATATGGAGAAAAGAGCTGAATTCCAGAGATGAGGTGAGAGTGACAACCCTTGACATTGAGGCTGCTTTTGACTGAGTATAGCATCAAGGAACCCCAGCAAAACTGGAATCAATGGGTATCGAAAGCAAACTCTCTGCTGATTGGAGTTATATCTGGTACAAAGGAAGATGGTTATGGTTGTGGAGGGTCAATCATCTCAGCTCCACGAAATCTCTGCAGGAGTCCCTCAGAATAATGTTCTAGTTTCAACGATCTTTAGCTGCTTCATCAATGACCTTCCCTCCGTCATAAGGTCAGAAGTAGAGATCTTCACCGATGATTGCACAATGTTCAGCACCATTTGTGACTCCCCAGATACTGAAGCAATCCATTTTCAAATGCAACAAGATCTGGTCAATACTGAGGCTTAAGCTGACAAGTGACAAGTAACATTTGTGCCACACAAATGCCAGG
The DNA here is from genome assembly GCA_024679065.1 of Sphyrna mokarran. NCBI lineage: Eukaryota > Metazoa > Chordata > Chondrichthyes > Carcharhiniformes > Carcharhinidae > Sphyrna > Sphyrna mokarran. The sequence goes on along the minus strand of JAGIQG010000001.1, from coordinate 127,781,252 downwards.
CAATGACCATCACCAATAAGGGACACTCTAACCGCTGCCACTTGACATTCAATGGTGATACCATCACTGAATCCCAACTGTCAACATCCTTGGGGTTACCAGTGACCTGAAACTCAACTGGACTCTCCACATAAACACAGTGGCTACAAGAGCAGGTCAGAGGCTAGGAATACTGCAGCGAGTAACTCAACGCTGACTCCCCAGATCCTATCTACCATCTACAAGGCATTAGTCAGTAGTGTAAAGGAATACTCCCCACTTGCTTGGATGGATGCAGACAAGAAGTTTGACACCATTCATAAGAACATAAGAAATAGGAGCAGGAGTAGGCCATCTAGCCCCTCGAGCCTACCCCGCCATTCAATAAGATCATGGCTGATCTGAAGTGGATCAGTTCCACTTTCCTGCTTTTCCTCATAACCCTTAATTCCCTTGTCTATCTGCCTGTGACTTAAATATATTCAACGAGGTAGCCTCCACCACTTCAACGGGCAGAGAATTCCAAAGATTCACCACCCTTTGAGTGAAGAGGGCTATCCTTTCTAAGCGGGAAGAATCTCTCCACCTCTACCCTATTCGTCCCCTTCATTATCTTATATGTCTCTACAAGATCCCCCGTCAGCCTTCTAAACTCCAACGAGTACAAACCTAGTCTACTTAATCTCTCCTCATAGGCTAACTCCCTCATCTCTGGTATCAGCCTGGTGAACCTTCTCTGCATTCCCTCCAAGGCCAACATATCCTTTCGCAAATGCGGCGACCAAAACTGCACACAATAGTCCAGCTGCAGTCTCACTAGCACACTGTACAGTTGCAACAAGACTTCCCTGCTTTTATATTCTATCCCCCTCGTTATAAAGGCCAACATTCCATTCGCCTTCTTGATCACCTTCTGCATCTGCAGACTGAGTTTGTTCTGGAATCAATGGGTGCTATTTTGGTTGGCAGCTGGTGAATAGTGGAGTAAACTCAGTAAGAGTCTGGCAACACCTATTTTAAATCCAACTGATTTATTTGATAGTAAATCTGCTAGCTTTCGACTTCTATCTTCGTCAGGCAAATGCAGTGTTCTGGTCTGCAATAGCACACATATCAGCACAGACAGTCACAGATTGCTGATTGGAATGTGAATCCTTACACCTAACCTGCTATTCAAGTCTTAAAGTGGCTAACAATGTGGGTGAAGGGAACCCTGATCATTGGTTAGAGAGATGTGTATTGTCTCCAGTCAGCACAGTGAGTGAGGTTTTTTGCTAACCCAGGCAAGTCATGGGGGTTACAGATAGTGTGACATGAAGCCAAGATCCCTGTTAAGACCGTCTTTATGTGTGCGGAACTTGGCTATCAGTCTCTGCTCAGCGACTCTGCGCCATCGTGTGTCGTGAAGGCCATCTTGAAGAACGTTTGACCTTCGGGTAAACGTTCTTCAAGGTGGCCTTCACGACACACAATGGCGCAGAGTCGCTGAGCAGAGACTGATGGCCAAGTTCCGCACACATAAAGACGGTCTTACCAGGATCTTGGCTTCATGTCACACTATCTGTAACCCCCATGACTTGCCTGGGTTAGCAAAAAACCTCACTCACTGTGCTGACTGGAGACAATACACATCTCTCTAACCAATGATCAGGGTTCCCTTCACCCACATTGTTAGCCACTTTAAGACTTGAATAGCAGGTTAGGTGTAAGGATTCACATTCTAATCAGCAATCTGTGACTGTCTGAGCTGATACGTGTGCTATTGCAGACCATAACACTGCATTTGCCTGACGAAGATGAAAGTCGAAAGCTAGCACATTTACTATGAAATAAATCAGTTGGATTTAAAATAGGTGTTGCCAGACTCTTACTGAGTTTACCCCAGTCCAATGCCGGCATCTCTACATCATGACTAGTGGAGTGCCCAGGGATCGGTGCTGGGGCCTCTACTGTTTACCATATACATTGATGATCTGGAGGAAGGGGCTGAGTGTAGAGTAACGAAATTTGCTGATGACACGAAGATGAGTGGAAAAGCAAATTGCGTGGAGGGTGTGGAAAGTCTACAGAGAGATCTGGATAGGCTGAATGAGTGTGCGATGACCTGGCAGATGGAGTATAATGTTAGCAAGTGTGAGGTTATCCACTTTGTTAGAAATAATAGTAGGAGGGACTATTATTTAAAAGGCGAAAAGCTGCAGCATACTACGGTGCAGAGGGATCTGGGGATCCTTGTGCATGAATCGCAAAAACCCAGCCAGCAGGTGGGTTCCTTGACTTGGAAATATATCGCCATTCCTTTGCAGTCACTGGTCAAAATCCTGGAATTCCCTCCCTAACATTGTAGGTCAACCCCACAAGGGCTACATTGATTCAAGAAGGCAACTCACCACCACCTTTTCAAGGACAACTACATATGGGCAATAAATATTCATTCAGAATGAAAACTTATGAAAACGTATATAACAAGAGGATAGAGAACTTTTATAGAAGTATCAGTCCTCGAAGCTGATGCTTGGGCCCCATCTCAGAATCATGTCAGTAAAGTTAGTTTTATTAATTTTATTACCACAATTATACATAATGACAATGCAAAATGATTTTTTGTTGCAACAGCCAAAACGAAATGAAGGCCTGGTGTGAGTGTGATGAACCTTTGGAGTTAAGTCCACTAGGCCACGGTCTTGTAATTGCTGCCTTGCTAAAATTGGCTTAATTGCTGTTGTTCAGCTACAGGTGTTAAAAAAAATTACCACTCTGTTAAAGTTGTGTGGAAAAATGTGATCCATTCAGCAAAGTTTATATACAAACTCACACATCATCTGCATGGTGTTAGCTGGGCATTTAAATTATCAGCAGGATAGTTATCAGGACCAGTATTTTTTAACTGTAACATTTGTACTTAATTCCTACACAAGGCCTTTTACAATTGTTGGCTTGCAATTTAAGTTTTATTTCCAATTTGATTAACTTTAAACACAGTACTTAGATGTATTTTCCATAGTTATTGTGGAGTACTGTTCTCATTACGTATTTCAGTTCTGTTCCAAAGTATATTTAACCAACCTGTGTGTTCAGTGAGAAGTCAACTTACAAAAGCCTTATATTTGCCAACATTTCTATCTTAGCAGGAGACTTCTGATATTAACTTTGCTCTTAGGTTGAATTTCTGTTTCACTGCCATAAAGAATAATAATGCAAATACCTTGGAATCCCTGAATCTGCAGATTTCATATTTTCAAGTCTCGCTTTTTTAACCTGAGAGTAAAACAAAGATGTAGAATGGTGCCACCATGTGATTAACACTGGTAACAGCATCACAATAATATTAGTGGGAGAAGGAATGGAATACAAATCAATAGAATTTTCAGTTATCCAGGGATGCTTTTCCAAATTTCATATTTTTTTGACTATAATCCAGCCAACAACATGAAACTCATTCAGTGACTGTTGTAGAAGAAAACACAGTGATGTTACAGAATAAAGTCCATCCACCGCCCGCATCACTAAAATCCAAGGCAATGGCATGATGCTAATCTCCAAACCCACTACCCAAGCACTAAAGTGAATGCAATCACCAAATGTTAGGAACCAGTAAAAACAAACACTTTGAACAGAGGGTTAACCAAACAAATGCAACAACTGGAACAACAAGTGATAACAACTGAACTATATGTGGAGAACATAGATAAATAGCACCACAGGAAAACAAATTTCAACAGACACAAAGGGATGAGGCACAACAAAACAGGTTAGGAAGGAGTTTAGCAATTCCAGCAAAGTCAAGAACACCTTTCGAACAATTCTTTTTCCCCTTGAAACAGATGACAAGGCAGTAAAATGAGTGAGTAGGATCTGAATTATAGAGTTCCACATTTAAGAATATAGAAGTATAAAATAAAGATACTGACCATCACACACTGCAGAACTGTAATCAAACCTGACTTGTCGATAAGGCCCAGCCGAGATAATAGTAGGGAAACAGTTACAATAGTTTGAGCCAGTTTTCTATCTAATTTCTATCACTGTTGGCTGGTGCATTGGAATAGTCAAGGATAGAAATAACAAAAGGCATGAATGAGGGTTTCAGCAGCAAATGGGCGGAGACAGGGACCAATTTGAACAATGTTACAGAGGTGGAAGCAGACAGTGTTAGCGATGATGCAAGTATATGCTTAGAAGCTTATCTGGGGGTTACAACTGGTTTAACCTCCAATTTTTGTTAGGGAGAGAGATAAAATCAATTGCGATGGAATGATTTGATTTTGAGTTGATTTGATTTATTATTGTCACAATAATATTAGTATGCAGTGAAAAGTATTGTTTCTTGCACACTATACAGACCAAGCATATTTACTTAGTGAAGGAAAGGAGAGAGTTCAGAATGCAGTGTTACAGTTGTAGCTCAGGTGTAGAAAAAGATCAACTTAGTGCGAGGTAGGTCCATTCAAAGGTCTGATAGCAGCAAGAAAGAAACTGTTCTTGAGTCGGTTGGTACGTGACCTCAGACTTTTGTATCTTTTTTCCTGACAGAAGAACAAAGAACAAAGAACAAAACAGCACGGGAAACAGGCCCTTCGGCCCAACGAGCCCACGCCGCCACCCCGATGTTCCCACCTCTACCCACAATCCCTGTCCATGTTTATAAATCTATGGATTAAAAACCAAATTTCAGACAATTTAGGGAGAATTTGTTTTGCCAATTAGCCTAAGAGCACATCTTTGTGATGTGGGAGAAAACCGGAGCACCCGGAGAAAACCCACACAAGCACAGGGAGAATGCGCAAACTCCCACAGACACAGGCCCAAATCCATGTATCTGAACAGCACAGTGATAGTCACTGAGCTGTCGTGTTGCCCATCAAATGGTCCAGGTCAAGCGTACAGTAACGACATGAAGCACCAGGATACTGTCGAAAAAAAATCCAAGAGCAGCCCTCTCACGACCCATCGCGTGTATGCCCCTCGTTAGACAACAAGGTGGACCAAAGCACCTGTAGGATAAAAACAAGTATATCAATATCATCATCTATTTACACACTTCCCAGGGACTCCCAAGGCTCATGATCCCTATTTTAAATCAGTTTTCTATACCCCTCCATTCCCATTCTGTTCATGTGCCCATCTAAGTATTTCTTAAATAACTCCAGAGCACCTGCCTCCACCACTTTATTTGGCAGCGCATTTCCATACCCCCACCACCCTCTGTGTGAAAAAATTCCCTCTAGCATCCAAATTATACCTTACCCCCCTCACCCTAAGCCCGTGACCCCTTGTGCTATTTGAGTCTATCCTAGGAAAAAGCTTAACCCTGTTTACTCTGTCTATACTCCTCATAATCAAGATGATGGGAATATATCCGGGATGCATGGGGTTCTTAATTATGCTGGCTGCTTTGCTGAGGCAGTGGGAAGTGTAAACGGTTTTAATGGATGGGAGGCTGATTTGCATGATAGATTGAGCTACGTTCAGCACCTTTTGTAGTTTCTTGAGGTCTTGAGCAGAGCAGGAGCCATACCAAACTGTGATACAACTAGAAAGAATGCTTTCTATGATGCATCTGTAAATGGTGAGAGTTGTAGCTGACATGCTATAGTCTTCTGAAAAAGTAGTTTACAACAGCTGCAATCCTCTCAATATTTAATTGAGGGTACTTGTCCATCCAGTACTGGATACTAGGTGAACAATCTGATAATTGAGACAGGGGGCAGTGAGGTGAAACTAAGTGGTGTCTGCATATGTGAGAAAACTAAAGCTGTACTTTTGGATGATATTGCAATTGAGAATAGACGGGAGCCAAGGATCAATCACTGGGGAATCTCAGAGATAATAACATGAGAGAAGGAAGAGAAGCCATTATGAATGATAATCTGGCTATGATTACACAGTAAGAAATCTGACAGCACCTGGTTAAAGTCCAATAGGTTTATTTGGTATCATGAGCGTTTGGAGTGCTGTTCCTTCATCAAGATTCACCTGATAAAGGAGCAGCGCTCCAAACGTTTGTGGTACCATCACCTGTATGCATTTAGGTGTAAGCTGTTCCACTTTAAACTGGTATGTTACATTTGAAAACAGCACAAGTGTCAATTCCTAAGTGAGCTCAAGTTTTCACTGCAGGAAAAGAGAAAAAGGGAAGTACAGAATTAAGTGGAAGCCGATGCTATTTTGCTTTTGGATCCTATGTTTTTTGGGATGATGGGTGGGCAGATATTGCGGCTGCCCCAGTCTTTCTACCCAAGGAAGACCTAAAGACAACTTGCATCAGTTGACAGTACACTGAATTCAAATGAGGCCTCTGGAAAAGCTCCACTATCGCTTTAGATTCTGATAATTGATTCCAGAAGAGATCCATAATTTGTGTTGTCTCTGCAAGTGGCTCCAAAGAATTTTATGCCATTGAGTGCTGCCACAGTGTCAGGAAGCTCCACAGCTAAGCTGGACACAAAAATGTGGAGGTTTATGTCAGGACCAACCTTCTCCTCCATAGGCTGTTTAAAGTCTTTCCTGAAGTAATGATGTGAATTTTAAGCTAATTAACCACTAATCTCACTAATAAAAAAGTTACATTTGTGCAACAGGAAATGTGAGTCCTTATTATTGCAATCATTGATATTTTTTGAATATTTTCTGTAGTTATTAAAAAATAATTTACAACCCACAAATCCTCTCATGAGTCCCATTCCTTAAGCAGAGAAAATAAATGCTGCAGATTTTAAATAAATTCCTTCTATTTTACAGTTTTTATCTTGTCTCACTTATTTGTTCCTATGCGGATGTCTCAATTTATAATTTATTTTGCATATTTAAATGTAATTTTATTTGATAGCAAACCCATTGAGTTTACTATCAAATAAACTGGTTGGACTTTAACCTGGTGTTGTGCCACTAACAGATGCCAGAAATCCCCTACAGAGGGCACCACACTCTTGCTTCCCTTCCATTAATTTTTCCAGTGATGATGAGCATTCTAACATTCCTGCATGGATAATATGTATGAAAAACTGCACGCCTTCCTTTGATATTACTTACAAGTTTTGTGTGTGTGTGGGTCGTGGGGGGTGGGGTGGTGGTGGGGGGGATGCACACATAGGGTAATGTCACTGAATTGGTAATTCAGAGGTCCAGGCTCATATTTTGGTAATCCCACCACAGCACCTGGTAGAATTTGAATTCAATTAAAGGGACGATGGTGGTATAGTGATAATGTCACTGGCATTGTAATTCAGATTCAATTCAAATGTAGTTCAAATCCCACAATGGCAGCTGATTGAATATAAATTCAGCTAACAAATCTAGATTTGGCACAGGGACGGGACCTGGGTGACATTGGTGACAGTACAGGCTTGATAGGCCAAATAGCTTCCTTCTGTACTGTGTGGATTCTATGATTCTTCTATGAACTTGTCAGTGAGATGTCCCAGCTGTTTGACATAATATATTTCAAGGGAGGTATGGTGTACAATGGGTAGAACTACTGCCTCACAAGGCCAGGGTCCCAGGTTCAATTTTGGCCTTTGTGTGGAGTTTGCACATTCTCTCCATGTCTGCATGAGTTTCTTCTGGGCTGTCTGGTTTCCTCCCACACTCCAAAGATGTGCAGATTAGGTGGATTGATTATGCTAAATTGCTCTTTGGTGTCAGGGGGATTAGCAGGGTAAATACATGGAATTGTGGGGATAGAGCCCAGGTGGAATTGTCATTGGTACAGGCTTGATGGGCTGAAAGGGCTCCTGTAGGGATTCTATTTTATGACTAGTTACTTTCTCCCCCCAACTCAGAATCCTAAAGCTTCACCTATAAAAGCTGTTGATTTTCTCTTCTTCCACTTCTCCCAGTCCTCCAAACTTCACATCCATAATTCATCAATGATCAGACATAATTTTTCCAGCCTGCTGCATTGCTCGATTGGTACAGAGGGCTGGGAAATACAAGTGGGAGGGCTATAATGGAATTTGCAACTGCTAATCAGCCTCATGCTGGGAAACAGTGCGAAGCTAATTACAATATTGAAATTGCAATGGCAGTACCAGCCTGGCACCCTGGCACTGTGCACCCAATTGGGAGATCAGCACATGTGCAGTGGCACTCCAGCACACTGATGCTGGCCTCTCTGGCATGATTATAGAACATAGAACATAGAACATTACAGCACAGAACAGGCCCTTCGGCCTTCGATGTTGCGCCGACCAATATAAAAAGCAATGCCCCTCCAAACTAAACCATTCCCTTCTCTTCCATATACTTATCAACTAACCTCTTAAACGCCACCAAACTTGGCGCATCTACAACTGCTGCAGGCAGGGCATTCCACTCCCGAACCACCCTTTGGGTAAAGAACCTACCTCTGATATCCGTCCTATAACTATCACCCCTTAATTTAAAGCTGTGTCCCCTCGTGCTAGCTTTCTCCATCCTAGGAAAAAGGCTATCACTGTCCACCCTATCTAAACCTCTAATCATCTTATATGTTTCGATAAGGTCCCCTCTTAGCCGCCTCCTTTCTAACGAAAACAACCTCAAATCCCTCAGCCTCTCTTCATAAGACCTGCCCTCCATACCAGGCAACATCCTGGTAAACCTCCTCTGTACCCTCTCCAATGCCTCCACATCTTTCTTATAATGTGGGGACCAGAACTGCACACAATACTCCAAGTGCGGCCGCACTAGAGTTTTGTACAGTTGCAACATGACGTTGCGGCTCCGAAATTCAATCCCCCTACCAATAAAAGCTAAGACTCCATATGCCTTCTTAACAACCTTATCGACTTGACTGCCTACTTTCAGGGATCTATGCACAAATACACCAAGACTCCTCTGTTCATCAGCACTATTAAGAATCCTACCATTAGCCCTATACTCTACACATTTATTATTCCTGCCAAAGTGCATTACTTCACACTTTTCCACATTAAACTCCAAATGTTTAAAATGATTAGGCCACTTACTGGCACGATTTTTTTTTTGTGGTGGGGAAAATCAGCCCTAATGTTTTTGTATAGATTCTCATATCAAGATTCAAGCTGAAGTTTTTTTAAAATTTTGTGAAACACATTTGGCTCATCCAATCCTTTTTCAGATTTCAATACTAGTTTTAACATCAGATTTCAGCTGCTTCCTAGATAATTGAATAAATATTTTCAGACTTGCTTCTATATAGTGTGATATTGCTTTTTGGAATGTCCTTTTTCTTTGTCAGTAACACAGTGCAATTGAGTGTAAACCCATATTTACCTTTCCTTTATGACTATTAGGTGCGATCTTACTGGATTACCATATCAGTCAAAATTGGGTTTGTGCCTGGTTTCTTGACTTCACGACCTTGCTGGCTTGCGCCCTTTTAATGATATGATTAATATGTTATTAATGAGTCCCAGATGCTATTGTCTGGATTCACTTAATTTAGCCCTTAAGCCAGTCAAGGTTCTCACCAGTGAGGATCACAGATGGGCTCCATCAATGAAGGCCAAACATGATGGACTTGCTGGTAGAGGCCATTGAACTCCTGGATTGTTAAGGGCTGAGCAGGACTATGCCTATGGGCCAGTGCCAGCTTGGTCTCCTGGCACTGCCAACTGGCCACTCTGGTACTGCCAACCTGGGATATTTTAAAAATAATACATTAGTCACAAGCAGGCTTACATTAACAGCGCGATGAAGTTACTGTGAAAATCTTCCAGTCGTCACGCTCCGGTGCCTGTTCAGGTGCATTGAGGGAGAATTTAGCACAACCAATTCATCTAACCTGCACATCTTTTGACTACAGGAGGAAACTAGACTACCTGGAGGTAACACACGCAGATATAGGGAAAACGTGCAAGCTCCATTCAGACAATGACCATGCCAGGAATTGAACCCAGATCCCTGGCGCTGTGGAGCAGCAGTGCTAACCACTATGCCACCGTGCTAATCTTGGCAGTGTCAAATAGTGGGGCCTGAGGAGACAGGTCCTAAGGCAGCAGAGCTTGAGGTGGAGGTGCAACCTGAGGAGGTAGAAACTGATGAGGTAGGGAGAAGCTCCGTATGGGGTGAGAGAGGAGCTCTGCAGAGGAAGGGGGCATTGGCTATGGTACCAATCAGCTGGGGTGGTGATTGAGGGAATTGGCCAGGGCTTCTGGGGAGCAGGGGGTAGGTGGGCGGTGGTGCATTGTCCAGGGTGACCATACTGGGAGAGTGGGGCACTTGTGTAACAATGTCTGTACTATTATCTAAAAAATATAAAAGAGGCTTAACTGCCATTGTGTAGTTGAGAAGGTGTCTGCTAGTACTGCAGACTGCCAGCGCTTCTCTCAAAGCTTTGTCCCAATAAAACTGTTCTGTTGAACCTCCAATTCAGACTCCGAAGTGGTGAATTTCCCACAACAAATTGGCAAAGTCAGGCAGGATCTCATTACTGCTGGTAAGTTCGATCGATTGGCCATGATCTGCCAACTGGGGTAGAGACCATTGAATCTGTGGGAGTCAGACGGAGTCAACAATACAGTTTAAAAGGGGTAAAATTTAAAGGAAATTAAAAACAGGACAGATATCAGCCCCTGGACTAGGATTACCAGATTCCAATAAAGACTTCCACATACATTGTAGTAATGAAGGAGGGTTCCATTCACAGTGGTAACACAGGATCATGGCAATAAAAGGAGACCTATGGGATGCTATTCAACAGCAGGAGGGCTGGTAGTCACCGGACTGTCAAAGTGCATAGCCGTCTTGGATTGCAACAGCTGCGCCATAAAGGTTAGTAACCAATAATAATGACAGGGAATATATCCTCCACACCAAACACACCTTGGTGGAAATGCTGAACACAGGAAAGCTAACGTCCGTCTCAAATATGAGAAGGGCTAAATAGAAAGCTATCCTCCTACGTCCAAGCAAATCAGTTATAATAATAAGGTTCACAGGAGATAAGCCAGCAGAAGGAATTCTAGAGACAGGAGAGCCACACAATTATGGGGCTACAGATATGGATGTAGAAGAAGGAGGATTAAGGGTGTACCCTTTAACAACAGCTGAAGAGACGTTGATGGTTCATGGAAATATGTGGAAAGATCACCCTGGAGAAGGTGGGCAGTAGTAAATGACAAATAACAAACAGTAAGATCAAAAAGAACTGACGGAGGACTATCCATGCAAGTGGCAGAACTGGTGGCACTCACAAAGGCACTAGATTTATCTGAAGGTAAGATGGTAAACATATATACAGATAGCTGGTACACATTCATGGTAATACACAACTATATGACAGCACGAGGGAAGGGAGTTCATAACCACTGGAGGAATTCCTCTCAAACACCAACAAAAAATCGAGACATTGCTAAAAGCTACTGAGAAACCTCGAGAAGTTGCAGTAATAAAAATTAAAACACACCAGAAAGAACCAGGAAGAGATAATCTAGACTGGTTAAATTTCAAAGCGAACCAAGCCACAGATACAGCTGCACAATTAGCCTTACAGCAGCAGGCAATTGGTGAGCTGCTAATAGCAGCAACGGAACAGACAGGAGATAAAATTGATATTTGGAACTTACATGAGATACTTCAAAAGAGGAAAAGGGGAAGTTGGAAGCATAAGGAGCGAGAAAAGGAACTGATAACATTTGGAGACGAGATGATAAAGTAATGGCACCAGAGTGCATACGGAACACCCTCTTGGAACTCACACGTGGGAAGAGAGGCCATGGCAACTGGTATAGGAAAGGAATGGGAAGAGACATAGCCCGACACTGTCACCGATGAGTGACATGCATGCAACACAACCTTGGTCGACCCATAAAAATTAAGCTGGGACACCAGCCCCAACCAAAAGACCCTGGGAACATCTGCAAATAGATTTCACAGGCGACTACCACAATCCCATGGCAAAACCTATTGAGAGCTATTATAGACCAGCTCACCAGGTGGGTAGAAGCGTTCCCTATTACAAATTGTACTGCTACCACAGTGGCTAGAATATTGGTGGAGAGGTAATCCCTAAATGGAGAGTACCCCTACAAATCGATTTGGATCAAGGGATGCACTTCACAGGAAAGACGGTAAAAACAATGAGCCAGCTAATGGGGATATAAAAAGAATTTCACATCTTTTAACACCTAGAGAGTTCTGGAATGGTAAAACGTATGAATAGAATCCTTAAGAATGCCTTGGCTAAAGCCAAACAAACATCAGGAAAAATGTGGACAGAAGTATTGCTCACTGCATTAATAAGGCTAAGAGCTACCACAAACCGGACAACTGTATTAACCTCTTATGACAGGACGAGCAATGCAATTACAAAAAAGCATCATAACACTTTGGACCAACGTAGGTCATTAAAAGACAAAATCAAAAGCTATGTTTTGGAACTAAGCACCCAATTAAAAGAGATGTATAAATTAGTGGAAGATAATCAGGAAGTCACAGAGAGCTTGAAATGCTCCCTGACATCCCAACAGCAGTAAGTTGTGTCCTAGTAAAAATATTAAACAAATCAGGGTTTGCACCAAAATGGAATGGGCCATATGAAGTTATAATTAATGGAGACACCTATGCTTGGCTAGATATGAGAGAGAAAGGTATATGGAAACATTGGACACAGCTGAAAATGAATGAATTAAAGTTACCAGAGTGCTTTCCCTCAGTGATGACTCAAGCAAGAGTAACTGATGCATTTGGGTTGACAAGATAACTTTTGGAAAATTCTTTAACTTAAAGTAATAAGATTAATACTTGCTTGTTGCTGACATGTATAAGATTATGTAACTATAACTTTATGTTGTCACAAGTGTAATCTTGACTGGACTAGAGGATAACCTATTTTACAAGGCTCATATACATTTGCATGGGAATTGAACTATATATTACCTGTCAGCCCAATCTATAGAAGCCCCATTTGTGTCCACCCCTGGGGGGACTCCCCATGACTTATATAGTCAGATGCACCCTGTAAGGGACAAATTGGCAAATATAAAAGGAGTACACAGGGAAGATGTCTGGAATTGGTAGACCCCACAGATCCTGTGTGCAGGGAGTTCCAAGGGGTGGGAGGCAGAGTGTGCTTGAATAATACAAGCTATCTGCTTTGTTTTTTGAGTCAGGGATGGGGACTGCATATGTGTTGGTCCCAAGAATGATTCCTGCTTACTGACACAGTGTGTCCATCAGCCCTGTCAGGTAAATAGGGGTCAGTTTACTTGCACCTGTGCTGAGCAGAGATGCCTGAATGTAACTGTGGGGAGGCAGATCATTTGCGGACAGCATAACAGAATTCAAGTCAGCTCAGCCAAATAGACATAACCGTGGGATCAAACAGGGAGTCAAGTAAACCAAGCAATTGGCAGTGTACACAAAACAATAATCAGGACACTAAATGCTACTGGGCTAAAAAGGGATTCATATTCTTCTACAAAGGCACCTATACAACAGCAACACCAACCCTCCCTATCCTTTTTGCGGTAGGAACAATAGGACTGTTCCATGCCCTCAGAAGGAGCATATCCAGAGAAAGATAGTAACCCAGACCATCAGCAGAAATTCTGTGCTGATTGAAAAACCCCTGGCATAATGGGATCATCACTGGGATACAGGTTCCTTGGAGCCCTATTTTTGGAGTGGGGGGTTGGAGGAGTAATTAGTGCAAAAAATAGGAACCATATTATCTGTGGACTAACAGTCCTGGGAAACAATACGTCAAAAGCATTGGAAATTTTCAACCAAGAAATGGCTGACTTGAGGTTATAGCAGACCCGATATGCAGTAGACTACCAGTTAGCCCAAAGCAGGGATGGGGTGGGGGGAGTGGTGGAGTATGTACAATCGGAGACAAATGCATAACACGTCACAGACGAGTCCTACAACATTGCCCAAGTCATTAACAGGACAAATAGGACAAACAAGGACCCAAAGGGATTTGCTGGAATGGTTATGGGGAAATCCTGGTGATCCTATTTAATGCATGGACTATTAATTCTGATTGTAATAATAATTGTCAGATGCCTTAATAAATGTTACAAAGTAATGATGACATGAATTGTGCCAAGAACCAGTGTAACAAGGAGAATACATAATGGAAACCCCAAGATATCAAGGGCTACAAGGAAGAAAATGAACATCTACCTGTGAAGATGCTGCTGTTGTTGGTCTGTGGATTATTAAATAATAATCCTGACACAAAAGGGGAGTTGTTAGGGTGAAATCGAAATGATGGACACAAAATGGTTACCTGGCACACAAAATGGACTCTGGGAAGGGACAGTAAGAGGCACTGACTTTGGGCACAGATATAAAAAGCTGCAGTGTTTAAATCATTGCAGGAAACTGGTCAGACTTTGAGGCACCTTAAAATTTAAGATAAAAGCAGACTCAGATCAATGAGTTTGATGAGGAGGTCAGCCACTGAAGGATGCATAAATGTATATAACAAGAATCAGCCATTGATAGGGACATAACTGCATAAATTTATCTACTCTACGTACAATGTGTTAACTGCCAATGTCCATACCTATCTCTTTACAGCAATGTGTTAACGGTTGATGTCCATATCTGCCAACAATTTGTAACAATGTGTTAATGGCTAATATCCATCCTATTATCTAAGTATAAAGATGCTCAACTACCACTGTGTAGTTGAGAAGGTAGTTGCCAGTACAGCGGAGTGCTAGTGCTTTCCCGAAAACTTTGTCCGAATAAAACTGTTTTGTTGAACCTCCATACCTGATTCCGAGGTGGTGCATTTCCCACAACAATGTGGTGCTGTCAGCACAGTCGATGTTATTGATGACCTGCCTCTTTTATACATGGGGGGAATTTCTATCTGAAACCTACATGGCTGAAATCATGCCTGCTAATCATGTGGCAAAATGGATATACAAATAGAGGGAAAAATCATGATGACAGGATATCTCAGAGTGTTTTACAGCCAAGGAAGTATGTTTTAATGTAAAAAATATAACATCCCATTTTCTTTCTATTCTTTTATGGGACATGAATGTTAATGACAAGCATTTGTTGCCCATTCCTAATTAACCTTGAGAAATTGATGGGCAGTTGCCTTCTTGAAATATTGCAGTCCATCTGGTGTACGTACACTTATACAGCTGTATAGGAGGAGTTCCAGGATTTTGATCCTACAACAGTGGGGGAATAATGATAGTTCCAATTTAGGATGGTATGTGGATTGGAGGGGAATTTGGAAATGGTGGTCCTCCCATGCATGTTCTGCTCATGCTTGTCCAGATGATGAGGTTGAAGATTTAGATGTCAAAAAAGCCTTGGTGACTTGTTGCTGTGGTACACACTGCTGCCACTATGCATTAGTGGTGCAAGGAATGAATATTTAAGGTGAAGGATGTGGTGCCAATTAAGTGGATTGCTTTGTCCTGGAAGCTTCTTGCATGTTGTTGGAGCTGCACTTACCTGAGCAAATGCAGAGTATTCTATCACATGCTTGACATATAACTTGGAGATGGTGGGTAGGCTTTGGGGAGGCAGGAAGTGCCAATTTGCACACAGCAAGCTGCCACAAACAGCAATGTGATAAAGGCCAGATAAATTTTTTGTGTGATTTAGAAATACTGGCCAGGAAAAACTGTCTCATTGATCCTCATAATACCATCTATGTTGTTTTATATCCAATTGACTGGGCAGAGAGAGCCTCAATTTTACACCTCCTCCAAAATACCTCCGCTAGTGAGAACTATCACAGTACAGCACTGGGGAGTAAGCCTTGATTCTTTTGTCCAAGTCCTGCATTGAGACACAAAATTTCTGACGCAGGTAAGAAAGCTATCAACTGAGTTACAGCTGACAGTAAAAGAAGCTAGAGTCAGAGCTGCAGGAGGTTCCAGCAATACAGAACGCCAAGGCAGTAAAAGGTTTAAACATGAGGATTGAGGATGAAAATTTTACATTTGAGACATTAGAGGAGCTACAGACAAAATATCTCAACAAAATCATGGATGGTTGAGAGCATAAAGCTTGTTTAAGTATTGCGATATATTGGAATATGTACAAATAAATGTAAATCAAGGAAAGCAGCTTAACAACTTGCACCTCATCTGCCTCAGTTGATTAGACATCTCCAGGCAAGATAATATGAAAGTACGTCAACATGCACGTATTCCCACGTCTGCCCTCCTGAATCAGTGGCCATTCCGTTGGCTGAGTCATGAACTGAATGGATGTTAGCCACAACCCCAAAGAAATGTTCTATGACAAGCTTGACATCAGCATCAGACCAACTGGTTGTCCACATTTGTGATACAAAGACATGTATAATTGAGATTTCAAGTTGACCAGAGTTGAAGTTGATGCATGAGAAGTTATTGATACTTACTGGACTGCCTGAAGACAAACATCATGGAATGGAAAAAGCAAAGGACAAAAGAAACAACCAAATGTTGGAAGGAAATAAAATCAGTTGACCTCAGGCTGATGAGCTGTGGAGCAACTGCCATTCACAAATCGGCTTCTGCAACCACAACAGGCAATGTTCAACATTGAAGTGACATATGCCCTGAGCAGTGTCCATTATCTTGCAAGATGAATGGACATCAAATGCAAAATTTAAAAGTTTAACATTTTAAAAATCAGATGGCTTATATTGAACATTGATGTACAAATTTTTATTTTCTGTTAAAAATCTTGTTAAAACAATTCTCAGCTTTCATACAATTGAAAGTGGATTTTATTGAATTATTTTATGAGGCATATATTTAACGCAATATATGCATTTACTAAAAATAATCAATTCTTTCTGTGATTCTTCTAAGATGCAACAAAGTTTTGAATTCAAGCCTGGCACATGCCTCATCTTGCTATATGATATTGTATTGATCAAATGCCAATATATAACATTGGTTTTTGTTAATATTCAGTATATCCAAGGAAAATGTCTGGTGTAATTTTTACAGTAATTGCAAAATATTGAATGTAAACTCTTCCGTATGCAAATCAAATGTTTAATGTATAACTGATAATCACTGACCATTTTGCTTCTTTAGAAAATGTCATGAATTTATGAACAAAATTAAGCAGAGTAAGAAAAATTCATACATTTATCTTTAAAATACAAGTCATTTAAATGTATAACTGATAAAAAAGATGTTTGAAGTCAAAATCTGCAAATACAAATCAATTTTCTTTCACATCTAATGATAATCATCACTTTATATGAATGAAACGTTTCAATTAATTGCAAATATCTGTATTTATTCATTCAGACGAGAGGTCGCATTTCCACTTCACCTAACTGAGGGGCAGCGCTCAAAACTTGTGATTACAAATAAACCTGTTGGATTATAACTTGGTGTCCTTGACCTTTCATTTTGCACACCCCAGTCCGACATCGGCATCTTCACATTTATTCATTTAGATATTGTACAACCTTGTTAAAGCTGAAAGGAGTATCATTCTTTGCAAATCAATTTTCGAAGTTTTTTTAGTAAGCATTTGTGGTGGTATGAAAATAATTTATAAACCAATTCAGGGATGTTTCAGAATCCTTTTCATCTGATCAGATGCTAAGCACTTACGTTTCACTGCAAAGATCACTTTATCTGTGGTTCAAAGTCTTCAAGCTTTGCGGTGTTTCACCTACCCACATTTTGCACACACAAAAATTCTTTGATAACTACAGCAGGAAACAAGAGTCATGATTGTTTTTGGATTTCAGAGCTGTCTCTGGTGGGAAACTGATTAGTTATAATTTTCATGTGGATGAGCCTTGAATTGATACTGAAACATGTTGCCTCTGTAGTTAGGGACAACGGAAGCAGGAATAGAGGTGGGTCAGATGAAACTTCAGGAGGGGGGCGGGGGAACAAGGGAAACAGACTCATTTTATCTTTTCAAGGCAGGTTTCATCGAGACGACTGCATCAAACACTTCCACAGCATCAGAGGGAAGAAAGATGTTACAGGAGAGCTGAAGATTTGGCATTCACATCAGGACTACCCTCACTTCATGATAATGCTCACAAAAATCAAAAAAAGTTCAAAAAGTCTGACACCTTTAAGTGCCATCAAATAAGTCACAATGAAATATTATGAAGACCATATTCTTTGCTACCTAAATCAAACACCAAAACCATTACCACAAACCACTTAGTATGATGACTATGCAAGTGAATGCTAAAAGCTTGTATGCCAACTTAAAGAATTGACCAGGTGAGAATTCAGTTTTAATGTTAATTGTACTTGATTTGAATATTTTGGGAGGTGCTACAATTTGCTGAACGAAGTGACAAATGAAGCAGCTAATTCTAATACTGAAGCAGCTGAAAAATTCCACGCCTATTTGAAGAGAATTATTAAAGTGACTACTCACAGAAACAGATCTTTAATGTTGATGACTTTTTTGGAATATGTATTTCCAAAAAGGAATAGACTGCACCAAGATTTAGGCCCAAAGATTATTTAATATAGTGAAAATAAGCCAACAAACAGGGAACTTTGGTGTGTTCTCAACATGTCATCAAGGGTATTGTCAATATTGCTGTTTTATTTAATGAAGCTATGTTGGCGCATATGAATGGGATGGGATTTGATGATGTTGCCCCCAGACTCAATGCAAAAAACATCAATTTAATCAAGAAATTTGGCTTGAAAAGATGGAGGAGGTTGATGTGGTGGAATTGCTTGAATCTTTCAGAAAGTACTTATTGAATGTGTATTTACTGCAATTAGATATTCAGTATCTTTCAATTGCCCATGATTCTCATTTGTCTATATCTCTTAGCCGCTTTCTTTTATCTGTCACTCTCGCATTCATTTTTTCACATTCCATTTCTCTCCTTCAACCCTATTTCTTTCTCCACATCTTTCTTTCTGTTCCTCCTCTTCCCCCAACTTTTTTTCTCTCATCACTCTCCAACTTTGTCTCCAGTTTCTTCCAATCTCCCTTTCAGTCTCTTCTCCCCCAATCTCTCACTATCCTCCTTCTAGTCTCTCTCACCCACCCTACTAATCACTCCCTGCCATCCTCCTTCCACTCTGTCTCTCCGTCTTACTCCAATTCAACTGTGAGAGGTGCCAAATGCAAAAAGAACTTAAAATGTTTCTAGGACATTTCAAATGGGTGGTATTATTAGATTTTAAGTTTAGCTTTTCCACACAACAGAGGCAGCACCATTTTAACTCACCACCACTTCTCAGGAGCAGATAGGGATGGGCAACAAAAGCAACACTGATCACATCCCAAGAACAGATATATATAATACATAAATAACTCTTGAAAATTAATATGACTCCAAATGTGAGCAAAAACAAAATAAAACAGCATAGTAACATTTAGCTTTACATTATCAGTTTATCCATTATGTAACACATATAACACATTACATAAATATGGAAGTGTTTTTAAAGTACTTTGTAAAACTTTTAATGATTTTACGTATTCATGTAGGTTGCAGCAAATTTGGGTGACAAACGACTCAGCTCTGCCCCCTCACAATGTATCAGGATCATCCCCCATTGAGTGAAATCTGTTTATTTTCCATTAGCTCTTCATAGCCTTAATTATTAACTATTATTCAGGGCACCAATCCCAGCTTTCGCTCCCTGGTCTTGGCCTCAGCCTCACTTTTCTCTACCCTTGGATCTCATGCTCCCACCCTCACCTGTGTCTTCCTTCCAAGTCTCGCCGTCTATGTCCAGCCCCTCCTACTCCCCCACCCTGCCTCGAAATGCTCTTTCTCTCTATGCACTCCTTCTTTGGCCCCAGAATCTCTACCCATCTCCCAGCCTCACACTGTTTCCCCCTCCTCCAAGTGTGTGTCTCCCTTCCCTCTCTATGTTTGTCACTCCCTTCATTGACCTCTTCTACAGAAGTACCATCTGTTACATTGGGATCTTCTATCATCTTTTTAGCTGGGATACTTTCACATCACTATCTATCTGGAGAAACAGTCTCTGGTGGCAGTTGGTTTTCGTCATCTCCAGGTAGCTCTGTCTTCACCACTGGATCTTGTGTTGAGGACCTTGTCTCTGTTACCTTTCTGGTCCTCTTTCATGCCCTCCTGTCCTGAAGGGTTCCACCCTTCCTATTGAGGATAATGTCCCTAGCAGCTACTGGACCCAATGTCTGACAGACTTCCATTTGGACAGGCAGCCATCCGATTGTAATTGGCGGTTTTGCTTCCTGCTCTTAGTCACCTATGATGCCAGAGGGTGAGGCCCCCATTGAATGCCCAAGCGCTGACTGTCCACTATCACTTCCACTGTGCAGCACCAAAAGACCTCTCTTCCAAGGTTGAATTCCCTTCTACTATACTGACCCTCTTAATGGGTCAGGGAGATTCTCGGGGTTGGAGGATGGGCTACGACTGACTTGCCTGTTTGGTACGTCTCCCTTCAAGCTGGTCAGCAAAGGACAATTCATGCGATCTGTGTGCACTCTGAAAACGTCAACCTCTCTCTTCAACAAAATCAGAATGAGCAACTTTAATAACTGTAATTAGCCTTAATCATGGACGGGATAAAGTTGGATGGGATCACTGCCCGATACCAGTGAACTGCCGAGACAACATTTCAATACTGACATGCTGGTATTTTTGCACCCTGCCAGCGTCCAGCCTGCCTGTGGAAGGGCCTCCAGGAATCATTAAAATATATCTGAGGGAAGTTTTTTCTCTTTTTTGGTGAAATGAAAGTAATGGCAATGCTGATAGACAAAAGATTCCCAGATACAACAGTGAAATTGCTAACAATTTGGTGCATCATAGCCTGTGCTGAAAGATCTGTTGTTCTCGCTGTAATATGTACATTATAATAAAATAAATCACATAAATGCACTTCTAGTTATTCATGACAATTGTGGATAATTTTTATAGTCCTAGGATTGCAATCTATTTGCATTCCTTGGTTGTTTGCTGGCGAACTTGACATAACAATTAAAGCAGTTATGTGAATAAAATTACTTTACAAATATTCATTTAGTAGCTCATCCCTATAATTCAAACCCAATTTTGAGTTTGTTTCTTTTTTTGAAGTAGGCTTGACAATGCTTCACCTACGAAAAATTAACAAGCTTACAGTCATAGCTTTACATATCTATATTTACTTTGAAAGCAGGTATATAATCACATCAGTCTAAAATGTTAATGATTCTGTATCTGTATTTCCTCTTCTACTTTTTGCTTGTGTAAGGACTGCTTAGATAACCCTTTATCTAAAGCAAAAGAAGCCAAAGGTGTTTGTACAGTTGGCACAGAAAAAGATGGAGAAAAATTTGACGTCATAGCTGAAGTAATGTTGCATGTATTATTGACAAGGGATAGGTCTGAATATTGTGAGAATGATGGATTAAATCTTATGATTGGCATTTGTGGAGGAACAATCCTAACGCCTTGCTGTGGAACTGATGTCATCAATGGGGGTGGGATAATAGATTTTGATTCATTTTTTATGATATGTTTTTGTAGACTTTCATCTTTCAGTTTTGCAATCTTGGTAAAGGCAGAGGCAAAAGGTTGAAATCCAGGTTTCCAGGTAAGTATGAAATCACAATTGGAGTTGTTTTGTATTTTGTCTTGTTTGAAAACAAGAGAAGTGAGGGATCCTGTCAATGAAGTCTGCCCATTCACTATAACTATGTGATCTTTAGCATTGTCCATCATGATACTACTTTCCTTAATACTTGTATTCTGAATATTCTTTGAAAAGCAATCAACAAAATTCACATTGTAACTTTCCTCTCCCTGTACGTTCTTTAGGTTATAAATACTACCTACATTTTCTCTACAGATGATTGCATCCGTGACACTGTTTTTACCTAATTGACAAGGCGGATAATCTGACTGTCTGGGGCTCTCTGAATCCAGAACAGTGGATATCCAACCATGCTCACCTCTGCACTGATTTGCATTGATCATTATAATTTCTGCATCTTCAGCAGTTTCCTTTTCTGCAGAACCTCGCCCACTCGAATCTGAATATTTGGGAGAATGGAATGACTTCTCCTTCATAGGAATGTCCCGTAAACTCAGCTTTTCCAGTGAACTATCAAGAGTCTTTCCAAGCTGACTGGCATTGACATTCTGATGACCTAATGATACCGCTGGATGATTCAAGTGGTTAATAATAGTAGATATTACTGGAAGTCTTCTATTTAGATTTCTTGAACTTGTATTATGTTTATCTTTTCTCTTATATCTACACATTAGGCCACCAAAGCACACAGAAAGGAGCAGGAAAATGACAAATGAGATAGAGAGACTTAAAGTGAGGCTGTCAGGTGACTTATCAACCAAGGCATTGAATGACTGAGAGATATTAATTGCAACAGTACTAATAGCTGATCTAGATCCTAATAAAGGACTACTGGCTTTAATCACTAACTCAATTATTTCTTTTCTCTTGTAACTGCCTTTAATTTTGTGAACAGAACCTGAAACATAAATAACTCCACTTGTTTGGTTCAGAGAAAAGTAAGGAGAAGGCTGCAGAAATGAGAAAAGCACCAATCCATCCATTCCTGTATCTTTATCTACAGCAATCACTTGTCCAGCTTTTTGACCAACCTCCACATGCTCAGGAAGAGTAAAATAATACTGTTCTTGAGTAAAAGTGGGCTCATATTCATCAATACCGTGAATGTCCACTTGAACTGTTATAGTTGCTGTGGCATTACCTTTATCCTTTGCCTCAACTATAAATATGCATTTTTGTTGTTGTTCATAATCAATTAATTGTTTGGTGTAGATCCCACCAGTAATTGGATCAATAATAAAATTATTCCAATTGGTATATGTAGAATAGTCAGTCAAAGACAATGTCAGAATAGAATATGTCACATAACCAAAGGGACCATCGTCATAATCGAGTGCATGAACTGCACACACTGATGTATAGATAGGCTCATTTTCACAGACTGTGCAATTCAGTGTAGGAAATACAAAATAAGGAACATTATCATTGTCATCCAACACATTAATATAAAGGACTGAAATAGCCATGTTTTGATGAGTAATGCCATCATCAACTGCTTGGATAGTTAATGTGAATTTTGCTATGTCTTCATAGTCAAGAGGTAGCTTTAATTCTATAAAACCAGTTTTAGGATCCAATCTAAAATTTTCTTCTTCATTTCCTGAAATTATACTGTATTTGATATCTGCATTTACTCCCTGGTCACGATCATAGGCAGAGACTTGAATAAGTTTACTTTTTACAGGGGTGCTTTCTAGAACTTCGATATGGTATTCTAAGCTGTTGAAAACTGGAGGATTATCATTGAAATCAAGTACAGTTATTGACACAATTGTGGTTGAATTAAGTGATGGCTTTCCTCGATCAGATGCACACACAACCAAACTATAACTGTTAGTAAATTCTCTGTCTACTACATTTGTTAATATCAGCTTGCCTACCATACTGTACTGATTCTCTGTTCGAATCACAGAATTCTCAATGTGGAATCTGTTTTGTTCATTGCCTCCAATAATAGCGTAGTCAATGTAAGAATTCTCACGGGTCCAGTCTTGGTCTACTGCTGAAAAGGACAACAGAGTGATCCCAGCTGCTGTCTCTTCATTAATACTGATATTATAACTTGCTTGTGTGAATTGAGGAGCATTATTATTGATATCTTGAATTTGTATCTCCACCAGTGTAATGCTAGTCAGTGCAGGATTGCCACTATCCTTAGCTTCTACCAGAAGCTGCACCACAGAGTTGTAAGTTGTATAGTGAACAGTCTTGGTAAATATTGCACCTGAAGTCCAAAAACAAAAGCAAAGTTAACACCCAGAGGAAAGCAGTGACTTCCTTGTTAAATAAGCAGATCAGGTCTGACAATATCATAGGACCCTCACCTGGAATGTCAGTCCCTGGTTCCCCTTCAAGTTAAACCTGCTAGGAGTTGGGTTGTGAGCTAGTAAAGGTTCAGATGGGGTTTTTTTTAAACATATGTTTCCAAGTGAGCTAGGAAGAACAGCATTTCCCTTATTCTGGGCTTCAGAAGAAAGTTTTAAGCCTGGTCTGTTGTCAGTTCCCACAGATATCTGTCTAAGGCCCCCACCACTTCAATTGTGGCAGCAGGAAGTTGCCAAATTCCAGCTCCCACTCTTCAGCCAGGCACTGGGTCTGGGCAGTTTCTGGCAGGACTCCAGAAACACAGAGATGAGATCTGGCTGTAAATATTATCCATGGCTTTACATTCCTGGAAACCAAGGGTTTGCTGCCTTCTTTAGGAGTGCATACACCATACCCTATAAAACTGGGGCGATACTAGTGTCATCACATGCTACAAAATAAATACTTCTAAGTATCATAAACATCAAAATTAGAATTAAACACAACACATAAAGGAGATCTGTTGTCACTATTAAAAATGATAGCAAAACAGATTAATGTCTGAATAATATATCTCAATATATTGCTTTTAATACTATCTGCTTAGACCTTCTGAACTTACAGCATTGTTGCACAGAACAGTACTGCATTACTGCAGGACACTGAGCTGGATTTTGGATACTAAAATTATTGTCTTAGCCCATATTTTCTGGCTATATGATCAATTAATATGATGAGTGTTCAATCTGCTCTTATTATCTTACCACTTTCAGCATTAATATAAAACTCTGCAGTAGTCTCTGTAAGGATTCTATATGAAACTTTTCCATTCACTCCTGAATCTTTATCTGTGGCAGATACAGTTAGAAGGTAGGTATTGACTGGTGAGAGTTCAGGCAATATGATCTGAAACAACAGATCAGTCAAAAAGTAATTCTTGTACAGATTAATAGAAAATTATATAAAATTATTAAGAAAGAGCATAGTTACTGCTTTAAGTACAGATTTTTGAATTGCAATTTATGGACTATGGCTTTCTTCTAGGCTCTACTACTGTATTACTTCACTTCTTTGTTTTGCCTTGAAAGGAAAAAAAAACTATTATTATTTTGGAATTTAATTTTGTGACCAAGATCATTCCATGATTTATTTCAATAAGTTACCACCTACTGTTTCCTCAGTAGGAGGAATAGGTATGAAAGCTGGAAAACATCCTAAAATAGTGCCATTACAATTTGTCAAAGATTAGATACTCTTTTTTAACCTAAACTATTTCTACAGCTATAGGTTCACTTTCAAAAAATCTTACTTGTAGCTTGTACCAGATATTTTCCTGTGATTATTTACTTAAGTACATTCTGCTTATTTTAAAATTTAATGGATGCCAGGACAGTACTAATATTTATTTTAAAATCAATTATTTTTCCATCAAAACAGATTGTTGTAGAAGATAGAAAAATGTTTCAATTTAATAATTGTTAAATAACATATTCATTCAGGAGCTTTGTCTTATGCATTTGTACATTTCAAATGAAACTCAAACATCCCACATCTATTGTCACCCATATTCAACTTGCTATCAAGCTCCTTCAAACAGGAGGGACTCAGGATAAGTCAACTCTACAACTGGTGAAAATCATACATGCTTAAGCAAGCCAACTGTTCTCATTCCCTCCTCCATCAAACTGAAATATTCTGTAAGTGACTTACTTTATCAAGTGGGTTTGTTGTGTATTACTAAGGTTACTCTTCATAAATGCAATGTCATTAAAATAACAAGGTCAACCGTGTATCTGACATGCACAGAAACTCCTCACAATTTTTGAATCTCCATCACCAACGAATCTACACAGATAGAGTTTCTATCTGACTGATAAAGCACATAGGCTCTTCCCCTTTAAGAAACAGAAAGGCGAACCAAATGGATCTCAAGTCATTTTTCATCTATGGACTCCTAAGTTCCTACAATATATCCTAGAGATTGTATGAGAAACCTAGCACAGTCAAAACTTAGAAGACCCTAAAATGATACACCACACTGGTAAACTTGCATGGTTTGAACAGCCAGAATCAATCTCACACAAGCTCATTAGTGTACAGAATAATCTAAAAGTCAAGAGGAACAATTTCAATTTGATTTCAAATTATCAACAGTACTCTGTATCCGCCTGGCTGGGCTATCCGATAAGCAAATCGGTCAGAGGATTAACATGATTCAGTGGAAGATAACAGATTACTGGGGACAGTGTGGGTTCCCGGCTAACTTCTTCCCAATAATAGTGGAAGATTGGGGAATCTCAGCAAAAACTGTATCCCACAACATCTATCATTTCATAAGATTGAAACTTTCTTATCTAACATCTCTTTTACAGTATTCACTCAGACTGCAGCAGTTCAAGGTGGCCCACTACCTCCTTCTCAAAGGCAGCTAGGGATGGCAATAAATTTTGGCCTTGTCAGGAATCTTTATGTCCTAAGATTATATTTGCAACCAGATTACAATGAGTAGGAGTAAAATGACTGTACTAGAATTTTAATGATTCACCCATTGATTGGGAAAGATATAGATTAAATACCTAAATAGGAATTTGGGGCCCAATTCTCCCATCGTGACCTTCAACCTTTCTGGCGGATCGGTCAGGAGAATCACGTGTAGGCTTTTTCCTGGGATTTGCGCATGCTCTGGGAACATATGCACGTCTCTCAGAGTCTGAAAACAATTGCAGTTGAGACTGCGCTGGAAACTGGTGGGAAGAGAGGTAAGTAATTTGAATTTTTAAAATATATTTAAATATATTTTGCATATCATTATCAGGCATGGCATGGAAGTTGCCGGGCCCGATAGCACCCCCACCCCATCAGGAGTACTTCATTCTGGCAGGGTTTAGAATAGTTCCCCATGTTCAGGGAACTAGTATGACACCCCACCAGAGTGAGGGGTGGGGGTGGGGGGGGGGGTGCGCGTAATCAGGGCCCCCAAAATGTAGGGCAGCAGCAGGAGACAGGGGTAGGGGGTGAGGTTGTACTTCCTGGGCATCCTGGCAGTGCCAACCTGTTTTATCTGGCATTGCCTTAAGTGCCCATGCCCAGAACCTAGACCGCACATTTTTGGATTGTGGAAGAAACTGGAGCACCCAGAGGAAATCCACACAGACATGGGGAGAGTGTGCAAACTGCACAGACAGTGACCTGTAGCTGGAATTGAACCCAGGTCCCTGGCACTGTGAGGCAGCAGTGTTATTATTGTGCCATAGTGCTGCCTTTGCTCCTGCCCAAGCCCACCCAATACATAGGGCTCTTGGATAACCTTTCTTCTGCAGCCTGGTAGCAGCTGAGAGGCAAATGGCCACTGGACCTACTTTGTCACCCCCACTGGGGTTCAAAGCTAGGAGGTCAGTGCCAGGGCAGTGCAATATTGGTACTGTTAAGGCATGGTGACTCAAGAGGCTTAAGGGGGGAGGATTGGGTCACTCTTTTGCCTGCATTCTGTAGGAGGGGGTTGAGAGGGTGACCCATTACTTGAGTGCTGGAGGGGAGGATACTCATCTTTGGTGAAAGATCAGTGATGCTTCACTGGTCAGCGAGGCTTGGGTGCCTGATCTAATCGGATCCCCCCTGACAGATGCTGCCAAAACCAGTGGGAAACTCTTCTGTTTTCCTGTTAGCGGGAGCACTTAGTCTGTAAACAGAAGAATTCTGCCGTATGTATGTAACTTCTGCAAACATACTGTACTTATACCTGAGATGACACAAATCTGTTTTGTATTTCAAAATATTTATGTTGTATTCTACCTGATACAAGTCTTGAGAGAAGAAAGGTCGATTGTCATTTATATCCACTACATAAACTTGTAGGTCTGCATCAGTTTCATGCACTGAATCAGAAATCTTGATTTTCAACAAGTATTCAGGCTGTTTTTCAAAGTCCAGAGCTTCAGTCAAAATGATGACTCCAGTGTTGTGATTAATAGCAAATTTACCTTCAGGATTACCATTATGAGTAAAATGATAGGACAAAATAGGGTTTAGATCCATATCACTGGCCATTATCTGTGTAAGAACAGAACCAACTTGGAGGTCTGAAAAACACAAATTATTTACCAAAAATCAGTTAATTATGACCACATTTTGGTAGTAAATCCCTATCATATTACAAACCAAGTAAACATGTATTTGAAGGATTTTTATTATTTTGTTGCTTTAAATTAAAAGTAGAAACTCAGAGTGAACAATGGACATTATAAATACAATACTATAGCAATTTTTGTGAGGAGAATAGAGTGGTTGTACAAGCTCATTCTATGGGAGGGAAATGATGAATCTGTCAGAACCTGGGTGGGTAACTACTTGGAGGAATGCCTCAAAATAGAACTTTTGCATTCTCATTTCACAGGATGCATACCTTATAGGAACTGTAGAATAATCAACAGAAATATCAGTCTAGAAATTACTACTTGGCATGTTGTTGAATTAACACAAAATGAACTTGCATAACAATAATTTGTGTGCAACAACAATAAAGCCATTAATCCATTAAAATAAATAAATTCCTGTCAGCGGGGGTGGGGGGGTATCTCTCACACAAAAAAAAATAAGAAAATTACTCATTTCTATATTCCATTTCTTTCACAAATTGCTGTGCCCATATCTGTGACATGTTTGAAGTGTTTTGCTGCATTATCACCAGACAATTTGTACCACAGATCATTATTGGGAGCCATTCTCTTTACTATCAATGAATAACTAACAATAAAATTATTTTAATGTTTTCAGATTTATTCTGGAACTTTGTGTTTTATAAATAGTATCCTATTAGCATTATTAGAACAAAGAAAAGTATAGCACAGGAACAGGCCCTTTGGCCTTCCAAGCCTGTGCCGATCTTGATGCTCTAAGAAATTATCTTGTGTCCTTACTCTGCCCGTATCCCTCTATTCTCTCCCTATTCATGTATCTATCTAGACGCCTCTTAAATGTTGCTAACGTGTCTGCTTCCACCACATTCTCTGGCATCATGTTCTAGGAACCCACCATTTTCTGAATAAAAAACTTCCCCTGCACAACTCTCTTAAACTTTCCCCCTCTCACTTTGAACCTGTAATTAATACTTCCACCTTAGAAAAAGCCCTGACTGTCCACTCTATCTATGTCCCTCATAATTTTGTAGACCTCTATTAGGTCTCCCCTCAGCCTCTAACGAAAACAATCCTAGTTTATTCAACCTCTCTTCATAGCCAACATCCTCAAGACCAGCCAATGTCTTGGTGAGCCTTCTTTGTGTTCTCTTCAAAGCTTCTGTGTCCTTCTAGTAGTGTGTTGACCAGAATTGCATGCAATTCTGAATGCGGCCTAACCATTGTGTCAATATGCAAAACCTAAACGTTTATAACCAACCCTCCTCATTATCTTTGAGTTAACATTTTAAAATTACTGGCATTTGACTCAAACAGAAGTTTACTTATATGGGCACATCTTTATTTCTTCTATGGCAGCATTTATATACAACAGCAATCTTAATCACAATCTCTTGTAATTATTAAAACATCACTGTTCATGAACATCAAAAGATGGTGAGCTGAATATTCAGACATGGACATTTGACAATCATAGTACATTCCTTCCTCTACCACAAGAGGAATGTACCCATTTAAAATAGGTACTGTTTTCATTAAAATAGAACAATATTGTAAGAAAATATGAAGTATTTATATGCTTAATAAAAATGTATAAGGTAATATAAATATTAATACGCCAAATATCACAAAAATTGCTAAACCATAGTCTCATATAAAACATAACTATTCATAAAATGCAGCAATTTTCTTATGCTGTCATAAATAGTTAATGTCAAAGCCAACTTACTTTCAGAAACCTTCACAACTTTCAGTGCTGAAACAATTGGAGCATTATCATTAACATCCACAATTTGAATCTCGATAATGGCTTTTACTGAAAGCCTGGGGCTTCCTCGATCAGCTGCTTGGAGAACCAATCTGTTTCAAACAGAAGTGAGGAAGTTGAAAGTGCTAACTTGATAATAGGTAAATACTAATACACCAAACTGTTAAATTAATAGTTCAATGTGACAAAAATTGGTCTTCAGGCCTCAATACAGGCCACAATTGAGGTGCAATGGCAAAACCATCAATGTCTGTTGCCATTATTTCACTGACATGGGCATCAGTCTCGGAAGTCTGTGCATAGTCAGAATAAAATCCAGAAGTGGATGTCAATAATTCTACACTTCTTCAGCAAGCATTTTTTAACCCCCTGCCCCAACACCCACAGAATGCAATTAACAGGAAATTTATGAACAGTCAAGACTCTTCATTCTAATACTCTTGGTCTTGCAGTAGTTATACTTTGTTAGTAAAACTATCTTTATTTTAGCATCTATCTTGATCCAATCATAAACCATTTAAACCATTTCCCTATTTGAAGTTTTAAATGAATGTAAAGGGAATCAGTACTTTCACCTTCTTGGTTTGCTGTCTGTCGGAAGAGTTCGCAGCAACTGGCTACGGTCCCTGTTTGCTACCATCACTGTCGCTGTGTGGAGATTCGCTTGACTTGGTACTAGATGTAAGCTGCTTTCAAAACATTAGAAGTCTAGGTCATACAGAATGCTAACTGTGGGCAGCTTTCTTCAAAGTCAGCAGTGACTGCCATTCCTTCACACTGTCTGACCTATCATCCTTACAGGGACACGATTCTTGACGTTTTCCATCCTTCCACATTACTAGCACTAACCTTTTGGGTTCATTAAATTGAAAAAGTAGAATAAGCTCTAGATATTAGAAATGCCTCTATCCCAAGAAAGAAAATAATTTTTAGTTCCTTACACAATCACTTTACAGCCACTGAAGTAATTCTGAGTCACTATTGTTAATAGTAGCCAATTTGCTCACAGCTAGTTCCTACAGCTAGTAACGTCATAATATCCTGACTGCTGTTTGTGAAATGTTGAGGTTAAAACCCCTACTCTTCTTCAAAATACTACCAAGGATCTTTATATATCCACTGGAGGGGGCAAGTAGGTTTCAATTTAATATCTAATCTGACGAAGGTCAACTTTGACAGTACAGTACTGCACTGGTATGTCAGCAAGGATTTGTGTGTTTAGCTCTTCAGGGGAACTTGAATTTGCAACTTTATGACTCAGAACTAAGAATGCCACGAACTGAGCCATGTCTGACAGAGAGCAGAGAATCTTAAAAGGAAGTGTAATAATAGTGTTCAAAAGCACAAAGGGTTTTGGTAGAACAAATAAGGAGAAACTGTCTACATTTACTGCTTTGACGCAACCTCATGCACTGAGGGAGAGAGACACCCTATCTCAGAATGGCTTCTCAGATATAATTAGTAGCATTGATTGGGGCAGTCAATGTGGTATATTTTGACTTTCAGAAAGCATTCGACAAAGTTCTGCATATGACATTATCGTGCAAACATAAAGCACATGGGATTGGAGGAAGTGTATTGAGATGCATAGAAAGCTGGTTGGCAGAGAGGAGACAGGAAACAAAGAGTAGGAATTAATGGGTCCTTTTCAAATTGGCAGGCACTAGCTAGTGATATGGCACAGGGATTGGTGTTGGGACCCCATCTATTCACAATATACATTAATGATTTGGATGAGGGAACAAAATGTAACATCTCAAAGTTTGCAGATGATACCAAGTCGGGTGGGAGGGTGAACTGTGACAAGGATGCCCACAGCCTTCAGCATGATCAGGACTTGTTGGGTGAGCTGGCAAATCAATGGCAGATGCAGTACAAGTTGGATAAATGTGAGGTTATTTACTTTGGAAGCAAAAATAAGAATGCATGTTACTACCCGAGTGGTTGTAAATTGAGAGACAGGAGTGTGCACAAGATAGGCATACAGTGCAGCAGGCGGTAAAGAAGGCAAATGGTATGTCAGCCTTTATTGCAAAAGATTTTGAGAACAGGAACAGGGATGTATTGTTACAATTATATAGAGCCTTGGTGAGGCCACAAGTAAGATATTGTGTGTAATTTTGGTCTCCTTTTCTGAGGAAGAATGTTCTTGATCTCGGGGGAGAGAAGGTTTATCAGGCCAATTCCGGGGATGGCAGGACTGATACACGAGGAGAGAGTGACTAGGTTAGAATTGTTTTCACTGGAGATCAGATGAATGAGGGAGGATCTCATAGAGACTTATAAAATTCTAAGAGAGCTAACAGATGCAGAACGAATGATCCCATTTGTGGGTGTGTCCAGAATCAGGGGTCACCGTCTGAAGATTCGGGATAGACCATTTAAGACAGAGATGAGGAGACATTTCTTCATTCAATGAGTGATGAGAACGTGAATTCACTATCACAGGAAGTAGCTGCTGCCAAAACAGCAAATCTATTCAACAGATGGCTAGATATGGTATTTGGGGCAAATGGGGTCAAAAGTTATGGGGAGAAAGGAGGATTAGGCTATTGAGTTGGACAATCAGCCATGATTGTGATGAATAGCACAGCAGGTTCGAAGAGTCAAATGGCTTCTTCCTGCTCCTATCTTCTACGATTTTAAAGCAGTTTATATTCACGTGCAACAAGTCCTGGACAATATCCAGACTTGGACTGATGAGTGGCAAGTAACATACACACTGCATGAGTGCCATGGAAATGACTAATTCCACCAAGAGACGGTCTAACCATCTCTCCTTGACATGCAACAGCATTACCAGTGCTGAACCCGCCACTTTCATCATCCTGGGGAGTATCATTGACCAGAAACTGAACTGGACCTCTATAAGTACCATAGCTACAACAGCAGGCCTCAGTAGGAAGTGGTGACCTAGCCAGTGACATTCACATGCTGTGAACCAATAAAAATAATCTACTGCTGCCACAAAGAAATCATGTATGAATATCACAGAGGAGATCAGCAGATGGAGCACTGTACCTCACCCCAAAACATCCTAATGATCTAACTACATTAGGGAACATAAGTACCGTTGTGCATTCGCCTGTGTTCTGTTGTGCACATCATCACCACTTCTTGCTCTATTTCCACATCAATCTACCAGGTCAACCCAATACCACAACATCACTCCTCACACCCACTTATCTCACCCATAGTTCTGTTTTTACACACCTCCTGACATTACTATATATTCATCTTTGACAGCTATGCCCCCTTATCCTTAAGCAATTTCATGTTTCCCCAAATCACCTTCAATTGCATTCATTGAGTAGTGCCATTAATAGTAACACCTGGTTTGTTCATTTCTTCGTGGTTGATGAAGAAACACAAAGTTCTAGGGAAATGCAGCAAAACAAGATGTTTTTCCAAAGATTTCACAATTGGCAAGTTTTGGTGATCAATGAAGGATCCTTGACGATTGCAGGTGAGAATATTGGAGCCTTCCAGCTACCTATTAATACTACAATTAATAAAAGCAATCCTTTTGAAGTCAGAAGTGTTGAGTGGAGGATGCACCTCAACTTCCTCAAGGTCCCTCACTTTAAGTATTTCAATGCCAAGTCTCTCTGGAAGGTACTAGTACAGCACAGCTTCTGGACGAACAAGCTAATAAATGCCAAAATTCCATGTTTAATCATTCATATGCCGAAATTAGCAAGTCCAATAAGAAATGGACAACATGGACTTAGTTTTAGAAAATGAAGCTGGGTAGATACACAAGGAGATCATTTTTCTCGTAGTGATCATAATTTGGTTAGAATTGGTGTACTTAATGGAAAGGATAAAATCTGGCCTGTGATGGTCTTTGGGGGGCATCCTCTGGAGGAGCCCATCAAGTTTCATGTGTCACTGTGTTACTTTGTTCTTCCCAATTCCCACTAAATGTGCCACTTTCAAGAAGTGGGAGTGGGCGATATTTAGTTGAAAGCCAGTGCTCCAGATCTTCCTTCTCTCACTCGATGAGACAGAGGGGCAGTTGGAATCAGCTCCAGATGCTTTATCATCATCTGGCAATGCCAGTCCTGGAAGTCCTCTCATAATTGGAAAATGTTGTCAGGGGCCACAGCCATGGTCACACTGGACCAAGCTCTGGAGAGCCACTACAATCTGGGTCTTTGACATGTCCATGAGAAACCTGAACCTGCTGTCTTGGTCTTCGAGAAAGGACAATACAGACCGAGCCAGGCTTTACAAGTTGTCAATCACTGCTCAGACCTCTTATCCCAGGCTCTCCATTATGGCTGCCACTCTTTCAGTAATAGCCAGAGTTCGATGCACTGCCATACCAAGTCTGCAAAAGGCAGCTTCTGGACTCCTCTAGATGGCCACGCAGTTACAGGAATGTTCCGGACACACCCTCCTGAAAAGCATGGCTTTGCTTTTACATCTACTGTAGTGACAGAATGAGCTTGACCAGGAGATCGACATCTGCATAGAGTGGGGTCAGCTTTTTTATGGGAGCCAGCAGCTCAGCTGGAAGTTCCTAACTCCACTTGAAGTGCAGAGTGGGTATGCCCCCATCCAACTTACCTTACTCCCTCCTTTACTGTGATGTCTTAGAGAAGAAAAGATTTTGAGAGGATGAGTCCCAGGTGGGTTTGGGAGCCTAGTATCAATGGCCAATGGCATTCATGCTTCTATCACTGCCACACTGCCCTTACTGTTGTCTCTCAGCCAACCAGCTCAGACTTGCATTTTAATACCAAGGTAATACAGCCAAAAGCCAAGAACTCAGAGCTGCTCTAAGACACATTGGAAAACCATTTACACTCTGCCCTAGTAAACGTCAACAGCCTTCCACAAGTCATGCAACAGCAATTGGAAGAACCCTATAAAGTGGCATGTGAACTGGAAAAGGCACCTGCAAAATAGGCACCAAGAAAATAAGTGTGAACAGTTAATTTCTGTTTGTATAAATGAATGTGTTTTTGGATCAAGATGCTACAGATAGATTATTAATTATTGCTTTTAGGTTCCTGAGCATCATTTTGAAATTCCCACCACTTCCTTGGAAAGAAAAAAATTGAGGCAAGATCTGATAGAATCTTGAAGATTCTGAAACTGACTTGGAGTGGACTTAGAGAAGATGTTTACACTTCAGGGAGACTTGGGGGCTATAATATAAGATAGTCATTAGTAAGTCCATGAGAAACTTCTTTACCCAGGGACTGATGAAAATATTGAGGAGTTGAAGCAGCTGGTATTGATGTATTCACAGGAAATAAGAAAATAAGAGCAAGAGGAGATCATTTCCACCTCTCAAGCCTGCTCCACCATTCATTGCAATCATGACAGAACAACAATTCAATAGCCTAAATTTGCCTTCTCCCCATATTCTCTGATCTCCTTCGCTCCAAGAGCTATATCTAACTGCTTCTTGAAAACATACAGGAAGCGATTTTCCAAAAAACAAATCTAAATCGCCAATAGATGGGAAAACAGGACATTTCCCACTCATTTTCTGGGTGTCATAGTGGAATCGGTTTCCATTGCAACTGATGTTTACATGCCAATTGGGGATGAGTTGCTATTCCTACCAGAGAGATAATCATCAGCGTGTAGAAGAGCCACTGCACATACGCTGATCTGTCAGCAGGGAGACTGCCATTCTACCAATCGCCAACTTTTCCATCCCGCATCATCCTCCCCCTCCCTCATGCAATTCTTAATGCAGAGTGCACAGCAGGTCTACATCCCCACCCCACCGATTGGTCATAAGTAGGCTGTGCCCCTTTGGCACTGCTCAATGCCCAGTGTCAGGATGGCACAGGTATCCCCCTGCCCCTGACCACGTGATCAGCTGGATGCCAGTCATGACTCTCACTATGGGCCCCCCACTGACATTTTCCAGCCTGCTGCTCTACGCAGGCAGCACAGTGGGCTGGAAAAATCATGTCAAAAATATTTTAGCCTCAAATACTTGTTATGCTGGCGAATTTCACAAGCTGACCACTCCCTGGGTGAAGAAACTTCTCCTCACTTCTGTATCACAGTTCACCTTGTATCCTTAGACTGTGAGCCCTGGTTCTAGACAGCCCACCCTGTCTTGTCCTGTGAGAATTTTATAGAGATTCCCCCCCCCCCACCCCACCAATAACCCACTCCTTCTTCACCTGAACTCCAGTAAATACAATCCTAACTGACTCAATCTCTCCTTATGCATCAGTTCTGCCCTTCCAGGAATCAGTCTGGTAAATGTTCTCTGCACTCCTTTCAGAGCAAGAACATTATTCCTCAGATATGATGATGAAAACTGTACACAATATTCCATGTATAGTATCACTAAGGCCCTTGCTAGACAACCATAGAAAAGACAGAGGAATAGAAGGATATGTTGACTAGGGAGGTGGCTTAGGAGGAGGAGTATGAACATAACCAAGGACCTCTTCGACTGAATATGCTATAATTATTACATAACTGGTCATGATTGCTTTCCTTACCCATCTGGATATTTGAACAAATCAACATAGTTGACATGGAACAGGCTTAAGCCAATAACTAAGGTGATAATTGATGTTTGACATTACATACACTTAGGTAATATGATTCAGATGGTATAATTAAGAGGCTACCTTTTACCTTCATTACTTGTGTGGTAAAGCAGTAGAGATCACCCATTCAATTATTTAACTCATCTAATTTTAATTTCCATTTACTACACATCCAAGCAGTGAAAACCATTTAATGAGTTATTTAATGAAAAGCATTTAATGAGTTATGCAAAAATGCTAAACTAAGAATTTTAACTATAGAATGACATTGCACAAGAAGCCAACACAAACCTGTAGGAGGAAATAACTTCTCGATCTAAAATAGCATTAGTTGTAAGAATCCCTCGAGTTGAATCAATAACGAAAGCTTCGTTTTGGTTTCCAGATATTATGGAATATTCAATTTGCCCATTAAGCCCACAGTCAGCATCAGAGGCAAAAACCTGTTAATAGTAGATAATCAGCAAGGATTTATTCAAATATTTTATTAATTTATTGGTATCAGCTTCATATTGACTTCTATTAGTCAACTGTCGAAAACTGCAAACAAAGCGGGGATTTTCTGATCTCCCCGTAGTGTGTTTCTTGCAGTGGGAGACACTAAGCTGTGTGCCAGTGACAGGCGTTTCTGATCCCACTTCTATCAGTGGAACTTCCCATTGACTGCATGCCACCAATTGGGAAACTCACAGCAGGAGTGCATCATTAGAAGGACCAGGAGATCCCACCGCTGTGAACAGTCAGAAGATTCCAGACAAGGCTTTTCCCATTTTCATTTATTAATCAACATGCATTCATTTTCTGTTCCAGTGTGTATTACAAGGGCATGATAACAATAACTTATAATTATTTTAATACAATAAATCATCCCATAGAGGCATTATAAAACAAAACATAACACTGAGCCATGGAAGGAGATATCAGGATAGATGATCAAAAGTTTAATGAAAGATTTATGTTTTAAAGGAGTTACTTTAGAGGGAATGTAAGGAAGAAGCTAGAAAAGTTTAGGGGAATAATTGTAGAGCTTACAGCCCAAGCTGCTGAGAGCATGGCTGCCAACAATGAAGCAATTTAATTCAGGCCTCTTGAGCCGCCCTGATTTTGAGGAGTGTGACATTTCAGAGGGTTGTAGGTCTGGAAGTGATTACAGAGATAGGGAATGGCAAGGCCATAAGGAATGGAGGAGTTTGAAAACAAGGTGAAGAATTTAAATTTAAGACATTGCTTAACCAGGAGTCCATACAGATAAATGAAAGAGTTGTTGAATAGTGAATTGTGTGACCAGCAGAGTTTTGGATGACATCAAGAATATAAGAGGGTAAAATGTGAGCGATTGTCTCGGAGTGCATTCGAATAGTCAAGTCTGGGGTAACAAAGATATGTAATATGTATCAGGATTTCAGCAGCAGAAGAGCTGAGGCACAGGTGGAGAGAGATGGTGTGCAGTATATTATTTCAGAGTACAGTGTACAATTTCCAGAATAGACAGTCTTCACGATGATGGGGATATGGTTGAAAACTCATTTTGGGGTAACATGCAATACAAAGGTTGCAAAGCATCTGATTCAGTTTCAAACTGGCCATTCCAGTGGTCAGGGAGAGAGAATGATAGGAAGGAGGCAGAGTTTGTAGCACAGATTGAAGACAGTTGCTAGAATTCTCTCACCTCCTTGTGGTTTTGTTGGCGGTGAGAGACAGCAAGCTGTTGACCAGTAGCAGGATCTTCTGGTTACACTGCTGTCAATGGGATTACCCATTAATCGCACCCCACACTTCCAGGTAACACATGGCAGGGGTGTGAAGTCAGTGGGACCAGAAACTCCCATTGACGTAAAGAACATAAGAAATAGGAGCATGTGTAGGCCATCAAGCCCCCCCAAGCCTGCCCCATCATTTAATAAGATCATGGCTGATCTGAAGTGGATCAGTTCCACTTTCCTTGTTTCTCCCCATAACCCTTAATTCCCTTGTCTATCAGAAAACTATCTACCTGTGATTTAAATATATTCAGCAAGGTAGCCTCCACCACTTCAACGGGCAGAGAATTCCAAAGATTCACCACCCTTTGAGTGAAGAAGTTCCTCCTCAACTCAGATTTAAACCACACCATTCCCCCTTATTTTGAGGCTGTGCCCTCTAGTTCTGCTATCCTTTCTAAGCGGGAAGAATCTCTCTACCTCTACCCTATCTATTCCCTTCATTATCTGATATGTCACTGTAAGATCCCCCCTCAGCCTTCTAAACTCCAATGAGTACAGACCCAGTCTATTCAATCTCTCCTCATTAGCTAACCCCCTCATCTCCGGTATCAGCCTAGTGAATCTTCTCTGCACTCCCTCCAAGGCCAATATATACTTCCACAAATGCAGCGACCAAACTACACACAGTACTCCAGTTGCAGCCTCGCCAGTACCCTGTACAGTTGCAGCAAGACCTCCCTGCTTTTATATTCTATTCCCCTCGCTATAAAGGCCAACATTCCATTTGCCTTCTTGATCACCTGCTGCACCTGCAGACTGGGTTTTTGCGATTCGTGCACAAGGACCCCCAGGTCCCTCTGCACCACAGCATGCTGCAGCTTTTCGCTTTTTACATAATAATCCCTCCTACTATTATTTCTACCAAAGTGGATAACCTCACACTTACTAACATTATACTCCATTGTCCACTCACTCAGCCTATCCAGATCTCTCTGCAGACTTTCCACATCCTCCATGCAATTTGCTTTTCCACTCATTTTCGTGTCATCAACAAATTTCGTTACCCTACACTCAGCCCCTTTCTCCAGATCATCTATGTATATGGTAAACAGTTGAGGTCGCAGCACCGATCCTTGGGGCACTCCACTAGTCACCAATGGCAACCAGAATAGCACCCCGTGATTCCTACTCTCTGCTTCCTATTAGGCAACCAATCCTCTATCCATGCTAATACCTTACCCCCAACTCCATGTACCCTAACCTTTTGCAGCAACCTTTTGTGGGGCACCTTATCAAATGCCTTCTGGAAATCTAAAAACACCACATTCACCAGTTCCCCTCTGTGTACCACACAAGTCACATCCTCATAGAAATCCAATAAATTCGTCAAACACGATTTCTCCTGAACAAATTTGTGCTGCGTCTGCTTGATCAAACCGTTCTTTTCTAGGTGCCTCGCTGTTTCTTCTTTGATGACGGATTCAAGCATTTTTCCGACTGCAGACGTTAACCTAACTGGTCTATAGTTCCCTGCCTTTTGTCTGCTACCTTTTTTAAACAGCAGTGTAACATTAGCTGTTTTCCAATCTTCTGGCACTTCCCCAGAGTCCATCGCATTTTGATAAATAATTACTAAGTCATCCACTATCACCTCTGCCATTTCTTTCAGAACCCTGGGATGTATTCCATTCGGTCCCAGGGACTTAGCTACCTTCAGCCCCATTAGTCTATCAAGCACCAGTTCTCTAGTAACTGTAATCGCATCAAGGACCTCATGGCCTACCATCCTTCTATCTTTAATATCTGGCAAACTATTTGCTGGATTGTAAAGGACTAGAAGATCATCCAAGTGGCTTCAGTTCTCCCAATATTGAATTGAAAGACATTTCTACTCATCCAATACTGAATGTTGACCAAACAGTTAGGCAATTTAAAGGCAGGGGAGGGGTAAAGAGAAGTGCTAGTGAGGGAAAATTGGCTGTTGTCAATGTAAATGTGGAAACTGAGACTTTTTGGATGTTGTTACCAACATGGTCGTAGAAGGTATTGAGGATAGATCCTTGGGTGATACCAGATGTAACTGCACAACAACAGGAAAATAAGCCATTGATGGATATTCTCTGGATACAATTACTTAAATAAGAATGGAACCAGGCAGGAGCAGTCCTACGCAATTGGACAACAGTGGAGATGCATTCAGGAAGATAGCTTGATCAACTATGTGAAATGCTGCAAAAAAAATCAAGAAGGACAAGGAAGATAGTTGCCTTTGTCACAGTCACATAAGATATAGTGAGTGCAACCTTAAATCAGTTGCATTGGATAGGAAAACTTGACCCTTTGGAGCTAAAGAATGAGTTACGTATTTTTTCTCGATGAAAGCTCAATTTATAAAGTTGTGACTACATTATTGAGATGCTACAGACTTTCCTTCAAAAGAGAAGGATAAAATTACCCCTCCAACTTTACTGCTGCCCTAGTGATGATACTTGGAAATGCAGTAGTGAAAGGGAAATGCATGTCATTCCGAGGGTTATTTACTCTTCCAATGTACTGTTGTTACAGTAACTATAACCCATATGTTATAAACCCAATGCAATTATAGTAAGAGTAATAAATACGACTACTTATGTCCTAAAATTCTGCAAAAAAATTAATATGGAGCTGGTAATAAAACCAATTCTTGACCCATAGCGATTCTTAGCTGAGATTTGTAAATTTAGTTTTGTTTTTCCCTACTGCACAATTGTTCAAGAGGGACAAGTTGCACCTGAACTGGTAGGGGAACTAATATCCTGACAGAGACACTCAGGAAGGTTTAAACTAGTTTGGCAGGTGGGACCCATAGAGAGACAAAAGAGAAGGTTGAGGACAGCCCAGCAGTGGAAGAGAGCACATTAAATAGTAAAGGCAATGTCAGTATTCCTAGTACTAGACTGCTTGGTCAAAAGCAGAGCAGAGAGCAAGAGAAGTCCAGATTAAACTGCATTTATTTCAATACAAGAGGTTGGACAGGCAAGGCAGATGAACTCGGGGCATGGATGGGTACACAGGACTGGGGTATTATAGCTATTACTGAAAAATGGGCTAAGGGAGGGACAGGACTGGTAGCTTAATGTCCAGGGTACAGATGTTATAGGAAAAATAGAACAGAAGGTAAGAGAGGAGGGGAGGTGCATTTTTGATTAGGGAAAATATCACAGCAGTACTGAGAAGGAATATATCCAAGGATTTGCCCACTGAATTTATATGGATAGAATTGAGAAATAAGGGGAAATCACTTTCATAGTGATAAGGCTTTGTATTATAGGCCCTCAAATAGTGGGAAATTGAGGAGCAAATATGTAAGGAGATTACAGGAAGCATCGAGGAAAAATAGGGTGGTAATAGTAAGAGATTTTAACTTTCCCAATATTGACTGGGACAGCCATTGTATAAAAGGCTTAGATGGAGAGAAATTTGTTCAACGTATTCAGGAGGAATTTCTCACTATGTGGATGGCCTGATTAGAAAAGGGGCAAAACTTGACCTCCTGTTGGGAAATAAGGGCAGAAATATTAGTGAGGGATTGCTTTGGGACCAGTGACCATAATTCTTAGTTTTAAGATTGCCATGGAAGATGATGGGTCTGGTCCAAAAGTTAAAATTCTAAACTGGGGCAAGGCCAATTTTGATGGCATCAGACAAGCTTACAAAATTTAACTGGAAGAGTCTGTTGGCAGGCAAAAGGGTATTTGGTAAAGGGGAGACTTTCAAAAGTGTGTTAACCAGGGTTCAGGATAAGCTCTTAAAGTGAAGGGCAAAGCTGGTAGACGTAGGGAACCCTGGATGATTCAGGATATTGAAGCCTTGGTCAAGAAAAGGAGGAGGCAGGTGACATGAACAGGCAGCTGGGATCAAGCGAATCCTTTGAAGAATATATGGGATGTAGGAATAGGGTTAAGAGAGAAATCAGGAGAGCAAAAAGGGGACATGAGATTTTTTTTTTGGATTCTCCTTTTGATAAGGTAAAGGAGAATCAAAGAGTTTCTATAAATAAAGAGCAAAATAGTAACTCAGATGACCTTCTTGATCCTTAAGAGGCCCTATTCTCTCCTATGTGCAGATGCACAAGAGATGGGTGAGATTCTAAATTAATATTTCTCATTAGTATTTGCTGTTAAAGGATGGATGTGAGGGAAACTTGGAAAATATGACTAATAATTTTTATAAGAACCATTTCAATGTTGTGGCAGGGGCACTATGGCAATCTGATTGGATGGTTTCAAAGATTGGGACATGGGCAAGAATTTGGGAGGTGACAATTTCTGGAGAGGAAAGGTAAGATGGAAATTCCCCAATTCTGAATATAATTGTTTTTTTAAAGCAATTTCAGAGTTTTCACTTCTACCTAATTTCAATCTACATTCTTACAATTTAACTTGTAAAGTAATATTCTGGATAGAACATGCATTATATACACCTCTCCCAATGCTATCAATGGAAATGAACAAAGAACAAAGAACAAAACAGCACAGGAAACAGGCCCTTCGGCCCAACGAACCCGTGCCGCCACCCCGATGTTCCCGCCTCTACCCGCGATCCCTGTTCACATTTATAGATCTATGGATTAAAAACCAAATTTGAGACAATTAAGGGAGAATTTGTTTTGCCAATTAGCCTAAGAGCACATCTTTGGGATGTGGGAGGAAACCGGAGCTCCCGGAGAAAACCCACGCAAGCACGGGGAGAATGCGCAAACTCCCACAGACACAGGCCCAAATCCATGTATCTGCACAGCACAGCGATAGTCACTGAGCTGTCGTGTTGCCCATCAAATGGTCCAGGTCAAGCGTACACTAACGACGTGAAGCACTAGGATACTCTCAAAAAAAAATCCAAGAGCAGCCCTCTCACGACCCATCGCGTGTATGCCCCTCGTTAGACAACAAGGTGGACCAAAGCACCTGTAGGATAAAAACAAGTACATCAATATCATCATCTATTTACACACTTCCCAGGGACTCCCAAGGCTCATGATCCCTATTTTAAATCAGTTTTCTATACCCCTCCATTCCCATTCTGTTCACGTGCCCATCTAAGTATTTCTTCTTCTGAAGATGAGGAGAGATATAGAATGGCTACCTGATGCACCATTATCTAAACGTAGAATTAGCTATCCTATTTCTATTTTATGCCAATAATCTAAGACAATAATTTAACCCCATTGGCAGCATAAAAATACTTCTTGGCAGCTATCATTAATATTATTAATTTGCCTTTGTGGTATTTTAATGTCTCTAAATTGCATTTTCTTGTTTCATATCCACTGGCTCATGAATCCAGGGTTCTGGCTTTCTGCAGGATTCCTTCTGGTCTCCTGCTATAATTTTGGTAGAGATTAACAGAGCCTTCAGAGAACTGATATAAGGAGTGATGTGGCAATTTTCAATGTCTTTTTTCCAGAATGGAATATGCATTGATCTTTGTTTAAAAGTTAACTGTAGGAGATAGGGACAACCCCCATGAAGATGCAAAGGCCAGTTAGCATCATTTGAGTATAAATGTATTATTGTTTTCTCAATTTCAAACAAATTTTCCAGTCTTTTCACTCCTATTTCTAATTCAGCCATTATCATTTTAGGCTTATTAGGTTGTTTATCTCAAGTTTTATAGTCTTTAATTTAATAACCTTTCTGAATGCCTGAACATAGTTTTTTAATTGTTGACTTTACTGTTAATTTACTAAGAATACTGTACCTCTTCCACTGTTTAATAATCTCTCTCTGGTCATGTATGATTCTGAGATAAGCCTTACCTGTGTGACATACGTATTATGGGTTTGGCCTTCCCACATCGATGTCTTATAATGATTCTGTTGAAAACGTGGTTGGTTATCATTTACATCTTCAATTATAATTGTTAACTGGCTGCATGCTATCTGGCGGTTACTTTCTGCCAACAATACCAAATGCATCTCAGTTCTGACTTCATAATCCAGAAACTTGGAATCTTTTACTACAATCTCACCTGCAAGCAAAAATAAAGGGTCATAACACATTGATGTATATGTACAAAATATTTTTTTATTTATGACCGATTTTCAAAGATATTTTCCTATTCTATTTCACCAAATCTCAATATTAGCTTCTAAACAATATGCAATTGGTTACAGCCTATTTTCAGGAACAGAGCCAATACTGCCAGACAATGCGCATCTCAATCAAAAGGCAGAGGCTTCAAAACTGACACATAAGGATTTACATAACCTGCTAGAAGCCAAAGCAGCACTTGCTCGATATTAAAGTTGAAAAGAAAACATTTTTTTTGTTGTGGCCACTGCTGAGGTGAGCAACTGATAGCTCCTCAAAGAAAAAGGTCCAAAAAGCCTATTCCAGTTAGTGCAAGCCAGAAAAGAGATTCAAAAACAAACCCTTCATTAGGCCCTTTATTTATATATGTAGGAAGCCTTCTATCTGTTTTAGGCAGCCACCAGGGACATGGATGAAAGGGAATAGTTTAGGTTAGAGGGTCATTGCTTTTTCTTAATTGGTCAGCGCAACATCGAAGGCTGAAGGGCCTGTTCTGCGCTGTAATGTTCTATGCTCTAACTCCACAGCACCCAAACTAACATGGCATGAAATTATTTCCCCCAGTGTTGTTCAGACATACATGTTTTGTTCCTCAAAATGAATCTTTGTGCATCCAGTTTCTGCTTAGAAAACAGGCAAAAGACATACTTAGATGACAGATCAT
The DNA here is from genome assembly GCA_024679065.1 of Sphyrna mokarran. Lineage (NCBI taxonomy): Eukaryota > Metazoa > Chordata > Chondrichthyes > Carcharhiniformes > Carcharhinidae > Sphyrna > Sphyrna mokarran. The sequence goes on along the minus strand of JAGIQG010000001.1, from coordinate 127,736,636 downwards.
GTGGCATAAAATATTCATTCCAGTTCCTTCAGTTTGCAGAGACTAACAGATGTATATGATTATAAAAGCAATGAACTTCCATTAAACCATGTAGCCCATTGATTCAGCCCGAACTGGAGCAGTGTGTCAAATTCTGGATACCAGAAGATTTGAAGGCATTAGAAACACGGAAATATAGACATGACAACGTTCAAATCTTAAGTATTAAGCTGTAGAATGGCTCGTTTCAATTTTCCACATATTTAGTAAGGACTTTCAAATTGCATGGCTTCACAATTTTTATTATAAATATTGCAACTTCCTAGGAAGTATAATATCCAGCAAAATTTTAATTGAAAATAATTGAATAATTTGAACTGTCTCTCTTTCAACTTCTCTGTTTGGAGTGGATAATTTTCACATTTTTTCCCAGCATGCCTTAAAATCTGGTCTAAAAACTCAGCTGTGTAGGTGGAGAGATGTGCACCAGTATTCACTCAGAGGCTGACACTGAAAAAACATGGGAAAAATCCACCCAATGCTGAGTAGGCAAATGCATGGCAGAAGTTATTCACTTCAGGCAGAGAAACAGAATGACAAAGTATTACTTCAATGGTAATAGATTGATAGATTGAGGAATGTTCATGTGAAAAGAGACCTGGGTGCCACAGTACACCATTTTCAGAAATCATGCACGCTGGTACAGCAAGCAATTAGCAAGGCAAATGGTATGTTGGCCTTCATTGCAAGAGAATCGAATGTTGGATAAAACGTGGATGGGTGAGTTAATAGGTTTGCAAACGACACAAAGATAGGTGGAATTTAGGATAGTATAGAAGGTGGTCAAAGGATACAAATCAGTTGCAGATATTGGTGGAGAAATGACAGATGGAGTTTAACGTGGTCAAGTTTGAGGTGCTGTACTTTAATCAGGTGTTAAGAGTAAACATACAGTTAATAGCAGGACCCACTGATGTGCACAGGATTGTGGGGTTCAAGTCCATAGCTCTCTGCAAATGACAACATAAGTAGATAGGATGGTAAAGGCGGCATTTGGCAAGCTTGCCTTTATTGGTTGGGGCACTGAGTACAAGAGTCAGGGTATCACGTTGCAGCTTTATAAAACTTTGATTAGGCCACAATTACGGTACTGCATTCAGTTCTGGCTACAGTAGAGAAAGGATGTGGAGGCTTTGGAGAGGGTACAGAAGAAGTTTACCAGGATGCTGCCTGGATTAGAGGGTGTTAGCTGTAAGAAAAGTTTAGACAAACTAGGATCATTTTCCTTGGAGCAGTGGAGGCTGGAAGGAGACCTGATAGAAGTCCATTAAATTATGAAAAAGATAGATAGATTTGACAATCTGTCAGAATCTGCTTCCCAGAGTTGAAATGTCTCATATAAAGGGAATGCATTTAAGGTGAGAGAGTAAGTTCAAAAGAGATGTGAGGGGTAAATTTTATTTTTTTTTTTTTTACACAGAGTAATAGATATCTGGAATGTGCTGCCAAGGGTGTAGTGCAGGCTGACACAATAGGGACATTTAAGGGGCTTTTAGATAACATGAATGTGTAATGAATACAGGAACAAGGGCAGGCAGAAAGAATTAGTTTAATTTGGTATCATGTCCCACACAACATCTTGGGCTGAAGGTTCTGTTCCTACGCTGTACTGTTCTATCTGCATTACAGTGAGTGCAGAAAAGATTCATGAGAATGGTCCCATGCATAAGAAATTTCAGCTGTGGAAGACAAATTAGAGAATTTGGGACTGTTTTTCTTGAAGAAGAGACTTTTGAGGGAAGATTTAATAGAGGTATTCAAAATTATGAGGAGTCTAGACAGAGTAGATAGGCAAAAACTGTTCTCTTTGATGATAGCATCAAGAACAAGATGGCACAGATTTAAGGCAACTGGCAAAAGAAGTAATGGCAACATGTGGAAAACTTTTCATGCAATGAATGGTTAAGGTCTGAAATACACAGCTTGAAAGTGTGACGAAGGCAGGTTCAAATGAGGCATTTTGAGGGAACTGGATTATTAGCTGAAAAAGAAGAATGTACAGGGCTACAGATCAATGATGGGGAAGTGGTACTAAGTTATTTCCTGCTATGGACGACACAGATAAAGACAACAAGTATCCTGTGCTGCATCAATTCTGTGATTAATTTCACACCACTGCATTTGAAACCTGTCCTTTTATTTTATAGCCCTTTTCCTCCATTTTCGAAAGTGTGGCACTCTCTCTAGTCTAGTCATCTTACATATTGGCACATTCTTTTCTCTTCCAATTTTTTTTTGTCATTTAACAGTTTTCTATTTATACTTTGAAGGTCAACGTTATTCACTCTGTGGAAGGATTTTACGGCTGTGCCGCAGCATATCCCCTTCTCATGGCCAATTTAAATTGCCATTTACTTCAATGGAATTGGAATATCCTGCTGGTCCATCAATTTTCTCCGTCTTTAGTCTTTCTCTCCCTTTTTCTAATTTTACTGAAACCAAAGGACAAAACTTACATTTATATAACAACTTTCAGGACTTCCCAAAGCATTTTACAGCCAATTAAGGTTTCTCGTAATGTAGGAAACCGTGGCTGGCAATTTGCACAAAACAAGGTCTCGCAAACTATAGTGAGATAGGCGACCACATAAATTGTTTTAGTAATGTTGGTTGAAAGATAAATATTGTCGAAGATATCAGAAAAACTCCTGTTCTTCTTCAAATCTATCAAAGGGTCATTCACATCCAAATGAAGGAACCAAAAGGGTTTGCTTTAATGTCTGTTTGAAAGATGGCACCTCATACAACAAGCACTCCTTCATTACTACATCTGTCAACCTAGATTGTGAGCTCAAATCTCTCAATAGAACTTAAATTCATGGCCTTCTGACGTAGAGATGAGAGTGACTGACATTTCTATCAATTAAAGTTGAACTTACATGGTATGTGATTACTTTCCCCTTCTCTTTACAATATTGATTAGCACGCTTGATGTTTTCACCTTTGTTCATTCTTTAAATTTAGATTAGGTACTGTTTCTGTTTTATGAATCTATTCTAGATCATTTCCCTCGAAACCAACTGAAGTAAATGGGATAAATTTAACCTAGCCCTCTAGGTGGAATGCTAATTTTGCATTTTATTAATCTCCATTAACCCCCAACGAGGAGTAAAGTCAGAAGGGGTGTAAAAACAACTATGCATCTGAACCTGTTATTTACCCAATGAATGGGGATTTGATTAAAGTTGCCAATCTTCTGCCAGTTTAAATCTGGAACATGCACATATATTGCAAAATTGTAGTGTAAACACGAGGAATTTTTCTTACCAGTTTTTGAATCAATATGAAATGCTCCATTTTCATTCCCACTAAATATGCTATATATGACCAGCTCTCCATTTGTGAGGTACGTTTGAGCCACGACGCTCAACACCATTGTACCTATACAATGAAAAAAACAATTGCTGCTGCAATAAGAATGGATTATTGGAATTAGTTAGTCTGCATGGAATTTCTACAACATATAAATATACCAGGACTTGTTAAAATAGTGGGCTGAATTTTCCAGCCCTTCCTGCCAATGACCCACCCTCCGTAGCACGTTTCCCGGTGGTGTACAACACTAAACGCCGTACTCATTAATGGGACCGCAAGATCCCGCTGCCTCCACTGGAAAACATGCTAGTAGGGCATGGAATCCCCTGCCCAGTGTCTGCAGATACAACCACAATTACCCTTCCCCCAACTGTCATTTTCTGCTTTTTTGAATCTATTCTAGATTATTTCCCTCGAATTGACTGAAATAAAGGTGATAAATTTAACCTAGCCCTCTAGGTGGAATGCTAATTTTGCATTTTATTAATCTTCATTTACTCATTTACCAATGCCAGATTTTCACACAATGTAACATAGAACCGACAATTATAAATTATGATGCTAGGACTCTAGAAATGTAGCAGCCCATCTTACACTAAGTTTCTTTCGAAGAGGAAGTTACATTTGATATTGCCTGTATTATGAAATGTGAAATCTATGCAGCATACAGAAAATCTGGTATCAAACAAAAATGTCAATGCAAAAATCCTTACATTATGATATTCACAACACTGTTAAAGTTCTCTCATGACCAAAAATCATAGGATATTAACATGGCTTCTATCTGAACTAAGATCAGGTAAAAAATGTCTAAAAGTTAATCACAGAATCCATTTGGTCCATCGCATCTGCGCCGATCACAATCCCATCCAGGCCCTATCCCCATAACCCCATGCATTTACTCCAGCTAGTCCCCCTGACACTAGGGGGCAATTTAGTATGGCCAATCCACCTAACCCGCACATACTTGGACTGTGAGAAGAAACCAGAGGACCTAGAGAAAATCCATACAGACTCACAGAGAATGTGCAAACTCCACACAGACAGTAACCTAAGCTGGAAATTGAACACAGGTCCCTGGCGCTGTGAGTCAGCAGTGCTAACCACTATGCCTCCCCTGAATTATTTGTGATTACTACTTACGTACATGCATGCATACATAGGTGAGTTTGATGAGATGTTAACACTAAAAATTTTAAACCCAATCCCAACCCACCACTTCTGGGTTTAATGGAGATGGAATAAGGGGCAGGCAGTCAACCTTTCCCAGGAGGTCAGCTAGCAAATTAAATATTTTGATGAGACTGGCAATATTTTGATGAGACTAGCTTTAACTTGCTATGACTCTGCTCAGTTGGGTTTCCATGGGTTAATGAAACCCAGCAGCTAAAAGGGGGGCAAGAACAACAGATGATAACAACTGGTGAGAAGATAAATCCTTCCCCATAACCTCTAAAGCTCCCCCCTGCACAAACTTTCTCATACCACAGAGCCAGAGTTTGGAAATCCCAATCCAAATCCTTTCACAAGGAACAGGAGGGAACAAAGCTGAGGCTGCAGCCTGCTTCCCACCTAAGTAGAAGCCATGTATACCAATCAGGCTGATTTCAGAGTGGGGTTCCTATCAAAGAAAAACTATTCAAGTCAAAAGTCCAAAACATGCAAGGAAATACAAACCTCTGAGTTTTTCAATAGCAACTCCTTGTGTCAGGGGGACTAGCTAGGGCGAATGCATGGAATTATGGGATAGAGTCTGGGTGGGATTGTGGTTGATGCAGACTCAATGCGTCAAATGGCCTCCTTCTACATTGTAGGATTCTAGCAACTTCAATAATAATAGGCTGTGTCTATGGCATTGGTCATGGATAAAATATATGTCAAGCACATGCAACAGATATAACAGTTAATATAAAAGCTTTCATTATTAATGGGTGGAATCATCTGAAAATCAACAGTGTCTGATCGCAGGCCAGGGTTTGCTGCATAGTGCAGCATATAGTTCAAAAAATGAACAGGTACAGGTTCTACGTCGGCAGGGTAGCCTCTGATTCAACTTCCTGACTGTGAAGTCATATTTATAGAGCTAACACATCCTGCAGAAAACCTTTCTAATCCTGCTGCTAATGTCTTGGTGCATCTCTAACATCCATAGTGAAGCCTAATAACTCTGTGATGAGCTTAGCAGGCCTCCTCTGGGTGATCCCAGCCTGCTTTCAGGGTCCTGTTGTATGACCATGTCTCCTCCTAGGTGTTGTTGAGAGGGATTACAGAAAGAGGAAATTCAGATGGGCCGGACACTTCCAGATGGCTCCAAGATGTGCACTTGCTGATCCTTCTCCCTATGAGTGCCCGAGAGCAGTGGGCCACCATTGATGGAGGAGTGGGGACAGTCGCATTCTTGATTTAGGTCAATGGGAATTAAGTGTAGGCCTTTTTGTGATATTTTCCAGTCATGCCACCAAACACATCTGCCCTAATCAGGCACACAAAATCCTGGCCAGTGTCTTGCAATCATTGTATGTGGCCTTCTTTATTCATCATTTGGCTGATGAAACTAAATAATATTTTAACCAACATCTTTGCTGATTCATGTCTCAGCAAATAGAATTATTGCTGACAGAAACAGGAAAAAACATTGTGAGATCGCTTGAGCAGCCAGGTGCCACAGGCCTAACTCTTCTGAAAATGGTTGGTGATCTCTTCAAACAAGTTTTTGAAAGTCATAATTCCCATTTCTGATATATGGATAGGATTAATCTTGTCCCTTAAACCTCCGAGTAAAGAATAATGCAGGAAATAGAGAGACTAGTATGATTGCAGACATTTTGAAACTTAAACCTGTGAATAGGAATTAAACAGCTAGATGAACTACTCTTACTAATGTAATGGAAATAAAATGACACGCTACTCACCTGATTTGATGTTTTCAGGAATTGTGATCTCATATATATTACGACTGAACCAAATTCCTCTTTTATCTGCTTGCTGTTGTATGAGCACAAGAGCAGTGGATGACCTTGCTGGATTACCCTGGTCCATTGCAACAACGGACAGCTGATTTGTATGAAAGTGATTCTGGGATAATGATGCATTAAGATAAATTTCACCTGTAGTGTTATTTACAACAAATGTTGAATCAGGCTCCAAAATTTGGTAAGTAACAATGCCGTGTTGTCCCAAATCCTTATCAGTAGCTTTCACAGTGGCAATAATGTGGCTAATCTCAGTGTCCACAGTAACATGTGCAATTATTGGGTTTTGCATAAAAATAGGAAAATTGTCATTTGCATCTTCAATATGTATCATTACATTAACCGTGGTAGTTTTTGGACTTTGAATGCTGTTATCACTTGCCACTGCTCTGAAGGCATATTGTGATTTTGTCTCTCTATCCAATTCATTTGTGGTAACAATTATGCCAGTATTACCATTAATAGTAAATGCTCCAAAAGTATCATCCATTAACGAATATGTAATTTCTCCACTGGACCCATCATCTTTGTCAGTAGCAATCAGATGTAGTATACTTGATCCAACAGGCACATTTTCATTCACAATAGTACGGTAATAATTTCTTTCAAACACTGGACTATTGTCATTTTCATCCAAGATAATAATCCAAAGTTTTGCACTAGTGGATCTTTGTGGGCTACCAAGGTCATAAGCTACTATGGTAAGGGAAACATTATTAAATTCTTCTTTGTCCAAGTGTCTTGTTGTGGCAAGCACTCCAGAAATAGAATCAATTTTGAATGCATCAGTAAAATTACTACCTGGACAAAGAGAACAGATAAATTAGATAACCATAAATCAGTTTATCTAACATTAGTTGAAAGAAAGTCATTGAGAATTCATATGGTCCATTTTAACTACCCAAAGTCAGTGGTTTATTATTTCATGGGATATGGGCATCACTGGCTTGGCCAACATTTATTGCCCTTGAGTAGGTAGAGCTGTGCTACCAATTTGAACTACTACAGTCCATGTGGTGTAGGTGCACATAGTGCTGTTAGGAAGGGAGTTCAAAAGGATTTTGACCCAGTGACAGTGAAGGAATGATAATATTGTTCCAAGTCACGATGGTGACAGACTTGGAGGGGAACTTGCAGATAGTGGTGTTTCTATGCATCTGCTGTCCTTGCCCTTTTCAATGGTAGAGGTTGTGGGATTGGAAGATGCTGTTGAAGGGAAGGGCGGGCCCCATTTTAAAATGGACCTAACCACTGGGCCCCCAAATGCTTGTTTCAGGTGAAAGAATCTTTTAATAGGCAAATAATAGGCCATTATAGATTCCAATTTGGACTCTGAAATGGTATGAATTTTTTTTTTGAGTGTTTCACAGCAGCATTCCATGCTCAACCCTCGGTCTTGAATATTCCTTCTCCATAAATTACTTGTAGTTTTCACGTTAGGCAACAATTTTGTGTGAATAATTCTACAGTTCTGGACATCATAGTTTAGGACCTACTAAAAAATAGGTATCTCTCTCCAGAGGAGTTCTTGAGGACTAGCAGCTTGCGCATCATAGTGTAAGCCTGTTGTTTGCTAACTGATTTTGAAGAGGAGTTTATGTCTATGAGGAAAATTGCCTAAATTGGAACTAATAGAGATGGGCAAGCAGTTAAGAATTGTATCTAGTCATGTTTAAGTACTTCAACTGGTACAAGTTATGCTAATTCTTTTTTGTTATAGTTAAACTATATTGTTAAATAAAAGCTTCCTAGTAGGTCCATAGCATCACACCTGGAGTGAAATACCTTATCATAGAATCCTTATAGTGCAGGTGGAGGCCATTCAGCCCATCAAGTCTGCACCCAACTCTCCAATAGAGCATCTTACCCAGACCCTATCCCCATATCCCATGTATTTATCCCACCAATCCCCCTAACCTAAATATCTTGGGACATAAAGAAGCAATTCAACATGGCCAATGAAACTAACCTGTACATCTCTGGGGGAGGAAACCAGAGCCACCAGTCATGTTGGGGAACCTATGGGGTCAGGGTTAATGTTGCTGGGCTAGCTAGACACCAAGGTAATGCTGTGGGCATTTCACTGTGACAGATGGTGAAATTTCAATTCACAAAACCACTGTCGATTGTCATAAAAACTCATTTGGTTCACTAATGTCCTTTAGGGAAGGAAATCTGCCATCCTTGCCTAGTCAGGCCTACTCCAGACCCACAGCAATGTGATTGATTTTACTGCCCTCAGGTATGGGCAATAATTGCTGGCACAGCCAGCAACGTTCACATCTCGTTAACGAATAAAAAAAAAAGACACAAGAAGATGATGCAAATTTCAAAGATAGTCACCAAAGGCCAGAACTGAAGCAAAATCCCTGGCACCAATGCTAACCAATGTGCTATCCACTACCCTCACACTAATGCCAAAATTAAAAATAGTTGAGGTCTGGTCTAACTTCACGATATACCTTGGAGTTTCTAATCTGGTCCCTAGCTATTTTTGAAGTAGTGGCTGACTAAAGTGAACGCAGTAAATGAGCTATGTAGGGACTTTCTGAAGACATTCAACGTGTTGTCTTCCTGGAAGATTGTTACAAACAACTCAGATGAAGAGTACCTTACAGAATTTTAGAAGCATATAGACAACTTAATATGATGTTGAAACATCTGAGGAAACTCAGTTTGGAAAAGCAAGGGATAGGAACACATAAACACTAAAATATGTTGTTCGGGACAAACAAAGTCCTAACCATTTAATATATAATTCGCTTAATGTGTAATTATAGATAGATAAAACAACAAAAAAGTCAAACAACATTAAGGGATTTATTAAAAGAACACAGACAACACTTTTTACACAGCAATCAGGGATGTGGATTTGGGGTGGAGAAGAGTCCTTTAGGAAGGTCAGCGAGGATCTGTTCAATAGTTACCAAGAAGGTAGAAGTGGTTTCAACCTAACAATGTCTGGGCAACTGTTGATATAACACAGTCAGAAATTTAAACAACAAATTTAAAAATGTGGTTTAAATTTATGTAATTTAAACTACATGTTTGGATTGTTCCCAATGCAGGGCATTTTCCAAGCAATTGCTATTTAAACTTTACCTGGAAACTTCCAGGTTGCGGGGGGAGGGGTCCCTAGGACATCATCCAAGTAACGCCCAGTTATACTTTCCTGGAGTCCGTAAGTTACAGTTCATACATGTTTCTGTCTGCTCCAAATGACAAATCATTGCATGGTTCTCTTACGAATTTTAATTTTAAAAAACAGAAGCTTCAGCTTACCAATAATTTTATATCTAACAAGTCCATTGTCCCCCGCATCCATGTCCAAAGCCACAATGGTATGAATAATCCCTGATTCCATATTCTCAGAAACATGCAGCTCATGTAAAGGAGGAACGAATTTAGGCTGATGGTCATTTTCATCCAAGACAGTTATCATAATTGTTGCTGTGTCAGATTGAGAAGGAATCCCACCATCTCGGACCAAAACTATCATGTAACATTCATAGCACAATTATTTGAGAAATTGCATTGGTCATTTTAATATTAATGCTTCTTTATAAGGTTAACAATATGCTTATATTAATGTAATAATATAATTAATTTATACTCAAATACAACTAATATTACAATGCAACTTTGCAAATAGAATAAATATGACAAAACAAGTTTAATGTTGCGTCAAATTGGTTAGTTTCTGTTCCGTGAAAAATTCAGAACAACTGTCTGTTCTGCTTTTATGTTCGCCTTACAAACTATCATTTAAGTAGAGAATAATTTCTCTATTTAAATGAAAGTTTAAGACAGATAATAGTTTAAGACAAATGATAGATAGACAGAGAGGAACCGATGGATGTGGTGTTTTTAGATTTCCAAAAGGTATTTGATAAGGTGCCTCACAAAAGGTTGCTGCAAAAAATTAGGGTGCACGGAGTTGGGGATAAGGTGTTGGCGTGATAGAGGATTGGTTATCTAATAGGAAGCAGAGAGTTGGAATCAATGGATGCTATTCTAGTTGGCAGTCGGTGACTGGTGGAGTGCCGCAGGGATTGGTGCTGGGTCCTGAACTGTTAACCATTTACACAGATGATCTGAAGGAGGGATCTGAGTGTAGGGTAACGAAATTTGCTGATGACACAAAGATAAGCAGGAAAGTAAATTGTGAGGAAGGTGTGGAAAGTCTGCAGAGAGATCTGGAAAGGCTGAGTGAGTGGACAAGGACCTGGCAGATGGAGCATAATGTTAGCAAGTGTGAGGTTATCCATTTTGGTAGAAATAATAGTAGGAGGGATTATTATTTAAAAGGCGAAAAGCTGCAGCATGCTACGGTGCAAAGGGACCTGGGGGTCCTTGTGCACAAATCGCAAAAACCCAGTCTGCAGGTGATCAAGAAGGCAAATGGAATGTTGGCCTTTATAGCGAGAGGGATAGAATATAAAAGCAGGGAGGTCTTGTTGCAACTGTACAGGGCACTGGCGAAGCCGCAACTGGAGTACTGTGTGCAGTTTTGGTCGCCACATTGGCAGAAGGATATATTGGCCTTGGAGGGAGTGCAGAAAAGGTTCACTAGGCTGATACCGGAGATGAGGGGATTAGCCGATGAGGAAAGATTGAATAGACTGGGTCTGTATTTATTGGAGTTTAGAAGGCTGAGGGGGGATCTTATAGACACATACCAGATAATGAAGGGGATAGATAGGGTAGAGGTAGAGAGATTCTTCCCGCTTAGAAAGGATAGCAGAACTAGAGGGCACAGCTTCAAAATAAGGGGGGGTGGGCGGTTTAGATTGGAGTTGAAGAGGAACTTCTTCACGCAAAGGGTGGTGAGTCTCCGGAATTCTCTGCCCAGTGAAGTGGTACAGGCTACCTTGCTGAATGTTTAAGTCACGGGTAGATAGGTTTTTGATAGACTAGGGAATTAAGGGTTATGGGGAGAAAGCGGGAAAGTGGAACTCATCCACTTCAGATCAGCCACGATCTTGTTGAATGGTGGGGCAGGCTCGAAGGGCTAGATGGCCTACTCCTGCTCCTATTCTTATGTTCTTCATTCTACATATATTCTATAATCGGTACAAAAGAGTAAATGCATCTAATTAAATGGCAACAATGCAGTGCTTCTTACCTTTAATGCCAAAATAATCACGCACTTCTCTATCCAATACTTGTGTTGTAGTGATGATGCCAGTTTTGGGGTTTATTTTGAATGCATCATATCCAACCCCTGGTAAAATCTCATAAGTGAGTGCAGAATTCAGGTCTGCAATTCAAAATAACAGTGGCCTTTAAAATCAATAGATTTTTAAACTCGATGTTATAAATCAACCAAAATAAAAGTTAATTGACTTACACTTCTTCTTACATCATCTTCTTCAATATTGATCATTTAAGCAAAATACAGTTGCTTTTGCGTGTTTCCACGTCATTGCTGCCTGATCCTATTTTCTAAATAGAATTCCTAATATGCAGCACTGACATAAAGTGAAGAGTTTTAACTTTCAAAAACAAGTGCGTCAGGTGGGTGTCAAAATCTGAGCCCAATCTATCAATTTCCAGTTTGAATGGAGTTGGTTATTTAAATATTTTAATAAGATTGTGCAATTCAAATTTAATTTGCATTTTAAATTTGATACTGGTTGGCCAGGTTTCCCAAATCTTAAAAATCCAGCACGTAAAGAGGTAAGGACGGCTATGTAGAAGCATTAAATACCTTTCCAAAATAGCCTGTAGGACAGAATTAGCCTTGTTCCTCAAGAACACCTCTGGAGAGAGATACCTATTTATTAGCCCATTCTTTAACAACAGAATCCTTCTGTAGAATGTTGTGTGGAATTTACTCAAAAAAGTTCGAAGTGTCAAAATCGTAGGAAAACTGAAGTATTTCACGTTGTATTTTTCAGTGAGAGTTCACACTAAAATCTACCACACTCTGAGTGGTGCAGAGGTCGCCAACGTGATGATAATTAAATTTCAGGGGGCAAGGCCTACTCACACTGGAAAGGCTGAAACCAGTGGGCCTCTGTGCATCAGCAGTGGTCCTAAACTGTAATCCCAGCAGTAACGATATCCCTGCAGGCAGACCACCCCCACACCCCCTCACCTCTTCCAGCAGTGGCAATACCTCTGCAGGCCGATCATCCGTCCCCACCAATCAACCCAATCACTGGCCTTCGTCCAGGCACTATCAATTGGAATGACATAATGGTGAAGTGGCAGCAGGACCTCCCAACCCCACTGACTGCCCCTAGGCCCTGACCTAGCAGGTCTTGCCCTTCCTCCCATAGGCCCCACCCTCTTGGCACTGTCACATGCCCAGTGGGCAGAGCTAAGGTGCCCCCAGGCATTGGCACTTTGCCCTTTGGGCAGTGCCACGGGACCAAGGTTGGCACTGTCAGGATTAAAACTAGAACAGCTAGAAGTTATTCTTACCTGAATCTCTATCAGAAGCTTCAACCTGGATAACAAATGCTCCAATATTAACGGTTTCAGGAATCCCAACTTCATAAACACTTTCTGGGAACTTTGGTGCTTCATCATTTATATCAATAATGACAACCATCAACGTCTGTGTTGAGGACTGAATGGGAATTCCGTTGTCCCACCCTGAAATTGTGAGGGTATAGGATTTCTTCCTTTCGTGGTCTAGATGGGAGGCCAAAGTCAGCAAACCTATTAAAATACACAAGATAAAATACAAATTATCATCATCCCTGTTGCCTGCTATGTTAGCAATGTATTATATAATTCAACAAACTAGTACCTGATGATTCATCAAGCTCGAAGGTATTGTCTTCATTCCCTGAGATGATGGCATATGAAATTCTTCCATTTTCACCTGCATCTGCATCATATGCAATGATATGATGGACATGGTACCCCACTTCCTGATCTTCCACTACATAGGAAATATTTTCTGACACAAATATAGGACTATTATCATTTACATCCAAAATAATAATCTGAGCTGTCATTGAGCCTACCTTGCGTTCATTTACATCTAATGCCTGGTCCATTGCTGTTATTGTGAGAAGAAATATTTTGGTCATTTCATGGTCAACCGGCATTACTATGTTTAAGTAACCTTGATAGGGATCTATGTAGAAAGGATTTTCTGAGGAACTTCTGGACACAACAGAATATCGGAGATCACTGTTTGGTCCATTTCCATCATCGTCTTTTGCATCAAATATGTGCACAAGAGACCCAACTGGCAGATTTTCTTGAATTCCAATCACAATTATATCATCTTTAAACCATGGTGAATGATCATTTTGGTCTTCTACTTTAATATTGACAAAAATAGTCATATTCCTTGGAGGAATATAGTTATTATCTTCTGCTATAATTTTTAGCAAATAATGTGAAATTGCTTCATAGTCTAGTTCTTGGCTTTGGTACAATTCTCCTGTCATACTGTCAATTCCAAACTGAAAGTGGTCATCACCTTCAACAATGTTGTAATGTACCTTCCGACTGGCCAACAGATGACGGTCACGTAAACTAACAGAGCCCAAAACTTTTCCAGGCCTTAAACCTTCTGGCATGATAAAGTATCTTTGATCATTTAGAGTGGTCGATTTTTGTACGAGTCTGGGGATAACCTGAGAAAAGATTCAATAACTGTTGATTAATTTATTCAGTTCTTCATATAATACTTACAAATTGAAATTAAAAATCAAGTCCAGAGATTATGCATCATTAGTATTCATCAAATTTTGCTATTAAATGATCTTTAAACAACGCTGCTACAAGCGAGGGTGGAGAGTTTGGTACTCAGCCAAATCGTCATTCGTTACAGCAGACCAAAAAATTTCACTGACATAACGGTCAGAAAATTCCACCCATTATCTAATCCTCAAATAATTTTCAGAGTACTTAGTTTGCAGTGAAATATGACAACAGATGAGAGATCATTTCCCAGAGTGCCAAAGCAGAAATCTCCCCTTTTTTTTATCTAAGAGCAACAAAATTCATTATATAAAATACCCAACTTTTAAATTCTTATACCTGTATGTTAATTATTGCAGTCTGTTGAAGAGGAGGGCTTCCTGCATCACTTGCCATCACTATTATTTTGTAATGCGATACATAACTGTGCCTGAAAACCTTGGATGTTCTCAGTTCTCCAGTTTTGGCGTCAATTTTGAAGCTATTTGAATAATCTTCTATAATTAAAAAGTATTAAAATGAGAAGTTAAAAGAAAATATCCATCTATTTCTTTCCATTTCCATGAGCAGGAAGGTGTGGATTATTCAGCTCACACTTGTTAGTGATGTCAGCAAATAAAATGAGCAAACTTATCAAATATTAGTCTTATCCTTCAGCTATTTTCCTTCATAAGAGAGATCACTTTAATGTTATGTGATCTTGATGTCAAAGAACAAAACAGCACGGGAAACAGGCCCTTCAGCCCAACGAGCCCGCTGGACTGGTCAACATGTCACAATTTTTATCCATACAATTCAATTGTTGGAGGTTAATTAATTGACGTGTAGTGATGCATGGCAATTATGATTGACATTTACAAGCACCACATTTTTTAACAATCAACTATGGAATATGAATATCACATAGCAGCTACAATGCATAATGCTGAGAACTATAGTAACCATCAATGCAATGTCTGCTATTAACTCTTTAAATTTAGATATCTTATGCAAAACAAGCAGTGTACAATTTAGATGAACTACACAAAATCCTTTTCTCAAACATCCTTACCTAATATAGAAAAAGAAACAGTGGCATTTTTGCCAACATCTGGATCCTTGGCAAATAGGGTAGTCAAAAATGTGCCTTCTGGTTGAGCTACCAAAACCTACCATTTCAATAAATATACAAAGATTCAGAAGTTAAATTAAACATGAGTAAATGTGTAGTTTAAAATATTTAGCAATGGTAAATATAAATGGTACATTATGGGCATGAAATTTATGGGAAATTGCAGCACAACAATGACACACTTATAATAGCAAAGCTGCTAATGTGTAAACTCAACGATTTGTGAAGTAACTGAAGTACACGTGGCTTATTATTCTTCACAAGTTGCTGAACCATTTGTATTATTCCACTGTCAGCCTTGACAAAGACACTATTCATTCACTTTTGATGGTCAGCTCTCCATTTTATTTAATGGTGACTGTCAATTTGCTAGTTTTAGGCCATTATTTGTACTGCAGCCAGTTATATGACTTGGATGACCTGGTAATGACAATTTCTAGCCAACAAATGTTCTCAGATTTGGGTGACCAACAAATCTGTTGAAACTGTGGAGCATCAGCTTTAGCCCTAACTGTGTAAAAATGGTCTAAAAATGTTTCTTCTTACATCTCTCATGTTTGGCAACTCATTCTAAATAACTTGCGAGTACTTTTCACGTCCAAAGGGAATTATTTTCAGTGGCAACACTATATGTGTAAGGAAGACAAAAGTATTTTGATGGTCTACTTATCTAGCATTGCTTATTCATGGTTGTTATAGACTATCTGGGACAGAATTATTGCTTCAGCACCTGATGACTATATCTTCTCTATGGCACTGATTCTTTTAAGTCTCATACATCAGCCAAGGACCTGCATATAACAAGGGATAGGCACTATCTTTTGATGGGCACTGGATTTCAGAAATACATTCTCCACATGCAGCAAAGAAACAAGTTCATCAATATCTCCAAGTTAGCTGCTTTTTTAGGGTGCAGGGAGCTTTAATTGGGATAGTCCAACTAGCAAGAGGGCTATACTGGACCTAGTAAGTGGGGAATGAGCCTGGTCAGGTCATCCAAGTTTCAGTAGGGGAACATGTGGCAAATAGTGACCACAATTCTGTAAACTTTAGGATCGTAATGGAAAAAGATGAGTGTTGTCCTATGGGTATGGTGCTGAACTGGAGGAAGGCTAACTACGGACGATTAGGCAGGATCCGGTGGCTGTTGATTGGGAGACACTGTTCGAGGTTAAATCCACATCCACATGGCATGTGGGAGTCTTTTAAGGAGCAGCTTGATAGGGCTGCAGGGCAGCCCTGTGCCTATAAAAAGGATAGGAAAAATAGGATTCGACGGCCATGGATAGCCAGTGAAATTGTGGGTCTAAAAGAAAAAAAAAAGGCATATTTAAGGTCCAGGCAGCTAAAAACAGATGGAGCACTGCAGGAATATAGAAAAGTAGAACAAAACTCAAATAGGGAGTTAGAAGGGCAAAAAGCAGTCATGAAATGTCCTTGGCAGACAGTATTAAGGAAAATCCTAAAGCATTTTATACGTATGTTAGAACAAGAGAGTTGTCAGGGGAAAAAAAATAATCGGACCTCTCAGGGACAAAGGAGAGGAATTATGCTTAGAACCAAAAGACATAGGTGAGATCCTAAACAAATACTTTGCATCGGTATTTACAAAGGAGAAGGACATGTTACTGGTAGTGTCTCAGTGGGATGTGTTGACCAGTTAGAAAAAATCTCAATTACAAGGAAGGACGTGTTAGGTTTTTTAGGAAACATTAAGACAGGCAAAGTCCCAGGGCCTGATGGCATCTATCCTAGACTGCTCAGGGAGACAAGAGATGAAATTGCTAGGCCTCTAACAGAAATCTTTGTCTCTTCACTGGACACAAGTGAAGTCTCAGAGGATTGGAGGATAGCAAACATGGTCCCGTTATTTAAGAAGGGTAGCAAGGATAATCCGGGTAATTAAAGACCAGTGAGCTTGACGCCCGTGGTAGGGAAATTGCTGGAGAAGATTCTTAGAGATGGGATATATGCACATTTGGAACAGAATAATCTTATTAGCGATAGACAGCATGGTTTTATACAAGGGAGATCATCCCTCACAAATTTGGTTGAGTTTTTTTTGGGGAGGTGACAAAAACAATTGATGAGGGAAGGGCGGTGGATGTAGTCTATATGGATTTTAGTAAAGCGTTTGGCAAGGTTGCTCATGGCAGGCTGGTGCAAAAGCTTAAATCTCACAGAATAAGAGAGCTAGCTATATGGGTGGAGAATTGGCTTGGCCATAGAAGACAGTCGGTAGCAATGGAGGGGTCTTCTTCTGATCGGAGGTCTGTTAGTAATGGTGTTCCGCAGGGCTCTGTACTGGGACCTCTGCTGTTTGTGATATATATAAATGATATGGAAGAAGATGTAGCTGGTGTGATCAGTGAGTTTGCAGACAACACAAAGATTGCTGGAGTTGTGAATAGTGATAAACATTATCAGAGAATACAGCAGGATATAGATAGGCTGGAAAATTGGGCGGAGAAATGGCAGATGGAAGTTAATCCAGATAAATGCGAAGTGATGCATTTTGCTAGATCTAATGTAGGGGGGAGCTATGCAATAAATGGCAGGACCATCAGGAGTACAGGCATACAGAAGGACCTGGGTGTGCAAGGCCACAGATCCTTAAAGGCGGCAGCACAGGTGGACAGAGTGTGAAGAAGGCATATGGCATGCTTGCCTTTATTGGACAGGCATAGAGTATAAAAGTTGGCGTGTGATGTTGCAGCTAAATAGAATGTTAGTTAGGCCACACTTGGAATACTGCAACCAATTCTGGTCACCACACTACCAGAAGGATGTGGAGGCTTTGGAGAGAGTACAGAAAAAGTTTACCACGATGTTGCCTGGTATGGAGGGTCTTAGTTATGAGGAGAGATTGGGTAAACTGGGGTTATTCTCCTTGAAAAGACAGAGGCTGAGGGGCGACCTCATAGATGTTATAAAATTATGAAGGGCATTGATAGGGTGAACAGTGGGAAGCTTTTTCCGAGGTCGGAGGTGACGAACACAAGGGGTCACAAGTCCAAGGTGAAGGGGCCACAATATGTCAGGGGAAAGTAATTTACACAGAGGGCGGTGGGAGGCCTGGAATGCACTGCCAAGCAAGGTGGTTGAGGCAGAGACGCTGGAATCATTTAAGACTTGTCTGGATAGTGACATGAACAGACTGGAAATAGAGGAATACAAACAAATGATCCAGTTGGGCACATGAGTGGTGCAGCTTGGAGGGCTGAAGGGCCTATTCCTGTGCTGTACTGTTCTTTGTTCTAGATCATTTGTAAACTCACAGCACTGAGAAAGATGTCCAAGATGATCTTTAACAGCCTTTTTATAGGTTCCTTTTTACAGTAATTATTTAAATTCGATATTGGGTATTATAAAACTTGCTCCCTCATTTACCTTCATACAACCACTTAATGATTAACTAAGAACATAAGAAATAAAAGTACATCATGTAGCCCCCATGAATCTATTCTGTCAATCAATTTTTCTACCTGCTCCTCATATCCTTTAATTCCCTGAGACACCAAGGGCCTGTCTTGGATTTTGAAATCTCAATGCTGGAGCATCCACAACCTGCTGGAACACAGAACTGATCAAAATGATCATCCCCTTATCTTGAGGCTACTGAAACGATTTCTCCACCTCACTGTGCATGGTGCGGATTGTGCTGACCTGCGAAAATAATGTGCAGGCCTAAAATTCGGTTTTGTACCCAATGTAAAAAGTTTGCAACCGCCCAAGTCCTTTTCTACTAGCACAAATCAGATCGCATCCTTTCTGGGTTGCCCGGATTTCAATCTCATTCCTGAGTTCCGCACACAATTGTCCCTCCTCTAAGAACGTTCCCACCTCTCCGGCAAGAGGTTACGAAAGTGCAAATCACTACTGATCTCACCACTGGAGACCTGGCACGATGGTCATGCCAGAGGGTTTGGAGGTCCATGGGTGATTTTTAGTCTCTAATCACTTCTACTTCTTTTACCATTCATTTACTATTAATATACCTATGGAAAACTATAAGAATTCCCTTTTGTGTTATCTGTCAGTCTCTTTTCATACTGCTGGCTTCTCTTATTTGCTTTTTCAGAATTAGAAGCATGCATGTCACGTGTTTAAATACTAATCTCAACACATAATTTTACAGTTATGCCCACAATTGTTTTTACCTGCAGACACAAATATTTATTTGGCGGTCCTAGCAAGGACTACAGCCTTGACCAAACGCAATAACTTTGCTGTTTGGGTAGGTACCTGGCATGTCAGGATCCAGGTTTAATTTGTGGCCCTTTTACAAAATTACAGTGGATGTACACAAGACGAGTAGAGAAGAGAAGGAGCAGCACAGCAACACAGTGATTAGCGTTGCTGCCTCATACAGCCAGAGACTTGCGTTCAATTCCAGTCTTGGATGACTCTTTGTGTGGAGTTTGCATGTTTTCTCCATGTCTGCATGCGTTTCCTCCGGGTGCTCAGATTTCCTCCCGCAGTCCAAAGATGTGGGGGTCAGGTGGATTGGCCAGGTTGAATTGCCCCTTAGTGCCCAAATAGGTTAGACGGATGAGCAGAATAAAATACATGTGATTACAGATTTTGGAGCTAGGGCCTGGGTAAGATTTGATGCAGACTTGATGGGCCAAATGGCCTCCTTTTTCATTCTGCATTCCAACGAGCTCAATTTTATCATCAACTTGTGCTTGTTTTGAGCATGAGAAACTGGTAACATCAGACATGAGGCGGGTAGCACAATCCACACCCAGCTCTGCACCAGTTCCCCCTTTACCATGGTCCTAAAATGGATGCAAAAAGGGCACAATGGCCATTTAAATGTATTTAAATACATTTAAATTGTATTAAGGGGCTGCATGCCAACTTTACCAGCGCTTCCCCCTTTCTCACCGCATTCGCCAATCCCGAATCACAACGAAACAGACATGCTCCATAAAGTCCGATTTAGGTGCTTCATCAGTGAGGATGTAAGTGCACAGGATCTGATGGTTCTCTGTTGCTCACAGGTGTCCTTTCGTTGTGGCCATTTTCTTTCGTGGGTTGGTGGTGGTTCTGCAAGCGTTTGGGAGTGGGGGTTGTTGCTCTGCAGGTCTCTGACGTCCGATTTGCAGCACAGACCCTGGTCTCAATACTGAACTCGGGTCTTACAGTGCTGCTGGGTCCTTGTGCAGTCAGCTCACTTCCTGCTGATGGAAAACCCTTGCAAATTGCAATACTGCAGCCTCTCAACCTTGCAAGGAACTGTGATTGTGGGGTGCATGTGGCTGGGGGATTGGGGATGGGGCGGGGGTGCTGTGATTGCAGGGAGCATGTAGCTGAGGGAGTTGGAGTTACGGACAGTGGCTGTTGCTGAACTAGAGACAAACAGCATTCTTAACCTCTACATGTTCCTCTCCATCTCCAACCCCTGTCCACCCCTTCAAAGTGAAGACACGGCTTTTGTGATACAATCAATTGATCTTGCTGTTCTTTTGATTGTTGCTGGAGCTGACGAAGAGTAGCTGGAGGAAGAATTGCGGGCACAGGAGATCCAGGCCTTACCAGTTGCAGGAGTACAAGTAGACAACCACCAGAGGCAGGAGGTGGCCGCTATTCACCCAGACATGCAAGGACGGGGGAGAAGGAGGGAGCACAGACCCTGGCAGTTCTGTGTACATCGGAACAGATGCACGACACCATGTGCCGCCAATGTCTCTGGCTGCGCAACCTGTTGCAGGACCTGGCACCTAGAGGCAAGGGGAGCCACCCACTCTCATAGAACATAGAACATTACAGCACAGAACAGGCCCTTCGGCCTTCGATGTTGCGCCGACCAATATAAAAAGCAATGCCCCTCCAAACTAAACCATTCCCTTCTCTTCCATATACTTATCAACTAACCTCTTAAACGCCACCAAACTTGGCGCATCTACAACTGCTGCAGGCAGGGCATTCCACTCCCGAACCACCCTTTGGGTAAAGAACCTACCTCTGATATCCGTCCTATAACTATCACCCCTTAATTTAAAGCTGTGTCCCCTCGTGCTAGCTTTCTCCATCCTAGGAAAAAGGCTATCACTGTCCACCCTATCTAAACTCTAATCATCTTATATGTTTCAATAAGGTCCCCTCTTAGCCGCCTCCTTTCTAACGAAAACAACCTCAATCCCTCAGCCTCTCTTCATAAGACCTGCCCTCCATACCAGGCAACATCCTGGTAAACCTCCTCTGTACCCTCTCCAATGCCTCCACATCTTTCTTATAATGTGGGGACCAGAACTGCACACAATACTCCAAGTGCGGCCGCACTAGAGTTTTGTACAGTTGCAACATGACGTTGCGGCTCCGAAATTCAATCCCCCTACCAATAAAAGCTAAGACTCCATATGCCTTCTTAACAACCTTATCGACTTGACTGCCTACTTTCAGGGATCTATGCACATACACACCAAGATCCCTCTGTTCATCAACACTATTAAGAATCCTACCATTAGCCCTATACTCTACACATTTATTATTCCTGCCAAAGTGCATTACCTCACACTTTTCCACATTAAACTCCATTTGCCACCTCTCAGCCCAGCTCTGCAACTTGTCCAAGTCTCTCTGCAAACTATAACACCCCTCTTCACTATCTACCACTCCACCGACTTTAGTGTCATCTGCAAATTTACTAATCCATCCTTCAATACCCTCATCCAGATCATTTATAAAAATTACAAACAGCAGGGGCCCCAAAACAGACCCCTGAGGTACACCACTTGTCACCGAACTCCACGATGAATATCTCCCATCAACCACCACCCTCTGTCTTCTATCTGCTAGCCAATTCCTAACCCAATTAGCTAAATCACCCTCTATCCCATACATCTGCATTTTCTGCAGAAGTCTTCCATGGGCCACCTTATCAAACGCCTTACTAAAGTCCATATATACCACATCAACCGCCTTACCCCCATCCACCTCCTTAGTCACTTTTTCAAAAAACTCAATGAGGTTAGTAAGGCACGACCTACCCTTCACAAAACCATGCTGACTATCTCCAATCAATTCATTACTCTCTAAATAACTATAAATCCTATCCCTAATTATTCTCTCCAATACTTTGCCCACAACAGAAGTAAGACTCACTGGCCTATAATTCCCTGGAAGGTCTCTCTTCCCCTTCTTGAACAACGGGACCACATTCGCTATCCTCCAGTCCTCCGGAACCACACCCGTAACCAACGACGACCTGAAGATCAGAGCCAGAGGCTCTGCAATCTCCTCTCTTGCCTCCCAGAGAATCCTAGGGTAAATCCCGTCCGGCCCAGGGGACTTATCCAACTTCAAACCCTCGAGAATATCTAGCACATCCTCCCTATCTACTTCAATACTTTCCAGTTTGCTACCCTGTACCTCAGTGTTCTCCATAACTACATTTACATCACCCTGCGTGAATACCGAAGAGAAATATTTATTCAGTACCTCTCCAATCTCTTCAGGGCTCCACGCACAACTTCCCACTGCTGTCTATGACTGGCCCTAATCTTGTCCTAACCAATCTTCTATTCTTAACATATCTAAAGAAAGCTTTAGGATTCTCCTTAATCCTATCAGCCAAAGTCTTCTCGTGTCCCCTCTTAGCTCTCCTCAATTCACTCTTTAGCTCCCTCCTGGCTAATCTATAGCTATTCATTGCACTAACTGAGCCTTCAAGCCTCATCCTGACATAAGCCTCCTTTTTCCTTTTAACCGGCAAATCAACTTTTTTCGTACACCAAGGTTCCCTTACTCGACCATTTCCTCCTTTCCTGACAGGGACATACTTATCAAGGACTCGCAGCAGCTGCTCCTTGAATAAGCTCCACATTCCAGATGTTCCCAGTCCCTGTAGTTTCCTAGTCCAATCTATGCACCCTAATTCTCTCCTGATGGCCTCATAATTACCCTTCCCCCAGCTATAACTACTGCCCCCAGCTTCATGCCTATCCCTATCCATCACTAAGGTGAACGTAACCGAATTGTGGTCACTATCACCAAAATGTTCACTAACTTCCAAGCCTAACACCTGGTCTGGCTCATTGCCCAGCACCAAATCCAATGTAGCCTCACCTCTAGTTGGCCTATCTACATACTGAGTCAAAAAACCTTCCTGCACACTTTGTACAAAAACTGACCCCTCTAACGAGCTACAGCTATAGCTATTCCAATCAATATTAGTAAAGTTAAAGTCCCCCATAACAATTACCCTATTACTTTCACTCCTGACCAGAATTGACTTTGCAATCCTTTCCTCAACCTCTCTAGAACTTTTAGGAGGTCTATAAAAGACTCCCAACACTCTCGGTGGCTATCAAATTGAGAGCTGCTCTGAACTTTTATGCAACTGGCTCATTCCAGACCCCTAGCAGAAATGTTTGTGGCATCTCCCAATCAGCTGTGCACAACTGTGTCTAGCAGGTCACAGAAGCCCTGAATGCTCAGGCTGGGCAGTACATCAAATTTAACCTTGACCAGGCCCAATAAGAAGTCTGGGCTGCAGGTCCTCTGAGGTTGGGGATCACTCGGGGTTCTGGAGAACAAACGCCTTCCCTTCCTAAGTGACAGCATTGAGGGGTCTCCCCAACTGACATCAACATAAAACATCGGTCTGGTGATCATCAACGGAAGAAGATTCCTATTCAAGTCAAATTAGTCACAGGTGAGTGGTACAAACACTTAACCACAATAAATGTGTTTAAATCAGACATTCTAACATTAAAAACTTGTGAACAGGAAATGTTAAGGTGCTTAAATGTTTTTCAAAATAGTGTAGTCCTTCACCTGTGCTATCTCAGTGCAACTACAACTTCCTAACCTTACGTGGCCTACCACTATGTAGGTGGAGGGGGCCAGCTGCCTACCTCGGCCTGTTGCCTATGATACCTGTGTGTGTGTGTGTGTGTGTGTGTGTGTGTGTGTGTTGTGGAGGGGCAGGGCTCTCTGGAGGTCCTGGGTCATGAGGGCTTCTAAGTGCACAGAATGTTTTCAAGAACCCTCTTTCATCCTGCTGCCCGAGATGCTCTGGTGTCAGGAGGTGGAGGCAGGGGGTGTCAGAAGGTAGAGCCACAGCTGCAGTCTCCTGACTTGAAGGTCCCAGCGTGGGCTTGAGCCCTTCGTTCTCCATTAGGGTTTCTGTGGGCCCCTGAGTAACTCCATGGGATAGCAGTACTTCTACAGTGAGCTCCAGAAGCTCAAACGTCACCTGAAACTGCCAGTTCTGGAGAACCACCTGCATCTTACCATAATGGTTGAGCTGTCTGCAATGGTCATTTGAGTTGGGGGCCACCTCTCAATGGCCACAGTAAGTACCCTCTGAGACCGGGCCATGCTTGCAACCCCCCAGCCGTGGTCTTCTGCGAGGACTACTGCCGTAACCCACTGTATCTCAGTGCTGTCCTACTGGGTCTCCTGTAAGCTCTTAGGCCTCTCAGCCATAGGCTGCAGAGTGTCGAAAAGCCTGTTCAGTCCCTCAGCTGTGGCTTGCTGTGACTCAGCCACAGCCCTCTGGAACTCTGTTGTGGCCTGCTGTGACTCAGCCATCGCTTGGAGCCTGCCACGCATAGTGAGGATCCCCCACACCAGGCTTTCCATGCAGTCATCATCTATGCAGTGTTGGCCTGGGAAGGATGCAAGACAGGCAATATCTGATCTGCCTGAAAGCTTTGGGATTCCTCTCAACAGCCTCGCAGTTGGTACAGTGTGTGACCGTTAGCCCCTCCTGCATTCCCTAGCTCTGTTGCAGCATCTCTAGCAGCTGATGGAGAAGTAATATCAGAGGCCCAGTATGTAGCCTGGGGCCAGCTGAGTACTTGCCTCCGCAGGTCTCGCATTATGGAGGCCACGGACGTTCCCTCCTCCATTCGCTGTACATTATCAGATGCTCACCAGAGAGTGACCCAGATGCTTCACCACTAACTGGACGCACTGATATGTCAGTATTTGGGATGGTGAGTTGTGAGGTGGAAGCTGACGCCAAAATAGTGCCACCCTTGGAGGTCCCTTCACCCATATCCTCCAAGGACTCATCTGAGCTGTCTGGACCACAACGGTGGAAGCTGCAATACAGGCCTGGAGTCAAGAAGGACCCCGCATTTTGGATGCATCTCTGCAACACAGGACACAAAATTAAGAGAGAGGAATCTGGGATGTCAAGAACATAGTTCAAATTTCTCCACTGAACAAAGCACCAAGGAAGTTACATTACAGGAACAGGCCCTTTGGCCCTCCAAGCCTGTAGCAAGCAGGCTGTCCATTTAATTTTTACCCCTTACCCTTCTGGAGACCATCTGCCTCTATTCCTATCCCATTCACATAGCTGTAATGATGCCCCTTAAAGATCACTATTGTATCTGCATTCACGACCTCCCCGATAGTTAATTCCAGGCAGCCATTATCCTCATTGTGCAAATAAACATGCTTCATTCATCTTCTTTAAACCTTGTGCTCGCACCAGAAACTCGTATTCCCAAGAAGTTGCCTTAAAGTGAGTGGAAGAAAGACAGATGCTCATGTCTTAACAGCAGCCCAACCATGCTGTTGCTGACAGCCTGCTTCTCCCCTTCTCTTGCGGATTCCAGCGCCTGCTCCTCAAAGGAGATGAGGACCCGAAGGTCTGGCTCACCACTCCGTCTTCTCCCTCTCTCAGATGTTATGGTTGGTCTTCTTCTGTGGAGACAGGAGGAGCCAGGAAAGAAATGGTGGCATGACTGGTGGCTCTTAGAAGGCAAGCATAGTGGGGCATTTGGGGAGGTTAGAAAAGAGGTGCTTGAGGGTCAGAGGCTGGAAACATGCAGGGTGCTGGGGATGGGAGAATCTGGGAGAGATTTGGGGGAAAATGCAAGATGGGGTTCAGTACTCACCCTTGCTGCCCTGATGACTTTTTTCCGGTACTGCTTCCCAGTTCAGAGAGCCAGTGCCATGGCACTGATCGAGGCAATGACTCTCCCAGGCCACATTTCCGTCAGAGCCCCTGGAATTTTGTCCTTCGGAGGGAAAGAGTTTGTCCCGTCTCTGCTGCATTCAGCAGCATTCCTAAGTCGCTCTTAGTAAAATCAGGGGGCTGGTCGTGCGCACACTTTGTGTAGCAACGCCTGCCTGCCTTCCATTCTTGAGTTTTTAATGGAGCTACACCTCATTAGGGCAAATCAACTGTACGCAGTGTGGCAAAGCATTCCAGCAAGTTACATGCAATTTGCTTGTCAGCATTGAGGAGAAGGCCACGTGAGCACTTACAAGTGTGCTGATGGGGGAGGGCATTGTGTGGGAGGGTCAGGGGTGGGGATGACTCTGCCTGATATCTGTAGGGTGGAGGGTGGATCTCCCTGCCTGAGATCGGGGAGGGGTGGGGGGGGTCGCCGCTGCCACTCTGCCTAACATTGGTGGGGGGAAATAAGGGTCATTAATGTTGTGGAGTGAGGCAATGTCTGTGAGGCCAGGAGACTCATTATCCAGCCAGGAGGGTTGTGACAGGGGAGTGCTATTCAATCAATCAATCAGTTTTTGTCTGTGCACCTGCATTTGGAGGCTCCAATAGTGATTCAGGCATGTTAAGTCCCATTCACAGGCTTGTGCAGTACTATTCAGAATCGCTGATATTTTTGCGGGCAGTGTGCGTATGGGGGTGCCTGAGAATAGTTTAAAACTCAGAAACTCTCCCAGTGTAAAGTCTGTCCAGCACTTAGAATAAAAATGGTAAAATAGGGCCCAATATCTTCTCATATAATTATGGAGTCTACAAAGGGACAATATTTGTCTCTATGACTTATGCGTTCACAAAGTTATTTGCCACTTTAAAACAACAGAACATCAGTTCAATTGCAAAGTAAAACTGTTTGTAAAATAAAAACATATGCATTAAAATTCCATTGGGGTTCTCCAAGTATCTCACTCTAACTTTGGTGGGAAATTGCTAGAAACCTGCCCAATTTCCGATGAATTTCAAGGCCATAGAAGTTAAAGCTGTGTGTGATTACTACATGCAGATTAATTTGCTTTACTCTTGTTAATCATTTATTTGGACATCAATATCAAAAAATAAAAACAGATTTGATAAGTATTTGTAAAGTAACATCACACATCATTAACTATTGAATTTTCTATATGCCTGGACGTAATGTACAATTTTCAGGAATATCAAGTATTCATACTTAAATTTAAGAGATTCAAACATGATGTGGAATATATAAATCTAGACTACTAAGTTATAAG
The DNA here is from genome assembly GCA_024679065.1 of Sphyrna mokarran. NCBI lineage: Eukaryota > Metazoa > Chordata > Chondrichthyes > Carcharhiniformes > Carcharhinidae > Sphyrna > Sphyrna mokarran. The sequence goes on along the minus strand of JAGIQG010000001.1, from coordinate 127,709,321 downwards.
GTGCATTTTCATATTTTTGTTCCTTTTGCAAATTCTGTGCACCAGGAGCACAGAATTATAATTGAGGCAAAGAATGAAAATATAGCCATGGATTTTATTAAATTCTTTAGTGAGTGAAATTGAAAAACTATTAAATCTTGACAAATGTTTACCCGTAACAATACTGACAGAGCATACTGTTTCAGCCACTAATAAACTAGGCAGCGTATCAAAGTATCAAATGAAAGTAATGATATTTTCAACAAGATAATGCATTGGATTTTTCATTCACAATACTTAAAAATCACAGGTAGCACACGCTATTTTCAATATGTTGATACTTTTTTTTTTAAACTGTAGCCAATTTACCAGTAATTAAATTAAAAATGCAAGGAAAATCATTCGTGGTATTGCTTACGTGTAACATGGGGTCTGCGATCTACACATGCATTGTTGGGAATAGTGAACTATACAATGGCTCTTGGGAACTGAACATGAGGAGTGATTTTAATCCTGCTCGCCTTGCAGGAACAGGGAAGCAAATGCTTAAAATGATGGATAAGTGCACTGTGTGGCAAAACTATCTTAGTTCTGTCAAATGTGATCACACCAAAAGAACTCATAATTAGGTAGGCTCCCATCAACACTTAATTACCAATGGGACCTTGTGGCAGCTGAATACTAGCCAGAACAGACAATACACACTTTGAGCCCCACAAGAAGATCTTGAATTTTCTTAGTTGGCTCACCCACTAGCTATTGGAGATCTTGGCTGGGATTTTCCAGTCCTATAATGGCTGGACATGCTGTGGGGAACGCAGCAGCACAGTCAAAAGTGCATTGACTTTAATGGGACTGATGGTCTGTCCCGGAGTGGTGGGCATGGTCAAAAAATCCGGCATCAGAAATGGGGACAGAATATTGCTTGAGGATGTGGCTCTGCTTTACATTTTCCCAATATCATAACCTCTGGACCTAGTTGCTTATAATGTCAAATACTCAACTTTGCTTACACTCTATGCTTATTGTTAGTTACAACTATAGATATATATATTGTTTAATTATCATACACAGTAAATTTCTAAAAGGGTAATACAGATATATACAAACCTTGACAATGAACTCATGCCTAGGTCCAGGATAGGAAAATAATGGTTCGTTATCATTGATGTCAGTGACTGTGACATAAATAGTAGTGGAGGCATTTTGTCGAGGCATACCATGATCTGTAACTAATACTGACAACTGGTGCTGAGTATGATGCTCACGATTTAATGCAACCCAGTTAATAATCTCACCTAGAAAATATAAGAAATATAACATACATATTTCTACTTAAGCAATATATATATTTCTACATGCATAAAATATCAGTAACCAATTCTGCTTTGGTTCCTAGCTTTCATCCCTTTTTTTTGGAAGTTGAGATGAGCATCAACCGGAAACTGCTACCTTCTTCAAGCAATTTTGTTACAATATTTAATTGTGCGAGATAATTTAATTGAAGAAATGTATTCCACCAGTGTCCAGTCCAGGCCTTGGAGGGAGGGATAGAGAGGTGAATATGTGAGGGAACGAGTTGTAGTGCGTGTGTGGGACAGAGGGGTAGAGTTTGTGTGAGAGACAGAGTGTGTGTGTTTTGGGAAGGGGGGATGAATGTGTATGCAAGAGGTGTGCAAGAGCGGGCAGTAGAGTTTATGAGGGGGGAGTGTATGTGTTGGAGGGGGCGAATGTATGTAACAAGGGCTAGAATTTGTGTGAGGGAGGGAGCGTATGTGTGTGTGGGTGAATGTGTGTGCAAGAGAGGTGTATGAGAGCGAGGGAGAAGTGTGTGAGAGCATAGTGAGGGAGTAGGGTATATGTGAGAGAGGGACTGAGTGTTTGTGAGAGGGGGGATAGGAGTTGTGTGACAGAGTGAACGTGTTTGTGAGCAGGATAAGCATGTGAGAGAAAGGGAATGAGCGTGCGTGGGAGAGGGGTGTGTGTATGAGAGATAGGGGATGAATGTGTGTCAGAGGGGGAATGACTATGTATGAGAGGGCAATGTGGGTGTAGAGGGATCGTGTATGAGAGAGAATGAGTATATGTGAATAGGGGATAGAGTTTGAATGAAGGAATGTGAGAGAGACAGAATGAGTGTGTGTGTGTGTGTGTGTGTATGTGAGGGGATGAGTTTGTGTGATAGAGGGGGAATCTGGATATGAGAGGAGTGAATGTGTGAGAGAGGAGGGTGAGTGTACGTAAGGGGTAGGTCTATAAGAGAGGGGAGTGTGGGACAGGGTATGAGAGAGAAAGGGGTTAGGTGTGTGAAGGGAGGTGAATGTGTGAAGGGGGGTTAATTTGTGAGGGGGAGTGCATGAGAAAAAGAGGGAGAGGTGTGTGTACGTGTGTGAGAGAGAAAGCGAGAGAGAGGTGAGAATGAGGGAGAGAGACGTGCACGTATCTGTTACCAGCATCACTCCTCTCATTAAAAATTACAAAAAGCAAGTCTTAAGTATTCTTTTAATGAGAAGTCTTTTGATTATCCATTGCTATAATGGGTACTGCTTCCAGAGGTTCATGTTATAGGGCCAAAGGAGGGTGGTATTACCAGGGCTTAAATGTAAGGAGGCCACGTAGTTGTTCAATATACTTCTGTCTATTCCCCTAATCCCTATCATGTGCATACAGCTAGAAAATATGCTTACATTTGACTTCTGTGATCACATCTATTTAGTGACATTAAGGGGCATCAGCATTATTAGAATGCTTGAGGTTCCCTAACGAACATGGCAGGTTAGTAGGGATTCTGTGGCTCAAATGTTCGGGAACCCTGTCTTTCGAAATGAAAGCTTTCTTTATACTTGATGATGGTTTCAATAACTTCCTACCACTGATGTTAAGCTCATTAGCTTGTAGTTATCTGGTTTAGTCTTCCTCCCTTTCTTGAATATTTGTCTAATATTAATAATCTTTTAGTTCTTGGGCATTACTTCAATAAGGAGTGAAAAATTGACAGATTATTCCTCTGGTATTTTTAGATTTGCTGTTTCAGTAACCTAGGATGCATCCCGTGCAGACCATGTGACCAACTTTCAAGTTGGATCCATCTGAGGCCAGATGATGGGAACTGACTTCCCTGATCATCTGTTCCCACTCTTTTCTGAGTACAGTCCTCGAGAACATCCAGTGGAGATTCCCGGTGGAATCGTACTGTCTCTCTTCCTGTATGCCTCTGCCACAACATCTGTCACTCTAGGATGATCTCTATGCCCTGGTGTTCCATTTTCAATATTATTTGCCCTTTAAGAGGTACAGACCGCATTTAAGAATGAAATGTTATTGGCCTCACAAACTCTCCATTCAAGGCTCTTAAACCCCAGAGGCAGCCAGCTGTGCAAGAAATTAGCAATGCTGTACTCGCTCTGCCCTACAGTATGGCATTGAAATTGGAGTACCAAAAGTGTGTGCCACTCTCCTCCAAGAAACTTGGCTCACAACCAAAATTGGGCCAAACCAATGTTTCAGCCCGTATTTTTATGTTTTGGAGTTCAATTTGATGTTCCCTGCTAATATTTTCTTGTAACCTCTTTTCAATCCCCAGTTCTGCTCTTTATAATCAGTAAGTCCAATTATAATCAGCTAGGTCTCAAGAATTGTGGTCATTTACTGAAAACTGCATTACTTTACCTTATAGAGGCCTCTCCTGGAAAACTAGAGAAAGGCACTCAAGCATAGCAGGTTAGACAAATAAGTAGCAGTAGAATGAAGAGGACAAAGTTGGTCAGTCTATGACTGCCTGCAAGAGACATTTTTGCCAACAAAGGCGGCCAATTCCTGATTGCCACATTTACCAAAAACATGAACAATACTGTCTGTATGTGCCTTTCCCACCAGAAACATGTAATCATCTTCTGATCTTCGTTATGAACACAAACTCACAAAGGTCCCTTACCATCTCATTGAAGCCACCTGAAAACCACCAGAAAAACATTATCCGTGTGCGCATTAACTTTCATGCATAATTTCATGCAACCATAAAATCTATACAGTGCATATCCTAATAACTTTCATATCCGAATTTCCACTTGATCAAGTACACTGCAACGAGGCCTCTTTATCTTTCCCTGAGATACTACTTGAATTTTAAGAGTTCATGAAACAATTAATAGCACTATTTCTATAATAATGTGGAAATTTGGAATCGATTTATTAAATTATCATTCAAGTTATTTTTTAAACCATAAAACAAATGATTCCAACACTAACTCATGGAGTAATCTGTTCAGTGCTTTGTTCCAATCCAAAGAATTTCCATTTATGACCCTATTGGTTTTCTATATTTATTCCAATTCCATGTTGTACTTCTTATATCCTAACTCCTCATCTTTGTTATTAATTGCCAATGTGAAATATTATCAAAGCTTTTTATTATCATACAGTGAGACACTTTCCTCATTTTTCTGCTTGCTTTTCAAATTATTTGTCATCTTTTCTAAGCAACTAAACAATTTTGTTTAAAAATAATTTAACATGAAAAATACTTAGCTTTTCTCTTTATTATTCCCTTTAATTCATTTTTCTCACATTTAATTGCACATAATTGCTACTGGGATTAAAGTTAAACTTTATTTATTCGTCACAAGAAGGTTGACATTAACACTGCAATAAAGTTACTGTGAAAATCCGTGAGTCTCCATGCTCCAACATCTGCCTGGGTACACTGAGGGAGAACCTAGCCTGGCCAAAGCACCTAGCCAGCACATCTTTCAAACTGTGGGAGGAAACCAGAGCACCCGGAGGAAATGTACACAGACATGGGGAGAACATGCAGACTCCACACAGACAGTGACTCAAACCAGGAATCAAACACTGGTCCCTGGCACTGTAAGGCAGCAGACTGTGCTGTCCCGATGCAGGTATTTTCCCTTGCTTTCATCATTTTTTTTTTGTTACAATTTCTTCATTCATTGTTACCTGTTTTTGAATTAAGTCTGAAGAATTTTCCATCAGATAACAGCATATAGGATAATTGACAATTTTTTCCTGAATCTCGATCAGTCGCTTGTACTTTTCCAATTAGGCCCTGAGGAATGGACTTTTCTTCAATTGTGAAAAAATAAAAACTTTGTGCAAACTTAGGAGGATTATCATTTTCATCAACAACATTAATAGTTACAGTGGCAGCAGCACTTCGCTTTAAGTGATCCTTTGGATTTATGGCAAATACCTTGAAGTGGTAACTATGCTTGGATTCATAGTCCAGAGCTCTCTGAATGTAAATCCAGCCACTGGATGCATGGATACCAAATGTCAATGAATCCAAATTTTGCTGAAGTGAGTAAACTAAGCCTGAAGAAGCTGCCTGCTGATCTTGTCTGTGAGCACGAACTTGCAAAATTCTCATGTTTGATGTTGCAGTTTCACTGACACCAACTTGATAAACCAGTGCTTCAAAAGTCAAATCACCATCCAAATCGTCAACATTCACACATAACTTGAACACAGCTTTCAACGGTTGGCTTCCCTGATCACTTGCTACAATATTTATACAGTATTGTTGTGACATTGAGGAAAAGGTTCTGTTGAGATAAAGTGTTCCATATATGTAATCAATAGTAAAAAATTGTTCATAGTCATTCTGTAAACTGTACACGACCATTCCGTTTGATCCACTGTCTTTGTCTTCAGCATGGGCAATGTAGATAACTGTTGCTGGTAAGGTGTTCTTTGAAATGGTAATACTTTCAAATTCTTGATGAAATGCTGGTGGATTATCATTGACATCAGTAATTGTTATATTAGCCTGTGTACTGCTGGAAATGAGAGAGCTGTTGGTTTGAAACTCAACAGTAAGCAGCACAAAAGGTTCAACTTCACGATCTAACTGCTTAATGCTTCTGATGAGACCAGAGTTAGAATCAATAGAAAAATAGCCATATGGATCACCAGAGGAAATTTTATACTTCAATGCTAAAGAATCTGAAAAGAGAAAAAAAAAGTTTAAACATTTTAGATCAAGTATAATGACAAATACTTCGAGCCATAGAAGTTCATACCATAAGGAAGCCATACATTTATGAAAGCTCTTTTCACATTTTAAGAACCTCTTCCTTCTTTACTTCACGGAAATAGCCCTGCTATCTCAAGCTCCATTGATAACTGTGGCCTGAAGTTTTCGGATAGCAAGGGCCAATAGTCAGCAGGCAACAACATACCCTTGCCAACTCCAACTGGCCTGCTGCCATTTTTCAACCAAACAAGCTTTGATTAGCATCAGGTAAGACTTCTGATATTTTACTCTTTGATTACTATAAAAACATTAAAAAGAGGGAGGAGTAGGCCATTCAGCCTCTCAAGCCTACTCTGTTATTCAATAAAGTCATGGCTAATTGGATCATGGCCTCAATTCTGCTCTCCGGCTTGTCCCTCATAACATGGATTCACCTGTAGATCAAAATACAATATTACAACTCTTACTGAAGAGATTAACTGCAAAGATTTGAACCAGAAAGGGATCAAAGTTGCACGTGATATTCCCAGGGTCCAACACATTAGGGTGAGGCTTTTCATAGAATCCCTATAGTGCCGTAGGCCATTTGGTCCACCAAGCACCAAAAAAATCCTACCCAAGTCCTATCCAGCTAACCCTATGTATTTACCTTGCTAATCAAGACACTAAGGGGCAATTTAGCATGGCCAAACAACCTAACCTGCACACCTTTGAAGGGTGGGAGCAAACCAGAACTTCCAGAGGAAACCCATGCAGACACAGGGAGAATGTGCAAACTTCACAGTCACCTGAAGCTGGAATTATATGCGGCTCATTGGTGCTGTGAAGCAGTAGTGCTAACCATTGTAACCACCCTGTTGCTCATCCAAGTTATTTCAGTCTCTACGCATATGTGGACCAAAATGTATTAGAATTTTGGGAGCACTCTACCAACTTCTCATGCTTTCCCAGCATCAATCACCAGAAGTGTCATCAACATTTATGTAATTTGTTCAAATACAAGCAGGCACATGATAATTAAATGCAAATGATAAGAATACATCATGGGACATATTTCTCATCACTTGAGCTTTAGCAATACTGCCACAAAGATGAGAAGGAACAGTTTAAATTTTAAATCTTCCAAAGAGAAATGAAGTGACAATGGGATAATTAGGTAACTCCCCCCCACAACAGGTTATAAACCTTGCCAATGTGAAATTTAGTGATTTAGCCTGACATTGCCAGCGAAAATCAGAAATAGCGATCTCACTGGCAAGATTCACAATTTTCAGGTTTCGCAGGATTTTGAGCCCTTGTCAGCGATCACATGAATGGACAATGCAGGCTCAAAATCCTGCCCATCAAAACTGTGCCCTGTACACCTAGGTTAGATTATTAATATATATCAGGAAAAACAAGGATCGCAACACTGACTCCAGGAAATCGAATACAAATTCTCCTCCAATCCAAAAAAATCCAATAACCACAATTCTGTTTCCCTTAGCTCAGGCAATTATGTATCCATTTTGCTACTGTCCTTTTTATTCTACGAGTTATGACTTTGTTCACAAGTCTGTTGTGTGACACTGTATGAAATGCCGTTTGAAAGTCCACGTACACCACATCAGCAGCATTACCCTCATTGGTCCTCTTTGTTATCTCACGAAAAAACTCCAGAAAATTAGTTACCCTTAAAGGAATGTTTCTTAATTAACCTGCTTTTTCTGAAGAGACTATTAATTTTGTTTCTAATTACGAATTACAAATTCAAATTAGGAGCAGGAGTAGGCCACATGAGGCTGCCTTGCCATTCAATATGATTATGGCTCATCTGATTAACACTTCAACCCCACATTCGTGCTTACCCCTGATAACCATTCACACTTTGTTAATCAAGAATCTATCCAGCTCTGCCTTGGAAATATTCAAAGACTCTGATTCTACTGCTGTTTGGAGGAAGAAAGTTCCAGAGACTCATGATCCTGTAGAGAGGATTTTTTTCCTCATCTCTTAAATGAGTGACCCCTTATTTTATCACTGACACTTAGTTCTAGATTTGTCAACAAGAGGAAACATCCTCCCCACATCAACACTGTCAATACCCTTCAAGATTTTAAAAGTTTCTATCAAGTATTTTTTTACTCTCCTAAATGCTAGTGGATACAAACCGCTTCAATCTTTACTCATAAGACAACCAATGCATTTCTGTCATTGATCTACTAAATGTTCTCTGAACTATTTCTAACACATTTATGTCTTTTCTTAAAGAAAAAGACCAATGTAGTACACAATACTCCAGATATGTTCTATGTATAACCGAAGCATAACTTCCCTACTTCTGTAATCAATTCTCCTCGCAATGAATGGTAGCATTCAATTAACATTCGTACTTACTTGCTATACCTGTATGCTAAACTTTTGCTATTCATGCACTAGGACGCCCAGATTCCTCTCACCATTTAGATAATGAGCTCAGTGACTATCACTGTGCTGTGCAGATACATGGATTTGGGCCTGTGTCCGTGGGAGTTTGCGCATTCTCCCCGTGCTTGCGTGGGTTTTCTCCGGGCGCTCTGGTTTCCTCCCATATCCCAAAGATGTGCTCTTAGGCTAATTGGCAAAACAAATTCTCCCTAAATTGTCTCAAATTTGGTTTTTAATCCATAGATCTATAAACATGGACAGGGATCGCAGGTAGAGGTGGGAACATCGGGGTGGCGGCGCGAGCTCGTTGGGCCGAAGGGCCTGTTTCCCGTGCTGTTTTGTTTTTTGTTCATTTTTATTCATCATGCCAAAGTGGACAATTTTGCATTTGCCCACATTATACTCCATTTGCTAGATTTTTGCCCATTCACTTAACCTATGTCCATTTGTATCCTCCTTCCCACCTCTTCACAAGTCATTTTTCTATCTTCTTTGCATTGTCAGCAAATTTAGCAACCATACCTTCAGTCTCTTCATCCAAGTCATTTATATAAATTGTTAAAAATCGAGGCCCCAGCTGATCTCTATGGCACATTACTTATCTCATCCTGCCAACCAGAAAAACCCGTTTATGTCAACTGTCTGTTTTTCTGTCAGATATCCAATCTTTACTCCATGCCAACATGTTACCTCCTACACCACGAGCTTTTTCTTCATGCAATTACCTTTGATGAGGCACCTTATCAAATGTCTTCTGGAAATCTAAGTACAGTAAATACACTGATCGCCATTGTTCCCTGAAGCTTTCACACTACTAGGAAGAACCTGTGGTTGCTACATTCATCTTTACAAACTTTTTTTGATCAAGGATGTAACATTTGCATTTCTCCAGTCCTCTCGCACCACCCGAGTCTAAGAAAGACTGGGAAACACGCCTCTGTAATATCCACTCTCACTTCCCTCAGAAGATGCATCTCATCCAGATTTGGTGTTTTAGCAACTTTAAATACAGGCAGTCTATCCAACACATTATCCTTACTGACTTTAAATCCTTCCAGTGTCTGAATTATCTTCTCTTTCATTAAGGCCTTTTCTTCAAGGAAGCTTTTCTTCCTTGATAAAAGACTTGGAAAGTATTTATTTGATACCTTAGCCATGCCCCTTGCCTCCAAAGTAAATCCTATTTTTGGCCACTAAACCACTTTTCCTCTTGCCACCCTCTTACCATTTTTATATCTATGGATTTCAGGATACCTTGTTATGTTGGCTGCTAGTTTTTATTCATACTCTCGCTCAGCTTGTCTTATTTGCTTTTGCACCTCCCTTCTCAATCTTCTTTATCATGCCTGGTCTTCATTTGTAACATCCATGTGTCAAAAGCAGGCATTTTCTTCTTCATCTTATTCTCTATCTCTTTCATCATTGAAGAAGATCTGGATTTATTCGCCCAGCTTTTCCTTTCATGGGAACAAACTTTGACTATGCACAAATGATCACTTCTTTAAAGGTAACCCATTGTCAGTCACTGTTTAGATTCCAATTTATCTGACTCAGATGCATTCTTACCCCATCAAAGTTACTTTTCCCCAGTTAATTATTCTTACTCAGGATTGTTATATTTTTTCCCTAAGCTACAATGACCATTGACCCCTAAATGTTGGCCTCCACTTGGCCAACCTCATTCCCAAGGTCCACGTCTGGAACTGCTTTCCTTCTCATTGGCCTGGAAACACACTAGTGTAGAAAATTTCCCTGAACAAACTTTAGAAATTCTGCCCCTCTCTGCCCTTTACATTACTAACCCAGTCTATACTCAGATAATTAAAGTATGTTATTGTAACTACTCTACAATTCTTGCACTTTTCTGTAATTTCCTTGGAAATTTGTTCTACATTTTTTCCATTAAATTTAGAGATAACTACTTTTGAGGTCCTGCTCGTTAATTTCCTACCGAACTCTCTAGATTTTGACTACAGGACAACATCTCTCTTTCTGCTTATGTTTGTACTAATGAGAACTATAATTGCTGGATGTTCATCGTTCCCACTTAACATGCTCTGCAGTTATTCACTGATAACTTGGCCTTGGCAACTGGAAGGTAACACAACATTCTGGATTCACATCTGTGGCCTCAGAAACACATACCTATTCCCCAAACTATCAAACCTCATATTCCTGATTGCTCCCCTCTTTTCAGTTGAGCTACATGTGTTGCTATGAACTTGTATCTAGCTGCACTCTCGAGATGAACCATGACTCTCATCAATATTCAGTACCATACTCTGGTTCAAGAGTGGGATGCACTCAAGAGATTCCCGCACTATCTATACATTTCTTGACTTCTGGTGGTCACCAATTCACTTTACCCTACTGGGCTGCCCATACCTATAAATGTAGGATCTTGGGTGTCAAGAAATCTTGTGCCAGAAACAGAGAGGCAGTCAGCACACGCTGGAAGGAGTATTTGAAAGACCTCCCTAGTAACTCTGTCTTCAATGAGTGTCCTCAATGCCACCCATCATCACCACCCAGCACAACCCCAACCCGGCATCAAAATAGAAAAGACAATCCAGCAACTAAAGAACAAGTCGACAGGGGCAGATGGAATCCCCATTAAAGTATGAAACCATAGTGGAGAAACACTATTGGCGCAAGTACATGATCTGATTTCCCTTACTAAAGGAGTACATGCCAGATTTCAGAGACTTTGTAATAGTGACCATCTTCAAGAAAGGTGACAAATCCAACAGCAGTAAATATAGAGGAATTTCTCTGCTGTTGGCCAGAAAGCCATTGCAAGAATCATCCTTAAAATCACCTTCTCCCTTCATCACGCAACAATTATAAGAAAAATGCCAGGAAGAGCACCACATCTCATAACATGGACTTTTGTTCTCACAAAGGCCTTTTACACTGTCAATCACAAGAGATTATGGATTGTCCGCCATTTCGGCCACCTCCAGAGTTAGTTTTCATCCTCTGTCTGCTCCACAATGATATGATCCTGATGAATGAATCTACCAAAGTGCCAATTCACATTCGAACTGTGGCCAAGTAAGGCTATATCATGGCACTGATGCTCTTCTCAATCTCCTTTGTTGCAATGCTTCATTTCACCCTCAGCAATCACACCACTGGAGTAGATTTAAACTACTGAACATAAGAGCGTAAGAAATAGGAGCAGAAATAGGCCATAAAGCCCCTCGAGCCTGCCCCGCCATTCAATAAGATCATGGCTGATCTGTAGTAGTTCTGTACCACTTTCCCGCCTTCTCCAGTTCAGTGAGGAAGCTCCACCACCTCATCAGGCAGAGAATTCCAAAGATTCACCACCCTCTGCATCAAGAAACCTCTCCGCAATTCCGATCTGAACCGCTCCACCACCGTTAATCTTGAGGCTGTGCCCTCCGGTCCTGCTATCTTTGTTAAGTGGGAAGAGTCTCTCAACCTCTACCTTATCCATCCCCTTCATTATCTTATACGTATCTATAAGATCCCTTCTCAGCCTTCTAAACTCCAACGAGTACAAACCTAGCCTATTCAGTCTCTCCTCATAATCCAACGCCCTCATCTCCGGTATCAGCCTAGTAAACCTTCTCTGCACCCCCTCTTACGCCAATATATCTTTCCTCGAATGCGGAGACCAAAACTGCACACAGTATTCCAGCTGCAGCCTCACCAGCACCCTATACAGCTGCAACAGAACCTCCCTACTTTTATATTCTACCCCCTTAGCTATAAAGGCCAACATCTCATTTGCCTTCTTAATCACCTGCTGCACCTGCATACTATGTTTTTGCGATTCGTGCACAAGGACCCCTAGGTCCCTCTGCATCGTCGCATGCTGCAGCTTTTCTCCATTTAAATCGTAGTCCTTCCTACCATTATTCTTCCCAAAGTGGATAACCTCACACTTGCTAACATTATACTCCATCTGCCAGGTCCTCGCCCATTCACTCAATCTGTCCAGATCCCTCTGTAGGCTTTCCACACCCTCCACGTAATTTGCTTTTCCACTCATCTTCGTGTCATCAGCAAATTTCTTCATCCTGCACTCTACCCCTTCCTCCAGATCATTCCTGAACAAACAGGAATCTGTTCAACCTGCCTTATGTATAGGCCAAGCTCCAGGCCATCATCAGCACCTTTACCAAGATGTATGAGCACTTGGGTTTTACAAAAAAACATCCTAAGCAAATGCTCCTCTAGCAACCTGCCTCCCAGTTATCAAAATCCACGATGAAGCCTTGGAGCTGGTCCATTTACTGTACCCTGTCAACAATAGCAGACATCAAAGACAAGGTTCGCCACTGCCAGTCACCTGAGGAAAACTATCTGAAGACCAGGTCCTCAGACCCAGCACCATGCTCATGGTCTACACAGCAGTGGTAATATAACTCACAGATGTGGACTATATACAATAGACCCCTCTAAATGCTGGAGAAATGCCACCAATGCTGCTTCTGGAAGATCCTGCAAATCCATTAGCAGGATAGCAGCACCAATGTCAGTATTTTTCCTCAGGTCAACCTTCCCAGCATCAAAGCACAGATCATGCTCAATCAGCTTCATTGGCTGAGCCACATCATCTGCATATCTCACACAAGACTTCCAAAACAAGAGCTCTACTTGGAGTTTTAACAAAACAGGCAAGAGGAAATGCCTCAAAGCCTCCCTGAAAAGATGCAACATCCCCACCAAAACCTGAGAATCTCTGTCAAAGGTGTCTCAAGTGGAGGAAAAGCACCTAAGAGCTGAACTTCTGAATTTCATCACTGCGAGCAAACTGAAGCCACATGCGACAGTAAAAGGAATGTGTGACAATCTGGTTATGCCACCCACTAGCTCCTCCAATCACTCTCTGTCTACATGTGACAGAAATTGTAGGTCATGCATTGGGTCTCCAATGCATGACTCATTTTTAGTATTGAAGTAAGTCATCTTCGATTTCAACAGACTGCCTAAGAAACTTCAACTTTGCAAGCGACTCTTTAGATGTTGTGGTCTAAAAGCTCAGGTACATGGTATATTGGTTCTGTTATAAAACAGTATATCAGACTAACCAGAAGCAGCAACGATATCAGCATACTGGATAAGAATTGTAAATAAAATGTCACCAGTCACATAGGAGGATTAAAATAAAATGAACTTAATTTTTTTTGCCAAATGTACCAATGGACAATTGATCTTTAAAACGTAACATTAATATCCACAGAATACACCAGATGTCAGTAATTCAATTGCTTTTCCCACTCATGAGAAAGCGTTCAGTAATTTTCACAATCATGAAAGAACAATGGTAACACAATGTTACTGGGACAATGTCACATATAAGATGCATGCAGACAACAGAAAATTATTAATCATCTGGTCATGCTATCCATATTTAAAAAAAACACAATGCATTTAGTTTAATTTAGTAAAATAACAGCTCATTGTGATTAGAAGAATCTTCATTGCATTGCATTTTCCCATTAATTACTGAGTGATGCTCTTTCATCCAGCATCTTGACAATTGAAAGGGCTTGTGCATACTCTCAATCTATTCATCCTTTTACCCACTAGATGTATTACTTTTATTTAAAATATCAGAAATAACAGTTTCCCACAAAAAAGCTGATGATTTCTAACATATCTAAAGATGAAATAACAAAACTTTTGTCAATTATGTTTCTAAGCATTTCAACATTTTTTTGTTGCAAATATATCAATATGTAAGCTGAAATATAAAATTTTGGAAGTAAAAGAGAACTGTTGCTAGCACATATTGGAAAACAATGAGTGTGTTGCCCAGATCTTTCTTTTATTTGCACTAGCAGTGCTGCTCACACAAAATATTCAGTCTATTATTTAAAACACAATATATGAACATACAATTTATTTTTCAGAAAATCCATAAATTCTCCTTTAATAAATGGAACACAATTATTATTGATGCACAAAGTACATCTACACGTATTCATATGGTCACAACTTCAAAAAACTTCCCTTCCTTCTAATTCTTAACAGTCATTCTTTCGAAATTTCATGATGACTTTCTTTCTTATACTCTAACATATTATACAGAATCACTGAATAATTACAGCACAGCAGGAGGACATTTAGCCTCTTGTGCTCTTTCAGCAACTCAGTTTCTGAGATCCCTGTATTTTTATCATTGCCATGAAACTTCCTATATCTTTAATTCAAGATCTCAAAACTGGAGAATCTTTTGAATCCCTGTCTTTCCATCAACTTACAATCTTAAGCTTTAAAAAGAGCATTAAGTATCGGGCCATCTTTACTCAATTTTCTGATTCATACTTGTTCTCTTTTTTCAACCTTGACAAAATCTTGCACTGTAAGCTACAGAATTACTACCCATTGGTTCCTCAGCCCAGGGCAGCAGACTTCCTTTAAGGAGTTGAGAATACCCCTTATCTCATGACCCAACTGAGAATTTGCAGATGAGCCACAAGAGTGGGTCAGAACATGACAAAGGAACCATGAGGGTGTACGTATGGAGATGGAAATGGCATTACTGATGTGATATTACACCTTTGAGCCTGTTAGGTAGCAAGAGTGGCCTCCTGTCTGCTCCACTTCAAGATTTTTATCGTGCAGAACTGATAATGAGCTGAGAGGCACATAATGCAGCAATTCTTCCTATTCACCAAGGAGTGGGTTCAATGCAAAGTTCCAGTTCTGTCTCGATATCTAAGATTGAATAATTGAAAGTTCCGCCCACAGTTACAAGATGACCAAGATTGGGAAATAAATAGTTCAAGATAAATAATATTTTGGAAAAAGACACAGAATTGAAAGGGAGGAGGAAAAGCCCTGATAGTAAAGCATTACATAAGGATATTAATGAGAAAGGACGTGGCCTCAGAAGATTATGAAGTAGAATCAGTATGAGTAAAAATTCAGAATAGCAAGAATCAGAAAATGCTGGTGAGAGTAGTTTATAGGCCCCTAATAGTAGTTATGCCAATGGATTGAGCATTAAAGAAGAAATCATTGGAGCTTGTAAGAAAAACAATGGAATAAATGTGGAGAAGTTTAATCTTCATATAGTGTGGGGCGAACACATTGATAATAGTCTAAAAAATGAGTTTGTCGAATGTTTTTGTGACAGTTTCTTGGTGCATATATTATGGAACCAACCAGGGATAAAACTATCTTAAATCTGGTATTGTGTAATTAAGCAGGATTAATCAGTAATGTCATAGTGAAAGATTCACTGGGAAACAGTAATCATGGGGGCAATTCTCCATTCTGACCTGGAACTTTTCTGGCGAGTCAGGGTGGTATATGCACGTCGTGAGCCACCTTCTGGGATTTTTGCATGTGCCAGGAATGCAGGCGCATCTCCAAGAACCGGAGGACAGTTGAAAACCAGACTATGCTGGAAACTGGCAGGAAGACAGGTAAGTCATCTGAATCTTTTTTAATGTATTTTAAATATATTTTAAATGTCATTTTCGGAAACTTGCCAGTCCCGATTGAATCTCCCACCCCGCCAAGAGTATTTCATTGTGTCAGGGTTAAACGTAGCATCTCACGCTCGGGGAACTGGCAGGAGACTTCACAGGAATGGGGGGAGGGGGGGGATTCCCCCTCAAGGGGTTGAGCAGTAGAGGGTCATGCCCCCTAGCCAAAGGCATAGTGGCAGCGCTGGCCTGTGCCTCCTGGCACTGCCCAAGGGATAAAATGCCCATGCCCAAGGACACTGCCCACAGGACACCAGGGCAGTGCCAAGCAGCATCACCACATGGGGAGTGAACATCAGGGTACTCTGCGCTTGGGGAGTTGCTGGGGGGGGGGGGGGGGGGGGGGGGGGGGTTTAACGGGAATTGTTGTGGGGGCTCCGGGCTGGCTAGCAAACAAGGAGATTGACAGATAAAGGACACTGCGTACGTGCAGACTTCCAGAACTGTCAGGCTCCTGTGTGAGTAGGCCCAGCTCTGCTGGTTTTTAATGAGATTCACGATTGGGAGCTCTGCAGTGCACAGAGTAGAGAGATTTGAGTGTTTTCTCAGTTGAACTTCACAGTCATGGTCTAGAACACTTTTCCCACCAATTCAGCATTTTTGGGCAATTGCCCCACTCATAAGACCATCGAATTAAGATTAAAAATGATATTCTCCAATCACAAACAGGAATCTTAAACAGACTGATGACGTAGTTATGAAAAGAGAACTGGTTATGGTTAATTGGATAAATAAACTGAAAGGTATGACAGTCAATCAACACTGTGAAACATTTGAAGAAAGAATTCAAAATGTTTAACACAAACGATTGGAAAACAAAGGTTGAGCAAGAAAGAGCCATCTGTGACTCAGGAAGTTACGAATAATATTAGATTTAAGGAAGAGGCTTACAATGTTGCAAAAAAAAAACAGTAGCAAATCTGAAGTTTGGGAGTGTTTTAGAATCAGTGAAAGTTGATAAAAAAAAGCGGAAATAGAGAGTAAACTGACTTGAAACATAAAAACAAACATTTAGCATTTTTTAAAGTATATAAAAAGGCAGAGAATAGTGTAAGTAAGCTCTAGTCCCTTAGAAACATAAAAGGAGAAATTATCATAGAGAATGAGGAAATGGCAGAGGTATCAAACAAATATCTTGTATATGTCTTCATTGCAGAAGACATACATTTCATACCAGAATAGACAAAGTGAGGAAATTAATGAGAAAAAGCTCTTCCTTGAGGCTTTTCCTTATTTAGTTGTAATTACGATACTGAAAAAATATTTTTTAATTTTTTTATCCACTTCGCTGAGAATACTTTATGTCAATCCAAACCCAATCTTTTAGCCTATTTACTCAATCTGCTCTAAAATCCCCACATTTTAACAACTTTAACAACTTTTATACAGTTTTATAACTGTACAAAATTTTAGTGCGGCCGCACTTGGAGTATTGTGTGCAGTTCTGGTCCCCACATTATAAGAAAGATGTGGAGGCATTGGAGAGGGTACAGAGGAGGTTTACCAGGATGTTGCCTGGTATGGAGGGCAGGTCTTATGAAGAGAGGCTGAGGGATTTGAGGTTGTTTTCGTTAGAAAGAAGGCGGCTAAGAGGAGACCTTATTGAAACATATAAGATGATTAGAGGTTTAGATAGGGTGGACAGTGATAGCCTTTTTCCTAGGATGGAGAAAGCTAGCACGAGGGGACATAGCTTTAAATTAAGGGGTGGTAGTTATAGGACGGATGTCAGAGGTAGGTTCTTTACCCAGAGGGTGGTAAGGGTATGGAATGCCCTGCCTGCGTCAGTTGTAGATGCGCCAAGTTTGGTGGCGTTTAAGAGGTTAGTAGATAAGTTTACAGATGAAAAGGGAATGGTCTAGGTTAGAGGGTCACTGCTTGTTCCTAATTGGTCGGCGCAACATCGAAGGCCGAAGGGCCTGTTCTGCGCTGTAATGTTCTATGTTCTATTAAGAAATTGCACAATAATAGGAGAGAGAGATTGATATCATTCTAAAACAATTAATAATATTTCAAGTCAAACAATCCACAACTTTCTAAAAGAAAAAGTCACGTTTTCATATAGATCAATTCTTTAAAAAAATCCAGGGTCTGGATCCAGATTTAAATAGACCAGTTCCAATGAAACAACTCCCTCTTTCTCCAGTACTGGCATCAATACCCAAAACTCCTGTCCCCTTGACTACTCTATCAGCTACACATCTAACCTTAACCTCTTTGTCCTGATTCTAAGAATCTTAAAAATCATTACATGAGCTTCTGAATTTTAATTTTGATTAGTTTCACTAGCACTTGCAGCAAACTTCCGTTTTTAGTTCTACCGATGTTGTTGGTTCCTATATGGAAGACGACAAAAGAATCCTCATCTCTACCTACGAGGTGATGTCCTTATTTCTGATTGTGGGCAGGCAACACAACCTTCAAAATATCTGACTGCGACTGCAGAATACACAGCATATTTGCCTATATCACTACTGCATTCCTTTTCAGTTCTGTTGCTTGAATGGCCGTTACCTTTGCCACAAACCATTTCCTCATCTATTTCTACGCCTCCATCCACACAGACAACAAAAACCGTGAAATCTTGTGCTAGGTGGATGAGGGCCAACTCCGAAAGTCCCCCAATACTATACCTCAGGTCCTTTCAAATGCCTGATCACAGTCAATTCCATCTGTTCCTGACCACTAATCAGACAACCTAACCAAAGCAGTGTTGTTGCTTCCTAAATTGTATTATCTCCCTCCCAGTTGCTCCACAATGTCTGCACCTTATTTTAGCTCAAGAAGTCATCAGCTTCTTCTCCTCCAGACTTAATGGGCATTTCTAATAAGTACTGAACAGTAATTGAGAGGTTTATAATGCACAGAAAATGCTGTCAGAACTCAGTGCTAGTACTTAAAATTTCAGCTCTAATTTCGCTATACAGCAAACTATCATAAATCACGTTAATGAGCTGACCTCTCATTCAGGGGCAGCCATAGCATAATCAGCCCCAACCAAGGTGGTAATCAATGAAGATTTACAAGTTCAATGCAGTCTATGAATTATACGTCAAAGTTCATACACATTGAAGAAACATAGCTTGATTTGTCTCTGAAGAATGTTGAGTGCCTAAAACTCACCTTGGAGTTTTGCAATTCGTACTGTTCCAACAGCACTTCCTATAGGGGCACTTTCTGTTATGGTAAAAGAATAATAAGATCTCTCAAACACTACTGGAGCAAGAGAACTTTGAAGAATGTTGACAGTTACAGTTGCGTTGATAGGCGAAGTTAAATTCCCACCATCTCGTGCAGAAATTTTCAACTGCACATAAGAAACCTGTAAGTGACTGAGGGCAGAAGTTAAATAAACTGCACCTGGAAAACAAAAACACATGAATATTAATCTTTATGTTATCAAGTTTAAACTGACATAGTTCAGAGATTTAACAACAAAATAATGGGAGATTGTCTCTGTAGTCCTGTCTTTGGTCCATTTAATTGAATGGAAACTATACCGGATATAGCATTTACAATTATACCAGACGTTGGTGAGACCACATTGGAATATTGTGTTCAGTTCTGGTCATCTCACTATAAGAAGCATGTGGTAGCATTAGAGAGAATGCAGAGATTTACCAGGATGCTGTCTGGTTTGGAGGGTAGGAGAGGTTGAAGAAGCTGTGGCTTTTCTCTTTAGAGCAGAAGGGGATGAGAGGCAACTTAATAGAGGTTTAAAAGATGATGAGGGGGATAGATAGAGTAGACGTGCAGAGAGTATTTCTTGGGTGGATGTAGCTGTTACTAGGGGGCATAACTATAAGATTCATGATGGGAGATTTTGGAGGGATGTTCAAGGTAGATTCTTCATTCAGAGAGTAGTTGGGGTGTGGAATATACTGCCTGCTGTGATAGTGGATTTGGATACTTTAGGAATTTTCAAACGCTTATTGGATAGGCACATGGAGCACACCAGAATGATAGGGAATGGGGTAGTTTGATCTTGGGTTTGGACGTAGTTCGGCACAACACTGAGGGCCAGAGGACCTGTACTGTGCTGTACTGTTCTATGTTCTATATGAAAAAAGACCAAGTGTGCCAATATGCATTACTCAAGTGATGAGAACAATATGTTCCTGATTATTTTTCTTTCTTGTTTAAACAGAATTCTTATTCACTCTTGACCGACATTTTCTATTCCTAACTCTTGAACAAGTTTGTAAATACAACTTGAAATGACTTTCCAAATTTTCCCATCCTGCTCACGATGAGACTTGAAACTCCCACTCAGAAAAAGGAAAGCAAAAAAGGTTGAGCTGCGTTTCAGGAATGCTGTGGGTATGATATAGAAGCTGTTATACTCAGGGCTTGTTTAGGTGATTTGTTATTTCAGTTATATTGAACAATTTTGTTTAATTTTGCACATTAGTCCAGCTAGAAATGTACAATCCTGCATATATACAGTACAATATTTCAGCTTGGACATTGGCTTTTCAGAACAATATTCACAGCCACAGCTTTAAAGGAGAGCTTATTGTTCCTCGTTTCTCAATGATGTGAATATGTTGGACTGGGGTGCACAAAGTTAGAACACCAAGTTAAAATCCAACAGGTTTATTTGGAATCACAAGCTTTCGGAACACTGCTCCTTCATCATTTCTCAATAAAGAAGCACTTTTGACTTGTCTTTCAAAATATATTGGCTGCTACATTCCATCCTTACAATAACAGAATTTGTTTGGGAAGATCACGCCCAACATTTCCAAGTATCAGAAAAGTGTGAAAACAGGAATTAATCACGCTGGTCTTTCTTGGCATGCCATGCATCACATCTCACAATACTTAGTGCAATGAAAGAACATCTATGTGATCTGCATCAGCATGGATTCATCAGCAGTTTAACTTACCAAAAGTGGCCACAGCTGTTAACAAGAGAGAGCTGCATTTAAATGCTAACAATGGACTCTCAATCACTCATGCCAGAAAAATAGCACCACAAAAAGCAGCTCCAAGACTCAGAGGAAGAGGTGGGCCATCTGCTGGATGCCATTGATGGCAGGAGGGTCATTTTATTCCTCAGGATGGGCAACAACCCCAGGATCGGGCTGGCAATATGGTTTGAGGGGAGCAGTGGCAATGGCACTCAGTGCCCATTCACTAGCACAGAGGACTGGGAATCAGGATAGGAAGAATTGAATGACTTTCTTCGAGCAGCAAGAATAGGTGTCCATTCAGTCCTGGCATCAGTCCTATCCATCGTGCCTGCAATGTCCATATCGATTCATCTCTTGGCTCCCCAGCACCCGACTCCCTACCACATGCCTTTAGCCCCTCTGCCATCTGTTCTGACAAACCCTGCTTATTGTGGCAGTGCCAGTCTACACCACCCAGTTGCCCCCATCCCCAACATCCTATGCTTTTAGCTCTCAGAAATTTAACCCCCAGTTTCATTCCACAGGAGAAGATGGCCCATAATCGCTGGGAGTGGGAGAAAACAGATGTGGGCTTCTTGAATTGTGTCTCGTTACCCCATTTGAGAAGCACACACTGGAGATTTTGAGGGAGACTGAGGACAGAGTTATAGTGGACAGCCAGGTTGCAGAATGCTATGGAGCCACGGACACAGCTGGCCCCCAGCCAGGTGCTAGGTAGCTGGAATCAGTTCTCCCAAAGTCGCTGGAGATGCAACACAGTATGCAGTCCAAGAACAGGCAGGAGTCAGACTTGTGATGCACTAGGGTCGCATGTACCACATAGCGATTTGTCATCAACCTCCTACCTGAAATATCACTGGGACCCATGGCAGGGGGTGGTAGGCCCTTGAGGTGATGGGCACATGGTTGATCCTGGTGGATCCCACACTTCACGCTGAGAGAACCTTGTAGCAAAGAGGGCCTCCCTCATCACCCTGCCCTGCCGGACTCTTGCTGCAGCCTGTCCATCTACTAACTCTCCTTGGCATTAGCCGCCATATCCTCCTGAGCACCCTCCATCACCTCAGCGTCACCCCCCCCAGTCTTCCTCCACATCTAATAAGTCTCCCCGCTGCTGTGCCACTTTGTGGAATGCACAGGAGACCACAAAGACGGAGACCCTCGGAGCTATATGGAGAGCAAGACTGAGTGGTCCAGGCAGCAGAATCACATTTTAAGTACCCCAATGCAATGCTTGATGATGGACTGGGTGGAGATATAGGTCTCATCATAGCGGGTGTCCATCTCAGGCCTTCACCCTGGAGTCAACAGCTGTGACATTAGCAGGTAGCCCTTGACCCCAGTGAGCCATCTCGACAGCCTGGGTTAGTCCCCTAAGAGGCTAATCATGTCCAAACTCTGGAGGATGTAACTGCTGTGCACACTTCTCTGGTGCTGTTACATAATGCTCATCCACTGGTTACACACAATCTGCATGCTCAGCGAATGGAATCCCTTCCAACTGACAAAGCACAGTACCTGATTATGCAAGGAACACAGGGCAATGTGCATACCATCTACAGCCCCCTGCACATAGGGCATCCTGTTGATGGTGGCAAAATCTGCAATCCAGGTTTCCTGCTGTGCCTGGTCCACGTCAACGCTAGTGTAGTGGCCTGCCCAGGCATAAAAGGATTCATCATCTCAGACGCATTTATGCACAGCAGTCTGAGGGATGCAGAGGTTCCCTGCTGGTGATCTTGAAGGATCCGGTGGCATAGAGGTTGTGGGCCACTCTGACCTTCACTGCCACTGGGAGCAGGCATCTTCCTATGCCATAAGATATCAGGTCCATGAAGGCCTTATAGAAGCGCAGCCTGCAGCAATCAACAGCCCACTGACAGACATGAGGGTCTCCCCAAGTCTCCATCTTCTCTGTCCCCAGTGGGAATCCCTGAAGCATAGACATGAGTATACCCACCTGAATGTTTGTTGCAGTAGTTTCCAGGAATGGCGAGCACTCCAGGCAGAGGGTGGAAATGCAATTCATGACGAGCATGAGCTGGGTTCCCACTGAAGCGAACACTGCAGAGTCCATGAATGTGAGGGGCTGTGCTAAAACCTCCCGAGCTGCCCACATTAGAGCAACAGCTGCTAGATCTACTTCTGGTTCCTGCTTTTGGGGCCTGAGATGGAACATTGGCAGAGACCACAGAATCTGTCCAGCAGTCAGATGGCAGAGTAACCACTGCAGCATTCGTGGAGTCGGAACTCGATTAATGTACAACCCCTTGGGGAGTTCAGCAGTCAGGGGAATGCACGGAACACATCCCCAAACCAGCACAAGCACTCCCTCTCTCCCCAATGCCCATGCAAATCCCCCACCTAACCCCGCAGCATGGCGATAGTCAAGACCTCCCCACTGCACCCTGAAGAAGGTGCTCAGTGATAGTCACCTCCTTGTGCTCCATCCTCACCTTTTGCTACTGCTGCACCTGATCCAGACTTTCATAGAGCAACTGTGATTCATACCAGTGTGACATTTCACCAATAAGGCGGGAAGCATCAGGGGAGGGGATGGTGGTGCTATTGATGTTGATAGCCATTCAAATGCAAAACGGGCACCACGCCTTTCACACCAGGAAAATGTGGAAGATTGCAAACTGCCTGATGCTGGATGCGATGCTGATTTTTCACCTCACATCCCATCTTGTCATGCTGATCAATGGGCGGAGTGTGCCCAATGTGGTTTTAAGAAAATAAAATCATCATTAAAAAATTAGTTTTAATCATGATTAATCTTGGGCACAATAGAAAAACATGTTTTAAAGATCAGTTATCAAATAATGATAACTGGAATACTGGTGACAGAACACTGCTATTGGTAACATGTTAAAATGACACAGGTATCAAGATTACTATGCTGTTCTAGACAAGGTGAGAACGCTTAATGCAAAACACAAATGTATAAACTAACATTCAGGAAGCACATTAAATTCTTAATAGTAGCTAGGTTATTTGACAGCAATGAGTGGAGGTAAGCTGGTTTTTCAGAGGGATGCAAATTTGGAGGGCTTCAATTTTCTGGCTATTAGCTAAGCATTGGTAAAGATCCACTTTTTCAGTTAGAGATTGGTACATGCCATGAACTAAAGACCTTAAAATAAAAAGGT
This sequence comes from Sphyrna mokarran, assembly GCA_024679065.1. Taxonomy (NCBI): domain Eukaryota; kingdom Metazoa; phylum Chordata; class Chondrichthyes; order Carcharhiniformes; family Carcharhinidae; genus Sphyrna; species Sphyrna mokarran. Next base: position 127,685,404 of record JAGIQG010000001.1, on the reverse strand, counting down.
AGCTTTATCAGTTTTGTCTAACAAGAATTAGGTTTGTCTAATTTATCAAACAAGCCAGAATTTAATTAATTTAATTAATTGCTGCCAATTACAACATTACAGTGTGAACAATGTAAAATTCAAATCAAAAGAAATAAAATTGTACCTGTCGAGGAATCTACAGAGAAGAGAGAAGAGAAATTTCCAGATAGAAGTTCATATGACACCTGTCCATTGATTCCAGAATCCCTGTCAGAGGCAATGACATTTATAATCTCTGTTCCAGGCTGTGTATAGCTGCTGACACTGGTCACATATACCAATGGGTTGAAAACAGGTTGGTTATCGTTGATATCTTGTAGCTCTAAGTGGATAAATGATTGAGCACTCAAACCACCCTGCAGAAAAAAACGCAATACAATTGTCACTAATGTAACATTTATGTAATTACATGCTTTTGTATGGAAAACTGGGAGTTCTAATTATCAATGATGCCTACTATGGCCGTATTAGCAAGCTTGCAACAAAAACATATACTACAATTTTAGGATTAATATGAACTCAAAAGTGTTGAAAGCTAACAGTGAAGATAGGACTTTCTTCTTATGTCCAATATTGGGGCAGGGATGAGGACCTGTGATGCTAGATACATATATATATATATATTATATATATATGTACACACCTTTTGGTACTTTAATTCTAATCAAAAAAAGCAAAAAATCAACATTCAACCACGGTTCCACATGAGAGACAAACAAGATCCAAGCTGACAAGACACTGCATCCTATTTTGGACTCAATCAAGCAAGATATAAGCTGACAGGATGAATCACTGCAACCCTTCCTGGGCTTACACAGAAACTAGGAGGAGTAGGCCAATCATTATGATCATGGCAGATCATCAAATTCAATACACTAACCCCCCATTCTGCTCTTTAGCCAAGAGCTATATTGAATTTCTTCTCAAAAATCACACAATGTTTTTGCCTCAACTACTTTCTGTGGTAGTGAATTTCACATTTTCACCAATCTCTGGATGAAGAAATTTCTCACCTCAGTTCTCCTCAAATTCTGATTCCTAAGTTTTGAACTTCCCCACCATCAGGAACAATCTTTCTAAATTTACCCTATCTAACCCTGCAAAAATTTTAAAAGTTTCTATAAGATCCCCTCTCACTCTTCTAAACTCCAATTAATAAAATCATAATCAACTTAGTGTCTCCCCATACAAAAGACTGCCTTCCCAGGATTAGCCTTGTAAATCTCCACTATACTCTCTCTATAGCATCCTTCCTCAGATAAGGACACCAAAACTGCACACAATACTCCAGGTGTGACTTCATCAACAACCTATACAATTACAGTAAAATCCCTATGCCTGTACTCAAATCCTCTCGCTATAAAGCTAACATACAATTTGCCGTCTTTACTACCAAGTATACCTGCACACTATTTCAGCAGCTGATGTATGAGGACACCAAGGTCTCATGGAGTATCCACTTCTCTCAATTTACATCCATTCAAGAAATAATCTGTCTTCCTATTATCGGTACCAAAGTGGATAATCTCACACTTATCCAGATTAAACTGCATCTGTCATGCATATACCCACACACTCAGCCTGTCTAAATCATATTGAAGCATGACAGCTCACTCTCCTACCCGACTTTATATCACCTGCAAATTTGAAGACCATACATTTAGCTCCCTCCTCCAAATCATTTCTATATAATGTGAACAGTTGGGTTCCTAGCACTGATTCCTGCAGTATCCCACGAGTCACTATTTGCCAAACAGAAAAAGACCTATTTATGCCAACTCTCTGCTTCTTATCTGTGAACCAGCTTTCCTATCCATCTCAAGACATTATTTGCAATCCTATTTGCTTTAACTTTACATAGTGGTCTGCTAATCCACATCCCACTAGTTCTCCTCAGTCAACTCTACGAGTTTGACTTGATCCAACGCTTCAAGTTAGTCAAAAGGAGGAGGTGGTTTTGAAAAATTGCATCAGTAAAGCCTTGATTTAACCACATTGGCTACTCTAATCGTTTACTCTACCCTAGCTTAGGCAAATCACAGTCACAGACGTTAGCACATTCCAAGTGCAATGGGCCAGCCTCTTCCCCTGTCTGATCAAGGTTTCATCCCTGCCAGGTTAAGTATATGCTGCAATAAAATGCATCCTTTTAATTGTAATTAAACACAGCTGTCCCTGATTGGGAAAGGATTAGGGAATAGTTGTAAGAGCACATAAATCAGTTCACTCCGAGTGTCTGGGAGGAACTGGAGAGATTTACTGTACAGACGTGTTTGTCTTCAAAATTTGCTGCTTTTGCCAAGATGGCATTAACCATTTCTAAAATCCCTGGCTCAATTACCTGTAAGTGAAAGCTGGTACTTTTCTTTTCAGGGTCTGCTTCAGAACTGCTTTGATGAACATGTAGCAGGAAGCTGATGCAGGCTAGAACTCCTTTGATTACCTATAACCTGAAACTTGGAATCAACAACCCACATATAGTTTTCCAATGTTACTTTGTTAAATAAAATTTGAACTTCCAAATTCTACACTGCAGAAAGAGACTATTCAGCCCATTGAGCCTGCACTGACAACAATCTCACCGAGATCCTATCCCCATAACCCTGTATATCTCCCTGACACTAATTTAGCATGGCCAATCAAACCTACATATTTTTGGCCTGTGGGAAGAAATGCATGCAGACATGGACTGCAAACGCCAGAGTCACCCAATGCCAGAATTGAACCCTCGTTCCTGGTACTGTGAGGTGCTAGTGCTAACTTGAGTACGAACTCATTCCTCCACTTCATTTCCATTTATTTCATTTTTTTAAATCTTTTCATCCATTTTTATTACGTTATTATTCTTTTTTTATTTTTCCACTGCTAAAATCTAACTTTCCATCTTGTTTTAGCCCTCACCTGCCTTCCCCCCCAGGGCTATCTGCCACATTCCTACACTCTGCATCTTTGTTCTGCCATTTGCACATTCTGAAATCTTAATGGACGCTTTTAGTACTATCCCTATCTTTATCATCACAATTTACATTCCCTTCCTCTTTTTGTCCATGCCATTCCTATCAATTACTGCCTTTCCCGATCCCACAGTATAAATCTTATCCGATTTTCTCCGTCCTCAGCTCTAACAAAAGGTCACCTGACTCAAAATGTTGCTCTATTCTCTCTCTCTATAGATGCTGAGAACTTACAGCATTATCTGTTTTTCGTTTCAGATTCCAGCATCCACAGTATTTTGCTTTTAGTAATCTCTACTAAAGTTTCTTCTCACCTTGCAGATTTCTATTGAGTTTCTGTTCTCCTACTAAACATGCCAACAGGAATTGCAAGTGATCAGTTAGTACGCATTCAAAATGGGTTTGCCGTCATGTTTTTTGTGGTTTTACACAAGAGGGCAAAATCTAGTTTCTGAATGATTATAACTAGTGCCAGACCCAAGTACTGATTAGATGATACGTAAAGTTTTCTTCAATTAGGAGGAAATAAGGATTTACAATTAGAACACATAACTTACCCCATCCTCAGCTAAAACTAACAAATCGTAATTTGGGGGTCCGTCATCTCGATCCATATCCTGGGCTGTACAGACTTTACCAGTAGAGTTGTCAATAGTGAAGAAGCGTGATTTTTCATAGTTAACAATACCTTCATAAAGAGAATAATAGATAGTACCAAAATGACCACTATCCGCATCTCTTGCGCTAACCTGCAAGGAGAGGAAGGAAATAATACATTTGAGAAGAAATTGCAGTTAGAAAACTATTTCAGCTGCTCAAGACAATATACTTCCTGAGCAATTTAATTCCACCAATATGTTATAAATAAGGGCCCAACCACCTAGAAACCTTGAATAAATCTTCCCAGAATTGGCCAGAATTAATTTATCGTCAAAGATTTGGTTACAATGGATAACTCAAATGCTCAGGTTACTGTTCATTTTGAATCAATGAAATTTATATACGTGTTCCTGAATTCTACTGACAAAAATGGCAATTTTAATCTTCTCTGGGGAGAACGGGCAGATTAAATAGTTGCCAATTTCCAGTCTGCTTTCTGCTGATGGGGATTTTAATCCATTCTTCAACAAAAATATACACCTGAAGCTGGTAAAGCCCTTTTAATACACAGATTGGGATTTGATGATATAATTAGGTCATGAATGACGATTCTAACACTGGCTTGAGTGGAGTTGTTGCCCATGGACATACAGAATCTGCAAGCAGAAGGGGCCATTTTAAGGCAAGCTTTTACCTTGTGGAGCTAGGAACTGGAGGAGGTGGGAAATTCCCATTGCCCACTTCCGCCAAATCAGAAGCTCCTTGGCACACGTGAACTATCCTTAAACTGTCACATTGTAATTTCTATTACAGAGGACTTGCAGGCAATGAACATAGGTCTATATGATTCTACTATGGATTAATTTTTTAAAACATTTTTCTGTCCTCAAAGACAAATGACAACATTCTTGACACAGAACAACAATCATAAGATAACTTTCTAGAGTTGTAAAAGCAGTATCATCTTGGGCAAATCAAAAAATAAAAACACTGTTTGATTAATCTCAGTGTTCTAATCAGCTTTGTACAGAGGTTTGTTATCAAATTTTCTTCCACTGTCATCAATTACAGCTCTAGGATGCAATCTTGCCCTTCTAACAGTAACAGGTTTATAGTGGGCCTTGACACAGGAGCAGGATAAATTAATCTACCTCCAGCTCCAATAATACAGACAGGTTCAGCTAAATAGAAAGTATATTAAGTATTGCTGAAAAATGAGTTTTTTACACTTATCAGAAGAGACAAGAATGCCAAATTTCAAAAGGAGCTACAACTGCAAAAGAAAATGGTGCTGACTAGTTGGCAAGTAGACCGGTCAAGACACTGCCATGAAGAACATACCAGAGAATACTCAATGGAATTTCAGCAGTACTCAAGAAAAGAATCTCCTTATGTTCATATTTGCATGGCACTGTTTGAAGAAGTCCACCGACAAGGCTTTGTATTTTGAAAATCCAGAATATGAATGCTGACATTCTTTACTGTTTGGAAAAACAGTCTTGTTGTATGCCCCGGCAAAATATTTTCCATTTATATAGCAGAAAAAGCATGCTGACACACTTAACATATTTAATCCAGATCACAGACTGGTCTGCAGCCTTTGATACAGGTGAAAGTTCCTGCCTGCTGTTTAATAGCCTCAATTTAGCTATCAGAACAAACCTATTTATAAACATTGCAGTTATGAACAAAAGGAAGTATTTGAGATACAGTTAACTATGAAGGGAAATTAAAAACAAAATTTCTGTCTGTTATAGCCTGAACTTGTCATTCAAGAGGCTAGTTAATGGATTGAATTTCATTCTAGTTGAAGAATGAAACTAAATGTAAACAAAGATTTTCAAAGCATTTGAGCCTTCTATGAAGACTCAGAAACTTGAACAGAGGTGTGGTGTTAAACAAATAGGTCTAAGTGAACTACGGTGATGAAAGAGGAAGTTCTTGAGGCTTACTGGATTATATCAAAAATGAATTGTTTGACTTGATCTGGAACTATCAACCAGAGCAGCTCAAAGTGGTCAGGCGGCACCCATGCTGCTCGTTCAGGGAAGAAAAACAAGTCACCTTGTGAAACTAACATCTCCTGTCAGTCAAAGGACTTAACATAGAACATAGAACACTACAGCACAAACAGGCCTTCGGCCCACAAGTTGTGCCGATCATATCTATACCTACCAAGCCACAGAACTACCTATAACTCCCAATCCCATTAAATCCCATGTACTCATCCAGAAGTCTCTTAAAAGACTCCAACGAGTTCACCTCTACCACCACTGACGGCAGCCGATTCCATTCACTCACCACCCTCTGAGTGAAAAACTTACCTCTAACATCTCCTCTGTACTTGCCCCCAGCACCTTAAACCTGTGTCCTCTTGTAGTGACCATTTCAGCTCTGGGAAATAGTCTCTGAGAGTCCACCCTATCTATTCCTCTCAACATCTTATAAACCTCTATCAGGTCGCCTCTCAACCTTCGTCTCTCCAGGGAGAAGAGACCGAGCTCTCTCAACCTATCTTCATAAGGCATGCCCTCCAATCCAGGCAACATCCTTGTAAATCTCCTCTGCACCCTCTCAATAGCTTCCACATCCTTCTTATACTGAGGCGACCAGAACTGCACACAGTACTCCAAGTGGGGTCTGACAAGGGTCTTATAAAGTTGCAGCATTACTCCCGACTCCTAAACTCAATCCCTCTATTAATGAAGGCCAGTACACCATTTGCCTTCTTGACCACATCCTCCACTTGTGGGGCAGATTTAAGAATCCTACAGACCCGGACCCAAACATCCTTCTGCTCCTCAACACTACCAAGATTCCTACCCTTGATATTATACTGCTTCATCCCATTGGTCCTGCCAAAATGGACCACCATACATTTATCCACATTGAAGTCCATCTGCCATTTCTCCGCCCAGTCTTGCATCCTATCTATGTCTCGCTGCAACTTCAGACATCCCTCCAGACTATTCACAACACCACCAACCTTCGTATTGTCGGCAAACTTACTAACCCATCCCTCCACTTCCTCATACAGGTCATTTATGAAAAAGACAAACAGCAAGGGTACTAGAACAGATCCCTGGGGCACTCTACTGGTGACTGACCTCCATGCAGAAAAAGACCCATCCACAACTATTCTCTGCCTTCTGCAGGCAAGCCAGTTCTGGATCCACAAGGCCAAAACCCCTTGGATCCCATGCCCTCTCACCTTCTCAAGAAGTCTTGCATGGGGGACCTTATCAAACGCCTTGCTGAAATCCATGTAAACCACGTCCACTGCTCTTCCTTCGTCAACGTGTTCAGTCACATTTTCGAAGAACTCAACTAGGCTCGTAAGGCACGATCTGCCCTTAACAAAGCCGTGTTGACTATTTCTGATCATATTGAACTTCTCTAAATGCTCATAAATCCTATCTCTCAGAATCCTCTCCATCAACTTACCGACCACTGAGGTCAGACTGACTGGTCGGTAATTGCCCGGGCTATCCCTGTTCCGCTTTTTGAAAATAGGCACCACATTCGCAATCCTCCAATCTTCCGGAACCTCTCCCGTCTCCATCGACGACGCAAAGATCATTGCCAGGGGCTCTGCAATCACTTCCCTCACCTCCCACAGTAACCTGGCGTACATCCCATCTGCACCCGGCGACTTATCTACGTTGATAGAATTTAACAGTTCCAACACCTCCTCTTTCTTAATGTCCACATACTCAATCTTTTCAGTTTTGCTGCAATCCTGTAGTACAACCTCCCCAGATCACTTTCCATTGTGAATACTGAGGTAAAGTACTTATTAAGCATCTCTGCCATTTCTTCTGGTTCCACATAGACTTTTCCCCCTTCACCTTTTAAAGGTCCTATCCCTTCTCATCCTTTTACTTTTCACATACTTGTAGAATGCCTTGGGACTTCAAAAGGATCCACTCATACCTGGGGCTTCAGAGCCAAGCAAGGGAATCCCTCTGGTGGAACTGACGTTGCCTGCCAGTCAAAAGACTTCAAAAGGGTCTGCACATACTTGGAACTTTTGAAACAGAGCAAGGACAATCCTTTTATGTAGGAAAGAGTGCTGCTGTGATTTTGAAGACTTCCAGGTGCTCAAGAAATATCAATATATTAAAGCGACTAGGCAACTTCAAAAGATTTCACAGTAAACAGACCAGAATGAAAGTTCTGAACAGAAAACTGCTTGAGATCACCATGCCAAGAGTAAGCTCCATTTTTCCAAGGGGTAAAAGGACAGTCCAGCTATGAGGCCCATTCCGGGGGAGAATCCAGATGTCATCGCAGTCTGAGCCCACACATTCACCAGATGCCTTGGGGGAGTCCTCTCAGTAGAGGAGCACGTGGGCAAAGCATTTAACTCCTTGCACACCCCCCACCCCCAAAAATTCAAGAAACCAGGACCACTCTGGGCAGGACCTGCACCAAATTCAGTCCTCTAAAATTCCTTTTTTAGTGGTAGGTAGGAAGACTTGCCTGGTGAGAATTCCATTTTTTGCTAAACGCCCAATTCAACAGGCCTTCATGAATCCCACCTAAGGCTAGTGACCACAGAGAATTGCTCCCATAGTCACTTATCTGAAAAGCATATCTCTATAACGTTATCTGGGTACTAAGGTAGATCTGAAACTCCTCATGATATAGTCTTCTATACTTCAAAACTGATCACAATGCAGCAAAAATGCCTTGGGCTTCAATATTCAACAATTTGTTTTCAGGATAAACTTTAGCACAAGCACCCTCTATCCAGAATGGATAAACAGCACTTTAAGGGTAAATATCTAACAGGTTCTGAGCTCAGTCCAGGTATATTCTACTACCAATTCCATCATGTTTTACTAATCAGATTTTCCCCTCCTGTTTGTTACAATTCATCTGCTCTTCTGCAGCACTGATATATAAATGTCAAGTATTAACAGTTTGGTAAAAGAATACATATATATAGAACTGGATAAAACTAAATTCAAATTCCACTTAGGAATAGAGATTGGTCACAATTCCTATATCTCACATAATTTGGTAAATTACTGGATAATCTCCTAAAGAACTTCAAGAGGGATCATAAAGCTGAAAGTAGTGAAATTAAACTGGACAGAGGTTAGTTTCAAATAGTGGAAAACCAAATATATTCTAAGATTAGTAGTATGTTACTAGAGTGGGGTGGGGGGGAGGTTAATGCACTATAAGAGTGCTACATGGCCGTGCGATTAGCTGAGCAATATTCAACACAGAAATGTCTGAGGTCAGAAAGAGGTTATGAGAAACATCATTGTTTCCTCTGGCAAATTTTGTACAAAATCGTGGTGTGGCAGAGCAAAATCTTCAATGCAAGGAAGTTAGTAAATGGAAATCAAAAGTTGCTGGATTGTCCATCTGATAACAACACCTTTAGCTAGGTAAAACATCATGGATGAACAAGAGGCTATAATTGGGGAATTTCAAAATTCTTGGACATCTAGAGGAAGTATGAGGCCCGTGGAGATCTGATTATAGCATTTAGAGAGGAGACATTCAAAGGCTGGGCAGCCAAGAGAGAGTAAAAAGAAGGCAGGTGAACACTGCACAAAAAGGTAGAGTGCAGAAAAGTGTTGGATGAGTTCCAGTTAATGCACAATGGAAGTTGGAAGACAGGCTAGGAGAACACTGGAATAGTTCAGTGGTTAAGGCAACGTGGCAACAGAAGAGTTTCGACAGCTAATGGGCTGAGGCAGGGACAGAACAGTAATTTTAGGGAGGTGAAAGTAGATCGTCTTGATGAGGAAAAGTAGGACTTTTTCAATCCAAAATCCCAAACTTTGGATTGAAAAGAACACAACAACTGATTCAGTATATGAAAGAGCTAGGCAAGGGGAAAGAATCAGTAGCTAGGGAATGGAGTTTGTGACAGAGACTGAAGATAACAGGTATAAACTTCAAATGTTTAACTGAGGTGCTCAGCAAGTTTCCTTCATAAAGGACTGTACAGGTGCGGAAATGGAGGAAAATCAACAGGGAAGATGGTACTGTACTGGAGCCTATTCTGTCTCACTTAAATTGATATAAGTTTTCAGGTTGCATTACAAACATGCCACTCTCCCCATAAATAACACAAACAGTGGTGTGCAATTCGGCAGCAAAGTACCTGAAGAGGACATCACATATTAGTCCTACTTTACATGACCAGTGCGCAAATTAAGCAAATGCAAAAGACAATCACCTCTTTTCAATAAATAAAAACTATCAGCAAGAAATCACACTACATACATCTATCTGTCTGAGAGCAAATGCTCAGAGCTTTTCCATTCCATCTTTCCATCGCAGTGCAAATGGACAACTTATTCACTGGAAGTGCATGTCAGTAGTCTGTGGCTGCATTTCCCATAACTGTCCAATTAACGAACAGAATGTCATAGAAGCACCATCACCAAAGTCCTAAATCAGTGGGAGCATAATTTTGTAAAAGCACTCTCATTTCTACATTCCTTTCTCATGTTTCAGAAAGTACGCCATTACTTTCAGCATAGTGATTGTTAGCAGTATTGAAAATTAGTTATGTTATTTCTCACAAGTATGATAATTCTAGATGGTACACAATTAGAATTATTGAAATTGATGGTACTTTACACATTAGAAATCTAGCTACCTTACTGCAAAGCAGGTAACAATATTTGCAGTCCAGATGCTTTTATTTTAGATAGATTTAAACTAGTGAAAGAATTCATATGAATCTGAATAGTTTCTGTTTATCTGATTTTAAACTACTCTAATGTATATTTATCCTACAGTCTGTCTAGTCATTTAGTAGCCTTAAGATTCTGATTTTACCTGTTGAATGGCAAAAGATTCAATTTGGTAAAATGCTTGCATACACCTGTTAGAACACATACTCTTATCTGACATGATATATTTAAATTCACAAGATCAAAGGCAAATAAGAAGGGTTGCTATTCAGCCTATTTTAATTCATATATCCACCATAAGTTCATTCTATGTTCTTTTGGTAAAAATCTTACCCAAAACTGGCATATAGTGTTAGAGCAATGTTAAAAAAAATGTATCTTGCACCAACGCCGCCAGTATGTTTTGGGGCTGAATCTTAGTATTAATTTCTATTCCTGCGGCACGTTCACTAATTCATCTGCAGTGCAATGACTTAATTTCTGCAGGAACTGGGGAGCTTCATACAAATGGCTCCCTTACTGCCTGCAGCACTTGTTCACCTGAAATGCATACTTATGCCCAAAAAATGTTTCTAATTGTTCACCCCTTGCCCACATAATAAGAAGATTAACTAATGCTGTGTGGATGGTTACATTAACTTGGCAGGGAGATGGGCACCTGGTTGAAACATTTGACTGGAAAAAGAAGATGCCCAGAAGAGTGGGAGACACAAATACCATTAGAGTAAAAGGTATTCAGAAATAGGAAGGGACAAATGTGACACAGTCTAAGATGGGCTTAGTTTACATGTGCATAACGAGGTTGGCTGTCTGCAGACATAGATTATCACATGCAACCATGATAGTGACAAACTCTTTGATCCAGATGTCTGATATTATGTACAATTACACAGAAGATGTATGGAATACTTGAAAAGAATCTCTATATTCTTAACTCCAAAAATATTCATCATCTATCAAGCTGAATTCACTAGTTAATACACAGCTTTAATACTTTCCCACATTTTTGAATTTTACTGGCCCAAATTTGAAGTATTTTTAATGGAATTATTTATACTGTCTATAAATATTACTGCTTATTAAGAATCTAGGGAAGATAAGGAAGGTAAGGAAAAAAAGGAGCTGGTGAAGCAAGGAGCAATATTGATCAAAGGAAGTTAATTATCCTAGAATATTTAGTTCTCTTGCTTAGTCACTTTGCAACAATAGCTTGTAATGGCTATTAGATGAAACTAATTTTTCCATGCTATGAATTCATCTAATTTACTACAAATGCTTTGCACATGCAGGCGCAGTGACTTAGCCTTTATCTTGTTCTGATTTTCTCTGACCCATCTTAGTTACTAGTACCATTTTATTACTTTAGTGACCACCTCTGCTTAGGTTTACCAATGGCCAAGACAAAGCCCAGCCCATCACTCAATCCAGATTCCCATCCATTGACACTGTCTAAACTTCCTGCTGCCTCAGCATAGGAGCCAGCATAATTAAGGACCCTAAATACCTTGGACATACTCTCTTCCATTGGGAAAAAGCTACAAAAGTCTGAGGACACTCACAAACAGTTTCCTCCCTGCTGCCATTAGACTTTTGAATAGACCTACTTTCCATTAAATTGATCTTTCTCTACACCCTAGCTATAACTGTGACGTTACATTCTGCACCTTCTTCTTTCCTTCTATATGAACAGTATGTTTTGTTTGTATAGTGCACAAGAAACAATACTTTTCACTGCATGCCAATACATGTGACAATAATAAAATCAAATCAAATCTAAAACAGTAGTCCGCTCTAAAGACTTACTGCATTTGAATTTACCCTTTACTGAATCTTCTCACTATCACTTCTCCTCCTGACATTTAGATTAAAGCCACGTCTTCTGTTCTGGTTACTCAACCCATGAGGACACTAGTGCAGTCTTTCCCAAACAAACCACAACCTCCAGTACTGATGTCTATGGCCCACGAAGCAAAACCTCTGCCTCCCATATCACTCCTTCAGTCACACATTTAATCTGATTTGTTTATCTATATTCCAGCTGACAAACAGTTCAAAATCAAAAGATTAGGATTTTTAATTGGGATCCTAACTCCTCAAATTCTTTCATCTAAACACCATTTCAAGTTCTATCTATATTGTTTGATTCCATGTGAACCACAGCAAGAAATCTTCCCCTTTCATTTTTCCTTTTCGAACTGCAAGATGTCTAATTCTGGTCTGGATTATACAACTTTCAAAACATTGATTGCAGCTGTAGAGAAGAGTATGTATTTCCCATGGATGAGTTTACTGCTAAAATGTTCCTATAGGATAAATCCATTCAGACCTATGGGCACCCCAGATGCAAAACATATATATAATATATACATATTTTTTTTTGATATAACAGAATATCTTTGTTCAAAATAATATGCAAGCTGATCCTTATTACTTAATCATTTAAAATAATTGTAATAAACTGAACAGTCTTAAAAAATCTGGAGATTTATACCAAAATACCAACAGATAAATTACTGTTCCTCACAACCTAAAGGTTCAGCTCAGTATGAGATAAAAAATAAAATTCAACAAATGCTTAATGCATGATATAGCTTAATGTTTCCACTGAGCCAACATCAACAATTTCTGCCTCTCATTTAATATCCGATTTCAGCAAGTTTATAAATACTTCAGAAAATGTTCACCAAATACTCCACAAACTTTCTGATAAACAATGCATATTTACAATAACTTCATAATAAAAACCAGTACATCAACAGATCAAGGACTAACATGTTTTCAGTAAGCAGACAAAGCTTTCCATTTACATTTCTCACTTCTTTTTCCTTAGTATACTTAAGACAAAATATTTAATTAGATTTTGTATTTAGTTTTTCAAAATATTTTACTGATTCTGTCTTGTTCCGATTCATAAATCTGAAACTACAGCGCATCAAGGCTCAAGGAGGTAAATCCAAAGTAAACGTGTAGTAAATATTGACTCAAGATTTTTTTTCCAGGTCAGAACTTGAATGGTTATCATGACCTGAATTTTGTTTACTACTGGCATTCTAATGGTATTGAAGACATTTATTCATTGTGTCACTTAACAGTACACTGCAAACATTTAATGGTAGTACCAGGCAGAGAATGAAAGTACAGAAATGAAGGGGAAGAGAGAGAAATGGGACTATACTGAAATACATATTATATAAAGCACGTACTCAATTGAAAACAGGTCATTAACACTGGCTGAAAATCAAATAACACTGACTGCTTTTGTTCAGAGACAATAATTGTTTTTCAGTCTAAATACAGCTGTCATGCTACAGAAGCCAAGAAAATAATTAGTGTGCCTTAACCCATAAATCTTGTAAGCATAATATTGTACAAGGATCCTTTATATTAGATATTTTACAATATTATGAAGCATAATAAGAAACGGCCAGTAAAGTTCAAAATTTTTTTTATTTTCTTTCTTCTACTAATTACTTCCAGAATTTCCTCCTTTTTCAATTTCAGATTTCTCGTATTCAGTTTTTGCATGTCTCTAAAGAGATGTGGGTTCCTACTGACATTAATTCTGAATATTATTCAGAAATGTGTCACAACCTTGAGTAGACAATCAGCTTAATGTAAACTAGCAGATCTCCCATTTGCTCAAGATAAACAATAGGCATTTTAAGAACACAAGCATGATGCTAACTGGTGTTATTGGGATCAAAATCAGCATTGAGTAATGATCATAAGCCCAGAGTCTCTCGGAAGTAGACTCACAGTCTGACAGTATAAGATAATCTTGGGATATTCCATTATTTTTGTACGTGGTGATGTTTCAAATGTGGCAACTTTGGGAGCACCACAGAAAGAAAACATGAGTACTTGGCGGGGACTGAGATCACTCAAAAAGTCCTGGGACTTGAAAACATTAAAAATAAAGATCTCAGGATATGGTGGCATTGAGCATGTTGAGCATCAGGGAGTACTGAGAAAACTGATTGAGAACTTGCCAGCACTTGAGGAGAATTCCAATATAATCCAGTAGGACAGATAAGCAGGTTTTAGAACAGAGCCCTGGCAGTTTTGGGTGATTGCCGAAATCTAGCATTTATAAGCAAAGCAGAGTCTAGAATTTTGCAGTGGTGGAGAATCAAGAAAACAGAACATAAATTGAGCATGGGCTACTTCAACTGTCAGCCCAATCACCCTGCACAGCACTCCTACCCACTTTCCCACTAACACATCTGTAGCCATATTCTTCTTCTTAGTCAGTCTTTTACCAACCAATTTCTCCAGGCAGTCAGTTCCTGTAATTGCATATTTAAATATTAATTAAAAATCACAAGCTAAACAGGTGAATTGACAAGTACAGTACATGACAAAATTAGTAAACAGCAATCAGCTACTATCTTTTGGCAAAATTGGATGGTGGGGCAGTGGCATGCTGTTCAGTTACAAGGCTGGCCAACAGTTTAATGTCACTCTGCCTATGCTAGCAAGTACGGTTGCCCAATGTATAGAATCACACTGAAGCGACAGAAGTGTCAGTCAACATGTTTTTTTTTCCTGCCTATTTGACACGGAAGAGATTCTGAGGTTAATTTAAATTATGACGGGCATAGAGAAAACTGTTGGCATTGCCCTCTTTCGCTTTTCCTGTGGAAAAAAAGACTCCAGGAGGAACATGCCTAGGACAGCAAGAGACAAATAAGTCTCACATTCTCATTAGCCAATCAACTACTCATAAAACGAAACAGGTACATGTCAAGGGGAAAGTTCGTGTACTTTATTATTTTGAAGCAATGAGCAGCGGTAAGAAAACCGCTTTATTTATTTGATTTATTTGATAGTAAATCTGCAAGCTTTCGGCCTTTGTAGCCTTCATCAGGCGAATGAGATGTTCTGGTCTTCAGAAGCACACATAGTTTACTGCCTGTGCTGATGTGTGTGCTTTTGGAGACCAAAACATCTCATTCGCCTGATGAAGGCTACAAAGGCCGAAAGCTTGCAGATTTACTATCAAATAAATCGGTTGGATTTAAAATTGGTGTTGCCAGATTCTTACCAAGTTTACCCCAGTCCAACGCCGGCACCTCTACATCAGTGGTAAGAAATACATAAAACCTGTTAATATTGTCATCTAAAGTAATTTAGTTGTTGGTTTACAGTTCATTTTTTATTCACTTTGCTCAGCACGTTGCTTTTGGAAGAACAGGAGAAATGCAAAATGCGACACTCCCAGTATAACCTTACCCAGTATAATACACCCACCTGAAGAAAGCATGTCCCGGGTTCCGAGTGCTCCCGCACGGCCGCCCGGTACAGCTGTCGCTCGAAGACCGGCTCGTTGTCGTTCACGTCCTCGACGTGCAGCAGGACGGTGGCGGTGGAGGAGAGAGGCGGCTGGCCCAGGTCCCGGGCCACCATCAGCAGGCGGATAACCTGGTGGCTCTCCCGGTCCAGCCATGAGGCGGCGGCGGCAGCGATGCTGATGAAGCCGCTCAACGGATCGACCTGAATTCCCGGCACCGCCTCGTGCTCCAAGATGGCGTACCTGACCGTGCCGTTGGCGCCGGCATCCGGGTCCTGGGCGCGCACCCACAGCAGCGGGGCCCCGCCGGCGGGAGGCGGCCCCTCGGGGACGCGGGCGGTGTACACGCGGCGCTGAAAGGCGGGCGCATTGTCGTTGATGTCGGTGACGCGCAGGTCGAGCGCCAGCTGCGTGCGCCGCGGCGGCGCGCCCGAGTCAGCGGCGCGCAGCGTGAGACGGTGCGCGGGGTGCCGCTCGCGGTCCAGGCGGCCGCTCACGCGGAGCAGGTAGATGGAGCGGAGCGGCGACTCCAGCAGCTGGAAGCTGCCGGCCTCCTCCTGCAGCCAGAGCCGCAGTTCCCCGGCCGGACCCAGGTCTGGGTCCCACACCGACACCCTGGCCACCAGCTGGCCCGGGGCCGCTCCCTCCGACACCTCGGCTTGGCCGCTCGGGCTCAGGAAGAGCACGCTGATGGACGGCTCGTTGTCGTTGACATCGAGCAGCCGCACCGACAGAAAGGCGCTGCCCAGCTGGGCCGGGGAGCCGTGATCCCGGGCTCGGATAACCAGCTGGTGCCAGGGCCGCCTCTCCCGGTCCAGCTGCTGCTGCAACCGGACCTCACCGCTCCGGCTCTCGATGGCGAAGTGGCCGCTCGGGTCGCTTTGCCTCCGGTCGATCTCGTAAGTGACGAAGCCGTTGCTGCCCTGGTCCGGGTCGCTGGCCTGGAGCTGACAGACCCGGGTACCCGGAACCGCGTTTTCCCAAATCCAGACCTCGTACTCGGTCTGGTTAAAGCGGGGAGGGTTGTCATTCTCATCCAGCACCTTAATGTCCAGCTGCATCCTCCCCGTCCTGGGAGGAGTGTCACCGTCGAAGGCCTGGACGGTGAGGGAATAAAAGTCCCTGATCTCCCGGTCCAGGGGTCCGATCAGAACCAGGTCCAGGCGGAGACTGTGGACCCCGCTTTCGGACTGAAGTTGAAAGATCCCCGGGTTTCCTTGCGTGATCGCATAGCCTTGGGTGCTAAACTTTCCCGTGTCTGGGTCCCAAGCTTCGTCCAGCTGAAATTTTGTCCCAATCGGGGTCAGTTCCGAGATGTTGAGCTGGACTTTCTCCCTGGGGAAAACCGGTGTGTGGTCATTGACATCCTTGACTAGGATCTCCACCTTCACCACCTGCCCCGTTAAAGTTACAGCCGCAAACTCGTAGCGATCTGTCCTCTCTCGGTCCAGGACTTTGGCTGTTTTTATAATTCCGGTGTCCACACTGATTCTCAGATCACTGAATACAACCGATTCTTCGCTTTCCGAGATGAAAAAACCACTGGCTGGCGTCTCATCGGATAAAACTGCGCTAATATCCCCCACTATAGTGTCCGGTGGTCGTCCCTCCTCTATCGACAAACTCAGTCTGTGTGGTAGGGCAGCCTGACAAATTCCTCCAAATAACAGGATTTGAATTAATATTCTGAGGCATTTTTTCCGATAAAGACAAAGTTTTATCATTCTTTCTATCTTCGGTGCTTTTGATATAACTAAAATAAATAGAATAATATTCTGCACGATTAATCAAATCTTCGCATAAGCATCTACCTGATATTCAGTTTCTGTTAATAAATCATGCCAAAGTTGACCGTGATGCAGAATTCATGTCAAAATCACAGGCGATTGGGCTACGGTGGAAATTTTAACCAAGTCTATAATTTGCGTCTTGCGTTTTCGATAAATCCCAATGCATCATGATTACAAGTTTTGTTCCTAAAACTCCCAGTCTGCTCCGACACCAAATTTTAAAACTGTATTAGCTACCGAAACTGACACCACATCTTATTGTGATCTCTTCGATTTCTTTTTGCTGGCTGTCCTGGCTATTAATTAGTGACTGGAACATGTGACGAATCCCAGCTGGTTAAAGAACGAAGCACAAAGTGGGATTTGTATTGCTTCTAATGAATTCAACTCCCAGCTTACAAGGGAAAAGCTAATCGTTGCCCAGAATCAATCAGGGCAGGAAAAGCCCATTCTGTTCAAATCTATCTATTTCTGCTCCCTTTTACTCTTTCCCCATAGCCTCGCAAATATTTTCCTTTTAAGTATATATACAATTCCTTTTTGAAAATTACTATTCGATATACTTGCATCACCCTGTAAGTCTGTACGTTCCAGATCGTAGCAACTCGCTGTGTGTAAATAAAAATCCTGATTTCCTCTTGAATTTAATAATTATCTCCAATGTGCCTGTTCTGGTTATACATCCTCTCAGTAAGAATTTAGCAACACCAATTTTAAATCCAACCGATTTATTTGATAGTAAAATTGCGAGCTTTCAACACTGTCTTCGTCAGGCAAATGCAGTGTTCTGGTCTGCAATAGCACACATCAGCACAGACAGTCACAGATTGCTGATTAGAATGCGAATCCTTACATCTAACCTGCTATTCAAGTGTTAAAGTGGCTAACAATGTGTGTGAAGGGAATCCTGAGCATTGTTAGAGAATTGTGTATTTTCTCCAGACAGCACAGTGAGGTTTTTTGCTAACCCAGGCAAGTTACGGGGGTTACAGATAGTGTGTCATGAAGCCAAGATCCCTATTAAGACCGTCTCATGTGTGCGGAACTTGGCTATCAGTCTCTGCTCAGCAACTCTGCGCTGTCGTGTGTCACGAAGGCCCCCTTGAAGAACATTTACCCGCAGGTCGGAGGCTGAATGCCCATGGCTGAAGTGTTCGCCCACAGGAAGAGAACTGTTTTGCCTAGTGATTGTTGAGCGATGCTCATTCATCCGCTGTTGTAGTGTCTGCATGGTCTCCCCAATGTCCAATGCTTCGGGACTTCCTTTCTTGCAACGTATTAGATAGACAACATTGGCCAAGTTGCAAGAGCATGTACCGTGTACCTGGTGAATGGTATCCTCACGTTTGTTGATGATGTTGTCCATGTCTATGATCCGGCATGTCTTGCAGAGGTTGCTGTGGCAGGGTTGTGTGGTATTGTGGTCACTGTTCTCCTGAAGGTTAGGTAGTTTGCTGCGAACAATGATCTGTTTGAGGTTGTGCGGTTGTCTGAAAGCAAGAAGTGGGGGGGGTGGGGATGGCCCTAGCGAGATGTTCATCGTCATCAATGATATGTTGAAGACTCCGGAGAAGATGTCGTAGCTTCTCCGCTCCGGGGAAGTACTGGACAACAAAGGGTACTCTGTCCACCGTGTCCTGTGTTCGTCTTCTGAGGAGGTCAGTGCGGTTTATCGCTGTGGCACGTTGGAACTGTCGATCGATGAGTCGAGCGCCATATCCTGTTCTCACGAGGGCATCCTTCAGTGTCTGGAGGTGTCTGTCACGATCCTCCTCATCTGAGCAAATTCTGTGTATACGGAGGGCTTGTCCATAGGGAATGGCTTCTCTAACATGTCTAGGGTGGAAGCTGGAGAAGTGGAGCATTGTGAGGTTGTCTGTCGGTTTGCGGTACAGTGAGGTGCTGAGGTGACCGTCCTTGATGGAGATGCGTGTGTCCAAGAATGCAACTGATTCTGGAGAATAGTCCATGGTGAGTCTGATGGTGGGATGGAACTTGTTGATATCATCATACAGTTGTTTCAATGATTGTTCACCATGAGTCCAAAGGAAAAAGATGTCATCAATGTATCTAGTATATAACCTTGGTTGAAGATCTCGTGTGGTGAAGAAGTCTTGTTCGAACCTGTGCATGAAGATGTTGGCATACTGAGGTGCGAATTTGGTCCCCATGGCTGTTCCGTGTGTCTGGATGAAAAGCTGATTGTTGAAGGTGAAGACATTGTGGTCCAAGATGAAGCGGATGAGTTGTAAAATTGCATCTGGAAACTGGCAGTTGTTGGCATTGAGTACTGAGGCAGTTGCAGCAATACCATCATCGTGGGGGATGTTGGTGTAGAGCGCTGAGACATCCATTGTGCCAAGGAGTGTCCCTGGTTCTACTGCTCCATGTGTGCTGAGTTTCTGGACACACGCATCTCCATCAAGGACGGTCACCTCAGCACCTCACTGTACCGCAAACCGACAGACAACCTCACAATGCTCCACTTCTCCAGCTTCCACCCTAGACACGTTAGAGAAGCCATTCCCTATGGACAAGCTCTCCGTATACACAGAATTTGCTCAGATGAGGAGGATCGTGACAGACACCTCCAGACACTGAAGGATGCCCTCGTGAGAACAGGATATGGCGCTCGACTCATCGATCGACAGTTCCAACGTGCCACAGCGATAAACTGCACTGACCTCCTCAGAAGACGAACACGGGACACGGTGGACAGAGTACCCTTTGTTGTCCAGTACTTCCCCGGAGCGGAGAAGCTACGACATCTTCTCCGGAGTCTTCAACATATCATTGATGACGATGAACATCTCGCTAGGGCCATCCCCACCCCCCCACTTCTTGCTTTCAGACAACCGCACAACCTCAAACAGATCATTGTTTGCAGCAAACTACCCAACCTTCAGGAGAACAGTGACCACAATACCACACAACCCTGCCACAGCAACCTCTGCAAGACATGCCGGATCATTGACATGGACGACATCATCAAACGTGAGGATACCATTCACCAGGTACATGGTACATACTCTTGCAACTCGGCCAACGTTGTCTACCTAATACGTTGCAAGAAAGGATGTCCCGAAGCATGGTACATTGGGGAGACCATGCAGACACTACGACAGCGGATGAATGAACATCACTCAACAATCACCAGGCAAAACAGTTCCCTTCCTGTGGGCGAACACTTCAGCAGTCATGGGCATTCGGCCTCCGACCTGTGGGTAAATGTTCTTCAAGGGGGCCTTCGTGACACACGACAGCGCAAGAGTCACTGAGCAGAGACTGATAGCCAAGTTCCACACACGAGGACGGTCTTAATAGGGATCTTGGTTTCATGACACACTATCTGTAACTCCTGTAACTTGCCCGGGTTAGCAAAAAACCTCACTTACTGTGCTGTCTGGAGAAAATACAATTCTCTAACCAATGCTCAGGATTCCCTTCACACACATTGTTAGCCACTTTAACAGTTGAATATCAGGTTAGATGTAAGGATTCGCATTCTAATCAGCAATCTGTGACTGTGTGTGCTGATGTGTGCTATTGCAGACCAGAACACTGCATTTGCCTGACGAAGACAGAGAGTGTTGAAAGCTCGCAATTTCACTATCAAATAAATCGGTTGGATTTAAAATTGGTGTTGCTAAATTCTTACTACCCCAGTCCAACGCCGGCATCTTTACATCATATACATCCTCGACCAGTGGAAAGGTTTTCTCACTGTCAAAAACTCCATGTCAGTGGCTGTAATTCACATTTTTCAACCTATCTGGAAGAAAGAGCCCCTTTGATTTGGTGAGTAGAAAGCCTAATTGAAATGCGTCTGAATAATAGTGTTTTCCCTGTTCTGTAGTTTCATTGTTGCGTGGGGTAAGAAACAATTTTCAAAAGCTCTGTTTAGAGGTTTCAGTTGAATTTTGATTTTGACATTATTTTAATCTTGAAATTATTTTTTCATCCCCAATTGTTCTGTCAGGGTGATATAGGCTAACCTTGAACTGATGCAGTTTTCATTCTAAAAGCTGTGGTTGGACAACAATGAAGTAAAATGCGTCGAATTTGAGAATTTTTTGCGAAGTTGATGTTGTTTTCATGATGTTTTTCTCAATGGTAGTTGTCACAGAGCTAGGGTAATAGTGAGGTAAGCTTGATAGATTGTTGAAATATATCTTCATAAGTAGTATGTGGCCTTTTTGGACAAGCTAGGTGTTGAGTTTAAATAATGAGGCTGACTTATCCATAGCCCCAGCTTTGTGAATGTTGACTCCGCTGCATAAATCCAAGCAAGTGGTCACAAAGTGCTGATTTGAGTTCTGTAGATGGTGGCAAAGTTTTCATGGGGGTTACAGGATAAACCACTGATAGTGAGGTTCGGGCCTCTATCCTACTGTTACAGCCACATTGTTAAAGTGACAGTCATAGAGCAATTCAAGTAAGATTGTAAGCAACATTTAAATAGCGTAACGTAGTGAAAATTATATCCTTTATAATCACGGTTGTATAATTTAGTATATTTTTTGCATTCTTAGGATTGCAGTGTTGAAAAGACTAGCATTTATTGGGTATCTGTAGTTGCCTTCAAGCACATGGTGATGGACTTTGTTCTTGAATCACTACTAGTAGGTTGATAGAACTGAATGACTTGGAAAGGGAGGGGTTAACAGCTCGTGGTCATGGTCCATTTTAGTATCAATGACAAAGATGGAAAGGCGGGTGATACCTTGTAGAGTAAAGGGAACCATGGAAGAAATGAGTAAACAGATCCACAGAAAGTAATAACCTCCAGATTACTCCCAGTATCACATGCTTATGACTATCAAAATAGAAGAACCAGCAAATAGGTGCTGGCATATTGGGATTTGTTCTGTAGTAAACCTTCCACAGATCAGATAGGGGAATGACAATGGCTCAAACAGAAAATGCTGGAAAATCCAAGCAGGTCTGACAGCAACTGTGGAGAAAAAACTGAGCTAATGTTGAGTCTGGATGACCTTTCATCATGGCCTCCTTGTGTGCTGTAATTAGTCTGATACCATGCTAATTAGAAATCCCTAAAAATAAGAGATTAAGACTTAAATGTGTGACTTATACCTTTATACAACAGCATTTCCAGTGAACCTTTATAGTATCTGTAATCCTGTATCACATAGTTCTTTTGTTGCCTATTTGCAAAATCTTCAGTTAAGTGGTTAGAACCCCACTCCAGCAGAAATCCATTTCCCTACATACCGAGCATCTTTTTAGTAATGGGAGTTAACTTTTCCTCTGAGCATATCACCGACCCACTAAGCATCACTTTGTTGATTGGAGCATCCTTCTTCATTCCCCCTAATATCTTTCCTCCACCCTCCCCTCCATCTCTTTGCCAGTATTCTCCACTATCAAAATTATCTAATTCCAGATCTCATTACAGCCTTGGTCCAAACACTGACAAAAGATTTCAAAAGTTGGAGTGCGCTCATGATGAGAGAGCAGCAACTGAGACATCAAGAACCCAAAACAAAATTGAAGTCACTGGGAATTATGAGGGAAGCTCTTTGCTGTAGAGTCATACTGCCATGAATTTTGATGGTTGTGGTCATTGGAGGCTATTCACCTCCGCCCCAAGACATCACTGCAAAAGCTCCTCAGGGTAATGCCCTAGGCCCAGCTATCTTCAGCTGTTTTATCAATGATCTTAACGTCCACCATCAAGTCAAATATGGACATGTTTGCTGATGATTGCAGTATTCCTATTGGCAATCCTCAAATATTGAAACAATGTGTCCACTTGCAAGACCTGGGCAATGTTTGGGCTTGGACTAATAAATAGCAACTAAAATTCACATAGTACAAGTGCCACACCATTATCATTCTATAAAAGAGAAGCTTGCTATCTCTCCTTGATATTTAATGGTATTCCCATTGTTGAATCCCCTCTACGGAATCTACATTCTGTAGAGTTACAAACGGAAACTTAACTGGATCTTCTATATACTAGGCTGCAAAAGTAGATCAGAAGCTGGGAATTCTGCAGTCACTCTTGGGAAGCTCCAGGCTCTTAACATTTTTTAACCAAAGCTATTTTATTTGATTTATTGTCACATAATAGTATACAGTGAAGAGTATTTTTTGAGATAAGTCATATTTTCCTTATTCCGCAATAAAATGTGGGTGAAGTGTAGATACTCATTTATTCTTTGGATGATTCTGCTCACTTTACCCTGACAGTTACTCTGAAAGTAGAAGAGGAAAAAATACTACTTACTCTGAAGTAGCTATCCAAATACCCAGACTCAACTTTGGATGGTTCACCTAGCAAACATACAACACCCACCACCTCCCTGCCCCTTGCCGGGGACTCATCACAGTACCTCCACCCTCCCCGTCTATCCAGTGTGCTCCTCCAAGTCCACTAATGTCATAAAAAGAGAGAATAACTTACCTCTCTATGCCCCAAAAACTCCACAGCAACGCTACCAGGGCATGCTTTGCTGCTCCTCACTCATCCACCCTAAGTGAGGAAGATTGGGTGAGACAGGGCCTTCAGAATCCCAGCAAAAGTAAGTTCAGAGTGGCAATCCAATGGAAATTGTCAGTTTCGTGCCACAACTTTCAGACTGAAGGCTGAAAGAATAAATTGCTGAAAGGTCTGTCATAGCCTGCTGTGTATCAATGCTGCGTAACTTGTATTTCTCACATTTTATATTTTTAATTCAGATTTTGGTCATTTTCAGTCTTTTAAGTTATGGCTGAAACAATCTTAGGATACATCCAATAACACACTAACTCAACCAAGAACATTCACTTTAAAAGTCGAAAAGTGAATGTTATTTTATTTTGTATTCGGTGCTGTTGACTTCATAATTGATGTTTGACCTTATGTCTGGATCATCAAATACTGCACTTTCCAGATATTCTCATAAAATTGCTGTTAGAAATTAATAACCTTCCTGATTCTTGCAACCATAGAAACACACCAGGCACAATGTCTCTTCCTCTGGTGAGGTAAATCTGATCTCACACTTAGTCTTTGGTATCCTGATACAACTGAGGTTCATTGTTTGCTTGTTCACCCAACAGGTTACATTTCTGGCCAAATAACCATATTTTCAGATCATCTGGAGCCACTCTCAACATGAACAATGATCTTTTTATGTTATCACTTTTTACAGTTTCAAAATGTAATGAATAAGGATTAGGAGACAGCTGTCCTCAATTCCTTGTAGTTTTGGCTATATGACTCATATCAGTATTAAGAATCACATGTTTCATCATAGAATCCCTACATTGCAGCAAGAGGCCGTTAGGCCCCTCAAGCCTGCACTGGCAAGCACCCCACCCAGGCCTTATCCCTGTAACCCCATACATATTTATCCTACCAATCTCCATGACATTAAGAGACAATTGAGCATGGCCAATCAATCTAAACTGTACATCTTTAGACTAAGAGGGAACTGGAGCATCCAGAGGAAACCCATGTGGGCATGGAGAACGTGCAAATGCCAACAGTCACGCAATATCGGAATTGAACCTGAGTCCCTGGAGCTGACAGTCAACAATGTTGACCACTGTGCCACCTTTTAATGTTGTTGTTACTCTTGGATCTATTAGAAAAAGCTGACCTCAGTCAAAAAAACTTGGTAATTTCTATTAAGAAGGAGCTGATATTCATTCCAAATACTTGTTTCCTTTACAAAGGGCTATGAATAATTTAAAAGCTAATGCAATTATCAATATTCTGTCATTTGATATTAAAGACCCCATTAGATTTGCGAAAATTTATTCCAACACAGAAATTGAGTAAATAACCTATATTGGGGGTTCTCAAACTTTTCCAGCTTTTTGACCTCAAGAGTACTGAAGTATCTTTAACAAACATTATCTTGAAGAATTAAATGACATACAAAATTAGTCTAATACGTACAAACATACAGAAAATTTTATTCCTTATTTGTCTACAATTATTAAAAAGTTCTCTTATCCAAGAAATATAGCCAAAATCATACCTTTTTGTCATTTTTGATAGAGGAGTAATGCTGATTATACTGACAGTGCTGCTGGCGAGCTGGATTTTCATTTCAGACATGCATACATAGACTCACACCAAAAGAAGCATGTGCATTCACTCACCCCTTAGACACATTCACTTGCTCACTCACCTCTTTTGCATTTTCTTTGCATGCACGATGCCCTCACCATCCTACCTCACAATTTGCACATGGCCTACCTCTGATGCCCCCATGCACGCAACACCTCCCGCAAAGTTCCTTGCATATGACACCACTCCTCCACCCCATCACATTATTTTATCTCATCACTTTCAAACTGGAACATGGCTTCTTCCTTTGCTATATGAAGAAAGGTGGAAGACGGTACCCGTTGGTATTTCTTATTGCTGTCAGGTACAGGCCAAAGAGCTGATAGAATCTCCTCCAGTTTTAGGCGAAATTGCACTACAAATTGAACTCTGACGGTGATTTTAGAACTTCCGTTGTTCAGTTTAGCTTACCCCTGCCACCATGGGTGGAATTTTGAGAAAACTTCTGAGTGTCCAGTAGAATAAAAATGGGAGAGTTGCAGATCCCAATCTTGTGCAGAGTGCCTGAAGAAATGAACCAGGCTACAAACAGGCAGTGGCTGCACATGTGCAATTGCAACAGCACAGCCTGGCAGAGAGAGAGAGAGAGACATTTGTTATGTCTCTGCTGCTGCAGCCAGCCTCAACCCAGTCCTCTTCTGGCCCTGCAACTGTGGGGCCCCACAGTGTGTATAAGCCCCACACTGCTGGAAAATATAGCTCCCCCCCCCATCAATTGTAGGCACAGCAGCAGCAACCTTCCACCCCCTCCACCACCGATCATTGGCAGAATGGCAGCAAGCTCCCCCCTCCACTGATTACAGCTGCAGAGTGCACAGCAGTCGCCCCTACTTTCCCAATTGGACCCCCATCCAGTGCCAGGCTGCCAGTGTCATCAATGGACACAGTGAGCCAGTAAAGTTGTGGTCTATGTCTTGTTTTTATGCTGCAGGATGAGTATCATTACTACAAACAACTTTATTAGCAACAGAACAGAAGCATTCAACTGAAGGCTTCTGCAACCTTAATACAACCTTAATACATATGCTGTTTGACCTTTGACTCTCAGATCAATTGTCCCCATGAAGTACACAATATTACATTTAATACTGAAACTCTCAATCTCCCTATTATCATGACAGCCATTTCAACTGTACGACTTCCTTTACAGATTCATACTTGTTTTTTTCCCCATTTCACATCTTAGCAACTCTAGTTGAAACTTTTGTTCTTTTACTATCTTTTGCAGTGAAGGAGGGAATGGGTTAATGAACTTTCTAATACTTAAAGATTTGTGCAAAGCATTGCAAAACTTGTTTTTGCACCTCTGTAATCCTGTATGCCAGTTAACTTGCTCGTGCGAGCTTGTAGTCTTGTATGCTGGCTAAACAAACCACAGCTGTCAAAACACGGTAACAGCTAATCATACTAGCAGAACAGAATGGAGATAGTCGTGGCCTTGAGACAGCTACAATTACAACAGACTATGCAAAGGACAAAACCATTGAGGCAGCAATAACCACATGATGGATGGCGAACAATGGCAGACATCCTGGAGAACTGCAGGCATGACTAGGGCGGGCACCAGGATGTACAAAAATTTACTCTTATTTGTGTTTGGGAAGAAGTCTGGTGAACCGCTTTAGGAGCCAGGCTTCTCCCAAAAGCTTTTGTAGTAAACCTACTGTACTCACGACTATTTTCAGAGATATTATTTACCGATAACACGCAGTTACCAGATCACTATTTTTACCTTCAGTGCATAAGATTATGACTGCAATCTGTTCATATTTTGTTTGTCTTTAGAAGATCTAAAAGCAACTTGTATTTTTACCAGTTTTAATTAAATATTTAAGCTCTTGCATCACAAAGTAATCTGATAGATATTTTTCTGTGTCCTTGGGCAATTCTGGCCAGTATTGCCTTAGCTAGTTACCCTGTGAACACTGCCAATCACATAATCTGAAATAGGGTTTCAATGAAGATCATTGGTTGAATTTTTAGAACAATCCAGTTTTGGCTATTTTCTAATGATAGATTAGAATTCAGATTTATCAAATTCTTCACTGCTTCCCTCATTTCATAACCATTCTATTCTCACAACGAATGGCTAAAAATAGATTTTACTAGTTTTGATTGCTTTAGAAAGCAACGGCACACATTAGAATTCTTCTAAGTTTTAAACGTATTAAATAAATTTAATGGTGAGGCAAAAAAATACAATTTTTTTACAGTAGAAATGCCATCCACTACCTTAAAAGAAAAAGAATTATTTTGTAAATATCTTCCACATGTTTACTTCCACTGTAGGAACGGTGCCAGTCCGAACTATACATTTTTAAAGTTCTAACTCACTCCAGGTTCGAGCAGCTTCAATTATTAGCACGTCTTCAATAGCATAACTTCCAACCTTTCATCACTGACAAAATATTTGTACAATGCCATAAAACAAGACAGTACTTGAGTTACAAATGCTCGAAACACTGCCTAGCCATTTAACCATCTTCTGGTTGTAAGCAAAATTACATTTTAAAACACATTGGTTCAGGAGCAGTTCATGGATGTATTCTTGAACATGGTTTGATAGGATACTATTTTGTACCTGTGACATGACATGGTCATAATTTCTGTTGCATGTTGACAAAGTGTTGTACAGAGAATCTATCAACATTCTCTTTTCAACAGGTTACAAAGTAGCATTGATTGGTAGTCTAACAGAAGTCTGCATCTCAGCTAGTGAAAGACTTTGGATCAGGGCAAGAGTACAGGGAACATTTAAAGAAGAAAGATTACCAAAACCATTAAAATGCATCATAACATCCATTATGATTTTAAGATTAAAGTCACTTAGAATCTCTTCCTTTTGATGATCTCTGGTTTCCAGCTGACGGGATGACTTTCTTCCGTCTAAGCAAAAAAAGATAAAACAGTTAAAATTTTATAGATTAGCTCTGGAGTTCCTCAAGGATCTATTCTTGGTCCATTTCTCTCTAGGCACGCTCTTTCTCAGTATCACCTATAAACAATACTAATTTCCAAATATATGGTAACAACAACGATCGCTCGCGACCCCTCCACTCTCTTTAAATTATTAGACTGACTGCATAAGATCCACTACTGGATAAGCAAAAATTTTCTTCAATTGCAAAGGCTGGAGCTATTGTCTTCAGTCCCAGCCACAAATTCTTTTTCCTAACCACTAACTCCACACCAATCCCGGGCAATCAATTTGAAGCTGTTACAACCTGTGAAGCACACTGAAATGTTTTTCACATTAAAGACGCTGCATAAATACAAGATCTTGTGGGTTCCTGGACGTCCCAAAATATGTCAAGGTTTGCTCAACCCATCATCGGCAAGAATTTAAGCGAAATAAAGCTGGCAAATTAAAAGATCATGTAATAATACATGTGAATAATTACAACTTTTATTGTGCATTTTAATCTAACCATAACTGGTTAATCAATTAATTAAAATTTTGTTTCAAGACTTTTTATTGTATTTTTAAAATCACATTTTCTTCTCATCTTTAGATATTTTCTGATTAAGTAGTGAGAGAGACTTAAAAACATGTCCAGAGAATCACCTGCAATATCTTTTCTTCCACTCTAACACTTCTGGCATCCAAGAAAATATCTTTAGCCACCTATTTCACATCTACACATTGGCTGTTGTCATCTGTAAATAAATTAAATTCCCCATGTGCACTGATGCCATTCTTATTATTATCGCTTTTTAACCTCTCTGGTTTGTCATGCTGTTCAAAATTTAATACTGAATGAGGAGAAATTTCCTCTCCACAAAAATATTGGGAAGACTGAAAGCATTGTCTTTGTGCCCCACTACAAACTCCATTCTACTCTCTGGCCACATACTCATGCTGATCCAGGCTATTACACCATTGCAATCCTACTTGACCCAAAATTGAGTTATGACCTTACATTTTCTCCATCAGCAAGACCGTCTCCTTTCATCTCTGTAACACACAATCACCTACTTGTCCCTACTTTAGCCCACCAGCTGTTGAATCCTCAATTATGCTTCTGCTCCCTTCTGCAGGTTTGATTTTACATACTTTTGGCCAGGCCCTTATCTTCCATCCTGCATAAATTACAGATCAATGAAAATTCTGCTAATTTATGCGGTCCCATTCATACTATCCCCATGTTCACTATGGTGGCTCCTGGCCC
Source organism: Sphyrna mokarran (assembly GCA_024679065.1). Lineage (NCBI taxonomy): Eukaryota > Metazoa > Chordata > Chondrichthyes > Carcharhiniformes > Carcharhinidae > Sphyrna > Sphyrna mokarran. Next base: position 127,655,832 of record JAGIQG010000001.1, on the reverse strand, counting down.
AACAACACCTCAAATTTTAATTTCTTATCCTGGATGTTTAAATTTGTCTATAACCTAACCCCTCCCCAGTTCTAATCTCTTTCCGTTTTACACACTCCTCCATCTCTGACTTCTTATGCACTCCAAATTTCCTTCAGCCCACCTTGGTGCTATGCCTTCTGCTTTCTGGGCCCTTAACCCTGGAATCTCATCTTGGCATCTCTCTCCCTGACCAAACTTTTGACTACCTATCCTAATAACTTTGCCTGTCTCATAACACTCCTGTGGAGCACCTTAGTTTCTAATTTTGTTAAAGACATTATATAAATAAAAGATGTTTTGCTATTGACTGAAGTTACAAGATACATTGCAGTAGCTTGATTACTATTCTACTGCTCTTTAATTACATGATTTATATTACATCCAAGGACAAAAGCCATATCCCACCTTTATTTCATTATGTATTGCAAAAGCAATTATTTCAATTTAATTTCTGAAAATTTAATGTGTTTCGCATTTATTGTGTGATAAGTTACCTAGTTCATTACAAAGAGATCGCGGTACAGGTTCATAGCTCTTTGAAAATGGAGTGACAGGTGTTTATTACATAGTCAGAGGTTTACAGCATGGAAATAGGCTCTTTGGCCCAACTTGTCCATGTTGCCCAGTTTTTTACCACTAAGTTAGTTCCAATTGCCTGCACTTGGTCTATATCGCCTATAGCCATCTTACCCATGTAACTGGCTAAATGCTTTTAAAAGCAAAATTAATACCCATCTCTACTTATTCCCACCTCTGGTAGCTCGTTCCAGATACTCACAATGAAAAACATTGACTCTCTGGACCCTTTTGTATCTTTCCCCTTACATCTATGCCGTCTAGTTTTAGACTCCTTCACCTTTGGGAAAATGTGTTGACTATCTAACATTCTCCTCATTATTTTTATAGACCTCTCACCCCTATTTCTCCAGGGGAAAAAGTCCCATCTATCCATTCTCTCCATATAATTCAAACCATCAAGTCCTGGCAGCATCCTAGTAAACCTTTTCTGCACTCTTTGTAGTTTAATAATATCCTTTTTATTACAGGGTGACCAGAACTGTACATAGTATTGTAAGTGTGGCCATACTAATGTTTTGTACAACTTCAACAAGACATCCAAACTCCTGTATTCAATGTTCTGACCAATAAAATCAAGCAAGCTGAATGTCTTCTTCACCACCCTGTCAACCTGTGACTCCACTTTCAAGAAGTCATGAACCTGTACCCCTAGATCTCATTGTTCTATAACTCTCCCCAACAACCCACTAATTGAGTAGGTCCTGCTCCGATTCAATTAAAATGCATTACCTCACATTTATCTAAATTAAACTCCATCCGCCATTCATTGACTCACTGGCCAAATTGATCAAGATTCCTTTGCAATCCTAGATAACTTTCTTTATTGTCCATTATGCCAACAATCTTGATGTCATTTGCAAGCTTACTATCCACGTTTCCTCAATTCTCATCCAAACCATTAACATAAATAAGTGGACCCAGCACCGATCCCTGCGGCACACTGTTGGTCACAGGCTTCCAGTTTGAAAAACAACCCTCTACAACCCGTCTTTTGTCATCAAGCCAATTGTGTATGCAATCTACTCACCCTGGATCACGAGAGATTTAACATATGCAGTAACCTAACATGCAGCACCTTGTCAAAGGTTTACTAATATCGATGTATTGCATTGTCCTCATCTACCTTCTTGGTTACCCTTTCAAAAATGCAATCAAATTCCTGAGACATGATCTTCTGCTCACAAAGCCACGCTGACTGTCCCTGCCCCTCTAAATACCTGTAGATTCTGTCTCTCAGAATACCTTCCAACAATTTACCCACTGCAGATGTTAAGCTCACTGGGCTGTAGTTAACAGGCTTTTCCCTGCAACTCTTCTGGCACAACATTTGCTACTCTCCAATCTTCACCTCACCTGCAGTTGTCAGTGATTCAAACATTTCTGCTAGGGGGCCTGCAATTTCCTCCATTGCCTCCTATAATGTCCTGCGATACATTTCATCAGGTCCTGGTGATTTATCTACATGATGTGTTTTAAGACTTCCAGCACCTCTTTCTCTGTAATATGTACACTCCTCAAGACATCACTATTTATTTCCAAGTTTCCTAATATTCATGCCTTTCTCAATAGTACATACCGATAAGAAATATTTATTTAGAATCTCACCCATCTGTTGTGGATCCACACATAGATGACCTTTGTTGATTCTTAACAGGTTTTCTCTCTCCCTAGTTTTTTTTAATATTCTTTATTCTAATTCAATCCAATCCAGAGTCCCAACAAGTTGAGACATTCCTGATCCAGACTGACAAGACAGGGTTCTCGCCTCCTGTCTTGGGTTTGATCTACATGATCCAAGCTGATTGGAGTAGGTATAGCTCCTTCTCCAAGACTTGATCTCATTTGCATCTCATCTAAAAGGCAGAGACGCTGCTTTAAAAAATTGCTTCAAATGAAGCTAAAATGTAACCTAATAACTTCAACCAAGTACAGCATGTTGATACTACACTTGATCTTAGCCAAAAGGTTCTCTCTAGTTACTCTTTTGTCCTTTATGTATTTGCAGAAAGCTCTTTGCCTTATCTGCCAAAGCAATCTCGTTACGAGGAGAGGTTAGGCAAATTGGGACTGTTTTCCTTAGAAAGACATAGACTTAGAGGAGATCTGATAGAGGTGGACAAGATTTTGAAGGGGATAGATAAATAGGGTTAAGCTTTTTCTTAGGATGGACTCAAATTGCACGAGAGGTCATGGGCTTAGGGTGAGGGGGGTAAGGTACAATTTGGATGCTAGGGGGAATTTTTTCACACAGAGGGTGGTGGGGGTATGGAATGCGCTGCCAAGTAAAGTGGTGGAGGCAGGTACTCGAGTTATTTAAGAAATACTTAGATGGGCACATGAACAGAATGGGAATGGAGGGGTATAGAAAACTGATTTAAAATAGGGATCATGAGCCTTGGGAGTCCCTGGGAAGTGTGTAAATAGATGATGATATTGATGTACTTGTTTTTATCCTACAGGTGCTTTGGTCCACCTTGTTGTCTAACGAGGGGCATACACGCGATGGGTCGTGAGAGGACTGCTCTTGGATCTTTTTGGAGAGTATCCTACTGCTTCACATCGTTAATGTACGCTTGACCTGGACTATCTGATGGACAACACGACAGCTCAGTGACTATCACTGTGCTGTGCAGATACATGGATTTGGGCCTGTGTCTGTGGGAGTTTGAGCATTCTCCCCGTGCTTGCATGGGTTTTCTCCGGGAGTTCCGGTTTCCTCCCACATCCCAAAGATGTGCTCTTAGGCTAACTGGCAAACCAAATTCTCCCTAAATTGTCTCAAATTTGGTTTTTAATCCATAGATCTACAAACATGGACAGGGGTCGCGGGTAGAGGTGGGAACATCAGGGTGGCGGCACGGGCTCGTTGGGCCAAAGGGCCTGTTTCCCGTGCTGTTTTGTTCTTATATCCCCTTTTTGCCCTTCTGATTTCTCTCTCAACTCTACTCTGATAACCTCTACATTCTTCAAGGGATCCACTTGATTGCAGCTGCCTATGCATGTCATATGCCTCCTTCTTTTTGACCAGCGCCTCCTTTTCGCTAGTAATCCAGGGTTCCCTAATTCTATCAGCCTTGCCCTTCACTCTAAAAGGAATGTGCTTCCCCTGAACCTTGGTTAACACACTTCTGAAAGCCTTCCACTTACCAGCCATCCCTTTGCCTGCCAATAGATTCCCCCATCCAACTTTTGAAAGTTCCTGTTTAATACCATCAAAATTAGCCTTGCTCCAGTTTAGAATTTTAACTTTTGGGGTCGACCTATCATTCTCCTTAGCTATCTTATAACTAATGGAATTATGGTCAGCGGCTCCCAAAGTGATCCCTGACTAACACTTATGCGAGGGTCCAGGATGTCGTGTTGGATGCTTGAGGAACTACAACTCAAGGTAGATGAACTGAGCGCTGAGCTTCAGTCACTAAGATTCACTAAGAACCTAAAAAACGTCATAACCACCAAAATGACTACCTCGGAACTGCTGGTTCAAGAGGGGGTTAGTGAGGAGAAGGAGGGGAGAAAGAGGGAGGGGGTTGGTGAGGGAAGGGAGGGAGGAGGGGGTTGGTAAGGGGAGGAAGGAGGGGGTTGGTGAGGGGAGGAAGGAGGGGGGACCCACAAGCCTCAGTCCCTGAATCTGCACAACAGATTTGAGATTCTTGCTGCCGCTGTAGACAAGGATGAGGGCTGTGAGGTGACCGAGTAAACTGCTCACAGCACAATGGTGCAGACAGAGGCCAGAGCAGGAAAAGTGAGGAGAAATATAGTGGTTATTGGAAATAGTGGGGCTAGAGGCGTAGACGCTGTCCTTTGCGACAAGGATAAAGAACACCAAAGAGCATGTTGCTTGCCTGGAGCGAGGGTCCAGGATGTCATGTCTGGGCTGCAGAGGAACCTAGAGTGGGAGGAGAGGAATCTGGTTGTCGTGGTTCATGTGGGGGCCAATGATATAGGCAAAATAGGAACTAAGGATCTGCAGAGGGAGTACAAAAAGCTGGGTGCCAAATTAAAGAGGAGAACTGACAAGGTGGTTATCTCAGGATTGCTATCTGAACCACACACAGATTGGCACAGGATATGTAGGATTAAGGAGATGAATCTGTGGCTTAAGGATTGGTGTGGGAGAAATGGGTTTGGGTTATTAGGGCATTGGCACCAGTATTGGGGCAGATGGGACCTGTTCAGATGGGATGGTCTACATCTGAATTGTGCAGGGACCAGAGTTCTGGCAAATTGCATAACTAAGACTGTAGATAGGGCTTTAAACTAATTGGAAGGGGCGGAGGTGCAAGGGTAGGGGAAATTACAAAATCTGGAGTAAAGGAAAAGGTATGTGTGCAGATGAATGTTGAGCATGTTCTGCCTATTAGAGGAGTAAGGGGCATGGGAGAGCCTAGTAGTGTTTCAGCAAATAAGGTCCAGGCAAACGCTGGTATAAAGGCACTTTTATCTGAATGCACGAAGCATTTGGAACGAAGTGGATGAGCTGATGGCGCAGATGGATATGATCTAGTGGCCATTACGGAAACGTGGTTGCGGGGTTACAAGGACTGGGAGCTAAATGTCCATGGCTATCAGGTGTTTAGGAAGGATAGGAAGGAGGAAAAAGGAGATGGGGTGGTGCTGTTGATTAAGGATAGTATCAGGGCAGTAGTAAGAGAGGATATAGGCCCCAAAGAGCAAAATGTGGAATCGCTATGGGTGAAGATAAAAAATAGGAAGGGGAGGAAGACGTTCGTTGGGTGTGGTCAACAGGCCCCCAAATAACAACTCTGAGGTGGGGCGGGCTATAAACAAATAAATAATGTTGCGTGCAGAAATGGAACGGTGTTAGTAATGGGTGATTTCAATCTGCATATTGACTAGGCAACGCAAGTAGGACATGGCGGGCTGGAGGAAGAGTTTTTGGAATGCTGTAGGGATGGGTTCCTTGAACAGTATGTTAGAGAACCAACGAGAGAGCTTGCTATCTTGGATCTGGTACTATGTAATGAGGCAGGTAGAATTAGGGATATTCACGTGAGGGATCCTCAAGGGACGAATGATCATAGCACGGTAGAATTTATGATGCAGATGGAGGATGAGGTAGTAGCGTCCTGGACCTGCGTACTATGTTTGAACAGGGGGGGTCTATGATAGGATGAGAGAGGAATTGGCGACTTTGGATTGAAAGAGTACGTTGGTTGGTAGGACGGCTGAAGAATAGTGAGGGATTTTTAAAGAGATCTTTTTCGGTACTCAGCAAAAATATATTCCGATAGTGAAGGAGGACTGTGGAAGAAGGGAAAATCAGCTGTAGTTCTCCAAGGAAATTAAGGAGAGTGTTAAATCAAAAGCTGAGGCATTCAGAACGGCTAAAATTAGTGGGCAATCGGAGGATTGGGAAAGTTTCAAACAACAGCAAAGAGTGACTAAAAAGATGATTAAAAAAAGGAAAGATAGAATATGAGGCCAAGCTAGCTCAAAATATCAAAAAGGACAGTAGAAGTTTTTATAAATACATAAAGAATAGGAGGAAGGCCAGAGTTAACGTTGGACCGTTGGAGGATGAGAGGGGTGGTTTAATGGTGCATGATAGGGATATGGCGGAGACCTTGAATAAGTTTGTTGTGAGGCTCTTTGCGGAGGAGCACGTAAATAGCTTGCCCGAAATTAAGAATAGAAGGGTGTTAGAGGAGATGAGGTCCTTGATGAGATTACAGTTAGTAGAGAGGTGGTGCTTGATAAGCTAACGGGGCTGAGGGCAGTTAAGTCCCTGGGACCAGATGGAATGCATCCCAACGTCCTCAAGGAAATGGCAGAGGTGATAGCAGATGCCCTGGTAATTATCTTTTAGAATTCGCTGGACTCCGGGAAAGTGCCAGAAGATTGGAAAACATAGAACATAGAACATTACAGCGCAGAACAGGCCCTTCGGCCTTCTATGTTGTGTCAACCAATTGAGAAAAAGCAATGACCCTCTAAGCTAAACCATTCTCTTTTCATCCATAAACTTATCTAATAACCTCTTAAACGCCACCAAACTTGGCGCATCGACAACTGCAGCAGGCAGGGCATTCCATACCCTTACCACCCTCTGGGTAAAGAACCTACCTCTGACATCTGTCCTATAACTATCACCCCTTAATTTAAAGCTATGCCCCCTCGTGCTAGCTTTCTCCATCCTCGGAAAAAGGCTATCACTGTCCACCCTTTCTAAACCTCTAATCGTCTTATATGTTTCAACAAGGTCTCCTCTTAGCCGCCTTCTTTCTAATGAAAACAACGTCAAATCCCTCAGCCTCTCTTTGTAAGACCTGCTAGTGTTACGCTGCTGTTTAAAAAAGATAGCAGACAGAACGCAGGGAATTATAGGCCGGTTAATTTAACACCTGTAGTAGGAAAAATGCTTGAATCTGTCGTCAAAGCAGAAATATTGATACGAACTGTTTGATCAAGCAGATGCAGCATGGATTCATTAAGGGGAAGTCGTGCTTGACGAATTTATTGGAGTTCGATGAGGAAGTGACTAGTGCGGTAGATAGAAGGGAACCAGTGGATGTGGTGTTTTTGGATTTCCAAAAGGCATTTGATAAGGTGCCTCACAAAAGATTGCTGCAGAAGGTTAGGGTGCAAGGAGTCGGGTGTTAGACTGGATAGAGGATTGTTGTCTAATAGGAAGCAGAGGGTAGGTATTAATGGGTGCTATTCTGATTGACAGCTGGTGACTAGTGGAGTGCCCCAGGGTTCGGTGCTGGGGCCTCAACTATTTACCGTTTACATAGACGATCTGGAGGAAGGGGCTGAGCGCAGGGTGATGAAATTTGCTGATGACACGAAGATGAGTGGAAGAGCAAATTGCGTGGAGGGTGTGGAAAGCCTGCAGAGGGATCTGAATAGATTGAGTGAGTGCGCAAGGACCTGGCAGATGGAGTATAATGTTAGCAAGTATGAGGTTATCCACTTTGGTAGGAATAAAGGTAGGAAGGATTACTATTTAAATGGCGAAAAGCTGCAGCATGCGATGGTGCAGAGGGACCTGGGGTCCTTGTGCACAAATCACCAAAACACAATCTGCAGGTGCAGCAGCTGATTAAGAAGGCGAATGCAATGCTGGCCTTTATAGCTAGGGGGATAGAATATAAAAGTAGGGAGGTTCTGTTGCAGCTGTATAGGGTACTGGTGAGGCCGCGGCTGGAGTACTGTGTGCGGTTTTGGTTGCCGCATTTGAGGAAGGATATATTGGCGTTGGAGGGGGTGCAGAGAAGATTTACTAGCCTGCTACCGGAGGTGTTGGATTATGAGGAGAGACTGAATAGGCTAGGTTTGTACTCTTTGGAGTTTAGAAGGCTGAGAGAGGATCTTATAGAGACATATAAGATAATGAGGGGGATGGATAGGGTAGAGGTTGAGAGACTCTTGTCGCTTAGCAAAGATAGCAGGACTAGAGGGCACAGCCTCAAGATTGGGGTGGGGTTCGGATCAGAGTTGCAGAGGAGTTTCTTCATGCAAAGGGTGGTGAATCTTTGGAATTCTCTGCCTGATGAGGTGGTGGAGGCTTCCTCGCAGAATATGTTCAAGTCAAGAGTGGATAGGTTTTTGATTGACAAGGGAATTAAGGGTTATGGGGAGGAAGCAGGAAAGTGGTACTGAACCACTACAGATCAGCCATGAACTTATTGAATGGAGGGCAGGCTCGAGGAGCTGGATGGCCTACTCCTATCTCTTATGTACTCCTGCAGTCCCTAGTTATGCCTATACAGAGAAATAAATACGGAACTATGGCCAATTGTTGCTTTAAAAACACAATCTTTTTTACTAAATAAAGGATTATTAAAATTGATACATACAGCAGTATCATCTTCCTTGTAGACTTTGATTGTTTTATCAGCCTCTGCTGTAAGTAATCTGCTTTCTGACTGGTCAAAAGTACATGCAAAAATCCCAGATTCACTGTCTAGGGAGCCTGGCTGCACAGCAGCATGTATTCGCTGGAAGTTGTATCCAGTTCTCCAGTCCCACAGGTGCATGGTACCATTATCAGCTGTTGATATAAATTTAAAGTAAAGACTGATTAGACACATGCAGTTAAATAAAGAATATGAAACAAGTGTAATAATTTCTGAAATTACACAATTTTATTTAAAGTCTGACATGTTTGCCAGTTAGTTCCTTTTGTATTATATTTTGGAAAGACAACATTCTTTCATTCACATTTAGCGACTGCATCAACATAATAATAATGTACAGATAAAGTAAACTTGTCCATTTCAAATCACCATGAGACAGATCTGTGTTAATTCTAGTTAATATTAATGAAGTTGAGTGATCTTTGAACAATTCATTTTAAACACTTTTTACAAAGTACTGTACATTATTACGTTGCAATACTGTGCAAAATTATGAAATTTAAGTTTCATTTTCATTATTAATGAGGCAGATTATGTAAGTATATGGTCAGATAATCAAGGTACAATTAAGAATTTACTATAAAAACATTATCTAAATTCTAATTAACTTATTCAGTTGCAGCTTATCTCCATTATATCTTTCTCTGAAACTTACCTCCTGATACCAGTACACCATCTGAGTTAACAGAAAGTGTATTGATGATAGCATTATGACCAGGTAGGTTCTGAATAAAAATACCATCTGGGCATTTCCATTGCTTTATATTATCTGGAGAACCAGAAGCAAAGGTGTATCTATAACATAAAGAAATACTTTGTATTAAGCATGGAACAAAACAAAAATCAAAATGTCAATAAAAAACAAAGAATTTCAATCTTTGCACATCACCCAATTATCATCCATGTTTCAACCACGACTTATAATAGACCACAAGAACCTAAGACATAGGAGCAGAAGTAGGTCATTTGATCCATCTGCTCTGCCATCCAACAAGACCATGATATGATGTGATAATCCTCAGCTCCACTTTCCCACCATACCCTCACAACTCCTGATTCCCTTACTAGACAAAAATCTGTCTATCACAGCCTTGAACACATTTAACAACTTGGTCGCTGTGGTAAAGAATTCCACAAATTCACTCCTTCTGAAATTATGCCATTTGGTCCTATACCCCACCAGGGGAAACAGCCCCTCAGCATCCACCCTGTTAAACCCTTCCCGAAAATCTTGTATGTCTCAATTAAGTTGCGTCTCATTTTTCTAAATTCCACTGAGTGCAGGCTCAACCTACTCAACCTCTCCTAACAAAATACTTGGGATCAACCTAGTGAATCTTCTTTGGACTGCCTCCAATGCTAGTCTACCAAGTTTTGCTTACTATCTGCTCTGTCTATATCTTTCTGTAGACTCTGTCATCCTCACCACTCGTCTTCTCATCAATTCTTGTGTCATTTGCAAACTTGGCATAGTACATTCATTTCCCTTGTCCAAATCATTAATATATATTGTTAAAAAATATTGAAGGAACAGATTATCTTTAAACATACTGTCTTGGATGTAAAATGAGAGAACGAACAGATTTCTTGTGATTGGTTAACGTGACTCTAGTTTTCCCTGCCACCAAGTCCCAGAGTCGTATTGTCGTGTCATGGCTTCCTATAAGAAATAAACAGATGTCATAACATTCATATTTATACTATACAGAAAGGACAATTCTTAAAATAAACAGAGTCGAAATAAACTGAGAAGTACCTCAGCTTACAGCAGCATAAAAATTACTCATTATAGATATTTTATGATTTGTATCGTCTATAACAAATATACATTTCTGTAATGAACAAAGAAATCAAGATAAAGTTGTTGCACAAGTTTTGCCAGTTTGTGCAGTTTATGATGGACCATTTGTTGATTTAACATGCATGCCAAAAATAAAGCCTGGAGAAATCAGTTCACAATTTTAAAATGTTTTGGAAAAAGCAAGGAAACTCTCCAATCCACAGGATGAAGAGACAATCTTCAATCCTTTAGCTCATTCTGATGCACAAAATACTTTTTGGGAAACTCAACAAAATACACGATCAATAAGTGCACCTAAATATCAGGTCAAATCTAGACTTTAAGTATAATGATTCTTTAAAGATATTAAAATTCTCAAAAGACAAGTCTGTCAAAGATGTAATTATTTAGACTTGTTGGTACATTCCCGATAATTTCCATCATAGAAATGTATGTAAAAGCATTACTTACAAATTAAAGGACAACAGTAATTCAGTTTGTGAATGAGAAGTACATGTCATATACAAGACATACAAGTTAGTCCATGTCTTATATCTGTGTATAATAAAATTCAATAATGTTTCATGTCTGGTTCAGATATATCGCTGGACTGAGCAATCAGTGCTATTTACTCCCATAAGCAGTCAACAGAGTCCCTCTGCACCTTACAAAAGCTCGTATTGTCCAACATTATAGTCTAGAATATAATACTAGCACTCTCCAGGAATCTGTAATGGATACTGTGCTAGTTATATTTATTCTCACTTGCACTTCTCCAATCTTTTATATTAACTAAATGACACCAAATATGAATCAGTGAACTGAATTTACAGACAAGATCATCTACACTAAGCTTCTGGTCACCTATCATTTTCATTCCCCATCTTGCTCTTACATTTATCTCTTTGCTCTCAGCTTCCTGCAGTTTTTCAACAAAGTTCAATATAAGCTTAACAAAGAACTTTTATTGCAATTAGGCACTGTAGAGTGCTGACCTCAGCTTAAAGTTCAACTATTTCAGACCTCACATGCAAAACCTAATACATTTCCCAGTTTTTGCTGAAACGTTGACACAATTTCTCCCTTCACAGACATTGCTTCACCCAAGTATTACCAAAAAATTATATATCCCTTGTTTTGCAAAATTATTTGCTCATAATAGATCAATCTCTTTTTTGTCTCCAGGAAACAAAGAACAAAGAACAAAGCAGCACAGTTTATAGATCTATGGATTAAAAACCAAATTTGAGACAATTTAGGGAGAATTTGTTTTGCCAATTAGCCTAAGACCACATCTTTGGGTTGTGGGAGGAAACCGGAGCTCCTGGAGAAAAGAATTTTAAAGTTGAGTCCACTTTAAAATATATATATTTTAAATCAAACTAATTCTAAATTTATAACCGACACAAACAGAGAAATAGTCAATACCAAGAAGGGCATCAGTAAGTTACAAGAAGATGTAATTAAACTTGCAGCATTATTAAATAATTAACAAATGATGTTCAATATGGATAAGTGTGAGGTGGTACATTTTGGCAGAAAGAATAGGGAGAACATTATCTTTTTTAATTCATCCATAGGATGGGAGCTGCTGGCTAGGCCAGAATTTATTTCCCCTCCCTAACTGCCCTTGAGAAGGTGGTAGAGAGTTGCTTCTTGAACTGCAGCAATTAACATACAGTAGATATATCCATAATGCTTTTAGAAGGTAGTTTGGGATTTTGACAGTGACAATGATGGCAGCAAAATAGTTCCAAAAGAAAGAAAATAAGGGGAAGATAAACAAGCATATGAGAGAGTTGGTAATAGATGATTATAATGGTAGATTTAGATGAGGAAAGATAGAAGGAAGCTCAAGTGGAGCAGAAATACCAGGATGGAGTGGCTGGGTTGACTGCCCTGTTCTGTGCATATACATTAGGTAATGTAAAAATGTCCCAAAATATTTGGGGAAAATGGTCAAAAATATTCAAAAGATTAACAAAATCACATTGGCTTACCAATGCATACCGAGACCAGGGCCAGGGAAGGATTGTGATACTGGAGAGGGAAGGTACCATAGAATTGGAAACCAGGGGATAAAGAAATAGTAATAAAAACAAAAAAAGATGCTGGAAAAGCTCTGCAGTTTTATCTTATATTCCTAGCATGCACAGAATCTCATGGAAATAAAATACACAACCTTTTGGAAAAGTACTTGTTTTCAACTCTTCATCAATTTGCTACTAATACCAAAGATTTACCCCAAGTGCAACCATTGCTTTGAGCTAACCTAAAAAGCTTTTTGTTTGAAACTTTTTCCAAGATTAAGTCTAGAAGAATGCATTGCAAGCTTACCACAGTTCCTTTAGAATGTTATTTTCACAAAGTGAGACTTATTTCTCTTCTAAAACTGTTACTTACAGAGTTATAATTGTACAAATAACATTTAATTCCTATTTCTAGAAACTATAATATCCAAGACTACTTGACATTGCAGTAGGACAGAAGGCTAAGAATAGGTGGAGTAGTAGCTGATTTAATTGAGGGTGACATTACAATAGGAAGAGATAACCCAAGGTGTTGAATCGGTTTAAGTAGAGATAAGAAATAGAAATGATAAGAAGTCATGTGAGGAAATAGTTTATAGCCCCTAAATAGTAGCTACACTGTACGGCAGAGTATGCACAAAGAAATATGATGGCTTGTAAGAAAGATATTACAATAATCATGGGTGATTTTAATCTACATTTGGATTGAACAAAATAAGATTGGTAAAGGTAGGCTGTAAGATGAGCTCCTAGAGTGTTTTTGCAACCTTTCTTTGCACAGCATATCCTAGATCAACCAGAAAGCAATCTGGTTGGATCTAGGATATGCTGTACAAAGAAAGGTTGCAAAAACCTGGTAATGTTCAATGATATAGGATTAATTAATTACCTCATAGCAAAGGAGCCTGTCAGTAGCAGTGATCACAACATGTTTCAATTTTAGGAAGAGAATATGTCTAAGCCTAGTATTTTAAACCTAAAAAAACAAAACTACAAGGGTACAGAGACAGGACTGACTATAGAATTAGTAATGCAAAACAAGGAAATGACAGAAGTACTGAACACATGTTTTGCATCTGTGTTCACTAAGGAAATCATAAGTAACAGCCCATAAGCGCTTGCAAATTAAAAGAGTGCAAATTAAAACAATTATTAGGAAAATGGTACTGAGAAAACCAGAACTAAAGATTGACAAGTTTCCAGGACTTGCTGAACCTCATCCTAGAATTTTAAAAGTGGTTTCAAAGATAAATTCTAAACAATGTTCCAAAATTTCCTAGATTCTGGAAAGATCTCATTAAATTAGAAAACCACAACACCTCTATTCAAGAAAGTAGATAACTACAGGCCAGTTAGCCTCATGTTGTTAGACATTTAGAAACTCAATGCATTCAGATAGAGTCAACATATTTCATAACAGTAAATTTGACTAAGTTTGAAATTATCTGAAATAATAAGGAACGTGATAAAAGGAAATCTGTAGATATGGTACAATTGGATTTTCAAAAAATAATTGATAGCATGCCACATGCAAGGTTACTGCACAGTGGCAAGAACTGATTCCTCAATGCAGTTACTTGGGTAACTGTCTACGTGGAGTTTGCACGTTCTCCCAGTTGCTGCATGGGAACTCCCACAATCCAGAGATGTACATGCTAGGTGGATTGCCCATTACTGCCTAAAGCTGTGCAAGTGGATGAACCACAGCAAATGTGCAGGGTTACGTATGTAAGCCAGAAGCATGAGCTTGGATAGGACGCTCTTTCGGAGAGTCAGTGCAGAATCGATGGGCCAAATAGCCTTCTGTTACACTGAAGGAATTCCATGGTTCTACGCACAAAATTATGTAGGGGATAACATATTAGAATAAACGGAGGACTAGTTATCTAGCAGGAAGCATAGACAAACGGGTCTTTTTCAAGTTGGCAAGCTGTAACTAATGGAATGCATGATGTACAGATGCCGGCGTTGGACTGGAGTAAACACAGTAAAAAGTCTCACAACACCAGGTTAAAGTCCAACAAGTTTATTTGGTAATAAACACCACTAGCTTTTGGAGCGCTGCTCCTTCGTCTCAGTGTTGGTGCCTCAATGAGTTACAATCTATTAATAATTTGGATGGAACAACCAAATATATGGTTGTTAAATTTACTGATTGCATAAAGGTAATTGGAAGACTAAGTTGTGAAGAGCACATAAGGAGTTTACAAAAGCATATAGGTAAACAAACAGGCAAAATACTGACAAGTGGGAGTATAAAGTAGAAAAAAAGTGAACTAGGTAGCTTTGGCAGAAGAACACAAAAACAGTGCATTATTTAAATGGAGAGAGTTTACAGGACTCTGGATGCCTTTATACATGAATCACACACAGTTTACATGCAGATGGAGCAAATGATTACAAAAGCAAACAGAATGTTGCCATTTATTGCAAGGAGAATAGATTATAAAGAAAATTTTGTCACAGTTGTACAGGACATTGATAAGACTATATCTGCTGTACTGTGTACAATTTTGATCTTCTTAATCAAGAAAATATTTAATTACATTCAAAGCAGTTCAGAGAAAATGCACTCATCTGATCTGGGCAGAAGGGGTTATATCATGAAGAAAGATTGGACATGGGGGCGGGGGGGAGAAGAGAGTCTGTTGCTGACCTAGTGAATATGCAAGAGGGACGAGGGAGTGATTGAGAGAGAGAGAGAGAGAGACAGAGAGCGGAATTTTCCTGTAATAAGTGCAAAAGTCCGAAGACCTCAGGCGGGATTTTCTGGCATTTGGGCAAGTGCAACTGGAAAATTCCACCCTGTATGTTTGAATGAGTGGCATGTGGGAAGCAAGTGGCTGAGTGTATGCGTGAGGGAAAGCAAGTAGCTGAATGAGCAAGGCAAGGAGAAGCAAATAGCTAAGTATGTGTACGGAGATAAGTGTGACTCTGTCACGTACATGCACACATGCTGGTTATTTTCATTACTTTCTTAAACTTACTCACTATGGCACTACTATACTCTGCTCAACAGCTGCAGCTTTCCTCAAAACCTTAATGTTTTTTCTTTAAAATTCAATTTATTTTTGTGTCAATCTCATCTTTCTGATATTTCTTCATCAGTTCTTTGAGCGAAAAATATGCCAATATCTCCTGCTCAAAAAAGTTGGACAAGCTTGTTCTAAAGGGCTTCCCATTTAAGACAGAAACGAGGGTTTTTTTTTATTTTAATCATTCCTCTATTGAATTTTTTTCCCTAGTGAGCAGTGGAGGCAGGGTTACTGAATATTTTTAAAGGCCAAGTTAGATTCTAGATTGACATGGGAATCAAAGTACAATTGAAGTCACAATTGGATCAGGAATAATCTTATCAAATTATGGAGCAGGCTTGAGGATCAAATGGCCTAACTCATGCTCCTAATTTGTATATTCATATTCAACACTGCCCAAGTGGCATCAAAGCAGAATGCTCAGACCTCCTACCTCAAATTCAGCTCGCTGCTCTGGAGTAGCGATGATAGCCAATAGGTAAGTCTTTTAGTAGGGCTTGGGATCTTCAAGTAGAACTTTAAATTAAGCAATTATAAGACAAATATACACTGTAGGTTAAGTGTAATTGTGTTACTATTAAACCATTATATTTGAAATTTTAAAAATCTGAGGAACTGAGGAAGGCCAAGATGTGATTTGAAATCATATTTCCTAGAAAGTATTTTTAGTGATGAATTGGGAAAAGCACAAGGATATGAGAAATCGGAGCAGGACTAAGCTACGTGGTCCCTCAAGCTTGTCCTGCCTTTCAACAAGATCATGGTGGTGATTCTGGCCTTAATGCAGCTTTGTCGCCAGCCTTCTTGACTCTCGTCGAGATCAAAAATCTATCTAATTCAGATTTGCATTTACCTAACACAATGAAAGGAAAATGATTTCATCCAAACATTAAAAATAGATACTGAAACATATAAATGGTAAAATATCATACAGATGTATTTACCCAGGACTCAAGATGTGTCAGTTACACCAATTTCTGACTTTGCATCTTGCCCAACATTAGCTTGGTGGCCACATTTCTGTCTTACGACTTTACTGATTAGCACAAATGAAACCAGCAGCAAATCATGACACCTAATGCAGAGGATGTACGAATCAAAACACAGGGAAGTGCTATCAAGAAAATAACTAATCACAAAGAGCATAAGGGATCAGAAAAATCAGATTTCAAATAGTAAACTAAAACAAAAATCTGCCCAGCAAACTATAGTAACACAAATTTTGCAGTAGCCTCCTCAAGCATAAACAGTAGTCTTATCACACCCTTCCCAAAAATCTGTGATATATTCTAGTGCTATAGCCTCTAGGACTGTAACTACTGTTACAAGATGTTGTATTATTATTCTGCCATAAGGCACGAAGCAAATCTTTCTACAGGTTACCGTTGGTCAAACTGGACAGCTTTGGAGTAAATCAGCAAATTAAATCATGCAAGGTAAACAAAGTAAAATGACTTTAGAGATCCGCAATTTTTTATTCATTTCTGGGACATGGGTGTAGCTGACTGACCAGCACTCATTGTCCATCCCTTGTTGCCCTTGAGGTGGAGGTGATGAGTTGCCTTCTTGAAATGCTGCAGTCCACGTGCTGTGGGTTGACCCATAATGCCATCAAGGAGGGAATTCCAGGATTTTGATAGAGCGGCTGCGAGGGAATGGTGATATATTTCCAAGATGGGATGGTGAATGGCTTGGAGAGAAACTTGCAGGTAGTGATTTCTCATGCATCTGCTCCCTTTGCCTTTTTAGATGGAAGCAATTGTGGGCTTCGAAGGTGCTATCTAAGGATCTTTGGAATTTTTGCAGTGCATCTTGCAGATAGTACAGACTGCTGCTATTGAGCATTGATGATAGAGGGAGCAGATGTTTGTAGATGAGGTGTCAATCAAGCAGGCTGCTTTATCGTGGATGGTATCAAGCTCCTTGAGATGAAGCTGCATCCATCCAGGCAGGTGTGGAGTATTCCATCACACTTCTGACGTGTGCTTTATAGACGACAGACAGATTTTGGGGACTCAGGAGGCAAGTTACTCGCCACAGTATTCCTAGCCTCTGACCTGCTGGCAAGTCCAGTTGAGTTTTTGATCAATGGTAATCCCAAGGATAACTGAAGTAATTTTCCCTCACTAAGTTTAAATTAGAATTTTAACTGTGTCTGTGAGCTTAGAAGCACCATTTGAGATCAAGCATTTTCAAATTCATCTGAAGTTTCCCATTTAGAAAGGTTTGCAATTACCACTAAGTGCATCAAGTTGAATGCAGAACTTCAATCAAGATAGGAGGGAAGTGAAAATACTGTCACTACGAAATGTGTAATCTTGAGTATCAAGGGAAAATAGATAAGCTGAAATATCTTTCTTCATTCAACCAGCTAATGTTTAAAATAAATATACAACTACATTTACCTGTAATAATCTGTGGTTCTCCAGCTTGACATTTCACTGTTGCTACTGTATTTGTGTGCCCTATCAATGTGTGTACATTTGCTTTTGTTCTAATATCCCAAACCTATGCCAAAAACAAAGGAAAAAACATTCTTAGAGGAAATACAGTCTGCAATACAAAACCAAGCTTCAGTATTTCTAATAAAATGGAGAAGAAAGTTTTATACATCACATTAACAAAAGCTATTAATCAATGATCAGAATTAATAACTGATTCATGTATCACATCTGTACTGAGTTGCAAAATGATTTTAGAAAATCACTTGCCCTTGCAGTTGAATCTCTGCCACATGTTATCAAGACATCAATGGTTGGATGCAAATCAAGCCCATACACTGCACTTAAATGACCATGATAATGTCTGATAACCTAAATTGAAAAAACAGAAATAAGTATGAACAATTGTTCAGAAATTTACAAAATATGCATAATCAGTGCTAAGAGTAATAAGCCAAACTGCAGAACTTCAAATTAATTTTAGTAATGTCCATGCTGTGAAAATTCATACCTTATTATATTCTAGATCCCAGCATTTCACTTGTTTATCCTCTCCACAGGAGAAAAGGTATGGGCTACGTGAACTGACCGCCACTCCTCGTACAGTGCTGATATGCCCAGTCAAAGAGAGCTTCAGCTTACCACTTGCCAGATCCCAGATCTATTCAACAAAACATAAAACCAAACAGCATTAAAGACATAAATTAAATTAATATAGTCTCTTACATTTCAATATTTGCCAGCTTTTACAAGGAATCATTTCAAGTTGCTAACACAGTAGCATTGTTCTACAAGCACAGAATTATTTCCTGTGCCATAATCAACATTACAAACTTCAAGTACAAATGCTGCCAACAATAAAAAAATCTGATTTTTAAAATAGTATTTAGTGCTAGTAGCAAAATGCAGTGAACATACAGATCTGTCAGCACTTAGAGGTTCATTTTTCAGATAAATACGCTTCAGATCCAGGGCTGCAGCAAAAACATCAAACTTTGTTCTCTACAAATATTGACTGCCCTATCTTTCCAGCATTATATATTTTTGTTTTGAATTTCCGCCATCTGCAATATTTGTTTTACTTCAATATCTATTGGGTTATTTTTATTTGATGAATGGCATTCTTAAAAGGATTATACAATAAAATGGAGTCAATTATAACTACAGTTATAATTGCAGTTATAAATCATATTGAATCACTGTTATGTGAAGGCTTTTTCTTTTCTTTTGATAGTTGAATGTCAAGGCATTGAAAATAGTAATGATAGATGTTTTATTTATTTCCTATACTTCAACAGTTCCAGTTTGTCATCTCAGCCTCAATTTCTCTTCACAGCTTCTTTATCAATGCTTCAGAAACAGGAAAATTACCTTACTGGTAATAGTAAATGGATTTGTTAATGCTGTTAAATAAGCACCATGGAATTACTTTCTGTGCATTGTGAGTTCTGAAATAAAGTAATGTCTGCAAAGACGCCATTGGAAGTTTAATGATATTGACTGCCACAGAAGTCCGGGGAACCGGTCAAGTCAAAGCCAAAGCCAAATACAAAGTCCAGCAAAACATGGACAATCTGTAAATCACTCCAGTGCAATATTTGAAATTGTGAATCCCCAAAAATACAATAAACTAAATAAAAATGGTACTTTACAAGGAAGACTACAGCAACTCCTAGAAAGCGGAGAGTCTGACTTTTCCAGTGTCATATTTAATGCTGGGTTAGTGTTATAAGACATTTTTGTAAGTTATAATAGCATCAGGCATGACTGCTGTATCAGACAAAGGAGGAAAAGTGGGATTGGAAATAAAGGAGAATTCACCTGAATATTCCCAAAGAAACAAAATCTCATTTGAAAATTGCACTTTCAACATCCAATCATACCTTAATAGTTCTGTCAGCTGAGCCAGTAACAAACCACTGATTTCCAGGTTCAACTGCAAGACATCTGACCCAACCTAAATGGCCGCTGATGACCTATAGGTTAATGAGAGATTCAAGGTTAGAAACACTAAATCATACTTTTTCAGTCATAAAGGAGATCCATCAAAGATACCAAAAAACAGTACTAGACCAAACTACAGTCTTAGGCTAGCCACACCGACTCCGCTGACTATGGCAAGGTCTGCAAGCCATAACAGGATACAAGATGAAAGCATATAAAATCGCCAGCTCCAACCCTGATGAGCTCAATGCATTTTATGCCCCTTATGAGCATGAGGTCAGCGAGAGTATGCCCTCCAACCTCAAAACTCTGGATGAACCTATATCTGGGGATCACCACTACAGATATCAGAGAAGCTTTCTTGACAGTCAAGCCATGGAAAGCAACTGGCCCAGACGGGGTTCCCAGATGAGATACAAAAGTCTAAGATCACATACCAGCCAACTCAAGAACAGCTTCTTCTCTGCTGCTGTCAGACTTTTGAATAGGTTTACTTTGCATTAAGTTGATCTTTCTCTGTGCTCTAGCTATGACTTAACACTACCTTCTGTACTCTCTCCTTTCTTTCTCTATGAACAGTAAGCTTTGTTTGTAATAAACCTCAAGAAACAATACTTTTCAGTGTAATTTAATACGTGACAATAATAAACCAAATCAAATGTGAAGAATGAACAAAAGTTAAAATTACAAATGTGTTACTTGATTAATCATTCCTAATGAAAAACAAAATCTTTCATGTTTTTGACTAAACATTATTGTATAAGATTTCAAGAGCTTTTCATTTCACTTTTCCCAAATTTTCCAATTGAAATATTTCTATTCATTTTTTTTATCAATTATGTTGATAAAGATTTAAAAAGAATGCACAATCATCCCAATTTTGGGCATCTGTCCAGGCATCTGTCATTAGACTGCCTCACTGATGGGGAAGTTAAACTGATAATGGCATGACAAGGAAAATGCAGGCCACATGGCCCATCAAGTCTGCACTGATTGACTGAAACAGCAACTTCCATTCACCATGGCTAATCCATCTAAGCTAAACCTCTTGAGCTGATCCACCTAACCTGCACATCTTTGGTCTGTGGGAGGAAACTGGAGCACTGTGCAGATATGGGGAGAACATGTAAATGCCAGCCAGTGACCCAAAGCTGGAATTGAACCCAGGTCCTTGGTGCTGAAGCCACCATGTCACCCCAAAAGGAAACAGTCTCTCCACATTCGTCCTGTTAAATCACACAATTTAAAAATCTAAATCTGTTCAATTTTCTTAATCAAGTAGAAATAACACCAACATCTCAAATCTTTCCTTATAACTATAGTTTCATATATCCAAAATCATCAACTATGGCTAACTTCCAATCACAAATTGAAATAGAAATCTATAAAGGAGCTATATAAAAATGTAGTCTTGTTCATTAGACCCTATTTAAAAAATATAGTTAGGTTTTTCTCAATGGTTTTATCTACCAAGTTTCAGGTATATACTTAAACCGCAGGTCTTCCTATTCATTCACATCATTCAGTGTTTCACATTCCTCATTTTACTTAACACTAACTACGTTAATTTGCATATTCCACTAGTCTAGCCATTTTGTTGAGCTGTACTGCTTTCCTGAAATCTTTTATAGTCCTCCTTGTTGTTTGCAAACACAGAACACCACCCCACTGTTTTTACATGGTCTCCAAATTTGCAATTCAGCTTCTCTTATACATGCTTGTCATCTCTTCTTAAACATGCCTGTTCCTCTTAGAAGAAAAATTCACATATTTGCCTCAGACAATTTATTCAATGTCTTCTGAAAATCCATATCCACTATCGCTGCACTCTCTATACCTACTTAATCAGTCACTCCATCAAGGTTGTTGGTTCCTGCTGATTAATTAATTTCTAAAAGTTCAATTTTATATTAAATTACAGGTTCAGAGTTTGCCCATAACTGACAGTAATGCAAGTCCACATTTTTACAATTTATCCTTCTGTGAAGAGAATCATTCTCCTACCTCATCTCTAGTCTCCTGGCACAATTTACATATTTGAGGATTCAAAAACTGTGGTTCTAGCCATCACTGTTTTCTTTCCTCAGAAGCCTTAGGCTTGCCATCAGGGCAACCGACTTACCCACCCCTGAGTTCTGCTAATTTTTTTTTGTACAAGTCACTTTTGATTTTAAAATATTTTTATATTAGGCAAAGACAACAACATTTTGTCGTCACAACCTGAACAACTTTTAGCTGAATATCTAGAAATAAGTTATTTATACAAAAAGTTCACACAATCATTTCCTCACTCTGTACAGTTTCCAAGGTGGATGCCATTGTGGTTTTGGCATTGTAGGAAGTTTCCTTGAAATTAGTGAAGAATTCTTTGTGCCTCCAACTTCCATTAGAGCCTGTAACATGTTCAAACACAAGCAGAGGTAAGAAAAGCCAAATTTGTGTATTTTTACTCTTTTAAAATCTATTGTTGAAATTCTGTCACTTTATCATAAGCAATCTGTGGTAACATTTACAATTTCTTGTATCTATCATAGAAATTTTACCATGGAAGACACTGGAGGTTGTGACCGTTCAGCAATGCCTGCATGTCTGTGGATATCAGCAACACTGGCTGCAGTACGATTAGCATCCTGTCTGAAATGGAAATAAAACATATCCCATTTGATGAATAAAATATAGAGAAGTAAATATTAGTATGCAATTAGAAACAGAAAATTACAAAGGTCACTCAATATTCCCTCAAATGTCACAAATGTTTAACAAATGCTGAAATATTCAGTGTTCAGCCAAGGATCTCACGCTTCAAATTTGTAGGTCAGTTTCCTTACACATTTACAGTTAATAAATACACTCCAAATCAACAGGCAAATTAATGGAAACAATGAATTAAGAATTCTTATTGCTTTGCAAAGTAATTAGTTCTTTACAGATTCAACTGAAATCTTTGGTTATTGAGCTCCTAGGCCATTGGATTCACAGCTAAATGTATTATAATTACATTTGGGCTAGTATTCATATCAGACTGCAATGTCCTCAATGATTTCATGGAGAAGAGTTTTCTTACCCAAATGCTCTATTATCGTGTAGAGAATGTGCTGGAGTTGGAGCATTTGCTTTTATGCCAAAATCATATCAAATGCAAATAAGCTTATTACCTAAAACTTGTTTATTAGCCAGTTAAAATTAGTGGTTGGGTTGGATTTCCTATTCTTTCCAGTACACATAGGAGAAAAGAACATTTAAGTAATGGAACAGCAACTTCAAAATTCAAAAGTGATACATATTTCAAAAGTTATCAATAGTTTGATCTTGCTGTCAATAACAGAAATGCCAAAGCAGCATGTCACTATGTACACCAACTTACGGCATAGGGGTTACTGTCCAATTTGTACCACTTTTTTCTAACAATAGTTGCACAAAAAATGCATTTTGCAGTCTGCCTCATCACTGACATGCATTAAACTGCATGAAGTTGCTGCAGTTGTACAATATGAATGAAACCCACCAAAAAAATTAAGTCAATATTTCTAAGTAACCTTCTTACAATGTTCTTACCACCAACCTCAAAACTGCTGAAAAATTATTACAAGAATGGTGTCTTATTCCTTTAGGTATCAACGGTCAGAGATTTTAAAAATGGAACCTTTTATGTAAAGATCTATTTTTCCTTTGTCTCTTCTCCCTCTCGATCCAATCTTTCTTCCAAATTTCTTTTGATATGAGTCGACATTGAATTCACCCATTCTAATGGACACTTCCTTCTTTTTAGTTGTTCCTTTTAACTTTCAATTGGATTGATTAAAGCCACAGTTACTTACTCCGATCATTCAGGTCACAGATGCCTGTTTCCACCTCTAAATTACTCAACACTACCCGACTCAACTCATCTGCTGCTGAAACCTTTATCCATGTCTTTTACCTCTAGACTCGACTATTCCAGCGCATCTCTAGCCATATTCTGCGCTTCCACCCTGTGTAGACAGTTCCCTGTCTCTTGGACAATCTTTAACAAACTTCATTAAAATTCTGGAAATGTGAACTATTTCCTCCCGATAACACATTTTCCATTATATTGTCCTATTCCTCATATTTTATTTGATCTTATTAAAAGATTTATAAGAAACCAAAACATGTTTCAATTTAGTTATTTATGGCACAGGAGGTCTTTGAGTGTTGTCATTCACACTAAGGACAGGATTTTCTGACCGGGCTTACCCCAAAGCCGGAAAATCCTGCCGAAGATCAATGGACCTTTGCAGAGTCTGGAAAAATTCTACCTTGAATGTATGCAAGAATTGCGTATAAAAAACAAAAAAAAATTAATGTCAAATGTCTATTCTGCAAGATATACTTTAGTAGACTTGAGTTGACCAATGATAAGTGTTTAACATAATATATAACAAACTTTGAAAATGTTTAGTTGTAGAAACCAGTAAACTGCCCGCAACTAAATAGTTTCATAATGACATTCCCAATTTAAACTTCAAAATACTAAATATTCCAAAACAACTATCAACTCAATTTCTTCTTTGCTTCAAAAAGATATTAATTTAAATCAGCCAATGCACTGATAATTGTTCTCTGAATTTTTTAAGCAAGGAACTTACCTAGCTTGTGAAGGAGGAAGTGCCAGAGCCAAGGCCTGAGCACTTGCCTCACTGGGCATTTTCTGAACTTGTGTATCAGCTGTTAGAGAAACACCTACAATTCACAGAGACTTAATGAGTAATTACATATTAGAGCAAAATAAGTACATACTTTATTTTTAACTTATGCTGCTGCGATAATAAATACTAATGCAAAATCCTTAATTTCAGAACTGTTGACTGTTACCGTGAAAATTCTGCAGTGTTTCTGGTTACCAAGCACACATTTATAACAAATCCCTATCTGTTATAAGCATATTTAGAAGAGATTTGGTTTGATAAAATTCTGTGGTTGTGTTTCTTGAACATCATGACTAGACCGCCCATTTGCAGAATTCAAGTTAAACCATTTTAAACAGTAAACAAAATTTTGTTTGCATCCTCATTTTTTTTCTGCAGTTGCTTTATTTTGCCCTACAGATTACTCAGTAGCAGTGAATCAGGCAGTCTAATACACAGGACATTGCTGGAACTCACTGCAGATTATAAATCTCAAAATATATATACTTTTTTAAAAATGCTACTGACCTGGACCTGATGGATATGGATGTGTACCAGTTATAACGTATTCAGGCTCCTCACCTAAAACATAGCACAGCCAAGACAAAATTTTTATCTTGAATTTCAGAAAGTCATTCAACAGCAAGAGAAATTATATTTTAATTAAAAATTATGCAGATGATGTATCACTTCCTTCAAGATTTTTTTAAGGGACTTTTAAACAGCGCAAAATTACATACAAACTTTCAAATATAACTTTAAAAGTTGGCACACACAATGGTCAGCACTGATAGCCCAAGGTTACTCATGTCCTAGACACAAGCTACAATAACACTTATTAAAATTATAATTGAGGATGCCTTGCAAATATCACAGCATTAAAACCAAAAAGATTAATACCAAAAACCATTTAATTAACTTCAACTATAAACATTGCATTAAACACATATTCCAGAGTTTGTTACGTATCATTTTATAGCACAACAGTAGGCAACTTAATCCAAGCCTAAGGCTCAGGTTCCACATAATTCATTTACCTTGACGCATGATTAAATACTTGATCTTCATACTTGTAAGTTAAATTATCATGAAATTTGAATGATTGTAATTACACTAAAATGCTAGGCATAAAGTTCAACTACATTTGCATTTTTTTGATGCAAAGCTGATAATTTTGGGTGTATGCCATTCCAAATAAAAGGCAACATCACACAGATACAGCTTTACTTCCAATGGTAGAATT
Organism: Sphyrna mokarran; assembly: GCA_024679065.1. Lineage (NCBI taxonomy): Eukaryota > Metazoa > Chordata > Chondrichthyes > Carcharhiniformes > Carcharhinidae > Sphyrna > Sphyrna mokarran. The sequence goes on along the minus strand of JAGIQG010000001.1, from coordinate 127,630,230 downwards.
GGCAGTAGATGCAGTCTGTTCACAATCTCCTGAGCACGACATAAATTTTCTAACAATATTAAAAACATCTAATGCCATCTGCACTTTCCAAAGTTTAGGAAAAAAACTTGAGTGAATGCACAGATTACTTGTCTGGCAGGCTCAGGTAAGTTTGCAACTGACATATAATTCTAGTATTGCTGGTTGCACTTTGCACTCTTAAAGTGACCTATCTTTGTCTGAAAAGACTTCCTTGAATATCATGCAGAATGTAATATTTTTTAAAAATATTTTAAGGATACTACAAACTAAGATTTATTTACACGAAAATGACATACTGAAATGACAATAATAAATGTAAAGTTACATTACTTTAATAGCTGTTATACATAATCCACATTGCTGCTGCATAAGAAAATCATTTAAGCAGGAATTTACAATTAGTAGCCAAAACAGGGGGGAACAATACAACTTATAACTCCATGGAATCCTCCACTAGATTCATTCATTTTACTGATTTCACAGCCCAAATATTATAGTTACTAGAGCAGTCAGCTTTTCTTAAGTTACAAAAATACTTTCATCTTAGGAAAGCATTACTTTTATATGCTTTCCTTTATATCAATTTGGTTCCAAGCACTACTGAAAACTGTTCCTAAATCTCTCTCATTTCACAGTTGTAGAATGAAAATTTATTTAAAAACAAGAGTTTTCTCCCAGAAATACAGGCACAGAAATCAATTAAGAAATTGGGAACAGCATTTCACATTCCTGATGTTAAAGACAGATTAGTATCTTAAGTTGTGTATGAAGTCATAAACATACAATCACATTCATTTCTATAAAACTGAAAACATTTCCTCTATTGTGAAGTAAAAGCATACCATGATTAAGATCATAATGTCCTTGATTGTAGGAATCAGATTGTGAACTTTTTTCTCTGATTTCTTTAAGTATAGGCATATGAAGCACAGGACTATACTCTGTTTGAAGCTTCACATTCATCTTGAGCTTGTAACTAATTAAATACAAGTGCGAAAACAGTGAATGAATAGAAAAAAAACAGTTCTCTGAAACAGCTACGCATTATAAACATTTTCGTCAAATAGTTTAAAGCTATTGCTGATACAATATGCAACCTCAACCATAATTTTTTTTTCAATATTTCTTCATGGGATGGGAGCATTATTGGCCAGGCCAACATCTGTTGCCCATCCCAAATTGCCTTCAAGAAGGTGGTGACCAGCCAGCTTCTTCAAATGCTGCACTGCAGTTAGGAAATTCCAGGATTTTAACCCAGTGATGGTGAAAGAGTGGAATGTAGTTCCAGGTCAAGAAAGTGTGTGGCTTGGAGGGAAACTTGCAGATGGAGTTTCTATGCATCTACTGTTTTCCAAGGGGTCACAGATTTGAACAGTGCTGTCAAAGGAGTTTCGCAGGGCCTATACAAGTGAATAAGTACAAATTGTGAAAGTAAATCCTCTTAAATTACTATTGCACCGACAGTTACTTCTCTTTTTATTTATTTCATCTACAGAACTATAAGGTGTGAAATGGAGGAAATTGGGAATATAGAAAAGGAATTTAAAATTATTGTCCAGGAGAAAGCAAGGGAAACATCTTTGTCTGTCAGCTACTGCTAATGTGCACATGCAGCACCAGAGGGCTGTACTTCCTTCTGCAGACTTTTGGGCATATTGAGCCCCACCCACAGACTTCTGCACAAAAGGCCCGCTCAGAATTTTGTAGGCAGAGTACATATGGGGGGGGGGGGGGGGGGGGGGGGTGGTGGCTAAAATCATGTCTAAAAGAAGGATCTGAAATTCTCCCAGTTTCAAGTTCACCCAGTGCTTAGATTAAAAAAAGTAAAATAACACCCATAATTGCTCATTCACGGAGTGATAAAGGATGCATCGTAAACAGTGCAACAGTTGGAAATGTGGTAGAGAGAGAAGGAATGCTGCTTTTTACCTCCAATATTTGGTGGTTTGTGTTAAACATTTAATCAAATTCACCTTTTATCTAAATTGGATTAATTACTGTACTAAAAGATGAAAAATTATAAGCCAAGTTCAAAGGAGAGAAGTCCTGAGAAATGACTGCAGTATACATTCAGCAATTCCAAAAACAATTAACAGAATCAAACACGACAAGACAAAGATAGCAAGTAGGTGATTGGCTGGGGAATATTTATTTTTCCTCTCCAGGATACTACAACCGTGGAGAAAAATTATTGGGACATTAAAAAAACTTTGTTTAAATAATTTTTTTTTGAGTATTTCCTCCACCATCCATCCTGCCCTTCTCCTACTTTGCAATTGGTTGCAACATTGCAAGTGGTGAGTCTGAATTGCAGGACCTACTGAAAGAATTCCAGATAACTGATGTTTTTGGATTTTGGATTTCCAGACTGGAGTGATTACAATATCTGACACAACACTCCTTTTTTTTTTAAGCTTTTCCTAGACTCTGCTCTTTGACATCCTGCTGGACTTAGATTTGGGAATCTAACTAATCTTCTTTTCAAGAAGGTATTTGTTGTGAATCCCATGTATCTCCTCACATGCCTCCCAAGAAATGGTTTCTGTCCACTTGTGCCAAATCATATCCAAGTTTAGTAATATTGTTTGTCTCTAATTTAAGACTTTTGGCCTGTCTTTGTCCTCCTTTATGATTGCTAAATGGAATGCAATTATAATCACTATGGCCAAAATGCTCTCGTCTGAGATCCTGTTACAGAAATGTCAAATAATCAGCAATTTAAGGCATTAACAAAATTACTAGAACTAAGTGAAATGATTCCAGATCAGGTTTACAGACTAGCAGAGCTACTGTCTGCATAAAGACACATATGATCATAGTAAGACATATGGATATTTCTCATTTAAACATGCATTTGGATTTTAAAATGTATTTCACATGTATTTTTAAAATGATCTGTGCACTTTAGCTAAAAGCAGGCTGCTCCAAGGGACGATGGGATGAAGACTTAGTGAGACAAACCACATTCTTTGGAACAATGGAAGCCAGAATGTATTTATTCTTATCAGCATAAGTTACTGACAGTATAGGTTCCCAAAGCCATAGTATGAGTAGAGTTCAATGTGTACTGATCAGACAGTGCTCCTTAAACATGGAAATATCAACTGTCTGACTCAACCATTTGATGTCATTGACAGTTGATGGAAACAGTATCTTTTAACCCTATAGCTAAGCATCAGGAGTTGCCAAGCAACAGAAGGAGGAAGCACCTGGATTCTACAGACAAATGAAATCCCAAGATGTCAGAGGGCAGAATGTATTTGGCTAAGGTATATGACAGCTATTAACCATGATTTGTACTAATGATGACTGATTCATAACTAATGGAAAGGTGGGAAAAATGAACTTCAAAACATATGGCTGTCCTATCTGATGTATTGTAACTTCAGAATGATATTGGAATGCTCAGAGTCTTCTTCAAAGAGGGGTTCTGGATTGCCAAATTCTATCTCTCCCAATGATCACTGGCAAAATAAAGATACAGCTTTAGCCAGAATACTAAGTTCACATTATTTGTATTAGCTGAAGTTTCTGCATTACTAAGTCTCTGAAAAAAATCCTGAAACAGATGTCTTCCACATGCTCAACTTCATTTTCTAAAACTAAACCCAGATTTTCTATGCATTGGCTAAGATTAGTTCTCCTGAATGTGTTTCAGTAAGTGCCAAAAATTTGGCAGATGGAGCAAAATGTGCAAAGAACTGTGCAGGATGAATAGAAAAAGTATACCATTTAAATATAGAGATATGACAGAACTCAGTAGTAGAGATTAGGCTGTTTCGGTATATGAATTGCAGAAAAACCTTTGTGGAATAGCAAATGAACAGAAAGGCTAATGGAATGTTGGCATTATTGAATGGGGAATGGAAAAAGTAGGATGGTTTTATGCAGCTGTCCAGTGCCTGGTGAGACTAGATCTGTGTTCAGTTTTGATTGCCTTAATTAAGAAAAAACGTAACTACATTAAAAGCAGTTCAGAGAAGGTTCTCTTGACTCCTAGAATGAAGGAGTTATATGAGGAAAGATTGGAGTTGTGACTACACATCAATTATGATCGGGCTGAATGATGGAGTGGGCTTGAAGGGCTGAAAGACCTACTCCCAAATCTTATGCTCTTATCCATCCTGCTTGCTGCACTCTCAAAGAACACTAATAAATTTGTGAAACATGATTTCAATTTCATAAAACCATGTTGACTCTACCTGATCTTCGAAATGTCCTGCAACTATTTTCTTATACTGTGTTCCAACATTTTGAAAAATGACGCACGTTACCCTAACTGGCCTATCTGCTTTTAGTCTCAACCTCCTTTCTTTCTATGAAGTGTTACATTTTCTGTTTCCTATGGCTGGGACTTTTTTTAGAATCTAGGAAATCTATGGAAGAATGCACCCTATGCATCTACCATCTGGCTCTGATCTTCAGGTCATCGTTGGTTACGGGTATAGTTCCGGAAGACTGGAGGATAGCGAATGTGGTCCCATTGTTCAAGAAGGGGAAGAGAGACTTTCCAGGGAATTATAGTCTTACTTCTGTTGTGGGTAAAGTATTGGAGAGAATTATTAGGGATAGGATTTATAGTTATTTAGAGAGAAATGAATTGATTGGGGATATTTTTACCCAGAGGATAGTAGAAGTAGCAACGAAATAGAAGTTAAATAGATCAGCAAAAACATTTCAGAGTGGGAGTCAAAAATTGAAAATTCAGATAGTCAGCATGGTTTTGTGAAGGGTAGGTCGTGCCTTACTAACCTTATTGAGTTTTTTGAAAAAGTGACCAAAGAGGTGGATGGGGGTAAGGCGGTTGATGTGGTATATATTGACTTTAGTAAGGCGTTTGATAAGGTGGCCCATGGAAGACTTCTGCAGAAAATGCAGATGTATGGGATAGAGGGTGATTTAGCTCATTGGATTAGGAATTGGCTAGCAGATAGAAGACAGAGGGTGGTGGTTGATGGGAGATGTTCATCGTGGAGTTCGGTGACAAGTGGTGTACCTCAGGGGTCTGTTTTGGGGCCCCTGCTGTTTGTAATTTTTATAAATGATCTGGATGAGGGTATTGAAGGATGGATTAGTAAATTTGCAGATGACACTAAAGTCGTGGAGTGGTAGATAGTGAAGAGGGGTGTTATAGTTTGCAGAGAGACTTGGACAAGTTGCAGAGCTGGGCCGAGAGGTGGCAAATGGAGTTTAATGTGGAAAAGTGTGAGGTAGTGCACTTTGGCAGGAATAATAAATGTGTAGAGTATAGGGCTAATGGTAGGATTCTTAATAGTGTTGATGAACAGAGGGATCTTGGTGTATTTGTGCCTAGATCCCTGAAAGTAGGCAGTTAAGTCGATAAGGTTGTTAAGAAAGCATACGGAGTCTTAGCTTTTATTGGTAGGGGGATTGAATTTTGGAGCCGCAATGTCATGTTGCAACTGTACAAAACTCTAGTGCGGCCGCACTTGGAGTATTGTGTGCAGTTCTGGTCCCCGCATTATAAGAAAGATGTGGAGGCATTGGAGAGGGTACAGAGGAGGTTTACCAGCATGTTGCCTGGTATGGAAGGCAGGTCTTATGAAGAGAGGCTGAGGGATTTGAGGTTGTTTTCATTAGAAAGAAGGCGGCTAACAGGAGACCTTATTGAAACATATAAGATGATTAGAGGTTTAGATAGGGTGGACAGTGATAGCCGTTTTCCTAGGATGGAGAAAGCTAGCACGAGGGGACAAAGCTTTAAATTAAGGGGTATGAGTTATAGGACGGATATCAGAGGTAGGTTCTTTACCCAGAGGGTGGTTAGGGAGTGGAATGCCCTTCCTGCGGCAGTTGTAGATGCGCCAAGTTTGGTGGCGTTTAAGAGGTTAGTTGATAAGTTTATGGAAGATAAGGGAATGGTTTAGTTTGGAGGGTCATTGCTTTTTTCATAATTGGTCGGCGCAACATCGAAGGCCGAAGGGCCTGTTCTGCGCTGTAATGTTCTATGTTCTATCTTTGCAACCACTTATTTTAAGACCCTAATACAAGGGAACCTAATGAGATCTTTTCTCTAATGATTTTTCTCCAGAATTGTACACAATTGTCCTGGCGACTTATTTTTAATTCCTGTAGATTCACAGCCAAGTGTGAAGGATTGACAATCCTACATGAGTCAAGGAGAAATATTTTTACCCAGAGGATGGTAGAAGTAGCAATGAAATAGAAGTTAAATAGATCAGCAAAAACATTTCAGAGTGGGAGTCAAAAATTGAAAATTCAGAACTCTGCCAAACAATGGAAATTTATCATTCCTAGGGGATCTGGAACTCTGATTGAAACGCAGGTAGAGGCAAAAACCCTCACTGCAGTTATAAAATGCTTGGATACATACTTGAAATGCTGGAACCTACACAGCAAGAATTGTGAAGTGGACTGGTCAGGATTTTTCTTTTCTGGCTGGGTACAGATACAATAGGCAAACAAGCTACTGCTCTACTGCAACTTTTCTATTTTTCCTGGTTAGGCTGATCCCAAATCCTGAGAATCCTAACAGTATCTGTCTGCACCTCAGGATCTTCAAAAAATAATTCACAGCCAGAGATATTTTTGAAGTGTAATCACTGTTTTAATGTTAAAAACGCTGTAACCCATTTGTGCACAGTGAATCTCCACAAAGAACTATGTGACAATGACCAGAAAATGTGCTTTACTGATATTGTTTGATGGATAAATATCATTTAGAATACAGAGAATAAATTTCCTGCTCTTGCTTAATGTGTTATGGGATCTTTTACATTCGTCTGAAAAAGAATGGGCCTTGGTTTAATATTTTATCTAAGGGTTGTGACCACAATCCATACTTGGATTACCAGCCTTGAATTCTGCACTCAATTCTTTGGAATGGGTCTTGAATCCGCAACCTTTTGCTACCAACTGAGCCATGGCTAACGCGTACAACTGCAACAATGTGGATATGGGCTTTGGAGAAGTGGTGCAGACTATGGAAGTTGATTTCATGTTTGCAGATGATGTTGCTGACTACACAAGGGCAGTCCATGGATTTAAACGGAGTACACGGTGGAGAATTATGGTATGAATATCAGTACAAATAATAAGAGGTTTCAGCATATAAAATTAAGGCATGGCAAAGGGAAACAAACACAGATATTCTAAATGTTCTGCAAAACTTACACATATTATACACCAAACATAAAACACTTGGGCTTTTGACATTGATACTAATAAGGTTATGTGCCTGTTGTATCAATGCACTTGTAGCCCAATGAGAATGCTTACGCCTTCAGCAAATATTAAGATCAAAATAGGTACTCACCTTTTCTCATCTACTGCAATGGGCTTAGCATGATCACTAACAAACATGTCATGGGTTCTTTTCAGAGATCTGAACACCAATGTGTGTACAGAATGTTTCTGTACCTCCTGCCAAGAAAGAAAATCATAACATATATGAAGTTCCGATAGTGAAACTTAACTAAAATATTTAAAACAAATGCAAAATGAATGGAATCACTGAACAAAGCGTATTGATCAATTTCACATAATTACACATTTAAATACACCATGTTACTATACAATATATCTTGGAGACACTTCAACACCTTACTGAGTCATTGTGATGTATTAGCACAATGACATCTCATCACTGGTAATAGAATTAAAAACAAATTGAAGAGATAATTCACCTCTTGCTACCAAATTCGAATACGACATATGTTTGGACAGCAAGAATATATCCACATCACAAAATTATCAAAAAGGCAATTTCAGACAGTCTTTAGAAATGCTAGGCATAGAAAACTGGTATGTCCACATTGTGAGAATGACAGTGCTCCTGGACAGCAGAGATAACTTCACATTACACTTCTTCTTTCTGGAATTCTCTATTCAGTCTCTGTTCTGGCAACTTCCTTTTTTAAATTATTTCCAACCAGGTCATCGGTTCTCAATTTTAGTATTTCCAAACAATACTCTATTTGGCATGTCTGCAACTTTCACCAACTTTTACGGATGCACCATAGAAAGCATCCTTTCTGGATATATCACAATTTAATATGGTCCGAAGATCGCAAAAAACTACAAAGGGTTATGAACATAGCCCAGTCCATCATGCAAACCAGCCTCCCATCCACTGATTCCCTCTAGTTCTACTGCCTCAGAAAAGCAGCCAACATAATCAAGAACTCCATGCACCCTGGGCATACTCTTTTCCACTTTCTCCCATTGGAAGAAAGATACAAAAGTCAGGTACTGGATCAACCAATTCTAGAACAGCTTATTCTGTACAGCCATCAGACTTTTGAATGGATCTACCTCACATTTATCATTTATATTAATGATTTGGTTGGGAATATAGGAAGCCTGGTTAGTAAGTTTGCATAATGGACAATGAAGACGATCTCAGATTGCAAAGGGATCTTAATCAGTTGGGTCAGTGGCCGAACAAATAGCAGATGGAGTTTAATTTAGATAAATACGAGGTGATGCATTTTGTTAGACTGAACCAGGTCAGGACTTACGTGGTTAATCGTTGGGCATTGAGGAGAGTTACACAACAAAGAGATCTGGGGACACAGATTCATAGCTCCTTGAAAATGGAGTGGTGGACACAATGGTGAAGAAGACATTCGGCACGCTTGGTTTGACTGGTCAGAACATTGAGTACAGAAGTTGGGACATCTTGCTGAAGCTATAGAATTTATTGATAAGGCCACACTTGGAATACTGTGTACAGTTCGGATCACCTATTATAAAAAGGATATTATTAAACTAAAAGAGTGCAGAGGAAATTTACTAAGATAGTTTGAATTATAAGGAGAGGCTGGATAGACTGGGACTTTTTTCTATGAAGCGTAGAAGGCTGAGGGGTGATCTTATAAAGGTTGATCAAATAATGATGTGCACAGATCAGACAGATCGTCGTTATCTTTTCCCAAAGGTGGGGAAATCTAAAACTAGAGGCATAGATTTAAGGTAAAAAGGGAGAGAGATACAGAAGGATCAACATTTTCACACAAGTGTCTGGAACAAGCTGTCAGAGATAGTAGTTGAGGCAGGTACAATTTTGTGTTTTAAAAAATCATAGAACCCTACAGTGCAGAAAGAGGCCTTTCGGCCATCAAGTCTGCACCAAACAATCCTACCCAGGCCCTACCCCCATATCCCTACATATTTTACCCACTAATCCATCTAACCTACGCACCTCAGGACATTAAGAGGGTCATCTACATACTGTAAAAAGCATTTTATATGGTATAATCTTATATTTTATATGGCATTTTATATGGCACATCTTACCCACAGTTATATGGGTAAGATGTGTATCCAGGGATATGGGCCAAATGCAGGCAATTGGAACTAGCTTAGGAGTTTAAAAACAAACTGCAGCATGGATAAGTTAGTGAAAGGGCCTGTTTCCATGCTATAAACCCCCATGACTCTTATGTTAATTTTATCTTTCTTTATGCCCTAGCTATGACTGTAACACTACATTCTGCACCCTCTCCTTTCCTTCTTTATGAAAAGTATGTTTTGTCTATACAGCAGCAAGAAACAATACCTTTCACTGTAAACTAATAAGTGGCAATAAATCAAATCAAAATGTTTGGTGTCTACTATACTCGTTTTTTTTGTCAAAAACATTCTGATGCATATTTCTGTATGTGTTTTGGGCTGAATCTTCCAAGTTGTTGTCACAAAAGCACACTGCTGGAGAGTCAAAGAGTTTCATTTTGCTTTCGATAATACTGTAGCTAACCTGAAACGTTCAATGTTAGCACTGTGCAACTCAAGTGGAGTAGAATCCATTTCTCAGCCTTGACTTTTCTAACTTTAGCAAGTACCATATATGATTAAAGCACTGATATAAATGTAACACACTCTTGCACATAACAACTAAGAAAAGAAGGCCATATGGCCTCTCAATTCTGCCCCATTCAACAAGATTTGGCTGCTCTGATCTTAGCCTCAACTCCACTTGTTCCCCAAACACTTGATTCCTGTACAATTCAGGAATCTATTTGAACACAGCTCAGCTTCCATAGCTCTTTGGCACAGAAAATTTCAAAGATTCACAACCTCTAATAAATATACAAGAATGCATAACACAACCCTCCTGTAAATCATTCAGAAATCCCCTGTTCCCTCATTCCAAATACCTCAAGGATAGACTGTTTCCATCCATTTTTTCCCCCCATCTCTTTACAAATATTTCATTAACAGTTAACATTCTCTACTTCAAAAAGGGCAGTCACATTTTTAAAGGTTTACACATTGGGTGTACGATCAATACTTATTCAGACAAATGTTAATTTGTGAGGAAGAGATGAATTTGGATTAAAAAAGAAAAATGTCCAATAATTACAAACTTGAGTATAACTGAAAGTTGACTAGGAACACACGAATAGAAATAAACATTTAGTCCATCGATCATAGAATAGAATCCCTATAGTACAGAAGGGAGCCGTTTAGCAGCTCTAACAACAATCCCACCAAAGCCGTATCCCCATAACATCACATATTTAACCCGCTAATCCCCCTAACACTAAGGTGCAATTTAACATAGCCAATCAATTTAATTGGCACATCTTTGAATCCTGCTCTGCCATTCAGTTAGGATAAGATCATGGCTAATATCTATCTCAATACCCTTTTCCCACTTAACAGGATCAGAGAAACACAGGATCAACAATTAAGTAATAATGCAGAGTGTGCAGCATAGTGGTTAGCAGTGCTGCCTCACACCTAGGGACCTGGGTTCAATTCCCGGCTTGAGTCACTGCCTGTGTGGAGTTTGCATGTTCTTCCTATAGCTGCATGAGTTTCCTCCCACTGTTTGAAAGACATACTGATTAGTTGCACTGATCAGAACCGGCATCAGAGTAGCTTCGTTGCAGTGTTAATGCAAGCCTTACTTGTGACATTAATAAATAAACTTTGAAACAAAATGTATGAGATCACTCCATTAAGAAGGTCCAATGCATCTCCCTCTTCTGTGATGGGCCACAATCGGGGGTATAAGAAATATATATTATATTTAATCATCATGCATTTTACTTTCAGTATGATAATGGAGAATTCCTGCAAGGTAAGGTTCCCAGACTTCCTGCCTCTGAACAAAAAAGGTTTTCCCTCTTTCCTCCTCCTGGGCCACTTGTTGACAGTTTTCCCTCATGTACATTGTAGAGTATTGGACAAGGCCCGAAATACTCAAGAGACTCTATATATTGCTGCAAGGCCCAGTAGCCTCAGGACAAACAGAGAGAGAACCCAAGTTTCTCTCATTTAATACAGAGCAAAAGCCCAAATTCGCACCTCCACCATGACTGCAGCTCGAGCAGGTTTCCCAAAACGGGTTCAGAATTCTCGCACTAACCGTCACCTTCCTTTCCGCGCCAGCAGTGGCCAACACGTCTCGCGAGATCAATGTCGCCTTTCCATTGGAGGAGGAGGAGGGACCGCGAGATCAGACCCACATTCCTATTGGAGGAGGCGGGACCGCGAGATCATATCCGCCTTCCCATTGGAGAAGGCGGGACCGCGAGATCAGATCCGCCTTCCCATTGGAGAAGGCGGGACCGCGAGATCATATCCGCCTTCCCATTGGAGAAGGCGGAACTGCGAGATCAGACCCACCTTCCCATTGGAGAAGGCGGGACTGCGAGATCAGACCCGCCTTCCCATTAGAGGATGCGGGATCGCGACATCAGCCTCGCCTTCCCATTGGAAGAGGAGGGATCGCGAGATCAGACCCGCCTTCCCATTGGAGGAGGCGGTACCACGAGATCAGGTCCACCTTCCCATTGGAGGAGGAGGCAGTGAAACCAGAAGGAAAGTTCAACATGCGGTTTGGCCGCTGCGAAGAGGGGTAATCCTGTTTAGTGGTAGTGGAGCATATAGACAGTGCTGAGGACATGTTCCTTCTTAGTTTAAGAACACTTTTCAGATGGATTCATAATACTAAGCAATAATAGTATTATGGACTTGCTGCATGTTATGAAGAGCATTTTAATAATCTAACTTTCGAGCAGTGTATGAGCATCAATCACAAGGATGAGGCTGCCCAACTTCCAGGTAGTCACGATATGGCGAAGTTGGCGTTGGACTGGGGTAAACACAATAAGAAGTCTCACAACACTTTAACCTGGTGTTGTAAGACTTCTTACTGTGTTCAATCTCCCAGTGTCCAGAATCATTCTTTAGCCACAACATTTAAAATGGAATTTTCACAGTAAGTTCATTGTAATGTTAATGTAAACCTACTTATGATTAATGAACTTAAAAGATTTCCCACTGTTCAGAATCATTCTGTAGCTTCAAGCTGGCAATTGATGGAAATAGTTCAACACTACGGTAGCACTGTTGCTTCACATGTCCTCTTCTTTGCTGGAACTGGGACTGCTGAGAATCACCAGGTGAAACAGTTCCCTTCCTGTGGGCGAACACTTCAGCAGTCATGGGCATTTGGCCTCCGACCTGCGGGTAAATGTTCTTCAAGGGGCCTTCGTGACACACGACAGTGCAGAGTCGCTGAGCAGAGACTGATAGCCAAGTTCCGAACACATGAGGACGGTCTTAATAGGGATCTTGGCTTCATGACACACTATCTGTAACCCCCGTAACTTGCCTGGATTAGCAAAAAACCTCACTTACTGTGCTGTCTGGAGAAAATACACAATTCTCTAACCAATGCTCAGGATTCCCTTCACACACATTGTTAGCCACTTTAACACTTGAATAGCAGGTTAGATGTAAGGATTCGCATTCTAATCAGCAATCTGTGACTGTCTGTGTTGATATGTGTGCTATTGCAGACCAGAACACTGCATTTGCCTGACGAAGACACAAGAGTGTTGAAAGCTCGCAAACTTACTATCAAATAAATCGGTTGGATTTAAAATTGGTGTTACTAAATTCTTACTGAGTTCTTACTGCTGAGAGTGCCAGAGCTGCCAGCTAATCAGATCTCCAGGGTGGGACAAATTCTGGTAAATCTTTTCTGTACCCTGTCCAAAGGCTCCCTACCCTTCTGGTAGTGTGGCGACCAGAACTGAACACTATATTCCAAGTGGGAAAATTACAACACATGAACAGGCTCTTCAGCCTGCATCGACCATGCTGCCCAACTGAATTAAAACCCCCTACCCTTCCGGGAATCATCTCCCTCTATTCCCATCCTATTCATGTATTTGTCAAGACACCCCTTAAAAGTCACTATCGTATCCACTTTCGCTACCTCCCCTGACAACGAGTTCCAAACATCGACTACTCTTTGTAAAAAGCCTGCCTTGTACATCTTCTTTAAACATGGCCCCTTGCATCTTAAACCTGTGCCCCGTCGTAATTGATTCTTCCACTTTGGGAAAAAGCTTCTGACTATCCACTCCGTCCACTCTCATGATACTGTAGACTTCTATCGGATCGCCCTTCAACCTCTGTCATTTCAGTGAGAACGAGCCAAGTTTCTCCAATGTCTCCTCAACCTTCCCTCCATAACACGCAATACCCTGGTAGATCTTTTCTGTACCCTCTCCGAAGTCTCCCCATGCTTCTGATAGTGTGGTGACCAGAATTGAACACTATATTCCAAGTGTGGCCTAACTAAGGTTCTATAAATCTACAACATGACTTGCCAATTTTTTAACTCAGTGCCCTGGCCGATGAAGGCAAACATGCGGTATGCCTTCTTGACTACTTTCTCCACCTGTATTGCCACTTTCAGTGAACTGTGTACCTGCACACCCTTTACCTGTCAATATTCTTAAGGGTTCTATCATTTACTGTCCATTTCCTATATGTATTAGACCTTCTGAAATGCATTATTTCATATTTGTAAGGACTCCAAATGTTTTTTAAGATTTTATTGTCCCATCCTCTTTCTGTAACCCTGCCCATTCGTCCTTTTCAGATAATAATGTCACTCTGTCTTGAATGCCTCAATTCATCCTGCCTCCATTATACTCTCAGGCAGTGTGTTCCAGATCATAACCATATGAAAAGATTTTTTCTCATATTGCCATTACTTCTTTTGCCATTTTCATTAAATTTATGTGCTCTGGTTCTCATTCTTCCACCAATGGAACAGTTTCTATCCTGTCTGTCCTGAATCCATATGATTTTGAATATCTCTATCAAATCTCCTCTCAATCTTCTTTTCTTCAAGGAAAATTGTCTCAACTTCTCTGGTCTATCTATATAATTGAAGTTCTTCATCCCTGGAACCAATCACTCCAATGAATCTTTTCTGTATTATGCCTAATGCAGATTTTGCTACCATAATTGTACAAAATGGCTGCTGAATTTTGCAACTTGCTTCACTTTGTACATTTCTATTTGGAATCTTTCAGGCCTGCCTGCAGTGAGAAGCTTGGGGGCAGGAGAACCTAATTTGGCATGAGTCCAAAATTAGCCTCCCAATAGGCAGAGAGTCATAGACATAAACAGCATGGAAACAGGCCCATCAGCCCAACTCATTCATGCTGACCAGGTCTCCTAGTCCCATTTGTCTGGATTTGACCCATATCCCTTTAAACGTTTACTATCCATTTACTCGTCCAAATGTCTTTTAAAAGCTATATTCTCAACCAGCTCCTCTGGCAGCTCATTCCATATACCCTTTGTGTTAAAAGTTGCCCTTCATGACAGTCAGAAACTTTCTCCTAGGGTGGAACAGGCAATTACTAGGGGACATAGGTTTAAGGTGCAAGGGGCAAGATTTAAAGAAGTTGCACGGACGCAAGTTCTTTACACAGAGGGTGGTGAATGGCTGGAACTCGATGCTGGGGGAGGTAGTGGAAGCAGATATGATAGTGACTTTTAAGGAACATCTTGACAAATGCATGAATATTATTATAGTTCTCAGAAGGGAAGGGAGTTTTAGTTCACTTGGGCTGAAGGGCCTGTTCCTGTGCTGTACTTTTCTTTATTCTTTGTTCTTTTCCCTTCTCAATTTTTCCTCTCACCGTAAATTATGCCCTCTAGTTTTGAACTCCCGTACCATGAGGAAGAATCCTTGGCTATCAATGATCCTCAAGATTTTATAAACTCTATAGAGACATCCCTCATCCTTCTACACTCCAGAGAAAAAAGTCCCAGCCTGTCCTATCTCTCCTTATATTTCAAACCTCTAGCCCTGATAACATCTTGTAAAATCATTTTGGCACCCTTTCCAATTTAATAACGTCTTTCTTATAGCTTATAGTTTCCATTAATCAGTTTTGCAGCTTGCTTCTACTTTGTGCACCTCTGGCCAGAATCTTTCAGGTGTTCTTGAATACCTTGGTCATGTTGTAGGCTGGTGGAAGATCTCTGGGGAGTAAGCATCATAAACAGTGTGGATTGTGAGTTCTTACATTTAGTCCTAGAGTTTGAAAGGAGGGTCTGGAACTCACCATGACAGTCACAGTCAGAGGGCAGATTTGCATCAGTTCAGGTGGAAGTACTAATCTTATGGATTGTTAGTGAATGGTTAATGCAGGCAGATGGGGGAGCCAATTGCAACAAGCCAGGGTACATCTGATCTCAAGAATTGACGGGGTCAGGAGGGGCATGAGCATGTTGACAATTAAGGGAACAGAGAAGTGAGCAAGAATGTCAACATTAATGAAAAAGGGTAAGGCAGGGGCAGGAAGAGGGAGGCAGCTGAATGGGTAGAGGAAGGAGAGAAATAACAAAATTGTGGAGGGGGATAGGAACTTGGTGGTAACAGGGGGTGTTTTGAAAAGTGCTTGGTTTATTGGCAAACCTCGCACGCACACACGCACGCACACACACGCACCATGCCGAAACTCTGAAGGTGTTGCTCAACTATCCAGTTTGTAAGATATTTCAAACGCTTCATGATATGGTAGGGCGGTGGGGATTAGAGATGATCACAGAATGAATACAAGGAGTTATTGCTTCCTCTTTTGGCTGAGTGTAGCAGCTCCCTCCTAATCATTATTCCACTCTACTCCAAGCTTGGCTGAGTTCTGCTGTCAAAGTTCTGATAGCCAATACCCCAGCTTGTTCTATGACTAAGGTGCCACATTCCAGCAAGAACACTGTAGGGTCTGGAATTGATATTTGTTCTGTACATTTTGGCAACTGCTACTATTAGGGGCAGGGATGAAGTGGAGGGAGGGGGGAGATGTTATGATTCATTGCTCACTCGTTGACTAAAAGAGAAAGCTGGAGTCAGTCTTTCTTTAACATTACGTTATTCACATAGCCCAGATGACACAGGCATAGACTCCCTTTTTCTCACCTTCCCTATCCTAGGTACAATTGATTCTTTTATATACTGAAGAATAATGCCCTAACCTTTTGTTTCACTTCATTGTGACATGATTGCAACATTAAGAAATTCCCTTCTATCTTACTGCATATTTATAAACAAAAGTCTTTAAAAAATTGAAGAAAGAGAAATAAACTGTACACACACAAGCCATCCTTCTAAGATTGCCAATAACTTTACACTGGAAGCATTTCTTTTGGTGAAACAATTGGAGAATTGATGGCTTGTATCTGCCTATTTCTCTCATGTGAAATAGGAAGTCTTTAACCTGCATCATAAAGATTCCCACCATAGTGCAAATAAAAATGGCAGGATCTGCCTTCAGTTGGTGACCACCCTATCTTAACAAACTGAAGTAACTGAAAAATACTATATTTTGCAAGCATCATTCAAACCCAGACACATTTATTTAATTTCCAAAGTCTTCCTTCTCATCTAGTAGTGCCTTAGGAAGTTGGAGAAAACCTCCACTGGAGATGCTCCTCCGGTAGCTTTTGCCTATATGCTTACATTTCCAAAAGAACTGCCAAAGAAAAATCAAAATGATCTTTCCCTCTATGGGTGAGTCTACCTTAATCTCTTTGTCTCCTAAGCATTCTTCAAAATCCTGAGTCATAGACTTAGTCATCGCTGTCTAAATTTCATCTGGTAGCATCTTTTCTGTGTAAAATCATCAAAGTAATAATGTTGTCTGACACCGAGCTTCGAGCTGGGATATTTGTATACATGCCAAACTCTCTCCAATTGCCTAACTCTTCCTCTTTAGCTTCCCCTACTAATTTGTTGGTAGCTACAAAAATGGCTTGGTCATGGGGACTTAGAATCATAGAGTCATACAGTGCAGAAAAGGCCCTGTGGCCCCTCAAGCCTGATGTAGAGATGCCAGCGTTGGACTGGGGTAAACTCAGAGGTCTAACAACCCTCAAGCCTGCACTGACATCTGTTTCTGTTATTTTGTTGTGATGGTTCTGCATTCTACAATATATACTGTGTTGTGTGGTCAAACTGTGACCTCTACTCAACTGATGAAGCCTTTTTCAGCTACTGCTGTTAGATCCCCTGTGTGCCCGACTAAGGCCCTTTCCACATAGGCGAACGTTTCCTCAACCAGAATTCATCACCCAGCCAATTACTGTAAGTCAAACCACGCTTCCTTGTTTACCATTCCCATGTTCCATTGTCCCAGTCCATGATCTTCACTGCTTGTCCATTATCCTGCAAATTCAACCAATTCTGATATTTTTTCAGTTGGATTTTCCTATCCATCCACTGTTCTTTCATCCCTCCAGTTATTCAATCCTTCTGGACAGTTTCAGCACTATGAACTCTCTTTGGGCAGTTGACCTCTAGACATAGTATCCCTCTCTATTCAGTTTCTCTATCAGCATCTAACTCCTAATCGATTATCTGTTGTCCCACTGGCTTTTCCCACAGAATACATGAGTATGTGATGCATAGGGTGCTTTGTCATAATTAAAGGATCAATATTTTAGTGCATGAAGAGAGAGGGAGTAATGGGACTGTGTGCTGGTCTGTGCCAAGGACTGTGAGCCTGTGCAAGAAAAACATCTGCAACTCTGCAGGCCTCTGCAGTGTTCATCTAGGAAAGGCTGAGATATCCACAATTATGGGTTGCACTCTTGCATTAACGCCAAGACCTTCTTAGATTGAGACTTATAGGGATCTTGTGATTGGCCAGAGTTGTTGCACCTCAGCATAGTGAATCAATTACAAAACTGCCTTAAAACTTCTCAGCTTGACACAGAAGGGATATGAGCTTACAATGTGTGAATGGTGATTGGAGACCAGGAGTATGATTGTCCTTATCAATCTGCATGGATTAATATTGACTAGTCCAATGCTCCTGCAGGCATCTGTCTGGTACTACCTGAAAGAGCTGTTTGCCAGTACCCTTTGGGAGCAGATGTGAGGTTGACATCCCTGCCAATTCTAGATTTGATACTTCGTCCAATTACCATGCACACAGACTTTCTGAAGGCCTCAGTAAATTCGCAATTCCACTTGCTGGCCTCTGAGATCACAGGAGAACTGAATGCTTTGCAGATTCTGATGCGCAAACTTAGCACCAGGTCTTTGCATATTAATATAGTTTAGCAAATGCAAATGATAGAATCCCTACAGTGCAGAAGGAGGTCAGTGTGCACCATAATTGCACCCAGGCCCTATCCCTGTAATCCTACATGTTTACCCAACCAATCCCTCTGACACTAGTATTAATTTAAAATGGCCAGTCAACCTAACCCACATATCTTTGGACTATGAGAGGAAACTGGATGATCAAATGAACAAACCAACAGCAAGGCAGACAGTAACTGGTCCAGTTTAATTCAGCTATCATAAATCCAGATATATTTGAGAAAAATTACCAAAACAACACTGGGACTTTACAGCCAGCAGAGAATAGAAAACTAAAAAGAAATGTTTCAGCAGCTTGCTCTGCCTGGAATGTGGTAGTTGTTAGGTTGGCACAAGTGTGTCTGCCTCACTGTAGCCCTGCTGTGGCCTTTGTTTGTGGCCTCCTTTAGTTCCATCTCCTTCATTGCCTCCTCACGCAGAAGACATCTCACTTCTCCTCATTTCCTCAGCCAGAAGATACCCACCGCATAGAATTCGATTGTGCAGGGCACAGCAGGTAATAATAATCCAAGACACTTGCCATGTCTAGTATTGAAGTGCCCCACCTGACCTATTCAAATATCTGAACTTTATCTTTAGGAAACCTAACATTTGGTCAGTTGTGATTCTTGTGGAGGCATGTGAAGGCAGCATAGTTGCTCTCCACAACAGCACTGTGGACAGAATCATCAGTCAGGTCTACTGTTCGTATCCCTTGCCCCAGAGGAACCAGCTCTGCAATCTCCGAGTTCCTTCAAAGATTTGAGGTAGTGGTTCAAAATGTAGATATTGTGGGACATTTTCAGGAACTGAGCATAAACATTTGAACTACACGCTCCAAAGAGTGGATGAGGAACCTGACTGGTTGTTGCCAGCGATCTCTCAAGGTCACATGCGTACAATCAATAGAGCTCTGTACTTGCAGGAAACTTGAGATGGGTGCAAAACAAAATCCTTTTGCAAGCTGGCTTTCAGTATTCTGATGGAATTGGACAAAATTGGTATGTTTTTATGGGCTCTAAAGGCATCAACAGGTACAGGAAAAGCAAGAGAGTATGGCAATTGGGTAGAGGACCAGCCATGATCATGTTGAATAGTGGAGCAAGTGTGAAGAGCTGAATGACCAACTACTATTTTCTATGTTTCAGCATTGTTCTTATCTGTTGTCTCTCATGTGCACTTCTGTGTCACTGACTGGCAAATGCTACACTGGTCCCATCAGAATCCTAGAAGGATCCAGTGGCAAAGAATTTCCATGTTGTGGCAATCTTCAATGCCTTGGGCATGAGATTCCCTACAAGTTCCTGTGGCCTTAGTCTGTTATGGCAATTATCAGATATGAGCAACTACATTCTCGGACATCTAAAGATGCCTCTATCATTATCTTTAACTCAATTGTCGATAACTTTACCACCTTTGTTACACTTGTGGTGGGACCAATGCTTGCCATCAATGTCGGCATTCCTTCCCCACTTTGAATGATTACTTGGAGGACCAGAGGTAGATTTTCCTTCAGTTCATACATGACTCTGCATGGAGACATTACTCTTTGACCACAGGTGATAAGAACAATGTGCAAGAAACTTACCTCTGACACTATTTTGTTGCCTCTGCTACACCTGAGACTCTATGGACAAATTATTGACTTGGAGGCATAAAAAGCCTCACGATATGAGCTCTTTTCAGTCATGACCATTCATCCTCGAGCATGGAGGCCTAAAGTCATGAGTTGGCTGCCATCCACCTTGATAACATCCACCTTCTTCCCTTTTCCCCTGCTCTGATGGCCGTTGATGGCAAACAATACAGAATGAATCCATCTCTGCATGAGACCCATGACTCAGGGACAAACCTGAGTCATGTTGCACCATGTGAAAACAAAAATGTGCGTGTTGGACATCTAATTGCTTCATGATTATTAGGGTGTTACATTTGTCAGTCAATTGTACTGACATCGAACTCCATCCACCCGAAAAGATTCTCTATCCACTTTGAAGGATTGCACTTACTGACCAACTGTGTTCTCCAAGTTAAATTAGAAAAATGAATGGTGTCACCTTAGAAACTCACTGCACCATCTTCCACCCAGCTCAGGTCACTCACCAATGTTCCCATAATGCTTGACCCACCCAATGTCATCATTCCTCTTCCCTTTGTCACCTTTTAATCTGTCCCCGTTATCTTGGATCCTATTACATCTACATACCTTCTTTTACTTCAAAGCTGACACTTGCCAATTCCCCAACAATCCCTAAGACCCCACCATTGACAGCATTGACCCTGCCCTCTTAGACAATTTCTTCCCTCCTCCCCAGTTAGCCTCAGACCCCCTTCTTCCTTTGCCTGATTCCCATAATCAGGCATCGCACCATCTTAATCTTCCTTCCACCTTTTGACTGTAACCCTTGTCCAGTCCTTGCTCCTTGTTTTCAGCTTAGTCCTTCCACCTTTCACATGCTTTCCACTTCCAACCCTTGCTCCACTATACCCATCTTCCATCCTTGCCTGCCTCCTATCACTAACCTTAGCACAACTTTTTCTGCAGCACTTAATATGAGTGAAGTTATAAGCACTTCCCAAGAAGGTGAAGGCAATGTCTGCTGACTTCAAAGTCATGGAAGAAATGAAACTCATTGGGTAAATACCACACCTTTGTAGTTATATGATGAGACGGAGCAGAGGAAAGAGATAGAGAATCTGATGAACTGTTGTGACAATAAATAATCTCTCCCTCAATGTCAACAAAATTAAGGAACTAATCACTGACTTCAGGAAGTGTAGTGAGGATATGCCCCTGTCTACATCAATGTGGATGAAGTAGAAATGATTGAGACTTTCAAGTTTATAGGTGTACGGATCACCAACAACCTGTCTTGGTCCCTCCATGCCGATGCTATAGTTACAAAAGCCCACCAACGCCTCTAAATTCTTAAAAGGCTAAGAAAATTTGGCATGTTCGCCGTGACTTTCACCAACTTTTGCAGATGCAGCATAGAAAGCATTCTTTCTAGTTGTATTATGGTTTCGTATGACCACTACTCTGTCCAACACCACAAGGAACTACAAAGGATCATGAACGAAGCCCAGTCTATCACTCAAACCAGCCTCCCACACATTGATTCTGTTTACATTTCCCGCTGCCTCGGAAAAGTAGGCAACATAATTAAGGGCCCCACGCGCTCTGGACATTCTCTCTTCCACTTCTTCCATCAGAAAAATGATACAAAAGTCTGAGAACACGTACTAACCGACTCAAGAACACCTTCTTCCCTGTTGCCTTCAGACTTTTGAACAGGACCTACCTCACATTAAGTTGATCTTTCTCTACACCCAAGCGATGATTGTAAAAGTCTTCTTTCCTATCTAGCTATGGTATGCTTTGTCTGTATGGTGTGCAAGAAACAATACTTTTCACTGTATACAAATACATCTGACAATAATAAATCAAAACAAATTATAAATCTGATTGTACTGATGTCTGATAGGTGGGGAGCTTAGTTTGGAGGAGGAACTTAATTCTGGCAAGATGGTCTTTTAATGAGCATGTGTGATATGCTGATGGATACTAAAAGGTTTCCCGACATAGTTCATCAAGAGGCTCAGCCAGCTTTAAAAGTCCTGAGAACAAAATTTTAAAAGTTTGTCCCAACGTTGGGAAATTGGGATTTTCATCTCACATCAAAGTAAATTCTTCCCGCATGTCATTCTGACCACTGATTGGCAAACATTCCAGCCTAAGTGTTGGAGTTTGTGCAGGAGAATGATGCTGAAACAAAGTTTAACTTTGGAGACTCAGTGACCAAGGAGGAGGGAAAGCAGTATGACCTGAGCAAGGACTGGGTTAATGAGTGATTTGTTGATTGATGAACTAGCACAATTTCAAAACATCTCATGAAAGAGAAATACAGCAAATGTCAGAAATTGAAATGGAAACAGAAAATGCTAGAAAACCTCAGAAATCTGGCAACATCTGGGAGAGTTTTGAGTCCAGTATGACTCTTCTTCACAGCTTCAAGCTTGATTTCATGTTAAGATGCTGATTTTTCAAAATTACAGTTTGCTTTGGCAACTTTGCACATCAAAATAGAATCATGGAATGATATAACACTGAGGCCATTCAACTCACTGGGCTTTTATCAGCTCTTTAAAAGAGCTATTCAATTAGTCCCAATCTAATGCTTTTCCCCAAAGAGCAACATTTTTCTCTTTCCAAGCAATTATCCAATTCTATTCGAGAGTCCTACTTTTGAACCCTCACATCCATCAACCCTTCCCAATGTTCTAACAGCATCTTCAATCAATTCTCTTTTGGAAATATCAGTAAGAGAATAAAAACAAGACTCCTTTCTGCTGTAAAATATTTTATTGACTTGCATTTGGTGAACATCCCTTCTTAAAGCAATAAGCAAAATGGGAAGATTGTAGCAAAGAGCTGGAAATCTGTGTAGATTTGCTGCAAAATAGAGCATAGGTACATTAAGAACTTAGACAAATTGTATTGTATCTATGAAAAGCTAAAAAAAGATGCAATTTCAATATTCAAAGAAGAACAGGCATCAACGTTTATCCCTGACCCTACATCGCAATTAATGATGATAAATAGGTGATGGTTAATTTTAATAAAGCCCAAGAAATTTTGGGGCTAAGACTGAGTAGGATATCTGGAATTGGATTGTACTTTTTAAGCTCTACTTTCTGTTACTACGCCAATAGTAAATGAAAAATCTGAATATGGCTGTTTACTTAATATTATTTTGATTTCAGTGTAAGCAGAATGAAAGTGTACGTGGAAGTCTCTGTTTAAACAAAGTATTAATCTTGTGCAAATATCAAAGCTCCTCATTTTGAAAACTAAAATCTCAGAAATCATTGGATGCTTCTTTAGAAGAATATGAAAATGTCTAACTTATTTTTTGAGGTGATAAACTCACTCTCGTAACTAAAAGTACAACATTCATAGGACTGATACTCCACAGATTGAGCTGTTTGGCTCATCTTGTCCATGCTGTCCCAAAGACATCCCAGTGCCCTTTCTAATCCCATCTTTCTACACATCCCCCATAACCCTGCAGTTTACAGCACTTGAGGTGTAGATCCAGGTACTATTTAATAGAGTGTAGGGTCTCTGCTTCCACCACCAAGTCAAGGAGCCATTTCAGATACTCACTACCCTTCTGTAAAAATCTTTTCCTCATGCTCCCTCTAATCTACCACTTAGCTTGAATATGTGACCACTGGTTTTTGAACTCTGTGCCAAGGGAAATAGGTTCCTGTCTATTATATCTCTACTTCTCACAATTTTATATACCCCAATCATGTCACCCCCTCAACCTTCTTTGATCCAGGGAAAACAACCCCAACCTTCCCAATCTCTGCTCTTAGCTACAGTTGTCCAGCTCTGGCACTTTCTGCTAAATCTTCTCCGCACTCGCTCCAGAGCAATTAAGTCCTTCCTGTAATGTGGCAAACAGAATTGCACACAATAATCCAGTTGTGGCCTCATCAGTGTCATACAGTTCCATCATCATATTGCTACTTCTATATTCCATACCTCTGCCAGTGAAGGAGAGCTTATGCCCTCTTTACAACCTTATCTATCTCTACTGCTGCCTTTACAACCTTATCTATCTCTACTGCTCTCTACTTGCATACCAAGATCTCTCACTTCATCTATCTCTCTCAGTATAATCTCTTTATTGTGTATTCTCATTTTACTTCTTGACCTCCCTAAGTTACATTTATCAGAGTTGAATTTCATCTGCTACTTTCGTGCCCATTCCGCAGGCCCATCCATATCCTTTACACTATCCACTACACAGCCAATTTTTATGGCACCTGCAAATTTCCCAATTGTTCCCTCCCCCCAAGTTCAATTCCAAATCATTAATAATAAAACAAACAGCAAGGAGTTGCAACACCAAGCCCTGTGGAACATAACTTGAAACAGCTTTCTGGTTACAAGGCCAACTATCGACCATTATCTTTTCTTTTCTGTTACAAAACCATCTTTCAGCTTTACTAAGGAAGTTAATGCAGTTTCCACTGATAAATTTTCACTCCTGAGTTTGCATATAAACAGATAAGCAATTAGTAGTTTTTACTTCATGAAACTATGCATATTAAACCCACCTTTTGCAGTGTATTTTCATTTCATCACTTTTTCCTGTGAAGACGATAGCTGGTCGGATCGCTTTCTCCAGTTTCGTCATCAGAAAGACGGGCAGGATTAGTACCTGAGCTACTTTTGAATACCTTGGTAAAACCACCCCTGGATTGCTCTGTTACAAGAGTTCGGTGTGAGTTGCTAACCCCATTTTTTCGGGTAAATGGCGAGTCAAGCCGTGAAGTTAAATCAATGCCTCCCTCTCGAATTAGAAAATCATGTTCTGGGTCACCATTATTTGTATCTATCACTCTGTGCTCAAAAGTAGAATGAAAGCTATTTGATTTTGTACCACCAGTTTTAGTATGTTGTAATTCACTTGTCCGAGTTATAGTGGTAACAGAGCCTTTAGTCATGCTGGTTTTTATTCCTAACCCCTTTAAAAATTCGAAATCAGGATGAGAAATGATCATTTCAGATGCATTTTTAGAGAGTGTTTCAAAAAGAGAACCATGGCCAATGTCTTTTGTGAAATTATATCTTGGATGTCCTATTCCATAGAAATGCTTAACTGTGCTTTCAGATGTTCTGCTGCCTTCCTGGCCTACATATTTTCTATCTGCAGGTTGAGTTAGACTGGCTCCTTTTCTATCGCTAACAATACTAATGGTTGGACTAACACTTGCATCTGCAGTCTTTGATTCTAGGAAATATTGGTGCGCGACTATTTCTTTCCAGAATTCAGGATACTGCCTTTGTGTGATATCGAGTAGCGGTGCTGATGAAATAGATTTATAATGGGTGTCCTTCGCACCTTCCTTTAAGGGTTTCATTTTGAATATCCTTGTTGTTCTTCCATACTGAATCTTTTCCAAACTGGTATAAACCACTGATCGAAAATTTTTCTCAATGTGTGCATTTTGTTCTCTGTTAATGTTGTAAGTAAATGCTTGTTTACAAGATCCTTTGCAACCCCGTATTTTCATATCAATGTCAACCTGAAAATAAACATAGTTTAAAAGTGTTTTAAAATGATGCAAAGGATACATTGACAGTTCACTTTACATTTCAAATTGAAATATTGTTCTTTGCCAAAATCCAACATATTTAAAAACAACTTAAAAACACTTAATTCCATTCAGACAAACCAAACTAATGTTGAGTCTGAAAATCTGTGATCACACCCTGCTGCTATAAAAATAATAGGGCAAAACTTATACCTTGTCATGAACTTAAAAGCTAACTCTACCTGAATTTACAAGACCAGGAGGAAGTTTATATCATGTGAATGGGTAGTACAATAGCATCAACTCGGAATTTGTGCTTCTTGCAGTACTTGGTTGTAGAGCTAACAGCTCCATCCAAAGGTCATGGAACCTAAGTTCAAATTGCTCCCATTCCAAGAAGGCCTATTTTCCTGACAGCAGGCAATTTGTGAGTGATTGTAAGGGAATAGGCTTATTAGTATCTGAAGTTCCCATTTGCGATAGCATTGAGTAATGCTTTGTTCCAGCCTCATTTCTATTCCATGCATTTGCTGCAAAGAGAGCGGACACTAAAGAGATTTTTTGACATCACTCGTCCAGGCACCAAATACTACTAATTTTCAAAAGGATGTGGAATGTCGTTGATGATGTGATTAATGCAGTCATCATTATAGGCAGACCAGTGAGAGGCCGTAATGCCCATCTAAGGAAGGTGATAGACCCTGTTAATATGTTACTCGGCCCAATTGCGAATTCAAGATGGTACCGGGCAAAGCATTCACTCCACACATTCCACTCTGATTCAGTCAGCATTTTGGATGAAGGTTTAGGTCCCACAATCTGTCCCGACTCCTGCTCATTATCCTAAAAGTGAAAAGCAGCTCAATTTCCTTTTCATTGCTCAGCTTTGAAATAATAATGTTTTCGTCATTGTAAGTACTAACCTGTAAACCTCCATGAAGATCCAGTTTCCTGCATCTAACAAAATTATTTTTGTCTTTGGTTATTTTAAATAGTAAACAACAATTCGCTAACATTTTACATTTTGTGTTACAGCCTCAATTGCAAAAACTATTCGTCTGTATTTTTTCCTACCTTGAGCAGGAAGAGATTTAGAATCATAGAATCCCTATGATGTAGAAGGAGGCCCATCACGTCTGCACTGACAACAATCTCACCCCGTTCCCATAACCCTACGTATTTACCCTGCTAATCCCCCCGAGACTAAGGGGCAATTAAACACAGCCAGTCCACCTAACCTGCACATCTTTGGACTTTGGGAGGAAACTGGAGCACCTGGAGGAAACCCACGTAGACAGATTTGCACTTAACTGGGTGGCAAGGAAGTACAGTAGTTAGCACTGCTACTTCACAGGGACGTGTGTTCAATTCACGGCTTGGGGCACTGTCTCTGTTGAGTTTGCACATCCTCCTCGTATCTGTATGAGCTTCCTCATACAGAAGTATGAGGTTTCTGGTTTCCTCCCACAGTCCAAAGATGTGCGGGTTAGGTTGATTAGCCATGCTAAAATTGCCCCTTAGTGTCCTGAAAGGTGCCGGTTAGAGGGATTAACAGGTAAATATGTAGGAATATGAGAATAGCCCCTGGGTGGGAGTGTGGACAGTGCAGCCAAATAGACTCTTTCTCTCTGTAGGGTATCTATGACCTAATGCATACAATTGCAATTTTGTGAGTGCAAAGTTTGAAGGCAGAGCCTCGTTAAAAAAAAAAGGGTGAAACTAAGGTTTAACGAAACAAGACGGGTCAAAATTCATAGATATTTTAATATATCAGAGAAATAATTAATTTAGCCTAAAATATGAACTGAACCTCCACTTCCCCAAAGCAAGAAATTAATTGCAGCATTGAAATCTTAAAGCAAATAGTGTGCTTACCTCCAGTCTTGTAACCTCATTGAACTGATCGATCAACATAGATTTTATCAGATTTAGTTCGGCAATTTGGTCATTGACTCTGTTCTGCAGGATGGTAATTCTATTATTCAGATGTTCCACCAGCTGATTGTAAGTGTTCCCATATCCTGAGAATGCAGCAAATGATACAAAGATTCTGTTAGAAATAATCATGGTGGAACAGCTAAAAGGCCCTTCGTTTATTTAAATTCCAGGAGAAGATTAAAGTTAATTTTACAGATATAAAATTATGGATTTTCATGGGTAGCCTTACTTACAGTAAGAAGTCTGACAACACCAGGTTTAAGTCCAACCGATTTATTTGATAGTAAACTCACAAGCTTTCGAGGTGTTTCGACTTCTTTGTCACCTGATGAAGAGGTTGAAACACCTCGAAAGCTTGTGGCGTTTACTATCAAATATATTAGTTGGACTTAAACCTGGCGTTGTCAGACATCTTACTGTGTTTACCCCAGTCCAATGCTGGCATCTCTACATCATAGCCTTATTTACATCAGAGAATACCTGAGCTAATCTGATCAGTCGACTTAAGGGCTACGTCTGTTGATAGATCTATTTGGTGCCTAGTACCAGTCACACACAGAGGACCGAAGCACGTGACACACATGTGGCTGTCACATGTGGAGGTGGAGAAAGAAAAACAGACAGGTGAGGAGAGACCAACAACAAAGTTACCCAAGCTGGAGGGATCGTGGCTGAGATGGGACTAAGGGGTGGGGAAAGCAATTGTGCATTGGGAATAGCATGGGAGAGATCAAAGGAATGGAATGGGGATGCCATGACAAGGATGGAAAGGCAAGAAATGGGTAGAGCATGGGGGGGAGGGGAGGGTGTAGAAGGCATGGCAATATGAAATGATGGAACTGGTTAAGTGTGGCAAAATGGTGAGAAGAAGTTTTCAATTTTTAGAAGAATGAGGGGGATCTTATAGAAACATATAAAATTATGAAGGGAATAGATAAGATAGAAGTAGAGAGTTGTTTCCATTGGCAGGGGGAACTAGGCGGAACAGATTTAGGACTGAGTTGAGGAGGAACTTCTTCACCCAATAGATTGTGAATCTATGGAATTCCCTTCTCAGTGAAGCAGTTGAGGCTATCTCATTGAATGTTTTTAAGACAAAGATAGATAAATTTTTGAACAGTAAAGGAATTAAGGGTTATAGTGAGCAGACGGGTATGTATAGATGAGTCCATGAAAAGATCAGCCACGATCTTGTTGAATGGCTGAGCAGGCTTCAGGGGTCAGGTGACCTACTTCTGCTCCAAGTTCTTATGCTTTTATATAACTTATTATTTGAGAAGTATTTTTTGTGCTAATAGTGAAGATTGACTAGATTTAGAAGGTGATCAAGTGAGTTGAAAGAATACATCAGTCTTGATTCAATAGACAAAGATGATAATAAGCTCTGCAGAATGTCTGGACAGTCTAATACCAGTGAGGATTCCACTGCTGAGTCTCAAGCAGTGGTTATGACGAATATAATGCAATAAAATTGGCTAGCAGATTGTTTTCTATGATGAAAGATTCTGAAATCAAAGCAGATGGAATGACTATTAGCAGTCACAATACCAGACAATATTAGCTAGAAATTCTGCATTTAAAGAAACACATTGCATTCAAGATACTAATCTGATAGCGGTTCATATATTTGTGCAGTAATAGGGGTGGTAATTGAAAGAAAACAAGGGTAACTGCAGACACGGGAGGAAAAATTCACCAGTCACAAAAATCCATACATTTCAACGATTTGAGTCAGGTAGCAATTTGAGTTTAAGGCAAAACCCAGTAGCTGGCAAAAGTCAACAATTCTTAAAACTTTTACATGTGGAAATAAAAGCTGATACCTTTTTTAGGCACCATGAACACAGCAATCACTTACCTCCCAGTCCATTCAGAGTCTGTCTGATTTTGTTAACAGCTTCAGTCACATGAATATGAGTTTTCCCAAAAGATGTGGAATAAGTCTCCAACATTTGACGAATGGCCTTTATTCTATCAGCATTTTTCTGATTCTCAATGTTCATTAGTCCTTGGATTCTGCAGCCAGATGGACATTTAGGGCCCTATTGCAATAAGACAGAATTAGACTCATTATTTATAATGTATCATTTCACAACTATATGAAATGACAGTTGTACTACCTACCCAGTCATCATCTGTGCAAATCGGCCATTCCTTCTCTAAACATTGCTTGGATTTATACCGGTCACGATTTTCGATAGGTCGAGGACCACGAGGTGCAAAGGCAGTACTTGTAAGAATCTTCAAGTGTAAGAAATCAAAGAATAGGGCATTAGTTTAAGACACACAACACTGACTCAAAGAACAACACAGCATGGGAAACAGGTTCTTTGGCCCAACGAGCCTGCGCCGCCATTTTAACATTGTGAGTTCCCTAATGTTTGACTCGCCAACATTAAACTTGTTAAAGTTCTCTAGATCAATTTAAGCTTGGGAGTGTGAGTGAAAAGTTTGCTAGAGAAAAAAATTGAATAACTGACTCATTTACTTTTAACATGCAGAAGAAGCAATTTCCAGAAATTAACACATGCAGTTTTGAGTTACTGAACTGTTAAATTTGCATTTTGGCCAAAGAAAGTAAACTTACCACATTAACGAGACCAAGCTGCAAACCCAAGGCCAGTAGTGCTTTCATTTTACCAGCTCTGTGACAACCACTTGATGAAATGTCTCTCCTCCCTTGTTTTCATCCAATTTCAACCCTAAAACCAGCGCCAATCATGCATGGACATCCTGTTTACTCAAAATGTGGACATCCTGTTAATTATTTACTACTCAGATGTTGCACAAAACTCTGTCCCTATCTCAGCTCTGTTCCAGATTGATGTTGACACTTTAAGGATCAGTGTTCTTGCATGGCCTCAATGTACCTTTGCAGTTTCAACAAACACCTCCTCAAATTGATAAGTTGAACATTATATTCTGAAAGAATTATCAAGTACAGAAAATAAATTAATGAAGCAAGTCCCAGAACACAAAATGAGGAAGTCAAGGGTGGACTTCAGAACTCGTTCATCTGTAGAGAACTCCCTCTTCATTATAACCTGCAACTCAGTAAGAGAATTCTATAGCACTATGGCGTGGGGACCTCCAGATGCACCAAATTATACTAGCCACTTGGTATATTGTGAAAAGACTGCATGAACAGTTGATGTAGATGCACTAAACTACTGGGCACAACAACTACACAGGCCTTAGAAGAAGCCTTGAGCCCATAAGTTGTATGTTCTCTACTGTTTATTGCACATGGCCTCATTTTGTTCTCTGTTTTACCAAGTCATCCCTGCTGTAACCAAGTCTAATGGTCTGAAGTCAAAGTTATATGAGAGGGAGAGGAAATTGGAGTGATTTCACTTGGAGAGCAGGATAGAGGAACGCATGCAATCTTGTACTATTCATTACTGCATCCATTTGGAAAATGGAATATCATATGGTTGGCGCTGCAGGAAGTTGCCCTCTGTATCCTTACCTCAAGAAGTCATTCTGGGTGTCACCGAAACATGCGGTCCCACCGTTCAACACAACTCCCCTGCAGACTCTCCAGAGGTGGCCTGAGCTGCTGCTTACCTGGGACAGCTGCAGGAGGCCTTCCCATCTGATTAGTATGACTTGGGCAGAGATCGCAGTAGAGGCTTGCTGCTGTAGGGACCAGTGTAGATTGCAGAAAGAGATTGAATGATCTGATATATTCTACCAGCTCCTCGTGTTCACTGGAAACGACATTCCTAAGGGCATCAAGCAGTCTGAGGATATAAGTAAGCAAGGATGTCGCACAGGAATATAGGCTGCAACAATCATCAGCATATGGGACATAGAACACAATAACACAAGTAAGAAGGGCAGGAGTATACCTCATGGCTCATTCAGCCTGCTCTACTATTCAATACATTCCTGCTTGCTCCATTTTCCCACTCTGTTCCCCTTAATTTCCGGTAAGATCAAAAATCTGTCTGTCCCAGTTTTAAAAGTAATCAACCATGAAGCATCTACAAATCTCTGGGGCAGGAAATTCCAAAAATTCACAACTGAAGTAATTTTTCCCCTTTGTCCTTAGCCTGAGACTACGGCCTCGTGTTTTAGATACTCTCCCCCCACCCCCAAACTGGCAAAAACAATCTGTCGGGGCCTTATTTTACCATTTTGATTCTAAGTCCTGGGCAGACTTGAAACTGATCCGTTCTCAGGCCACCCACCTTCCTTCCCCCCCCCCCCCCCCCCCCCCCGGCCCCTCTCTGCCACCATACACACACTGCCTGCAGAAATATTGGTGAGTCCAAATCATGCTGCAAAAGCCTGTGGCCTGGCCCTAACATGCGTGAAACAATGCAGCTCCCACTGGCACCTCCAATTGCACATTGGCATACAAAAGATGATGGAGTGTATCTCCCTTGCCTTACCCCTCCTGGGCCAGATAATGCCTCCCCCTGGCCTTACAGATAATGTCCTAGCCCCACAACATTACTGCCCTCCTGATCTTCCACTCTCCTGCCATCCAGACCAATCGTATTTTGATCTCAGGCAGAGTGGCAGTGAACTACACCCCCCCCACCCCCATTCTCCCCACCAATCTCAAGGCAGAGTGGCAGCAGAACCTCCTTTTCCCTCCACTGATTTCAGGTAGGGTTGTAGCGGACTTCCTTTCATCCATACTGATCTCAGGCAAAGTTGTAGCG
The DNA here is from genome assembly GCA_024679065.1 of Sphyrna mokarran. Lineage (NCBI taxonomy): Eukaryota > Metazoa > Chordata > Chondrichthyes > Carcharhiniformes > Carcharhinidae > Sphyrna > Sphyrna mokarran. Next base: position 127,598,097 of record JAGIQG010000001.1, on the reverse strand, counting down.
GACCCCCCTTTCCCTCCACTGATCTCAGGCAGAGCGGCAGCGGACCCCCCCCCCCCACCCTTTCCCTCCACTGATATCAGGTAGAGTTGCAGCGGACCATCATTTCCCTCCACTGAGCTCAGGCAAAGTGGCAGCTGACCTCTCTTCATCCCTACTGATCTCAGACAGTGACAACCGACCACCCCCCACTCCCACCCCACCCTGCCCGAATCTGACCCCCGTACGACCAGTCTCAAGCAGAGAGCTATCAGGCACTCGGCACTTGGAGTGCCCAAATCAGACTTACCTGGAACATGTCAGTTTCATGCACATTCTGGATGGGCAAACACGATGGTAAAGGGCGAAGGGCTGGTAAAGTACCTATTGCCGTCACACCTGTTTTAGGACAGTCTCGACCATGGCCATTTTCAGGCCTTGATAAAGGGGGAACCAGCGCGGAGGTGGGGGCAAATCACGCTACTCATCTTACTGTCAATCTTGCCAAATTTTTGCTCCCCAAAATGGATGCAATGTGAAGGTAACATCTGGCCTTCAGTTCTATCCTGCCTGGCCAAATGGGCCACCTAAAATGGCGATTTATAGAGCAATTGGACAAGAACTAAAACAGCAGCTTAAAAGACAGAGATAAACAGGCTGCAGCTCAGATGATTGAATACACAGAATGTGGCCCACCTCCAGGACAAAGGAGACCGCCTGGTCAAACTGGATTGTTTACCAGACATAGGGGCACTTTAACCTTTTGGAGGGAGATTTGTGTGTCCTACGTGCCTCCAGCACCTGTAGACATAGCCGTTGGGAACACACCCAGAGATCGGTGCGGTAGCACACGATTAGACTTTATCGATCAGGGTGATCAAGTCCTGTTCGATAGATTGGCAATGACCAAAAGGGATGCAAAGCTCAGCATAGAGGATGCTGCGCAAACAAAAATCTCTCTCTGACCCCATGAGCAAGCTTATAACAACAGTAACCATACCAACAACGGCCAGCATACGGAGAGCTACTACACCTGACAAGGAAGGAAGACCAGGGCCAGTGTGCCAGATCAAACCAAAGGACCAGACCATGCAGAGGATGACTGAGGCCAGCGCACAGATAAAGGCCAATATGCGCTTGGGTACTTGTCAGTCACGCAAAGTCAAGTATTGGACTTGAATTTTAGTGTTCAAGCATTAGTAAGATAATTTACTGTTGTTGGGTGCGTGATTATTGATTGCATATTTAAATAAATATCGTTGTATTAATAAGGGATTTACTTGCAATTCTTTGTCCACCACATAAAGGTTAAAACAGAGTGCGGCAGGCACGACAAATTGGCGACTCTGGTGAGACATCGGCAAGGAGTAACTCTGTTGCTCCGATATCGAATCCAACAGAACTTAATGCTCCTGGAGAGTTAGCCTGAGCCCAAATTAACACTGCAAGTGCCCCGTGTGACGGTCAAGATTTCAAGTAAATCAAAGGGACCAAAAGGTCTATATTGAACAATTATTTAAAACTCAGCGCCGGCAGATATAAACTCCTTATTGAACAAATTACTGCTTTCAGGAATTGTTATTGTCCATGCATTGTTATTAACAAAGGAGGATAGGGGAACTACATAGGTTTACATGAGAATATGTAAGGACCGGAACATAGCCCAAATCCGTACTTGCAGTCCAGTCAGCTCCCTAACCCTTGTTGTTGAATACAGAATGGCAGGAAACAGCACAGAGATGGTTTCATATGGGAAACAAAAATCAGGGACTATATTAAAAAGAAAGAGTGGCCTCTATGGGCAGAATCTTGGGGCAAAACTAAGACAGGACTGGGATCCCTAGGACAGAAGTATTGAGACGATCTGAGGAAAGTTCAGGGAAAATGGGTAGGCAAAAGTGAGAAAGCAATTACCATGGTGAGCTGTTAGGATCAAAGAAAGAATTAAACACCACTTATAAGAAACTGGAGGAATCGAAGCAGGCACAGGAGCATGAGGAGAAGATTAAGAAACTGAAGGAATAGCAGGAGGAGAAAGTAAAGCAAATAAGAGCTGAAAAGGACAAGGAGATAGATGAATTAAAAAGAACCAACCAGGCAAATTTATTACATCTGGACAATTTTCAAACCCAGAGCCTACCAAGACGCCAACGCACTGTCTTGGCGAAAGGTGAAGCCGAGTGAGCAATCACACAATTGGAAGCTAAATGCTTTAATCTGCAGGTGGCAATAAAGTCGCTACATCAAACCAGTAAAGAACAGAGACAGGCAACTGCTAACCACTCCAAATGCCAATGAGAAATTTCACAGTTAAAATCTCTATCATTGGTCTAAAACAAATTTATTTGGGACAGTAGAGGAAGAGGAGATAGAGGATGCAGATTGGGGAGAGTTGAAGGAGAATGCTAAACTTTACATTACACAAACCGAGGACTGGGATCCACCATCATCTTTCCCAGGGAAAGTCATACCCACCGTGCCCGCAGATTCACCTCCAGTACCAATGCACCCAGTAATGACTCAACATCGGGTAGGTGAGTCTCAGGGCCCAGCTGTTACATACATGACCATGTTTACAGTGGCACAATTGGCTGAAATCGCAAATAAAATCACTGGCTATTACACTGGCCGACAACTGCCTGTTTCCAAATGCAATTTTACAATTCATCTGCTTCATCTTGGACCACAATGTCTTCACCTTCAACAACCAGTTCTTCATCCAGACACACGGAAGAGCCATGGGGACCAAATTCGCACCTCAATATGCCAATATCTTCACGACTGCACAAAGTTGCTGAGCAGAGACTGATAGCCAAGTTCCGCACACATGAGGATAGCTTCAACCATGTTCTTGGGTTCATGTCACACTATTTGTAACCCCCATGACTTGCCTGGGCTTGCAATGTTTCTCTTATTGTCCTGTCTGGAGATAATACACATCTCTTTAACCTATGCTTAATGCTATCTCCACTCACATTGTCTGCACCTTTAAGATTCGATTAGCTGTGAAGACTTGCATTCTAATCAGTATTCTGTAAACTAAGCATGTGCCTTTATACGCTCTGTTTGTGATCTGAACTCCCCACTCACCTGATAAAGGGGCAGAGAGCCCCGAAAGCTAGTGGCGTTTGCTACCAAATAAACCTGTTGGACTTTAACCTGGTGTTGTGAGACTTCTTACTGGGTTTACCCCAGTCCCACACCGGCATCTCCACATCTTAAATAAATATAGACAAAGGAAAGGGGAACATTCAATTGCCTTTGCCGGTCATTTATGGATCCACTTCATGGAGGTATATGGGGAATTAGATCGGGCTAGATTAAATGAAACTGGTTCATCCAAATGGGCTAGGACATTAGTATCACGCACTATACTAAGGAAAGCATGAAAGCCTGCCCTAATTATGATCCTGCAGAGACCATACACAATGAAGCAAGGATTATCCCACAGTTAGCTCGAGTTTTGGCGTAGGAAATTCAGAGGGATCCAATGTCACGGTCAGGAAAGGAGGCAAGAATGTTTCTGATAAGGACTAGCCAGCTCCAGAATGGAGAAACAAGAGAAGAGGGGATCCCCAACACCATAGAAGTACGCCTCAACCTTACAGAGGGACATGCTTCGCCCGAGATTGTAGGAGATCCCCACTACCATATACATAGTCCCTGAGATCACCAGGACCACTGGGTCTACCAGTTAGGTCAGTCCCTGAGTACGAGAGAGAGCACTGCCCGCCACTGATAAAAGATCCTGTCTCTCCACTGTATCCCACTATCCCCACCTATAGAACTCTAGATTGATGGCGTCCGGCTTCCCCAACCTGGATCTGAAGCACCAGGTGGGATAGCATAGGGAGACCCCTAGTTAACAGCGAGGTAAGAGGCCACATTATAGAATTCCCTTGGGATACAGAAATTCCTGAACTACCCTGAATATATCAAAATTGAAAACAGACATCTCTTGGCCAAATACAGGCGCAATCATGCTCAATGAATTCACAGGACATATGCAGGAGGGGTGCATTTCATCCCTGTACAGGTCCACCCAGGCAGCATGGCATGTGACCATCCAATGGCATTAGTTGACCTTCTTCCAAACATTGAACACATTTTTGGGTCCAATTACATGAATAAATGTAATATTTCATTTAATCCAGCTAATCGATGCATTTGGCAGACAGTTACAATTAGCAAAGCACCACCGTCCATTCAAGCCAGGACATATACTAATAGAATTAGCACAATAGGGGAATTCTGGTTTGATCCCTTAGCGATTAGCAGTGATCCAGCCGTCAGGGAAGTGCTTCAAAGAAACAATGGAGTGTTTGCACGGCATAAATATGATTGTGGCCAGATACCTGAGGAGATGTTAATCGAAGGACTGGATCTGAAACCACAGAGACAAAACGGTTTCCCCAGAGAGGCAAACGGGGAATTGGCCAAAGTAATTGATAGTCTATTACAGCAGGGGGTGTGGAGACCAGTGGCATCCACAAACAATATACCGATATGGCCTGTGAAGAAAACAGATAGATCATGGAGGATAACAATCAATTATCAGGAATTAAATAAGATTACCTCATGCACAGCCCTCTCAGTAGTCACAAACCCCATCACCATGATGACACGGGGAACCCAAGCAAAGTTTTTCACAGTGCTGGATATCAGTAATGGTTTCTGGTCCATTCCTTTATATTGGTCCTACCAATACAAGTTTGCTTTCACCTTCCAAGGACAGCAATAAACTTGGACTTGCCTACCATAAGTTTTCCATAATTCCCCATCCATCTTCCACAGATAACTAGTTACCAGACTAGAAAAGTTTTCTTGACCCAAGTGCTTGGTCCGATATGTGGATGATTTATTGTTCCAGACTAACATCAAAGAGGAGCTTGTGACATTGCTGGATGAATTGCTAACGCTGCTCCATACATTAAGCTGTAAAGTCAATCCTTAAAAGACCCAAACTTTGCAACCTGAGGTCATATACCCAAGTAACGTGATTAGCCATGAGGAAGAGGAGGATTGAATAAAAAAGGATAGACTCCATAGTGTACCTCTCGCTGCCCTGAGATGTGAGTGCCCTCCAATCTTTCCTAGGTCTAATAGGGTACTATCGGAACCATATAGATGGGTTCGTCACTAAAACAACCCCACTGTCCGAATTGCCAAAGAAAAATGCAACCTGGAAGTGATCTGCGCAGAACACAGCTGCAGTAACCAATTTAAAGCATACCCTCGCCACAGTGCCAGCTTTACTAGTCCCAGACCCAGATTTACCATACGTCTTAGAGGTTGCAGCCACACATTTACAGCAATATTATTACACGAAAGACACAGTAGACCAAGCCCAGTAGCCTGCGCCTCACGAGTATTAGACCCAGTCGAACAGGGCTTCTCCAGGTGCGAACGACACTTGCTTGCAGTATTTTGGGCCGTGCAGCATTTCACCTGTATCACCAGACTGAACCCAATAACCATTCCCGCTAAACACATCCCAATCCAGCTTCTAGGCATGACTACTGCAGGGTACGGTCATCTCTGTAAAGTGAATCAAAGTGCCCATGTTCCTGGCGGATAATTTAAATGATGGGGGAAATCAGCATGAGTGTCAGGTTATAGTCACAGAGGACCCCACAGGTCCGTTTATCACGAAACAATAGAAGACGCAGTCAGGGAAAAATGAGTCGGCCATCCAACACACAGACTCAGCCATGAGAATTTATCTAAATGGTTCATCTACCATAGAGGACGGGACCAGCATCACAGGATGTGGCATTTATGTGGAAAATTAACAGAGGCCGTCACTAATAGAACTCACTCTCCAACTACTCAACCATTTGAGTGCTCAAACTGCCAAACTAGCAGGAGTTGCATACATAGTAAATCACCCAAATTTATTTCCAATCTCCACCAACATACACTCCAATAGCATGTCCATATGCAGCAGCTTCACTGAGTTATGGGAAGCCAGAAGTTTCACCTCTGCAGATGTAAAGCCCCTACCGTAGCCCTCTCATTAAAATATATTCTGCAGGCCACTGAAGGGTGTACACATAGAACTACTAAAGTTAGAAGATTTCCCTCTACGACCCTAATTCTTTCTTGTCCCCAAGATATGCAGCCCCACACACCATTACTGATAAAATAAGCCCCTCAGTGCGTGAGGTCCTGGTCGCTAATGGAAAAACCAGTTGGTTCCACATCAATCAACTGAAAGCTTATGGGATTCAGAATAATCACTTTCATCATCTCTCATTAGAGATAGGAAAGGATGATGCTAGGTGACCGGAATGGCCTCACCCAGAAAATGTATTTCCTTCACCTTCACATCCATTTTCAGATTCACACCAGCCCTTACCCGTACCACACTACAACCCAGAGCCTCGTCCACATCTGAAGTGCCTCTAGGGATACTGATCAACCTAGACATAACAGGAGACTTGTGCACCCTACAGAACTGGCACAACTCACTAGATATTATGCATTACGCAGCATTATGGACTCATCCATAAATATAAGCCTTATTCAGCCCAGACCCAACAATGAGACCCTGACTAAACGACAGCAAGTTATTTTGATGGAGCCACTCGATGCTGCATCCCCAACCTGGGTAAGGGACCAGACACATAGATTAATTAGACTGGAAGACGAGGATAAAGGACTGCTGAACCCTAATCCAAATGCAGACCCCACAGTGTGGCCCAACGAACAGATACGGATATGAAGACCAGGTAGAGAGGTAATGATGGAGCCCATGAGACAAATGATTCAGAGGATGAGTCTCTGTTGGGCAATTTGTTAATGGGAATGCTGAATGAAGAATTGAAGGTACCCCAAATGATGAAATTCAGCCCACGATGTAGACCAATGCAAGGTATAAGAATCTCTGATAGAAGCACCCATTTAAAACCATTCAAACTGCAGGTCCACCGTGACCGACCAACAATATAATGTCCACATTAAAATACAACCAACTCATTCCTATGCCATTTGTATACTGCTAGTGCGATTAACCGAGTTATTTACACAGTCCAAAGCCATGATCTTTGGCCACCTTTTTCTAGTTAAGACCAATCATTTAAGGCAACTGTGCCAAACTTTGAGATCATTAAGACAACTGTGCTAAAATTTAAAATTATGAAGGCAGCTGTGTTAGATTTTAAAATCATCGAGGCGACTGGGCTACATTTTAAATTCTTAGAGGCAGTTGTGCAAAATTTTAAATTTGTTCTGCCTTCAAGACACTCATGGAATGGGCACCCCTTCTGGTCATTACAGACTGACTCCAGTGCGACTCGAATCCCTCGGGCGAATGATGACTGCTGCTGGAATAAACAGGCCACCTTGATTTTGCTGGCCAGTTTAAACAAGCTCTTTTCTGACTACTCTGTGACTCGATCTATTATCCATCTGAACAAAAATTTGCTAGGCAGTCGTTCACAATTAGAATAAAAACTACAACACACCAGCCACGATCGACACATTCGGGTCCTCCTGACCACACCACTGTCGATAGTGTTCAAAAAAAAAAGGAGGGGGACATAGACAGTTTAAATACTTGTATATACATCAAATATTGGATGTGATAACGGCAGAAATTGCATTGACCTCCTCAGGACAACAGCAGACGACGACAAAAATGCAACCTAGGATCTACCTCATCAGAATAAGTATGCAAGACACTCCAAGCAAGATGAACTCTTGATATCCCGGTTATTTATGGCTTCCCCACATGACGTTAGGCAATGTGGGGATGGCGTATAATGGGTGCATCCTGATAAGAGTATAATGTTCAGATGTAACAACTAATGGCTGATACACAAAAAACCAAATGGCAGCTCAGCTGACTGTTACCTGAGTGTCACTGTAGCAGGGGATTGGTGGGGATTTCCAAATAATGGGTGCCCTGAAATTGGATGTCTGGCCAAAAGCCCAGAAAAGGGATTAGAGCTCGAGCAGCAGTGCCCCGGCATGCTCACTGAGGGGATCTTCACATTGTGTGAAATAAGAAAGGGGCAGAAGCCAACCCTAAACTCTTCCCACTTGATACGTCCTGAAGCCACCTCCAGACCATAGAATGTATTGATACTAAAACACTCATGGAAAGCCCTGTATGACAATTTCCACCATGAATTGGTATCTGTTGTGGTGGATATAGCTGGGACTCAACTGCCCAAATGGTGCTATCCCCCAACTTAAGAGAATATATCTCCACTCGACTCGCAGACTGTTAGGACGGAAGATAGGAATGATCGAGAGACAGGAAAGATCCAAGAGGGAAGTAGTCAATGACATAGCCACAGCGTACGGGGCAGGGGTAGCAACCATCAACGCTCTTGATTTAGCTGACCCGGATATTAAACGTAGGATTCTGACCCAACAGGTTAAACAGACACTAAGTTCCATAGTGAGGACCATCAGCAAGATGCTGAAGGAGAACTGACTGGGAACGCAGCCAGCAGCTACATGGTAGCTGTATTAGAAGGACACACCAAGACAATCAATCAAATTATCAGGGAAAAATTAGAGGACGATGACTGACATCAGAAGCGGATTTTATGTAGTGCGTATGGACAGTGAATGATAGAACGGCTAAGGGAAAACCTAGAGCAGGTGCGCAGTGGACAGGTTCAGTCTTGGATTAGTGATGAACAGATGGAACACCTATTTACAGGTAAGGAACACCTTGAGTTATCTGGCTACCGGATGCTACAGTTGACCAAAGTCTGGTTCAGTGGTGACTGCAAAGGGACTCCAAGGAAAGTGCTGGGAATGATATTAGAGCTCCCCATAATCATTGATGACGGGGTCAGACTGAGGGTCTATGAGGATATCTGGATAGGGTACAACGGCACTTTACCATACACAGTGGAGAAAGAAGGGAGACTCATAGGCACTAGTCTGACAACAAGCTGACAAAATAATCACATGCCTGTACACTGTTTACTTAAATGAGCATGCACTATGTGGCTTCAGAACAAACACTAGCCCAAATTGCTCAGTAGAAGCTTGTAACCTGGACATAGACATAACTCAGGTGGCTTACAAGGGAGCAGGAAGATACTGTCTCATCACCTCCCTGAAAGTGGCGTGACACATTGTAACATTACTAACACTACACTCTGCTTCAAACCAGACATTCCAGCCAGGGTGGGCTTCGTTCAACTAATCGACACTCATAAGAGGAGGGGATAGATTTGAATGCCACTGACAAACTCCAACAGACTCTCGGGGAGGATCATCAGAATTATGACACATGCCTAGAACCCCTACCGTTGAGTGACTTCCTGACAACTACTGGTCCTGAGTTTGTGATCCATCATGCTTCACGTTCAGGATCAAAGGGGGACAGTGGCCAAACTGGCCACTTAAAATGGTGATTTATAAAGCACTCTGGGACAATTGGGCAAGACCTGAAAAAGCAGGCCGCAGCCTAAATGACAGAGAAAAACAGGCTGCAGCTCAGATGACTGAATACACAGGATATCTCAAGGACAAAGGGGACTTTCTGGTCAAACTGGGTGGTTTACCAGACATAGGGGTGCCTTAACCCTTTATCTTGGAGGGAGGTGTGTATCCTACATGTCTCCAGCATTTACAGACATGGTCTTTGGGGACATACCCAGATATTGGTGCAGCAGCACCTGATTGGACTTTATCGATCTGATCGATTGATTGCCAATGGCCAAAAGGGGCGCGAAACCCAACGCGGTATAAAGGGTACTGCACAACCAAGAATCTTTCTCTCTCTCTCTGACCCCACGAATGAGCTACAACAACAGTGAGAGCTCCCATGGAGCTAAAATTGCAGACAACTGAGTCCTCACTTCTTCTGAAGCGCTGGCTGCAGAGATAGCCAGGATGTGCAGGACCATGACTGGGCTGAGATTGAGATGGAACCCCCAGGAAGTCAGTGAAGAAGCCTCCAGTTACAATTCTTTATGTCCACTGAGACAGAGATTTAATTAAGGTGTCTGCTTAGTCACCACTAAACCTTTCAATCTTGCATTTCAGCTACCAACAGGAAACGAAAGAGGCTACAATCCAGTTGAATCGCAGCCTCAACACTACTTCCGAAGATGGTGCTTCAGAAGCCCCAGAGGATGCAGCATCACGGCGTTCACCTGCACCCTCCACCAGCACATGGCCATTCACCTCAGTGGGTGCACATTCTAGAATATGTTCAGGGTCACAATCTGGTGAGCACATCACTGACACAGAATACAACTGGCAGAAGAAGAGGCAGCCATGCTCTTGACATTCAGAGCAACACTAGAGACCAGGCATCTGCTCAGCCTCATGCAGTTGATGAGCCTCTGGACTCGGCCTTAAGAGACCACTTGGAGGTGCAGAGACAGGCAAGGTGACATCAGGCAGAGGTGCCAGAGACCATGCATTGAGGGGAACAAATGTAGGGACAGTCCATCCACATTCTGCTTGATGGCTCTGAAATGCGAGCACTTGGCTTCCTCCATGGAAATGGTGGCAAGCATCTTGGAAATCCAAATCTAGCCAACACCCAATGACTGCTGATTATGTGCTTGGACCTGTGCTCTATGCTCACATGAGGCTGTACATTGGGCTCAGCCACATTCTCATCATGTGCACATGAACAGAAGAAGAGTATACTTCAATAATCAATAATGTTTATGAATTGTACGCCATGTATTTCATTCATAAAGCAGTTGTGATTTTTTAAAAAATACTTTCATAATTATGAAACAAACAAAAAAAATCTAGTTTAATTAAAGTTTCACAAAGAACAAAGAACAACACAGCACGGGAAACAGGCCCTTCAGCCCAACAAGCCCCCGCCGCCGTCCTAACGTCTTAATGACATATAGGGACCAATATAGGGACAATTTGTAACCCAATCAGCCTAAGAGCACATTTTTGGGATGTGGGAGGAAACCGGAGCACCGGAGAAAACCCACGCAACCACGGGGAGAACGCGCAAACTCCCGCAGACACAGGCCCAAATCCATGTGTCTGCACAGCAACACGACAACAACTTCAGAATGAACATGGTACAATACCCCTTAAAAGACCTTTAGTTAAATATATTCCATATTCTTTTGCTGCATTGTAACTAGGCAGGCTTATAAGTGAGGAACCCTGGCAGGAAAGAGGAAAAAAGAAAATTAATCTTGGTGCAAGCCACAATTTTGAAAAAAACCTCCAACTTTGATGTCTAATGCACCTGAGGGTATTGAAATTAAATCACCAGTAATCACTTTCCCTGGTGGTGTCAGAGTTAATCACCCCAAAAACTGTGGTCTATAAATTGAATGTCTATTTTGAAAAATTAACATCTACAAAATATGATGCTACTTGCTTCAGGTATCCATAATATATATTTTTCACACTGCATCGCACTTTTCATACTTTCTTTACACATAGTAATTGTAATTTCTTCAAATGATGTAATGAAATTAATCAAGAAAGGTCTGGGGTGGGGAGGGCGATCTTACCAGCTGGTCATGTCGGTCAAATGGTGTGGTGAGCTGGTATGATCGAGCAGGAGGTGAAAAACAAGGTTTGTGCCCGATTTCTTGCCACTCACAATACTACCGGCCTATCCTGCCAGCGTAATCAGTCTCCCACCTGGGAAGGACACGAGGCTGATGTAAAGATTTATAAGCTTATTGTAATATCATTAGTGAATCCCGGATGCAATTTCCAAGCCTTTTTGTTCTAACAACCTCATCAGTGGAGGTCCTCACCAGCAAGGTTCACAAGTGTTCCTACCCCCCCAACAGTGATCTGACATAGTACACTAGGAGATTGGAGTGTCTGCACAATGGCGGTCCTACAATTCAGCAACCAGCTTCCTGGCATAAATAGGTTCTATTATTCCTCTTCTGGCAAGAATCACACTTTGCCTCATTTTCTTTCCTAGTGTCATATAATTGCATTTGAGAGTTGCCCAAGAAAAGGGTATAATTCTCTCCGATTTTCTTACTCATTCAGCGCTTAGAATTTTTTTAGTAAGATCACCCTCCTGTTCTTTATAAATTGGACTGGTCAGTTAATACATTTCTATATATCCATTTTTGTTGTTCCATAATATTGTTTTACATCATTTTCCTATCATTGACATAAGGCAGGAGATGGTGCCAACATTGAGTGGTACCCAGGCCAACACTGCAAGTGTGACATCCACAATAGGAAGCCTGGACCAAGATGTCCGTTCCATGACTTCCAATGTGTGGCTTACTCAGTAATGTCGTTGGTCACTGTACTCAGTCACACGTGGGCATGTCACTGGCATTGAAGAAAACTGTTGACACGCACATCAGAGCTTGGCTCAGTCATGCTGGACCATGGCTGAGGGCATCCACAGCATTGCCCTATCACTAAGAGTCATAGCTGAAGACATGGGAACTATGGTGCAGACAATAGCGAGCTTCCAGGACAGGCAATGCCAGATGATGGAGAAGTTTCTGGAGCTCATTCCAGATGCTCCTCCATCACAAAGCTCATTGCGTGGGGGACAATGAATACTCGAGGGAGGAGGAAGTGCTGGAGCCAAGCCCAGGGCCTTCAATAATGGAGACTCAGGCTGTTACCTGTCCTTCTGACTCACCCCTTCCTGACTTTTCTCCTGGGTAGCAGGCAGAACAGGGTGGCATATTGTCACCTGAGACAGCCAAAAGTCGGCCGGCCTTCCTGCAGGTTCAGCCCTCCCAGAGAATGTCCACAAGAGCATCACGGGCCAGAAGGCATTGTCATCAGCAGTCCATCTTCATCTCTGATGTGAAATTAGGGACAGGCGTAGAAGGAGTTGGAGGAAGAGAACGAAGAGGAAGATAGAGGACCTCTGAGTGGATACGGTGAAGTTTCACACTTGTTCACAGGAGAAGTACACTTGTGCACTGTAACATATAAACATGTGTCACCACCATAACTTCTGGCTATCAGTGTTACATCTGTACCTTAACGGGAAGGGATTCAAGGAGGGGAGGGGTGGGGTGCGCGGGCTGTGTTGATTGCTTGGACCTCTGATTTTCCCACAGGATTCTGCACACATTCCTAATTGGGGGCCTTTCAGGGCAACAGTGTCTTAGATAGCATCACCAGCCTATGACCCCAAAGATCTGACTTTTGAGCCTCCTCACCCCCAACCCCTTACTATTATGTGGTCTCGAGTAAAGCCCTCGCTCCAACAGTGCTGAGCTGAGAGGTCACTGGACTGTCACCAAAGAGACTGGAGTCAGACTTCAGATGCTGAGGAGCATCATAGCTTTCTTCACAGTGAGTCATCTTCATTCTTGCAGTGGAGGTTGGTGGTGTTGTGGATAGTCTGGAAGAATGTCTGAAGTTGCAGCGAGACATAGATAGGATGCAAGACTGGGCGGAGAAGTGGCAAATGGACTTCAACGCAGATAAATGTGTCGTGGTCCATTTTGGCAGGACCAATGGGATGAAGGAGTATAATATCAAGGGTAAGAATCTTGGCAGTGTTGAGGAGCAGAAGGATCTTGGGGTCCGAGTCCATAGGACTCTTAATCGGCCCCGCAAGTGGAGGATGTGGTCAAGAAGGCATATGGTGTACTGGCCTTCATTAATAGAGGGATTGAGTTTAGGAGTCGGGAGGTAATGCTGCAACTTTGTAAGACCCTTGTCAGACCCCACTTGGAGTACTGTGTGCAGTTCTGGTCGCCTCAGTATAGGAAGGATGTGGAAGCTATTGAGAGGGTGCAGAGGAGATTTACAAGGATGTTGCCTCGATTGGGAGGCATGCCTTATGAAGATAGATTGAGAGAGCTCGGTCTCTTCTCCCTGGAGAGACGAAGGTTGAGAGGCGACCTGATAGAGGTTTATAAGATGTTGAGAGGAATAGATAGGGTGGATTCTCGGAGGCTATTTCCCAGGGCTGAAATCGTCGCTACGAGAGGACACAGGTTTAAGGTGCTGGAGGGCAAGTACAGAGGAGACATTAGAGATACATTTTTCACTCAGAGGATAGTGACTGAATGGAATCGGCTGCCATCAGTGGTGGTAGAGGCGAACTCGCTGGGATCTTTGAAGAAACTTCTGGATGAGTACATGGGATTTAACGGGATTGGGAGTTACAGATAGTTCTATGGCCTGGTAGATACTGATATGATCGGCACAACTTGTGGGCCAAAGGGCCTTTTTGTGCTGTAGTGTTCTATGTTCTATGTTCTATGAGACAAGCTGACACTGTCAAACCCATCACCCTGGTGTGATGCCACACTGATTTTGGTGTGGGGCAATGGGAGGAATGTTGTAGGAGTAGAGAGAGGGAAATGGAGCTGAAGAATTAGGGGAGGGGAAGTGGGAAGGAAACTAGATTGATGGAAAAGGAGAAACAAGGGCCTGGCCAAGGCAGGGTATGAGGATCAGGATTGCTACCGTGCCATCCTAAAGTGTTCATTCGCTTAATTCTCCTGGACTAACCACCTCCTTCCCCAGGTCTGTAGCTGCAACTCAGGGGCATCGAGAAGCTTTGTACGTGTGCCACAGCCAGTCTTAGAAGGGTTAAATCCCAACTCAGCCTGACTACCAGACAGAGAATGAACAGTTGATGGACTGTGCCCATAGACTCCTTTTGGAGTAATGCAGACTCTCAGATGGACAAAGCTTGTGCCATTATCACTGGGGCGGCACAACGGCACAATGATTAGCACTGCTGCCTCACAGAGATCTGGGTTCAATTCCCAGCTTAGATCACTGCCTGTGTGGAGTCTGCATGTTCTCCTTGTGTCTGCGTGGATTTCCTCCAGGTGCTCCGGTTTCCTCCCATAGTCCAAAGATGTGCGGGTTAAGTTATTTGGCCCTTAGTATCCCGGGACGTGAAGTTTGAGGATTAGTGAGATAAATATGTGGGGTATAGGGATAAGGTCTGGGTGGGATTGTTGTCGGTGCAGACTAGATTGAATAGTTTCCTTTTACGAGAGGGATTCTATGATTCTATGACATAGAACTTAGAACATAGAACAATACAGCACAAACAGGCCCTTCGGCCCACGAGTTGCGCCAATCACATCTACCAATCCACAGACCTATCTATAACCTCCTATCCTATTCTTTTCCATATACTCATCCAGAAGTCTTTTAAAAGACCCCAGTGAGTTTGCCTCAACAACCTCCGACAGCAGTCGGTTCCATTCACTCACCACCCTCAGAGTGAAAAACCTACCCCTGACATCTCCTTTGTATTTGTTTCCCTGCACCTTAAATCTGTGTCCTCTCATCGTGACCAAATAGTCTCTGAGAGTCCACCCTATCTATTCCTCTCAACATTTTATAAACCTCTATTAGGTCGCCTCTCAACCTATGTCTCTGCAGTGAGAAGAGTCCCAGCTCCCTCAACCTATCTTCATAAGGCCTGCCTCCCAATCCAGGCAGCATCCTTGTAAATCTCCTCTGAACTCTCTCAATAGCCTCTACATCCTTCCTATAATGAGTCGACCAGAACTGCGCACAATACTCCAACTGGGGTCTGACAAGAGTCTTATAGAGCTGCATCATTACCTCCTGACTCCTAAACTCTATTCCTCGATTAATGAAGGCCAGTACACCGTACGCCTTCTTCACCATTTCCTCCACCTGTGAGGCCGATTTAAGAGTCCTATGGACCCGGACCCCGAGAGCCTTCTGCTCTACAACACAGCTAAGACTCCTACCCCTTATATTGTGCTCCTTCATCCCATTATTCCTGCCAAAATGGACCACTACACATTTATCCGAGTTGAAGTCCATCTGCCACTTCTCCGCCCAGTCTTGCATCCTGTCTATGTCCTGCTGCAACTTTTGGCATCCCTCCAGACCATCCACAACACCACCATTGGCAACGAACTTACTAACCCATCCCTCCACTTCCTCATCCAGGTTGTTTATGAAAATGACAAACAGCAGGGGTCCCAGAACAGATCCCTGGGGCACTCCACTGGTGACTGACCTCCATGCAGAACAAGACCCATCCACAACCACTCTCTGTCTTCTGCCGGCAAGCCAGTTCTGGATCCACGAGGCCAAAGCCCCTTGGATCCCATGCCCTCTCATCTTCTCCAGAAGCCTTGCATGGGGGACCTTATCAAACGCCTTGCTAAAGTCCATGTACACTACATCCACCGCCCTTCCTTCGTCAATGTGTTCAGTCACACTTTCGAAGAACTCAACTAGGCTCGTAAGGCATGACCCGTCCTTGACAAAACCATGTTGACTATTTCTAATCAGTCCAAACTTCTCCAAATGTTCATATATCTTATCCCTCAGAAACCTCCCCATTAGCTTACCAACCACTGAAGTCAGACTCACCGGTTGGTAATTTCCTGGACTATCCCTGTTCCCTTTCTTAAAGATAGGAACCACATCCGCAATCCTCCAATCCTCTGGAACCTCTCCCGTTTCCATGGACGACGCAAATATCATTGCCAGGGGCTCTGCAACCACTTCCCTCACCTCCCACAATAACCGCCGGTACATCCCATCCGGTCCCAGCGACTTGTCTATCTTGATAGAATTTAACAGGTCTAACACATCCTCTTTCCTAACATCCACATACTCAATCTTTTCCGTATGCCTCAAACCTGCAGTGCAATCTCCCAGTTCATTTTCCACCGTGAATACTGAGGCAAAGCGCTCATTAAGCACCTCTGCCATTTCTTCTGGATTCACACAGACTTTTCCCCCTTCACCTTTTATAGGCCCTATCCCTTCTCTTCTGAGACAATGAGACAGACGAGACAAGC
Organism: Sphyrna mokarran; assembly: GCA_024679065.1. Taxonomy (NCBI): domain Eukaryota; kingdom Metazoa; phylum Chordata; class Chondrichthyes; order Carcharhiniformes; family Carcharhinidae; genus Sphyrna; species Sphyrna mokarran. The sequence goes on along the minus strand of JAGIQG010000001.1, from coordinate 127,581,400 downwards.
CATTAATACCAAGGAACATAACATCAGCTAAGTTGTCCAAGAGTGGTGTTTTAATGATTTCTCTGAACTCTTCCTCCACAGCACGAGGATGTCCAGCCAGACCAACCCATAGCATGTTGATCTTCAGCCAACCCATTCTTATCCCAATGGTTCGGAGGCGGGGGAAACACCAAGATCACCCCTCGCTCTCAGCACCAATACTCCAACATTGCAAGAGCCCCTTTACACCCTGATATAACTTTAAAGTGGTTCCCAATGTTCCCCACCTTGATGCTCACTCTGCTGGGCCCCCATTTTTCAGGACCTGTACCAATTCTCAATAGCGTGACTCCAGCAGGAGGAACAGGAGCACCTTGAGCGGCTGCTGAATCGGTCTCCTAGCCCGCTAATGAGATGCTAAGGAGGAAATTTGAATATTTATCGCTGGTTCTGCCCGGGAACCCAATTGGGCCTGACGGGGTGGGGTCCAGAAGCAACAGAACAGGTTCGTCCTGTCACGGAACCTACTTTTGAGCCAATGGCTAATTCTCTGGCTCATTGTAATTCTTGCTGGGTGCACTCAGGGCCGGAGAATTTCTTCTTCCCTTCCTCAGGTTTTTATGATTTCTGACAATATATTTATGGTGGCATATTCATTAATTTCTGTTAGAAAAGATATTTCACTGGCAAATGGAAGGAATAAGCTTTGTAAATGTATTTCCTTGCAAATTTCTTACTAATTTAGTTTTTCACATTGACTTAGAAATCAATGACCTTTTGTACTCTTGCAAAATGTATTAATCAATGCTGTTTGAATTAAGTTAGAGGAGTTGGGGATAAAAAAAACAGGATGTACCCTTTAAATATTGACAAAATGGTGGGTTTTAGCTTGTGTAGGAAAGGCAAATTTACCTTTGATTGACCAATGTTGCGGAAGTGAAATTTCAGTTCCAAAATAATTAAATATGGACTATAACTTTGGAAGCTCTTCAACAATAATTACTCACAAAAATAGCTAAATTTACAAACTTAACATATTTTTCTTTGAAATAATAATTTGGTTGAACACAAGAGTTGCAGTTTCAATTTTCATTACCCTGATTTGAAGTTGAGGCAGGAATCAAGGTTACTCAAATTCAACATAGTAGTCGGGAAAATGTATGTTACAGGATCACCCAATGTGGATTTAGAGCAGACATTCCTTGTAACCGACACTGAATAAATCTAGATATTATTGGAAACACTGAAAGGAACGTAGAAGAAAGATTATGTCGCTCAGTCCCTTGTGTCTGTTCCAATATTCAATCAGATCACAGTTGCCATTTTAGTTGATTATGCTGTCTAATCCATTGATGTTTGGGGGTCAGTGTGACATGTATAAAATACATACTTAAGAGTTTCTCAGTTTAAATGTGAACATCTCTTTAACCTCTTCTGATTCAAATCATCATAACATCAAAGAACTGGGGGGACATTTCTCACTTAACAAATGTGCAAAGAAGACGCAGTGCATGTTCTCTCCCCATTGGGGCACACATCATTATCCAGGATATGTTGCCAGACAGTAACATGGAGACCCCTCTTCAGGATGTGTTGGTGGACACCAGGATTAGTTTGGTGCTCTCCCAACATGGTAACAGACCCTCCTGCTAAGGGTAAACGCCTACAGAGGCAAGAGATGACCCTTAATTGGCTATTTAAGTGGCTTAATTGGCTACCCAGTGTGGCTTGTCACCAACTAGTAATTTGTCAGGTATGTTTCCTGCTCTGAGGCTGATTCCCTTTTACGCTATTTGTTGTCTTCCAAGGTATTGATGATTTGGAACAGGCCATGAATTTTAATCACCTGCAACTGCTTCCTTTTTTTTTAACCACAAGTCTATTTTCCAAGTTTCTTCTGAATCTTGCAAGTGGGCTGGAAGTTGCCCTTTTGTTATATGACTGCGGTCTCTGAAATATAAAAGAGAATTGTTTGGACAACTACCTTACATGCCATAACTTCAATGTGCTTTAAGAAAGAGTTTAAAAACATTTTTATTCCTTTTTTGCAATTTGGTCCCAAAGGAATTTTGATCAAACTGAAATTGACATCCATCAGGAACTCATGTATGAATCAATAGTTGGGTTATTTATCACACTGATCATATCTGACATCAAGGCGGCATTTGATCAGAATCTGGCAAAACTGAAGCCAATGGAATCTGAAAAAGACTTCCCCACTGGCTGAAGTCATACCAAGAACAAGAGAAGATTGTTGTGGTTGTTGGAAATCAATCATCTGAGTCTCAGAATGTCACTTTAGGTGTCCTTCAGAATCCTAGGTCCAACCATCTTCAGCAGCTGCATCAGTGACCTTCCCTCCATCACAAGGTCAGAAATGAGATGTTCACTGACTGTGCAATGTTCAGAACCATTCACAACTTCTCAGATACTGAGTCAGTCCATATCCATTTGCAGCAAGACCTGGACAACATTCAGGTTTGAACGGGGGGTAAGCGGCAAATAATATTCATGTCGAGCAATGACTTTTTCTGTCAAGAGATGATTTAACCATCACTCTCTGACATTCAATGACATTGCTAAATCACCCACTATTACCATCCTGGAAGTTAACAGTCATATGAAAGCAGGTCAGAGACTGGGAATTCAGCAGCAAGTCATCTCCAAACTCCCTAAAGCCTGCTCATAATCTAGACACAAGTCAGGAGTGTGATGGAATATTCCCCACTTGCTGGATGGGTGCAGCTCCAACAACACTCAAAAAGCTAACACCATCCTGGATAAAGCAGCTTGATTTTCATCCCATCCACTACCTTAAACATTCATTCTCTCCACCACTGATGCACAATGGGATCAGAGTGCACCATTTACAAGATGCACTGCAGCAACTCACTAATGCTCCATTGACAACACCTTCTAAACCCATAATCTATACCATCTTGAAGGACAAGAGCAGCAGATACATTGGAATATCACCACCTAGAAATTCCCTTCTAAGCCACTCACCATTCTGACTTGGAAATATATTGTTATTCTGATTTATCATTTGGTTAACATCCTGAAACTCCTTTCCCCCCAGCACTGTGTGTGTGTATCTACACTGCATGGACTACAACAAGTCAACAAGGCAGCCCAACACCACCTTTTCAAGGGCAGTTCAGGATGGGCAATAAATGTTGCCCTATCTAATATCCAAATAGCTTTGAACCCTATAGGAAGTACAATCCAACTCATGTGAATCGTTACCATGCTATAATAACTGTAATCTTATTAAGTGGCATAGCTAGCATGAGAGGCTTGTAGCTTATTCTTTCTCTTATCTTGTGCTCTTTTAGGGGTGGCATGTTGACACAGTGGTTAGCACTGTTGCCTCACAACACAGGGACCTGGGTTGAATTTTGGTTTTGGGTCACTGTCTGTGTAGATTTTGCACATTCGCCCTGTGTTTGTATGGGTTTCCTCTGGGTGCTCTGGTTTCCTTTCATCGTCAAAGATGTGCAAATTAGGTGGATTAGCCATGCTGAATTTCCTGACAGTGTCAGGAGGATTAGAAGGGTAGTTACTCTGCCAGTGCTGGGCTCTAAGGCAGGGCAAAGGAAGCTTGAAATTACACAGAAGGGACTCCCTCTGGGATATTCCCCCGCCCCAACACGTTAGTGATTTTATGCTGGCGCAGGCAGGGCCTTGAATAGGAAGCCCACCCTTGCCCCAATTAAGGCCCTTACTGGCTACTTAAGGGTATTTTCCATTGCAGCCTTAAGTTTTAGGTTGGCAGACAGAGAAAGAGAACAGAGTCTGATTGTGGGAAGAAAAGTGGGGACATCCTCCACATAAACTCCCATCTCCTGCTCCATCCATAACTTGAGACAACTTTCTCAGTGCCTCTTTCAACTACTGCAGCACTGCTCCTGGTGGAACTGGAGACCTGCTAACCAATCTGAGTAGTAAGCAGTTCTTCAAGGTGGGATTTCCTCCTGAGTAAAGGTGTAAGTCCCAGCTACTGCCAATCAGCACTGCTTCAAATTGCATCAAGACTTATGGACTCATGTGCTCCTCACCGACAATGGTAGAAGCTGAGACATGCTATCCCCTAACAATTCTGGCCAATTGTTTCATGAAATGGGGGAGATGTGGACCCATTAGAAATTGAGACAGATAGTGAACTATTTTGCTCAAAGCCTATAATCCTATGGAGAACCTATTTAATGTATATTTATGTGCAACATGGTTATTGGTCAGGTTCAAGCAGTAATGTCGGTTATTCTTTCTGCAGGCATCCCTGGCTACTTTGATAAAGGGTCATCAGGACTCAAAACATCAGCTCTTTTCCCTCCTTACAGGTGCTGCCAGACCTGCTGAGATTTTCCAGCATTTTCTCTTTTGGTTACGTTTTCCGTAGTTAGCTGCTTACAAGATAAAACTTAATTGTTTTTCGTTGGTTCGTTACAGTAAGTCTTAAAACTTGAAATCTTGTCATGTAATTCCTTTAAGTTGGTAACTGGGAAAACAAATTTCTTGTTTATGTCATTGCTGTCTATGGGGATTGTAATAAAAGTTATTCCTTGAGTAAGGTAGTGGGTAGTAGAGAATTGCTGACAATCATGGAACCACACCCCGGTGTGGAGCCCAGCAAAAACACAAGAGTTGGGCAGAGAGAAAATATTAATGAAAAAAAAATCTATAAAGCAATATGGGATTTTGCTTTGTCCAAACTGTCCTGCAGTTGGTTTTATTCCCAATAAACAAACTACCATGTTCTCAACTTGAATGTTGCTTTGAAGTTTATGACTCATGACGAGATCCTGTTGCTTAAAAGTTGCATTTCATGATGCAGTCGTTAAAAAAAAACTGAACACAGTTCTGTGACTTTATTGTAACAATGAATCATATTGTGCAGAACAGTGAATATATACTCAATGGCAGTACATGTTATAATTCAGATAAACAGTGATTGAGTTTTCATTGACTTTATTGAATAGCAAGCTAAAATGAATAATTTCAGCTTAAAAAAATAATGCTGGTACAGCATGGTCAAGCATTTCTATTCATTGTTTAAGATCAACTGATCAAGAGGAAAACTGGGATAGCACTGCTCTTTTAACAAACACAACAGATTCTTTTTCTTCAAATTTGTCTATTGCACAATGGTGCTATGGCGAAATTTTTGAAAACATTTACTGATCTGAGAGTTCACTGATGAAATTCTTGTAAATCAGTGACAAATACTGACCTTGTGCTAGAAGGAAAATATTTGTTGTGATTTGCCAACATTAAAGGCTAATGCTCATTCTTGTCTTCAATGCACCTTACATTAAATTAAACCTAATTAATAAATTAACATGAAACTATAGGATCACACATCATTACTGAGTTAGCTATGCTCATTTTTGTCCTGTCGAGATTCTCATCAATAACCAACCAACTTTTAATTCACTTCCTTCACTATATTTATGTGTTTATGTTATTTATACAGTTTTAGATTCTGCTAAGTAAAACCACAACCTGCATAAAATACCATTGCTTCCCTTAATAGTGCAGACGATGTCATTGTATAAAATCCTTCCCTGGTTTGCAGAAGTTCAAGTTCAGAAACATCATTACTTGGTGAAATAAGGTGATTGTAGTATGGGTTAGACTGTGAAAAATGTGATTGACACATTCATCTGAGTACAATTCCTCGAAGCACTGGAAATTACTGTGTGTAGTGTTATAGAAATGTGAAATGTGCTAATATCAAGTCCACTTCCCACTAATTTAAAGAATTCCCATTTATTTGAATTAGTTTAATGTTTCTGATGAAATAATGAAGAAAGGAATTTAATATGAAGATAGTAACTTATCAGACGCTTACACTGCTTATAATAATTTCCATTGTTATGTATGTCTACCGGGCCTGGAAAAATGAGTGGCTTCAAACACTTAGCATCAATGGTGGCAGAAGATGGAAGTATAGGAATGGCAATTAAGCAACAGTTTAGCTCTGGTTGGAATAATTGGAAGAAGTGAGATAAAGTGCTGTGTGATAGAAAAACATTGCTGGAACTGAAAGGAAGAGTCTATAGGACAGTTGTGAGACAAGTCTTGTCTGACAGAACAGAAACCTGAGCAATGTAAAGATGAGAGGAACAATGAGCGAAGACTAAGGATATGCAAATGCTGAGTTGGATGTGTGAAGTAACAAGGATAAGTTCTGAAACCAGTATATCAGGGAGTTGATGAACGTAATGGAATCATAGAAGAATGTAGCTGAGAAGTGATTAAAATGATATGTGCTAAAGAGATAGCACACTGTACCTATGGTGGCATGTTGATATCTCTTAAAAATATAATCTATCAGTTTGCCCTCTGTTGTGAAGACAGAGAGAGATGTGTTGAGGTGAGCAATGGACATGGGATTGCCAGGAAGGAGAAGAGGAAGGTCTGAGACCAGATGGAAGGATGTAGTGCTGACAAATTTTAAATGCCGTGAGATGAGGACTGGGAGACTGGTAGCAGGAGATGAAGAAGAGTGGCCAACCAGCATTGTGGTGACCCCAGCCAAAGAAGCAAAGAAGAAGATGTACATATGAACATACATCTGTAGAGCATTTGAGGAGCCTGGGTGTGTTATCAATGGAGTTTAGAAAGATTGTGGGGAGGGGTGGGGGGGTCTCATTGGAACTTACAGAGCACTGAAAGGCTTGGATAGTGTTGACATGGGGAAGATGTTTCCATTAGTAGGAGAGACTAGAATCCATGGGCACAGCCTTAGGGTAAAGGGGCGATCCTTTAGAACAAGATGAGGAGCAATTTCTTCAACTAGATTGTAGTGAATCTATGGAATTCATTGCCACAGAAAGCTGTGGAAGCCAAGTCATTGAGTGTAATTAAGACAAAATATATATATTCTTGATGGTAAGGGGATCAAAGGTTACAGGGAAAAGGTGCGAGAATGGGATTGAGAAACTTATCAGCCATGATTGAATGGCAGAGCAGACTTGATGGGCTGAACAGCCTAATTCTATATCCTATATCTTATCTCATCTTATATCTATTTGGGTCAGTTTTTAGCAACATCTGTGTAGCATCTCCTCTAGATAAACCAGTTGTAGTGTGACTTAATATCAAAAAAGCTCAGTGGTAGTATTAGTTCGGATTTTTATGATAAAAGTAACATTGAGCTTATCAGAGCTAACGATCATTATAGTGCTAATGAGACTGTAGATTTCAAAACATTTCTATAGCTTTTCTTTCTGTTCCTTTGGGTGGGATTCTGAGATCTCTCTCAATCGACGCTCTTTCACTACCAGCGAGACTGGAAAATTTGGTGCTCAGCCAAAATTTCATTCACCGCAGCAACACTGGAGAATCCCAGCCATGAATAAGGTTGGAGAATTCCAGTGTTTATCTCTCCGATGCCATTTTTCTTTCTCTCTATTTTTCTTTCCATGTTTGATTTGACATTAAATTAAACATTATAATTTGCAAGGCATCATTGCAACTGCCAAGGAGATATGTGTATTGGTACTGATGAAGACAAGGGGAATGGTGGGGAGTTATGTTTGTTGAGGGGGGGGCGGAGCGGGTGGGGTGGGGGTGGTGGGAAGTGTCTGGGTGGTGCCTGAGAGTTAAAGCCACAAAGAAGTGCTAATTGTCAATTTAATTCAGAAGCCAATGTACAGGATTCCCAAGTTGTGGGGAATTCGCCAATGTTCAAGGCAAGATTACAGCCAGAAGTCATTTTTCAAATAAAATCAGGCTGGGAAACTGATTATAATTTAGTTTATTTATTTAATGATATAGTCACTGGCTGCCAATTTGAGAGGTTTGCACTTCAAGCAATTGTTAACAGAACCAGATTTCATTGCTGTGCAGGTGATTTCCCACGTTTCTGAAGTCACCATGTTAAACTTTATTCAGGCTGATCTGATCTGATCTTCTTTGTTGTCAACCTTTACTGCAGCTTAGGAGCAGCTTATGCTGGTGAGAAATGAGAGGAACAGAAACACAACCAGCAGTACCAGCTGCCTTCTCCACAGCCACATACTACTCCACAGAACAGATTGTACAGACAAAAGAGCTCCAGCTCAGAGTGTGTGAGAATGCCAACGCTAAGCTTAGCTTTGGTGATGTATCTGAGCACCTGTACAATATGAGGAATAGGCTTTCATGGAAGGTTGATGCTGATACCTTCAGTTAATTGGAACTAAACCCCCTTTTTGTGGATCCAATGGGCACCCAATGTAGCCTTCCCTGTCTGTTAACCATCTTGGCTCTCTGTCTTTCCTAGAGGTCCTACCATGGGAGCTGAGACATTGAAAGGACGTTATGTTTTTCTTGTTTCTAGCCATCAAATCAATCAGGTGTAGAAGGATGTGACCGAGGAGGAAATCAGCAGGAATGTAGTTCCCTAGAACCTGGATACAGTGCCTCAAGGGGGAGTGTGCTTTCCTGCAGGAGGAGAAAGCGGAGGAATAGAAGTGTGAAGATAATGCAATAGTGACTTCTGTGGAGGGTGACTAACCTTGAGGCACATCCTGCTTCAAAGAACTACATTTCTGCTGCTGACTTCCGCAGCCACTTGCACCCACACCTGCCCACTTTAAGAGGCCAGCCTCTTCCTTCCATTGTGGAAATAATCACTTCACTTCAGACCTTCAGCTTCTACAGCAGAATCTCTAGGGAAGAGTGAGAGACTGGGAACATTCTTCCCAGGTCTTCTCTCCATTCCTAGAGTTGATGAACATGTCTGTGCTGGCCAGGAAACTGGATGTAAGCTGAATTAGAGAGCCATGGAAAATTCTACTTATGAAACAATTAGGTTCCTGACCCATCACCAAGTTGCATGTTGTCCTCCTATCCACAAAATCACACACCCTGGGCCCTAACCTGCTGCAAGTGTATATACAGAGGTTAGATTCTGCCCTAGCAGCAAGAATTCTTGGATTTGATTGATTAATGAGCTACAATTGCCCAGATCCTCTGGACAGCGCTGTTCTTCTAATCACAGTAAAGTCTGCTGCAAAATCCCATGGAATGTAAATGGCTAAGGGTAACAAAGTAGCAGCTGAATGGAAAACAAAAATCCAAGCTTTTATATCTTATACTCACAGGATACTGAATACGAAAAAGATCTTTGGAAAGCTTCACTAAATTCCGCATTGACTTTACCAATCTCGGGCAAACTGAAACATAGAATCACAGAATTCTACAGTGTAGGAGGAGGCCACTTGGCCCATTGAGTCTGCACTGACTGCAATCCCATCAAGGCTCTATCCCCATAACCCTATACATTTACCCTAGCTTGTCCCCCTGACACTAAGGGGAAATTAAGCATTGCCAATCCACCTAACCCATACATTTATATCTATGGGAGGAAACCAGAGTACCCTGAAGAAACCATTGCAGAGACAGGAGCTGTGCCACCTATAAACATTAAGGAACTGGATACCATTTTAATTTTATTCAGCCTGAAGTTCTGTTAATTGATTGTCATGTTTCTGAAACTTAACTATATTTAACTACATTCAATATAATGCCACAAATGGGACTTTAGAAAAAAATCTTTTTTATGTTGTGGAAACTAAAGTTGGCCAAAACCCAAACGTTTATCAGTTTACATTTCTGTTTCTGACACTACTGGTTATGTTACTATAGTGAGGAATGACACAAGTGCTCTGCACCTCAATAAGCAAGTGACAAGTGTTTAAATATTAACTTATTGATAAAAATTGATCATGTGGCACTGATTGCCCCAATCTCTGATCTACGTTTCCAACGTCTGGTGGTTGAAACATATAAAAAGCGTAATAAGGATTTGAGAAAGGCTTTGAAAGGACAAGATACGTGGTGAGAAATCAGGAAAGCAAGCTCACTACTTTAAGCACCATGAAATGGACTTTGGTACTCTTTTTCTGCATTGCAGTAGCTCGAGCAATGTTTATTGACGATGACGATGCTAATACCGATGACTCTGCATCACATAAGGTAAGAAGTTTGATTTAAGTTGCGCAGTTGTGGTTGTATTGCCACTTCGTTGCACAACACACACATTTTACAAATTTCAAACTTTTTTTTCAAACATTCAGAAATGAGGACCATGCCATATAATCTCCTGCAGCTTATCATATTAAAATTCACAGAGAACACAGAAGAGAAGAACACTGATATGCTGTCTTTGTATGACTTAAAATTGTTTGCATGAAATAGATCAGTCAATTTGATATTATGTAATGGTGTAAAGATTTTCCACACTACAGAACATGCAGTACAATGGTATTTAAATGGATGGTTCTTCATTCAATAGATATGGCAATTCCTTCAATAAAACAGTAAAGTAATCACATGCAAAGATGTTAATCATTCATGTATTGTACCAAAAGTCTTAATTTGTAACCTAATTTTTAACATCAATAAATTAATACTGTTCTGCAAATCAAAAATCACACCAACATTCCAACGTTAGTTCAAAGATCTCCCTCAACATGTTTAAATATCCAAGGACCAGATTCTGATTTTTCTTGATGAGAGTATTGCAGAGCTGGCAATACAGCTGAATGCCAGCACATTTAATTGTTGAAGCAAGTGTCGGCCTTGTGTAATTGCAGACTCAGCACAGACGGTATTGTGGCAGTCTAGAGGTCAGGGAAGTGTACAAGAGGAAATAAGCGGACAGCTTTGTATTTTGGACTCTCAGATTTCTTCTGTTAACATGACATGTTCACATCTTACAACAATGTTTTCTCACTGTTGCTGCCAGCATTTCCAGATTCCTATTTTAACCTGTTTTTCTCTTCCCATTGAGTAATGAAAATCATATTTTAAAAGCTGTATGACTCTGAATTTCATGTTTCATATTATTTAATCTTGGGGGAAATGGGATAGACTGACCAAGCCTACCATGTAACTAATTTTTGGTGTGCCCATCTGTTCTCACTGTATGACTGTATGAAGTTTAAAATATCATGCATATGTCAAACAAAATTAATATGTATTAATACGAAGAGCCAAAAATAAGGGCTCGCTTTTCTGTTTGACGTTTCATCTCCTCAGGGGATCCTAAAGTACACCACATCCAATGAATTACTTGTGAAATGTAATTACTGTACTTATGTAACATACACAGTGCACACAGCAAGGCCCACTGATATGGATGTTTTAATTTAGATTTTTGGAAATGTTCGTTTCTTTCCAGATCTTACAAGATCTCTCAAGATCTCATGACACTCTGCCAAAAACAAAAATCAAGTGGTATGTTTCATGCCATCATAGCGGGGAGCAGGGTCTGAGCAAGTCAGAAAAACCTGTAACTGGGGAGTGATCTTTAAATGGTGCCCCAATCAGAACCTGAATAAACGTCCCTCCCACCACAGAAGTGATAGTGGGGGGCCCCACTATTGATCAGAATCAGCACTTCTCTAACCCACCCGCCTGATCATTAGCACCTTCTCCCCACTCCATCCTCCCTTGGCCTGATCATCAGCACACGCCCACCCTCTTATCCCACTGCCCTACCCACAGTCTGAGCTGGCAGCCATTTCCACTTCCACCATCCTCCCCGCCTCCCCTTTTCATGGCCATTGCCTGCATCCTTTGCACATCTGTCCACTGCAGGCCACCATCACGTCTAAATTCAATCTGCATGTGACCCTACTGTGAATGGCCCGGTGAATATCTGGTGCGGGGACTGGGGGGGTGGTTAGTTCCGGAGAGAGTGCTCACCAATGACATGCTAATATATTAAAATGAGCTTTCTGCTGTTCCACGATGTGTTTTATACCACTTCACCGGCGAGGGACTGGAAAATTGGAACTCAGAAAGTCACCAGCACAAATCGCACTCTCCACATTTTGACATGCACCACCATTCCCACAAAATCAGCCCCCTCAACGTTGCCCAGGATCGATGAATAGGAACTTCTCATACACAGCAGGTCAGCATTTATCTTCAACTTGACTCCCTTCGACCAAAAAAAGTGAATCAAAATAAGAAATAAATAAGTTAGAAAGGAGAAAGGCATAACAATGCACTTTTGTGTTGCTTAATATTCTTTTCAATGTTCCACAGTTTGGACCCCGTGGACACAGATTTGATGCTACTGGCACTTACGCGGGAATAAGAGATTCATCAGTTTCCACTGGTAGATTCAAGTACAGATTCAGACCCCAGCCTACGCCCGCTACCTCTCGATCCAGAGTTATTCAGGAAACAGAGTTTCAGGATGAAGGTGGATGCAAACATTTTAATGAAGATTGGGTAAGCCGAGAGAGTAGGGAACAGAGTAAAAATGAAAGGGTGTGAAAATAAACCAATGCAGAAATATCGGGCCCATTTTACACCACGTTATTCTGAATCCCAATTATGCTTAATTTCAGGGTGCAGAGTGGATTAAAATTGGGCCCATATTTACAGCTGTCTCTGTTTCTGCAGCGCTACCAGTAGAGAAGGAGTGAGTGCCTCCACTTTCAGGCATTCTTGAAAGATAGATCAGAAATTTCTTCCACCTGTCATAGTGATCAGAAGTCAGGGTGGCCAAATCCTGTGGAGTATAGTGAAGCGCTTTGGCATGGGTGTCCTTTGGTGGAAGGGAGATACTGCTGGAGTTGGGATGGTCGGGTGGGGGTGGGGGGATGCAGGGGGTTGTTGCAGCATGGCCATTGAGACTTAGCAAGGGCCAACATGAGGACTGGCTAGAAACAAAGGTCACACTCTACCTCCCAACAACTGTACCCTACCATCCCCTCCTCCCCCCCCCCCCCCCCCCCCCCCCCGCCAACCCCCACCACTTCCATCTATATTCTGGGTTTTGGTCCTGACTCATTCTGGTGTCATTTTATGACCCCCCGCCCTCGTCCTCCTCCCAGGCTAACTCCAGAAGGCTGGTAAAATTCAGCCCCACTGTGTGAGAAACAAGAGTTAATATTTAAAGTGTATACTTAAAGGTATCAAATGAAGTCATTGATGGTCATGACTAACATCGTTCCATTTCTGCTATTTAAGTGTGAGGAGGACCAAAGAATGTAATATTTTCAGATCTATTTTCCCTTAAAGTGACAGGTTCCCCTTTATCAACCCCAAAGTCTTACTTGGATCAAAGAATTCCTGACATGAGACATTTTTGTTCGTGTGGAGGGGTGTGCACTGATCCCAGATACCATGGAGGACTGAGAGTATTCCACTCTCACCCATGTTAGTTATAGCAGTGCAACTTGCAATCCCATTATCTCCTGAAATATGTGGAGACAGAAAAGGAGATTGGAAAGATCGTACATTTGGTTGCCAGCAATGCTGAGGAATCATTCAGATGATGAGGGCACTGATTCTCAGTTGGACTAACCAATTGGATCTTCACAAAAGCCATCCCAAAGTATTCAATGGAACTCAAAGGAAAAACAAATAGGCACTAAGCTAACAGCAAAGACATTATCTGGGGCAATCAAATATTTGGTCAAAGAGATGCTTTTACAGAGGGGACTAAAAGGAGGAGAAAGAATTGGACAGGTGGAACAGCTTGAAATGAAACGCAAAAATGAAGGATCCCTAGAAATCCTACAGTGCCGAAGGAGGCCATTCAGCCCATCAATGCTGCATTGACAATAAATCCACCCAGACCCAATCCCCATCACCCCACATAATTGCCCTGCTGATGCCTCTAACCTATGCATCTCAGGATACTAAGGAACAATTTAGCATAGCCAAACAACCTATCCCGTACATCTTTAAGTGCGGGAGGAAACCGGAGCACCCGGAGGAAACTTATGTAGACAAGGGGAGAATGTACAAACTCCACACAGATAGTTACTCAAGCTGGGAATCGAACCCAGATCCCTGGTGCTAACCACTGTGCCGTCATGCTGCCCACATCCATATGATCTGCCCTGTTCATTACACAATACCAAATCCAAAATCACCTGCTCCTTGGTTGGTTCCATCCTTGGAATCTAGTAATAACCTTAGTCTTACATTAAAGGTGGATCCAGGATATATCAGCAGAACACAACTTTTGGGTGAACTCTATCTTGTTTGCCATCTTCCTTCTATGATTCTAAGAAGTGCATGGAAATTGATCACATGTATTCATGTTACAAACTTCTTATCGTATCTAATTAAGACCAGCACATATGTAGTCCTTGAATCTGAAAGTTACATGGCAGATGTAAAAAATGAACTGGCCATTTTTATCACTGAATAAACAACTTTTAGAAAACAAGTCAATACATCACTCTAAATGCAAATTATACAGGTTTTCACTCAGTTATATTAATTCAGATTTTCTGACTATTTTTCTCCTTTTATCAATTTCTGTTGTAAAGGGAGTGCTGTGTCCAAATGGCTGTGAACTGAGGACTGGTCTTTTGAAGGAAGAAGAGAGTACACAACCAGTGATTGATGACTTAAACCTGAAAGTTTTAAATCTTTCTCAGTTTACAAATAACATCCATGTTTATGTGGATAGGGTAGATTATGAGATGCAACAGAGACAAGCACAACATTCAGGTACAAAGTTCACATATTTCAGTAAGCAATTCATCCACTTGAATGAAGTTTGTTCAGCTAATTTCTGGACCTCCGAGAAATCAAACTTGTATACTGCCCGTCGGGATGCTAAGTGACGGAAAGTTTATGTAATCTGCAGTAATACACATATGTCTCTGCAGGTAATAATCAAATAGTGGATTCATACAATGCAGAGTTGGAAGACCGTTTTATACTGATAAAAGAACAGGTAGAGACAACACTTCCCGTAACCATCCGCCTGATGCGTTCTCTTGTGGACAGTCTCAAAACTAAACTGCAGACTCTTGAGCAAGCAGTACAGACTCAGAATCAATACTGTAGGGATCCGTGCACGGTTACCTGTAATATACCAGTAGTATCAGGCAAAGGTACGTTCACTCAAAAACCGTTTCAAACATTCTTCTTTTATTGTTATATATCTTTCCAGTTTCCCCATTACAAGATAAATTGAGTTGCATGTTTGCTTTGCAGAATGTAATGACATTTACGAGAAAGGTGGTAGAACATCTCAACTTTATTTAATCCGGCCACATTCACAAGCAACACCCTACAAAGTTTACTGTGACATGACAACAGATCAAGGAGGTACCTATTTTGCAGTTCATAAAGTTATCTTGTTTGCGAATGACTTTTAACTTTTGCATGGCATTAAATGTTGCAACCTTTTCATTTGCAACAATACAAATGTTTTCCAGGATGGGCACTGATTCAAAATCGACAGGAGGGTAGTGTAGATTTTGGCAGATCCTGGGATGCCTACAAAAATGGATTCGGTAACATTGCATTTGATGTGGGAAAAGGCTTTTGCGATACTCCAGGTGAGATTGTTAATGTGACTCAAACAGATCGACTGTTCTTTCAAACAAGTATGACATAGATCACTGCAACACAATGACCCGCTTCAAGTGAAAGATTTAGAGGGGAATCATGCAACAACAACAACAATAGTGATTTGATTGCAATAATTGGGTCACATACAGTTCTTGAGCCCTAGCAACCAGGCTCATAAAAGCCCATGATTCACTTTAATTAAATGTATCAGGGTGAATTTTCCCCTTTCCATCCACCACGGGAATCATAGTGAATAAGAGGTAGATCTTGGAAAGGTCTGTTTATCTTGGATGGGGTTTCTTGCTTTTGGGGTAATCGCAGCTGGAAAATTCCATCCATAGAGTTTATTTTATCAAAATATTACTCTCTGTCAGGAATCTGGCTGAGTATGACAGTTTTACTTCATTAAGTTCATATTTCTATGAAGACCTGGGTGTAAATTGCCTGTTGGGCTACTTTCATGTCCATTGCTGCTCTGTGTCCTTTGGAGTCCGGAGACACTGGGGGAAAGAAGTATAAAATAAGAAATACATGAGCAGAACAATGTTTTTCAACTGATCTAATATGTTATCGTTGACAGTAAATATCTATGCTTCAGAAATAAACAAGCATCTGCTAAACTCCAGTTTCAGTGCACTGAAAGACCAGGAAATAAGCCAGCATGAAGGCACACTCAGTCTTAGCCTGCACCAAGGGCCTTGCTTGGGTTGGATTTTCCATCCCCCTATATTGGGTGGCACAGTGGCGCAGCAGCTGGCACTGCTGCCTCATAGTGCCAAGAACCAGTGTTCAATTCCCAGGTTGGTCACTGTCTGTGGAGTTTGCACATTCTCCCCATGTCTGCATGGTTTCCCCGAGTGCTCCAGTTTCCTCCCACAGTCCAAAAGATGTGCTAGTTAGGTAGAATGGCCTTGCTAAATTCTCCCTCTGTGTCCCCGAACAGACGCCAGAATGTGGCGACCAGTGGATTTTCACAATAACTTCATTGCAGAGTTAATGGAAGCCTTGTGATAATAATGAATAAACTAAACATGACCAGCTTCCCGGCTTCTGAGGAAAAAGTGCTGGAGACAGGGAAGGCCAAAATTAAAAACCTAAAATGTGAGAGCAAGTCTGGTTAATATTTCAGTTAATTATTCATCAAAACTAATAATCACTGAGTTCTGATTCAGGGATACACCCAAAGCATTAACTCATTTTCTCTTTCAGGTATGGATAGGCTTTTTGTGGGGTTTTCAGCATTTTCTATTGGAGCTAAACTTGAAATACAACGGTTTTTAGTTGCTAATAATTGAATAATTAAATTGCTGTGTAGGTTTTTTTAACTAGGTGAGATCTCAATGGAGTAAAAATGCCTCTTTTCATGAACAGAAGACAGTGTCATGTCAGCATCTGGCAGAGTGATATCACCAGCTCCTAGGTTTGGCAATCTGATCAACAACTTGAATATACTTTCAATTTCACCCTACCTTCTCAACCATATCTGCTTCAAAATCTACCCAGATATTGATTGAAAACAAACAACTTACTTGGGTTTATCTGTCTTCTCAAAGTCTGGTGAACTATCTGCACATTTCCAGCATTTTTAATTTCAAGTTTTTGTAAATATCATTGTAAAGGAACTTAAAGTGGAGGGGGGGGGGGAAACGTGATAACATGGCCCCTTTAAGAGATGGGTCTTTGTGGGTCACATTACCCTCCTGGGTCCTAACAGAAGGAAGTGTGCAAGTCACTGGCTACCAGGTGTTAAGTTGCGGATTCTGGTTGGAGGGAACCTTCCGTGTGACCCTAGGAATTGATGAGAATAGGCCTATATCTGTACTGAGCTTAGTACATAGTTTTATCCTTCCTTATTTAATCGCCATTGAGATTCAAGGCTTCCTCACCGTATTACCTCACATTACAATCAACTTTTAAAATCTTCTCTGGCCCTTTATATTTTTAAAAATTACTCATAATCAAATAATAAGCTTTCAGATAGTACCTTCCTTTCAACATTAGCGTCTTTTAAATTCAAATCTTCAAACCAATACTTTCCAATATATGAAATATATAATTAACTAAATAGAAATTATTAATATTTCCTAATCCTTTTCAGTAAAAATACTTTGTTTTGACAATTGTCAATTTTCTCAGCTTCTCTGCTGAAGGTGTTGACTGCCTACTATAGTTTGGTTTTATAGGCATTTATTGTATAGTTAGTGAAGTGGTCTTTATTCAATGTGAGTTTGACAGTTTATTCATTTGAAGCAGTGATTTTTAAACCTTCTTAAGGCGATCCACTTTAACCAAATGGTTCACCCATGCAACCCAATAATCTGCAGACTGTTTACTGAAGATCTTGATGCTCTGTTCATAGCTAGCATTAGTGCTACTCTTGTCTTATTGTGTACCACTGGAGCAGCTAATATTATCTCTGGCAGCTTAAGATGTGAGATCCTGGACCATGGGTTTATGGACTATTGGTGTCTCATAAGATCATAGAGTCCTTACAGTGCAGAAGAGACCATTCAGATATGTGCCGACTCTCTGACAGAGCATCTCACCCAGGCCCTCTACTCCGCTCTATCTCCACAACACCACACTTTCCCATGGTTCATCCATTAACCTAAATATCTTGGGATATTAAGGGATAATTTAGCATGGCCAATCCACCTAACCTGCATATCTTTAGACTGTGGGAGGAAACTAGAGCAGCTGGATGTAATCCATGTTCACAGGGGAGAATGTGCAAACTCCATATGGACAATTATCTAAGATCAGAATTGAACCTGAATCCCTGGCGCGGTGAGGCAGCAGTGCTAACCACTATTCCACCATGCCACTTGCTCTCTTTGGATAACAGAATGATCTATGTCTTACATGCAGCATGTCATTACATTCGTAGCATAGAAAGAGTGTGAATCAACTTATTTAAAAGGGAAATAAAATTGGCACCAATTGCACATACAGGGCACACAGTCCCGTTTATTGCCTCATGTGATGATACTATTTACTACAGAGAGAACATATACTTCATTCACCCAAGAAAAAAGGTCAGGGGATCTTTGCAAAATCAATTTTGGCGACCCATTTTTTAACACCCCACAACCCATCCAACAGTAAAAATCCCCACTTTGAAAACCACTAAATCCTCTACGATTTAGAGGAAGCATCATAGTTAAGTTCAATCTTGTCTTCATCTGATGTTCATCTATTTACGTTATCCAATACAGATTTTCTTGCCAACTTTTCTCTCCTGAGTTTTAGGGTAAATATTGACACCACCAGTATGTATCTTCAGTTGAAAACTTGTTAAAGCTAAGATGCCAGGAGAATGAGACTTCTGTCTCATTTTAGAAAGGTGTAAATATTTCCGACTCAAACCCATCAACCCAACCCTTCTTCTTACCACTGAAATTATAAACATCTTTTAGAGGTTTGGTTTCAGTTGTGCTACTATATTGAGTGACTATGTTCTTACAGTGAGCATTGCTGGATATGTAGCTATTGGAAGACGTATCTGAGCCATGTTTAATCCTACTTAACCATGACATCCCTACATGTATATTTTTGGGATTGGTCACTGGACTGTATGATGAAGAACACAAATCCTAGAAGACTTCTTTCTCTATAGTCCAGGGCATTAAGCCCAGCTGAAATTTTGTAACTCAACCCAAATCTGCAAGTGAATATAGAACCTTCCTGGTCTATTTCAGAACCCTTTTTATATGTTAGATCGTGGTGCATTTTATTTTGCCTCTATTCTGTGGGATCAAAGTCACTGTTTTCCTAAAATATCCTGCAGGTGAATATTGGCTCGGAAATGATCAAATCAGCTATTTGACAAAATTGAAGAATACAGAGCTCCTTCTTGAAATGCAAGATTGGGAAAATAATGAACTAAATGCTCGTTATAACAAATTTATGGTACAAAACGAAGTCAATAAGTATAGACTATCAGTCAGTGGCTACTATGGAACAGCTGGCAATTCACTTATGGAAGGTACTAAAGTGCTCCATGGAAAGAATCGAACAATGACTATTCATCAGAACATGATGTTCAGTACATATGACAGAGACAATGATGGATGGTAAGTCTGGGAGAACAACTTGTCCTTATTTCTTGCTCATAATGATTTTAATCAGTTTTGCCTCAAGTTAAAAGCCTAAGGGGTAAACTTTTCTCTTTAGCATTTTAATGCAGAAACTTGCAAGCAAATAATAAAGATTTGACCTTTCCAAAAGCAATTTTCGATCAATTAATTTACCACTGGTGGCAGAGCAATCAGTCACCACACTCTTATATCCTAATTTCCCTTAAAATATCTCCCTGTGTATTACCAATAACCTCACTTTAGAAACATTCCTGGAGTCCCATCTGTTAATCATGCCCTTAGACATCTTTCCTAATCTCTCTTTCTTACATCCCATTCATTATCCAAGTCTTCTCACAATGTAAATCACCTTGGGGTGTTTTGGTTAATGACAGGTTTATTTTGTAGCGAATGGACAATGTGTCTGGAGCCTGGGAAGCGTAAGTGCGAGATCTTGGTGACTATTTGCATTTTGTAAGATTACTTTTGTCCTGAATATGAAGAGGTACTTTTGCCACACTGATCTGCTGAAGGTGAAATTGTTGGATTGGCCCTTAAGTGGTCATTCGGATTTCTGGATTTTCTGGAATAAAATCGAACAGCTTAGCGAGTGTTAAAAGAGTGCACAAAATAATTCTGTCAGAATATATTATTTAGCATATTTCCTTAGCAGTGGAAATTCAATCCTTTGAAGTTTAGCAGTGCTTTCATGTTGCAACTTTAATGTCAGTTTGCAGAGCTTTTGATTTAACATTGCTGCAAAACTTTCAGAATGTAATTGAAGTATCAAGATCAAATTGAATCCACTGTGAAGTGGAATGAAATTCTCTTCCCCAGGAAATCTCCCTTCTCTCTGCCTATTTTCAGTTTAATCCTGACTCTAATACAAGCTGTGATGTGCACTCAATAGCAATACTAATACAAAATGCAAATAGGTTTGTACAACTCTTGATGCATCCTCAGTATGTCTTACCTAGGTGCCTTAATGAGAAAATACATTGCAAGGTTATTTTTACCTATCATTAATCGTAACATTTACCCAGTTTTCATTTTCTGTTTCTAAACATTTAGATACTGTCCATTGGAATTCTGGATAAATTAGCAACATTGGATTTGAAATTATACCATGCACTGGGGAGTGTAAAGTATGTCCAGTTCACTGCCTTCCTGCCTATTCCTGACCCATCCCCATAATATGGAGGGAGAGAGGGTGGATAAGGTGTCAAATAGGCCACGTGCACTCAGGACTATTGAGATACTTTACTGCTCAATTAGGTTTCAATTAAGAGCCTCAATTTGCCTCCACTACCATTAAACATTGAGCAATGGCAGGCCAGGTGAGAGTACAAAGGCTATTTTTTAAGAATACTTCTTTTTGAAAAAGTGGGAAGGAAAATGAAAGGGACGGCACATAAATCAGAGGTGCCATCTGTGTGTCAGGGACCCACCGACCACTCCCCCCAAGATGTCAGACCTCCCTTAGTTCTTCCATGTCTGACTTGCAAACCACACTCCCACATCCCATTCAACTCTTTTGTGTGCCCTATCCCTTCCCACCCTAAAAACCCAGGACTTACCTCACTCTGGCCACCATCACTCTGTTTACTGAGCCTCCTTTGCAGTCCCAGAGACACCCACTACTGAGTTGTGGTGCTAGAGAGGCTGTTGGAGCTATTGGTCAATCAGGTTGGCTGTTAGTTCTCGAGGGCAGTTCTTCCTCTCCACATAGGGGTGGAAGCCCAGGTAGGCCTGTTAGCACTCCTGTACGTAACCTGATGATAAATTGTAGCATTTACATCTATTTTGACATGAGGTAACCAAAACTGTTTTAACATTGGCAGGGAACCTGGAGACACAACCAAACAATGTGCCAGAGAAGATGGTGGTGGTTGGTGGTATAATCGCTGTCATTCTTCAAATCCAAATGGGAGATACTATTGGAATGGAAATTATACAAAACAAATGGCTAAACATGGCACAGATGATGGAATTGTGTGGATGGATTGGAAAGGGTCATGGTATTCTATGAAGAAAATGAGCATGAAAATCCGACCAGTATTCACAAATGCTCCAGGAGTGGGAGCAGAACAAATCCCTCAAGCAACTCTTGACAAATTATAGGTTTAAAACCCCACAAACAAAAATAAACTTGATAAAGATTTCATTGTTTTATTTTTAATTTATTTACAATCTATCATTGTATTATTCACAGAGGATTATGCTTCAAATGTTCAAGTCAAAAAGTTTGTGAATTCCATAATTTATTAAAATATGGAAACTATAAAAACATTGCATAGGATTTTACCCTGGCTTTTGATACTCTGATATTAGGACAGAATGAAGGTCCCAAGCCTGCACTTGCATGCAGTGGGACCAGCTCAACAATTTTACCAGAAGCAGACTCCAAATTGGTATTCTGCATGTTTGTTGTCCAACTGGGGATGATGGGCAGGCTCCTGATGCAATGGTTCAATCAGAAAGCCAGCAACTCTACACTCTTGGCAGCCTCACTGGGAAATATGAGGTGGCAGAGGCAGGTTGTGGACCATAAGGGCACCTCAAGGTGGAGGTACCTTTGAAGGAGTAACTGTTAAAAAGAGCCCAATAAAAAAATCTTTTGGGTGGAAGGTTTGGATCTCTGAGGAATGATGGTGGTTCTTTCCCTTATGTGACCCCTTCACTGGACCATAGAGACGACCCCCTGATCTACCAAAGGCAGACAACCTCCACACTGTGAATGGGGCAGGGCTAATCTACTGCTAGTAAAATGCCAATGGATCCAAAGAATTGATCTGAAATATTTAATTTTGCTGTCTGCCTCTTCAGAATGTTGACTGTCCTGATTCCCTGCCTGTAACCGGGAAACTTCCAGGGACTGGCCAGAGAGATGTCTCAATATGATTGTCTATATTTTCCTGGTCCCTTTGCCTTCCGCTTTATCCCCATGGAGCTTGGAAAATTCAACCCATTAGATCGATAGGTCAAATTTCAAAATAACCTACTTTACTGATTGAACGTTGAAGATGCAATCTTCCTTTTACAACAGCCCCCGGTTTTCCAGCCAGCATGGGGTGTCATCAGTGGAAATTCCCATTGATAGCGGCAAGACCAGAGAATCCTGCTGCTAACAAGCAAAGTGCCATCTCCCAGTGGTAGTACATACGCTGCCAGGATGACATGATAGCCATAGAATCCCTTCAGTGCAGAAAGAGGCCATCTGACCCATCGAGTCTGTACCAACTCCCTGAAACAGCATCCAACCCAGGCCATTCCCTCCAGTCTACCCCTATAACTCCGCACATTTACCATGGCTAATCGACCTGATCTGCACATCTTTGGACTATGGGAGGAAACCAGTGCACCTGGAGGAAACCCACGCAGACACAGGGAGAACATGCAAACTCCACACAGCCACCATAGGCCAAAATTGAACTTGGCCCTCTGGCGCTGTGAGGCAGCAGTGGTAATCAATGTGGTGCCGTGTCATTCTCTGGAGTACGCCATGTACCAGTGAGTGCAGGACTAAGAGGATAAAACAGATTAGTATGTGGCTAGTAGGTTAGTGCAGAAGGGAGGCGGATTTAGATTCTTGGGACATTAGGACTGGCTCTGGGGGTGAAAGATGCTTTAAAGAGTGGAAGCACTTGAATAGATCTGGAATGGAGTTCTTTGCAGGACATTTTGGTGATATGTTGAGGACAGTTTAAACTAATTCAGCAGTGTTGTGGGGGAAAGGAGATTGTATCAGGGGCATGGCAAGGTGCACATAGTACTGGGAGAAATAGACTGCACTAGAGAAGGCAATAGTAAGGTAATAGGTGGGGGCCAGGGTAAAGACAGAAGTAATAGAATATAAATTATGGTCAATGTGCATTTACATCAATGCATGGAATGTGGTTAATAAAATTGGTGAGTTACATCAACACGATGGCAGATAATATAAAAGGTGGCGATAACAGAAACCCGGCTCAAAGATGGGCAGGAATGGGTGTTAAATATCTCTGGATTCAAGGTTTTCAGAAAAGATATGAATGAAAGGAAAGGGGGAAGAAGTAGTGACATCGATTAAGTAGAACACTGCAATGCTGGAGAAATAGGATGTTCCAATGGCTCAATTACAGAATCTATTTGGCTAGATCTAAAAAGGTGCAATTACCTTGCTGGGTGTCCTCTACAGACCACAAATTAGTGAGAAGGATGTAGAGGAATAAATTTGCAAAGAAATTACAACAAGGTGCAAAAATGGCACTGTATTTATAATTTTAATTCTTCAAATATGGACTAAGATAGCAGTGTAAATGGCAGAAAGGGGGATAAGTGCCTAGACTGTGTTGAGGAAATTTTTCTTCACTAGAATGTGTCCGTCCTGCCCAGGAGGAAGGCATTGCCAGGAACAAGGCTCTTGAATATGAAATGGATTAAGTAGATCAAATGTCAGGAGGAGAATATTTTGGAGACAATGATGATTGCATCATAATATTTAGGTTGGCTATGGAAAAGGACAAAGAACAATACAAAAATGAGAACAATTAATTGGGGCAAGACAACTCAAATGGGGTCCAGCCAGATCTTGGCTGGATAAATTGAGTCAAGGGTTGGCAGGAAATACAATTGTTGCACGGTGGGCCATCTTTGAAGAAATAATTCAGACATGGCCAATGTATTTTCTCTCAAAAGGGAAAGGTAGAGCAAGGGAAAGCGTTCCTCAGGCAGTGCCAGGGGGCAGGCCATGTAAAAGCCCACTGAAGTTAGGTAGGAATCTCTGATTTTTAGGCAAACATGGTCAGAAAATTCCGCTTCATAATTTGGGACAAAATTAACAGTCCCATAGACAAATACATGTTAATTAAGGAAAGCCTGTAAGGGTTTCTTAAGAGAAAATCTATTTAACTTGCTGGAGTTTTTTCACGAGCTGACAGAGAAGGTGGATAAAGGCAATGCTGTTTTTTTTATTTGTTTATGGGACATGTGCATCGCTGCCCATCCCTCATTGCCTGAGGGCAATTGAGAGTCAACCACATTGCTCTGGAGTCACACATAGTCCAGGTTAGGTAAGGGTGGCAGATCTCCCTCCCTAAAGCTCATTAATGAATCAGTTAGATTTTTCTGATAATCAAGAATAGTTTCACAGCCATCAGTAGATTCTTAATTCCAGATATTTCCTTGAATTCAAATTCCACCATCTGTCGCAGCCATGGATCCCCAGAACATTAACTGAGTTTCTGGATTAATAGTCCAGCAATAATACCGCAGGTCATGACCTCCCCTTAAAGGATTGATGTGGTGAACACGGATTTCAAAAACACATTTGATATAGTGTCACACAAATGACATGTGAGAAAAGTTATAGCTAAAGGTAGTAGCAGCATGGATACAAATTGGTTAAGCAACAAAAAGTAAAGAATAGAGGTTAATTGATATTTTTGATGCTGGAGAAAGATTTGTAATGGTGTTTTGCATCGGCCAATGTCAAGACTGTTGCATCTATAATAATTTATAATTATATTAATAACCTAGATCTTGGTGTACAAGACACAATTTCAAAGCTTACAGATGATACAAAATATGAAACAATTGTAAACAGTGAGAAGGATAGTATAAAACTTCAAAAGGACATAGACAAGTTGGTGGAATGGGCAGACAGGTGGCAAATGAAGTTCAATGTGGAGAAATGTGAAGGGATCCGTTTTGTAAGAAAAATACAGAGAGACAGTAAGAATAAGCAATACAACTCTGAAGGGAGTGCAGAAGCAGAGGCACTTGGATAGTATAAGTCACTGAAGATGGCAAGACAGATTGAGAGCGTGGTTAATAAAGCATACAGCATCCTAGATTTTATTATTAGGGGCATTGAGTACAAGAGTAAGGAGGTTATGTTGAACTTGTATAAATCACTAGTTTGGCCTTAGCTAGATAATGTGCCTGAGAACTGAATTTACGAAAGATATGAAAGCATTGGAGAGAGTGTGGAAGAAGTTTACAAGGATCATTCCAGGGATGAGGAACTTTAGAGAGAAGAAGGCTGTGAGGAGATTTGATAAGGGTATTCAAAATCTCGAGGGGCCTTGATAGAATAGACAGGAAGAAACTGTTCCCACTTGTAAAAGGATTGAAAATGAGAGGGTACAGATTTAAAGTAATTAGTAGAAGAATCAATAGAGATGCAAAGACATTTATTTCATGCAATAAATGGTTAGAGTTGGGAATGCACTGCCTGAGAATGTAGTGGAAACAGGTTCAGCTGAAGCATCAAAAAAAGGAATTACACTGGTATCTAAAAAGGATGAATGTTCAGGATTCAGGAGAGAAGAGGAGGAAATGGTGCAAGGTGAGTTGCTCAGTTGAAGAGCCAGTGTAGACATGATGGACCGATTGGCCTCCTTCTGAAGTGAAATATTTCTTTTCTGTAAAAAAATTATAAAATTATACAAAGCAGAAGAGGCCCTTCAGCCCATCAAGTCCACACCGACACATTAGAGACACCTGAACTTCTACCTAATCCCATCTGCCAATATTTGGCACATGGCCCTGAATATTATGATATGCCAAGTACTAATCTAGGTACCTTTTAAAGGATATAAGGCAACCCGCCTCCACTGCTTTCCCAGATAGTTCATTCCAGACCGTCACCACCCTTTGGATAAAAAGGATACCCCTCACATTTGCTCACTGTTACCCTCCTGCCCCTCACCTTAAAGCTATGTCTCCTATGTCTGACCATTCAACTAAGGAGAACAACTGATTCTAACTCACTCTGTCCATGTCCCTCACAATCTTGTACACCTCAATCAGGCCATACTGCAGTCTTCTCCACTCCAATGAAAACAACTCCAGCTCACCCAACCACTCTTTATGACTTAAATGTTCCACCCAAGGCAGCATCCTGGTGAATCTCCTCTGCACCTCCTCCAGTGCAATGACATCCTGCCAATAATGTGGCAGTCAGAACTGCACCCAGCTGTGGCCTCACCAAAGTTCAATACAACTCCAACATGACTTCCCTGTTTTTGTAATCGAGTAGAGGTGGAACATCAGGGTGGCGGCGCGGGCTCGTTCAGTCAGAGGGTCTGTTTCCCGTGCTGTTTTGTTCTTTGTTCTTTGTTCTTTGTTGTTCTTTGTAATCTGTGCTTCAATTAATAGAGGCAAGAGTCCCATATATCTTTTTCACCATCCTACTAACATGCCCTTCCACTTTCAGAGATGTGTGGACAATCACACCAAGGTCCTTTTGTTCCTCTGACATCCATCATTATGAAGTGTTTTGAAAGGATAGTCATAGCAAGAATCAATTCCAGCCTTCCGGCCTACCTGGATCCATTATAGTTTCCCTATCACTGCACAGATCCAAAGCAAACACCATCTCCCTAGCCCTGCACTCAATTCTGGAACACCTAGACAACAAAGATGCCTAGACTCCTGTTTATTGACTACAACTCAGCTTTCAACACTATTATTCCCACAAATCTCATCTCCAAACTCTGTGGCTTGGGCATCGGCATCTTCCTCTATGACTGGATCCTGAACTTCCTAACTCACAGATCATAATCAGTAAGGATAGGCAACAACACCTCCTCTATGATCATCCTCAACACTGGTGCCTCACAAGGCTGTATTCTCAACCCTTACTTTATGCCTATGTCTGTGTGACAAAATCTCCTTCCAATTTGATTTTCAAGTTTGCTGACAACATAGTGGGTCAGATCTCAAACAATGACGAGGCAGAGTACCGGAATGAGATAGAAAATCTGGTGAACTGGTGCAGCAACAATAATCTCTTCCTCAATGCCAACAAAACAAAGGAGATTGCCAGTACTTCAGGAAGCCTAACAGGGAACATGCTCCTATCTACATTAAGGATTGAGCGCTTCAAGTTTTTAGGTGTCCAGATCACCAACTTGCCGTCGTCTTCCCATACTGACCTATAGTTAAGAAAGCCCAACAATGCTTCTATTTTCTCAGAAGACTATGGAAATGTGGCATGTCGGCTATGACTCTCACCAACTTTTATAGCTGCACCATAGAAAGCATTCTTTCTGGTTGGATCACAATTTGGTATGGCTCCTGCTCTGCCCATGATCTCAAGGCATTACAAAAGGTTGTGAATGTAGTCTAATCCATCACGCAAACCAGCCTGCCATCCATTGACTCTGTCTACATTTCCCATTGCTTCGGAAAAGCAGACAATATAATTAAGGATTCTACGCATACTGGACACTTTCCCTTCCAACTTCTCCCATCAGGAAAAATATACAGAATTCTGAGGCCACGCGCCAACTGACTCAAGAACAGCTTCTTCCCTGCTGCTGTCAGACTTTTGAATGGACTTAACTTGCATTAAGTTGATCTTTCTCTAGACCCTAGGTATGAGCGTAACACTACATTCTCTTGTTTCTTTCTCCATGATCAGTGTGTTTAGCGCGCAAGAAATAATATTTTTCCACTTACGTTAATACATGTGACAATAATAAATCAAATCAAATTCACAGAACTTCCTAGTGTCCTACCAATCATTGAATACTTTCTTGTCAAATTACTCCTTCCAAATTGTATCATGTCACACTTTTAAAGATTAAATTTCACCTGCCACTTATCTAGCCATTTGATCATTCTGTCTATATCTTCTTGTGACCCAAGACACTCTGCCTCACTGTTAACCACCTGACCAACCTTTGTGTCATTGGCAAACTTTCTAATCCTAGCCCCTAGTCATCAATTACCTGAATGATGAATAAAAATAAATGAATGAATGAGCAAGACATGGTGCATGGTAAACTGTTTGATTAAATATTATGATTACCTATTTATTCAGTGTTGGTGCAGGACTTCCAACAGTTTAATCAAGTGTTCAAACATTACAAACGAAGCTTATGCAAAGGGGTAGATTTTTCTCTCCAACCTAGATAAATGCAAATCTTGCCGTAACTTTTAACCATCAGTAGAAATTCTTTTCTAAATTGAAGCAATTGGCCGTATTTTTATTTTTACCACTTTCAGAGAATAATCGATATCCTTGAAAGGTGCCCATATCACCCCATTTTCTATTTCATATGGAATGTTGTTACGAGGATCATACAATCCACCATGATAATAAATTCCATTCAGATTTGCAGACTGACAACCATTGTACCACCAACCCCCTCCATAAAACTGTGCGCAATTCTCCTCCCATTTATCATTATCTCTGTCGTGAGTGCTAAATTTCATGTTTGCGTGAGTAGTATGTTCCCTATCCCATAATAACCCAGATATTAATGCATCCCCAGCATTCCCAACATAGTTGGTAATATTAAGCACATAGCTTTCTGACTCAGAGCCCACCGACACAGCATATTCAGCAAATGCTTCATTCCCTGACCAGTCCTCTAGCTCGACACGGAGGACACTTCCATTCTGTGTGAGAAAATGGAGGATGTCATTTCCCAGCCAGATATCTCCTCGGCCTTGAGCATCAATGCTACCAAAACCCCTCTTGTACTCATCCCAGGATCGGTTAAAATGAACTGATCCATCCATTCGCTGTTGAACCAAGACCCAACCACCCAGTCCCGTACTCTGATCACAGTAAACTGTCACAATGTCAGCAGAGCCGATGGGTTTTATCTTAAATAAACCATCTTCATCACCAAATGCATGTTTCTGTATGATGTCGTCACAGTCTGAAAAATTTAAAAGATTATGCTGAATTAGGAATGTCGTAGAGAGTAGCTGAACAGTTGCGTGAGTTGCACATAAATAAAGAAGCTACAGCTGGAACTGATACATAAAGAGTAAATGTCAAAAAACACATTCCCCCGCAGGCTTCTTGGAAAGTTACAAAACTCAAATTCGAGACTCAATATTTAGAAATCTTTCACATTACTAGTCTTTGAAAAGAATCTATGTTAATATGCTTTTAGATTTCAAACTACACCTACCAAATACTGAGCCATGGAGCATTGTACAACAGCTTGAATTTTGTGTGCATCTCTGGAATCCACATTATAGGAGAGGTGTGATAGTACTGGAAACAATGAGATTTACCAGGATGTTGCCCTAGGTTAGAGAATTTTAGTTATGAAAAGAGATTTGATAGACTGGGGCTGTTTCCTTGGAGTGGAGTACATTGAGGGCAGATACAACTGAGACGTATTAAATTACGAGAGAAATGCATAGAGAGTAGCAGGAAGAAACTTTTCCCATAGTGGAGGGATCAAAGACTATGGGGCATAGATTTAAGGTAAGGGGGCGGAAGATTGAGAGGAGATGTGATGAAAAACCTTTTCACACAAAGGTTGGTGGGAATCTGGAACTACCTGAAAGGGTGGTGGAAGCAGAGAGCTTCAAAAACTTAAAAAGGTTTTAGATATGCACTTGTTATGCCAAGACATACAAGATGATGGACAAGTGCTGGAAAATGGGATTAGAATAGTTGTGTGATTTGTCTTTGATGGACTGAAGGGCCTTTTTCTGTGCTTCACACTCCTTTGACTCTGTGATTCTAATCCCAACCCATTGAATTGATCTGCATATTAATTCTACGCATCTTAAAAAAAGCCAATATTTTTCACTCCGATTGTGCTTAAACATACCTTTCCCAATGTAGCCTTTAATCTTCTGTTTTTCAACTGTGTGAGAGCTGCGAGTCCGTACGTCCGGAATCCCCTCTTCAGTTTCCTCATTAAAGATAAAGTTTGGATCCAAAGTAAGTTGTGTAGTATTTGAGATTTTTGAAAACCTCTTTAATTCCTCTGTGTTAGAAACCTGGTGGCCATTGCTAATATTAAAAAAATCTGTGTGAGACGCCTTGCTTTTAGAACTTGCAACCTCTTTGGTTGAAGGGAAACCACGTTTCTTGCTGCTGACCATTACAGTGTCATCAAAATGCCCCAAGTCTGAATAATCAGTGAAATCACCAGAGCTTTCGGCCTCTGTGTGAGTTGAATGACCAGAAAAGCCTCTCCTTGCTTGCGGCAACGATAATTCCTTAATATCAATCTGTTTCAAATTGTGGAATAATGCATCAGAAAAAGTATCTTGACTGGAAATCTGCATGTCCCTATCTTTGGTAAAAGGTTGACTTGTGGCAGTTTTGGAAGCAGTTATGTATGTTTCTGGACTGTGAGAAGTGTATGAAGAAGTTGCTCTGAAAGAATCTGTAGTGAAGTGTGTCTCTTCAGTTCCACTATCCACATTACCATGCATTGGGAACGTTTCTGCTCTCCTTGTGATGTTTACTCCATGAGTTAATGCCACATCATCCCTTCCTGTGCTGTTGATTCCATCAGGAATGAGGGACACGGCATCAATCTTCATGCTGCCTGTTTGAGTGGATACAGTATGTGAAGTCGTAGGGGTAGAAGTTGAAAATGATTCTTCATAATAGTCAGGAACTAGATACGAATTTACCTGAGGTGCATCATTTTCCAGAGTCATCAACCTAGTGTGTACCTCTTCCCAGAACTTTGGATATTCATCACTAACATCAGGTGCAGATTTGAAGCCAGTTACTTTGTCAGAATTCTTCACCAAATGCATTTTGAGCATATTTATTGATGTATTATGTACGATACGATCCAGTCTAACATCTATCAATGATTTAAGGGATTTCTCCATCTGGATGTTATTTTCTTTGTTGATATCATAAACAATTGACTTGGCACAAGATCCTTTGCAAGATCGTATCTTGATGTCAATGTCAACCTGACAAGAAAAAATAACATAATAAAACAACAACAATCGTTACTGGAGAAATTTGATGAGGTTCTATTTCATTCCCTGCCCACCACCACCTTCACTCCACAAACTCATGTTTTCCAGTGAGCAAGAAGGGTTAATAGTTTGCACTGCATAATGTATTGTTCAGACATTAGGAGAGGCATAATAATCTGTGCTTCAATCAGATGCTCCCCATATCCCTTCATGATTCCATGGCCACTTTTATTCCAATTCAGCGTCAACCCATGCCCTCTACCTATCCATATGGCCCCTTCATAGTTCTCTTGTAAATTCAAAGAACAAAGAACAAAACAGCACAGGAAACAGGCCCTTCAGCCCAACAAGCCCGCGCCGCTACCCCAATGCTCCCACCTCTACCCGCGATCCCTGTCCATGTTTATAGATCAATGCAAAATCATTGTTCCCCTGCTGTCATGAGACTTTTGAGTGGTCCTATCATATATAGGTGACCTTTCTTTTTACCCTATCTGCAACTGCAACATTGCATTCTGCACCCTAGCCTTTCTTTATTCCCTATGTACTCTATGAACAGTATGTTCTGTCTGTATAGTGTGCAAGAAACAATACTTTTCACTGTATCCCAATATATGTGACAATAGTAAATTAAATTAAATTAATGAGTAGTTGCCAACTTTAAAGAAGTTTTTTTTCTCTGTGAATGTATTGCAATGTTGCTAGAGCAAATCGATATTTAGAAAAGTTAGAATTTGGAGAACATATTCAAACAGATGTGAAGAAGATTAAAAAATACAATCACATTCAAACAGTGCTGCCAAATTTAGATTCATGGCAAAAATTTAATATCAATGATTTAAAATTCTCAAAATAAGACTCACAAACTTCCAAATTTCCAAACATCAGGGTATAAACATTGTAATTGAAAATAAGTAATCTTTACCTCCAGTCTTGAGATAACTTTGAATTGTTCCACTATATTACTTTGTAGATGTGTTAATTTGAGACTTTGATCATTGGTTTTGTTCTGCAAGATGATAAGTCTGGAATTCAGATGATCCACCAACTGATAGTAGGTGTCCCCAAATCCTAAAAAATGATGAAAGAATTCTGCTGTGCATGAACATATTTTCAAAAGGTTTTTCTCAACTTTCTCACTGCACATTTTGTGAAAGAACTAAAAACATAAACTAAATGTTAGAGAAAGAGTTGCATTTTCTGAGGCAAGATTGAATAGGATGAGAATTTCAAGTGTTATAAAATACCCAAAAGATAAAATTTGAGTTAATAATTTATTTTTAATTTCTGTGGAAATAAAAGCTGAACACTTCTTTTGGAAAGATGGACACAGCAACCACTCACTTTCCACTCCATTCAGAGTCTGTTTGATTCTGTGAACAGCTTTGGTCACAGTAAGATGAGCATTGCCAAACACTGTGGAATACGTTTCCAACATTCGTTGAATCTCTTTGATTCTGACATCATTTTGTCTATTCTCAGTCTTTATTAGTCCTTGCATTCTGCACCCCGATGGACACTTAGGGCCCTATTTGATTAACGCAGAATTGTATTGTTTTAGTTACTTGTAATATTTCATTTCAGAGAAAGGTGAGATGACAACTGCACTACCTACCCAGTCTTCCTCTGCACAAGTCGACCATTCCTTCTCTGAACACTGTTTCAACCTAGACTGGTCACCACTCTTGACAGGTTGAAGACTGCGAGGTACAAGAATGGACTTGGACAGAATCTTCAAGTGTAAGAAACCAAAAAGGACATTGGTTTTCCGTTTACAGCACTAACCCACAAACATTAAACTTGTATTTTCTCTTCAATTTAATGTGAACGTAAAATGCAGCCTTTACTAAAGGCTTACTAAATCTATAATCATGATGGCACAGCGTTTTTGGTATAGTTAAGTGCACCTTGCATAATAAAATATACATTCTATAAACATTGGAGATGTTTTCATGTTTTCACAATTGTAATATCAAAATAGGCAATTTTTAAGAATCCATCATGGGGAAAAGAGGATACGTTGCTGTCAGCAATGAAACACAAATGGTTTGATTTTCAAAGGTGCCAATAGGAGTTACTACATTCCCAACATGAAGTGGACATTCATCTTCACTTACATCTTCATCTATGACTCTACAGGCTAAAGAAACAGATTATCAGCCTGTTACAATATCACCGATTTCACATATTTCAAAATATCAGAAATATGTGAATATAATATCCATTCCTTATACCATTTAGAATGTGACACTCTGAGAGATAACTTGAAGTTATGTTGCTAGGCAACCTTTGCCAACTGTATGGAGCTAAGGGCCCAAGAAGCTTCATACAAATATCCAAACTGTCTAATTTATAATATGAAGAAACAGCATTCACTTTCTCTTAACATTGACATTTTTGGACAAGGTCCAGTGTGCCACCTTGGCTTTGTACCAGAGTGGAGTCATACTGAGTTTTATCTTGTGCTCCAAACATCTTTATCCAATCTCTCCTCGCTCCAAACTATGCCTGACCTTCTACTTTGCTCCAGCTGCTCCACCCCCTCTCAAATAGTATAAAATCCATTACGTTCTCAGCTCTGAGGAAAAATCACAATGATTCGAAACATCAACTCTCCACAGATGCTAACTGGGCTTTTTGGAGTACTTTCAGTTTTTATTTGAGTTACACTGAATAACTGGTGAAAAACCAGACTATTATAACCTTTGCATTTTGTTTCTACAAGTGCACCTGGTAGTCCTATGGACTTCCATGTCCCACTACCATTTTCAGATTAACATTCACCTAAAATGACTTTGTGGGACAAATGTTTCTGTGCCACCCACCATGGGAATCGGAGTGGGCGAGGGATAGACCATGGAAAGGTCTATTGACTTTGGACGGGGATTTTCCGGTTTCGGGGTGAGCGAGACTGGAAAACTCTGCCCTGTATGTGCGAAAGTAGCTGTATAACTGAAATCTTGACTATATATGGGCTAATAATTGTTTACTTTTAGTGTCATCTCACTCGAT
Organism: Sphyrna mokarran; assembly: GCA_024679065.1. NCBI lineage: Eukaryota > Metazoa > Chordata > Chondrichthyes > Carcharhiniformes > Carcharhinidae > Sphyrna > Sphyrna mokarran. The sequence continues at coordinate 127,547,318 of JAGIQG010000001.1, read as the reverse complement.
ATTATTGTAATTATATTAGATATAGTAACTTCTCAATTGATTTTGTCCATGGAGAATTATTACATTCAAATGACAGGAGCTAGTTTTCCTTCAAAGATTTATTCTCAAATGCTCTGAAGCCTGGTCATACAGTAATTCCCAGTCACAGTATCCCTAGATCCATAAGGCCAGTCTGCATAGCACCTCACCACATTAACTTTACCTCATTCTTTACAGGTTCATTACTAATATGTTATAGAAACAAGAGAACTTATGAAGATTAATGGGATTTGATTTATATCCTACTCTTGTTTACAACTCCTTTGTAACTTTATTATATAGGAGTTATTAGGTTGGCCGACCCTCAGGATATAAATCAGAGCCCATGGGTCTTCGCAATGTATCCTCTGTGTATGACTTATAAGGAAAACTTACCCATTCAACTAACATGAAGCATACAAACAACCCCAAGGCCTGTCCAGCTCTCATCTCTCTAGCTCTGCAGCAAAGCTTTGAGGAAATGTCACTTCTCTCTCCCTTCTATCAAATTTCAAACCTACAAAAATAAGAATCAGTCAGAGTTAGTGGGAAACATATTTACCCTTTACTGTGGAGACCCTGTTGATCATTTACCATCCAGGTCTTGCTGAAATTCTTGGATTTTACTGATGCTTTGTTGACACACCAAAGGTCAATAGCTTCAAAACTCTGGAACACGTTTGCACAAATACAGCATGGAATTGATGCGCTGGTTTCACAGGGATGGTTTTTCTCAGTTAAGTCTGCTCCAAAAAGAGAGACCTACACAAATGAAAATAGGCACCTTTGGTAATCTTATATTGTTCCTCATCACTGTGCTGGACATCAGTTTTGGTTCGGTGGTAGCAGCCGCTCCTTTAAGGTGGATGGTCATAAGGTGGATGGTTACACCATGGCTAATCCATCTAACTTATATACCTTTGATCACTGATCGGCAATTTAGCACCTGCTAAACGTGCACATCTTTGGACTGTGGGAGGAAACTGGAGCACCCGGAGGAAGCCCATGCAGACACAAGAAGAACATGCAAATTCCCCACAGAGAGTCACCCAAGGCTGGAATTGAACACGAGTCGCAGGAGCTGTGAAGCAGCAGTGCTAACAACTGTGTCACTGTGCCTCCTTAGTCATGACATTGCCTGCAGCTGACTCTCAAAGCCATTTCATGCATACAGGAGTGTCCTGCCCATAACATGGATGCCCAGTGCTTAGTGAACATGATGGTTGACCAAACCACCACTGCCTCCCACCACCTCCCCCAACACACACACACACACACTCCACACACCACATGAGCGAGTGGAGACAGCTTTGGCCATTTGATTATATCCTGAACTCTAAACTCAGGCACAGGCATTGTCCTAATCTGCATTCCATGTGCTTGCATTTTGCTTGCATCGTGGGAGATGCTTGTCAGTGTGCACTTTAAGATAAAGCAAGGGATTAACCTTTGGTCAGTGCTCCATGGTCACTTTCCTAAAGGAATTCTGAAGCCTGCCCAGTTGTCCAGTGGTTCTTTCAAATTGTAGCACTCATTGAATTGGAAATCTGTGCCTGAGGGGTGAATTGGAGAGCTGAAATAATTGGTATTCTCAAGAACAAATGAGTACGATTGCTTGACTAGCCTGATTCCAATTTAACTCAAGCTAAGTGATCTGTTACAGAATGCTCTTCTTTGATATAGTTTCCCATTTTCCTGGATGTCTTCTTTACTCCACTCCCTCTACAGCACCCTTCCTTCTCCATGTCCACCCACTCACTGTCCCATCATGTGTTTGCTTGCATCCTTCAGCCTGTGGTGCCATGATCTGCCCTTACACTGTTATCCACACCCCAAGGTCCCCTTCTCTCTGGCAGTGCCACCCTTGTCCAATAGTTCCCTTCACCCTGTCACTGTTCGCCCTTATCTCGAGTTTGATTTCTCTCTGGCAGTGCCACCCTTTCTCTGACTTTTCTTTCTTCTGGCATTGCTGCCTTGTCAGAGGTTGCCTTTGTTTGCTTCTCTTTGGCACTACAAGATGGCATGAAGAAGCTGCTGTGAAGACTTGCTTTTAATACTATCCCCTGAATCTGCAGAGCTGCTTCCTTGTATTTGGTTCCTCGCGAGCACTACACTAAGTTGTGTGGCAATGTAAATCATGCAGTTCTAAAATCACAACGAAGTGGAATTTAAATTTGATGTGGGAACATATTTTTGCATCTCATTCTGAAGTTTTCTCACTGGAATCATCGTCCCGTATTGGATCAGTTAGAATGACATGTCTGACAACAGGGTATAAGCGACAAACACCTGGTAACCTGAACTTTCAATTCCTTTTAACTTATCTCTTTAACTTCAGAAATTATAAAACCTCATTAAAATGTATATGCAAAAAAGCTGAAAGACCTGAAATCTTTAGTTACAAGACTATCCAGACATCCAAGCATCAAGGTTTATAAATTAAACCTAAATGAAACTGAAACTATTCTTTCTTATCATACAAATATAAGTGTATAAATTCAACTTCAAATTCTTCATTGTTCATAACAGTGGTCAGAAGTGGGGTCCAGCCTACTAAGGGAAAAGCAGATAATAAATGTTGCAGGTTGCAGGCAAAGTTAGGATGCTTAATGTGGATATTGCATCAGCATTTACTAAGGGAGAGGACGCTAACAAAATGTCAGTAGAAGCAATGACGATAGAGGTAATGAAAGGGGCAAAGGTTACTAGGCAAAACGTACTGGAAAGGCTGGCTAGGATTAGAGTGGATAAGTTGCTTGGTCCAGATGGCTTGCATTCCAGTTTACTAAAGGTAGTGGGGGATTAGATTATGGAATTCTTGCCAATTCTCGATTACAGAAGTGCCCAGGGATTGAACAGTGAAAAATGTGACACAAGGAAGGGTATAAGAATAATCCTAGTAGTTTAATATCATGGAATAATAATCAAGGGAAAAAATTGACAGGGCCTTTGGAGAGGTTTGAATTAATTAAGGAGGGCCAGCTTAAGTTTGTAAAAGATTGTGTTAGACTGATTCAGCTGAATTTTTTGATGAAGAAACAGAGAAAGCTGATGAAAGGAATGCAACTGCATGAGGGCACAAAACAGCAGGTCATGGTATATGGATGTTTTCAGACTGGAAAAGTTGACTATAACAGGACATAGTAATTCTTGCAGAATGGACAGACATGTGTCAGATGGCTATAGTACAGAGGACTGTGAGGTGATGCGTTTTGGCAGAAGGGTTGAGGAGAAGCCAAATAGACTAAATGGCACAGTTCTAAAGCATGTAAACAGGGACCTGAGTATTCATATCTTAGATGTTTGAAGGTGACAGGACATGTCAAGACAACAGTTCAAAAAAGCACATGTGACTTTGGACTTCATGGATAGAAGTACTGGGTATGAAAACAGAAAAATTATGTTGAATATTTATAAAGCTTTGCTTAGGCCACAAGATGGGTGTTGCACCTGATCAACCAGACTTTTGCGAAGGATGTGACAGTGCTGCAAGAGTGGTGAAAGCTGAAAAGATGAATGATTTCGAAAGGTACACACTTGAACAAAAAAAGAACTTACAGCACTATGTGGATAGAGCAGAGGCGTGAAACTGATTATGTTTTCCTATGGAGAGCTGGCATAGACTTGATGGGCTAAATGGCCTCCATCAATGCCATAAAGATCCTATAACTCCATCACTTCATTGATATGGGAATTGCACAAAAAACACATGAGAATTCTTTGATTACTAAAAGGTCAAAATCCATTTTTATTATATAAAATTATACAAATTCATATAAACTGAAACAAAACTATCAGACGGTAAGGAAAAATGCATCCCATAATCCATTCAATAACCTCTCTTGTCCAATTAGTAAAAGAGCACCTTTATCACTTTATATTGGCTTTCCATTCCACCAGCATTTGTTTCTTCCTAATGGCTCAACAGACATAATGATGCAAAATTACAGCACCAGCCTGTTATTACCTTGTAATCCTTTATGGTCCAACTATGGTACCAGTAGGCCTTTTTTGCGTGTTTTTTCATGTTGCGGGAGTAAAAGGCTAACAAATATTCAGGCAAGAAGTACCACAACCATTTCTTTATCTTGGATTATGAATATCATCAGAAATGCGTTGCTTTCAAGGCCCAATGAGAGCAAGCTAGCTATTACATGCGGCAAAGCAAATGCAGAAGGAAAAAAATATAAGAAGTGGAAATTTCTCATTTTGCGGGAATTGTAGCTGGAGGGAACGTACCATGCAAAGCTTCATTGACCTCGGCGGGCTATTCCGTCTTTGGATGAACACAGCCAGAGAATTCCATCCATGGAGTGAGAAAAGCCCTTTTTAGTATACAATCAGATTCAATGAAAATGTACAATCAAGCCGAATGAGAATATGCAATTAGCCTCAAGGGAAACTTATAGTTAGACTCAAGGAAAACATATAATCAGATTCAATGGAAATGTACAATCAGATTCAATGAACATGAACAATCAGACTCAATGAAAGTGTAAAATCAGATTCAATAGAAATGTGCAATCAGATTCAATGGAAATGCACAATCAACCCCAATGAAAATGCACAATCAGATTAAATTAAAATGTACAATCAGATTCAATGGAAATGCACAATTAGATCCAATGAAAAAGTACAATCAGACTCAATGAAAATGTCCAATCAGATTCAATGAAAATGTACAATCAGATTCAATGAAAATGTACAATCAGACTCAATGAAAATGTACAATCAGAATCAATGAAAATGTATAATCAGATTCAATGAAAATGTACAATCAGATTCAATGAAAATGTACAATCAGACTCAATGAAAATGTACAATCAGAATCAATGAAAATGTACAATCAGATTCAATGAAAATGTACAATCAGCCCCAATGAAAATGCACAATCAGATTAAATTAAAATGTACAATCAGACTCAATGAAAATGTACAATCAGACCCAATGAAAATGTACAAACAGACTCAATGAAAATGTACAATCAGAATCAATGAAAATGTATAATCAGATTCAATAAAAGTGTAGAATCAGACACAATGGAAATATACAATCAGATGCAATGAAAATGTATAATCAAACTCAATGGAAATTTACAATGAGACCCAATGAAAATGTGCAATCAGATGCAATGAACATGTAGAATCAGATTCAATAAAAATGTACAATCAGATTCAAGGAGAATGATCTGTCTCTCCTGAACAGAACCGTTGAACCATTCAGAAAGATAAACTTGAAAAAGTTCATAAAATAATCTGACTGAAAGATATTACACAGCATTATTGTTTTATCCATTGACATTTACATTTTGCTGGCAGGATTTCCATGGTCACAACAGGACAAGAATAATTGTTTTCTGTGGATACTTTAATGGTTTCCATCTCTGCTTATCATTCTAGCCTTCAAACCTGTTGTGAAACAGATAATGCATCAACTCTTTACAAGCAAGTTATTCAGCACAGTACTTGTTTTTTTTCTGAGAGTTTAGTTCACAAATCTACTCCCCCTTGACAAAGAAAATCTTTGAAGCAGTATTCTTAGTGCAGGCATTTTAAACTGCAAAGTTGTCCTTTAGATCTTAGCTAATAGTACAAGCTAAATAATTGACTCATCCACATAGTCTGTGGCACTCATTAATCTAAGGACCTTGGGCCTTGCTCCCTTCAACAAGAACAAATAAAGTTATTCTAATTGTTTTTTGACATTGGGGAAAATTCGCTGTTGCTGCTCTCCCAGTGGGGAAGCCTGTTTGAAAGAGGGGTGAAGGGAGATAGGCGTAAAAAGATATGATTTCCTTCATTGCAGCTTTCCACTGGGAGCTGTGGAATTAGGGAATGTGCACTTCATGCAATATTTTCTGTTCCATATTCTGAATATGTGCCACTTGTTTTTGTAATCCTGTCACTGTGAAACGCACGCTCAACTTGTAACCAAGAACAGCTGTTACTTCGGGATAAGTTAAGCATTATTATGAAATCTTTCTAAAAGGACTTGGGTTTGATTCCCAACTTGGATCATGGTTTGTGTGGAGATTGCACATTTTCCCTGTGTTTACATGAGTTTCCTCTGGGTGCTCTGGTTAACTCCCAGTATCTGAAAGATGTGCTGGTTAGCTGCATTGGCCATGCTAAATTCTCCCTCAGTGTACCCAAACAGGTGCCTGAGTATGGCAACTAGAAGATTTTCACAGTAACTTCATTGTAGTGTTGTTGTAAGCCTACTTGTGATTAATAAAGTAAACTTTAACTGATTGGTATTTTAATTTGAATCAAAAAAAGCCAATTCAAATGAATTCCAATCCTGGTCCCCACATGAGAGATAAACCAGATCCAAACTGATAAGACAGGACATTGCATCCCATCTTGGGCTCAATCAATCAAGATCCAAGCTGACAGAATGAGGCCAAAAGGCCAAGATTGCTTTGAAAAATTGCATCAGGTAAAGCCTCGGTTTGAATTTATTGACTACTCTTATCACTTGCTTTACCTAGAGAAAACCATGATTGCAGGCACCAGCACACCCCAACTGAAGTCTTTTTTAAAATTTATTTCCAACCAGTAAGCCAAATTGGTCCAGTCGAGGTCCCTATAAAAGAGACATTACTGATCCAAGCTGACAAGGCAGGCCCCATTCTTCCTGTCTTGGGCTTGATCAGCAAGACCCAAGTTGATAGGAGGAGGCATTATACCCCTTCCTGGGCCTAATCTGAGGTTCTTCTTAGCCAAAAGGAGTTTTAAAAAAATCACTTCAAGTGAAACCATTGTGTCACCCGTTTTCAGGCGCGTACCATGTTTTTGCACCCGAAAATAGTCACGTATCCATGGAAATGCCCACTTTACCGAGATCTGAAAATGGCCATGATCCAATTTGCACCTGAAATGGTGATTTAGATGTATTTGCATGTGTTTAAATTGAACTTTACCAGCATTTCCCCTTTTACCATTGCGTTTGCACACCCAGATTCAGCCCTCCAGCTTCTGAAGAGATAAGTTCTCTCTGACTCAGATCGGTGATGGTGGTGGTGGTGCCAGGCCAGATCATTCTCTGATGGGGGGGAGGGAGGAGGTGACAGGTCAGATGTATCTCTGGTCACTGGGGGGACACTGGGGAAGGATGAGAGAGGGAGGCCCAATCGCTGTCTGGTGGAGGAAGGGGGAGCGAAGCCCAATCATTTTTTAAGGGGGGGGGGTGAGTGGAGGCTAGCCAAATCATTATCTGGGTGGGGTGGGTGGGGGGACAGAAGAGAGGCTCAATCATTTTCCGGTGGGTGGGAGGGAAAGAGGTGGGTCTGATGTATCATTGGGGGAGGAAGGGAGGCCAGATTGCTTTCTAATGGTGGGTGAGAGAAGGAGGAAGGCAGAGAGAGGCCAGATTGTTGTCTGGTTGCATGTACTTAGGAGACAACGAGATTAAGGTGGACTCATAGAGTCCATAGAGGGAAAGATCATTTTGATTTTTTTTCCCGTATTTCTTTTGGAAATGTAACATATAGACAAAAAGGGAAGCACTTCCAGTGGGAGGTTTTCTCCAACTTCCTAAAGTGCCACCAGATGTAGAAGGAAGACTTTGGAAACTAAATAAGTATGTCTAGATTTGAGTGATGCTTCCAGAATATTATGATCAGGAATCTCCCGTTTGCACTATAAGTGTTCCTGGCCAATGGGGATAAAACTATATTAAAAGATGGCTCCAGATTCCTACTTTACCCATTGAATAAACAATAATGATTTTTCAGGGATTATTTGGCCCTGTGTGTCAAAGTTAGAAAGGATAAGTAGGATAGTGCTTATGGAATGATACCATAACAAGGCTCATTCTACCATAAGTGTTAACTTTGGTGTAACTATAATTCTGATTGAAAATGATGCCACATGTATCAACTGTGCCTTTCCTTTGTGCATTCCTAATAATAAACATCAAAATCCTTATGTTTCTCCTAAGCACTATGTTAATTTGGCTATTATATCTCTCTGGGACTTCCTTTTGGGATGAGGGAAGTTAATACTCTGCCCCATTTTTTTCTCCCAATGATTAATTATTGCTCATTCTGCACTAACATCCATCAGATGTTCCTTGAATATTAATTGTTTTTTTCTTGGATGACATGGTGGCATAATGATTGACATTGCTGTCTCACAGTGCCAGGGATCCAGGATCTATTTCTGGCTTGTGCCACTGTCTGTGCAGACCCTGCACATTCTCCCCATGTCTATGTATGTTTCTTCCAAAATGTGAAAGATGTGCTGGTTAGGTTCATTGGGCACGCTAAATTCTCCCTCAGTTTATCCAAATGGGCGTCAGAATGTGGTGATTAGGGGATTTTCACAGTAACTTCACTGCAGTGTTAATGTAAACCTATTTATGACACTAATCAATAAACTTTGAAATTAAATGTCTAACATTTCTCGTTCTTGGGCTAATCTCTCAATCAAGGGCTCCGAGGAAAAGCTGCAGTCCCAGAAAGTGCTGGACAGCAAATTACAGACTTGCAGTTGCTCATTTTCTGACCATTTAAATGTATGGAGAGAAAGTCTAAATTTGTGGAGCATTTATTTTGCTGGTTTGCACAGGTTGGACATGTAAATTGAAATAACTCCTCAGAGTCTGGTGCTTCTTTATTCAATTTCCTTTATTTACAAACTCTTCTACTGCTGAACTGCTGCAGGTATAAAGTCAGAAGCAGGAGAGCCAGTGGACCTGACACTCCCATATTTATACACAGGTCAGACAATATGATTTCAATCAGGGAGCTTATACTTCAAGATACCAACTTCATTGACCTCATTAAAGCCATTACGGAAGTGTTCTACCAGGGGTTCAGCCTTTCTATATCAAATAATTCTTGCCTATTTTATGGTACAGGTGTATTGCTATTGTGCAAGCTTTCAATCCCAATAGTTTGTTTCGAAAGCTTTTTGAATCATTGTAAAAGCTTCTCCATTTCTTTTCTCACTGCAATCGTTTTCCTTTTTATAACCACTTGGTTCGCTATTTTCCTACCAATAGCTGTTGTTACGTTGTAGTAGCACTACTGGTTCCCTTGCATGGATCCCACCTAATTAATAGCATTATCAGTTGGAAGCCAATCAGCCTGCCTGCAGCAGCCAACAACTTTTTCTTAGTCCTGCTAGGCCTTTAAAGTCCCTTTGCTTTCTAAACACTTCAGACCATTTTGGTGTATCAGCACGTTTATTTCATGACACACATGCACAGAAAATCACATGAGCACAGAAAACACTGGACAGGCTCGATGACAAGTTGGTATCATTAAAATTGCCCCAAGTGTCTTTCCCAGCTGCAGTCATTGCTACTCAAACTTGTCGCTCTTCAACCTCAGAATTGCATCGTTCGAGCCTTTCTCAGCTTATGCTGGCAACGATCCTCAATGTATCTTTGTCCCTGATGCCTCACTATTGGAGAATCTGGGGAATTCAATGTTTTAAACTACTCATGTAAACTGCATTACATGCTGATGCTGCTCAGTGCATCTGTGTTCAGTGGATGAAATATGAGAAAGGGTAAATTGTATTTAAAAACACCAACATTCTTATTCCCTAGATTCAAAATACAATTAATCGATAGATGTAACTTATTCTTTCGAAATGTGTGATGACTCCTGCCAATTAATTAATTAATTCATAGATGTGTAATTGTCTTCCCTTGTCAGTTGATTTTAAGATTCTACCAAATGCAAGTGTGAAACCAGATGGTCAATGGCCCTCTTGGCCTAGGGTTAAATAATGACAGTACATTTACATATAGCAAACATTGAAATACTTGTAGATCTTGCTGGGCTATCCCTAAGAATGGGTCAAGAACAAATTCCCACTAGTAGATTCTGTATGTTTCATTTATTTAATTCTATTCAAAGGGATTGAATTCTCCTAAGTCCTTTCTGAAGCCCTGCTTTCCCTTTACCTTTATGTTGTCCTCTACGTAAAGTATACTCCAACAGCCCCATATCCCCTCAGCTGAACAGAAATTACATTTCCAGTGTCTTAATCAGTTTCTGCTCCTCTCTCTATCAAGTTTCCATTGTGTGTTTACAAGTGGTATTCTCTTCATTACTGTATTTCATCCCAAACTTCAGCAATATAATCTATGGGGAAAATCAGGTAATGAGACTACCCTAACTTAACCTCAATTTGCCTCCTGGCAAACCACTGGAACTGCCACCAACAGACCTCTCTTCATTCAGTGCATGCAAAAAGAGGTTACATCTCTCCTCCTCCATCACCCACTGCCAGTAAAATTCCAGTGATGTTTTGGATGGTGCATCAGAAGACAAAACCATTCATTAAAAGAGGAACAGAGACCCAAAGCTCAATGTTGTCTTGGCTAGCTCAGGCCATTGACACCTTCACTGGGTTTTGAAAAGAAGAACCCACCACACTGTTACAGTGCCAGGCTTTATGATAACAGTGCCAGAGCCTTGACATGTCAAGGTTCACAGTGCTGATGCTTCAGGTTGGAACTGTTGTCTTGCATTGACAACACCAGAGTTTCACAGTGATGGTGCTAGTCCTCAACAACATAAGTGCTCAACAGTGCAGATGCCTCACAGTGGACGTTCTCACAGTGGTCGTTCTCACAGAGGGAGTTCCTTGCATTGGAGGTTCTCACCTTGCACGTTCTCACAGTGGTAATGCCTCAGGGTGGAGGTGTCTATGGGAAGGTGCCTCATGGTGGAGATGTTTCACGGTAGTGTGCATTGTGACAGAAATGCCTCCGGCGAAGTGTCTCATGATTGAGGTGTCTCATGGTGGGGATACAGAGTTGTCTCACAGTAGTAATGCCTCGTGGCAGGAAGTGACTCATGGAAAAGGTACCTGTTGACACAGGCGTTTTATAGTCATGGTGTCACACGGCAGAATGCCTCAGGTATCTCAGAGGTGGCTTTGTGTTCTGATGCCTCCTAATGACAAGATCAGTAGGATTTGCCTTTTGACCTGCCCAACTGAATCTTGCCTTGAGTTAAAATTGGGCTATTCTTTAGAAACAGATGGCAAAGTTAAGTATTTGAGATTTTATTGATAAAGATACCCAAAGAAAGTACAGAAATGGAGGTGAAACAAATAGCCAAGATAAGTGGAAATGATTACAAGTTTTGGTGATTTTTTGATGTGGAATCTGTCCTGAAAGGAAAAGTTGTCACTGCTAGGAATCTGAATTAAAAATAATTTGAGCCATCATTCATGCCATGAAACACACAGACTAACAGATCTGTTGGCAATCAAAAAGAATGAAGACAGGATTTGACGTTGGAATGGACCCTTTTCTCTGACCTCAATCAAGATAGTGTCAGAATAAAGCAAATTCACTTTCTCTATGACTATAATACAGAATCAAAGCATTTGCAACATAAGGAACTGGAAAGCAAATTATGTGACTGCTAAGGTGATAGTTTTATTTGAATCAATTAATGATCGCCTCTTTGTTGTTCCAGTTGCGCTCCTAAAGAATCATATCTCGCCTTTGGTATGATCTTCATCTTAACCTCTTTAAGGGAGTACCAGCGATTGTGCCATGTTGCCCAGATAATACCATCATCAAAGGAACTTGCGGTCTGGTCTGCTGTGTAAGCTCCACCTGAAACAAACGCAAACAGGCAGCAATAATCACTCTGAATCACGGCTTTAGTATCATCAGGAAAGCGTCTATCTGAGTAAAAAAGAGACAGACCACGGAAAGGTCCGCTGACCTCGGTCAGTTTCGGGGGCAGACGCGCCTTCAAATTTCCACCCAAAGTGTTTTTCATGTTCCCTTTCCTAATGCCACCTCTGAAAGTGCATGTAATTCATACAAAACAGTCATTTATTCATCCCAAAAGAACTCAGGAGAAACTTTTTTACCCAGAAAGTAGCTAGAATTTGAAACTACCACAAGGGACTATTAGAATAGATATATTCAAGTGAAAGCTAGATAAGTAAATGTGAGAGAAAAGAGTATAAGAATATACTGATAGAGTACAATGAAATAAGTTGGGATAAAGTATAAATTCCAGCACAGATTCAAGCAAAATACATTCTGATCACTTAATAGGTTTCTTTTTAGCAGCTTTCTCAGTTTTCTTCATCATTATTTACATTCCCTTTGTCCAATTACAGCAACTGTTCTGCCATCCCACCTCTCCCGACACACCATCCTCATAGTGTAAATCTCTTCTGATTTTCTTTGCTTTTAGCTCTGACAAGCAGTCATTCACATTCAATACAGTGGCTCTTTTCTCTCCACAGATGCTATCAGACCTGCTGAGATGTTCTAGTATTTTCCGTTCTTGTTCCAGCACAGCTTCGTTGAACCGAAAGGCCTTTTTCTGTGCTGTAAATTCTAAGTAATATTGTCGAATTTTACAATGAATGTTATACAATGACTCGCACTGGGATATGTGAGTATCTTCTCTGACTATTATTCTTCAGGTCTGAGCCATACTGTGAACATTAGCAGTATTTTCAATGGGGGATGTAAGAGTGGATAGACAGAGGTTGAATCACAGTTGAGCCCAATCATCCCTTCAACTGCTGGCCACACTAAGATATGATCCACTAGGACACCATCAGCAGTGAGAATCTGAGTTAGCTCTTATTTTCAAAACCCAGGATCACTCTCTAGGCATTCACTTCCAGCATTGTTGAGGTCAGTTAACATGGCACAGGTGGAGAACTGTATCTGAAACATTCTCATTTTTCACAATTTCATAAGTAGGGAATTACAGTAACTTACCCAACAAAGTAGTGAGATAAATCCCAATATTTTTACATCCTCCCTATGAGACACATTCTCCCAAATGATTTCTAGGTATTGTGAGAAAAATGATGAAATTCCCATTGGGGGAGTTGGTGCAATCCACTTCATGGATCTATCACATGTAGAGACTTCCTTGGAGCCCAGAGAAATTCTCACTGAATTCCCCTACATTTAGTAGATTTTTTGGTGTAGAGACCTAAAGGCCAGCTTCTCAGAGATTGGGACACCCCAATCCATCCCTTCTCCCCACAGACATCTACAGACTTGGGGAATCCAAGGTAAAATTCGCCATCAGCGGGAATGGCCAGAAAATCCTGCCTTAGAGGTTAGTGTGTAAAATTAAAACATACATGGGGTTGAGAATTGGTTAGCAGACAGTGTAGGAATAAATTAGTCTTCTTCAAAGTGGCAGGCAGTGAAGTGTGGGGTCGCACAGGTATCAGTGCTTGAGCCATAGCTAGTCGCAATTTACATCAAGAATTTGGACGAAGGAACCAGAGGAAATATTTCTAATTTCCTGATGACATGAAAGCTAGTGGAAAGGTAAATGGTAAGGGGGATGTTGAGAGAGTATTGAGGGAAATTGATTCAGGATGAGTGAGTGGGCAAATACACAGCCAATGCAGTATAACACGGACGAGTGTGAAGTTTGAATGGAGAAACAGAATAGCAGAATATTATTCAAATAGCGATAGATTGGAAAATCTTTGTACGTCAGTCACTGAAGGCAAGTATGCAGGCAGCAAGCAGTTAAGGACACTAATGGCATGTTGGCCTTCGTTGAAAGAGGACTTGAGTACGGGAGAAGACTGTCTTGCTGCAGTGTACAGGGCATTGGTGAGACCACAGATGGAGGGCAATCTCTGGTTCAATGTAGGTGTAAATGCAATTATGGCTGGAAACTCTTGGGAGAGGGCCTTAATGGGACTTGCATCAGGGAAATTTAGAATAAGACCATCTCTGCCCAACCCCCCACCCGCCCAGCTAGCAATGTAATCAAATTCATGCCCAGTGAGCGCACGAACCCCATTACCATTCATTTAAATGTGTTTAAATATTCAAACTTTGCTTAATACCAGAGGGAATCACTACTGGTGTCCAAAAATAAGGCCAGATGTGCTGATCACATCTGGGGCTCAGAGGTCACTGTAACTCTCGTGTTGTCAGGGTCATGGCACTGCCAGGGGTGGGGCCTGCTGGGGGAGGCCTGTGAATTTGTGGTCTGTAGGAGAAAGGGTGTGAGGGGCAGGGTCTTCATGGGTGGGGCCTGTATGGGATTGGGCTGGTGGACAACCCCATGGGGTGGGGGGGGTGGGGGGTTGCTTCATGTTGTGTGATGGGATGGGGAGGGGGGATGCAAGGGATGTGGTGAATAGCCAGGCTGAGATTTAAGCCTGATGCTGGCATTTGAAGTAGAGGAGTGGCGGGGAGCTGGAAGGGGTAGCAGGGAGAGGGTGGGGGCCAGATGACAGCAATTAGATGGGAGGGATTCTTGCTTTGAAATCGGGGCATCCCGATCTCTGTGGACCTGGGCTTACCAGCATCTTTAGGCCCTGACCCTTGCAATGAAAGTGTAAAACATGCCCCCTGCTTTAACATGGCAAAGTATGTGAAGATCTGAATGGAAAACCAGCCTCATTCTCTGGGGTGAAACATGCCAGTTTTGAATCAGAACTTGACACTTGGGCCAGAATTCTCCAGCCTCGCACATCAGCTGATACTATCAGTAAGATGCTAGGATCTTGGCTTCATGTCACACTAGGGTGGACTCTCAGAGACTATTTCCCCGAGCTGAAATGGTCACTATGAGAGGACACAGATTTAAGGTGCAGGGAAGCAAATACAGAAGGGATGTTAGGGGTAAGTTTTTCACTCAGAGGGTGGTGAGTGAATGGAATTGGCTGCCGTCGAAGGTTGTTGAGGCAAACTCACTGGGGTCTTTTAAAAGACTTCTGGATGAGTATATGGAAAAGAATAGGATAGGGGTTTATAGATAGGTCTGTGGATTGGTAGATGTGATCGGCGCAACTCGTGGGCCGAAGGGCCTGTTTGTGCTGTATTGTTCTATGTAGTACATACTATCTGTAACCCCCATGACTTGCCTGCATCAGCAAAAAAACCTCACTTACTGTGCTGTCTGGAGACAATACACATCTCTCTAACCTGTGCTCAATGCTCCTTCCACTCACATTGTTAGCCACTTTAAGACTTGAATAGCAGGTTAGGTGTAAGGATTCGCATTCCAATCAGTAATCTGTAAACTGTCTGTGCTGATATGTGTGCTTTTGCAGACCAGAACACCTCATTCACCTGACAAAGGCTACAAAGGCTGAAAGCTAGCAAGTTTCCTATCAAATAAATCGGTTGGATTTAAAATTGGTGTTGTCAGACCTCTTACTGTCAGTAAGAACAGAGAATTTGACAGTCAGTCAAATCTCCAATCATTACAGTGGGACCAGAGCACCCAGCTATGGGTGATGAAGGAGAATTCCAGCCACTGCCATTTCTCATGAAAATTCTGCCTAGGGAGTATTTGGTGCAGTTTTGGGCAATTGTGGAGCCAAGGGGATAATCAGGGGGTTGGAAGGTTAGTTGGGATGCGGGGATAATCAGGATTGGGAATGGTTGAGGAGTCTGGAGTATTGTTGGACGGTGGGGAATGTACTCAAGGTATGTACATGTAGCCAGATGGTCCTGTGAGGGGTGTTCAGGGGAGATAGTTAGGGATCAGTGATATAGTTACCCGTGAGTTCGAGGTGGTTGTTATCCTATGAACCTTTTCTGGCTAACCAGCACATCTTTGGATCGTGGGAGGAAACCAGAACTACTGGAGGAAACTCACGCAGGCACAGAGAGAATGTGCAGGCTTCATACAGGCAGTTACAGACATCATTTACAAAACTCGCATTGATGACAAAATTTACCTTTGTGGTATCTGCCATTAAGATTTGCAGCATGGCATCTGTTCATCCACCAGCCTGTTTGATCCTGTTTTGCGCAGTTGTGTTCATATTTATCATTATCAGAGTCTGCTGTGCTAAACTGTGCATAGTTGTGCGCAGTATACATTTTATCGCTCGGATCATCTCCAAAGTCAAAGCCATCAAAGGAATTTCCAGCATCTCCATTTATGTAAAAGCCATAAATCAGACGATATTTGTCCTCCTCGCTTGACACTTTAAAAGCTACGTACTGAGCGAATCTGAAGGGAAAGAAACATAACTGACATTTAGACATGCAAGGATTGATTACGGACAGTCAGCATGACTTTGTGAGTGGAAGATCATGTCTCATGACTTTGATTGAGTTTTTTTAAAGAGATAACCACAAAGACAGATGTTGCCTACAGGAACTTTAGCAAGGCCTTTGACAAGGTACCGCAAGGTAGGTTGTTGCATAAGGTTAAATCTCACAGTTCCAGAATGAGGTAGCCAATTGGACACAAAATTGGCTTGATCACATAAGCCAGAGATGGTTGTAGAGGATTGTTTTTCAAACTGGAGACTGTGACCAGCAGTGTGCCTCAGGAATGAGTGTTGGGTCCAATGTTATTTGTCATTTATATTAATGGTTTGGTGAGAATGTAGGAAGCATGTTTGGTACGTTTGCACATGACATCAAGATTGTTGGCACAGTAAACAGTGAAGAATGTTATCTGGGATTGCAATGAGATCTTGATCAATTAGGCCAGTTAGCCAATGAATGGTAAATGGAGTTTAATTTAGATAAATGTGAGATGATGCAGTTCGGTCGATCGAATCAGGGCAGGATGTGCTCAATTAATGGTAGGGCATTAGGGAGAGTTATAGAACAAAATAATCTAGGAGTACAGGTTCATAACTCCTTGAAAGTGGAGTCACAGGTGGAGAGGATGGTGAGAAGTCATTCGGCATGCTTAGTTTTGTTGGCCGGAACATTGAATACAAGAGTAGGGGCATCTTGTTGAAGTTGTACAAGACATTGGTAAGGCACATTTGGAATACTATATATAATTCTGATTATCCTATCACAGAAAGGATATTATTAAACTAGAGTGAAAAGATTTACTAGGATGCTACCAGAACTTGATGATTTGAGTTATAAGGAGAGATTGGATAGACTGAGACTTTTTCTCTGGAACCAGGGGACTTAGGGCTGATGATCCTATAGATGTTTATAAAATAATAAGGGGCATAGATAAGGTAGATAGTCAATATCTTTTCCCAAAAGTAGGGGAGTCTAAATCCAGAGGACACAGGTTTAAGGTGAGAGGGAAGAGATACAAAAGAGTCCAAAGGGGCAATTTGTTTCACTCAGAAGTGACTGGAACAAGCTGCCAGAAGTAATGGTAGAGAGAGGTACAATCTTGTCTTTTAAACAGTATTTAGACAGTTACATGGGTAAAATAGGTATAGAGGGATATGGGCCAAACGCGAGCAATTGGGACGAGATTAGTGGTAAAAGCTGGGTGACATTGACAAGTTGGGCAGCAGGGCCTGTTTCCATGCTGTAAACCTTCAGGATTCTATTATTAAAGACTGATTCCACAAAAAGATGACCCTCTGTTCTCTCATTGTACACACTAGGAAAGAATTATGTTCACTGGGGACCAAATGTCTAGAAAATGTTTAGTGCGGTAAAGAACTAAAAGGCCGACCGTGCCTGCAAAATAAACTAAAAGCGTAAATATATAATTTAAAAAATGAACGTGAAGCTGACACAGTCTACTCCTGATAATGCAAATGAACTTTTTGTGCTATAAAATTGAATTTTTCAGCAGAATGGAAACTTGGTATTCAAAAAATTCCATATTCTCTGATAACTAAGTGTCTCTGAATTGAAATAGCGGGCTGTGGGACAATATTATGCCATTGCCGGTGATATGTTTGGAAGCAGGGAGGCTGGTTAATCAGGCAAGAGGATTGCAAGTGAACACAACGTTGTCTTTCTGCCTCTGCTAAGATTACGTTTTTGGCAGGAAGGTCTGTGATTGGGCTTCCCAATGCCCAGCCTCCAATTGAGGGCATTAAGTGAGCAATTAATGACCACATAAGGACCACATTCTGCTATGGCTGCTATGAACCCAATTGCTTGGGGTGCTGCAGTTTGCTTGTGTTCTCTACATATTACTGAGGGGAAACGGAGATGGATTGTTCAAAGGCACTCCATGTCTGATCAAGGTGGGGCATTGAGAAGGGGCATTCATCTGACTTTGCTATTGAATGGCCCTCTTCCACCCCCAGCATGGCCCTCACTCTACCAAGTTGTTCACTACTCCATCCTGGGCCTCAGCAGCCATGCCCTCCCTGATAATGCTGGGGAGAAAAATAAGTGCCAGCCTCTGACAGGCAGTTCTTAGTGGGCAGATTTATCCAACAAAGTGGCCTTTAATCATCAGGAAGGTCCACCTTTGGCTACCTGAGAGACATTTAATATGAGTGCGTCTTCCCAGAGGAGGGAATGTGCTGTTATTTTTAGCTGCCTAGAAGACAGGTCAAAACTCAATGCCTCCATAAAAGTCCCTCTTACTTGAACTAATCGCATTTCACCTGCTAAAGTCTGATACTCCATTGGATTGCTAACTTCTGGCTGCATTTTGCAATCCAACCATTTTCAGCTGCTTCATCAATGATCTTCTGTGCATCATATGGTCAGAACTGGGGATGTTCACTGTGATTGCGCAATATTCAGAACCATTTGAAAATCTTCAGATACTGAAGCAATATGTGCCTATATGCTGCAAGACCCAGATAATACATAGGCTTAGACTGAGAAGTGGTAAGTAATGCTTATGCAACACAAGTGTGAGGCAATGGCCATCGCCACAAACGCAAAATCCAACCACTTCCCCTTGTTTTTCACTGGCATTACTATTGCTGAATCCCTCATTATCAACACCTTGGGGGGGGTTATCATTGATTGGAAACCAAACTGGACCAGCCATATGAATATTGTGGCTACTAGACCAAGTTAGAAGCTAGAAATCATGTGGTGAGTAACTCACCTCCTGAGTCCCTAAAGGCTGTCCACCATCTACAAAGCACAAGTCAGGAATGTAATGGAATATTCCTCACTTGTCTGGATGAGTGCAGTTCCAGCAATACTCAAGAAGCGCAACACCATCCAGGACAAAGCAATCACCTGATGAGGACCCCAACCACGATCTTAAGCATTCACTCTCTCCACCACCAATGCCCAGTAGCAGCAGTGTGCACTATCCACAAAATACAATGCAACAACGCACCTTCCATAACCTGTACTACCTAAAAGGGCAAGGGCAGGGGGTGCATGGGAACATTGCCATTACAAGTTCCCTTTCAATACATTATCCTGATTAGGGCCTATATTATCATCTCTTCACTGTCACTGGGTTAATGTCGCAGAACTCCCTCCTTAAGAGCATTATGGGTACACCTACACAGACTGCAGCAATTCAAGAAGGCAGCTCACTACCACCTTCTCAAGGGCCATTAGGATTGGGCAATAAATGTTGATCTAACCAGCAATTTTCATATCCTGCAAAAGAATAAAAAAGACTGCATCATAAAATCTGCATTAATACTATAATATCAACACAGACTGCTGAGGGTATGGAGTGGAGAAAAGTGCTTGCCAGAGAGCAGAAGGGAAAGCCAGACCAGGCTGACCCAGTGTCACTTGCATGAGTTGTTAGCAGGAGGAGCCTACACTGGATTTTCTGCCACTGGCAGGGTAGGAAAATTTGGGGGAACAACCAAAACTCTGTTGACTTTGCGGCAGGACAGGAAAATCATGGCACCTGGATTTCCCAAAAGACTTGAGAGGCCTCCTGATTTCTCTTTGGTTTTAAGAACGATAAGACACTGGGGCCAGGAATTTCTGGATTTCTGTGCTGCGTCTTCCAGCAGCAGGGGCTGTTCACCATTGGTCGCAGGTGGGATCTTCCAGTCCTGCCAAAGCCTGTGAAGCTTTGTCTGGCTAACCCAAAAACATGCCCAGGGTTGGGGGAGTGGGGGTGTTGCCAGAAACTGCTGCCCTGGATGGAGAAGTATGGTGAGCGGAGGTGAGAATGATAACACCCCAGCTAAAGCTAGCAAAATCAAATTAAGCAGCAGTTTCTATCAATGTGAAAAAACTTTAAAACAATACAAATATTTGGCATTTTAAAAAAACTGTTATTTTTATAACCACTAATACCATATTGTTCAATAAGTTTTTTTTTCAATTCTTACAAATGCTACCACATAAATTTTATTATTTATCAAGGTAAATCAATAATTACCTTTGTTCACCTGACCAGTCCACCATGTCTATTTGGAGTAAATAGGGTCTGTCGGTTTGTGTAGTTATTAAATGCATTTTCTCATTACCAAGCCAGAATTCTGTGGTGTCACCAGGTGACAAATATCCAAACCCTTCCTTATATGGGATCCAGTTTCTGAAGAAGTCCACACTTCCATCAAGTCGCTGAAATAAATTAGTGGAGCATTGCATGATGACACCTTTCATTGCATTTGCAAAAGGTTTTGCTTGTCAATAGCAGAACGATGGTGTAACATACCCTTTGGAGTACTGTCCAGCCTCTCCCATAACTGTCTATCTCACAATACACTAAGAATGGCTGTCGAGCTTTCAGTGGTTTGATGTAGTACAGGCCACTTTCTTGAGCACCATTGTCAACAACAGCTTGACAGTCTGAATAGGAGCAGATCACAGCTCAGTGATTGTTTATTATCCGAAAATAATTACAGTAGCATCATTCCAAAAACTTATTTATTTCAATGGTGCAATAATCGTTACTAAAACTATAATAAACACCAATTTGAAAACCGAGACACCAAGCCACATATTACTACAGAGAGGCAGTTGAGGAGATTTTTTTTAAAAAAGAAAACAGTGGTAAATAGTTAAAGGCCGAAGCTCTACAGTCCTGCCCCACTATGGGAATCGGAATAGGCGAGGGGTGGACGATAGGAAGATCCACTAATCTCAGTGGGGTTTTCCAGTCTTGGGTCGAGTGAGCCTGTAAAATCCTACCCATTGACTTTCATGAGGGATTTAGGGCCTGCACAGAAGAAAGCACAGCTCGCAATAATGGAAGTAAGAATGTAAAAGAAGCCAGAACTGGAGGGACGCAGAGTTTTCAGATTGCTATAGGGCCCGCAGGAGGCAGAGATCAGAATTGGATGAGGTCATGGAGGCACTTGAAGATGGAGAGGGTAATTTTAAATTCAAACCGTGCTGGATCTAACACCAGTATAAATCAGTGGCCAGATGTATGAAGAGCGAAAACTTGGTGAAAGTTAAGATTTGAATTATGATAATAGAACGTTAAACTATCCAACCGAAGAAGAATTGATTTCTGAGGTAATCGTTAAAGTCTAAGTACATACACAGACATAACCATTTAGCAAGGGATGCTAACCTGGACCTGTAATTTCATGTATATGAACAGTGTCTTGACATGAGTCTCTGCATCTGGCCTGGAGTTGTTGAGTAATACTCTTTAAATAACTGATCTTTTCATTGTTCATTAGGACAAGGGTTTTCAATTGCCTGTTGAAAAATAAAATAAGTCATGGTTGTTTGGTGCAAGATAACAAAACCCACAACAGTAATCTCAACAAATCAAGATCAAAGCAGAAAATGATTGAAAAACACAAGTCCATTAACATCTTCAAAAAGAAAAGTTAGGTCATTGCTTCAGGTGTAAGCTTTATTCCATCATTATTTTTATTTGTTGATGGTATGTGGACATGACAAAGAACAAAGAACAAAGAACAAAACAGCACGGGAAACGGGCCCTTTGGCCCAACGAGCCCCCGCCGCCACCCTGATGTTCCCACCTCTACCCTCGATCCCTGTCCATATTTATAGATCTATGGATTAAAAACCAAATTTGAGACAATTTAGGGAGAATTTGTTTTGCCAATTAGCCTAAGAGCACATCTTTGGGATGTGGGAGGAAACCGGAGCACCCGGAGAAAACCCACGCAAGCACGGGGAGAATGCGCAAACTCCCACAGACACAGGCCCAAATCCATGTATCTGCACAGCACAGCGATAGTCACTTGAGCTGTCGTGTTGCCCATCAGATGGGCCAGGTCAAGCGTACACTAACGACGTGAAGCACTAGGATACTCTCAAAAAATCCAAGAGCAGCCCTCTCACGACCCATCGCGTATATGCCTTTCGTTAGACAACAAGGTGGACCAAAGCACCTGTAGGGTAAAAACAAGTACATCAATATCATCATCTATTTACACACTTCCCAGGGACACCCAAAGCTCACAATCCCTATTTTTAAATCAGTTTTCTATACCCCTCCATTCCCATTCTGTTCATGTGCCCATCTAAGTATTCCTTAAATAACTCCAGAGTACCTGCCTCCACCATTTTACTTGGCAGCGCATCCAATACCCCCACCACCCTCTGTGTGAAAAAACTCCCCCTAGCATCCAAATTATACCTTACCCCCTCACTCTAAGCCCGTGATCCCTCGTGCTATTTGAGTCCATCCTAGGAAAAAGCTTAGCCCTGTTTACTCTATCTATCCCCTTCAAAATCTTGTACACCTCTATCAGATCTCCTCTAAGTCTACGTCTTTCTAAGGAAAATAGTCCCAACTTGCCTGATCTCTCCTCGTAACTCAGACCTTTCATACCAGGCAGCATCCTAGTAAACCTTCTCTGCACTCTCTCTAGAGTCTCCATATCCTTCCGGTAGTAAGGTGACCAGAACTGGACGCAGTATTCCAAATGAGGTCTAACCAGCGTTTTATACAACTGCAACATTAAAGGCCAGCTCTTGTACTCTATACCCCTTCCAATAAAGGCTAACATACTATATGCTTTCTTTACAACCTTCTCCACTTACTCTGCCACCTTCAGAGATTTGTTCACTTGCAGCCCCAGATCCTCTGCATTTCTATAGTCTTAATAGGTCTACCCTTTATCATATACCTCCCCCCTACATTCTTTCTCCATGCTGTGCCAGCATTTATTGCCCATCCTGATGGCTTTTAAGTGTCAGCCACTTTGCTGTGGATCTGGACTCACATATAGGCCAGAGCAGGTTAGGATGGCAGATTTCCTTTCCTAAAGAACATGAGTGAACCATTTGGCTTTTTACAACAATCAACAATGGTTTCATGATCATCATTAGACCTTTAATTCCAGATTTTTATTGAATTCAAATTTCACCATCTGCTGTGGTGGGATTCAAACTTGGGTCCACACAGCATTACCCTGAGTTTCTGTGTTACTAGTCCAGTGATATTACCACTAAACAACCGTCTCCCTTCATACTTCTTTGTATTCTGACAAAGAGCATTGATTCCCTAATTGGACATTTTGGTTTGCAGGATACCAGTTGAAAAATGCAATGCCACTGTCCTCAAGATTTTGAATCAATTGCAAGAGTTGCACCTCACTGGGATTCCCCAATTAGAGAATCAATCCCAAGCTTTATTCTGGAATGTAGATAGAGCTAATCATATGGGTAAAACTCTGACCACTGTAATAATTTTAATGAACATTTCTCAATAAGAAACACTTTTCCATAGTAAAACTAAGAATCAGCAACATAAGCAGTTTCTGAGAAATTATGGTTAAGATTTGAATGTGTGAACAGATATTAATGACTAGCAATTTCCAATGACAGGGAGGTAGGTGTTTTGTTTTTGGCCCTATTGACGATGCAGGTACAACTTGCTCCCAAGCTTGCTCTAGTTTTGAAAATAGTTGTTTGGTGATATAAAAGCTTGGAAGTTAACTGTTTTCTGGTGCATTCTCTATGGTAACCCATCTACCAAACTTGCCAACCTGTAGCAATTTTAAATCAGAATTCACCATCTGAGGAACCTGATTTTAAATAACTGAAAATGACTTTAACAAGTGTGCAGAACCATTAGCTTGCTGTGCAAACATACACAATGTTTTCTTCTTTGTAAGTTAAAAACTACAGTCAATAGCTTGAAAGCATTAAACCAATGCTGCATCTTTTCCTATTTTGGAGCTTGCTTAAAGTGGTCTAGATGTGGATTATTCTGTAAAATTACAGACTAGATTCAGCAGTTGGTGGTCAACAAACACACATTTGCCGAGTTGCTGTCATTCTACATGGCACAAGCACCCTCTATAGGCCACCTATTTAAACAGCACCTGCATGCAGTTCCTTTTCAAAGTAGGTTGGAGGATCATTAAAGAATAGGGTTAGTAAGAATTTTTAATGTCAACCTTGTTACAGAGAGCAAAATATGAACAGGGAAAGAAAGATTGATTTAAACAAGAGGCAACAGGAGAGAGAGAGACAAAGTGATTTTTTTTTCAGTAGCTACTTTTCAGTGTCAGGTAGGTTATTAACAATATCATTCGAAGCTTAAACTAGAATAGATGATGCTTAACTTTATCAGTATCCTCACAGGGTGTAAGCATCTAATAGGAAACCAAGTGGTGAGCTACCGTATTTCCAAAATGTTGTTGATGAGCAAGGCATCTCAGACAGTATCTTGCACACTTTCATATAGGAACATAGGAATTAACAGCAGGAATTCAGCCTTTGAGACTGTTCCACCATTCAATTAGATCATGGTTGTTTTCTTCCTGGTCTCAAATCCACTTCCGTAACTGTTCTCCACATCCACTTATCCTTTTTTTTATTAGAGATATATCTATCTCTTTGAAACCAGTCAATGATTCAGACTCCAGCAGCAAGGCCCACAAATTCACTACCTTCTGCTAGAAGTAGTTCCTCCTCATCTCAGTTTTAAATCTACTGCCGCTCAACCTATATGGTCTCTAGATTCCAGTTTGCCCCATAAGAGGAAACATTTTGTCTATATTTACTCGATCAATCTCTTTTAAAATTTACATACTCAATCAGATTTCCTCTCATCCTTTTAACTGTCACCGAGTTCGGATCCCCTGTCATCCTATTGGCCTACTCTTGCTCCTAATTCCTATGTTCTTATGTTTTTCTAAACTCCCAAACTATTTAATCTCTTCTAATATATCAACCCCTTCATCCCTGGAATCAACCTGGTGAATCTCCTCAGAACTGTCTCCAATGCTACCACATCCTTCATCAAATAAGGAGGTTAAAATTGGACACAAACTTCAGATGTGGTCTCACCTAAACAGTTGCAATAATACTTTTCTACTTTTATACGCCAGTCCTTTTGTAATAAATGCTAACATCCCATTTGTTTTTTTTATTGTATGCAGCACTTGTATTCCGACTTTCTGCGATTCTTGAACATAGACACCCAGACCCCTCTGCCCATGCACATTTTGAATCTGCTTTCCATTTAGATAATAATTTGCTTTTCTATTTTTCTGCGAAAATGAATAACCTCACACTTATCCACATTAAACTCCATCTCCCAAATTTTGGCTCATTCTCCTCGTCTATCAATATCCACCTATAACATCTTTATATCCTCTTCACTGCCTGCTTTCCTTCCTATTGTAGTATCATCCGCAAATTTTGCTATGTTGCACTCTGTCCCTGGCACATTTTAACCATGTGGAGATACCAGCGTTGGACTGGGGTAAACACAGTAAGAAGTCTCACAACACCAGGTTAAAATCCAACAAGTGCAAGAACTTTCCACACACCTGATGAAGGAACAGCATTTCCAAAAGCTTGATGGTTTACTATTAAATAATCTTGCTGGACTTTATCCTGGTGCTGTGAGACTTCTTACTACATTTTAACAACACGTACAAACAGGTGCAAAAGCAGGCCATTCAGCCCTTCAAGCCTGCACAACATTCAGTCTGATCATGGCTGAGCATAAACTTTCAGTAACCCACTCTTACTTTCTCTCCATATGCCTTGATCCTTTTAGCCACAACGGCCACATCCAGCTCCCTCTTTCTGAGGTAGAGAATTCTACAGGTTCACAACTCTCTGAGTGAAAAAGTTCTTCTTCATCTCAGTCTTGAATGGCTGACCTCTTATCCTTAGACCCCAAGATCTGCATTTCCCCAATATTGGAAACATACTTCCCACATCTAGCGTGCCCAGTCCCATCAGGATTTTATATGTTTCTGTGAGATCCTCTGTCATTCATGTAAGGACCCTTGTTGTTGTTGGCCAACTCCCATATAAATTATGGTGAATGCTTTTAGCCTCAATGCTATTTTTACTTGGAAATCTATCTGCTCCAACATAGACTGAGCCTATAAGGGACATAAGCATAACACCGAGTAGATAATCTCAGCTTCCCTACATAAAGATACTGATAACCCGCTGTGCCTTCTCAGCAGATTTGTTTTCATTTCAGACTTAAAAGCTTTTTCAGTTTATTCTTTTTATCAATTGGAAATTGAATCGACAAGTAGGTTTAGTCTTTTAGATGTTTGTGGAAGCATCAAAGAATCGCATACTTATTTTTCAGAACAATGTACTTTTGTACCTACCGCAATTCTTGATCTCTATCTTCAGTGGATTTTTCAAACCTCAGAACTTCACTTTGTATTTCGCGAATCCTGCTAACGTATACATCTTTAAAACATAAAAATACAAATTAAAGTCATATGTCTCCTGGCAGAGGAGTCATTCTGATTGGTTTTAAATGAAAAGTTCGTTGTTTTAGCTCGTGTACTTAAATTATTGTGAAAATATTACCTGGCAATTGTTTCTTAATGAGATTATTGGATTCTTCAATATGCTCAATTTTATTTGTTGTTATAGTTGTTTCATTTCCAATGCGTTGCAATTTATCTTCAATTGCCCCAAGTTGCTGGTCAACTGTTGCTTGACGCTTTCCAAAATGTGAAGCAACTTCACATGTTGTTGGGCAGAATTCTCCCTAAATTACCACAACAGAGAGTAAATGATGTGATAGTACATTTCGAACTGGAAAGTCATATTCCTTCTGATTGCACAGCAGACTGTATAATGAGTTATTACTTACAAATCTTTCGTCTAAGATGCAGCAGGATGACAATGGTAGAGGGAATGAAACCTGTAATAAAAGAAAAAGGAGAATATTATCACTTTTTCACAACTGTTAAATCAATTCTGCCTAAATGATTTATTGATGCTTTTCCCATAAATTCACTTACAGCTTTAACAGATGAAAACGCCAGCAGCAGAACTTGCAGGAAGGGTAAGAGTTTTCCCTTTGTCCCTGACATGGTATGAAAGAAAGTAGATATCCTAACTCGCTATGCCAGATGAGTGAACTGGCTTCTTTCTCTACAGCAGCTTTATCTTATTGAGAACCTGAGTTGAGATAAGAGTTCCTGATGATTGCTAAAGGGACGTAATTCCAGAACACACAATAAATCAGGTCATCACCTCTGACTCATTCTGTTGGAAATAATTGGTGGAACGGAAGTGTACATCAATGATGAACCACTATCTAAATTTTGATTTCCACTTCACTTAAAATAGAGTTGAAAAATGATAACTTATTCAAGTTGGTAGTTAAATCAGGATGGCACATCATTTTGGTACAGAATACAGAAAATATTAGCCAAAAAGGTTGTCATTAATTGAACTTCTGTGGCATTTTATTATAGTTTGAAATTATGGATAGAGACACCAATACTCTCTCCACCTAGTGGGGCTGACCAATACTCTCTCCAGCTCTTTACATCTGCCATTGGCATGTGTTCAAAGGATTTTCAGGTTAATACGCTACACACTTCCCCTGGTATAATAATTCAGCTGAATGCCAGCTTCTTGTCACCAAACACCCTTTACTGTGCACCGAGGAAGGGACGGCTCCCATGGTTGGGTAGTTCAACAGCTCGAGACTGTTAGGGACCAGACCAGAAACTCCAATATAGATGACTAATTTAGCCTAGGCCTCAGCTTTTACTAGTTTTGGCATTAGTGTGAGCATAAAGTGTTTCATTGAAGGTGTGATTCTATTGACCGATTCGGTTGTTTATATTAAAATAAACTTGATTCAAGAGCTCAGTTTGAATATAACAAAAATAATTAGCGTAACCTTTACAAATTAAAATACTAAAACATGACAAAGTATAATTCTTAACAGCTATCTATCTCTTTAATTCCAATTTAAGCAATATCCCCATAGACAAACATCCTTCTTCGAAACCAGCTAGCACCAAAAACAGATAAGCTCATATGGTAGATTTCCAGCCTTTTAACTTCCCTGGACAGATACAAAAAGAAACATGATTTCCGACTCCCATATAGCAGTTTCCAGAGAAAGGTCTACCTTCAAGCAGGGTTTTAGAGAAAAAGACCTGTTTTCTGACAGATCCCAGAACTTTCAGAGAGAGAAAGAAACAGACAGACAGCTACTTTTCTCTGCACAGATCCCAAATGGCAATTGAACTTAGTTTATTTCTGTGAGCCTAGCCCTGCCCAGTCACATTACTTTATTTGTCAATCAGCCTAATCAAAACCCCCACTCTGAAAACCCCCAAGGGGGAATCACTAAAATAACAGCCCTGCATTAGTTCAGATTAAAATGAGCGTTTTAAGAATTAGAATCAGTGATGATGTAGGCTGCTGGGCACAGATAATGTAGCACTGAAAATAAAATCAGCTGCTATAATAGATCCTGCATAAGAAACATGACACAAATACATTTTTTAAAAGCACGGTATTGTCACAGGACCTACAACACTGGTCAGGGTGAAATAACAGGTTTGACAGCTCCCACTGAATGTTTCTACTGGGCAAGTCTCCACCTGCTCAATAAGGGGACTGGTGTTCTAAAAAGCTCGTAGGGAGATCTGTCGATGATCCTCCATGGCCTTGATAACATCTCTCTCCATTTAGGTCCTAGTCTCTCCCCACACCCCCATTGCAAGAAAGCCCTTTGTATCATTTAGCGATCATTCGGAGATCTGTCACAGCTGAGGTTGGGTCAGGCAGTGTAATCTGGAGAAAGCATCGAAGAATTACTGAAGCTTCTGCTTCAGCCTGGAGGCAACCTCTTCAGCCTCCACCTCCCAGTCTGTTCCTCATTATCCAGAGGGGCTAATGTGAAATCAGCTTCCAGTTGTGCGCTGCCACTAGCAGGCCCATATCCAAGGCTGGTAGTGGAACTGATCTGGCTCTGAGATGGTGCAATGCTTCTTCAAGATTTTACCCTGGAATTGGACTTCATACAATCCTGGTCCTGTTTTTTTCCCTAATGATCCCAAGGACCCAACTGGAATCATCCCTGAAGTTTCTCACACAAACCAGATCACCAATTACGAACTTTCTTTCTGTCCTTGCAGAATTGTAATTTCTTTTTAGTTTTCTTGTTGGGGCTCCATTCCCGCCAAGTTTGGGAATAGCAGCTTGATCTGGTAAAAAGTCACTGTCCTATTAACATCTCCACAACCTGTTGCTGTGTGTGGTGTGGTCCTGTAATTCAATGAAAAACGTGCCAGTTTGGTCTCCATGGATGCCGCCGGTTGCTTCTTCATGGCCTTTTGGAAGGTTTGCACTGCCTGTTCTGACAGTGATGTGCCTCAGGAATCAGTGTTGGGACCGCAATTGTTTACAAATTACATAGGTCATTTGGAATTCAGGACCAAGTATGATGATACTAAAATGATACTAGATGATACTAAAATGAGTGGCAGAGCAAAGTGTGCACTGAAAGCCTGCAAAGAGATATAGATTGTCTGAGTGGGCAAGAGTTTGGTCGATGAAAAACAATATTGGTAAATGTGAGGTTATCCATTTTGGTAGGAATAACAGCAAAAGGACTATTATTTAAAAGGTAAAAAATTGCAGCATGTGAGTGTCCTTGTGCATGAATCACAATGAATTGTTTTGCAGTTGCAGCGGATAATTAAGAAGGCAAATGGAATTTTGTTCTTCATTGCTAGAAGGATGGAGTTTAAAAACAGTGAGGTTATGTTGCAGCTGTATAAGATGCTATGAGACCATACCTGGAGTACTGTGTAAGTTTTGGTCTCCTTACTTGAGAAAGGATATTCTTGCACTGCAGGAGATGCAAAGGAGATTCACTAGGTTGATTCTGGAGTTGAGAGGGTTGGCTTATGAGGACAGACTTAGTAGACTGGGGCTACACTCATTGGAATTCAGAAGAATAAAGGGAGATCTTATAGAAATATTTAAGATTATGAAGAGAATAGGTAAGATCAAAGCAGGGAAGTTGTTTCCAATGGTGGGTGAAACTAGAACGAGGGGCCATGCCCTCAAAAGGGGAAGCAGATTTAGGACTGTGTTGAGAAGGAACTTCTTCACACAGAGGGTTGTGAATCTGTGGAATTCCTTACCCAGTGAAGCAGTTGAGGCTACCTCATTGAATGTTTTTAAGGCAAGGATAGATAAATTTTTGACCTGTAAAGAAATTAAGGGCTATGGCGGGTAAGTGCAGCTGAGTCCCCAAGAAGGTCAGTCATGATCTTATTGATTGGCAGAGCAGGCTCAGGAGGCCAGATGGCCTACTCCTGCTCCAAATTCTTATGGTCTTATGTTCTTATGTCCCACTCTATATGGAGAAGCATCATAAGTCAATGAAGTTCCTTCTTAGAATCAAAATGGACCAGTAGGTTAGGTGACAGAAGCTGATGTTTAACTTTACATAAAGCCTCTGTTTGTGGAACTTCTCAGGACCACCTCACAGGAAGGCATGCAAGGGGGCCAGCATGGAAGCCAAATTCAGGATAAACTTTCCATAACAACTTACTAGTCCCAGGAAGGAGTGTTCAGATTGAAGATTGGCATGGCTCTTGTCCAGCTTGAAGAATGTCATGCTGTCTGCTAACTTAATGTATAAAGTTTTGATCCAGGGCAGATGATACCTATGAAGTTGGGAGACCTGATTGACTGCTAACTTATAGTGCCCACAGAGATTAACGGATTTGTCAGACTAAGAGCAGGGACTTTGGGGGCAGACCATTCTGTGAACTGCACGAACTTCATTATATCTAGACTTTCAAGGTGCCCTAGTTCAGTTTCCACCTTTTCCAGCATGGAATATGGGACTGGCCTTGCTCTGAAATACTTAGGTGTAGCATTGCGGTCAATGTAGATCTTGGCCTTGGCTCCTTTTATTTTTCCCAAGCCTCCTTGGAAAACTCCAGGGTATCTATCTACTGGATTCTTTGTACAATCTCCCTATGTCTAGTCGGAAGATCTCCAATCTGTTCAGTCAGACCTGCTGGAACAAATCTCTCCCTACAAGGCTAGGTCCATGCTGCCGTACAACAATGATTGGGAGGTAAGCTGGTTGTAGCCAGTAAATTAGTGAGATCACTGTGATTCCTTTTATCTGTAAAGGATGTTCTGTGTAGGTGACTAATCGGACCTTTGTATCTTCCAACCTCAGGAGCTGAATGCCAAATCAGAGATGTTTATATGTTTGTGCTCTGATAACAGAGACTGTAATTCCCATGTCCACCTCCATGTTGAAGGCATGGCCATTCACAAGTAATTCTGCCATTATTTTGTAGTGTCCCTGTCTCTGGAGGAGGGGATACCTGCATGGTAGTCAGGCACTGGCCTTGGCTTTTTCACAAGGCTGCACACATTTCGCCTGTGCCTGAAATTTTGCTGTGTCATTTGACAGTGTTTCCAATAGTCTTAGTGGCAGTTGCACCTTTCTGGAGTGGGTTCGCTAATATTCTTAAGATTGCATTGCCTTCCTTAACTGACAGGTGGTGACGTTAAGGTTCCTACACTAATGGAGTTCCTATATTTATCTATTTCATCCTTTAACACCTAGTTTATACCAGCATTCTCCATTGAGAATTGATTGCATGGGATTTCTCCCTGAGTTGGAATACATTGCTACAAGATGCTCCCTGTAGTTCCTGAGTCCTTTCATTCTCAATTGATAAGATTATTTCAATGGCTTTTCTAAAGTCCAACTCAGGTTCTGCCAACTGCTTCTTGCCACTTCTCAACTCAAGCCTGGATATTGTTCAGGTCTTGCTGCATTTGGACATGAGTCAGTAACTGAGGAATCACGAATGTACTGAACATTGTGCAGTCATCAGCGAACATCACCACTTCTGAGCTTAGAAGGGAGGAAAATTGATTAAGCTGCTGAAGATGGTTGGGTTTAGGACATTACCCGAAGGAGCTCTTGCAGAGATACTCTGGAGCTGAGATGATTGACTCCAACAACCACAACCATTTTTCTATGTACCAGGTATGACTCCAACAAGTAGAAAACTTACTACTCGATTCCTATTGACTTCAGTTTTGCTCCTTGATGCCACACTCAATCAAATGCTGTTTTGATATCATGGACAATCACTCTCACTTCATCTCTGGAATTCAACTCTCTCTATCATATTTGAACCAAGGCAGTAATAAGATCAGGAGCTGATTCAGATTGGAAGAACCCAAGTTGAGCATCAGTAAGCAGGTGCTGTTTGATAGCACTGTCGATGACCCCTTCCATCACTTTACTGATGATGGAGAGTAAATTGATGGGGTAGTAATTGACTAGATTGGATTTATCCTGCTTTTTGTGCACAGAACTGGAATTGCTTGGCTCAAGATACAGCAAGTTCTGGAGCACAAGTCTTCAGCACTATTGCCAGAATGTTATTTTTAAGAATATTTTTGTTAGAAGTTTTCCATTTTAGATTTGCCACTAAATACAACAAATCCCCAAAATTGAGTGCAGTACTGAGTAATCATTATTCCATATAAAAATACAGAAAAGACCAATGAATATTGAGGCAAATTATTCCACTTATCAATCATTGCGATGGTTGTAGTCAGTATTTCTTCTCATATGGAGAAAGAAAGGATACAAAGAAGGCTGGGTGATCTTCCGTTTTCATCCTGAGCATAAGTTGAGAGTATGGACTCTATCTTGGTCTCCATGATGCAGCCTTTGCTGTAGTGCTGGTATATGAGGTGTTTGAGCGCTGTGGGAGAGGTGTGACGGCAAAGTCTCACAGTATAGTCTGTGTTATAAGTTGATATGAGTGGGTTCATAATCTGTAGTCCTTTCGATATCTTGTCTGCTTCCTTGCATCTTTGTAGAAACTTGATGTCTGTGTCAATATGTGCGATCTTCTTGGAGATCCTCTCCACTTGGAGATGACAGTTTGTGGTGTTGATGGCATCATTATGTAGAGATGCCGGTGTTGGACTGGGGTAAGGACAGTAAGAAGTCTCACAACACCAACTTTTAGGACTACACACTTCAACCAGACGAAATCAAAGTTTTTCAGCCGAGAGCTCAGTTTCTGCCCCACCACCAAAATGGACCTCATCAGTCTCGCAGTGGACACAGAGGACAATGCAGAATCGCTGAACAGAAGCTGATAGCTAAATACCTCAAGCACACATGAGGACGGCTTCAACTGTGATCTTGGGTTCATGTCACATTATCTGTAACCCCATAACTTGCCTGGGCTTGCAAAATCTCACTAACTGTCCCGGTTGATACACATCTCTTTAACCTATGCTTAACACTCTCTCCACTCACATTGTCTGTACATTTAAGACTTGATTACATATAAAGACTGACATCCAACCATTATCTTGTAAATTAAGTTTGTGTCTATATATGGCCTATTTGTGAACACAACTCATCACTCACCTGAAGAAGAAGGGACACTCCAAAATCTTGTGCTACCAAATAAACCTGTTGGACTTCTTACTGTATTTACTCCAGTCCAATGCCGGTACAAGGAATAGTGTTAGCCCTCAACTAGAACAAAGAAAGAAAATTACAGAACAAGAACAGGCCCTTCGGCCCTCCAAGCCAGCACCAACCATGCTGCTTGACTGAACTCACTACTTCCAGACCATATCCCTCTATTCCCAGCCTACTCATGTATTTGTCCAGACGCCCTTGAAACTCACTATCATATCTGCTTTCACTATGTCCCCCAGCAGTGACATCCCTCTGTGTAAAAAACAGTACATCTCCTTTAAATCTTGCCCCTCATACCTTCAACCCAAGCCCCCTAGTAATTAGCTCTTCCATCCTGGGAAAAAGCTTCTGACGATCCATTCTGTCCATGCCCCTTATAATCTTGTAAACATCTATCAGGTCACCCCTCCATCTCTGTCTTTCTAGTGAGAACAAACCAAGTTTCTCCAACTTCTCCTCATTTCTAATGCCCTCTGTACCAGGCAACATCTTGGTAAATCTTTTCTGTACCCTCTCCAAAACATCCTCATCCTTCTGGTAGTGTAGCAATCAGAATTGAACACTATATTCCAAGTGCGACCTAACTAAGGTTCTATAAAGCTACAACATGACTTGCCAATTTTTAAACCCAGTGCTTTGGCCAATGAAGGCAAGCATGCTGTATGCCTTCTTGACCACCTTCTCCACCTTGTTGTCACTTTTAGCAACTGTGTTTCCCGTACACCCAGATCCGTCTGCCTATCATTCCTCTTAAGCGTTCTGCTATTTACTGTATATTTTCTATGTGTATTTGATCTTCCAAAATGCAATACCTCACATTTGTCCAGATTAAACTCCATCTGCCATCTCTCTGTCCAAGCTTCTAAACGTTTTATTTCCTGCTGTATCCTCTGATGGCCCTCATCACTATCTGCAAATCCAGCAACCTTTGTGTTGTCCACAAACTTACTAATCAATCCAGTTACATTTTCTCCCAAATCATTTATATACATTACAAACAGCAAAGATCCCAGCACTGATCCCTGGGGAATGTTATTTGTCACAGCCCTCCATTCAGAAATGCACCCTTCCATTGCTACCTTCTGTCTTCTATGACTGAGCCAGTTCTGTATCCACCTTGCCAGCTAACTTTTGATCCTATGCAACTTCACCTTCTGCATCAGCCTGCCATGAGGGATCTTATCAAAGGCCTTACTGAAGTCCATGTAGACAACATCCACTGCCCTACCCTTATTAATCATCTTCATTGTTTCTTCAAAAAACTCGGTCAAATTAATGAGATATCACTTCCCCTTCACAAAACCATGTTGTCTCGTGCTAATACATCCACTTATTTCCAAGTGGGAGTAAATTCTGTCTCGAAGAATCCTCTCCAATAATTTGCCTACCATTGACATAAGGCTCACTGGCCTTTAATTACCTAGATTATTCTTGCTACAATTCTTAAACAGAGGAACAACACTGGCTATTCTCCAATCCTCTGGGACCTCCCCTATAGCCAATGAGGATACAATGATTTCTCTCAAGGCCCCAACAATTTCCTCCCTTCCCTCTCTCAGCGTTTTGGGCTATGGCCCATTAGTCCCTGGGGACATGTCTACTTTAATGTTTCTCAAGGACCCCAATATCTCCTCCTTTTTGATCTCAACATGACTTAAATTATCTACAGATCCTTCCCCAGGCTCATCATCCACCAAGCCCTTCTCTTTGGTGAATACTGATGCAAAGTACTCATTTAATACCTCGCCTATTTCCTCTGGCTCCATGCATAGATTCCGTCCCCTGTCCTTGAGTGGGCTAATCCTCTCTCTGACTACCCTCTCGCTCTTTATATATGTATAAAAAGCCTTGGAATTTTTCTATTCCTGCTGGCCAATGATCATTCACGACCCTTTTTAGCCCTCCTTACTTAAGTTTTTTTCAACTTTCTTTGAATTCCACACTTGCTTTGTTTGTTCTTAAACTCCAGCCTTGACAAATGTTTCCTTTTCCTCTTTGACTAGGCTCACAATATTTCTCATTATCCAAGATTCCCAGAACTTAACATACTTACGCTTCATCCTTACAGGAATGTGCAAGTCCTGATTCCCTATCAAGTTACACTTGAAAGCCTCCCATATGTCAGATGTTGATTTGCCCTGAAACATCTGCCTCCAATCAACATCCTTCAGATCCTACCTAAAATTGGTGTAATTAGCTTTCCCCCAGTTTAGCAGCTTAACTTGAGGACTACACTTTATCCATCAGTACCTTAAAGCCTACTGAATTGGGTGTGTGACACCTCCCTCTCTCCTCTATTCGCATGGATCTACCCCCATCCCCCTCACTTTTCAGCAACCATTTCCTTCCTACCTCCCCAAAAGCCTCACCACTCTTGTCCTCTAAGGGCCATCATCTGATATTCTGCAGAAGTCACACCATCATTTCTTTCATGGGTCCTTCTGTCCCCACAGAAGAAGACCAACATAACACTTGTGAGAAGGGAAGACGGAGTGGTGAGCCAGACCTCCAGGTCCTCATTTCCTTTGAGGAGTGGACGCTGGAGCTTTCAAGGGAAGGGGACATGCGGGCTCTCAGCAACAGTATGGTTGGGCTGCCGACAAGACACGAGCACCTGTCTTTCCTCCACTCACTGTGAGGCAACTTTTCAGGAGCATGAGTTTTGGGTGCGAAAGGCAAGGTTTAACGGAGTTGTACAAAGTGTATTAATTTGCATTGAGAAGGTAGTGGGTGCCTGGAACATGCTGCTGGGGGAGGTCACGGATGTGGATACAATAGTGACCTTTAGAGGGCATCTTTACAGCTATGTGAACGGGATGGGAATAGAGGCAGATGTTCCCCAGAAACATAGGAGGTAACAAATCAATGGGCAGTCTGGTTGCTTGGCAAGCTGAAGGGTCTGTTCAATGGTGTAATTTTCTTAGTGCTTTGTTCTATATTCAATGGAGAAATGTATTTTGCATTCTGAATTCCATTCCCTCCCTTACACTGAATCTTGAGTCCCGTGTTGCAGGGACACAATTAGGATACTCTGAGGGCTTCTGGACTCCAGGTCTGAACTACAGCTCCCGTCCTTCCTTGTCCAGCTGTGAGTCATTGGATGATATGGGTGAAGGGTGGCACTGTTTTAGCATCAGCTTCCATCTCACAACTCACCATCCCAGATGCTGACACATCAATGGGTCCAGTTAGTGGTGAGGCTTCTAGGTCAGTCTCCGGGGAGCACATCACATCTGCTGATGTACATTAGGTAAAGAAGGGAATTTCCGAAGCCTCTCGTACGTGGGGGCCTGCTGGAGTTGAGGACTCAGCTGGCCCCAGGCTACACACTGGGCCTCTGAGATCACTCCTCCCTCAGCTGCTGGAGATACAGCAACAGAGCCAGGGAATGCAGGAGGGGCTGACGGCCACACTGGACCAACAACAAGACTGCTCGTAAGAGGAACTCCAAAGCTTTCAGGCAGATCAGCTATTGCGTGCTTCCCAGGGCCAATACTGCAAGGGTGGCATCTGCAGCGGAAAGCCTGGGGCAGGGGATCCTCACCATGAGTGGCAGGCTCCAAGCCTTGGCCAAGTCACAGCAGGTCACAGCTCAAGTCCCAGAGGGCCATGGCTGAGTCACAGCGGGCTGTAGTTGAGGGATTGAACAGGCTTCTCTAGATTCTGTGGCCCATAACTGAGATGCCATGAGCTTGGCCAAGACTTGTAGGAGACCCAGCAGGACAATGCTGAAACACAGCAACTACAGCAGCAGAACCTGGCCAAGTCTCAGAGGGTCATGGCTGAGGGCTGCAGATCGTGGCCCGGACTCAGGGGGCACTGGCTGCAGCCATTGAGAGGTGGCCCCTGACTCAGGTGGCCATCACTGAGGGCTCAAGCACTATGGGTAGGACACCGTTGGTCCTCCAGGACTGGCAGAGCCAAGTAACGCCGGAGCCTCTGGCGCTCACTACAGAGGCACCATCATCCCATGGAGTATCTCAGGGGCCCACAGGAACCCGAATGGAGGATGAAGGGCTCGAGCCCACGCCGATACCTTTCAGCCTGGAGACTGTAACAATGGCTACACCTTCTGACATCCCTTTTCTAAAAACAGGGCATCTCAGGGGCAGCAGGATGAAGAGGGTGTCACGGACACATTCCAGACACCTGGAAGATGGCCAAGGCCCTCAGAGCCCAGGGCTTCCCGAGGACGCCTGCCACATGTATCACAGTAACAACAGGATGAGGTAGGCAGGTGGCACTCCTACATCTCCACTGTACATCCTGGGGTTCAGTCACATAAGGTTAGGAAGTTATAGTTGCACAAATGTGTCATGGGTGAAGGACTGCACTAGTTACAAAGATATTTCAGCACTTAAACTTTTTCTGTTCTCAAGTTTTTATGAGAGCATCCTATTACAATACTTCCTAAAACAGCAAACCTACTGACATTCAACATATCACTATCTCAAATGAGGCTAAGGCGGCTGAGATGTTTTCAGAGAGTTTGCAAGTCACTCGACAGACTGAAATTTTGAGACATTGTGCTGTGTTACCCAACCATTTTTTAAAACTTCATTTTATTATCTGTTCTTGGAAATAGTTATTATGAACACAATGCAATTGAGAACCATGTAAAATGGGAAGAGATGTGGTAGTACTGCAGGATACAATACTTGGCAGTTCAGCGTGGATCTGAGAGCGTGGAGTGGAGTTGGAGTGTGTGCTTGAGAGTGTGGAGTAGTGTTGAAGTGTGTGCCTGAGAGTGCGGAGTGGAGTTGGAGTGTGGGTCTGAGAGTGCAGAGTGGTGTGGGAGTGTGGGTCTGAGAGTGTGGAGTGGTGTGGGAGTGTGGGTCTGAGAGTGCAGAGTGGTGTGGGAGTGTGGGTCTGAGAGTGTGGAGTGGTGTGGGAGTGTGGGTCTGAGAGAACGGATTGGAGTTGAGTGTGGTCTGAGAGTGTGGAGTGGTGTTGGAGTGTGGGTCTGAGAGTGCAGAGTGGTGTTGGAGTGTGGGTCTGAGAGTGTGGGTGGTGTTGGAGTGTGGTCTGAGAGTGCAGAGTGGTGTTGGAGTGTGGGTCTGAGAGTGCAGAGTGGTGTTGGAGTGTGGGTCTGAGAGTGTGGAGTGGTGTTGGAGTGTGGGTCTGAGAGTGTGGAGTGGTGTTGGAGTGTGGGTCTGAGATGCAGGTGTGTTGGAGTGTGGGTCTGAGAGTGCAGAGTGGAGTTGGAGGTGGGTCTGGAGTGCAGAGTGTGTTGGAGTGTGGTCTGAGAGGGTGGTTGGAGTGTGGTCTGAGAGTGTGGAGTGGTTTGGAGTGTGGGTCTGAGAGTGTGGAGTGGTGTTGGAGTGTGGGTCTGGAGTGCAGAGTGGTGTTGGAGTGTGGGTCTGAGAGTGTGGAGTGTGTTGGAGTGTGGGTCTGAGAGTGTGGAGTGGTGTTGGAGTGTGGGTCTGAGAGTGTGGAGTGGTGTTGGAGTGTGGGTCTGAGAGTGCAGAGTGGTTTGGGTGTGGGTCTGAGAGTGGATGAGTTGAGTGTGGCTGAAGTGGATGGTTGAGTTGGTCTGAGGACGGATATGGACAGAGCGAGTGGGTTGTGTGGGTCTGAGAGTGCAGAGTGAGTTGAGTGGGTCTGAGAGTCGATGGAGTTGGTGTGTCTAGAGTGTGGAGTGGTGTTGGAGTGTGGGTCTGAGAGTCGGATTGGAGTTGGAGTGTGGGTCTGAGAGACGGAGTGGAGTTGGAGTGTGGGTCTGAGAGTGCAGAGTGGAGTTGGAGTGTGGGTCTGAGAGTACGGATTGGAGTTGGAGTGTGGGTCTGAGAGTGTGGAGTGGTGTTGGAGTGTGGGTCTGAGAGTACGGATTGGAGTTGGAGTGTGGGTCTGAGAGAACGGAGTGGAGTTGGAGTGTGGGTCTGAGAGTGCAGAGTGGAGTTTGAGTGTGGGTCTGAGAGTACGGATTGGAGTTGGAGTGTGGGTCTGAGAGTGCAGAGTGGAGTTTGAGTGTGAGTCTGAGAGTGCGGAGTGGTGTTGGAGTGTGGGTCTGAGAGTACAGAGTGGAGTTGGAGTGTGGGTCTGAGAGTGCGGAGTGGTGTTGGAGTGTGGGTCTGAGAGTGCAGAGTGGAGTTTGAGTGTGAGTCTGAGAGTGTGGAGTGGTGTTGGAGTGTGGGTCTGAGAGTACAGATTGGAGTTGGAGTGTGGGTCTGAGAGTGCGGAGTGGTGTTGGAGTGTGGGTCTGAGAGTGCAGAGTGGAGTTTGAGTGTGAGTCTGAGAGTACAGATTGGAGTTGGAGTGTGGGTCTGAGACTGCGGAGTGGAGTTGGAGTGTGAGTGTGAGAATGAATTACTTCCTTAGCGTTAGTGCAAGGATTGCAGCACATTAAACAAACAACACACCACTTCACAACTCTCATGTTACACATCCAATTCAGCATCGTCCCCCAATGGAAAGAAGGAGATCCACAATTAAACACCAGCCTCAATCATTCCACTGTCAGAAGATGCCACGGAATGAACACCAATGAAATAAAACCACATAGACAAAATTGAGTTTTCAGTGTCACAGGATAACAAATGACAACCACCTCTATTCTCAAATATCTCATCTTTGTCATGATGAAAGACAGAATCACAAAATCAGGATTATAGTTTGAAGAGAACTAAATTCTGGATTAATGATGAATTGCAGGGTGGCATTGTGACACAGTGGTTAGCACTGCTCCCCCACATCTCCAGGGACCTGTGTTCGATTCCTGGCTTGGGTCACTAGATGTGCAAAGTTTGCACATTTTCCCTATGTCTTCGTGGGTTTCCCCCAGGTGCTCTGGTTTCCTCCTACAGTCCAAGGATGTGTGGGTTAGGTTGATTGGTCATGCTAGATTGCCCCTTAGTGACAGTGGAACTAACAGAGTAAATATATGGGGCTATAAGGATAGGGATTATTGTCAGTGCAGGCTTACTGGGTTGAATAGTCTCCTTCCATGCTGTTCGTATTCTATTCTATGATAACCATCCAGGGAGTTTGAAAACACCATGACAAGATTGCCAAGCAACATCCAGGATCCATCCAGAGATTCACCAAATCCTCTACCCTTCATGTCAATGTCCGGCCACCTCCAGCTCTTTTTGATGAACATCAAGGATAAGTTCATATCCCTAAGGATAAGGGACTTTAACTTTGCTAATATTGATTGGAATAGCTATAGCTCTAGCTCGTTAGAGGGGTCAGTTTTCGTACAGAGTGTGCAGGAAGATTTTTTGACTCAGTATGTAGATAGGCCAACTAGAGGTGAGGCTACATTGGATTTGGTGCTGGGCAATGAGCCAGACCAGGTGTTAGCCTTGGAAGTTGGTGAACATTTTGGTGATAGTGACCACAATTCGGTTACGTTCACCTTAGTGATGGATAGGGATAGGCATGAAGCTGGGGGCAGTAGTTATAGCTGGGGGAAGGGTAATTATGAGGCCATCAGGAGAGAATTAGGGTTCATAGATTGGACTAGGGAACTACAGGGACTGGGAGCATCTGGAATGTGGTGCTTATTCAAGGAGCAGCTGCTGCGAGTCCTTGATAAGTATGTCCCTGTCAGGCAGGGAGGAAATGGACAGTAAGAGAGCCTTGGTGTACGAAAAAAGTTGATTTGCTGGTTAAGAAGAAAAAGGAGGCTTATGTCAGGATGAGGCTTGAAGGCTCAGATAGTGCAATGGATAGCTATAGATTAGCCAGGAAGGAGGTAAAAAGTGAAATGAGGAGAGCTAAGAGGGGACACGAGAAGATGTTGGCTGATAGGATTAAGGAGAATCCTAAAGCTTTCTTTCGATATGTTAAGAATAGAAGATTGGTTAGGCAAGATTAGGGCCAGTCATAGACAGCAGTGGGAAGTTGTGCGTGGAGCCTGAAGAGATTGGTGAGGCACTGAATAAATATTTCTATTCGGTATTCACGCAGAGTGCTGGAAATGTAGCTGTGGAGAGCACTGAGGTACAGGGTTGCAAATTGGGGAGTATTGTAGTAGATAGGGAGGATGTGTTAGAAATTCTCGATGGTTTGAAGTTGGATAAGTCCCCTGGGCCGGACGGGATTTACCCTAGGATTCTCTGGGAGGCAAGAGAGGAGATTGCAGAGCCTCTGGCTCTGATCTTCAGGTCCTCGTTGGTTACGGGTGTGGTTCCGGAGGACTGGAGGATGGCGAATGTGGTCCCATTGTTTAAGAGGGGAAGAGAGACCTTCCTGGGAATTATAGGCCAGTGAGTCTTACTTCTGTGGTGGGCAAGGTATTGGAGAGAATTATTAGGGATAGGATTTATAGTTATTTAGAGAGGAATGAATTGATTGGGGATAGTCAGCATGGTTTCGTGAAGGGTAGGTCATGCCTTACTAACCTCATTGAGTTTGTTGAGAAAGTGACCAAAGAGGTGGATGGGGGTAAGGCGGTTGATGTAGTATATATGGACTTTAGTAAGGCGTTTGATAAGGTGGCCCATGGAAGACTTCTGCAGAAAATGCAGATGTATGGGATAGAGGGTGATTTTAGCTAATTGGGTTAGGAATTGGCTAGCAGATAGAAGACAGAGGGTGGTGGTTGATGGGAGATATTCATCGTGGAGTTCGGTGACAAGTGGTGTACCTCAGGGGTCTGTTTTGGGGCCCCTGCTGTTGTAATTTTTATAAATGATCTGGATGAGGGTATTGAAGGATGGATTAGTAAATTTGCAGATGACACTAAAGTCGGTGGAGTGGTAGATAGTGAAGAAGGGGTGTTATAGTTTGCAGAGGGACTTGGACAAGTTGCAGAGCTGGGCCGAGAGGTGGCAAATGGAGTTTAATGTGGAAAAGTGTGATGTAATGCACTTTGGCAGGAACAATAAATGTGTAGAGTATAGGGCTAATGGTAGGGCTCTTAATAGTGTTGAGGAACAGAAGGATCTTGGTGTATGTGTCAATAGATCCCTGAAAGTAGGCAGTAAAGTGGATAAAGTTGTTAAGAAGGCTTATGGAGTCTTAGCTTTTATTGTTAGGGGGATTGAATTTAGGAGCCGCAGCATCATGTTGCAGCTGTACAAAACTCTAGTGCGGCCGCACTTGGAGTATTGTGTGCAGTTCTGGTCGCCACATTATAAGAAAGATGTGGAGGCATTGGAGAGGGTACAGAGGAGGTTTACCAGTATGTTGCCTGGTATGGAGGGCAGGTCCTATGAAGAGAGGTTGAAGGATTTGAGGTTGTTTTCGTTAGAAAGGAGGCGGCTAAGAGGGGATCTTATTGAAGAATATAAGATGATTAGAGGTTTAGATAGGGTGGACAGTGATAGCCTTTTTCCTAGGATGGAGAAGGCTAGCACGAGGGGACACAGCTTTAAATTAAGGGGTATGAGTTATAGGACGGATAGCAGAGGTAGGTTCTTTACTCAAAGAGTGATTAGGGAGTGGAATGCCCTGCCTGCAGCTGTTGTAGATGCGCCAAGTTTGGTGGCGTTTAAGAGGTTAAATGATAAGTATATGGAATGGTTTAGTTTGGAGGGGCATTGCTTTTTATTTTGGTCGGCACAACATCGAAGGCCGAAGGGCCTGTTCTGTGCTGTATTGTTCTATGTTCTATGTTCTATGTTCTAAGTCAACGCAAGACCAATGCTCAGAGTCTTCATCCGACCCCAACCCTTGACAACCTGGATATAACATGCTTCATCTATGTCGAGCTACCCAGCCTTCAAATTGTGTTGTGAAAACACGGCAGCCAGT
The DNA here is from genome assembly GCA_024679065.1 of Sphyrna mokarran. NCBI lineage: Eukaryota > Metazoa > Chordata > Chondrichthyes > Carcharhiniformes > Carcharhinidae > Sphyrna > Sphyrna mokarran. The sequence goes on along the minus strand of JAGIQG010000001.1, from coordinate 127,504,321 downwards.
TCTCAACTTCATCCCCAGCCCCCGTTGGGGCAGCAAGTGCATGGATACTCCTCATTCAGTCCCATCTCCCCAAGTCAGGTAGAATGCACAAGAAATCATGTACAAGAGATTAAGGTCCAAGATGGGTAAAATGACCGCTAAGAAGTGTAAAATCATCAAGGAAAGCTGACTCTCAGAACAATGCTGTGATCACAACCCTTCCACATAGGCAGGCCAGCAGCTCAGTAGTTTTGCTGTTGAAAGGTTTTCCAGCCTGTCATTGATCAATGACTGCTAGTTGTGCTCTCACTTGTGCCACACCCGTCAGAGCTTGAGAAACCCATGGGTTTGTTATTACAGCCAGATTCTTGAGATAAAGTTGCAATTAATTGCTTGTGTGCATATTTAAATGATTGTCCTAACAGCTCCGTGCCTTTCCTACTCATCTCCAAATGTGTCAGGAAACTTGGTAAGATCATCTTGGATTTCTGACCAGCTGGCATTTTTCAGGGATTTAACCAAGCCCTTCTTGGCAATTAAAGCTCCATTGTTTTGAAGCTAATTACGAAATGGAGAGATACTGCCTTCTCTGCCTGCTATCAGTGAATTGGCTAACAGTGCAGTTAATAAATAGATCATTCTAGTTTGGCTGTGTGATGAGTGAGAGATGCAGCAGTGTTATGGCTGCCTGTGCTGCTCGGGTACATGTCTCTATCACTTCTAATTAGCAAATCCCATGGCTGTAATGACCTTATTGTTTTCTTCATGTCATCATTACGCCACTGAAAGGCATAGCTGGTAGTGCAGTTGAAAGTTCAAGAGAAATGCTCAGCCTGGTACTGGAACCTTTATGTCTGAGATGTGTTGGAGTTATCCCTTAAGTTGCCATACATTTTAACATGTGAAGGCTCTATCCCATGCCTGCTGTGGTATCGTGCAGACCAGCCCTTGTATGATGAAAACTAATATACATCCTCTCAAATGACTCCAGCATGCTACTACCCTCAGGAGGAATCCTTATTTTAAAAGCTGGCCCCAGAAATCAGGATCTCTGTCAACATCAGACGAATGTAATCTCACTCTCAAATCTGTAGCTTCCTTCTCATCAGCTGCAATCTCCTCCCATTCTGGTTCACAAGCCCTAAGTACTTTACTCGGTGAGCTCATCTGAAACTCAGCATTACCCATCGTGTGCGTAGACCCCTGTTACTCTTTGGAAGGTGAGACTGATCCAGTTCATCGGCTCTCACCTCAGCTTCTTCCACCAAACCTAGAGAAATAGAAGGAGAAAAAAAATGTCCTGATTAAAACTTGATGGCGCGATGGGTAGATTGGCTTCTTTGAAAACCTGTGAGATTTGCCGTGAATAATGGGTGTGGTCAATAATGGCATCATGATGATACCTTTCACAGGGATGTTCAAGAAGTCTCACAACGTCACTTTTAGTTCATTCATCTTCAGTACCATGTAATCTTCATCCTCAGTAGTGACATGGGCCTACAATTAATCATCACTGAATATTTGAGGATGGAGATTAATGGAGGGATAAATGTGTGGACACACTGAGTCAGGGCCAGCTAATTTGCTTGGTCTCCAAAGTGGCAACTGAAGAGTAGATGTGAACCTGTAAGTCTTCCAGTATTTATATTGTATTTGTCCTTTCTCTCCCTCTTATGTTGCATTCTCTTTTACAATTGTGCAGACATGCAGTAAGTCTCATAGATTGCATACAATATATTGCAGCTTGTAATAGGGAGATATATATTATCGTTGGAAAGTCAGAGACGAACTTAATGCAGGACCTCTCTGGTGTCAGGGATAAGAATGTCACTGAATTCCTGCAAAGAACTCTGATGTAGGGAAGGTGGACATTAAGGGCCTGAAGTGACCTTCCATGTTTCTATTTAATTGGACTATGACCTGATTTAACAGAGATAAACTTAAGAACTTAAAATAGATAAAGATTCATCATTTATCCTCCAATCATCCTCTTCTGAGGCTTACATCACGTTGTTTTATTGGACATTTTTTTAATTTCTACTATTTATATACCTCAGATAGAAATTTACTGAAAAATCCAAAGTCTTCAAAGTTACTATCACTTGTTAATTTTAATTATAAGATGGGGCCTGATTTTACCATCAAGTCACGCCTGTTTTCAGACATGAAAACTTGGTAAAGTCGGGGGTGAAGTGAGTAGCGCAGTTTGAGCCCAATTCCACATCCTTTACCAAGGGCTGAAAATGGCTGCCATTGGAACTGAGCTGAAACGGCAGTGATGCCAATTTAAAAGCATCTGCATGCATTTAAATTGACTTAATGGGCTGGACGCTTAAACTTACTGGCACTTCCCCCTTTACTACTGCATTCACCCTTCCAGATTTGGCACGAAACAGACATGGTCCACAAAGCTCCAATTCGGGAGCTCCAGCTTCTGAAGAGGTAAGTTTCCACCTTCCAGTGGCTCTCTGGCTCAGATTGGTGGTGGTGGGTCGGGGGAAGGGGTCAGATAGCTCTCTGGCAGTAGAAAAGGGGTGTGGCTCAGATGGTTCTCTAGTGGGGGAGAGGAGGGAGGCAGATTAGATGGATCTCTATGGGGGGGAGGAAAGTGGGTCAGATGACTCTTTGGTATGGGGTGGGGGTGAGGGGGAGCGGGGGGGCAAATGAGGCAGGGGATGCCCGCTGCCACTCTGCATGTGATCAGTGGATGAGGAAGGGGGGATCCAGCACCACCCGGCATGTGATGGTAGGACAGGAAGAGGGCAGGGGGTCATGATTGGTCTGGGTAGTGGGGAGGTATGGAGATAAGGGGATTGGTAATGTCTATGGGGACTAGGAGAGGTATTACACAGCCCTGGAGCGATGTGGCAGCAGTGTTTTTTCTTACTGCGCATGTGCAGTTGAAGGCTCCAGTTGGAGATGCAGGGTTTCGGGCACATTAAGCCCCACCCATTGGCTTGTGCAGCACGATTCAGAATTGCTGTTTATTTTTTCAGGATGGGTGTATGTGGGGGCACCTGAGAATGGGTCTAAAAGTTGGACCTGAAACAGTCCCAGTTTCAAGTCCGCCCAGCATTTAGAATTAAATGGTTAAATAAGATCGATAGAGTACCATTCTATAATAGTGAATTCCCCACATTCATCATCTCTGGATGAAGAAATTTCTCCTCGCCTCAATTCAGAATGGTTTATCCCATATCCTCAAACTATGACCCCTAATTCTAGACACGCCCATCATTGGGAACATTCTTTCTGAATCTACTCTGTCTAATTTTGTAAGATTTTATGAGATTCCCTCTCCAGTTAATGTAACTCTAACTGATTTAGGTGCTGGAATTCTACCACCCGTGGCAAACAACAGAAGTGTCCATTAACCTCGGTGGGAATTTCAAATCTTGCTCGAGCAAGGCTGTAAAATCCCACCCAGTATCTTCTGATATGACAGACCTACCATTCCAGGAATCAGCTTGGCAAACCTTCAGCGTACTCCTAGCAGGCATCATTCCTCAGATAAGAACACAAAACTGCACACAATATTCCAGGTATAGTCTCACTGACATCCTGTACAATTGCAGCAAAAAAAATCCTTAATAACACGAGATAATGATGCAGGAGTGGAAAGAGTGATTAAATAAAGGCATGATTAAATAGATAAAAATGTCACTAGGTCAATGCAGTCCCATTCAACTGGACCAGAGTGGAAAGGAATAAAGGAGAATGATGTGATCAACTGTGTTGACATGATGTAGACAGGTAGACAGAGATAAGGAGCAAAAATTGCCTCAATCACAATCACATAGGATGTTATTCGTGACTTCAATAAGAACTATGTCAGCCCTCTGCGGTTTAGAGGAAACCTGATTAGAGAATTTCATACATTCCAGGGAAAATGGGCACAAATTTGGGATGCAAATATATGTTCAAGAACTTTGATGAGAAGAAACTGAGGAGAGAGAACTGTTAGCATTATCAGATAACAAGGGAGTGAGGAAGGACATTGGGTCGTCAATTGTGGGGTGGGGAGAGTTGGAGCTGGATATCATGGATAGAGTGGATTCAGAAAGGGTATGAGAAGAGATTGAAGAGAAATAAGAGAAGGAAACAAAACAGAGCTAGTGTGAAATTCTGTAATCAGGTTTCCCCTACAGCCACAGAGTGACTAAGAGATCAATGAGTTCCTTTTGCTTGATGTTGGATGTGAGCATGGAGGAAACAGGAGAAAGTGGGTGGGGGGTCAAGTAGACTTTGCAATATTGAAAAGGGGTCATTTTTACAGGCCAGCATTATTTTCACAGATGGAAGAGGAACTGTTAGTGCTTTATGTGGTCCTGCCAGATCTGGTAGTGAATAGCTGGACCAATAATCTAAATATCCTTTCTGAACTTCATCCCTTGAAACTAAGGGAATGGGAATTGAGGGCTGCACTAGGGGAATAGTCAAGGAGAAAGAGGGCAATGCTTTTATTCAGGTCTAGGGTGCAAAGTAGAGGTGAGTGAATCAGATTGTGAAACTTTGCTTTAGTTGAAAAGACCTTCCCAATCCCAAAACAAATCCCTACAATTTTCTTAACAAATATAAAAGTAAATCACTATAGATGCTGGAATCTGAAACCAAAAGAGAAAATGCTGGAAATTATCAGAAAGTCTGGCAGCATCTGCAAAAAGAGTAAAGAGCTGACATTTTGAGAAGGGATGATCCTTTGTCAAAGCTAAAGGGCATAGAAAGTGGGAGATATTTATATTGCAAGGCAGGGGAATAAAAGATGAGTTATAGTCACAGAAATCAAGGGAAAGGCTGCTAATGGCAATCCACAGAGAGAATAGAAGGTGTGAATGGCCAAACGGCAGAGAAGCTAAAATCTATGGTTAAAATCTAAAATCAAGGTAAACTATGACAGATGAAAATGTTGGGGGAGGAGGAAGATGGTGACAGAGAGATAAAATTGAGAAAAAGGGGGAAGAGCAAGCAGAGAAAAGGTAAGGAATGGAGATAAAAAGGGAGAAAGAAACAAAGAGAGACAATAAAGAAATAAAAGGTGGAAAACATTAAAAATTTAAATGAAATAAAAACAAACAGTTCAGGTTGAGGTATAGTTAATTATCTGAAGTCGTTGAATTCGGTATTGAGACCGGAAGGCTGTAATATGCCTAGCTGGGAAATGAAATGCTGTTCCTCCAGCTTTGAGCTTCACTGGAACATTGCAGCAAGCCAAGGACAGACATTGTGAGCAGGATCATGTGTTAAAATGGCAAGTAATGGGAAGGTCAGGGTCCTGATTGCACACAAACCAAAGATGTTCAGCAAAGTGATCATGCAGTCTACATTTGGTCTCTCCAATATAAATGATGCCAAATTGGGAGAATGCAATAAACTTAATTGAAAGAAGTGTAAGTGAAATGCTGCTTAACCTGGAATGAATGTTTTGCACCATGGATGGTAAGCATGGAAGAGGTAAAGGAGCAAGTGTTACACCTTCTGTGATTGCATGGGAAGTACAACGGGTAATGGGAGAAGTGCTGATTATCCATTTTCTTATATTGTGTGCCATTGTTTATTTCTTCTTTCAGAAAACATCAGAAGAAAACTCCAAATTGTTTCAGTAATTTATCACAGTGCTCCTAAAATCCTTTGCCACAGCAAAAGTCAGAAGCTTCTCAGCTGCAACTTGTTGAGTAGCTTGTTAAGTCACCCCAGAATAGGGTGCAACTTACTTCCAAACACTGCAGTTCCAGGAGTGATTGCGTGAGAGGAATTTGGTGAAATTATGATCACAAGGGAAGCAATATTGAGCAAACTGATGGAGTCAGCAATTCCTGATGGTCTTCTTTATAGGGTTTTAAAAGAGCTGGCTGTTCAGTTCATAGGCTGGTGTTCATTTTCCACAATTGCCTAGATTTTGGAAAGGTTCCATCTGATGAGAAAGTAGTAAATATAACCTCTCTTTTTGATAAGGGAGGGAGGCAATAAACAGGAAACAATAGGTCAGTTAGCTTGGGAGGGGGGGGGGTTTCAGGTCAAACCAAGTAAACAAACTCAAGTTACATTAGGACAAAGTAAAAGGGCCGCTTCCCAAAAGGAAGGGGGAACAGCCCGAACAAAAACAAGAAGTACAAAAGAAACTTAAGACAAGTCAAATCAAAATGTGATTGCCAGCGTCTACAACACATCTCAGCCTCTGTGGTGCCCAGCAGGCACGGAAGGCATCGACTGTGCCCGGGGACACTGCATGCTCCCTCTCCAGGGACACCTGGCTGCGAACATAGCTGTAGTAGAGGGGACCAGTTAGCTTGGTGTCTATTAGAATTTATCGTTAAGGAGGTTATAACTGGGCGCATTTAAGGCAATGGAGAAGAGTGAAAGGGAAAGTAATTGAAGTTCTTTGAAGGAGTAACATGTATTGTGGATAAAGAGAAGATGTTACATGTACTGTACCTGGATTTTGATAAGGCATTTTGTTGGTACCATGTTAGACTTTGTTGCACAAGATTATAGCTTAAGGTGTAGGAGTAACATCCTAATAGACAGCACATTGGCTGGCTGGCAGAGAAGATGCATAAATGGCTCTTTTACTGATTAGCAGCATGCACTGAATGGAGTCCTGCAGGACCCTCAATATCTTACAACTTTTAGCAATGATTAAGATGAGGAGAGTGAAGGCATGATACTAAATTTGCAGATGACATAAAAGTAGGAAGATAAATATGTTCTGAAGAGAACATAAGGAGACTACAAATGATTATCAATAGGTTGAGTAAGTAGGGAAAAAAACAGATGGAGTATAATGTGGGAAAATGTGAAGTTATTCACCTTAACAGGAAGAATAAAAAAGCAGAGTATTACATACTCTGAGAACAAATTCAAAATTTGGAGGTGCAGAGAGATTGAAGTGTCCTTGAGCATGAGTCACAAAAGACTAATATACAGAAATAGTAAGTAATTATCAGGGCTAAGGGAATGCTATCCTTCATTACAAAAGGTATTGAACAGAAATAAGGATATTATGCTTCAGTTACAGTCGGCATTGGTGAGGCCACATCTTGAATATTACATGCAGTTTTGGTCTTCTTATTTAAGGAAGGATGTAAATGCATAGGCGGCAGAACAGAGGGGGTTTACTAGATTGATGCCACGAATGATCTAGGTATACACAGCACAGGGACACTGTGGTTAGCACTGCTGCTTCACAGCATCAGGGACCCAGGTTCAATTCTAGACTTGGGTTAGTCTGTGTGAGGTCTGCACTTTCTCCCCATGTCTGCGTCTGTTTCTCCAGGTGCTCTGGTTTCCTCTCACAGTCCAAAGATTTGTGGGTTAGGTTGATTGGTTGTGGTAAATTGCCTGCTGTCCCAAGATGTGTGGATTAGGGGAATAGATGTATGGGGTTACGGGGATAGACTGGGACAGATGGGTCTGAGTAAGATGTTCTGTTGGAGAGCTGGTGTAGATGTGAACACGCCCCTTCTGACCCAGAAACAATTTTACAATGGAACAGGCAAAGTCTCGGATATAAAGCATGCCCTTGCTCCAATCAAAGCCCTTAAGCGGCCTTTTCCCATCCAGCCTTAATGTTTTGGCCAGAAAGTTCAGGTGCAAAACAAAAAAAAGGGGGGAAGGTTGGAGGGGTGGGGGGAGGCAGCTCCATTGGTAGTTCCATTTTGGCACGGTGTGCCATCTTCTCGGGAACCAGAGAGCTCCCTCCCTTCCCCTTCCCTATCCGCTAATAACACAATCACCTTCTCACGAGCCCTACTCCCTCCCCCCACCCTGCAATCCCAGCAGTCTGCTCCCCTCCTCTCCCAGGACTCCTACCACTTACCTGGCTTCCATTTCCTGCCAATTACTCTCAGGCTCATTGCTGCTGTGCCTGGATGGGCAGGACAGCTGGGGGTCAATCGAATTGGTCAGTAGCTCTGCAAGGTACGGCTTCCATCCAAGTGAGGACAGAAGTCCTGCCTGCTGCTAATCAGCAGCTCACTGGAGGATAAAATGGCAGAATCGGCAGGATCATCGTTGAGGAGGATTATTTTCTCTTAGTGGGTTGTGCGACTGTGAATCTCTCTGCCTCAGAAAACATTGGAGGCGGAATCATTGAATATTTTTAAGGCAGAGGCCATTCCTCTCTAATGTGTTTATACCATCATTAATCAACAGAGCCACTCTATCTCACTTCCCGTCGCTTCACTTTGAAAATTGAGATCTGATACTTAATGGAATCCCAATTTGCATTTTTAAATAATTTAGGTGTCCATTAACAATTTGCATAAAATCAGCTCTGCAAATAGTGTTCCAGGGTCTCCATCCAAATTTCACTTGCTGATGTCCCACTCTCCAAGCAGGTGGTTAGCAGCTCAACAGCCCTTAAAGAGAGTGGGGAGGTGAAAAATTCAGGAATCATTTCACAACTAACTACTGTCATAATGGTGGGACTTAAAGATCTTTCTGAATGGATGAATTAATATTACAAATGTCCTTTGTAATTACAAAGAACAAAGAAAAGTGTAGCACAGGAACAGGCCCTTTGATTTTCCAAACCTGTGATGATGAAGGTGCCTGCTGAAACTAAAAGCATATGCACTTATGGAGTCCATACCCTTCCATTCCCATCCTATTCATGTATTCATCTAGTAGCCCCTTAAATGCCAATATTGTACCCTGCTCCCACCACCTCTCTAGGCAGTGCGTTCCAGACATTCACCACTGTCTGTGTAAAAAACTTGCCTGGCACATCTCCATCTCAACCTCGCAGCCTTGTGCATTAAGGGTTAAAGATCCACTAAAAGGTACACAGGAAATGTATTGTGAAACCAGTGTGAACACAGCTGTATTTCTTCACCGTTACTCCTCCGATTGTTTACATGATCACTGGACAAGTATTAATGTTGTAACTTGCTTTTTGGATTTATTAAAATGACCATCCCTTCTCTGACTCATTTCCTTTTGACAATTTAAATGATATGACAATTGCATTTGAAAATTGGTTTTTAAGTTAAAGTGATGGACAAAGTTAATTTTGTTTAAATAGCTAACGTAAGTAAATAGTCAAATTTATACAAACACAACATTTGAGTTGCAAAATCCTGATGCACTTTTGACATGATGCCACAGTTACCATTCCTACTCTCAGTTAGTTGCAGTAGTGCAATCCTATGACACATATTTTTTCTTAATTATAGTGCGGATCCACAAGAGATGGGTGAGATCCTAAATAAACAAAGAACAAAACAGCACGGGAAACAGGCCTCTCGGCCGAATGAGCCCGCGCCGCCACCCCGATGTTGCCACCTCTACCTGTGATCCCTGTCCATGTTAATAGATCTCTGGATTAAAAACCAAATTTGAGACAATTTAGGGAGAATTTGTTTTGCCAATTAGCCTAAGAGCACATCTTTGGGATGTGGGAGGAAACCGGAGCACCCAGAGAAAACCCACACAAGCACGGGGAGAATGCGCAAATTCCCACAGACACAGGCCCAAATCCATGTATCTGCACAGCACAGCAATAGTCACTCAGCTGTCGTGTTGCCCATCAAATGGTCCAGGTCAAGTGTACGCTAACGACGTGAAGCACTAGGATACTCTCGAAAAAAAAATTCAAGAGCAGCCCTCTCATGACCCATCGTATGTATGCCCCTTGTTAGACAACAAGGTGGACCAAAGCACCTGTAGGATTAAAAACAAGTACATCAATATCATTATCTATTTACACACTTCCCAGGGACTCCCAAAACTCATGATCCCTATTTTAAATCAGTTTTCTATACCCCTCCATTCCCATTCTGTTCATGTGCCCATCTAAGTATTTCTTAAATAACTCCAGAGCACCAACCTCCACCACTTCACTTGGCAGCGCATTCCATACCCCCACCACCAATTGAATACTTTTCATCAGTATTTACTGTTGAGAAAAGCAGGGATGTTAGGGAACTTGGGGGAATAAACACTGATGTCTTGAGGAGCGTACATATTACAGAGAATGTGATGCTGGAAGTAGATAAATGTGGAAATAGATAAATCCCCAGAATCTGATAACACGTATCCCACGACATTGTAGGAGACGTAGGAGGAAATTGCAGGTCCCTTAACAGAGATATTTGGATCATCGACTGTCACAGGTGAGGTGCCTGAAGATTGGAGGATGGCAAATGTTGTGCCTTCCTTTAAAAATGGGGCTGTATGGAAAAGCTTGGGAACTACATGTGGTTGAGCTTCACATCTGTAGTGGGTAAGTTATTAGAAGATATTCTGAGAGACAAGATCTACAGGCATTTAGAGAGGTGAGAACTAATTAGGGAAAGTCTGGCTTGTGAGTGGAAAATCATGTCTCACAAATTTGATTGTATTTTTTGAAGGGGTAACCAAGAAGGTAGATGAGGGCAGTGCCGTTGATGTTGTCCACATGGAGTTTAGCAAGGCCTTTGACAAGATACCGTATGGTAAGTTGTTGCGTAAAATTAAATTTCACAGGATCCAGGGTGAAGAAGCCAAATTGATACAAAATTGGCTTGATGACAGAAGATAAAGGGTCGTTAAAGAGGGTTGTTTTTCAAACTGGAGGACTGTGACCAGCAGTGTGCTTCAAGGATCAGTGCTGAGCCCATTGTTATTTGTCATTTACATTACGAATTTGGATGAGAATTTAGGAGGCATGGTTAGTAAGTTTGCAGATGGCACTAAGATTGGTGACATAGTAGACAAAAAAGAAGCTTATCTCAGATTACAATGGCATCCTGAACATTTGGGCCATTGGGCTGAAGATTGGTAGATGGAGTTTAATTTAGATAAATGCGAAGTGATGCATTTTGATATATCAAACCAGGATAGGACTTACTCTGTTAATGGTAGGACACCTGGGAGAGTTGTAGAACAAAGATATCTAGGGATGCATGTTTATAACTCATTGGAAGTGGTCATAGACTGAAAGGGTGGTGAAAAAGGCATTCAGCATTCTTGGTTTCATTGGTCAGAATATTGAATGCAGGAGTTGGGATATCTTGTTGAAGTTGTACAAGACATTGGTAAGACCACACTTGGAATACTGTATGGAGTCCTGGTCATCCTATTATAGAAAAGATATTATTAAACTAGAACGAGTGCAGAAGTAATTTACTAGGATGCGACCAGTACTTGATGGATTGAATTATAAAGAGAGGCTGGTAGACTGAGACTTTTTTGTCTGGAGCATAGAAGGTTTAGGGGTGATCATATTAGAGGTTTATAAAATAATGATGGTCATAGATAAGGTAGATAGTCAATAACTTTTCCCAAAGTTAGGAAGTCTGAAACTAAGGTGAGAGGGGAGAGATACAAAAATCTCCAGAGAGGCAATTTCTTCCACTCAGAGAGTGGAGAGTGTCTGAAACAAGCTGTCAGATAGTAGTAAAGGCGGGTTGGATTTTGTCTTTTAAAAAGCGTTTTGACAATTACATGGATAAAACGGGAATAGGGAGATATGGGCCAAGTGCAGGCAATTGGGACTGGCTTAGTCTTTAAAAAAAAAAGAGTGGCATGGACAAGTTGGGACAAAAGGCCTGTTTCCATCCTGTAAACTTTTATGACTATGACTCTATATAGGATTTTTTAAATATTAGCGTGTATTACCATTACAGATGCCGCACTCTTGTCCTATTTGAAATAACATGAAAATAAAGATTGTCTTGGGATTAAGAATGGCCTATTGGCACCCCACTTGTCATAGCAATTGTGTTTGGCATACGAAGATAGAATTTATGTTTTGCCAAACAGCAAGCTCCCATTTTTAACGTGATCAAGTACTACCCCAGAACAAAGACAGGAACAATACGGATACAAGTTAATCGCATTCTGTTGGCTGGTTTACCCACAGTGTTGATGGATCGCTGGAATTAATTCATGAATCCTTTGCCCGCTCATTAAAAACTATATTTGGATTGAACATTTACTTCACAATGCCAGTAGTGTTTTGTAGTACTGTTTACAATATGTAGGAGATCGTGATCCTGTGAGGGGAAGTGGATGGTGAAGAGAGGTGATTAAAGTTACACATTTATTTTATTTGCTTCTATTGCGTTCACTGAGTTAGGTTTCCAAAGAAGGAGGACCGCTCTTTACTTCCAAGGATTCCCAGCTGTATATCCAAGATTACTGACATCTAAAGAAATACCCACCTCTCAACAGCTACATTCAGATTGGGGCCCAAAACCTGATGAAAATTCTTTAATCCTATGTAATAGAAGGAAATTTGGCACAATGTGACAGAGATTTGCAAACCATACAGTATTAGTTGACTTCTGTCTTGTAGAATGTGGACAGGCTTTGAGAGGGTGATTTATTTGCTGCAAAAATCCCAATCTCTGACCTGCTCTTGTAGTTGCAGTATTTATAATGCTAATCCATTACAGCACTTGGTCAATCATAATCCCCGGGGTGTTGATAATGGGGGATTCAATCATTGGCTAATGCCATTGATGCCAGAGAATGTGGGTGAGCTTCCCTTTTGTTGGAGATAGTCATTGCCTGGCACTTCTGAGGCATGAACATGAGCCAAAGTCTAAATGTTGTCCCAGTCTTGTTGCATGGACTGATTCAGCATCTGAGTTTTTGCAAATGACCTAAATATTGTGCAATCATCATTGTGGGTCCCCACTCCTGACTCTATGATGGAGAGAAATTATTGATGAAGTGGCTGAAGATGGTTGGGCCTAGAATACTATCTAGAGGAACTCCCTCAGTGATGTCCAGTGACTGTACTGATTGGAATACAACAATCATAATCATTTTCCCTTTGTGCCAAATGTGAATTAAACCAATTCAGGGAGAGTGTTCCCCCTGACTCCCATTTGTGTATATGATTGCTTAGTTCTGCCCATAGCTTATTATATCATTATTTGGCATGCAAGTAGTCTTGTGTTGTAGCTTTGCCAAATTGACAGCTCATTTTTAGGCATGCCTGGTGTTGCTCCTGACATGCTCTCCTGCACTCCTCAATGAACCAAGGTTAATCCCTAGTTCATTGGTAATGGTAGGATGAAGAACATGCCTAACTATGAGGTTATAAACTATGGTTGAGTATAATCCTGCTGCTGTTGATGGCCTACAGTACTTCATGGATGCCAAATTTTGAGTTGCTAGATCTGTTTGAAGTCTATCCCATTTTGCGCAGTGGTGATGCCATACAAGATGAGGGGGAGTATCCTTGGGGGAAGACAGGATTCCGTCTCTATGAGGACTGTGTAATGGTCACTGCTGCTAACACTGTATGAACTGATGTATCTGTAGCAGGTACTTTGGTGAGGATGAGATGTTTTTCCCTCTTGTTGGTTCCCTCAGCATCTGTTATAGGCTCAGTCTAGCAGCAATGCCCTTTAGGATTCAGCTTGCTTGGTCAGTAGTTGTACTACTGAACCACTTTTGGTGATGGACATTAAGTCCTCACCCAGAATGCATTCTGCACCCTTCCATCCGCAATCCTCCTCCAAGTCATGTTTAACATGGAGGTGTATAGATTCATCAGCTAAGGGAGAGTAATAATCATCAAGTGGTTTCTTCGTCCATGTTTGATTTGATGGCTTAGACTTCATAGGGTCCAAAGTCAATATTGAGGACTCCCATGTATCTGCTCCTCAACTGTATATCACTGTACCACTGGCACCTCTGCTGGCTCTGTCCTATTGGTGTGACAATGATTTTTTTTAAATTCATTCACAAGGTGTCACCAGCTGTACCGGTATTTGTTGCCCATCCCTATTTGCCCCTGAACTGAGTCAATTACTAAGGCATTCAGAGTCAATCGTATTGCTGTGGATCAGGAGTCCCTACGGTAGGATTCAAGCTTGTGTGATGTTGATGTCTGGGGCATTATCTATAAGGTATGATTCCATGACTATGATTGTGCTGCTTGACTAGTCTATGAGACAGTTCTCCTAATTTTGGCACAAGCCTCCAGGAGGACTTTGCAGCACCAACAAGACTGGACTTGCCATTCCAGTTTCTGGGATCTACGTCGGTGCTCAGTGATTCATCCAGTTTCATCTCTTTTTGTAGTTTTCATAAAAGTTTGACACAACTGAGTGGCTTGCTAGACCATTTCAGAGGGCATTTAAGAATCAACTGAAGTGCTGCAGGCGTCGAGTCACAATTGGCCAGACCAGATAAAGTTGGCAGGTTTCCTTCCCTCAAGGACATTAGTAAACTGGGTAGGTTTTTATACTTGACAACGGTTTCATGGTCACTTTTATTGGCTAATTTTTTAGATCCAGATTTATTAACTAAATTTAAATTCTGCCAGCTCCAATGGTGAGATTCACATTTGTGTCTCCAGACCATTAACCTGGCCTACTGGATTCCTAATTGGTGAAATTATCGCCAGGCCATTGCCTCCCCTCTAAAAGGTCGATGTCATTGTTGTAGTGATATTGGAATGGCTTGGCTTGGTGGGTGGTTAGTTCTGGAGCACAGACCTTGAGTGCTACTGGCAGAATGTTGTCAGGGCCCATTGCCTTTATAATATCTAGTCCCTTCAACGTTTCTTGATAACATGTTGAGGGAATTGAATTAGCTGAAGACTGGTATCTGGGAGGCTGATGACCTCAAGGGGAGGCTGAGATAGATTATCCACTTGGCATTCTGGCTGAAGATTGTTGTAAATACTTCACCTCGACAGGAAATGTGCGGTTGTCTCTCCCTATACTGACATGGACAGGTGCATCTGTAAAAGGTAGTTTGCTGACGAAAGAGTCGAATTAGATTTTTTTGTCTTCCTTGCTCCTTCATCACCTCCCACAGCCTTGCAGCTCTGTCCTTCAGAACTTTAACCTGGTGCTATGACACTTCATGGGGTCATGTTGAGGCCACTAGGGCAAATGCCTCACCACTCTATAGCACTGTGCTGCCAATGGATCACAGTATAGCCATGATGGGTGGTAGTGTCTGGGACATTGTCAGTAAGGCATGATAATGTTTTGCACAAGTTCCGAGATATTAGTAAGGAATATTGTGCTGGGTCAACAGGGTTGGCTATGCTGTTACCATTTCCTGTGCCTTCTGGATTTATTATTTTCTGCTTTTTTTGTCATGATCTGGTAGAACTGGGTGATTTGCTAGGCCATTTCTGAGGGCAATTAACAGTCAAGTGCATTGCTATGGGTCTGAGGTCACATGTAGGCCAAGCCAGGTAAGGATAGCAAATTTCCTTAAGTAGAGGACATTTGTGAACCCAATGTGCTTTTGTGACAATCGATGATAGCCTCATAACAATGTTACTAATGCTAAATCTGAATTCCAGATTATTGTTCAACTAGCCATTTAAATTAATTAATTGAATTTAAATACCATAAGCTGCCATGAACATGTGCTTTTAGAGCTTGAGCCTCTGGTTTGCTGGCACAGTGACACCACCATCATCTTCTGCGTCTAATGGGGATTGGGTGAGTACCTGATGCCAGTGGCACTCAGTTACCGTGGCATTCTATTTCTGTGCCTCCAGATACTTCCAAAGATCCACTGCTGACATGTATTGCATATCCCAAGAGAAAAGGAGTGACCAATGCACTGTTCAAGAGGGTTGGCAACATCATACAATGCTACACAGACCCCGAGAGCCAGACTAAGAGGCCAGTAAGATGACTGGGTTTCCATATATGCAGGGTATTATTGACTGCAAATATTTGGCAATAAAAGCTGCATGGGAGAACAAAGACAAAACAAACATACATACAAACATACATATTAGGAACAGGAGTCATCCATTACGCTCTTCTGCCCATTCCTGTATGCACCGTGCTTCCATTCTGCCCTGCGTGATGATAGTGTGTTACTGATACATTTTATGTTTACGGGCAATGTTTTACAATTCAGCTTTTCTCTTCAGGCTGTCAATATGTCAAATGGGCTTACAGTTCAGATCTGGGAAATAAGGATAATTGCTCATTTCAGCCATGTTGTGTTTACTAAGACAGAGCATATGGATTTTTGTTTACAGAGGCAAAGGTCCCCTGGGTTTTGAAGAAAGGAATGAAATGTGGATTTTTGATCAGGTTGTTTAATAGGTTCATGGGATAATATGGTTAATAAGAAGATCTAGGTTGGTAACAGAAATACAGGGCAGGATTTTCTTGCCATTCACACCACAGGATTTTCCAATCCTGCTGCAATGAATAGAGATTGTGCCAAATTCTCCACTCTCATTGTAGTAGTGGGAAATGAATGACCAGAGAATTCACTAACTTTCAGATCTGGCACAGGTTTGTTTCAAAGATGGAATGTGTGCAAGCTGCTCTGAAAATCAAGACTCCCTGAAAGTTTCAAGGCTGTGTGCACTCGTTATAAATTGTATTTAAAGTGGACTTCTGAGCCTGAGAGAATGCTGCTTATTTGGAACTGAAAAAGTGATAAATTAGAAATTAGAGTTTAATTTTTAAATATTGTTCAACTATTAATAGCTGAGCTTTTCTCTTTATTACAGCTGTACTTACATTGTGTTATTAAATCAAGTTTGTCTTACTATAAAAGATGCCTATACTGTTGATGGATTTCTTCCTGGAGCAAAGATTCTTTCCCCACAGTAATGCCAAAATGAGAAAATTTGTTGGGGTCTAGCCTGGCTTCCCAGTGTAACTGTTCTGGTCTGGGACCCCAGCACCAGAGATGTAGACAAATCTGTCGCCCTCCCCAGTCTCTACACCGATCAGTCTGATCTCTGCACCAGGGGTGGAACAGGCACCCTACTTGCTGGCAAACTCAAGTGCCTCCATCTCAACGAGGATTTGGAGTTTGAACATCTGGGTCTCCTCTTCCTACTTTTGTCCTTTCCCAAATGTTGACGTCTCTTTTCCCCTGCACGCAGAAGGGAGAGTGAGTCCCCAGGACATGGTGACATAGACCCATTTTCATCAGCCCCTTCACAGGCCCATGATAACTTTATTCAGATGTCGCCCTCGCATGTTCATTCTCATGGGACTCAGAAGATACTGATGGGGATGCAGATGCCTGTCACCCAAATGCAGCTTTCCTCCTGAGGCACCTTACTATCCTTTTCAGCTTCATGATCTTTTAATTCTGGCCCTCCCTGCAAAATCAATGTGCATATTATTCCAAAGATGTGCAGGTTAGGTAGATTGACCATCAATGCAGAGGGTTATGGGAATAGGGCAGGGGATTAAGCCAAGGTCAAGTGCTCTTTCAGAGGGACAATGCAGACTTGATGGACCAAATGGCCTTCTTCTGCACTGTTGGAACTCTATGGATTTTATGGTTAAATTCACTCGAACTCACCAATACAATGGGGAATAGGTCATTCACTTTCTTCGTGCACAGGACCCAATTTCTTTGCTGCGCCCCATTGTCCTCACTTCTACTGCGGCCTCTGTCTCAATTTTCTTAGTTGGGCAAAGGGGTTTTTCCCTTCCATCAGCTGGAAGGGGACATCCAGGGATGCACTGCTGAATTATGGGGCTATCTTGTGCGTGCTCTGTGTCACAGATAAATTAAAGAGTCTTCCCCCATGAACAATGTATTAGTCTGTGAGTGTGTATTTTTACCTTGGAGTGAGGAGTTCAATTTAAAATAACCTTGCAGCAAAGCCTTTTAAAAAGAACAGATTGGTTTATTTCACATAATTGCTCTGGAAATTACTTAAAAATACTCACTGACACATTACATGCACAACAATTAGTTATGGTTGAAGATGAAATAAAGACACTTATTTACATTGAATCAATTCAGTCTCTATTTTTCAGTACATGCCTGGTAGCTTGAAGCTCAGATGGTGTATTGCTTGAAGTGAACGATTTAAGTATGTAGTTTTGTTTCCGAACAGTGATGGCTTCCACAGTTGACTTATCAGATGTTCCTTTTATAGCAGAACTTTGTAGATGGAACAGGATAAGGGGAGGCACTGGTTGCATTGCTTCACTTTTGCAATGTAAAGAATGACCTTTGGTAACCTGGTTAATTAGAACAGTCCAATAGCCCCCCCCCCTTTCCTTAAAGTTTATTTATTAATGTCACAAGTAGGCTTGTATTAATGGTGCCTGTTTTGGTCCAGTGAGAGAGAATTTAGCATGGCCAATACACCTAATCGGCATGTCTTTTGGATTGTGGGAGGAAACCAAAACTCCCAGAGGAAATCCACATAGAGATGGGGAGAACGTCAGACTCTGCACAGACAATGGCCAAGGCCAGGCATCAAACCCGGGCTCCTGGCAACAGGGAGCAGCGCTAACCACCAAATGAAACACTCACCGTCCATGTGGACTTGTGTCCACATTGTTCTATCAAATAGTCAGAGAGCCTCTAAAGTTGTTTTGGGATGAGTCAGTTTTATCCACAGCTTGCTCTGCTTTCTCTATACCTCTGACAGAAAAGCCAAGTTGTATCAAAATGCCAATTTCCTTTTCATTCATTTGTGGGACATGGGCATCGCTGGCTGGCCAGCATTTATTGTCCATCCTTGACAGCCTGAGAGCAGCTGAAAATCAATCACATTGCTGTGGCTCTGGAATCACATGTAGGCCAAGCCAGGTAAGGACGGCAGATTTGCTTCCCTAAAGAACATTAGTGAACCAGATGAACTATTCTGATAATCAACAATGGTTTAGGTCATCAGTAAATTCTTGATTCAGATATTTTTTATTGAATTCAATTTCCAGCATCTGCTGTGGTGAAATTTAATCCCAAATCCACAGAAAATTAGCAGAGTTTCTGGATAATGATCTAGTGATAATGTCACTAGGTCAGCACGTCCTCCTCCCACTCACAGACAAACTATGTGGTAATCCCATTTCACAATCTTAAGTTTTTTCCCACCTGTGGCTTTTATTCTGGCCAAGGTGAAATGAGACACTAGGAAAAAGGTGCTATGCCCTGACAAAACCACAGTGAGCTATAAGTAAATTAAAGATTGTCAAAATTAAAACCTGATCTGAAACAGTTTGGAGCCTTCATAAAGCTTAACAATTACTACAATTGTAAAAAGGAGTCAGGTGATCCTAAGCAGCCACGTTTTGAAAGCAGTCTTTTAAATCAGTCCAAAGTTTAAAAATGTAACCATTGGAATAGTTTTTTTATAACAGTTTATAATATTATGATGATGCACTGTAACGTCTGTATCATGTCTTTAAGACACTGGATTTTATTTCTCATAGTGTTCATAGAATGTAGGAGGCTCGATTAAACTCTAGGATTTTTAAATCCACGTTTAGAGATGCCCTTCTCCAAGTTGAAGTGTGCTGCTATGATAATTTCCTTTCCTTCGCAACTCTGGCATCAGTGAAGTTTTGAAAGGATAATTAAACTCTACGGGTAGGCAGGTTGGCATTTAAAAATGGAGGCAGAGCCTGCAAGTTGCATTACAGGCCTGCGCCTGTAATGTTCTATGTTCTATGTTCTATGTTCTAAGTCCAAAAGCTGCGTCGAGATTTCAGATTAGACTTGTGCCACTGTTGTGTGATTGGATGGACACCACGGCTTCTGCTTGGCACCTGATTGCCCTTCTTTGGCCGTTGGTGCTCCATGTGGCAATGCCACCCATTCACAGGTCTGCAGGCAGGACTCGCCTCGCGCAGATAAAATTCTGTCCTTTATGTTTCGTGATATGCAAATAAGTTTCAGTAAAAAATGAGTTCTAAAATCATACACAATTATGAGTGCACTTTTCCCCTGGATTGCAGATTGTGCCAAAAGAAGGACACTTGGTCTGAACTTTCTGGAACACCAAATAAAAGCTACAAGGTTAGTCGTTTCATTCCCTCTCATTTGCACCCACATTAATGCATCCATACACACATACTTGCACTTTTCATCAATTTTCAGTCCCTGAGGAACCTAGCACAAAGTTAAATGCACCAATGTACTTCCTTGGTATGATTTTACACCTAAGTACTTTCAGGTAAGGTGCATACTTTGGGAGGAAATAGTGGCAGAGGTGGAAACGTGGTTCTCCAGTTGCAACCTTGAATTTTTGCACTTCTTTTATCCCTCCAGAATTCTCCTACACACCACCCATCGCACCTGTTCAAAATATCTTTGTGAGGGTCTGTCTGGAAAGTTTCCTGTCTCCTGACAGAAACATGATATCTCAGCTGGTCCCCACCTCCAGGTTGGGAATGCTCACTGAAGTGGGGATCCCTTTTCTTGGCATGGTGCCATATCCTCTTCTATCCAGAAAGCTCCAAAGTGATGCTTCATCAATGACTTTCCTTTTATCATAAGGTCAGAGTAAGGATGGTTACTGATGATTGGCACAATGTTCAACATCATTCACAACTCCTGCTAGGGCCCAGATCAGAAACCCCAAGATATGTTATAAAGCTAGACTAGAACTCATCAAATTTCTATTTTTGGCATTAGTGTGAGGATAAGGTATTTCACTCCTGATGTGATTCTACTGATACACTGGCTTACACTTTTATCAAAACAAACTTTATTTAACAACATAGTTTAATTACAACAAATGAAATAGCTTAACATTTGACAACTGAACAATATTTAAACATGACAAGATGTAATTTTTAACCGCTAACCTATTACAATGAGTTTCAATCCAGCAATATTTCTCTTATAAAGTCAAATCTCTCTTTAAAATTAGTTACCAAAACACAGACATACTTGCTTTGATTTAGGTTACCAGTTCTGGAGCTTTCATAACCTCTCTGGAGGGGGAGAGAGAGAGAGACTGCTTTCTTTTGGCATCCAGAGGCAGCAACTGCTTGTATTTTAAAATTAAAATGAATTATTTTGTCCCTATAAGCTTAGTTCCTCTGATTAACCACATGATGCCCTCGCTGTCAATCAATCTAATCACAAATTCACATGACTCTGCATACCTAGTCTAAAATCCCAGGACAGCCTACATTAACTCTACAAAGTAAAACATTCCTAGCTAAAATCAGTTATTAGTCAGTATTCTTAGCAACTGCCAATGTTTACCAGACAAATGGACTTTTGTAACAAAGCACTGCCTCTTAAAGCAATCCCATCTTAAACATAAAATATAGCCAAATAATGCAGTATCATCACACCTCTTAGATTCTGAAACAGTCCATTGTCCAAAGGCAACAAGATTTGAACAGCTTCGGTTGACAAGTAGCAAGTAACAATTGCGCCACACAAGTGATAAACAAAGACCATTTCCAATAAGAGAGAATCTATCAATCACCCTTTGGCATTCAATGGCACTACCATCACTGAATTGCCCACTATCAACAACCTGGAGGTTGTCATTGACCAAAAACTGAACTGAACTAGCCATAAAAATACTGTGACTATGAGACAATCCTGTGGTGAGTAACTCTCCTCATGACTCTCCGAAACCTGTCCATAATCTACAACGTTAAAGTCAGGAATGTGATGGAAGACTCTTCATTTGTTTGGAAGTGTGCAGCTCCAACAATACTCAAGAAGCTTGACACATCCAGGACAAAGCAGCCCACTCGATTGGCATGACATCTGTAAGCATCCATTCCCGCCACTACCAATGCACAGTAGCAATAGTGTATACCATCCATAAGATGCAGTACAAGAATCCACCAATGTTATGTTGACTGCATCTTTCAAATCCATGGCCGGTACTATCTAGAAGGACTAGAGCAACAGAGTATGGGAACATCACCAATGGAAATTCCTCTCCAAGCCACTCACCATCCTGATTTGGAAAAATATCACCATTCCTTCTCTGTCACTGGATCAAAATCCTGGAAGATCCTCATAAGAACTAAAAGCAGGGGAAGGTAATTTACGCTGTTGAGACTATTCCACCATTCAATACAGTCATGGTTGGTCTAATCTGGACTTCATTTGCATCTTCCTGCCTGCTCTCCATAACCCATCATCCCTTTATTGATTAAAAACCTATCCACCTCCTCCTTAAAATTGTTCAGTGTTTCGGCATCTACTACATGCTGGGGTAGAGAATTCCACAGATTCACAACTGTTTGAATGAAGTAATTCCTTCTCATGTCTGTTTTAAATCTGCCACTCCTTAAACTAAAACTACGGCCTCTCATTCTAGAGTGTCCAACTAGGGGAAACACACATTGTACATCTACTCTGTCAATTCACTGTGATATCTTTTATACCGCAATTAGATCTCCCTTCATTCTTCGAAACTCCAGTGAGTAAAGACCTAAATTGATCAATTTCTCTTCATTAGGCAAGTCCTCCACCTGGAACCAATTTAATGAACCTTCTCTGAACTGCCTCGAATGCACTTACATCCTTCCATAGTAAGAGGACCCACTCTGCATACAGTGCTCTAGATGCACTGTACAGTTGCTACAGTGCTTTTATACAATATTCCACTAGCAATGAATAGCTGTGATTCATTCTCAAGGACACCCAATCACCCTACACCAAAGTATTTGAGGTTTCTCTATTTAGATAAGTTGCTTTTTTACTTCAACTTGTGAATCCACTGTGGCAGCTGACATTCTCCAATTCCCTGTGGTAACATCTGAGGGTGAACCACCATTGATGGCAATCAAATGGATGAAAACTAGCAAAGTCTGCTGAGAGAACTCACAGTTAGTGGCTTTATAGATCAATACTCCATACCTCATCCTGTGGATCTGGAGGAAGAGGAACTCCTCTCCCACTCATCACTTCGACTTCAAGAATGTGACAATTGTAAGTACCTTTACGGAAAGAGATAAATCATGCTGAGGGAACTATTGAAGTACTTCCCTCTTGTTTAGAATAGAGAAATTGTCCCAGTGACACAGGAGGGATTTTATGAAGGTGATGGGGTTATGCCTGTTGGTTGGAGAGCTGGCAAGAGACCCATGATGCCTCTTTTGAGGAAGGATGGCAAAAATTAAAGTTAATCCAATGATTAAGAGCCACAAGCAAGCCTTCCACACTTCCTGGGATGAGAAGTCCTGCTCTTCAAGATCTGTCAGCCAATCAACCGCCACCAATGATAACATTGTTGCAAATGTTTAAAATTGCATTGCAAAGTTCCTTCCCTCAAACTAATTTTCTAGCAGGCAGTTGAAGAAGGATATTTATCTATCACATGGAGTGGTTTAAATTGTTTTGTTTTTCTGCACCCTTCTCTGGGCTCTTACTGAAACATAGAACGTAGGAAAACTACAGCACAAACAGGCCCTTCGGCCCACAAGTTGCACCAATGATATCCATACCTACTAGGATTACTTATAACCCTCAATTCTATTAAATTTCATGTACTCATCCAGAAGTCTCTTAAAAGACCCTATCGAATTTGATTCCACCACCACCGACGACAATGAATTCCACTCACCCACCACCCTCTGAATGAAAGATTTACCTCTGAAATCTCCTCTGTACCTACTCCCCAGCACCTTAAACCTGTGTCCCCGCGTAGCAACCATTCCAGCCCTTGGAAAAAGCCTCTAAGAATCCATCCGATCTATACCTCTCAACATCTTATACACTTCTATCAGATCACCTGTCATCCTTCGTCTCTCTAAGGAGAAAAGAGCTCCCTCAACCTATCCTCATAAGGCGTGCCACCCAATCCAGGCAACATCCTTGTAAATCTCCTCTGCACCTTTTCAATAGCATCCACATCCTTCCTGTAATGAGGCGACCAGAACTGAGCACAGTATTCCAAGAGAGGTCTGACTAAGGTCTTATAAGGCTGCAACATTATCTCCTGACTCCTAAACTTAATCCCTCGATTAATGAAGGCCAGTACGCCATATGCCTTCTTAATGACATCCTCTACCTGCGATGTTGATTTAAGGACCCCAAGGTCCTTCTGATCCTCTACACTGCTAAGAGTCTTACCCTTGATATTATACTCCTTCATCCTATTTGACCTGCCAAAATGGACCACTACACGTTTATCCAGGTTGAAGTCCATCTGCCACTTGTCCGCCAGCCTTGCATCCTATCTATGTCATGCTGCAACTCTCACATCCCTCCAAACTATCTATAATACCACCAACCCTTGTGTCATCAGCAAACTTACCAACCCATTCCTCCATTTCCTCATCCAGGTCATTTATAAAAATGACAAACAGCAAGGGCCCCAGAACAGATCCCTGGGGCACTCCACTCATGACTGACTTCTATGCAGAAAAAGACCCATCACATCTGTGGGCAAGCCAGTTCTGGATCCATAAGGCAATAGCCCCTTGGATCCCATTCCTTCTCACTTTCTCAATAAGCCTTGCATGGGGGAAAGGTTTCCTTCTTAAGTTCCTTCCTATAAGCCATATAGATCTAGATCCCCAACATCTCCTAGCTCTCTGAACCTTTTGTACGCTTTACTATTCTTTTTTGACTAGATTCATTGCAACTTTCATGTACCATGGTTCCCATAACCTACCAAAACCTTCCTGTCTCATCAGAACGTTGTCATGCAGAACTCCAGACAAACATTCCTTGAAAAGCAAATTGTGTACAGCACAATTTCCTTGCTGTACCCTGCACGAGTGGCCATTTCTCATTTGTGAGCATGGATAAGGAGGTTCGGTCATCTTTTCTACTGATAAGCCATCAGATTTAAACCTGCATCTGCCCCCTCCAAAGTCCAGAGACGCCAATACTCAGCAGGTCTGGTTGGATGTGATCAGAGGAAGGCATTGGCTTATCCCCTACCTCTAATCCATGACTGCTGTGAATAATTATAATGCCTCAACACTACTATGAAAGTTGAGATCAGATAACTTGGCACCAACTAGATATTAAATAGGATCCTATCTGTGTTGCATTGTTCATTTGCTTAAATACATTTCAGAGCCTTTGGAAGCCATTCTTTTGCATCTAAAAAGAACCATTGTTTTCAATTTTGACGACCCAGTGCCAATGCTTCTACTTTTTCAGGAGATGAAGGAAATTCAGCATGTCTGCTATGACTCTCACCAATTTTTACAGATGCACCATAGAAAACATCCTTTCCAGGTGTTTCACAGCTTGGTATGGTCCTGCTCTGACCAAGACCACAAGAAACATAGCGCAATCCATCATGCAAGCCAGTAACTTCCATCCATTGACCCACATCTACACTTCCTGCTGCCTTGGAAAAGAACCATAGAACCCTACAGTGCAGAAAGGGGCCCCTCGGCCCATCTAGTCTGCACCGAATCCCACTCAGGCCCGACCCCCATAAGAAGTCAGCATAATTAAGGATCCCGCACATCCTGCATCTCTCTTTCATTTTCTTCCATTGGAAAAGAGATACAAAATTCTGAAATCATATGCCAACAAGAGCAGCTTCTTTCTTGCTGCCATCAGATTTTTGAACAGGCCTACCTCACATTAAGCTTCTCTTTCTCTACACAAAATGACTTAGGACAAAGAGTCAAATCTCAGTTACTTTTACAATCAGGAAACTCAATTATGAAGGAGCTATATACATCAAAACAAGCATTATTTTAGGCTAGAAATGTTTGTAATAGTCTTCTACAAAACAACCTTTACAACACCTATCTATTATAAATTGAATTTAATAACTCATGGCTCATACCTGCCCTTAACATTCTCACATGGTTCAATGCATGTTTGTAAAGCAATTTTATAACATAAAGATAAATAGGGAATAGCTATGACCATAACACTATATTCTGCACCCTCTCCTTTCCTTCTCTCCTATGTACTCTATGAATGATATGTTTTGACTGTAGTGTGCAATAAACAATACTTTTCACTGTATTGCAGTATATGTGACAATAATAAATCAAAATCCAATCAATGAAATTAATGCACAAATTCTTGAGAAAGATTTAAAGCTCAATATCCAAAAGTAATTTATCATAGCTCTTAAGATAGACTCTTTAAGATAGATACACATGACTCCAATGACTGAAAAGGTTAAGTGGTTTCAGTCACAGATTTTCAATGGCCAAACTTCTTGATCATTTTGCAAATGCCTTTGACATGCCAAAGAAAATCCTAGACATTAACTGACTTTCCAGAATGATAAATGCATTAAAAATTGGAAAATATATGAACTAAACCACAAACATTTTGCAATCTGCTGAGGCTGAAGCAAGCTAGAATTTCAATTAGAATTGATGCATTGAAATTCTTTGACCTGAGTTGGTGGTTTCAAAGTTCTAGGTGCTATGTTTAAGTTTATTGATTAATGCCACAATTGGGCTTACATTAATACTGTGTTGAAGTTATTGCGAAATTCCTCTATGCGGCCGTTCTGTTTGTAGTTAATTCAGAGCAAAAGGAGAAATCTGCCCCCTGATGGTAGGAAGGTTCTGAACAGCAGTTATCTGATTTTCTCATCAAGGCAACGGTGAGATTTGGACTCTTCAACTCGCAGCAGTGTATTTGTCTATCCCTCCTAATTACTGAGATACAAAAATATTTATTAGTTTTGATTGGCAGTCATAGGCAGTATTTAAAAATCTGTCCATCTCAACCTTGAACATACCTGACAAGTCAACCCCTACAGTTTGAATTGCATATCATTACTGAACCAACGCAGGAAATGTTACTCTGACAGCTAGACGTGGTGCAGAAGCTGAACATATCAGTAGAGCTTAAGTGCCAAAAATGATTAAATTGAGAAGTTAGGCATCTGCAATTATCTGAAGGGATAATGGATAGAGACATGTCTTGGGAGGTGATGTTCCACAGGCAGTATTTCATCGGTCAGCTATTATATACCCAGTATAATATTCAGTTGTAATAAATCGATGTCACTGAACATCATCTGAGGAGATTAGCAGGCAGTCAGTGATGTCCATTTCGCACTGGAGCACAAAATAAATATCTCTTGTCACAGGATAGTGCAGCTAAAATTTCTGCCTGTTAATTCTCACAGATTCCTAATCTCAGCACAGTAGCCAAAGGAACAATTTGAGCAGAATAATGGTGAGATAATAGTAATGTCACTGGAATCATAACACAGAGGCCCAGACTAATGCTCCTGCGACTTGGGTTCAAATTGCACCATGGCAGATGTTGGAATTTAAATTTCATCAATAAGATCTGAAATTGAAAAATAGTCTTAGTAATAATAGTAATTGTGAAATTATCATCAATTGTTGTAAAAGCCCAACTGATATCTTTTAGGGAAGGAAATCTGCTTTCTTTACCTGGTCTGATCTACAATAGATTCAGGACCCATAGTAATATGGTTGATTCTTAAATACCCTATAAAATGGCCAAGTAAACCGTTCAGTTCAAGAGCAATTAGGGATGTCTAACAAATGCTGGCAATGCCAATAATGCTGACATCTTGTGGATGACTTAAAAGAATATTGGAAGGGAGAGGAAATGTCAGACTAAGCTCAGCCAGTCGGTTATACAACAAATTTAACAGAGACCGGGAAGCATATGGCTTGATTCATGCTGAAGACTAAAAAAAACTGACAAAATATAAACAATTCATTTATTAGTCCTGCAGTGGACAAAACATGTCACTGAGGAAATGGGTACATAAATTTAAAGGGAGTAATCAAACTTAAGACCATGACTGTACAATAATCTTATTTATCATTGGTAATAGTCATTTATTATTTAGCAATTATTAACTAAAGAAACAA
This sequence comes from Sphyrna mokarran, assembly GCA_024679065.1. NCBI lineage: Eukaryota > Metazoa > Chordata > Chondrichthyes > Carcharhiniformes > Carcharhinidae > Sphyrna > Sphyrna mokarran. The sequence goes on along the minus strand of JAGIQG010000001.1, from coordinate 127,476,884 downwards.
GGACAAAAACATAATATGTTGTCTTTAAAATTGTCTACAGAAATGCAGTCCTAAAGTTGCCTTTCATAACATTGACCTTTCGTTCTATTTGTTAAATAAATGTTGTGCAAAGCAGCAAAGACAGGTTTCGGGGAAAGAAAACTTACTATGTGAAAAAACTTCAAATATTGACAAAGTGACCCAGTTCACAGTGGACCAGAAAAACAAATTTATCTTAGGCTGGTCAGTTTTATATTAAGTGAACATATCAGTCATTCACCTAAAAATTAAGTAAGAATAAACATGACCTTGATAGTCTTATCTATGCAGTCTTATCTGAAAAAAATCAACATGATTTAGGACAAAAGGTCAAATCTCAGTTATTTTTACAGTCAGGAAACTCAGTTATGGAGGAACTCTATATATATACATATATATATATCAAAACATGCATTATTTTAGGCTAGGAATGTTTGCAATAGTCTTCTACAAAACAACCTTTACAACATCTGTGTGCTATAAATTGAATTTAATAACTCACGGCTCATACATGCCTTTAACATTCTCACATGGTTCAATGCATGTTTGTAAAGCAATTTTATAAACATAAAGGTAAATAGGGAATGTATCGTATTAAAAAATGTTGAGGAATTGCAACACAGTAATACTGGGCACTAGGAATGTCATGCAGTCCTGATTTTTGTTTGTAGGGGAGGGATTTAAATTTTAAACTTCCTTTTGGGACAATTGATTCAATTTGCCCAATACTGCATTTTTAAAAAATCTGACTCCTCCATTCTTTGTGAGGAAGGAATTTCCTGAATATATTTTAATGAGTCTGACGTTGGTCGAAATTACAGAACATCGATATTGCACCTTTATCACACCCTGGGAATTGCCAATTGTGTATCTATTTTCCAAATGCACAGGTATAGCCATCAGACACAGCTGTCTTCACAGTGCATCTAACCTGTGGTCCAGCAATGTGGTAAATAACAAAAATAAGTTTGCTACACACAAGGTACTTCCATGTTCCATATCCACATATTCACATAAGTGGTTTTTCTAATCACTTTGCAGGTGTCTTTGGATGAAAAATTGCCTGGGCGGAGTCAGCACAGCTTTACAATGGCAGCGTAAATCAACTGGGAATGATATCAGTTTAAGAACGGCAGTCATGAGATTTTTAAGGCATCCCACTGGCATCCTTCCAAACATGAAAAATGGTTTATCATCTAGAGGACCTTTCATATGGCACATGTGATTGTTGTTTTTGCCACTAGCGCTCCTGCTGCTAAGCTGACATAAGAACTGATCATTAGGAGGCAGCATGCCACTCTTCACTTCAGCTTCAGTTAGTGAACCCCTGATGTGATAATCTATGTTTAGGTCCTTCATGTCACTTTTGCAAGCATTCTCGAAGTGAAGTATCCCACTCAGCCACTGGCTCAGGCCATCTCATCACACAGAAAACCTTTGGAAATGTAACTGTCTTCCCTCCTGTGGACATGCCCCAGCCAACAAACCCATCACTGTTTGATAATTTCAACACAATTGGGAGCTCTGCTTTTGAGATGGCCACAGTAAGAGTCTGGCAACACCAATTTTAATCCAATCGATTTATTTGATAGTAAATCTGCTAGCTTTCGGCCTTTATGCCTTTGTCAGGCGAATGAGGTGAACACCTCATTCGAATACTTCAGGCGAACAAATCAAATAAATCAGTTGGATTTAGAATTGGTGTTGCCAGACTTTTACTGAGTTTACCCCAGTCCAACGCCGGCATCTCTACATCATGACTTTGAGATGGCCACCATTGTCTTGTCAGGATATACCCATGATGTCTCACAGTCAGTGCAGCTGGATATTGTTTAGCTATTTTTCCTGATAGGTGTAAGTCATCTATGTTTCACAGGCATACAGCCAAGTTCTGAGAGCATCAGCCTTAGAAGCCCTCAACTTGGACTTAAGGACCAGGTATTGCATCAAGGGACTGATTGTTCATCACTGAGACCCAAGCTAGCAGAATTTGCGAACCACTTGCGGTGGATTGTTATTTAGTATGATTGGGCAATTAAAATGGCAATTGAATGATATCTTATTGGCTTGTTCCAATTTTCCTGAAAGTGTATGAGGACCACAGGGATTGAGTCACAGCAGGCATATCAGCTGGCAATAGAGTGGCAACTCAGGTTAGTATGGCAGTTAGCTGCCTTTGCTGAAGCGTGATGTAGATGTGCCAGCATTGGACTGGAGTCAACATAGTAAGAATTCTCACAAAACCAGATTAAAGTCCAACCAGTTTATTTGATAGTAAACTCACAAGCTTTCGGAACACTGTTCCTTCATCAGGAATGTGGGATTGCTATCAAATAAAGTGGTTTGACTTTAATCTGGTGTTGTGAGATTTCTTACTTTGCTTGAGGCAGTTTGCCTTCACAGTAAGTGACATTCAGGTGCCAGAGCTTTGGGTTGAGTCTTCACCTGTCATCTGGCTACTGACACTTGGATGCTTTGAAAAGAGAGTGGGAGGGAGGGGGTTTCCTCCTTCTGTCTCTGAGCCTTTTCTAAGTAGACCATAAAACTGTAAGATATAGGGATGGAAGGAGGCCATTCAGCCCATTGAGTCCACTCAGTCATTTAATGAGATTATGACTGATTTGATATAAAATTTAACTCCACTTGCCCATCTTACCCTCATAACCCTTGGTTTCCTTTCTGATTAAAAATCTGTCCATCTCAACCTTGAACATACCTGACAAGTCAACCCCTACGACCTTCTGCATAGCAGATTCACCATCCTCTGAGAGCAGAGTTTCTTCCTCATCTCAGACTTAAAATACGTAACCCCTTATTCTGAGACCACAGACTCTCCCAACAAAGGGAAACAATCTCACAGCATCTGCCCCACCATGCTCTTGAGAATCCTGTATGTCTCAATTTCAATCCGCTCTCATACTTCCAAACTCCAGTGAGTACAGGCTCAACCTACTTATCCTCTCCTCATAAGAAAATCCCTCTATATCCAAAATCAACCTAGTGAATCTTCTCTGGAATGCCTTCAACACCAATATATCTTTCCTTAGAAAAGGGAACCAAATCTGCTCATAGAAGCATTGAAAGAAACATGCAGGGAGCTGTCACTGAACTGGAGGGCCACATGGAATATCCCTTTCGCCACGGCAACTAGCACCTTTCCCTTCTTACCTTCATTATGGCTGCCTTGCTGATCTCTTGGCATTCTCCACTGGGCTGTAGTGCTGGTTGGAGGTTCAGGGAAGACTGGCTGGAGTGCAGGAGGAATTCAGCTGAATTCCAGTCTTCTTATCTTTTTAAAGATGGTGTTAACATATCTGTTTGTATCATCTGCCACCCCATTGCCTGCCTCCCACAGCTGACAGGTAGTTCCCCCTTACACCCGCCTGCTGTCCATGCATTGGCCAGCCAGTGTCAGATTTTGGTGAGATTGGAGACTGGAGGAGAAAAGTCAGTGCCACCCTCTTCTGCCCCCACTTTCTGCTTTTTACTCATTCACTCAAAAAAAAATCATGGCCACGTGTCTGCTCATTCAGAAACTTATATTTCTTATTCCAACATCTATTTCATATTGGCTCACCTAAAGAAATCTGCTCATTATTTGTGCTAAAGAATACCAATAGGAGTGGGAAGATCGATCTAATCTTTCACTCATGAGTCCTGAAGGAAAGAATGCCCTTAAAATTCAGGACGTTGTGGCTGCTGTAATATAAGGGGCTGGAAGTCTCCGATGTCAAATCAGTGCCACCTCTACCAGTGAGAACAGAGAATTTGTCGCTCAGCCAAGTCTTCTTTCACAGCAGTAATCCTAACTGTGAACAGGTCAGAGAATTCCAGCTGAGGCATATGTAAATTAAAGGGATAATTTTTAAACTGCTGTCAATTACTACCACCTCAGTAGGATGTGATCTATTGGTCCGATGAATTGTAGTCCATCTATAAGACGCAGGAGCAGGATTCATAGTCTTCCAGTCAACATTATTTGGATATAGTCATATCTACAGATAAATATTGTGGTTCCAACAATCTTCATCTTATCATTGTTACAATTACATTGAATAACAGAGCATTACAGTGACAGTGGAAGCACTGGACAACTGGGGTAGATTAGATGTTGTGGAAGTATTCTTCATTTTTAAGCTTTAATTCACTAATTTCATCATTTGGTCCAGCAGAATAGCTGCAAACTAGGCTGGAATCCAATTACATTGAAAAGTAAAGATCCATATTGATCTTGCAGGGAAGAATCACTAGTCACTACTACAAGAATAATCACTATTCTAATTCAGGCTAGAATTAATGTTAAGTATTCCATGAGGCCCCTAGAGTAGATCTTCCCTTTTGGTGAATTATAGGAGGAAGCACAGAGTGAAGGACAGAACATAATGTAAGTACAGATGGAAGCTGTATCCAACTGCCTGGAGAGTAAGTTTTAAGACGTCTTCAGTTGCAATAAGGAAGTAGAACTTAGCAGGATTTAAATACAAACTTGAGAGCTATTACTGGGCCTCATCAAGACTCACGCCTTCACTCAGCTGGTGATAGTTTCATTGGGGTTCATGAAGGACATGTGGGCAGAATTCCTTCTTTCACAGCTCTTTAATACAAGGAAGTTGAAGGGAGATGTTTCATAAAATGACTCGACCTGAAATATGGGACAGAATCCAGGCACAATGTGTTTCTCTACCCCAACATTTGCCAGTCACTTTTCTAGAGATTTCCTTTAATTTACCTCAGGCTATATTGGCATGTTGAATTCATTCACATCATATTGCTGCCTGCCGTGGTGGAAATTCTATCCCTTTATTCTATAGTGTTAGAACAAATAACAAAGAACACAGTACAGAAAACAGGCCCCTCGGCCTAACAAGCTCGTGCCGCCACCACCTCAACGTTCCCACTTTCACCCATGATCCCTGTCTATGTTTATAGAAATCTGTATTGGAACCAAATTAGCGAATCAATTTAGGGAGAATTTGTTTTGCCAATCAGCCTAAGAGCACATATTTGGGGTGTGGGAGGAAACTGGAGCACCCGGAGAAAACCCATGCAAGCACGGGGAGAATGATATCCAACAAGCAGGTAGAAAGTAGGCTGATCTGCCAATCATATCAAAGAATTGTGAATGCCCTCAGATTGTTTAGTTTCATCCATTCTAATCAGGTAACATTTGAATTTGTCACTGCACTTCATTAAGGCCATAAGTTCACAGAACATTGGAGTAGAACTAGGCCATGCGGCCATTGAATTTGCTCCATCATTAGATGAGATCATGACTGATGTGGTGAGATAATCCTCAACTCCACTTTCCCCGCTTTATCCACATAACCCCCGATTTCCTCTCTGATTAAAAACTTGTCTTTCTCAGCCTTGAATATATTAATGACACAGCCTCTGTAGTTACCCAGTCTTTTTGTCTCCCTCCTATTTTGATTAAAGATGTTGCATTAGCATTTTTCCAAACCTGTAGGACTTTTACAGAATTTAAGAGTTCTGAGAAGATTATTGCCAGTAAATCTCTATACATATTTCCTTTAATATCCTTGGAAGCAACCCATCAGTTCCAGGGGACTTATTGGTGTTTAGCTCCATTATTTGCCCTAAAAATTTTTCACTAGTGACAGCTATTGTGTTTATTTCCTCTGCTTCTTTTGCCCCTTACTTATTTAGTGTTTTTTGAATGTTATTAGTTTCTTCTACTGTGAATGCAAAGTATTTATTTAACTCTTCTGCCACCTCCTGGCTCCCCATTATTATTTCCCCAGTCTCACTCTGTAAGGAGTTTACGCTCATTTTGGCATCTCTCTTCCTTTTTATATTTTTAAAGAAGGTGTTACTGGTGTGATGACAGTGGGCAACCAGCATTTGCTATCATTACTCTGTGAAGCTGGTAGACACTTCCGGTGTCCACACACATGCTGTTAAATCCAGATGTTGCTCACAGTGATTTTCTGCTCCTCTGCCAGGTGCACTGCTGAATTCCTGAAAGATGGAAATCAACTAGAAAGCATTGAACTGACCTTAATTTGCATTTATTGTGCTGTTATTCTTGGTGTGAAAACTCTCGATAAAGTTCCGCCTTGTTGAATGAGGATTTTTTAATGGCGTATTAAGTTATAATTACTCATGAACAAACTTGCTGGCCCTGAAAAACCAATATGATATTTGTAAAATTTTGAATTTCTCCATTCCATGATAAAAACTCCATGGATATCTAAAATTACAAAAAATAGTTTTAAAAGTTTGTGGTAAACTACAGTTACCTTAATTCCATGTATGTGTGTCAGTTTTTTAAAAAATGTTGTTTTCTGTTAAATTACAAAAAGTGCATGATAAAACCTCATTATTACTTTCTGCTTTGCTACTTCTAAGAATTTAACTTGATTGCTTCTTCAACCCTGCTGGGTGATATCGCAGTTATTGAATGCAAGAGATGATCTGCAGTTGCCACCTGAATGAAATTGACACCATAGAAGGTAAAATCAATGCCACAAAGCTCACCAGGTCTTTCTGTTTCTAGTTTCTATGTTTCTATGTAAACAGAAACATACAGAAAATCTGAATACATCAAATTCATTGATGCTGCATGCATTTCATTGAAAACTGCAATGTAATCCAGATCCGTAAAATGCAGTACTCAACATCATAGCACTCTATAAAAAACATCTCCAAAACCTTTTATATTTACACCTCTTATTCCCTATCCCTCAATCACTTTGAACACTTTGATCTCTATTAATAATGGGTAGACATGGAGGGAGAGTGGAAGAACTAGAGAAACATATCAAGGCAAGGAATGCAGAGATCTTGCTAAATTTGACCATAAACTCAGTATTATTTGCTTTTCTATTTCGCCAGGAGCTCACTACTTGGCATTCTGGCTAACTGCTGGGCAGAGAAATTAGCACCAATAGGCCATGGTTGAGAACTCTTAGGGATTGCCAAATGCAATCATGGGCTAGCTGGAAGATTGTGGATTGAAGGAACATGATCAGTAGCTTCTTTCTCCATTATTTGTCAGGTTCCCTGGGGCTTGCAAAATGTGGGTAGCATCAGTTAAATATAAATCCGAATGTCTCTGTGGAAACTTGTTTAATGTTAATGAAATATCTTACCGCTCCAAGATGGGACACTCACTGTAAAAATAGCAACGGGGCACATATGCAACATGCTAGAAATATGTTCTGCACTTTCTAGGATTTAATGCCTCACAAAAACTTTTCTTTTGATGGATGGGGTATCAAGGCCATTATTATCAAGGCCATTATTTCTACCTATCTAATCCACCTCTTTATAATTGTAATGTCTTCATTCAAAGTTTTACTCAAAGGTCTCAGATTCTCAAAAAAGCTTTGGCTTCGACTGACTGATATCCTCCAATGTTTTTAGATGAATTTAGATAGTGTAATCTGAGCATTTGCAGTGTACCAACTTTTTCAGAATGCGTCACTACTATTTTACCATTTTCATTCTAAATGCTGGGTGGATTTGAAACTGGGAGTGTTTCAGATCTGACTTTTAGACCTGTTCTTAGTCACCTCCAAAATATCATCAAGCCCGAATCGCACTACTGAAGCCTGTGGCTGGGGCTTAATGCAACCGAAATCCTGCAGCTCCAATCAGAGCCTTCAACTACGCACGAGCAGAACAAAAATGAAACAATGCAGCATCCCTGCCACATCCCTCTCAAGCCAAATAAAGACTCCCCCACAACATTACTGACCCCCTTATCCCCCTACCCAGTTTCAGTAAGAGTAGGGAAGGTGGCAAAAGAGGTGGAGGAGTAGCATTGTTAATCAAGAATAGTTGATTAACTGCTGAAAGGCATTTCAAGGGGGATCTGCCTCTTGAGGTGAGATGGGCTGAAGTTAGAAATAGGAAAAGTACAGTCACGTTGTTAGGGGTTTTCTATAGGCTCCCAAATAGTAATAGGGATGTGGAGGAGGAAATAGCAAAGCAGATTATGAATAGGTGTGAATGTCACAGGTAGTTATCATGAGCACCTTTAACTTTCCAAATATTGATTGGAACCTTTATAGTCCATTGTTTGAATGGGACACTTTTTGTACAGTGTGTGTAGGAGACTTTCCGGATACAACAAGTGGATAAGCCGACAAGATGTGGGGCTACGTTTGACTTGTACTGGGCAATGAACTGGTCCAAGTGTTAGATTTGTTTGTGGGAGAGCCCTTTGGAGATAGCAACTACAATTCGGTTTCTTTCATTATTGCAATGGAGAGGGATAGAGTCACACGGCAGGGCAAGGTTTATAATTGGGGCAGGGGTAATTATGATACGATTAGGCAAGACATAGGGAGCATAAAATGGGAACAGAAACTGTCAGGGAAAGGCACAAATGAAAAATGGAACTTGTTCAAGGAACAAATACTACAAGTCCTTGATAGGTATGTCCCTGGCAGGTAGGGAGGAAATGGCCGAGTGAGGGAACCACGGTTCACAAAGGAGATTGAATGTCTTGTCAAGAGGAAAAAGGAAATGGATGTAAGGATGAAAAAACAAAGTTCAGTTGGGTCGCTTGAGGGTTACAAGGTAGCTAGGAATGAGCTAAAAAAAGGGCTTAGGAGAGCTAGGCGGGGGCATGAGAAGTCCTTGGTGGGCCACATCAAGGAAAACCCCAAGGCTTTTTACTCTTATTTGAGAAATAAAAGAATGACCAGGGTGAGGTTAGGGCCAGTCAAAGATAATAGTGGGAACTTGTGCATGGAATCAGAAGACATAGGTGAGGCAATGAATGAATACTTTCCTTCAGCATTCACTAAGGAGAGGGGCCTTTTCTTGAGGATGAGAGTGTGATACACCCTGATAGGATGGAGGAGGTAAATGTTGTGAGGGAAGATGTATTAGCCATTTTGAAGAAAAAAAACCCTAGGGTCGCTAAGTCCCCTGGGCCAGATGGGATACATCCTAGGATACTTTGGAAGGTAAGGGATGAGATTGCAGAGACTTTAGCTTTGATCTTTGAGTCCTCACTGTCCACAGAATTGTGTCAGAGGACTGGAGAGTGGCAAATATTGTTCCTCTTTTCAGAAAGGAAATAGGAATGACACTGGTAATTAAAGGCCAGTTAGTCTTATTTTGGTGATCGGTAAGTTAATAGCAAAGGTCCTGAGGGATAGGATTTATGACTATTTGGAAAGATGCAGCTTAATCTGGGATAATCAGCACAGTTTTGTGAGGTGTAAGTCTTGCCTCGCAAATTTGATTGAATTCTTTGAGGAGGTAACTAAGTGTGTCAAAGAAGGTAGAGCAGTTGATGTCGTATGCATGGATTTTAGTAAGGCATTTGATAAGGTTCCCCATGGTAGGCTCATGAAGAAAGTAAGGAGGTGTGTGATAGAAGGAAATTTGGCTGATTGGATAAGTAACTGGCGATCTTGGAGAAGACAGAAGGTGATAGCTGAGGGAAGATTTTCAGACTGGAAGCCATTTACCAGCAGTGCACCACAGGGGTCGGTGCTGGGTCCTCTGCTATTTGTGATTTTTATCACTTACTTGGAAGAGGGGCTGAAGGGTGGGTTAGTAAATTTGCTGATGACACCAAGATTGGTGGAGTAGTGGATAAGGTGGAGGATTCTTGCAGACTGCAAAGAGACATTTTATTAGATGCAGAGCTGGGCCAAAAACTGGCAGATGGAGTTTAACTCTGATAAGTGCGAGGTGATTTATTTTGGTAGGACAAACTTGAATGCAGATTAGAAGGTCAACAGGTCTGAGGAATGTGGAGGAACAGAAAGATCTTGGGATTCACATCCACAGATCTCTCAAGGTTGCCACTCAAGTGGATAGAGCAGTGAAGAAATGCTTTAACGTTTATCAACAGGGGTTTGAATTTAAGAGTTATGGGGTTATGCTGCAACTATACAGGAACTTTGTGAGACCACATTTGGAATATTGTATGCAGTTCTGGTCACCTCATTATAATAAGGATGTGGAAGCATTGGAGAGAGTGCAGAGGAGATTTACCAGGATGCTGCCTGATTTGGAGGGTAGGTCTTATGAGGAAAGGTTGAGGAAGCTGAGGCGTTTCTCTCTAGAGGAGGATGAGAGGTGACTTAACAGAAGTTTATAAGATAATGAGGGGGATAGATAGACTGGACATTCAGAAACTATTTCCTCGGGTGGATGTAGCTGTTACTAGGGGGACATAACTATAAGGTTCATGGTGGGAGATATAGGAGGGATGTCCGAGGTAGATTCTTAATTCAGAGAGTGATTGGGGTGTGGAATGCACCCTGGTGTGATAGTGGAGTCGGACACTTTAGGAACTTTCAAGTGGTTATTGGATAGGCACATGGAACACAGCAAAATGATGGGGAGTGAGGTAGCTTGATCCTGGGTTCGGACATAGCTCGGCACAACTTTGAGGGCTGAAGGGCCTGTAATGGGCTGTACTGTTCTATGTACTATGTTTTACCCACTCTGCTACCCAGATGGACACAGGCCCTGCCTCCCCACCGATCTCAGCAGAGAGGTAGCAGACCCCCTTTCACCCCCACTGATCCCAGGTAGACTGCCATCCAACCTCCCCCACCCCACACTGATCTCAAGCAACGAGCCATCGGACGCTTGGCACTCACCTCCTCGCTAAGCCTCACTGATGGAGCACCCGAATCGGACTCAAATGGAGCGTGTCCATTTTACGCTGATTCCGGATGGGCAAATGCACTGGTAAAGGGGTAAGGTTAGGCCAATTAAGTCAATTTAAATGTCTGCAAGTGCATTTAAATGGCTATCGTGCCCGTTTCGGGCACGGTCCCAATCACGGTCACTTTGGGACTTTGGTAGTGGGGGAACTTGTGTGGAGGCGGATGTGGATCGCTTTACTCGCCTTACACCCGACTTTACCAAGTTTTCACCTGAAAATGGGCACAATGCGATGGTAAAATCAGGCCCTGTATGTCTGCAGCAATTGGTACAGCCAGCATCAGACAGAATAGCTTAGATTATAGATAATTAATAACCTTGTTACAATTTGTTCACTTTAGAAAATGCAATTGGTCCCTTTTATTTCTATTATTAAATATCTTGATTACTGAGTAAACAAGTTGATGACTGAGAGAGGTCAGAGTAATTTGCTTGATTCTTGCTCTCCGCCCGGTATGTTTGGTGACTGCTGATTTTTGAATTTGGTGCTTAGTAGCTAACATTCCTATTTGTTACATGTTGGATAGCATGCTTCACATCTACTCAATTAGGATATATCACTGTACAAGAGTTAGATACTCATCCATTCAAATGAAACAAAGTTTGCATCATCACACTATGGCACAGAAAAATGCAATAGACACAAGGCTTTCCTAAGCAGATATATATATATATGTAATTACAATATTGTGTAGTGAAAAACTTCATTTATCAGAGTTCTACAAACAAAAATAATTTAAATGATTCAACTAAAATGATTTTGGTGTTATTTTATCCTTATCTCATAGTGCTGATTCTTATTATTTGCTCTCTATTATATAAAAGTTTGCCTGTATAAGCAACGCTAAGTTGTAGAAGTACTTCATCCATTGAGCTTCTGGTGATTTGCTGGTATTGGTTATTTGAAATACATAAATCTTCCCTATGTAGAAGGATAAATTCTATTAATTTCCTAAATGTTAATAAGTAATTTATAATTTTTCCCCACAAAGTAAATCATCATTTCCAAAAGTCCCATCTTTAACAATGTTATACAGAAATGTTAAATTCTTTCAGTACATTAGATTATGCTGATTACCATATACTGAAGCCCTGAGGCTAATGAATCAGTACTCCTCTATGTTGAATGCCCCATTTACTTGAAGGAAGCATTTCTCTGGGCAGAAGACTTCAACGTTCACTGCCAAGCGTGGTTTGGCAGCACCATTATTGACCTTGCTGGTCAAGTCCCAGAGGACATAGCTGCTAGGCTGGGTCTGCAGCAGGTGGTGAGGGAACCCACGTAAGGGAAAGACCTACTTGGTTCCTTTTCAACAAACAGCATGCCATGGATGCATTTGTCCATGACAGGATCAATAGAAGTGACCACTGAACAGTCTTCGTTGAGACAATGGTTACTCTCCATCATGTTATATGGCACTACCACTGTACTAAATAGCATAGACTTCAAACCAATCTAGCAACACAAACTGGTATCTATGTGGGCCATCAGCAGCAGCAGAACTGTATATGACCTAAATCTGTAAGTTCATGGCCCAGCATATTCCCATTCTACCATTACTATCAAACTGGGCAATCAACACAGCTTCAATGAAGGGTGCAGGAGGGCATGCCAGGAGCGGCACAAGCCATACTTAAAAACTGAGGTGTCACTTAGTTACAAAACAGGACTATTTGAGTGCCACATAGCATAGTCAGCAAGTGATAGATCTAAGCTCTGCAATCTTGCCATATTCAGTCGTGACTGGTCGAGGACAGTTCAATAACTAGCTGAAGGAAGAAGTTCCACAAATATCCCCATCCTCAATAATGGTGGAGCTCAGAACATCAGAGCAAAAGATAAGGCTAAAGCATTTGCAACCATCTTCAGCCAGATGTGCTAAGTGGATGATCCATCCTTGTCTCCTTCTGAGGTCCCCAGAATGACAGATGCCAGTTTTCAGTTAAAGGCATTGGCTACTGCAAAGGCTTTGGCCCCTGGCAACATTCCAGCAATCATACTGAGGAATTGTGCTCCACAGCTTTTGCCAAGCTATTCCACTACAATTAGAGTACTGGCATTATGCAATTAATGAGCATTAGTAATTGTGGAAAATTACCGCATAATGTCCCGTCCACAAGAAGCAAGACTGTCCCAATTACTGCCCCATCAGTCTACTCTCAATCATTAGTAAAGTGCTGGAAGATGTCGTTGACGCTGCTATCAAGCGACACTTACTCAGCAAAAACCTGCTCACAGCCATTCAGTATTAGAAGGGATTTGAGGGAAATCTTTTACCTTTGGTGGGAATCCAGAACTCACTGAAAGGGTTGTAGGGGCAAGAACCCTTACAACTTTAGAAGCAGTTGAGTGAGTACTTGAAACACCATAGCATATAAGGTTATGAACCAAGTATTGGTATGGGATTAAAATAGATAGGTGTTTGATGGCCAGTACAGCTGTAATGGGCCAAAGGGCCATCTTCTGTGCTGTAAAACTGTATGGGCAGAATTTTCTGAAAAAATGGCAAAGTATCAGGTTCTGCCTGAACACCGGAATGTTTCTCCCTAGAGACAAGCCATGTTTTCTGTCCAGATCTTCAGACACTTAGCCAGAAAATAATTGGTGGGTGTGTTTTATGCCATCCATCTGGTAGGATAGGGCCAGCAAGCCCAGCTACACAGAGATTTGGGTGTCATCTTTAAAAGGGTGCCTGATCTGTATTAAAAATATACATCCCCCAACCTGTCCATGGCCATGGAGGACCACCACAACTTGAAGATCACCCACAACAACCACCACTGAGGTATTGGGGACACTCTTGCTTGTCCTTACATGTTCTCCAGTGTACTCCCCTCTCAGCTCCATGTGTAAGGGAAATTCCCACTCTGCAATGAAGAGGTGTTTGCCTCTGGCACTGTCCCTCCCAATGCCTCCTACCACTGCCCCTGCCCTGTCAGTGCTTCTGGCAATACCCCATGGCGCTGCCCACTGATTTGTCGGTATATTGATGCAGACTTGATGGGCTGAATGGCCTCCTTCTGCACTGTAGGAATTCTATGGTTCCATGGTTCTATCTAGGCACAATAGCAAAACTGGAATCAATGAGAATCAGGAGGAAAGTGCCACACTGTTTGGAGTCATATCTAACACAAAGGAAGATAGTTGTCATTATTAGAAGTCAGCCATCTCAATCCCAGCACATCACTGCAAGAATTCCTCAGCACAGTGTCTGAGGTTCAAATATCTTCAGCTGCTTCATAAATGATCTTCCTTTCATCAGAAGATCAGAAATGGGAATGTCCATGCATGATTGCATAATGTTCAGCATTGTTTGCGACCCTTCAGATATTGAAACAGTCCATGAAGACCTGATAAGTGGCAAGTAACATTCATGCCACACAAATGCCAGGCAATGACCATCTCAAACAAGAGTGAATTCAATCAGCAATCCCCCATTGACATCCAAAAGCATTATCATTGCTGAATCACCCACAAACAATTTACTGGGAATGACCATTGACCAGAAGCTGAACTGGACTAGCCATATAAACGTAGTGACAAGAGCAGGTCAGGTCAGAGACTGGGAATCCTGTGAGGAATAACTCATGTCCTGAGTCCCCAAATCATCTACAATTCTCCACTTGCCACGGTGAGTGCAGTTCCAGTAATACTCAAGAAGATTAGACAAAGCCGCCCACTTGATTAGTATATTGTCATGGATTAAGGATTGGTTGACAGAGGAGTTGGGTAAATGAGCATTTTCAAGTTTGCAGTTTGTAATCAGTGAAGTGCCTCAAGGATTGGTGCTGCAGCCTTAGCGATTTGAAATCTGTATTAATGACCTAGAAAAAGAGACCAATGTATTCAGTTTCGTGAACAATATGATTCTGGGTGGGAATGTAAGTGGTATAGAAGCTATAAAGAGGGAGCAAGAATATAGTGACATGTTAAGTGAGACAGTAATGTTGTGTATTTGGAGAATGACACTCAGAAATATTCAATAAACAAATGTAACTTTATCGTGATATGATCTCTTTCATACCTACTATTTCTATTTCCCAGCTACATCACCCTAAATTACTTCTTTACATGCATTACTCAACAGGACTCTATGGTGAATCAAAAGGAACAAATATATAACAGGCAATAAGGTGACAGAGGGAATATAATGAGGGAAAGGGTGAGATCATTCACTTTGTTAGTAAGAATAGAAAAGTAAAAATTTTATAAAAAGTGTGAAATTTGTAAATGTTGATGTTCAGAGAGACTTGAATTTACTCTTCCAAGGAATACAGGAAGTTGGCAGGCAAGTAGAACAAGCAATTAAGCAAATAGCATGTTTGCCATTATTGCAAGGGGATTGAAGTACATAAGTAGAGAAGTCTTACTCCAATTTGTATTTTTGTGACTATATCTGGAGTATTGAATACAATTTTCCTCTTCATACATAAGGGACAATTTACTCGCATAAAGGCAGTTGAGTGGAAGTATCAGTAGATTAACTTTTGGGATGATAAGGCTGTCCCAGGATAAGAGTATGTGAATTGGGCCAATGCTTTCTGAAGTTTACGTCACTGTGTGGAGTTTGCACCTTCTCCCTATGTCTGCGTAGGTTTCCTCTGGGTGCTCCAGTTTCCTCCCACACATCAAAAATACGTGGGTTAGGTAGATTGGCCATGATAAATTGCTCCTTAGTGTCAGGGGAACTAGCAGGGTAAGTATGTAGGGTTATAGGACTGCAGCCTGAATGGGATCATTGTCAGTTGTGGCTTGATGGGCTGAATGGCCTCCTTCTGCACTGTAGGGATTCTAGGGAGGGGAGGCGTTCTCATAGAAACAGACCAAATTCTGAAGGTGTTTGACAGAAGGGACACTGAGAATGTATTTCCCCTGGCTATGGACTGTACCATGGTGCTACTACCTCCATAGTCAAGATATACCCAGGGCTGGGTAGATGATAAATAAAAGATTGTGAGTAATTAGACCAAATAAAATTAAATCCTAGCTGGAATGAGAAGTGGGGTGAATGGAAAGAAGTGTTTTGCTGCCATCTGCTGCTTGGGAATGCTCTGAGTGCGGAACCCGAAGGCGGGGCTTGCATTGCCGGGGAGCCGCACTCAGCTGATGCACCTCACGTCCTGAGCAGAAGTTCGGCGAAAAGAAACTCGGTGAAAGTTTACTGATTCTCCCTTTTAGTGATTTGACTGAAGACCCGGGAATGCTGAGACATTGGAGAAGCTGTCATCGACTCAAACGCTTCCTGTGGCGGCCCCGGGCGCTGAGAGGCCTGAGCCGGATGATCATCGCCTCAGAGCCCGGGGAGCTGGGCCCATCCCGCTGGAACCCCCACTGCAATCCAGCTGCTGATCCCCATCCAAAATCCCATTGCAATCCAGTTCCCCATTCCCACTGCAATCCAGCTGCTGATCCCCATCCAAAATCCCATTGCAATCCAGTTCCCCATTCCCACTGCAATCCAGCTGCTGATCCCCATCCAGAATCCCATTGCAATCCAGTTCCCCATTCCCGGAATCCAGTTTCCCATTCCCACTGCAATCCACCTCCTTATTCCCATCCAGCTCCCCATGCCATTTGGAATCGAGTTCCCCATTCCCATTGCAATCCAGCTGCTGGTTCCCGTCCAGTTCCCCTTTCCCATTGCAATCCAGTTCCCCATTCCCATCCAGTTCCCTGTTCCCAATGGAATCCAGTTTCCCTTTGCCATTCCCATCCAGCTCCCCATTTTCACCGTCTGAATAGTCGACCCCTGACAACAGAATGCAGACCTGTGCGGATTGGATGTGC
The DNA here is from genome assembly GCA_024679065.1 of Sphyrna mokarran. Lineage (NCBI taxonomy): Eukaryota > Metazoa > Chordata > Chondrichthyes > Carcharhiniformes > Carcharhinidae > Sphyrna > Sphyrna mokarran. The sequence continues at coordinate 127,460,416 of JAGIQG010000001.1, read as the reverse complement.
ATCTGGCTTCTGGGGGGACACTGCAACCTCGGGTGAGGAGATGACACCAACGTTTTGTCGTTATCACTCTGTATAATGTGCATCGTGGTGACTTTTTCACATGCAGTCAACCTAATTTTCTTCAAACCACATTGTTGTTGAACACTATTCCTTCCTCTAAAGAACAGACCAAAAGAATTACTTTGGAATGCATTTCATCACAGGCAGAGAGCTGGGTTAAAGTTAATAACATGCTTTAAATGTTGGTTTGACTATCATAAGGATCAGGAGACAATCTAGCATCTAAAATCTGCTGCACCAATCAGTACCTTATAACTGATCTTCTGCCCAACTCCACTTTCCATCATACTTTCAATGTTCATTGATCCTGTCCAAAACCCAAAAATCTGTTCATCCCAGTCTTAAATATATTTAAATAATTGAGCATTTACAGTAAAATGGAGCAGATAATTTAAAGGATTCACCACCCATTGAGTGGAATAGTTTCTCATCATCTCATTCGAAATGATTGACCCCTTATTCTGAGACGGTCGCTGTGTTCGAGATTCCCCAGCCAGCGGAAATAATCCTGTCAGGCACATTCAAAATCCTGAATGTTTCAATGTGACCACCTCTCATTCTTCAAAATTCAAGAGCATCGGCCTAGTTGACTCAGTCTCTCATCATGAGCACTTTGCATTGGTATTCACAAAGGAAAGGGGCCTGGTAATTGGGATATGTAAACACTTTAGTAGAAGTCATCATGACGAGGGAGGAAATGTTAGGTGTATTAAAAAGCATTAAGATAGACAAATTCCCAGGGCCACATGACATCTACCCCAGACTACTGAAGGAGACAAGAGATAAACTTGCCTGGCCTCTAACAGAAATCTTTATTTCCTTGTTGGCCATACGTGAGATCCCGGAGGACTGGAGAATAGCCAACGTTGTCCCAATATTTAAGAAGGGTAGTAGGTAATTATAGATCTGTGAGCTTGCTGTCAGTGATAGTGAAATTGTTGGAGAAGATTCTTAGAGATAGGATCTATACACATTTGGAATATAATAGTCTTGTTAGCAACAGTATGGTTTCATATGAGGGAGGTCACTAACTTAATACTTTTTTGAGGAGGTGACAAAAATGATTGATGAAGGAAGGGCTGTGGATTTTTTTAAAGTATTTGACAAGGTCCCTCATGGCAGGCTGGTGCAAAAGGTTAAATTCAAGGGATCAAGAGTGAACTAGCTAGATGGATTCAGAAGTGGCTTGGCCATAGAAGACAGAGGGTAGCGGTGGAAGAGTGTTTTTCTAAATGGAGGCCTGTAACTAGTGATGTTCATGATGTGGAGATGCCAGCGTTGGACTGGGGTAAAACAGAGATAAATCCCGCACTTGGAGTATTGTGTGCAGTTCTGGTCCCCGCATTATAAGAAAGATGTGGAGGCTTTGGAGAGGGTACAGAGGAGGTTTACCAGGATGTTGCCTGGTATGGAGGGCAGGTCTTATGAGGAGAGGCTGAGGGATTTGAGGTTGTTTTCGTTAGAAAGGAGGCGGCTAAGAGGGGACCTAATCGAAACATATAAGATGATTAGAGGTTTAGATAGGGTGGACAGTGATAGCCTTTTTCCTAGGATGGAGAAAGCTAGCACGAGGGGACACAGCTTTAAATTAAGGGGTGATAGTTATAGGACGGATATCAGAGGCAGGTTCTTTACCCAAAGGGTGGTTCGGGAGTGGAATGCCCTGCCTGCAGCGGTTGTAGATGCGCCAAGTTTGGTGGCGTTTAAGAGGTTAGTTGATAAGTATATGGAAGAGAAGGGAATGGTTTAGTTTGGAGGGGCATTGCTTTTTATATTGGTTGGCGCAACATCGAAGGCCGAAGGGCCTGTTCTGTGCTGTAATGTTCTATGTTCTATGTTCTACAACACCAATTTAAAGTCCAAACAGGTTTATTTGTAGCAAAAGCCACAAGCTTTCGGGACAGCCTGTCCCTTCATCAGGTGGTGCCCAGCCACCTGACGAAGGGACAGGCGTTCCCAAAAGTTTGCAGTTTTTACTACAAATAAACCCATTTGGACTTTACATTAGTGATGTTCCACATGGATTAGTGCTGGGGCCACTGCTGTTTGTAATCATTTAAATGACTTGGAAGAAAACGTAGCTGATTTGATTAGCAAGTTTGAGGATGATGCTAAGATTGCTGAAGTTGCAGGCAGTGATGGAGATTGTCAGAGAATACAGCAGGATATAGATATGCTGAAAAATTGGGCAGAGAAATGATAGATGGAATTTAATCCGGACAAATGTGAGTGATGCATTTTGGTAGGTCTAATTCAACTGGGAGTCTTAAAATAAATGGCGGAATCATCAGGAGCATAGACACGCAGAGGGATCTGAGAGTTGGGGTCCACAGATCCTTAAAGGTGGTGAAGAAAGCATATGGCATGCCTTCATCAGATGGAGCATTGAGTATAAAAGTTGGTAAACTATGTTACAATTATAAAACATTGGTTAGGCCACATTGGAATATTGTGTTCAATTCTGAAAGATGTGAAAGCTTTGGAGAGAGTACAGAAAATGTTTACCAGAATGTTGCCTGGTATGGAGGGTATTATCTACAAGAAGAGATTGAATAAACTGGGATTGTTCTCCCTGGAAAGACGGAGGCTGAGAGGTGGCCTGATGGAAGTCTGTATATGAGGGGCACAATAAGGTGAATAGTGGAAACTTTTCCCCACAGCAGAAATAACAATTACAAGGGGGCACAAGTTAAAGGTAAGGGGGAAGATGCAGTGAAACAGTGTGGGGGAGGTTTTTTATGACGTAGAGATGCCAGTGTTGGATTGGGGTAAACTCAGTAAGAGGTCTGACAACACCAATTTTAAATCCAACCGATTTATTTGATAGTAAACTTGCAAGCTTTTGGCCTTTGTAGCCTTCCTCATGCGAATGAGGTGTTCTGGTCTGCAATAGCCTTTTTTGCAGACCAGAACACCTCATTCACCTAAGGAAGGCTACAAAGGCCGAAAGCTTGCAAGTTTACTATCAAATAAATCGGTTGGATTTAAAATTGGTGTTATCAGACTGCTTACGGAGGTTTTTTACACAGGGACCTGGAATGCAGATATGTTAGCGACATTTAAGACTTATCTGGATGAACAATCAAGGAACAGGGAGATATAGATAGTTGGTCTAGGTCAGACAATGTGATCGGCGCAGGCTTGGAGGGCCGAAAAACCTGTTCTTGCTGTACTGTTCTTTGTTCAAAATATACAAATGCATTTATCAAACTTAATTTCCCTTTCAGAAACCTTGCTGACTTTGATCATATTATGATTTTTTAAGTGCATTTTAAGACTTCCGTAATAAATGGTTGCAGCATTTTTCTGATGACTGAGGTCAGGCTAACTGACCTGTAATTCCAAAAGAGAAAATGCTGGAAAATCTCAGCAGGTCAAAGCTGACAAAGGTCATCTGGACTCGAAACGTCAGCTTTTTTCTCTCCTTACAGATACTGCCAGACCATCATTTTCTCTATTGGTTTCAGATTCCAGCATCTGCAATAATTTGCTTTTATCCAGTTTTTGGCCTGTAATTCCCTGTGTTCTCTCTCCCCGCTTTCTTAAATAACGATGCTATATTTGCTAGCTTCCAAACTGCTAAATTCCGTTGTAGAATTTAGAGAATTTTAGAAAATCTTAACCAATGTATCCACTATCTCTGCTGCTATCTCTTTTAGAATCCTTGAATGCATCCAAGACTATCAGCCTTCATGTCCGAGGGATTTGTCAGCGTTCAGTGTTTACAGTTTCTGCTAATGTGAATTATCTTAAGTTTCTATTTTCATTAGCTCCTCAGTTACCCCGTTTGCTAGCATATTTGTGTTTTCTGCTATGAAAGTAGACATTGAGTATTTGTTTAACTTCTCTGCCATTTACTTGATCTGCATGATAATTTCTGCCTTTAAGGGACCAAATTTTAGCTTTTTATGTAGTTTTAAAAGCTCTCACAATTTTTTTTGTACTCCTGACCAGTTTGCTCTCATTCTAATGTTTTCCTTTTTATCAATTCTTTGTTTGCCCTTTGCTGCTTTCTTAACCACTCCCAATCCGCAATTATTCTTTGTAGCACTGTATACATCTTCTCTTAATCAATTCTTTTTCATTCCCCCATGGAATATGAGTGTTGCTGGAAATGGTAGCGTTTGATGCCTATCCCTAATTTCCCTTGAGAAGATGGTGGTGAGCCACTGACTTGAGTCCAGTTGGTACAGGTACATCAATAGTGCTCTTCAGATGGGAGTTCTGCGGCACAATCTTATAGGCCATTCACACCATGCTCCTGCTGCAGCGAGATCGGAGATTGGAACTCAGACAAATCTCCATTCACTGCGATGGGATGGAAAAATCCTTTTGGCGTGAATGGCCCTAGCTTTTGCTCAATAACAGTGGAGGAACAGTGTTGCAGGTTGTGGTGTTTCCATGTGTCAACTATTCTTGTACTAAGTGGTAGAGAGTTTGGAAGGTGCTCTCGAAGGCATTGTGGCAAGTCATTGGAATACATCTTATAAATGATAAATAGTGCAGCCACTGTGCATCATTGATGGAGAGAGGTGCTGGCTAGGATGCCTGGATTTTTGAGCGGGATGGTGTTAAGCTCTTGTTTATTGTTAGTGCTGCACTCATCCAGTAAGTGGATAGTTCATCCCACTCCTGACTTGTGCCTTCGAGATGGTGAACAGATTTTGGAGAACAGGAAATAAGTTACGTGTTACAGAATTTTCAGCTCCTTACCTACTCTTATAGCCACAATATATATATATGGCTGGTCCAGTTAAATTCGTGGTCAGTGGTAACCAGATATTGTTATGATCCTTGTCGAGACTGAAAACTTTTAAAAAGATATTTGAAATCTCAGTGACCAAATTAAAGGAATCTCATGACAAGATTTCAAAATTTGAAAACTTTTATTGTAACAAACTAACTATAAGCAATATTGACTAAACATTACTCAGCAGACAACTAATACTCTAAACGACAGAAAAACTAACCTTTATTAACGTTTCAACATGACCGATAACCTCTTGCTGCATATACACACATGCACATGTGTATATATATATATATATATATATATACATATATATGCATTTCGTCACATCCTCCACAGGATTACAACCTTTACAGGAAATAGTCCATAGTCATTCCCAATATCCAGTGAATCAACATTTCCCTTTCTCGCTGAGCTGTACTGTCAAGTGAGAGCTTCCCTCAGTTTTTCAAGAATCTTTAAACCAACTACCAGCAATAAGGCCTATTCCAACTAATACATCTTTCCAGCTTCAACAGGACAAATCTTGGAGTCTTTAGATTGTTGTGGGCTATGTCTTTTTGACCAGAGATCATCTTCCCTCCTGTGTACTATGTGGTACCTCACTAAAGCCTTGAAGCGTTCATTCTGCTGATCATTACTAGCAGCTGCCTTTTGTCTCTGAGCTCCCTCTTTCTGTCAAAGAAGAAAATGGAGACTGACATCTGTCCACCTTAGCACAATTGCTTTTACCTTTGTTTTCTGGAATGAACATGATGCATCTTGCTCTCAGCAAGTCTCACCTGGGACCCTCATCCATACCCATGATAACAAAACTAGAATTTGAGGTAGATTACGCGGTCCTCTCCACTGTGCATTAAAGGACAGTTGAAAACATAATGATTTCATAAAATCTTGTATTCTTTTATAAAATTCATTTTTGGAGTGTGGTTATCACTGGCTAGGCCAACAATTATTATCCATCCTTAATTACCCTTGATAAGGTGGTGGTGAACTGCCCTCTTGAATTGTTGCAGTCATAACAATGTAGATAATGGATTCAGTGATATGATGGGATTCAGTGACATTAATGCAATTGAATGTCAAGAGAAAATGATTAGACTCCCTGTTGTTACAATGTCCCAGTTGAGATGGGAAGGGAAGTAAAAACATGACTGATATGAAACTACTCTGTAAAAATAATCATTTTAAATTTTAAAAATAGACAATGTTTGCCCTGATTAGCCATGATACATACCAGAGGAATTTCTAACCATAGACACATCATTAGAAACTTATTATCTGTTAAATAAGGCAGGCACTAAAGCACTGTACAAACTTCTATACATTTATGAAGAAAAATTCTGATCCAGAGCTGTTGTGTCTCCATGAACAAGAGGGGTCTTGACTCTGATTAAACACCCCAATATTCCAGCCCTGGAAAGGTAGATCCTTTAGAAACATAGAAAAACTACAGCTCAATACAGGCCCTTGTGCCCACAGACTTGTACCGAATATGACCCTTTGTCCAACATCCAGAAGAAGTGATGGGAGGTATGTCAATTGAGCCGCTAAAACTTATAATATTGCCCAGTGGACCTGAACTCAGGCAGTTTTCTGTTTGAAATCCAAAGAGAACACTAATTCTAAGCAAAACAGCCTGTTGATGTTTACCATTCTATCATTGAACAAGTAGCAGCAGAAAGAGCTCTTTCCAGGTATAATTACCTGGCCCTCATCTACCTTGTGAACTCCTGGAACATTGGAATCAGTACCTTCAAGCCTAATTCAAATCTACTTGCCTTCTCCTCTTATGGAAGTCTCATTTCCGTAAAGATGGACAATCCTATGACAGTCAACCCATCTACCTTGGAATAAACCTTCCATGAGACTTTTGATTCTGGACTCTTGTCTCTCAAAACTATAACTTGCATTTTTACTGAGGTCTGGTCCAGTTCCTCTTCCTTTCACTTTTCCCTCTTTTATTGTATGCGTGCAACAGAGGCAGATGTTACAAGATTCATTTCTTGCAGAGAGAGAGTGTGTGCATGTGCATCCCAATGAAAAACAGCTTTCTGTTTACACACAGAACAGAGGAGAAATTAGGGCTGTTGAAATACACCTGTTCTGTACATAGCAAGATGTTAATTGCCTGCCATTTGTGGGATGTATATGTTACTTGTTTCTCATCAGTCCAGCAGTGAATGTTGTACTAGCTTTATAACATCCCCAATTCTGAATTTACGATGGAGGGAAGATCACTAATGAAGCATCTTTGGGCATAGGACACTATCCTGAGCAATTTGCTGCAGCATTGCTTGGGCTGAAACAGCCATCTTTCAAAAGAACAAAGAACAACACAGCACTTTACACTAGATGTGAGTTTAACCAATGGTTGCTTTAATTGACTCCAATTTTGCTACATAATGTGAGTGGCTGCCTTGATGCCAATGACAATCACTGTCCTCTCACCTGGAGTTTGGCTCTTTTGTCCTTGTTTGGGCTGAACTCAAACTGAGAACCCATCAGCAAGTTATTGTTGTGTAGGCACTGTCAATGGCACCTTCCATTGATATACCATTTCTGGTATTCTCTCTTCTATTCCTCATTGAACCCATATTCTCCTTGACTTGCCCTTAAATCACAGATGGATCTTTCGTGCTGAGTTTTCTTTTTCTAAGGAATCTATTTTTGTTGAAGATTTTGAATTATTTCTTTAAATTTTTGTCACTATCTATTGACCCAACCCTAACCAGTTCTCCCCTTACCCCTATTTAACTGGCTATGGTTAGGTTCCTGACTCTTATTTAGACTGCAGCATGTTGCTTACAGTCATGAATTCCATTTTGTTATGATCACTTCTTCCCACAGAATCTTTTATTATTAGATTACTAATTAAATGTGTCCCATTGCACAATAATAGATATAAAATTACATTATTCTAAACTAAAAGCAAAATACTGCGGATGCTGGAGATCTGAAATAAAAACAGAAAATGTTGGAAAAAGCTCAGCAAACCTAGCAGTGTCTGTGAAGAGAAAAACAGAGTTAATTGCCAGAAATTTACTGTTCTGCTCACTACAGGAATTGGAGCAGGTGAGAGATGGATCGTGGAAAGGTTAGTTGACCTTGGCTGGAATTTTCTGAGTTCGGGACAAGGGAAGCAGTAATATCCCACCCATTGATTCCTCTTTGGAATTCTGGAGCCCTAATTACAGTTCTATGATTTATATGATTTTCCTGGATGTTGATCCCAGTCCAGTTTAAGTATAGTTTGTATCAGCAGAACAGATCCTTCTTTCCTGAGTATTGATGCCAGTGTCCTGTGAATGGAAACCCCTTCTTCCCACACCACTCTTTGGGTTACTGTTCTTCTTCAGTTCCATCATCTTGTTGAATTATGTTGAACTGCATACAATAAGAACAAGTAACATTTATCAATGAGCCATTTAATTCAGTATGTGTATGTTCCACTGTACTTGTCTAATAATAATACACCCTTCTTGGACCATTGCTCTTCTGCATTGTCCTCTTGTCTATTTATCATGGAGACAACCATTTTCTGGTGGGTCTAGAATCTGGAAACAGTCCAGGCTTCATATCCACCCCCAACCCAGGCTCCCATCCCAAAGTGAGAACTTAGTCCCAAGGTCACCAGCACAAAAAACATTTATTATCTTATTTGTAACATTGTTTGCTTCTAGGCTACCTGAACCCACGTGTTTCTATTGCTGGCTCTTGATAAGCCTTCCATCTCCCATCTTCTATCAATGTTAGCTCATCCAAAACTTTGATACACTATTCTTCTCACATCAAACCTGGACCACCCAATCTCTGATCTTGCTGATCTTGTGAGGATCCCAGTCTCTCAACATCATAAATTTTGCAATTCTCATTCTTATGTTTAAGTGTCCTTCCCTTCTAATTCTGTGATTTCTTTCAGGCACGCAATCCTCTGTTCTCTCACATACGATCTTCATTCTGCTCATAAAAACATAGATTGCCTAAAGCGCAGAAAGAGCTCATTTGGACCATCGAGCCTGCACTAACAACAATCCCATCCAGACCTTATGCTCATGTATTTACCCTAATGATCCCTCTGTCACCAAGGGGCAATTTAGCATGGCCAGTCAATCTGACCACATCTTTTAGAATGTGGGAGGAAAATGGAGAAAACCCAGATATGGGGAGAATATGCAAACTCCATACTGTCATCCTAACCTCTTGTGTGCACCTGTCGTCCCTTTAATCCATGACAGGAAAAACAGTGATGACATGAAAATATCAGGGAAATCCAATTTATGGTTATATACTTCTTTAAAATTGTTGGGAAATTTAGCTGCTTAAAATCAGGGACAGTTTGATTACGTTAATGGAATTGGTACTTTTAAGATGTTGATGAACCCAGCAACATTGTAAACAGGCGTTTACCTAAAACGAACTGATAAAAATAGCGAATTGAACATTAAAGGTTTGAATAATGTGTTAGAAGTTCAAAGAAGGAGACAAGGTATGAACTTTGCATTTATATTCCAAAAAATAGACTCTCAAAAATTAAGCTGTTAAGTTTGATTTTTGAAGAGGTTGGTTCAGATAAGGGCAAGTCAAAAGGGAGAAATGGTACATTAGAAATATTCACCTTATGGGAGGATAGCTGAGACCTTTGCTAACAGCAGACCATGTCTGTGAAGAAAGTCTATGAAAACCAGTTGTTCTGTTCTACTTCAGAAACAACTTCAGAAGTTGCCTTGTAACTGCCTGATAGGGTAACAGTTACTGGATTTTGTGCATAACTTTTAAAAACTTATAAGGTGTTGTGGATGTTTGGGGAAAATTGGCTCCAAAGGTAGTGAAATAAAGTGTTTGGAACTAAGGAAAGTTAGTGATACTATAGCCATTATTTTAGATAAGTGTACTTCTGGTTGACTTTATTGTTGTTTATTCTATTGTTCAATAAATATTTATTTTATTTCAAAATTTCTGGAATACATTCTGTGGATTTCAAACTTTTCCTCACGTTATATCAAATTGTAAAATATGGTTGAGGGCAATTATTTAAAGTTTCCCTTCTGGGATTTGGAATAACGCAGCATTTCCCATCATTTTGTTAAATGTCTTGAAGTGCCAGAATCCCACTTTTTGGATTTGCTTCCCTAAACTCCTCGACCTTGCCCTGAGTTTTAGGATCTTTCCTTAGAATTCACCTTGCTGACCAGATTTTGCTAATCGTACTAATCTTAAGTTTTGTTTTCATTTCTAATTTTGTCGCATCTCTGAAGTACCTTGGGAGATTCTTTTTCTACATAGAAGGTTTTATATTATTCCATAGTGTGGTTGTCTCTATTTGTGGTTGAGTTCAACAGACTTTGTTATTTTATTAAGACGTTCCATGTGTTCAGTTTTTTTATTATACTTCTAATCTCCTCAAGGTGGCAGTGATAGACTAAAAACATGTTCTGAAACTGTCGATCAGAATGGGGAGTTTTAATAAGTTGTTTTAATGAATGTAATAGCTGAAATTTCGAAATTTCTGCAAGTTATAATTCTTTGTTGCTGAGATTGCAGGTTTGTTGACAAGCACCCATTATTTTGTGCTTCCACATCTGGGAAAACAAGTGCAGAAATTATAATTGGAGATGACTGATAGTGAGATATTGAGATATTTTCAGACCCTGAGGGACAGAAGCCGAGCAAACCTGAATTGGCCAGTACATTTTAGAAATATAGGAAAAAAATGAAGAGGAATTAACCTTCAGAAGCGAGAGTTGTGATTTTTGTGTTCTGGGGTACTGCAGGCAACAAGTTCTGAAGTTTTAAAGAGAAGTCCTCAATCTGTTTAGAAGATGAGTTCAAAAGCTTTGAAAACAGCCCCTTGGATCTTGAGCACTGGAAAAATATTGGCATGTCAAAGGAAGAGAAGAATAGCTGCTCCAAATGGCGAGAGGGAAAAAAAGCTGCAGCAATCACTGAGAGAGCTTTGTCTCAGTAAAAAGGTTGAAAGGATGTTCTGATAGATTTGCACTAAAACTCCACAAGTGCAGGAAAAGCACATAGGGAGAACCAGCAGCTGCTAATAATTTGAAAAAGGTTAACATTCTTAAAGAGATAATGCATTTAAAGTGATAATACATTTAATGCAGCAACCACAAGAAGGAACAGAGGGCAATTCTCAAAAATAAAGGTTTATTGGTAACACAAGACCTCGGTAGAGACAATAAAACTTCAAGAAAGAGATAATACCAAAGCTCAGAGGAGGAAATTAAGATCTCAGGGAAGAGACAACGCAACATTCCAGGAGGACACTAAAAGACCCCAAAATGAGGCAATGACAAAAGGCCCCAGGAGGAGGGCAACATAAGCCAATAAATGAAATTTGTAGCATGCATCATTACAATTCCATTTGTTGAACCAATGAGACTTGAGCACTGAGAAGAAAGCAGAGGAATGACAGAGAAAGTGGGTGAATTAGAATCAAATCAGATACAGACGAAAAAAATAAGGGGAGGAAAAGATTGATCAGAGAAAAATCAGCTGAATGGAAATGTAAAAAAATCAACACATTTAAAATTTTAAAAATTCCTAGCAACGATTTACTACTTCAAGAATAGACTCCAGAGTTTAAATTGTTTCCTTTCTGCCTTGAAGAATTTGAATGCACTACTGAAAAAGGTACTTAGGCTATTAGGTAGCAACCCTAACTTTCTGTGGTGAGTTTCATGGGCAATTAACATGGAAAGGCAACAACTTCATGAAACTCATCGGAGGTTGAGGGGACAAACTGCATCTTGTGAGTTAATGGTGGAGTGACACAAATCATTAAATGACCTGTGACAATTTGCAATTCACAGAACATCCCTTCCTCCGTACATTTTGCTGGGCAATTTACACAACTGAGCACATTAAAGTCATCATTATTTTGACAGTGAAAATCTGGCTTGGAGAGAGAGAAGCAGAGTTAATGGTGCTACTTTTTACAAGAATGACGTACCTATTACTTTTGTGTCCTTTAAATTCAACATTTTGTATTAGTCATAAGTGGAATGGCCAAAACCATATTTGATATAATAATTCTAATGGCCCTGGGCTAAAATACTATTTTATGTAAAATTGCTGGTAGTTTTCTGTCACTGGGAGAAAATTTGGGATGGTCAAAACAGTTATGATAAACTTATCCACTAAATTTCACTACTCTGTTAAGTTCTCATTCAAGGACTTTCACTTGAACTTTGGTGAAAGAATATGAGTCATAAAATTCAAAACTGATATAAATGCAACAACCATTAATGCAGGGAGTAAAAACTCAACAGGAGATATTAGATATTGCATAAAAAGGGAGAATGGCAAATGCATCCAACTCTCATTAAAATGCTCTCAGGTCTTTAAGTATGTATGTTCATGTGTAGTATAATCTTATTTGCATTGAAAAATGTTAGAACAGAAGCTCCAATATTCTTTTGCGTAGTGAAAGCATCTTAACATGAATATCCTGAGGGTAAATGCAAAATCAGTGCTGTAACTTGAAATATTTCTGTGCATTTGTAAATCTGTACGCAAAAGGAATTTTCACCTGTCTTTTTCAGTTCCGCAGCTGGTGTTTGGTGGAAACCTGGATTTTCTGGTGTTTGACTACCTGTCTGAAATCACCATGTCACTGCTTGCAGCTGCTAAGGCCAAATCTTCTGTGAGAATATGTTTTATTATTCAACGTAGGGACATAGCCGGGTCAGGGGTACGCAGTGTAACCAATGGTTCTTTTTCGGGGGATTGAGGAGCAAGTGGGGACATTAGTATACCATCCCTAATTGTGCTCCATGAGGGATTAGGTTCATTAATTCTAGGACAATCTTCTTAGGTGGGGCCAAGAAAATTTATTTTTCAGGAGGGTTGCTGCTTTAGAAGGAATGATAGGAAAATTTTGTTTTTTTTACCTCTTGCAGAGATGTTCCCAGCTGTGAGTAGTAATAAATCCTTTCTAGCCTATTGGTGTAGGATAAATGGTCTGAGGTATTACTGGCCAGTAAAATTAGACTGAACAGCCACAGTCAGTCTCAGAAATTCTGTGGAAGCATCCTATACAAAGCCTCTAGTGAAGCAGCAATACTGGCCATTCTAAAAACCATCACTGTCTCTGGGTACTTGCACCTGGTGTCTTGCTGCTGCATGAATCTTCAGGATTTGCTGAATCCAGCTTGTTCTGCAGGTTCAGGGAAGCTTTCTGAAATGTGATGCTGGTGCAGACAGTACACTTGCCCATTTCCCTTATCATCTTAACTGGATGCACTGTAACTGCCTCCATTATGAGATTGACACTCTCTGATGACTGGGCCCTAAAATATGAGCCTTTGGGCTCCTCAGCTTCAGGTCCCATCTCTTCAACTTCTGAAGATCAAGTTGATGAACTGAGGTTTTTCTAGATATGTCATTCAAGATCCAAGTTATGTACTGGTTTTACATGATCATACCCTTGGTTGGGGGGTGACTGTTTACTGGTATTCTTTCCAGCAGTGCATCTCAATATTCGTTCTCCTTTCACCTCATTCTTCCATAGTGGGGTGGGGTGGACAACTAACCTTCGCTTGCTAACTCTCTGCAGTGAAATAGCTAAAATTGAAATTGTTTGCAGATGAGAAACTGAACCTGCATTTCTCCAGTAAAAACGGAAAATGCTGAAAATACTCCATGAGCAAGAAAGAAAGTTAGCATTCTAGATTAGTGAATTTGATCAGAACGTTTCTCCACTCTATTTTAATATATTTATACACATGTATACTGGGTCAGCTCCTGTGCTTAATATTCATTTTAATATGCTTTTCATTGTGATTATTAAACAAATTTTCCTCGTTATGGTTTTTCCCCATGTGTACAGAAATAATAAAAGCTATCTTTTTTTGCCAGAATCACGGATATGTGCCTGATTTTGTGGAGGTCGCAATGGCCCCATTTATTAAGGATATTCATAAAAGAGGTAATTAAGTTATACTCATGGTTTGTTTACTTAGTGCTTTCATCAAACTGCAGTTTATGTTATTTAACCTCACTACAATAGCAGACTAACTAAAAGAAAAATACAAAATTAAATATATCCCCTGTATGCTACCAACAGTTTTCTCTGTTTTTTTCAGAGAATTGCAAAATATATAGATTTGGTCCCTTCAGTTTTCACTTACACCAGCCAAGCTTTAGAGCAAATTTGCATTAAATATACACTGTTCTTCAGAAAGGCCATTATGATAACTTGTATAAGAAAAGAACAAAGTTCACACTGGAGCATTATGGTGTGTTCCTCTGAGGATTAAGCAATGGCACGTTTGTAGGACACAATAGGGAGCTTGCATTCTATATCAGAACCATACTAGGTATGAATCTGGACTCTTTGATTGTTATCTAAATTGTGAAGTGTTTTATGCTGTAGACTTAGTATTCCTTATTCAAAATCTTTAACAACAATTAAAAATATTTATTGATTGTCCTAATCCATTCAAAAAAGATCCACGGATTAAGGACAGATTTTCAACCAGTCTTTTATTGTGAGACATTTAAAATCATTGTCCTTTTTCTTTTCATGGAGTTCCTTGAGAAATTAATGAAGACTGTTATGCATTCCATCTCCTAATGTTTTCACTTCACGGTGTGTCTTGGGCCCTGTTACACTTTAATGAATATTATTATGTTCACCCATTCACAAAGTTAAATAAGTAAAATGAAACATGGTGCAAGCCTCTTATATTAATAAATAATACCCACACTATACACCAAATACTGGCTGATTTCAAACCACTCTACAGACTTCCAGAATCCACAGTTTCAGCTGCATGCTATGATGGCTGCATGAATATGCTGTCTGCCAGTGATTAAAATATCCCAAGGCGCTATTCAAAGAAATGCAGGAAGTTCTCCTACTGTCTTGAATTGTATTCTTCCTTCATGCAACACTATCAAAAACAGATTTATTAGCCTTAGATTGATTTGCTGTTTGTGAAACTTTGCAGAGGACAGATTGACAGCTGCATTTGCTCACACAGTAGTAGTAACTATACTTAAAACAATTTTCTGTTTGTCACTTTGTGGTGTCCTGAGTAAATGTTAAAGCAAGTTTGTTTCACTTCTTATCATCATTCTGTGGCTGTTGCTTGGAAGTGTATACGCATGGATATCGGGTGAGGACCAAATTGAGATCAACTATGATGTCTCCACAGTAAGATACTTAATGACACCTACGATCTAGTGTCTCAATGAAGTAGTCCCACAAACACAAAGAATCAGAGGGTAGCAGGCAATTCTGAAACAAAACAAGCCACACATTTTAGAAAAGGAGAGGGGGAAAATAAAATGACAATTGATAAAAATTTTGTTTTTGAACATTTGAGATTCAAATTTTTGAACATGACGCAAAAAAAATCCCTGGTGCAAGGTGTATAAATGGAGGCTTTATAGCAGGCTGCCTGCTGGGTGCCACAGCCTTCACAATTTTCAGCCACCGGATTTTCAGAAATTGGCGCAGAGCTGCTTTAAATATTAAAATTATAATTTCAGTGTGATTAGCAACTGAAGTCTCTGGAACTGCTGCCCCATTTCCCCCATACCCTTGCCAAGAGTATTTCACTACAGTGGAGTTTACAACAGCTCTCCAGTAACAGGCAACTCCGACAGCCCCATCCCACTAGTGGAGACCCCACCAGACATTGGGGGTAAGGGGGCTGCCTGGCAATACAAGCCTGGTCCTTTGGCATTGCCCAAGAGACGAAGTGGCAATGACCAGAGGACACCTTGGCACTGCGCACCAGGCATCAAGTCTAATGGGGCAGGGACTGTGGGACAATCGGTGGAGATGGCTACGCTCTGCACTTCCGATCAGTGACGGAGGGAAGGGCTGGTTGGGGCTGGCCATCGGTGGGGGATCAGAAATGCAGGAGTAGGGCACAGAGATCAAGGCAGGCTGAGGGGGCATGAGGGTCATTCCCAGCTTGGGTACATCCAAAAGGCCAGTGATTGAGGCTGGAGGGGCATCAATGTGAAATCATGGTGCCTGCCAGCAATCGGGAGGTGGGCAGTGCGGGATACTGCACATGCACAGATCCACTCAGCATGATGCTGTGGCTTGTCCGATGAGAATAGGCCCCGTCTATTAAATGAGATTCACACTAGGGCACTCTGCAATGCACAGAGTGTGGGAGATTCTTTTACAAAATTCTGAACTATGCAGCAGGATTTACTCCATTTTTTACATAAATTTGGCACTTGGAATTTTTTAGGAGAATTCTAACCTTAATTTTTGTTTACTTCAGGTATCCGTGTAGTCTGCAATGCCGGAGGTGTAAACCCTCATGCCTGCGCTGCGGCTCTACAGAGTGTAGTTAAGAAAGCAAATCTGGACTTGAAGATTGGAGTTGTGACAGGAGATGATCTAATGTTAATGGTAAATAGAAAGTATCTTTTCTTTTACAGGACATCAACAAAAAAGAAAAATATCAAATGATTTATTTTGTACAATAAACTCCAGTGTTCACAATTTTAAAATTTTATCTCACCAGAAACTGATGATGCACCAATGATTAAATAATCGGCTTTATTTTTATCAATATTTAGCTTGGTCAGGTGTAAAAAGTTTATATGTCCAAATTTTATAATAGATTCTAGCACTGATATAAGGCTAACTGTTCCCTGTTTTCTCTTTCCCTACCTTCTTAAATCGTGGAGTAATATTTGCCACCTTACACTCTGCTGAAACCATTAAAGAATCTGTAGAATTTTGGAAGATGATAACAATGCATTCACTATCCACATAGCTACCTCTTTCAAAAATCTGGGATGTACGTCATCGGGTCTAGGAGACTTATCAACTTTCAATTTCACTTATTGGTCCAAGGTAACCTTCTTACTAATACAAATTCTCTTCAATTCCTCCTTCTCCAAAGTCCCTTTGATCTTTAATTCTGGGAGATTTCTTGTATCTTCCTCAATGAAGGCAGAAACTAATCATTTAGTGTCTGTGCCATTTCTCTATTCTGCATTATAAATTATTCTGACTCTGCCTGTAATGGACCACATTTGTCTTAACAAAATGTTTGTTTTTTATGTACCTAAGAAACTTTTGCAGTCAGTTTTTATGCTTTTTTGCCAATTTACATTCATATTCTATTCTCCCTTTTTTAGTTTCTTTGTCCTCTTTTGCCATATTCTAAAATCTTAATGTTTATTACTATTTCTGTCAACTTGATAGGCATTTTAAAAAAAATCTAATACAATCTTCTGTTAGCCAATATTGACCAACCTCTTTTTGTATCTTTCTGCCTTAAAGGATTGTGTAATTGCTGTAATCCATATAATAATTCTTTCAAGGTTGTTCCTTGCATAGGTACGGTCGTTGCTTTTAAGTTTTTTCCCAATCCACCTTAGTCAATTTGCTTCTCGGACCTCCATATTTAAATTGTTCAAATTTATTACCCTACCTTCAGATTGAATTACCATGCACTCAAACATGCTGTAAAATCACTCATCCCAAAAACAAAACTGAGACAAGAAGCTGCAAAAAACAAAATGAGGGCCAAAATTACATCTGAAATTGTGGAACTAACTGTTAAATCCAAAAGGCTGTTGCTTGCCAAATAGAAAGATGAGTTGCTGTTCCCCAGGTTTACATTGAATTTTATTGTCCTTTGCCTCCTGCAATGTTTCAGAGAGATGAACACAAAAGCAAGAATTTAAAAAAGGCAATCAGAAGTTCAAATGCTTAAAGAAGGCTCAACAATCTGCTTAGAATATTGTAGTACTATCAGACCAGAATCAAAATCTTTCATGAAAGGGCAATAGTGTGTGAAAAGTTTGAGTATTTTTGAAAATATAACTCATAGGGTTGATGAAGGGGAACCACTGATGCTAGTCACCTCGCTAAAGCAGCAATGGATGCTGAACTGAGAGATGATATGGAGATGCCACCGTTGGACTGGGATAAACACAGTAAGAAGTATCACAGCACCAGGTTAAAGTCCAACAAGACTTATTCGGTAGCAAAAGCTACTAGCTTTCGGAGCGCTGCCCCTTCTGCCAAATAAACCTATATATCTTCAGCTCTGGTACAGAATGACTCAAAGTGAACAAATTCATGGGCATGGTCACTTTCACAGTGATGATCAGCACAGCCCTTGACTGTTCAGAAGCTGCAGAACAACTTGCAAGAGGTGGCAGCTGTCCATGAGCAGTTCCTTCATAAAATGAAGACAACAAGCATTCTGATGTGTTTTCTGG
This sequence comes from Sphyrna mokarran, assembly GCA_024679065.1. Lineage (NCBI taxonomy): Eukaryota > Metazoa > Chordata > Chondrichthyes > Carcharhiniformes > Carcharhinidae > Sphyrna > Sphyrna mokarran. The sequence continues at coordinate 127,442,382 of JAGIQG010000001.1, read as the reverse complement.
TTGTACGTGCGGCCAAGATCATCTGATCCTGACAAAAGTCAGTCATCCTTCTTGCCCTAGCAGAACTGGAAAATCCCAGTTGTTGTTCCTGGCTTGGACTAACGTAAGAGAAATGCTCTCTGAATATCCTGAGTGGATAAAGGGATGAGATCTCTTATTGAGAGTTCTCCCCCCTCCTACTCAATTCATCATATACCCCATCTCCTTCTTCTTCCTCCTCCCTGTGCAAGTAGCTTGTCTTCCCCTGTGCTTCCTCTGTTCAGTCTCACTTTCATGCTGCAAGCCAAGGAGGAGGGCAACTACAACAAGTGTTCTGACCGGAATCCATCAAGTCAAAACCAATTCCTTCACCACGCGCAGCACTATTCCTTGTTGCCTTCACTAACATTAAATCACAGCATATCTACAAACTCAGAGCCAACTAATCTGAAATTCGTTAATGTTCCTTTAAACAATGCTAGTGTAGAATCCTTCAATCCTGCTGCTGCACACGAGTTGAGCTGTTTGTATTTAAAAGAAGGTATTTGCTGGAGTGGTGAGGCCAGAAACAGCAGTGCCTGCTTCATGTCTCTCCATTGTTGGACATCAGAGGCTACTTATCCTGCATACTTAGAACGCATGCTCCTATCATCTGTGTTAACAGCAGCACCAAAAAGACATCCTGAGTACTTAGTGTTTGTAACATGCAATCATAGCACCAAAACTACCGAAACTGTGGACCTGAATTTTGCATGATGTGGCGATGCCGACGTTGGACTGGGGGAAACACAGTGTGAAGTCTCACAACACCAGGTTAAAATCCAACAGGTTTATTTGGTAGCAAACCATTAGCTTTCGGAGTGCTGCTCCTTCATCAGTGGGACATTCTGATCATAAACAGCGCATGTAAAGGCACACACTCAGTTTACAGAAAACTGATTAGATACTTTGCAGCTTAACACTTTAATGGCCATTATTACTATATTTGTAATATTTAAATAAATGTAATTATTCGAGCTTTACTTTTTCCTAAATTTGATTTATTGTTGTCATATGTATTGGGATACAGCAAAAAGTATTGCTTCTTGCACATTATACAAACAAAAACAGACCATTTATAGAATACATAGGGGAGAAGGAAAGGGGAGGGTGCCGAATATGGTGTTACAGTTACAGATAGGATGAAAAGAAAAATCAGCTTAATATATAAATAGTCATTGGATAAACATATGGATGATATTGGGTTGTCGTGATGGGAGATTTCAATTTCCCAAACATCGACTGGAATATCCCAAGGGTAAGGGGTTTGGATGGTATGGAGTTTGTTAGGTGTGTTCAGGAAGGTTTCCTGACACAGTACGTGGAAAAGCCTATGAGAGGAGAGGCTGTACTTGACCTGGTGCTTGTTAATGAGCCAGGGCAGGTGTCAGATCTCATGGTAGGTGAGCATCTTGGGAATGGAGATCATAATTCTATCTCTTTTACGATAGCGATGGAAAGAGATAGAATTAGGCAGGCTAGGAAGGTGTATGTCTGGAGTAAGGGGAAATATGAAAACATTAGGCAAGTAATTGGACGTATAAACTGGAAGGAGGTGTTCTTGGAGAAGAGTACAGAAGGAAAGTGGCGGTTTTTCAAGGAATGTTTGTCTGGGGCACTGCAAGACAACGTTCTGAGGAGTCAAGGAGGTTCTGGTAGGACGCAGGAACCGTGGTGCACGAAGGTAGTGGTGAACCTAGTTAGGAAGAAAAAAAGGTATATAAAAGGTTCAGAGAGCTAGGGGATGTTAGGGATCTAGAGGAGTATAAGGTGTGTAGAAGGGAACTTAAAAAGGAAACTAGGAGAGCCAGAAGGGGTCATGAGAAGGCCTTGGCAGGGAAGATTAAGGAGAATCCCAAGGCCTTCTACAAATATGTGAAAAGTAAAAGGATGAGAAGAGAAGGGATAGGGCCTATAAAAGGTGAAGGGGAAAAGTCTGTGTGAATCCGGAAGAAATGGCAGAGGTGCTTAACGAGTACTTTGCCTCGGTATTCACGGTAGAAAGTGAACTGGGAGATTGCACTGCAGGTTTGAGGCATACGGAAAAGATTGAGTATGTGGATGTTAGAAAAGAGGATGTGTTAGACCTGTTAAATTCTATCAAGATAGACAAGTCGCCGGGACTGGATGGGATGTACCCCAGGTTATTGTGGGAGGTGAGGGAAGTGGTTGCAGAGCCCCTGGTGATGATCTTTGCATCGTCCATGGAAACGGGAGAGGTTCTGGAGGATTGGAGGATTGCGGATGTGGTTCCTATCTTTAAGAAAGGGAACAGGGATAGTCCAGGAAATTACTGACCGGTGAGTTTGACTTCAGTGGTTGGTAAGCTGATGGAGAGGCTTCTGAGGGATAAGATATATGAACCTTTGGAGAAGTTTGGACTGATTAGAAATAGTCAGCATGGTTTTGTCAAGGGCAGGTCATGCCTTACGAGCCTAGTTGAGTTCTTGGAAAATATGACTGAACACATTGACGAAGGAAGGGCGGTGGATGTAGTGTACATGGACTTTAGTAAGGCGTTTGATAAGGTCCCCCATACAAGGCTTCTGGAGAAGGTGAGAGGGCATGGGATCCATGTGGCTTTGGCCTCGTGGATCCAGAACTGGCTTGCCGGCAGAAGGCAGAGTGTGGTTGTGGATGGGTCTTGTTCTGCTTGGAGGTCGGTAACCAGTGGAGTGCCCCAGGGATTTGTTCTGGGACCTCTGCTGTTTGTCATTTTCATAAATGACCTGGACAAGGAAGTGGAGGGATGGGTTAGTAAGTTCGCCGACGACACAAAGGTCGGTGGTGTTGTGGATGGTCTGGAGGGATGCCAAAAGTTGCAGCGGAACATAGACAGGATGCAAGACTGGGCGGAGAAATGGCAGATGGACTTCAATGCGGATAAATGTGTAGTGGTCCATTTTGGCAGGAATAATGGGATGAAGGAGTACAATATAAGGGGTAGGAGTCTTAGCTGTGTTGTAGAGCAAAAGGATCTCGGGGTCCGGGTCCATAGGACTCTTAAATCGGCCTCACAGGTGGAGGAAGTGGTCAAGAAGGCGTATGGTGTACTGGCCTTCATTAATCGAGGAATAGAGTTTAAGAGTCAGGAGGTAATGATGCAGCTCTATACGACTCTTGTCAGACCCCAGTTGGATTATTATGCGCAGTTCTGGTCGCCTCATTACAGGAAGGATGTAGAGGCTATTGAGAGAGTTCAGAGGAGATTTACAAGGATGCTGCCTGGATTGGGAGGCAGGCCTTATGAAATAGGTTGAGGGAGCTGGGACTCTTCTCACTGGAGAGACGTAGGTTGAGAGGCGACCTGATAGAGGTTTATAAAATGTTGAGAGGAATAGATAGGGTGGAGTCTCAGAGACTATTTCCCCGAGCGGAAATGGTCAATACGAGAGGACACAGATTTAAGGTGCAGGGAAGCAAATACAAAGGAGATGTCAGGGGTAGGTTTTTCACTCAGAGGGTGGTGAGTGAATGGAACCAACTGCCGTTAGAGGTTGTTGAGGCAAACTCACTGGGGTCTTTTAAAAGACTTCTGGATGAGTATATGGAAAAGTATAGGATAGGGGGTTATAGATAGGTTTGTGGATTGGTAGATGTGATTGGCGCAACTCGTGGACCGAAGGGCCTGTTTGTGCTGTATTGTTCTATGTTCTGTATTGGAATAGCGTAGGTTAGATGGGCTTTAGATTGGTTTCACAGGTCAGTGCAACATTGAGGGCCAAAGGGCCTGTACTGTGCTGTAATGTTCTGTACTCTATACTCTGTATAATAGATCCATTCAAAAGTCTGACGGCAGCAGAGAAGAAGCATTTCTTGGGTCAGTGGATACACGTTCCCAGACTTTTGTATCTTCTCACCAATGGAAGAAGGTGAAAGAGAGTATGTCTGGGGTGCATGGGGTCCTTGATTATGATTTTCCAAGGAAGTAGGAAGTGTAGATGGAATCAGTGGATGGAGGCTGGTTTGCGTGATGGGTTGGGCTGCATTCACAACTCTTTGTAGTGTCTTGCAGTCTTGGTCAGAGCAGGAGCCATATCAAGCTGTGATATAGCCAGAAAGAATGCTTTCTGTGCTACATCTGTAACGATCAAATAAAAATAGAATTTGCTTACTTATTTTGTCTTGTTTGAAGAAAACGTGTTTTTATATCTGCACCATTATGAACTTTGTTTGATTGCTTTGCAATATTTAGCTCACGGGATAAATATTTCACAAACATTTCCAGCACTTTCAGCTTTTCTTTTTTAAAAGCTAACCAATTATTATGTGTAGACAAAAAACTTTATAACATAACTGTTCTGCTTCCAGCAACACAGGAAATTGTTGACATTTTCTGTGTTGTTCTTCCTCTTTTTAGCCAAAATTGGATACTACCATTTTCACTTTTCAGAGTTCAAAGCATAATGAAGTAGCCTGCTTCACACATTACTAATCCGAAGAAATGTGAGTTTAGTCACTCTTAGCAAACAGCAGATGAAAGCATTCCACTAACTGAGCACTCAGCGCTTCAATCCCAGGAGCAATATCTTTCAGTGCTGCTTTTCAGTGCAGCATTATTAGCTGCATCATTAGATGAGGTATGTGCCGATGGCTAAAAAAGAAACACATAATAGCAACAACTTCACAGGCTTACTTCCAGCAGATCAAAATGTCTAGTGTGCTTCATTTGATAGGTTGACAGTCCATCACTGTAAAAGTAACATAACCAGAGTTGATCAAGGTACTTTTCCAACTCTTTTGAAGTTTATTTTTACAAGGGTTACTTGAACCCATTGTCCCTGTCAATTCATTCGGATCAGAGATGGTAGTTGTGCAGTATCAAGTGACAGTAAAGTCTTTAGTAGTGCAGATGAGCAAACTGATCTCAGTCAAAATGTTCGGATGGACACTTGCTGACCACAATCCATTAAATTATGACAATGAACCAAACAATTAAGTTTACTGTTTACAGGGAGCAAATAGAGAACAAGATTGGCCCTACCCTGTGTTCTGTCTGTGTAAGATCTCTCAGGGCCCTTCCAAATAGTTTCCAGAGAATTAAAGAGTCGGTTGTCTCTTTTTTTCTGATAAGATTGTTACTTGTTCTCCATTTCTAATTAATTTCTCAATTATAAGTTGAGACTAGTTAAAGTCTATCACACGTTAATAGGTTTTATAATTAATGTTTAAACTTAATTTAGGTGGATGGATTATTAACCTTTTTGAGTAGTGTTGCACATTTTTACAGAAGTTATAAAATTTCCATTGCTTGTAAGGCTGTTGAAGTAAAATCTGTTTGTTCATCTAACCCCCTTGCTGTACTCTTTCTATTTAGTTTACATTCTGAACTGTTGCTGTTGTGTTCAGTGTACTATTTAAATTGCATTCAATTTCTATTGCCATTTGCTTTAAGTCAATAAATGGCCATTTGTAGTTTTCTGTTCTTGCCATTTTCACTTCCTAGTTTAGTTTGATCTGTAAACTTGGAAATAATTCCTTCCATTCTGAAATACAGGTTATATTGTGAAGCTTACACTCTCATTTTGTTTAGGAAACAACTCGCTGATTCATTAGACTGAATTGTAAAACACAACAGTGTTTGAACAGTGCAATGGGAGAAACAAGCTCCTCTTTCCTGAAAACATAAACTTGTAGTATTGAAGTGAATTTCTCCTTAAATACTATAGGATATGTCTCTTTAAAAATCAAGAGCCGGTAAATTTATGTAAACTGGCAAAGAGTTACATGTTTATGTTATGATTCAAAAACCACAGGAGTAACTTATACAGATTAAAAACTATGTGAACTGGGTGAACTGTTCATGGTTCCGTGGATCAAGATTTGAAATAATGGATCTCCATGAGAATGGCAAATCACATGAGATTTTAAATATCTCCTATAAATCTTTCTTATTTCATGTTTTAGATGTGATTTTTATATTGAAATTGTTTGCATTATAATTAAGCAAGAAACTATGTTTATGTGATGTTTTTCTCAACCATGGATGTCCAAAAGTACTTTATAGTCAATTAAGTATTTTTTATGTATGGTCACTCTTATAACATGGTTACTTTCTCTCCTCAGGCTTTCTTTGTTACAATTAAATTGATCAGAATCAATTAAAAATTGTAGAGTTAACTATCATATGTTGCAGCAGTGTGCATGAGTGTTGCCTTCTAATACTGCCGCTGGAAAATCTTGGCATTTTTCTAAACTACTAGTAGCCAGAGAGTAAAGACCAAGTGCCGCCTTTAAGTGAAATTGGGATAGAGGCTGGAGGATAATTGAATCAAATGAATTCAGCCTCTAATTGGGGCAAAAGAGAACTCTTTTTGCAACTAGTAGTGATGGATTGTATACATCTTTTTATATTTTCTCCAGAAAGACTCGCTAAAAGAAGCGGGCATCACAGACATGGATAGCGGAAATCCTTTCCCTGCAAATGTTCAAAGTATGAATGCATATATAGGGTATGTATTTATTGTCAATATGAAACCCAGGAATAAATTATGTACTTTTCCCCCTTTTTTCACAAACAACTGCTTGAGTTAAACATTTACTCTTACAGTTCAACCAGAGCTAACACAACAGCAGTGAAGAGGCTATTCACGTGAATTCTAACAAGTTTTTGTATTAATATTTTCAAAATATATCTCATTGATTGACAGTATATTGACTGAATTGATGTAGCACTAGAGGGAGAGATGTGGGTAGATGCAAATGATATTATTAAAGTCATAAAGGTAGGCAGAATTTAAACTGTATGGATTGATGGGCTATGTATAGTAAGTAGCAAGTCCTGATGGCTCTGTTGGAACTTGAAACTGATTTAGAAACAGATATCAGTGGAATGACATTGAGCTTTGCCAACTTTACCAGTTTTTGGTATATGCTAAGCTGAGCAAGAATGTAAACCGTTGCAGTAGGACATCAAACCTTGGAGTGAGCAGAGAAGTGACAAATGTGGTTTAATTCCAAATGAAAGTGGGAATTCATTTATTTGGAAAATAGGAACAATGAAAGCAAATATATTCAAAATGCTAAGAGTCAGCATAGTAGAAGATCAGGAATCTAGGTCCTAGAAAATGTGAGTTCATGGCAAGTGTAATTTCAGGTTGTATGTATAGTAGTGGTGGGTGTTGGAATAGTACTGAATTTACAAACAAAAGAAAAACTTACACGATGCAGTGGCATTCATATCTTCACAATGTTCCATAGTGTTTCACTGCCATTGAACAAGTATAATCACTAATGTTACGTCAGTGGACATGGTATCCTATTCGCATACAGCGATTGCTGCAAACAGAAAATGAAATGATTAACCTATTAATATATTTTTTGGTAATGTTGGTTGAGTAACATATACTTTCACAGGACACAGAAAATTTCTTTCGTTTTCTTTGAATAAGTTCAATTGGATTTCTTTTACATGCTTGTGAACAAACAGATTGCATTAACATCTCACATGAAGGATGGCACCTCTGACAGTGCTGCACTCCCTCAAATGCTATACTGAAGTATCAGCCTAGATTATATATTCAAATCTGGATATAGACTTGAATCCATAATTTTTTGATTCTTGTCAGAAATGCTACTGCTGACACTTGCTCGGAGTATTTTATGCAATTCTGGCACCTTATTGTTGTAAAGATAATAGGACCATGTAAAAGATGCTGTGAAAATTTGTTTAAATTATATTGGGAATCAGATATTAAACCTATGAGGAAAGGCTTGAAACCAAATGGAGGTTTTCATAATAGTTGAGAAGATTGAAGGTCAAATGGACATCTTCTGAAACCCTTGCTATCCCTGTAAAATCCTCCAGCCCATTCAACCCATTCAATTGCTGGAATATCCGCCAGCCCCTATAACCCTATCTATCTTAGAAACCTTTTTCTACATCCCCTACTCTCTGTTCAGGGCTCTAGCCTTCTTCAGTCTCTAAAAGCCCTCAATATCACTCTAACATTCACTCCTTAGAACAAATCTTATCCTTGAACCTTTCTGCAGCCCCTACAGCTTGTCCTTTATTTCAATAACCTTCTCAAGCCCCTACAACCCTGCCTATCTCTCTAAACTCCTGTGTTTCAGAACTCTCTGTCTCTGTTACCATTTCAAGCCACAACACCCCTCAATATCTCTGTTACCACCCCAAGCAAATAGAAACCTCCCTTTGTCTATTTCGTAAGACTTCAGCAAGGCATTTGAAAGGACCCCATGCAAGACTTCTTGAAAAAGTGTGAGGGCATGGGATCCAAGGGGCTGTTCACTTGTGGATCCAGAACTGGCTTGCCTGCAGAAGGCAGAGAGTGGTTGTGGGTAGGTCTTTTCTGCATGGAGATCGGTCACCAGTGGAGTACTCCAGGGATCTGTTCTAAAACCCTTTCTGTTGGTCATTTTCATAAATGACCTTGATGAGGAAGTGGAGGGATGGGTTGGTATGTTTGCCAATGACACAAAGGTTGGTGGTGTTGTGGATAGTCTGAAAGGATGTCATAAGTTGCAGCGAGACATAGGATATAAGACTAGGCAGAGAAGTGGCAGATGGACTTCAACATGGATAAATGTATAGTGTTCCATTTTGGCAGGTCCAATGGGATGAAGAAGTATAATAACAAGAGTAGGATTCTTAGCAGTGTAGAGGATCAGAAGCTTGGAGTCCGGGTCCATAGGACTCTTAAATCGGCCTCGCAGTTGGAGGATGTGGTCAAGAAGGCATACTAGCGCTCATTAATCAAGGGAGTGAGTTTAAGAGTGGGAGAAGTTGCTGCAACTTTATAAGACCCTTGTCAGACCCCACTTGGAGTACTGTGCGCAATTCTGGTCGTCTCACTACAAGAAAGATGTGGAAGCTATTGAAAGGGTACAGAGGACATTTACAAGGATGGTGCCTGGATTGGGTAGCATGCCTTATTAGGATAGATTGAGGGAGCTAGGTCTTTTCTCCCTGGAGAGACAAAAGATGAGAGGCGACCTGATAGAGGTTTATAAGATGTTGAGAGGTATAGATAGGGTGGATTCTCAGAGGCTATTTCCCAGGGCTGAAATGATCGCTACAGGAGGACACAGGTTTAAGGTGCTGGAGAGTAGGTACAGAGGAGATGTCAGGAATAAGTTTTTCACTGAGGGTGATGAGTGAGTGGAATCGGCTGCCATCGGTGGTGATGGAGGCAAACTCGTTGGGGTCTTTTAAGAGACTTCTGGATGAGTACATGAGATATAATGAGATTGAGGGTTATAGATAGGGCTGGTAGATAGGAATATGATCAGCGCAACTTGTGGGCCGAAGGGCCTGTTTGTGCTGTTAGTGTTCTATGTTCTGTGTTCTATATACTCTAGCTTCTGAAACATTCTCTATTCTGCAGCATCCTCCACTCTTTTTAAGATCTCTGTAACATCCCCCATACCAACATCCCTCTCTGTTTCCTGTCAACCCTACAATGTTACCTATATCTGTACCCACTTCCAGTCCTGACAATACTCCTGTATTGTCTCTGTAACCTCCTCTGCTGTTGCCAACTTTGTAACCACATTTGACTCCTGCAAGGCTCACTATCTCTGTAACCTGTGCTATGCCTCCTGCTCTTTACTGTCCTTTGCTGAAGTCACTCAGTATCTTAGATATATCTTAGCCAGTCTTGGTAATTTATCAACTTGTAAGTATAGACAGCCTGACTAACACTATATCAATATTTAATCTATCCAGTGTCTCAGCTATCTCCTCTTTCACAATGATTTGGATACCAACTTCTTCTATGCCAAAGATATGTATCTAGTACTCATCCAGTTTCTCAGCTATTCTGCTCGCCTTCTTGTGTAAATCTCTTTACACGTCCACATTCAATCAGCCCACTCCGAGTTTTTTTTTGCTTTTATCTATTTTAGCTGAGGGTCTTCAGTGCATGTGTTTTAATGCGAGGAGTGTGACTGGCAAAACAGATGAACTGAAGGCAATAATGTTCACGAGGAGTTTAGACGTGGTGTCGGTGACCGAGACGTGGTTGAAGGAGGGGCAAGACTGGCAATTGAATATTCCAGGGTATAAGGGTTTTAGGTGTGACAGAGTTGGTGTGAAGAGAGGTGGGGGAGTGGCTTTATTAGTTAAGGACAACGTCATAGCAGTGCAGAGGGAGAGAGGTATGGATGATTTAGGAATTGAGTCTCTATGGGTGGAGTTGAGGAATAGGAAGGGAGTGGTTACTCTGTTGGGTGTTTACTACAGACCGCCCAACAGCCCGCAGGCTGCGGAAGAAGGGATATGCAGGGACATTTCAGATAAGTGTAGGAAAAATAGGGTGGTAGTAGTGGGAGATTTCAATTTTCCGGGAGTAGATTGGAGTGTGCCCAGGGCTGTAGGAGTGGATGGGGAGGAATTTGTACAGTGTGTTTTGGAAGGTTCCTTGGAGCAGTATGTGGATGGCCCGACTAGAGAGGGGGCTATACTGGATTTGGTTCTGGGGAATGAGCCAGGGCAGGTGGTTGACGTCGAGGTAGGAGAGCAGGTGTCAAATAGTGATCACAACTCTGTCTGCTTTAGGATATTAATGGAAAAGGACGAGACTGGCCCAAAAGGGAGGTATTTAACTGGGGGAGGGCTAGATACTGCCAGATTAGGCAAGATCTTAAAGATACCGACTGGGATAAGCTTTTTGAGGGCAGGTCGACGAGGTACATGTGGGATTCTTTCAAGGGAAAACTAAACTCTCTGCAGGAAAGATACGTGCCGGCAAGGAGGAAGGATGGGAAAGGTAGGATTAGAGAACCTTGGCTTACCAGGGAGATTGAGGACTTGATCAAGAAAAAGAGAGAGGCTTACATTAGATCTAGGTAACTAGGGACTGAGACAGCGCTGGAAGCTTATAGAGAGTGTAGACGGGATCTTAAAAGGGGTATTAGAAAGGCAAAAAGGGGCCACGAGGTGGCTCTGGCAGGTAGGATAAAGGAAAATCCAAAGGCATTTTACACCTATGTAAGGAGCAAAAGGATGTTAGAGGCAAGATTGGACCTCTTAGAGACAGAGGAGGGGATCTATGCTTAGAGCCTGAGGGAATGGGGGAGATCCTGAATGAATACTTTGCGTCGGTATTCACGCAGGAGACTGGACAGATGTCTGTGCCTGATGTTGACAAAGTTGAGGATCGGTTGAGGGAATAAGGATTACGAGGAAAGAGGTGTTGGGGCTGTTAGGCAGCTTAAAGACATATAAAGCTCCGGGGCCTGATGGCATTTACCCCAGGCTGCTAAGGTAGTTGAGGGAAGACTTGGCTGGGCCTCTGACGCAAATCTTTGTCTCTTCCTTGGACACAGGTGAGGTCCCAGAGGACTGGAGGATAGCAAACGTAGTACCGTTGTTTAAAAAAGGTCAGAGGGATCACCCAGGGAACTATAGGCAGGTGAGCTTGACTTCAGTTATAGGTAAGCTAATGGCGAGGATCCTTAGGGACAGGATGTATGAGCATCTGGAGCGCTGCGATCTGATCAGGGATACGCAGCATGGCTTCGTCAAGGGGAAGTCTTGTCTTACGAATCTGGTGGAATTTTTTTGAAGAAGTGACAAAAACAGTTGATGAAGGACAGGCTGTTGATGTCGTCTACATGGATTTCAGTAAGGCGTTTGACAAGGTTCCTCATGGTAGGCTGATAGAGAAGGTGAAGGCGCATGGGATACAGGGTCGGGTATGTAGATGGGTCGAGAACTGGCTCGGGAGGAGGAGACAGAGGGTAGTAGGGGAAGGCTCTTTTTCCGGCTGGAAGCCTGTCACTAGTGGAGTGCCACAAGGCTCAGTACTAGGTCCTCTTCTATTTGTGGTCTACATAAACGACTTGGAAGTAGGGGTAGGTGGTGAGATCAGCAAATGTGCTGATGACACCAAGATGCTTGGATTGGCGGGTACAGAAGAGCAGTGTCAGGCAATACAACAGGACATAGACAGGGTGGTAGACTGGGCAGATAGATGGCAAATGGAATTTAATCCGGATAAATGCGAGGTGATGCATTTTGGCCGGAAAAATGTAGAAGAGAGTTATAGGATAAAAGGTAAAACTATACGGAGTATAGAGACGCAGAGAGACTTGGGTGTGCAGGTTCACAAGTCTCTGAAGGTGTCTTCACAGGTGGAGAAGGTGATAAAGAAAGCGTATAGTATGTTAGCTTTCATAGAAAAGGGTATAGAATACAAGAGTAGGAGTTTGATGTTGCAGTTGTATAGAACTTTGGTTAGGCCTCACTTGGAATACTGCGCCCAGTTCTGGTCTCCGTACTATCGGAATGATGTGGAGTCCTTGGAGAGAGTGCAGAGGAGGTTTACCAGGATGCTGCCTGGTATGGAAGGACTGTCTTATGAGGAACGATTGAATAGACTGGGGTTGTTTTCCCTTGAAAGACGTCGGCTTAGAGGGGATCTCATAGAGGTGTATAAGATTATAAGGGTTATAGATAGAGTAAATGGAGGTAAACTTTTTCCACCTTTAGAAATGGATAGGACGAGAGGTCATGGCCATAGGGGGAGGGGGGCTATGTATAGGACGAATATTAGAGGGCAGTTTTTCACACAAAGGGTAGTGGGGGTGTGGAATGCACTGCCGAGTAAGGTGGTGGGAGCCGGCACGCTGGGGCTGTTTAAGGGTCTCTTGGACAGCCACATGAGCGGTATGCAGATAGAGGGATATATTAGGACTGTTTAACTAAGGCTTTTTTCCACAGGTAATTCGGTCCATAATTTGAGCACGCATTCGGCAGGTGGTGCGGGTACAGCTCTTGGATGTTGATTCATGGGTTGCCTGTTACCTCATGTCGTATATGAGTGCTTTATGTGGACCACCTGAAGGGCACCATGACAGCTCAGAGACTATCGATGTGGCTGTGCAGACACTTGGAATTGGGCCGGTGTCTGCGGTAGTTTGCGCGTTCTCCCCGTGGTTGCGTGGGTTTTCTCCGGGCACTCCGGTTTCCTCCCACAACCCAAAAATTCGCTCTTAGGCTGATTGGGTAACAAATTGTCCCTATGGTGAAAATTTTTCATATTAGGAATAATATATATTATTATATAGGAATATTAAAATAGGATAATGTATTTGCTACTATTTGGTATGACGGCGGCGCGGGCTCGTTGGGCCGAAGGGCCTGTTTCCCGTGCTGTGTTGCTTAATAAAAAAAATTTAAAAAAATAAATTTTTTCCCATCCCCTCTGATCCTCCTGTATTCTGCTTAGTTCTTAATTGTGTTTACCACCCAACATCTGTCATACATATCCTCTTTTTACTCTAGCTTAATCTCTATCTCTTTCAAGAGCCAGAGACCTCTGATTTGTTTGCCCCACCAAGTGTACCGCTACAGTACTGAATTATCTTCTTTTTAAAAGTTGCCTGTTGTTCCGTTGAAGTTTTGCCTGCCAATTTTTCATTCTAGTTTATTTGAGCCATGTCCATTCTTGCCCAATTGAATAAGACCTTCTCTCACCCATTGAATTATTTCAAATCTGAAATGCTCCTTGACCTTTTTCAAAAGAAGGTGTAAATTTAGTGACAAATAAAAGCAAATTACTGCAGATGCTGAAATCTGAAACCAAAAGAGAAAATGCTGGCAAATCTCAGCAGGTTTGGTAGCAGCTGTAAGGCGAGAAAGGTGTTGAGTTTCAGTCCAGATGACTCTTTGTTAAAGCTAAGAAGTGTATAAATGGGAAGATATTTATACATACAGCGAATTCAATTCTTCCAGTGAAACTCAACGCAAACTGGAGGAACAGCATCTCATCTTCTGGCGAGGCACATTACAGCCTCCTGGTCTCAACATTGAATTCAACAACTGCAGGTGATTAGCTCTACCCCACCTTGATCCCTTTGTTTTCATTTTATTTCATTTTTAACTGTTCTCTATCTTTTATTTCTTTATTGTCTTTATTTTTCTTCTCCCCCACTCTTTCCCCTATTTTATTCCCCCTTTCCTTATCTTTTCTCCCCTTTTGCTTCCCCTTTTTCTCAATTTTAACACTCTCCCATCCATCCCTCAACCCACCCCCACATCCTTCCCACATCTTCCTATGTCACAGCTTACCTTCTGGTTTCAGCTTGTCTGCGTTTGACCATTCACACCTATTATGCTCTCTGTAGACTGTCATTAACAGCCTTTCCTCTTGTTTTTGTGACTATGATTCATCTTTCATTCCCTCACCCTACAGTGTAAATATCTCCCAACTTCTGTGCCTTTTAGCTTTGACAAAGGGTCATCTGGACTTGAAACATTAGCTCTTTCCTCTCCTTACAGATGCTGCCAGATGTGCTGAGATTTGCCAGCATTTTCTCTTAGGGTAAACCTAATGACATTATAAGCAATGTTCCTAACTATTCTTGACATTTCCCAAAATCATATCCAACAATATTTCCTTCCTCATTGAGCTGCGAACATATTGATGTAGAAAATTCTCTTGAGCATGATCTAGGAATTCTTGCCCATTTCTGCCCCTGCCTGATCAAACTCTCCTCAGAGTTAATATTTTTCATCCCTGGCAACTTGCTGAGAAATTGCCTCTGAACATTCTTGCTTGTGATCACACTCTTCCTGTAATGTACTGAATAGAACAGTGTGCAGTCTTCTACTTGTAGTCTAACTGGTGTTTTATACAGTTCTCACTGTCTTATATTCTATATGCCTTCCTAATGGCCGTAGTCCTTCCGGTATCTGTGGGTATGTGGTCTAAAATCCTTCTGTCCTGCTGCATTTCTTAGTATCCTGTCATTCATTGTATTTTTTTTTTTGTCTTTTTTGTTCTATCACTTCTCTGGATTGAATTGACTTTGTCATGTCTCTGCCAACCCCACAGGTCATTGATACCTTCCTTTGATCGACAGCTTTGTCCTCAGTAATAATCTCTCGGCTAATTATCATGTTACTTGCAAACCTAATGGTCCTCCTACATTTAAGTGTATATCATTGATATATATCATGAACCCACAAAAGGACCCAGTCCTGAGCTCTGTGGAACATCATTAGAATTCCCAGAAACTAACCTTGCAGTCACAAAAACACATCTCCCTTTGCTTCCTGTCACAGAGCCAATTGCAGTTTCAACTTATTGCTTCTTCCCTTTGGATCTCATTGGCTGTTACTTTTCTGAACCCTTTTTAACTCCTCCATGAATGCCTCCCACTATCAGACACTAATTTACCTCAAGTAACTGTTCCAATCCACTTTTGTCAAATCAGATCTCAGCTGAGTAACATCAACCTTCCCATCTCTACTCAAAGTTGAACTATGTTTGCTACCACTCAAAAGCTCTCCCCACTGATACCACCTCTATCTGCCCAGATTCACTCTCTCAGACTAACTCCACAATTCTTCCTTTTCTCACTGGGCTTGCGTCTTGGCTAAAAAAAAGTTCTGAATATATTTTAATGAAGTTGCACTCTCTGTCCTGATTTTATCTTAGTTAATATTAAAGTAGTGGAAAATTCATATTACTGCCCTTTTGTTTCTCAAGAACATATGTACATTTTTCTTTTTCTGTAGAACTCTTTTCATAGGTATCCACAATACACCCACAATGTGATTGTTCCATTTCTGTCCCTTACTTCAATCCATATGGCTTTAGAGAAGGCTTAATCTGGGAGCAGAGTGTTCACAGAGGCCGAGGTGAATGCCCGAAGCATTCACAGAGAACGAGGCCATGAGTGGAATAGTCTATTTCTCTCGCTGTCTTTCTCACCCTCTATTTTGCATGTTTACACATACTCTCGGTCTCCCTCTGTCACTCTTTCTACCTATTTGTTCCTCTCTTTGAGTCTGCAAGTGTAATTGAGGGAAAAACTTCACACGTAAACTTCACAACACAAGGAACGAGCAGGGCTAAATCTGCAAACATTTAATTTATTTTGATCTTGGTCCAATACAAGTTACATTAATTAGCTCAAAACTGTAAGATAAGACAACTTGATTAAATACATAAACCTCAAAATATCATAATTTATTATTGTTTATTACATAAGTAAAACTTCTAAATTAGCCTTGTATAACGTAATCTGCATCAATAAATTAATTAAAAATTTTGGAAAGAAGCTGTGTTGAATTGTAGAATTCAGTAATGAGGCGGAGCAATCTTTAGGGATTGAGGTAAATAAAGACATTGGGGCAATCTTACCAAAAATATTCTAAATGTCAAATGAGTGTGAAAAAGGAGAAATTTGCATTTTTTTGGCTGACTTAAAAGTTGAATCTTGCCAAACTGACAAAAACTCTTGACAAACTTAAAATCCAACAGTGTGGTTCCCCCCCCCCCCCCCCGATTGATCGATGCCATTATGTGCTGTGGTCTTCCCTCCCCTCACCAATTGCAGTGCAGAATGTGCTTTTGTCCCCTCTTCCCCCATGATCACTGTACATCATACGCTGCAGTCATCCCTCCCCACACCAATCACTATGCAGAGTGCACAGCAGTCTCCCCTCCCCACCACTGATCACTGTGCATCATGTGCAGTAGTCTCCCCCCACCCCGCCACTGATCATTGTGTAGAATGGGCCTCCTTCCACCCATAGATCACTATGCATTGTATTCAGAGATTCCCCCCCCCCCCCCCCCCACATCCATCAGTTGCTGTGTGGTGTGTGCTGCAGTCTCCTCTCACTCACCCACAGATTGCAGTGCGAAGTACACTGTGGCCTCCCCTCACCTCCTCACCAATCGCTGTGCATTGTGTGCCATGTCCCCCTTTCCCACCCACTGATCACTGTGCATTGTGTGTGCGGTACTCCCCTCCCCACCTACTGATTACTGTGCATTGTGTGCACGGTTGTCCCTCCCCACACACTGATCACTGTGCAGAGTGCACAATGGTACTCGCTTCCACTCATGATTGCTGAATATTTCCTCCCTCGACCCACCAACTGCTGTGCAGGTTGTGGTGTGGAGGGCACTGTGGTCCCTACTCTCCTCACACCAATCTTTGTGCGGAGTGAGCTGCTGTTCACCCTCTCCCACACAAATCGCTGCGCAGCATGCGGTGTGGTCTCCCGTAGGCACCAATCACTCTGCAGGGTACACATGTGTCACCCATCCCCGTCCACCGATCACTATGTGGAGTGCGCTGCAGTCTCCCCTATCCCCACCGATGGCAGTGTGAAATGCGCTGCAGTCTTCCCTATCCCCACCGATCGCAGTATGAAATGTGCTGCAGTCTCCCCTATCCCCACCGATCGCAGTGTGAAATGTGCTGCAGTCTCCCCTCTCCCACCGATCGCAGTGTGAAATGCGCTGCAGTCTCCCCTATCCCCACCGATCGCAGTGTGAAATGGGCTGCAGTCTCCCCTTTCCCCACCGATCTCAGTGTGAAATGCGCTGCAGTCTCCCCTATCCCCACCGACCGCAGTGTGAAATGCGCTGCAGTCTCCCCTTTCCCCACCGATTGCAGTGTGAAATGTGCTGCAGTCTCCCCTATCCCCACCTTTCGCAGTGTGAAATACACTGCAGTCTCCCCTTCCCCACCGATCGCAGTGTGAAATACGCTGCAGTCTCCCTTTCCCCACCAATCTTAGTGTGAAAGGCGCTGCAGTCTCCCCTCCCCCATCAGTCTTAGTGTGAAATGCACTGCACTCTCCCCTCTCCCCACGATCGCAGTGTGAAATGCGCTGCAGTCTCCCCTCTCCCACCAATCTTACTGTGAAAGGCGCTGCATCTCCCCTCTCCCATCAGTCTTGTGTGAAATGCGCTGCAATCTCCCTTCTTCCCCCCCAATCGCAGTGTGGAACGCGCTGCAGTCTTCCCTATCCCCACCGATCGCAGTGTGAAGTGCGCTACAGTTTCCCCATCCCCACCGATCGTAGTGTGAAATGCGCTGGTCTCGCCTCTCCCACCGATCGCAGTGTGAAATGCGCTGCAGTCTTCCCTATCCGCACCGATCGCAGTGTGAAATGCGCTGCAGTCTTGCCTTTCCCACCGATGGCGGTGTTAAATGTGCTGCAGTCTCCCCTGTCCCCACTGATTGCAGTGTGAAATGCGCTGCAGTCTCCCCATCCCTACCGATCACAGTGTGAAATGTGCTGCAGTCTCCCTTGTCCCCACCGATCGCAGTGTGAAATGCGCTACAGTTTCCCCTATCCCCACCGATCGCAGTGTGCAGAGTGCTGCAGTCTCCCCTTTCCCACCGATCACAGTGTGGAATGAGCTGCAATCTCCCCTATCCCCACCGATCGCAGTGTGAAATGCGCCGCTGTCTCCCCTATCCTCTCAGATCGCAGTGTGAAATGCGCTGCAGTCTCACCATTCCCACCGATGGCAGTGTTAAATGTGCTGCAGTCTCCCCTGTCCCCACTGATTGCAGTGTGAAATGCGCTGCAGTCTCCCCTTGCACACCGATTGCAGTGTGAAATGCGCAGCACTCTCCCCTGTCCCCACCGATTGCAGTGTGAAATACGGTGCAGTCTCCCCTATCCCCACCAAGCGCAGTGTAAATTGCACTGCAGTCTCCCCTGTCCCCACCGATTGCAGTGTGAAATACGCTGCAGTCTCCCCTCTCCCACCGATCGCAGTGTGAAATACGCTGCAGTCTCCCCTCTCCCACCGATTGCAGTGTGGAGTGCGCTCCAGTTTCCTCTCTCCCATTCTCCAATCGCTTTGTGGAATGCGCTGCAGTCTCCCCTATCCCCACCGATCGCGGTGTGAAATGTGCTGCAGTCTCCCTTATCCCCACCGATCGCAATGTGAAATGCGCTGCAGTCTCCCCTATCCCCACCGATCACAGTGTGAAGTGCGCTACAGTCTCCCCATCCCCACCAATCGTAGTGTGAAATGCGCTGCAGTCTCGCCTCTCCCACCGATCGCAGTGTGAAATGCGCTGCAGTCTCCCGTCTCCCCCTGATCACAGTGTGGAATGTGCTGAAGTCTCCCTTATCCCCACCGATCACAATGTGATATGCGCTGCAGTCTTCCCTATCCCCACCGATCGCAGTGTGAAATGCGGTGCAGTCTCCCCTATCCCCCCGATCGCAGTGTGAAATGTGTGCAGTCTCCCCTGTCCCTATCGATCGCAGTGTGAAATGTTTGGAGTCTCCCCTATCCCCACTGATTGTAGTGTGAAATGCGGTGCAGTCTCTCCTCTCCCACCAATCGCAGTGTGAAATGCGCTGCAGTCTCCCCTATCACCACCGGTCGCAGTGTGAAATGCGCTGCAGTCTCCCCTGTCCCCACCGATCGCAGTGTGAAATGCGCTGCAGTCTCCCCTATCCCCACCGATCGCAGTGTGAAAGGCGCTGCAGTCTCCCCTCTCCCATCAGTCTTAGTGTGAAATGCGCTGCACTCTCCCCTCTCCCCATCGGTCGCAGTGTGAAATGCGCTGCAATCTCCCCTCTCCCCCCCAGTCGCAGTGTGGAACGCGCTGCAGTCTTCCCTATCCCCACCGATCGCAGTGTGAAGTGCGCTACAGTTTCCCCATCCCCACCGATCGTAGTCTGAAATGCGCTGGTCTCGCCTCTCCCACCAATCGCAGTGTGAAATGCACGGCAGTCTTCCCTATCCGCACCGATCGCAGTGTGAAATGCGCTGCAGTCTCGCCTTTCCCACCAATGGCAGTGTTAAATGTGCTGCAGTCTCCCCTGTCCCCACTGATTGCAGTGTGAAATGCGCTGCAGTCTCCCCATCCCTACCGATCGCAGTGTGAAATGTGCTGCAGTCTCCCTTGTCCCCACCGATCGCAGTGTGAAATGCACTGCAGTCTCCCCTATCCCCACCAATCGCAGTGTGAAATGCACTGCAGCCTCCCCTCTCCCACCGATTGCAGTGTGAAATGTGCTGCAGTCTCCCCTATCCCCACCGATCGCAGTGTGCAGAGTGCTGCAGTCTCCCCTTTCCCACCGATCACAGTGTGGAATGAGCTGCAAACTCCCCTATCCCCACCGATCGCAGTGTGAAATGCGCTGCTGTCTCCCCTATCCTCAGATCGCAGTGTGAAATGCGCTGCAGTCTCGCCTTTCCCACCGATGGCAGTGTTAAATGTGCTGCAGTCTCCCCTGTCCTCACTGATTGCAGTGTGAAATGCGCTGCAGTCTCCCCTTCCGCACCGATTGCAGTGTGAAATGCGCAGCACTCTTCCCTGTCCCCACCGATTGCAGTGTGAAATACGGTGCAGTCTCCCCTATCCACCGATCGCAGTGTGAAATGTGTGCAGTCTCCCCTGTCCCTATCGATCGCAGTGTGAAATGTTTGGAGTCTCCCCTATCCCCACTGATTGCAGTGTGAAATGCGGTGCAGTCTCCCCTCTCCCACCAATCGCAGTGTGAAATGTGCTGCAGTCTCCCCTGTCCCCACCAATCGCAGTGTGAAATGCGCTGCAGTCTCCCCTATCCCCACCGATCGCAATGTGAAATGCGCTGCAGTCTCCTCTTTCCCACCGATCACAATGTGAAATGCGCTGCAGTCTCCCCTCTCCCACCGATCGCAGTGTGGAATGCGCTACAGTCTCCTGTTTCCCACCGATCGCAGTGTGAAATGCGCTGCAGACTTCCCTATCCTCAGCGATCACAGTGCGAAATGCACTGCAGTCTCCCCTATCCCCACTGATCGCAGTGTGAAATGCGGTGCAGTGTCCCCTCTCCTACCAATCGCAGTGTGAAGTGCACTGCAGTCTTCCCTATCCCCACCGATCGCACTGTTAAATGCGCTGCAGTCTCCCCTATTCCCACCGATCACAGTGTGAAATGCGCTACAGTCTTTCCTATCCACCGATCACAGTGTGATTTGCGCTGCAGTCTCCCCTATCCCCACCGATCGCAGTGTTAAATGCGCTGCAGTCTCCCCTATTCCCACCAATCACAGTGTGAAATGCGCTGCAGTCTTTCCTATCCACCGATCGCAGTGTGAAATGCGCTGCAGTCTCCGCTCTCCCCCCCGATCGCAAGCTGAAATGCGCTGCAGTCTCCCCTATCCCCTACGATCGCGGTGTGAAATGCGCTGCAGTCTCCCCTATCCCCTACGATCGCGGTGTGAAATGCGCTGCAGTCTCCGCTCTCCCCCCGATCGCAGTGTGAAATGAGCTGCAGTCTTTCCTGTCCCCATCGACAGCTGTGTGGAGTGCGCTGCAGTCTCTCCTATCCCCACCGATCACAGTGTGAAACGTGCTGCAGTCTCCCTTCTGCCACCGATCGCAGTGTGAAATGCATTGCAGTCTCCCCTGTCCGCACCAACCGCAATGTGAAATGTGCTGCAGTCTCCCCTCTCCCATGGCTCGCAGTGGGAAGTGCGCTGCAGTCTCCCCTATCCCCACCGATCGCATTGTGAAATGTGCTGCAGTCTCCCCTCTCCCACGGATCGTAGTGTGAAATGCGCTGCAGTCTCCCCTATCCCCACTGATCGCAGTGTGAAATGCGCTGCAGTCTCCCCTATCCCCACCGATTGCAGTGTGAAATGCACTGCAGCCTCCCCTCTCCCACCGATCGCGGTTTGAAATGCGCTGCAGTCTCCCCTATCCCCACCGATCGCAGTGTGAAATGCGCTGCAGTCTCCCCTCTCCCACCGATCGCGGTTTGAAATGCGCTGCAGTCTCCCCTCTCCCACCGACGCGGGTGAAATGCGCTGCAGTCTCCCCTCTCCCACCGATCGCAGTGTGAAATGCGCTGCAGTCTCCCTCTCCCCACCGATCGCAGTATGAAATGCGCTGCAGTCTCCCCTCTCCCACCGATCGCATGTGAAATGCGCTGCAGTCTCCCCATCCCCACCGATCGCAGTGTGGAATGCGCTGCAGTCTCCCTTTCCCACCTATTGCAGTGTGAAATGTGCTGCAGTCTCCCCTATCCCCACCGATCGCAGTGTGAAATGTGCTGCAGTCTCCCCTCTCCCACCGATCGCAGTGTGAAATGCGCTGCAGTCTCCCCTATCCCCACCGATCGCAGTGTGAAATGCGCTGCAGTCTCCCCTTTCCCCACCGATCTCAGTGTGAAATGCGCTGCAGTCTCCCCTATACCCACCGACCGCAGTGTGAAATGCGCTGCAGTCTCCCCTTTCCCCACCGATTGCAGTTTGAAATGCGCAGCACTCTCCCCTGTCCCCACCGATTGCAGTGTGAAATACAGTGCAGTCTCCCCTATCCACCGATCGCAGTGTGAAATGTTTGGAGTCTCCCCTATCCCCACCGATCGCAGTGTGAAATGCGCTGCAGTCTCCCCTATCCCCACTGATGGCAGTGTGGAATGCACTGCAGTCTTCCCTATCCCCACCGATTGCAGTGTGAAATGCGCTGCAGTCTCCCACATCCCCATTGATCGCAGTGTCAAATGTGCTGAAGTCTGCCCTCTCCCCCGATCGCAGTGTGAAATGTGCTGCAGTCATCCATATCCCCACCGATCGCAGTCTGAAATGCGCTGCAGTCTTCCCTATCCCCACCGATCGCAGTGTGAAATGCGCTGCAGTCTCCCCTATCCCCACCGATCGCAGTGTGAAATGCGCTGCAGTCTCCCCTATCCCCACCGATCGCAGTGTGAAATGCACTGCAGTCTCCCCTATCCCCACCGATCGCAAGCTGAAATGCGCTGCAGTCTCCCCTATCCCCTACGATCGCGGTGTGAAATGCGCTGCAGTCTCCGCTCTCCCCCCGATCGCAGTGTGAAATGAGCTGCAGTCTTTCCTGTCCCCATCGACAGCTGTGTGGAGTGCGCTGCAGTCTCTCCTATCCCCACCGATCACAGTGTGAAACATGCTGCAGTCTCCCTTCTGCCACCGATCGCAGTGTGAAATGCATTGCAGTCTCCCCTGTCCGCACCAACCGCAATGTGAAATGTGCTGCAGTCTCCCCTCTCCCATGGATCGCAGTGGGAAGTGCGCTGCAGTCTCCCCTATCCCCACCGATCGCATTGTGAAATGTGCTGCAGTCTCCCCTCTCCCACGGATCGTAGTGTGAAATGCGCTGCAGTCTCCCCTATCCCCACCGATTGCAGTGTGAAATGCATGCAGCTCCCCTCCCACCGATCGCGGTTTGAAATGCGCTGCAGTCTCCCCTATCCCCACCGATCGCAGTGTGAAATGCGCTGCAGTCTCCGCTCTCCCCCCCGATCGCAGCTGAAATGCGCTGCAGTCTCCCTATCCCCACCGATCGCAGTGTGAAATGCGCTGCAGTCTCCCCTTTCCCCACCTATTGCAGTGTGAAAGTGCTGCAGTCTCCCCTATCCCACCGATCGCAGTGTGAAATGGCTGCAGTCTCCCCTCTCCCACCGATCGCAGTGTGAAATGCGCTGCAGTCTCCCCTATCCCCACCGATCGCAGTGTGAAATGCGCTGCAGTCTCCCCTTTCCCCACCGATCTCAGTGTGAAATGCGCTGCAGTCTCCCCTATCCCCACCGACCGCAGTGTGAAATGCGCTGCAGTCTCCCCTTTCCCCACCGATCGCAGTGTGAAATGCGCTGCAGTCTCCCCTTTCCCCACCTATTGCAGTGTGAAATGCGCTGCAGTCTCCCCTATCCCCACCGATCGCAGTGTGAAATGCGCTGCAGTCTCCCCTTTCCCCACCGATCTCAGTGTGAAATGCGCTGCAGTCTCCCCTATCCCCACCGACCGCAGTGTGAAATGCGCTGCAGTCTCCCCTTTCCCCACCAATTGCAGTGTGAAATGTGCTGCAGTCTCCCCTATCCCCACCTTTCGCAGTGTGAAATGCGCTGCACTCTCCCCTCTCCCCATCGATCGCAGTGTGAAATACGCTGCAGTCTCCCCTCTCCCACCAATCTTACTGTGAAAGGCGCTGCAGTCTCCCCTCTCCCATCAGTCTTAGTGTGAAATGCGCTGCAATCTCCCTTCTTCCCCCCCAATCGCAGTGTGGAACGCGCTGCAGTCTTCCCTATCCCCACCGATCGCAGTGTGAAGTGCGCTACAGTTTCCCCATCCCCACCGATCGTAGTGTGAAATGCGCTGGTCTCGCCTCTCCCACCGATCGCAGTGTGAAATGCGCTGCAGTCTTCCCTATCCGCACCGATCGCAGTGTGAAATGCGCTGCAGTCTTGCCTTTCCCACCGATGGCGGTGTTAAATGTGCTGCAGTCTCCCCTGTCCCCACTGATTGCAGTGTGAAATGCGCTGCAGTCTCCCCATCCCTACCGATCACAGTGTGAAATGTGCTGCAGTCTCCCTTGTCCCCACCGATCGCAGTGTGAAATGCGCTACAGTTTCCCCTATCCCCACCGACCGCAGTGTGCAGAGTGCTGCAGTCTCCCCTTTCCCACCGATCACAGTGTGGAATGAGCTGCAATCTCCCCTATCCCCACCGATCGCAGTGTGAAATGCGCCGCTGTCTCCCCTATCCTCTCAGATCGCAGTGTGAAATGCGCTGCAGTCTCACCATTCCCACCGATGGCAGTGTTAAATGTGCTGCAGTCTCCCCTGTCCCCACTGATTGCAGTGTGAAATGCGCTGCAGTCTCCCCTTGCACACCGATTGCAGTGTGAAATGCGCAGCACTCTCCCCTGTCCCCACCGATTGCAGTGTGAAATACGGTGCAGTCTCCCCTATCCCCACCAAGCGCAGTGTAAATTGCACTGCAGTCTCCCCTGTCCCCACCGATTGCAGTGTGAAATACGCTGCAGTCTCCCCTCTCCCACCGATCGCAGTGTGAAATACGCTGCAGTCTCCCCTCTCCCACCAATCTTAGTTTGAAAAGCGTTGCAGTCTCCCCTCTCCCACAGTCTTAGTGTGAAATGCGCTGCAGTCTCTCCTCTCCCACCGATTGCGTGTGGAGTGCGCTGCAGTCTCCCCTACCCCTGCCGATCGCTGTGTGGAGTGTGCTGCAGTCTCCTGTACCCCCGCCAATCGCAATGTGAATGCGTTGCAGCCTGCCCTACCCCCACCGATCACAGTGTGAAATGCACTGCAGTCTCCCCTATCCCACCGATCGCAGTGTGAAATGTGCTGCACTCTCCCCTCTCCCACCGATCGCAGTGTGGAATGTGCTGCAGCCTCCCCTGCCATCACCGATCGCTGTGTGGAATGTGCTACAGCCTCCCCTACCATGACCGATCGCTGTGTGGAATGTGCTGCAGTCTCCCCTCTCCCATTCACCGATCGCAGTGTGGAGTGCACTGCAACCTCCTCTACCCTCACCGATCGCTGTGAGGAGAGTGCTGCAGTCTCCCCTCTCCCACCGATTGCAGTGTGGAGTGCGCTCCAGTTTCCTCTCTCCCATTCTCCAATCGCTTTGTGGAATGCGCTGCAGTCTCCCCTATCCCCACCGATCGCGGTGTGAAATGTGCTGCAGTCTCCCTTATCCCCACCGATCGCAATGTGAAATGCGCTGCAGTCTCCCCTATCCCCACCGATCACAGTGTGAAGTGCGCTACAGTCTCCCCATCCCCACCAATCGTAGTGTGAAATGCGCTGCAGTCTCGCCTCTCCCACCGATCGCAGTGTGAAATGCGCTGCAGTCTCCCGTCTCCCCCTGATCACAGTGTGGAATGTGCTGAAGTCTCCCTTATCCCCACCGATCACAATGTGATATGCGCTGCAGTCTTCCCTATCCCCACCGATCGCAGTGTGAAATGCGGTGCAGTCTCCCCTATCCCCCCGATCGCAGTGTGAAATGTGTGCAGTCTCCCCTGTCCCTATCGATCGCAGTGTGAAATGTTTGGAGTCTCCCCTATCCCCACTGATTGTAGTGTGAAATGCGGTGCAGTCTCTCCTCTCCCACCAATCGCAGTGTGAAATGCGCTGCAGTCTCCCCTATCACCACCGGTCGCAGTGTGAAATGCGCTGCAGTCTCCCCTGTCCCCACCGATCGCAGTGTGAAATGCGCTGCAGTCTCCCCTATCCCCACCGATCGCAGTGTGAAAGGCGCTGCAGTCTCCCCTCTCCCATCAGTCTTAGTGTGAAATGCGCTGCACTCTCCCCTCTCCCCATCGGTCGCAGTGTGAAATGCGCTGCAATCTCCCCTCTCCCCCCCAGTCGCAGTGTGGAACGCGCTGCAGTCTTCCCTATCCCCACCGATCGCAGTGTGAAGTGCGCTACAGTTTCCCCATCCCCACCGATCGTAGTCTGAAATGCGCTGGTCTCGCCTCTCCCACCAATCGCAGTGTGAAATGCACGGCAGTCTTCCCTATCCGCACCGATCGCAGTGTGAAATGCGCTGCAGTCTCGCCTTTCCCACCAATGGCAGTGTTAAATGTGCTGCAGTCTCCCCTGTCCCCACTGATTGCAGTGTGAAATGCGCTGCAGTCTCCCCATCCCTACCGATCGCAGTGTGAAATGTGCTGCAGTCTCCCTTGTCCCCACCGATCGCAGTGTGAAATGCACTGCAGTCTCCCCTATCCCCACCAATCGCAGTGTGAAATGCACTGCAGACTCCCCTCTCCCACCGATTGCAGTGTGAAATGTGCTGCAGTCTCCCCTTTCCCACGATCGCAGTGTGAAATGCGCTGCAGTCTCCCCTATCCCCACCGATCGCAGTGTGCAGAGTGCTGCAGTCTCCCCTATCTCACCGATCACAGTGTGGTATGAGCTGCAATCTCCCCTATCCCCACCGATCGCAGTGTGAAATGCGCTGCTGTCTCCCCTATCCTCTCAGATCGCAGTGTGAAATGCGCTGCAGTCTCGCCTTTCCCACCGATGGCAGCGTTAAATGTGCTGCAGTCTCCCCTGTCCTCACTGATTGCAGTGTGAAATGTGCTGCAGTCTCCCCTTCCGCACCGATTGCAGTGTGAAATGCGCAGCACTCTCCCCTGTCCCCACCGATTGCAGTGTGAAATACGGTGCAGTCTCCCCTATCCACCGATCGCAGTGTGAAATGTGTGCAGTCTCCCCTGTCCCTATCGATCGCAGTGTGAAATGTTTGGAGTCTCCCCTATCCCCACCGATCGCAGTGTGAAATGCGCTGCAGTCTCCCCTATCCCCACTGATGGCAGTGTGAAATGCACTGCAGTCTTCCCTATCCCCACCGATTGCAGTGTGAAATGCGCTGCAGTCTCCCACATCCCCACTGATCGCAGTGTCAAATGTGCTGAAGTCTGCCCTCTCCCCCGATCGCAGTGTGAAATGTGCTGCAGTCATCCATATCCCCACCGATCGCAGTGTGGAATGCGCTACAGTCTCCTGTTTCCCACCGATCGCAGTGTGAAATGCGCTGCAGACTTCCCTATCCTCAGCGATCACAGTGCGAAATGCACTGCAGTCTCCCCTATCCCCACTGATCGCAGTGTGAAATGCGGTGCAGTGTCCCCTCTCCTACCAATCGCAGTGTGAAGTGCACTGCAGTCTTCCCTATCCCCACCGATCGCACTGTTAAATGCGCTGCAGTCTCCCCTATTCCCACCGATCACAGTGTGAAATGCGCTACAGTCTTTCCTATCCACCGATCACAGTGTGATTTGCGCTGCAGTCTCCCCTATCCCCACCGATCGCAGTGTTAAATGCGCTGCAGTCTCCCCTATTCCCACCAATCACAGTGTGAAATGCGCTGCAGTCTTTCTTATCCACCGATCGCAGTGTGAAATGCGCGGCAGTCTTTCCTATCCACCAATCACAGTGTGATTTGTGCTGCAGTCACCCCTGTCCCCACCGATCGCAGTGTGAAATGCGCTGCAGTCTCCCCTATCCCCACCGATCGCAGTGTGAATTGCGCTGCAGTTTCCCCTGTCCCCACCGATCGCAGTGTGAAATACTCTGCAGTCTCCCCTATCCCCACCGATCGCACTGTGAAATGTGCTGCTGTCTCCCCTGTCCCCACCGATCACAGCGTGAAATGTGCTGCAATCTCCCGTATCCGCACCGATCGCAGTGTGCCGTGTGCTGCAGTCTCCCCTCTCCCACCAATCGCAGTGTGAAATGTGCTGCAGTCTCCCCTATCCCACCGATTGCAGTGTGGAATGCGCTGCAGTCTCCCCTCTCCCACCGATCGCAGTGTGAAATGCGCTGCAGTCTCCCCTATCCCCACAGATCGCAGTGTGAAATGTGCTGCAGTCTCCCTTATCCCCGCCGATCACAGTGTGAAATGTACTGTAGTCTCCCCTGTTCCCACCGATCACAATGTGAAATGCGCTGCAGTCTCCCCTATCCCCACCGATCGCAGTGTGAAATGCGCTGTTGTCTCCCCTCTCCCACCGATCGCAGTGTGAACAGTGCTGCAGTCTCTCCTCTCCCACCGATTGCAGTGTGGAGTGCGCTGCAGTTTCCCCTATCCCCATCGATTGCTGTGTGGAGTGCGCTGCAGTCTCCCCTACCCCTGCCGATCACTGTGTGGAGTGTGCTGCAGTCTCCTGTACCCCCGCCAATCGCAATGTGAATGCGTTGCAGCCTGCCCTACCCCCACCGATCACAGTATGAAATGCGCTGCAATCTTCCCTATCCCATCGATCGCAGTGTGAAATGTGCTGCAGTCTCCCCTCTCCCACCAATCTCAGTGTGAAATGCGCTCCAATCTCCCCTATCCCCACCGATCGCTGTGTGGAATGTGCTGCAGTCTCCCCTCTCCCATTCACCAATCGCAGTGTGGAGTGCGCTGCAGCCTACTCTACCCTCACCGATCGTTGTGAGGAGAGTGCTGCAGTCTCCCCTCTCCCACCGATTACACTGTGGAGTGCGCTCCAGTCTCCCCTCTCCCGTTCTCCAATCGCTTTGTGGAATGCGCTGCAGTCTCCCCTATCCCCACCGATCGCAGTGTGAAATGTGCTGCAGTCTCCCTTATCCCCACCGATCGCAATGTGAAATGCGCTACAGTCTCCCCTAACCCCACCGATCGCAGTGTGGAATGCGGTGCAGTCTCCCTATGCCCCCGATCGCAGTGTGAAATGTGTGCAGTCTCCCCTATCCCTATCGATCGCAGTGTGAAATGTTTGGAGTCTCCCCTATCCCACTGATTGCAGTGTGAAATGCGGTGCAGTCTCCCCTCTCCCACCAATCGCAGTGTGAATGTGCTGCAGTCTCCCATCCCCACCGATCGCAGTGTGAAATGTGTGCAGTCTCACTTATCACCGATTGCAGTGTGAAATGCAGTGCACTTGCCCCTATCCCTACCGATCACAGCGTGAAATGTGCTACAGTCTCCCCTATCCCCAACGAACGCAGTGTGGAATGCGCTGCAGTCTCCCCTATCCCCACCGATCGCAGTGTGCAGAGTGCTGCAGTCTCCCCTCTCCCACCGATTGCAGTGTGAAGTGCGCTGCAGTCTCCCCTATCCCCATTGATCACAGTGTGAAATGCGCTGCAGTCTCCCCTATCCCCCCGATCGCAGTGTGAAATGTTTGGAGTCTCCCCATCCCCACTGATTGCAGTGTGAAATGCAGTGCAGTCGCCCCTATCCCTACCGATCACAGCGTAAAATGTGCTACAGTCTTCCCTATCCCCAACGAACGCAGTGTGAAATGCGCTGCAGTCTCCCTTATCCCCACCGATCGCAGTGTGGAATGCGCTGCAGTCTCCCCTATCCCCACCGATCGCAGTGTGCAGAGTCCTGCAGTCTCCCCTCTCCCACCGATCACAGTGTGAAGTGCGCTGCAGTCTCCCCTATCCCTACTGATCGCAGTGTGAAATGCGCTGCAGTCTCCCCTACCCCACCGATCACAGTGTGGAATGAGCTGCAATCTCCCCTATCCCCACCGATCGCAGTGTAGAATGCACTGCAGTCTCCCCTATCCCTACCAATTGCTGTGCGAAATGCGCTGCTGTTTCCCCTATCCCCACCAATTGCAGTGTGGAATGCGCTGAAATCTCCCCTATCCCGACCGATCACAGTGTGAAATGCGCTGCAGTCTCCCCTCTCCCACCATCGCAGTGTGAAATGCGCTGCAGTCTCCCCTCTCCCACCAATCGCAGTGTGAAAGGCGCTGCAGTCTCCCCTCTCCCACCGATTGCAGTGTGAAATGCACTGCAGTCTCCCCTATCCCCACCAATCGCAGTGTGAAATGCGCTGCAGTCTCCCCTGTCCCCACCAATCGCAGTGTGAAATGCGCTGCAGTCTCCCCTCTCCTACCGAGCGCAGTGTGAAGTGCACAGCAGTCTTCCCTATCCCCACCAATCGCAGTGTTAAATGCGCTGCAGTTTCCCCTATTCCCACCGATCGCGGTGTGAAATGCGCTACAGTCTTTCCTATCCACTGATCACAGTGTGATTTGCGCTGCAGTCTCCCCTGTGCCCACCGATCGCAGTGTGAAATGCGCTGCAGTCTCCCCTATCCCCACCAACCGCAGTGTGAAGTGCGCAGCAGTCTTCCCTATCCCCACCGATCGCAGTGTGAAATGCGCTGCAGTCTTTCCTATCCACCGATCGCAGTGTGAAATGCGCGGCAGTCTTTCCTATCCACAGATCACAGTGTGATTTGCGCTGCAGTCTCCCCTGTCCCCACCGATCGCAGTGTGAAATGCGCTGCAGTCACCCTTATCCCCACCGATCGCAGTGTGAATTGCGCTGCAGTCTCCCCTGTCCTCACCGATCGCAGTGTGAAATACGCTGCAGTCTCCCCTCTCCCCACGGATCGCACTGTGAAATGTGCTGCTGTCTTCCCTGTCCCCACCGATCGCAGGTGTGAAATGTGCTGCAGTCTCCCCTCTCCCACCAATCGCAGTGTGAAATGCGCTGCAGTCTCCCTTTACCCCGCCGATCGCAGTGTGGAATGCGCTGCAGTCTCCCCTATCCCCACCGATCACAGTGTGCAGTGTACTGCAGTCTTCCCTCTCCCACCGATGGCAGTGTGAAATGCGCTGCAGTCTCCCCTTTCCCACCGATCACAGTGTGAAATGCGCTACAGTCTCCCCAGTCCCCACTGATCGCAATGTGAAATGCGCTGTAGTCCCCCCTATCCCCACCGATCGCAGTGTGAAATGCGCTGTAGTCTCCCCTGTCCCCACTGATCACAGTGTGAAATGCGCTGCAGTCTCCCCTATCCCCACCGATCGCAGTGTGAAATGCGCTGCAGTCTCCCCTCTCCCACCGATCGCAGTGTGAAATGCGCTGCAGTCTCCCCTCTCCCACCGATCGCAGTGTGAAGTGCGCTGCAGTCTTCCCTATCCCCACCGATCGCAGTGTTAAATGCGCTGCAGTTTCCCCTATTCCCACGATCGCGGTGTGAAATGCGCTACAGTCTTTCCTATCCACTGATCACAGTGTGATTTGCGCTGCAGTCTCCCCTGTGCCCACCGATCGCAGTGTGAAATGCGCTGCAGTCTCCCCTATCCCCACCAACCGCAGTGTGAAGTGCGCAGCAGTCTTCCCTATCCCCACCGATCGCAGTGTGAAATGCGCTGCAGTCTTTCCTATCCACCGATCGCAGTGTGAAATGCGCGGCAGTCTTTCCTATCCACAGACACAGTGTGATTTGCGCTGCAGTCTCCCCTGTCCCCACCGATCGCAGTGTGAAATGCGCTGCAGTCACCCCTATCCCCACCGATCGCAGTGTGAATTGCGCTGCAGTCTCCCCTCCCCCGATCGCATGAAATCGCTGCAGTCTCCCCTCTCCCCACGGATCGCACTGTGAAATGTGCTGCTGTCTTCCCTGTCCCCACCGATCGCAGGTGTGAAATGTGCTGCAGTCTCCCCTCTCCCACCAATCGCAGTGTGAAATGCGCTGCAGTCTCCCTTTACCCCGCCGATCGCAGTGTGGAATGCGCTGCAGTCTCCCCTATCCCCACCGATCCAGTGTGCAGTGTACTGCAGTCTTCCCTCTCCCACCGATGGCAGTGTGAAATGCGCTGCAGTCTCCCCTTTCCCACCATCACAGTGTGAAATGCGCTACAGTCTCCCCAGCCCCACTGATCGCAATGTGAAATGCGCTGTAGTCCCCCATATCCCCACCGATCGCAGTGTGAAATGCGCTGTAGTCTCCCCTGTTCCCACTGATCACAGTGTGAAATGCGCTGCAGTCTCCCCTATCCCCACCGATCGCAGTGTGAAATGCGCTGCAGTCTCCCCTCTCCCACCGATCGCAGTGTGAAATGCGCTGCAGTCTCCCCTCTCCCACTGATCGCAGTGTGAAGTGCGCTGCAGTCTTCCCTATCCGCACCGATCGCAGTGTTAAATGCGCTGCAGTCTCCCCTCTCCCCATCACAGTGTGAAATACGCTACAGTCTCCCCTCTCCCCGATCGCACTGTGAAATGCACTGCTGTCTCCTCTCTCCCATGATCGCAGTGTGAAAGCGCTGCAGTCTCCCCCCCCACCGATTCAGTGTGAAATTGCTGCTGTCTCCCTATCCCCACGATCGCAGTGTGGAAGCGCTGCAGTCTCCCCAATCCCACCGATCACTGTGTGGAGTGCGCTGCAGTCTCCCCTTCCTCACAGATTTGTTGTGGAATGCGCCAGTCTCCCCTCCCCCCTGCCGATCGCTTTGTGGAATGCGCTGCGTCTCCCCTCCCCCCTGCCGATCGCTTTGTGGAATGCGCTGCAGTCTTCCCTCTCCCATTCATTGATAGCAGTGTGGAGTGCGCTGCAGTCTCACCTATCCCCACCGATCGCAGTGTGGAGTGCGCTGCAGTCTCTCCTCTCCCATTCACCGATCGCAGTGTGGAGTGCGCTGCAGTCTCCCCTATCCCCACCGATCACTGTGTGGAGTGCGCTGCAGTCTCCCCTATCCTCACAGATTTGTTTGTGGAATGCGCTGCAGTCTCCCCTCCCCCCTGCCGATCGCTTTGTGGAATGCGCTGCAGTCCCCTCCCCTCGAGCTGTGATGCGCGCATCTCCCCTCCCTCATTGATAGCAGTGTGGAGTGCGCTGCAGTCTCACCTATCCCCACCGATCGCAGTGTGGAGTGCGCTGCAGTCTCACCTATCCCACCGATCGCAGTGTGGAGTGCGCTGCAGTCTCCCTCTCCCATCACCGATCGCAGTGGGAGTGCGCTGCAGTCTCCCCTCCCCCACCGATCGCTGTGTGGAGTGCACTGCAGTCTCCCCTATCCCCACCAATCGCTGTGTGGAGTGCGCTTCAGTCTTCCCCCTCCCATTCATTGTTCGCTGTGTGGAGTGCGCTGCAGTCTCCCCTATCCCCACCGATCGCAGTGTGAAATGTGCTGCAGTCTCCCCTCTCCCACCGATCACAGTGTGGAGTGTGATGCAGTCTCCCCTATCCTCACCGATTTCTTTGTGGAATGCACTTCAGTCTCCCCTCTCCCATTCACTGATCGCAGTGTGGAGTGCGCTGCAACCTCCTCTACCCTCACCGATCGCTGTGAGGAGAGTGCTGCAGTCTCCCCTCTCCCATCGATTGCACTGTGGAGTGCGCTCCAGTCTCCCCTCTCCCATTCTCCAATCGCTTTGTGGAGTGCACTGCAGTCTCCCCAATCCCCACCGATCGCAGTGTGCAGAGTGCTGCAGTCTCCCCTCTCCCACCGATTGCAGTGTGAAGTGCGCTGCAGTCTCCCCTATCCCCATTGATCACAGTGTGAAATGCGCTGCAGTCTCCCCTATCCCCCCGATCGCAGTGTGAAATGTTTGGAGTCTCCCCATCCCCACTGATTGCAGTGTGAAATGCAGTGCAGTCGCCCCTATCCCTACCGATCACAGCGTAAAATGTGCTACAGTCTTCCCTATCCCCAACGAACGCAGTGTGAAATGCGCTGCAGTCTCCCTTATCCCCACCGATCGCAGTGTGGAATGCGCTGCAGTCTCCCCTATCCCCACCGATCGCAGTGTGCAGAGTCCTGCAGTCTCCCCTCTCCCACCGATCACAGTGTGAAGTGCGCTGCAGTCTCCCCTATCCCTACTGATCGCAGTGTGAAATGCGCTGCAGTCTCCCCTACCCCACCGATCACAGTGTGGAATGAGCTGCAATCTCCCCTATCCCCACCGATCGCAGTGTAGAATGCACTGCAGTCTCCCCTATCCCTACCAATTGCTGTGCGAAATGCGCTGCTGTTTCCCCTATCCCCACCAATTGCAGTGTGGAATGCGCTGAAATCTCCCCTATCCCGACCGATCACAGTGTGAAATGCGCTGCAGTCTCCCCTCTCCCACCATCGCAGTGTGAAATGCGCTGCAGTCTCCCCTCTCCCACCAATCGCAGTGTGAAAGGCGCTGCAGTCTCCCCTCTCCCACCGATTGCAGTGTGAAATGCACTGCAGTCTCCCCTATCCCCACCAATCGCAGTGTGAAATGCGCTGCAGTCTCCCCTGTCCCCACCAATCGCAGTGTGAAATGCGCTGCAGTCTCCCCTCTCCTACCGAGCGCAGTGTGAAGTGCACAGCAGTCTTCCCTATCCCCACCAATCGCAGTGTTAAATGCGCTGCAGTTTCCCCTATTCCCACGATCGCGGTGTGAAATGCGCTACAGTCTTTCCTATCCACTGATCACAGTGTGATTTGCGCTGCAGTCTCCCCTGTGCCCACCGATCGCAGTGTGAAATGCGCTGCAGTCTCCCCTATCCCCACCAACCGCAGTGTGAAGTGCGCAGCAGTCTTCCCTATCCCCACCGATCGCAGTGTGAAATGCGCTGCAGTCTTTCCTATCCACCGATCGCAGTGTGAAATGCGCGGCAGTCTTTCCTATCCACAGATCACAGTGTGATTTGCGCTGCAGTCTCCCCTGTCCCCACCGATCGCAGTGTGAAATGCGCTGCAGTCACCCTTATCCCCACCGATCGCAGTGTGAATTGCGCTGCAGTCTCCCCTGTCCTCACCGATCGCAGTGTGAAATACGCTGCAGTCTCCCCTCTCCCCACGGATCGCACTGTGAAATGTGCTGCTGTCTTCCCTGTCCCCACCGATCGCAGGTGTGAAATGTGCTGCAGTCTCCCCTCTCCCACCAATCGCAGTGTGAAATGCGCTGCAGTCTCCCTTTACCCCGCCGATCGCAGTGTGGAATGCGCTGCAGTCTCCCCTATCCCCACCGATCACAGTGTGCAGTGTACTGCAGTCTTCCCTCTCCCACCGATGGCAGTGTGAAATGCGCTGCAGTCTCCCCTTTCCCACCGATCACAGTGTGAAATGCGCTACAGTCTCCCCAGTCCCCACTGATCGCAATGTGAAATGCGCTGTAGTCCCCCCTATCCCCACCGATCGCAGTGTGAAATGCGCTGTAGTCTCCCCTGTTCCCACTGATCACAGTGTGAAATGCGCTGCAGTCTCCCCTATCCCCACCGATCGCAGTGTGAAATGCGCTGCAGTCTCCCCTCTCCCACCGATCGCAGTGTGAAATGCGCTGCAGTCTCCCCTCTCCCACTGATCGCAGTGTGAAGTGCGCTGCAGTCTTCCCTATCCGCACCGATCGCAGTGTTAAATGCGCTGCAGTCTCCCCTCTCTCACCTATCACAGTGTGAAATACGCTACAGTCTCCCCTCTCCCCCCGATCGCACTGTGAAATGCACTGCTGTCTCCTCTCTCCCACTGATCGCAGTGTGAAATGCGCTGCAGTCTCCCCTATCCCCACCGATCTCAGTGTGAAATGTGCTGCTGTCTCCCCTTTCCCCACTGATCGCAGTGTGGAATGCGCTGCAGTCTCCCCTATCCCCACCGATCTCAGTGTGAAATGTGCTGCTGTCTCCCCTATCCTCACTGATCGCAGTGTGGAATGCGCTGCAGTCTCCCCAATCCCCACCAATCACTGTGTGGAGTGCACTGCAGTCTCCCCTATCCTCACAGATTTGTTTGTGGAATGCACTGCAGTCTCCCCTCCCCCCTGCCGATCGCTTTGTGGAATGCGCTGCAGTCTTCCCTCTCCCATTCATTGATAGCAGTGTGGAGTGCGCTGCAGTCTCACCTATCCCCACCGATCGCAGTGTGGAGTGCGCTGCAGTCTCACCTATCCCCACCGATCGCAGTGTGGAGTGCGCTGCAGTCTCTCCTCTCCCATTCACCGATCGCAGTGTGGTGTGCGCTGCAGTCTCCCCTATCCCCACCAATCGCTGTGTGGAGTGCACTGCAGTCTTCCCCCTCCCATTCATTGTTCGCTGTGTGGAGTGCGCTGCAGTCTCCCCTATCCCCACCGATCGCAGTGTGAAATGCGCTGTTGTCTCCCCTCTCCCACCGATCGCAGTGTGAACAGTGCTGCAGTCTCTCCTCTCCCACCGATTGCAGTGTGGAGTGCGCTGCAGTTTCCCCTATCCCCATCGATTGCTGTGTGGAGTGCGCTGCAGTCTCCCCTACCCCTGCCGATCGCTGTGTGGAGTGTGCTGCAGTCTCCTGTACCCCCGCCAATCGCAATGTGAATGCGTTGCAGCCTGCCCTACCCCCACCGATCACAGTATGAAATGCGCTGCAATCTTCCCTATCCCATCGATTGCAGTGTGAAATGTGCTGCAGTCTCCCCTCTCCCACCAATCTCAGTGTGAAATGCGCTCCAATCTCCCCTATCCCCACCGATCGCTGTGTGGAATGTGCTGCAGTCTCCCCTCTCCCATTCACCAATCGCAGTGTGGAGTGCGCTGCAGCCTACTCTACCCTCACCGATCGTTGTGAGGAGAGTGCTGCAGTCTCCCCTCTCCCACCGATTACACTGTGGAGTGCGCTCCAGTCTCCCCTCTCCCGTTCTCCAATCGCTTTGTGGAATGCGCTGCAGTCTCCCCTATCCCCACCGATCGCAGTGTGAAATGTGCTGCAGTCTCCCTTATCCCCACCGATCGCAATGTGAAATGCGCTACAGTCTCCCCTAACCCCACCGATCGCAGTGTGAAGTGCGCTACAGTCTCCCCATCCCCACCAATCGTAGTGTGAAATGCGCTGCAGTCTTGCCACTCCCACCGATCGCAGTGTGAAATGCGCTGCAGTCTCCCGTCTCCCCCCGATCACAGTGTGGAATGTGCTGCAGTCTCCCTTATCCCCACCGATCACAATGTGACATGCGCTGCAGTCTTCCCTATCCCCACCGATCGCAGTGTGAAATGCGGTGCAGTCTCCCCTATGCCCCCGATCGCAGTGTGAAATGTGTGCAGTCTCCCCTATCCCTATCGATCGCAGTGTGAAATGTTTGGAGTCTCCCCTATCCCCACTGATTGCAGTGTGAAATGCGGTGCAGTCTCCCCTCTCCCACCAATCGCAGTGTGAAATGTGCTGCAGTCTCCCATATCCCCACCGATCGCAGTGTGAAATGTGTGCAGTCTCACTTATTCCCACCGATTGCAGTGTGAAATGCAGTGCACTTGCCCCTATCCCTACCGATCACAGCGTGAAATGTGCTACAGTCTCCCCTATCCCCAACGAACGCAGTGTGGAATGCGCTGCAGTCTCCCCTATCCCCACCGATCGCAGTGTGCAGAGTGCTGCAGTCTCCCCTCTCCCACCGATTGCAGTGTGAAGTGCGCTGCAGTCTCCCCTATCCCCATTGATCACAGTGTGAAATGCGCTGCAGTCTCCCCTATCCCCCCGATCGCAGTGTGAAATGTTTGGAGTCTCCCCATCCCCACTGATTGCAGTGTGAAATGCAGTGCAGTCGCCCCTATCCCTACCGATCACAGCGTAAAATGTGCTACAGTCTTCCCTATCCCCAACGAACGCAGTGTGAAATGCGCTGCAGTCTCCCTTATCCCCACCGATCGCAGTGTGGAATGCGCTGCAGTCTCCCCTATCCCCACCGATCGCAGTGTGCAGAGTCCTGCAGTCTCCCCTCTCCCACCGATCACAGTGTGAAGTGCGCTGCAGTCTCCCCTATCCCTACTGATCGCAGTGTGAAATGCGCTGCAGTCTCCCCTACCCCACCGATCACAGTGTGGAATGAGCTGCAATCTCCCCTATCCCCACCGATCGCAGTGTAGAATGCACTGCAGTCTCCCCTATCCCTACCAATTGCTGTGCGAAATGCGCTGCTGTTTCCCCTATCCCCACCAATTGCAGTGTGGAATGCGCTGAAATCTCCCCTATCCCGACCGATCACAGTGTGAAATGCGCTGCAGTCTCCCCTCTCCCACCATCGCAGTGTGAAATGCGCTGCAGTCTCCCCTCTCCCACCAATCGCAGTGTGAAAGGCGCTGCAGTCTCCCCTCTCCCACCGATTGCAGTGTGAAATGCACTGCAGTCTCCCCTATCCCCACCAATCGCAGTGTGAAATGCGCTGCAGTCTCCCCTGTCCCCACCAATCGCAGTGTGAAATGCGCTGCAGTCTCCCCTCTCCTACCGAGCGCAGTGTGAAGTGCACAGCAGTCTTCCCTATCCCCACCAATCGCAGTGTTAAATGCGCTGCAGTTTCCCCTATTCCCACCGATCGCGGTGTGAAATGCGCTACAGTCTTTCCTATCCACTGATCACAGTGTGATTTGCGCTGCAGTCTCCCCTGTGCCCACCGATCGCAGTGTGAAATGCGCTGCAGTCTCCCCTATCCCCACCAACCGCAGTGTGAATGCGCGCACCCGCAGTCTCCCTATCCCACCGATCGCAGTGTGAAATGCGCTGCAGTCTCCCCTTCCCACCGATCGCAGTGTGAAATGCGCTGCAGTCTCCCCTCCACGACGCAGTGGAATGCCGCGTCTCCCTATCCCCACCAATCGCAGGTTAAATGCGCTGCAGTTTCCCCTATTCCCACGATCGCGGTGTGAAATGCGCTCAGTCTTTCCTATCCACTGATCACAGTGTGATTTGCGCTGCAGTCTCCCCTGTGCCCACCGATCGCAGTGTGAAATGCGCTGCAGTCTCCCCTATCCCCACCAACCGCAGTGTGAAGTGCGCAGCAGTCTTCCCTATCCCCACCGATCGCAGTGTGAAATGCGCTGCAGTCTTTCCTATCCACCGATCGCAGTGTGAAATGCGCGGCAGTCTTTCCTATCCACAGATCACAGTGTGATTTGCGCTGCAGTCTCCCCTGTCCCCACCGATCGCAGTGTGAAATGCGCTGCAGTCACCCCTATCCCCACCGATCGCAGTGTGAATTGCGCTGCAGTCTCCCCTGTCCTCACCGATCGCAGTGTGAAATACGCTGCAGTCTCCCCTCTCCCCACGGATCGCACTGTGAAATGTGCTGCTGTCTTCCCTGTCCCCACCGATCGCAGGTGTGAAATGTGCTGCAGTCTCCCCTCTCCCACCAATCGCAGTGTGAAATGCGCTGCAGTCTCCCTTTACCCCGCCGATCGCAGTGTGGAATGCGCTGCAGTCTCCCCTATCCCCACCGATCACAGTGTGCAGTGTACTGCAGTCTTCCCTCTCCCACCGATGGCAGTGTGAAATGCGCTGCAGTCTCCCCTTTCCCACCGATCACAGTGTGAAATGCGCTACAGTCTCCCCAGTCCCCACTGATCGCAATGTGAAATGCGCTGTAGTCCCCCCTATCCCCACCGATCGCAGTGTGAAATGCGCTGTAGTCTCCCCTGTTCCCACTGATCACAGTGTGAAATGCGCTGCAGTCTCCCCTATCCCCACCGATCGCAGTGTGAAATGCGCTGCAGTCTCCCCTCTCCCACCGATCGCAGTGTGAAATGCGCTGCAGTCTCCCCTCTCCCACTGATCGCAGTGTGAAGTGCGCTGCAGTCTTCCCTATCCGCACCGATCGCAGTGTTAAATGCGCTGCAGTCTCCCCTCTCTCACCTATCACAGTGTGAAATACGCTACAGTCTCCCCTCTCCCCCCGATCGCACTGTGAAATGCACTGCTGTCTCCTCTCTCCCACTGATCGCAGTGTGAAATGCGCTGCAGTCTCCCCTATCCCCACCGATCTCAGTGTGAAATGTGCTGCTGTCTCCCCTATCCCCACTGATCGCAGTGTGGAATGCGCTGCAGTCTCCCCAATCCCCACCGATCACTGTGTGGAGTGCGCTGCAGTCTCCCCTATCCTCACAGATTTGTTTGTGGAATGCGCTGCAGTCTCCCCTCCCCCCTGCCGATCGCTTTGTGGAATGCGCTGCAGTCTCCCCTCCCCCCTGCCGATCGCTTTGTGGAATGCGCTGCAGTCTCCCCTCTCCCATTCATTGATAGCAGTGTGGAGTGCGCTGCAGTCTCACCTATCCCCACCGATCGCAGTGTGGAGTGCGCTGCAGTCTCTCCTCTCCCATTCACCGATCGCAGTGTGGAGTGCGCTGCAGTCTCCCCTATCCCCACCGATCACTGTGTGGAGTGCGCTGCAGTCTCCCCTATCCTCACAGATTTGTTTGTGAATGCGCTGCAGTCTCCCCTCCCCCCTGCCGATCGCTTTGTGGAATGCGCTGCAGTCTCCCCTCCCCCCTGCCGATCGCTTTGTGGAATGCGCTGCAGTCTTCCCTCTCCCATTCATTGATAGCAGTGTGGAGTGCGCTGCAGTCTCACCTATCCCCACCGATCGCAGTGTGGAGTGCGCTGCAGTCTCCCTATCCCCACCGATCGCAGTGTGGAGTGCGTGCGTCTCTCCTCTCCCATTCACCGAATCGCAGTGTGGAGTGCGCTGCAGTCTCCCCTCCCCCCACCGATCGCTGTGTGGAGTGCACTGCAGTCTCCCCTATCCCCACCAATCGCTGTGTGGAGTGCGCTTCAGTCTTCCCCCTCCCATTCATTGTTCGCTGTGTGGAGTGCGCTGCAGTCTCCCCTATCCCCACCGATCGCAGTGTGAAATGTGCTGCAGTCTCCCCTCTCCCACCGATCACAGTGTGGAGTGTGATGCAGTCTCCCCTATCCTCACCGATTTCTTTGTGGAATGCACTTCAGTCTCCCCTCTCCCATTCACTGATCGCAGTGTGGAGTGCGCTGCAACCTCCTCTACCCTCACCGATCGCTGTGAGGAGAGTGCTGCAGTCTCCCCTCTCCCATCGATTGCACTGTGGAGTGCGCTCCAGTCTCCCCTCTCCCATTCTCCAATCGCTTTGTGGAGTGCACTGCAGTCTCCCCAATCCCCACCAATCGCTGTGTGGTGTGCGCTGCAGTCTCCCCATTCCCCACCAATCGCTGTGTGGGGTGCGCTGCAGTCTCCCCAATCCCCACCAATCGCTGTGTGTGGTGCGCTGCAGTCTCCCCAATCCCCACTGATCACTGTGTGGAGTGCGCTGCAGTCTCCCTTCCCCCAACTGATCACAGTTGGAGTGTGTTGCAGTCTCCCAGATCACCCACCTATCATTTTGTGGAGTGCGCTGCAGTCTCCCAGCCCACCCGCTGATCGTTGTGTGGAGTGTGCTGCGGTCTCCTCTCCCCCACTAATCGTTGTGCAATCATCCATCCTGGCCATTGATGATTGTGCCAGCTCAAGGGAAGTAACTGATTTTTGAAAATCTGGTATTTCTTTTAAAGTCTTACAATTATTTCTTTCAATTAAAAGTGTCAGTAAACGAGCATTTTTTGGCATCACTCTATCATTGGGAGATGATGGACACACAGTAAACAATCCATTTAAGTGTTCGTGATTTGATCCTGCCAGGATGTAGCCATAATGTTCCACAAATAACAAAATGGAAATTATTGATCTTTCTCGCATAGTTATGTCCAGATTTCATAGTCATATGGCAAGATCCTCAGAACACGGGTCATATAAACATGGGCTTGTCCAAAGGATCAGCTTAGCATTACTCATTTATTAGCCCAAAGTAGTAACTGCTTTCCCAATGTGAATATTGAACTCTACATCATGGGACAGATTATCTGTCACTGTTGACTCAAGTAGCAGAGTTTACTAACAACTTCAGGTGGGTGCTTTTTAAGCATGATCAGGTCATTGCTTCCTTCCTCCAAGTTACTGTCTCCACACCTGAACCCTGAACCCTTGCTGTTTTCATGTCCAGTTTGACTTTTTAATCCGTTGTTGATTCTCTACACTGTCTGTTGATGAGGATATCACTACGATGAGAATTCTTGATTTATTCTGTTCAGTTTGATTCCTGGCACTGCAGGCACTCTCCAAGAAAGTCCGTTGGCTACTGCTGCTGTCTTCAGCCCGTTTTGTCCTCTTGTCGGTACACAGATATGTTACACTGATTGCAATCCAGAATCTTATTTTTATGGTTGTGGCTGGTGAGCTCCATCTTGACGCTGACACCGCTCCTTTATCCACGCTTCTTCTCCTTTACACTCGCTGCCACTCCTTTACCTTCACTGCTGCTCCTCTACCCTTGCTGCCGCTCTTCTATACTCGCCACTGCTCTTCTATCCTCGCTACTGCTCTTCTACCCTCGCCACTGTTCCTTTATCCTCGCTGCCGCTCCTCTACCCTCGCCGCCGCTCCTCTACCCTTGCCGCCGCTCCTCTACCCTCGCCGCCGCTCCTCTACCCTCGCCGCCGCTCCTCTACCCTCGCCGCCGCCCCTCTACCCTCGCCGCCGCCCCTTTACCCTCGCCACTGCTGTTCTGCCTCGCCACTGTTCCTTTATCCTTGCCGCCTCTCCTCTACCCTCGCCATTGCTCTTCTACCTCGCCACAGTTCCTTTATCCTCACCGCCACTCCTCTACCCTCGCCACTGCTCCTCTACCCTCGCTGCCGCTCCTCTACCCTCGCCACTGTTCCTTTATCCTCGCCACCTCTCCTCTACCCTCGCCACTGCTTTTCTACTCTTGCTGCTGCTCCTCTACCCTCGCCGCCGCTCCTCTACCCTCGCCGCCGCTCCTCTACCCTCGCCACTGTTCCTTTATCCTCGCTGCTGCTCCTTTATCCTCGCCACCTCTCCTCTACCCTCACCACTGCTCCTCTACCCTCGCCACCGTTCCTTTATCCTCGCTGCCGCTCCTTTATCCTCGCCGCCCCTCCTCTACCCTCGCCACTGCTCTTCTACCCTCGCTGCCGCCTCTTCTACCTCGCCGCTGCTCCTCTACCCTCGCCGCTGCTCCTCTACCCTCGCCACTGCTCCTCTACCCTCGCCGCCGCCCCTCTACCCTCGCCGCTGCCCCTCTACCCTCGCCACTGCTGTTCTGCCTCGCCACTGTTCCTCTACTCTTGCCATTGCTCTTCTACCTCGCCACAGTTCCTTTATCCTCACCACCACTCCTCTACCCTCACCACCGCTCTTCTACCCTTGCTGCCGCTCCTCTCTACCCTCGCCACTGTTCCTTTATCCTCGCCGCCTCTCCTCTACCCTTGCCACTGCTTTTCTACTCTCGCTGCCGCTCCTCTACCCTCGCCACTGCTCCTCTACCCTCGCCACCTCTCCTCTACCCTCGCCACTGCTTTTCTACTCTTGCTGCTGCTCCTCTACCCTCGCCGCTGCTCCTCTACCCTCGCCACTGCTCCTCTACCCTCGCCGCCGCTCCTCTACCCTCGCCACTGTTCCTTTATCCTCGCTGCCGCTCCTCTACCCTCGCCGCCTCTCCTCTACCCTCACCACTGCTCCTCTACCCTCGCCACCATTCCTTTATCCTCGCTGCCGCTCCTTTATCCTCACCGCCTCTCCTCTACCCTCGCTGCCGCTTTTCTACCCTCGCTGCCGCTTTTCTACCCTCGCCGCTGCTCCTCTACCCTCGCCGCTGCTCCTCTACCCTCGCTGCCGCTCCTCTACCCTCGCCACCACTCTTCTACCCTCGCCACTGATCTTCTATCCACTGCTCCTCTATCCTCGTTGCCGCTCCTCTATCTTTGTCGCCGTTCCTCTATCCTCGCCGCCGCTTCTCTAACTACGCCGTGCTTCTCTATCCGCGCCGCCACTCCTCTATCCTCGCCGTCGCCCCCCTATCCTCGCCGCCACCTGATGTATTTCATGCTCACTGTGTTCGATGAGTTTTCAAGATCCACAGAGACCATCCTTTTCTTGTCGGGGAAATTTTCATGGATTCTATTTGTGATGTCTTTGTCCATTGAGAGTGTCCCAGTCTAACTAATCATTGAATCCTATTGCTTCATTCTATCTGGATTTTGGTAATTGGAGGAGACTTCACCAGTAAATGTTTCTGTCTCTTTAGCACTGCCAGCCAAAGTAATTGCATCTATGTCTAA
Organism: Sphyrna mokarran; assembly: GCA_024679065.1. Taxonomy (NCBI): domain Eukaryota; kingdom Metazoa; phylum Chordata; class Chondrichthyes; order Carcharhiniformes; family Carcharhinidae; genus Sphyrna; species Sphyrna mokarran. The sequence goes on along the minus strand of JAGIQG010000001.1, from coordinate 127,398,720 downwards.
TTGGCCTTCAATGTCAGAAGGGCTCATAATTGGGGCAGGAGACTCCACCACTTGTTGACCACTCGTCGACCGCTCGAGCATCCTATTGCATCTCACACCCCACCCCTGTTTTCCAGTATCAGTGATGTTCCAGGCTCTTCTTGGCAACACAGAATTGATCACTTTCAGGTTCTCCATCCTCCAGAGTCATTGATATTTGATGACCATCAACAACTTATAAAGATTTTGCTCCGCTTCATCTTCAAATTCAGATTATTCGATGGGATCTTCCATCTCCTAGGGCTGAGATCTGAGGAATCAGTGGTATTAACTTGGAGCAGATTTTCTCCTTTGTCATTTTCATTACTAATTGGCATTTTCTCTTCATTCACCGTTGTTGTAGTGAGAATGGAACACATTGGTCCATGTAATCTTTCAAATTCCCATCAATAAATGATCCACATTGTGACGATCATGTTGACTCTGGTATGTCCAGTGCACTCTGACAATATCTGTTTTGCGGACGAACAGTTGGCAGGTAGAACACCAAATCAACGGTAAACATTCTGTCAACAGCATTTAAACTTGGTCACTATGGAAACGGCTAAGCAGGATGATGTCACAAACATGATGGTACTGTGACATCACAGGACTATGTCACAATAGCCTCATCCCTGACAGTGTGATGTCACCAGCTTCCAGAATTCCCCAATTTCGAAACACAAATCAGGAAACAAAGACCAAAGTGTTAAGTAGAATAAAGAAGAGAGAAGATATTCACTTTCACCATCTCAAAACTTCCCAAAGAACAGACAATGAGTTACTTCTTTCAGCAGTCTGTTGTGATGCAGGGCTGAATGGATTAAGGTTGAACAGAATGAGATAGAAGATGAAAAATCTCACAGTTTAGACATCAATGGTTATAAAGCTCAGAAACGACTGAACAAGTTGAATGGAGGTTCTTTTCTTGTGGAAGGAAGAGAGTAAATAGGGGAAAGGAAGCAACCTGATATATGGCTCTAAAATTATTAAAGTGCTTCCTAAAGTAGACGCTACAAAGATTTTCCCAGTTGGTAGGGAAATCAGAGCTAGGACCATAAGATAAAGGAGCAGAATTTGGTCCTTCGGCTGAAATCTGCTCTGCCGTTTAACCATGGCTGATAAGTTTTTCAACCCCCATTCTCTTGCCTTTGATCCCCTTACCAAACAGGAACCTTATCTATTTCTGTCTTAAATACACTCGATGACTTGGCCTCCACAGACTTTTGTGGCAACGAATTCCATAGATTCATCACCCTCTGGCTGAAGAAATTCCTGCTCATGTTGATTTTAAAGGATCATCCCTTTACTCTAAGGCTGAGCCCTTAGATCACTGAGGCTGTAAGGCAGTGGATTATGCTGCCAGCATGATGCAGATGAACTGAATGCTGTAAATTGGTCACTTGTTCAAGTGGGTGTGAGAGTCAGTTCAACTTGGTTGCCTCCAGTGCTAGGATGGAAGTAAAAGCAAGGAATGAGCACGTAGTAACTGGAAAAACTTTGGAGCGGAACAGTATGTAGTTGGCTGGGAAAGTAGAGACTATGGAGTGTTTAGTAGTATGAAGAGCATTAAAAGTGGACACACACCTGTATATAGTTTGTTATAATTGCCTATAGATAGCAAACTGATGAAGCTTATGCTTCTGTATCGGTTGTGAAATTTCTAAAATCTGAGAGATCTTATTATGTTCACTAACAAGAGAAATATTATAACTGAAACAGGCTGTGCACAAAACAAAGGTTCCAACTTTGCGCAGATCTTAGCTTGGGATGCAAATTATTACAAGTTTAGAAAGGACAAAGATGATCTACATGGAACCCTCATTGCTCTAGTAACTTGACTCTTCCACCAATATTTAGCTGTCTTTGGATTAGCTCCAGGGTTTACATTGCTGTGAGTTTTTAGAGCAATCAGTGTGCAACAAGCTGAATCAGCCCAAAGGATTGAGGAATTTTGAACATCAGTTATGCCCAAACCCATCTATATTTGTATCTTCTATGATCCTTTCAGCTGGTTCAAGATTTAGGTTTTCCGACTAAGGCTCTTCCAACAAACAGATCACACCCCCAGGTTGAAATTGTAAGATTCTGCCGATTCAGCTGGTTCATATACTGTTCATATTATCTTCACTGTTGTAGACATACATGTAAGATTTTTCATACCAAACAAAATGTAACAGTGAAACAATACATATCAATTAAACTAATGAATGATTTTAAATCAATTTTATCTATCTAACAGATCCATGCAAACAGAGATCCCTATACTCTGAGGAAAGAAGCTTTTCCTGGACTTTCCAAATTACATATTCATGTCTTTGGATCCTATTTTCTTAGATATTTAGAAACAATCTGGATTTATCATCTTTGTGGCATTTTTGATAATACTTTCTATATAAATCTTCCGTATAAATCAACATTTAGAATTGCTTCTCACAATGCATTCTTTTCTAAAAAGAAGGGCAGTTGTTACGTAGGTAGTCTAAAATCTTGGCTTGGTTACTGCACAGAAGAAGACCACAGATTTTCCCATCATCTAACGTATCTTTTCACTTCAGATAATTATCCAATTCTCTTTTAAAGGATTTTTAAAGAACATTCCAGATTCTACGTAAAAATGTTTTCTTCATGTCACTGTTGTTTCTGTTCCCAATTACCTTATAACAGTGTCCTCTGATCCAACATTTCTGTCAATGGGAACAGTTTCTCTTTCTCTACACTGTACAGACCCCTCATGATTTTGAAAACTTTATCAAATCTCTTTTAGTCTTCCTTCCTTCAAGGACAACAGCCCAAGTTTTACCAATTCATCCACATGGTTAATGTTCTTTATGCTTGGAATCGTCCTTGTGAATCTTTCTGAACCCTTTCTAATGCTTTCATATCCTTGTGGTAAAGTGTGGTACCCGGAATTTGACATGATACTTCAGATGAGGCTGAATCAGCATTTTACATAGATTCATCATAACTTTCTTCCATTTATTTTTCTATCATCAATAATCTGACCCACTCCTCTTTTTATTCCCTTACACTATTTATAGTCGAGGGAAGATCTTTAAATTCATGTACTCATCTACTTCAGTGTGTTGTACTTTAATTAACTTCTTTCCAGATATAAAGCTTAGTTTTTTCTAATCTTTATTCACAAGTCATCCCAGTTACATTTGACATCAATATTGTTCTTTGTTCCCTGTATATATTCTGAAACACATTTGTCTTTTTGTGATGTGGTGGTCAAAGATTGAATGTCGTATACCACAAGGATATGAAAGCATTTTTGACAGATCATTTCAAGGGCTATTGGGTGAGCAATAAAAGATGGTCTTGTCAGTGATGCTCGCATCTTATGAATGAATATAAAGATGCCCTCGTGATTTCGGAACCAGTCCGACAAATATTTTGAAATTTGTGATGCTCAAGACGTTGTAATGCACAGAAATCATCTGGTAACACATTTTTTTAAATCCTGTTCATTAATCTAATTTGAACTTTTTAAAAATTCTGTAGATTTAATATTTTATCAATATCAGCTGTAATTCAGCATTCTTTGACCATGAATCTGAGCACCAACAGCTACTGATGGTAGCTGTTAGTTCTCAACAGCAGTGTAACAAAAGTGCACTTAATTTGGCATTGCATTACTGTTGCATATATCTATCTAATGTAAGAGCTATCTGCAACACCTACCCTTTCTTGAACTGTAATATTGATTTTCTGGTTTGGAAACAGGGTGGGGTGAAATATCTGAACAAGTATAACAAAGAGATAAGGAAGGCAAAAAGTATTTTCTCGTGATGTAAAGAACCATGCCAAGTGGACAATCAAGCTGCAACTCTTCAGGTAAAATTGGCTCGTTGGAATACAGTGTGCACGATTACTTATTTTGTTACTCAATTTCTGTTTGCACAGTGCCAGACCAATCAGCAGGGCTTTGGATCTTGGAGCTGACATTGTCGTAACTGGCAGATGCATCGATAGTGGCATTGCTCTTGGACCTCTCATTCATTCTGTAAGGCACTCTCTACATTAATATGGCTCCTAGCCTTTCATTGGTTATATCAGATAATGTATTTCTCAATTGAAATGAAAGGTAAAATAAATTAACAGAACAGTCAAAGAAAAATCCATGAAAACTAAGGAGATTTTGTACGTTTTAAAATTAACCACTTTTTTCCTAGTATGTATGCAAAATGTACAAATTTACAGTTGTAAAAATAGCAGTCTCGTATCACAGTAGAATATGGCTAATTGGAGTGTTGCTAATCCAAACAGAGCAAAAATCGAAATGGGAACAGCACTTAGTACATTGCCTCATACTGTAAGGGTTGAAATGGGCAATTCCTGTTGAATGAATGACTGACATAAGCAAAAAAGAGCAGCACACAATATCATAGTATATAAGTAAATTACACTAGTGTAGGAAATTTAATAATGATTTAAGTTTTTTATAGGTGACTAAACATTGCATAAATAAATTGTTAGTGCAAACAAATCTCCAGTTTCGCTGTACTTTAAGTTAGGGTAAAACTTCAGCTTTGATTATGAAAGGTTCATGTCCCACAATAAAGGGTTGAGCATGAGATGCCAATTGATGTTTCTGTGCAATATTGAGAATGAGCAATGCTGTCAGAGGTGCCTTCTTTTGGATGAGACATTAAACCTTAATAAATTATTATTAAAGACGAGATCGCAGAGTGCTTGGAAGTGCATGATAAAGTAGGACTGAGACAGCATGGCTTTGTCAAGGGGAGATCATGTCTGACAAATCTGTTCTTTGAAGAGGTAACAAGGAAGTTAAATAAAGGAGAATTAGAGGATGTGATTTATTTAGATTATCAGAAGGCCTTTGACAAGGTGCCGCATAGGAGACTGTTAAATTAGTTAAGAGCCCATGGTGTTAAGAGTTAAATCCTGGCATGGATAGAAAATCAGCTGACTGGCAGAAGGCAGAGTGGAAATAAAGAGGTCTTTCTTACGATGGCAGTCGGTATCTAGTATGCCTCAGAGGTCAGTGCTGGAACCACAACTTTTCACAATATATATTAACAATTTGGAGGAAGGAACTGAAGGTGCTGTTGCTAAGATGATACAAAGATCTATAGAGAGATTGGTAGTATTGAGAAAGCAGAAGGGTTGTAGAAGGACTTGGACAGATTAGGAGAGTGGGCAAAGTAGTGGCAGATGGAATACTATATGGAAAAGTGTGAGGTAATGCACTTAGGAAGGAGGAATGGAGACATCGACTATTTTCTAAATGCGAAAATGCTTAGGAAATCAGAAACACAAAGGGACTTGGGACATTGTTCAGGATTCTCTTAAAGTTAATGTGCAAGTTCAGTTAAGAAGGCAAATGCAATGTTAGCATTCATGTCGAGAGGGCTAGAATACAAGAGCAGAGCTGTACTTCTGAGACTGTATAAGGTTCTGGTCAGACTGCATTTGAAGTATTGTGAGTAGTTTTGGGCCCCATATCCAAGAAAGGATATGCTGGCCTTGGATCTTATTGTATGAGGGCTGGTTAAGGACTCTGGGTCTGTACTCATTGGCGTTTAGAAGATGAGGAGGGATCTTATTGAAACTTACAGGATACTGCAAGGCCTAGATAGATTGGAAGTGGAGAGGGTGTTTCCAGTGATGGGAAAACTAGAACCAGAAGGCACAGCCTCAGGCTAAAGGGACGATCCTCTAAAACAGAGATGAGGAGGAATTTCTTCAGCCAGAGAATGCTGAATATGTGGTATTCTGCCCTGGGAGGCTGTGGAGGCCAGGTCATTGAATGTCTAAGACAGAGATAGATAGGTTCTATCTATCTTAATAAAGAGATCAGGGGTTATGGGGAACAAAGAACAAAATAGCACGAGAAACAGACTCTTCAGCCCAACGAGCCCGCGCCGCCACCTCGATGTTCCCATTTCTACCCATGATCCCTGTCATCCCTGTCTATGTTTATAGATCTATGCATTAGAATCAAATTTGAGACAATTTAGGGAGAATTTGTTCTGCCGGTCAGCCTAAGAGCACATCTTTGGGATGTGGGAGGAAACCGGAGCACCCGAGTAAACCCACTCAAGCACGGGAAGAATGCGCAAACTCCCACAGACACAGGCCCAAATCCATGTATCTGCACAGCACAGCAATAGTCACTGAGCTGTCGTGTTGTCCATCAACTGGTCCAGGTCAAGCGTACACTGACGACATGATACTAACAAGTATTTTGAAAATGACAACAGACAAAAATTCTGGAGGATACAGTATGTTTGATGTACTGTATCCTCCAGAATTTTTGTCTGTTGTCATTTTCATGTTTGGTGTGAAATAAAATCAGGAATTTATTTAATAAATATTATGTAGTTTTCTACATACTTTATCTTATCTATAAAGGAGGGAAAAGTTCATATTCAACAAGAACATTGACAGTGAAAATACATTTCATTCCAATATCATGTATACTGACTTACATGACTTGCCTACTGAAATACACAAATTATTTGGACAATACAACATATCTGAAGTCTTCATTATTCGAGAAAAAGTTTGGGGCAGAAATGATTTTACAGAAATAAAAACAATTTTATTATCTGCCTGACCATTAGAACTGTTTTGGAAAGCAGAGAAAAGTCGCTGTTACATACTCACAGCTCCATAGTGTCCATTTTCGGCTGCCATCATTAATGGACCTTTTCCTGACTTATCAACAGGATTCACTTAACAGCAATTGCAAGCACTCCACATGGTCTGTAAAAGCAGCTGCATGAAGTGGAGTTCTTCCTTGGGCATCTCTGAAAAGGCAGGAGAATGGGGATGAGAAAATATCAGTCATGATTAAATGGCGGAGCAGACTCAATGGTCAAGTGGCCTACTTCTGCTCTTAAGTCTTATGGTCTAAACCAAATTCAGCTACATCTAAAAGATTTCATGCTACTGTTTGAAAAAGAACAAGGGAGATCTCCAGTACTGGCCAATATTCATCCATCAATAAATATTACAAAGAAAACAGATTATTTGGTCTTAACCTCACGTCCTGAGGTCTGTGGGACATTGCTGTGTGCAAATTGGCTTCTGATTTCCAACATTCAGTGACTATATTTCAAAACTACTTAATTGGCTGTTAAGTGCTTTGAAACACCCCAAGAGTGAGAAAAGCACTATATAAACGCAAGTTTTTTTCTTTCTTGTACTAGTGCATGAATTACCAGTTCACTGTTTTGCTGGCCTTTGACAGTGGTTAGCATGTCACAGTTAAATTCAAGTTCTAATGCGAGGGGAATAGAAATCCAACAGAGCTCATGTTTCTGATACAATTAGCGATTGCTACCCAATATACATATGTAGACATTAGATGGGGGTAGGAAGGGATTTGGTTGTGATGCCTCCACAGTTGAATATCCTATTAATCACATTTTTGCCCTAATACGTGACTGAGGTAGCAAAAAGCTTCACTGCCCATGGATTTATGAGGCAGACTTCAGGAAAGGAGACGAGGAAAATTGAAAAAGGAAGAACATTCCCAACCAATGGACCATTTTCAGAAAACGTATCTTGTTGGGGGATGGGAAAGATTTGCACTTTTTGCAGAAGATTATAATAACCAATTATCCTAACAGTGAATGTCTTAACCATGTCAGGATGTTTTAGTCATCTGTACATGATATTCAGGTTGAATGTTGTGTAGAGTGGTAATTCACTCATCTCTTGAGTCTGAAAGTTATGGATTCAATGCCCACTCCAAAGACTTGAATAAGAATAAACTAGGCTGATTTTCCAGTGTAATACTGAGGGATTACTGTTCTCGTAGAGGTGCCATCTTTAAGATGAGTTGCCAAATCAAAGCCCCATTTGCCCTCTGTGTTAGATATAAAAGATCCCAAGACACTATGCAAAGAAGAATAAGGAAATTTTACCCAATGTGCTGGGCAGCATGGTAGCACAATGGTTAGCACTGCTGCCTCATAGTGCTAAGGACCCGGGTTCACTTCCAACTTGAATCACTGTCTGTGTGCAATTTGTACATTCTCCCCATGTCTACATGGGTTTCCTCAGTGTGCTCCAATTTCCCCCCACAGACTGAAAGATGTGCTGGTTAGATGCGTTGACCCAAATAGGCAACTGAAGGTGTTTCACTGTGGCCTAATTGCAGTGTTAATGTAAGCCTTACTTGTCAGAGCAGTCATAGAGGTTTATAGCATGGAAACAGGCCCTTTGGCCCAGCTTGTCCATGCTGTCCTATTTTTTGTAAAACCCTTAAGTTAGTTCCAATTCCCCATATTTGGCCCATATCCCTCTATACCTATCTTACCCATGTAACTGTATAAATGCTTTTCAAAAGACAAAAATTGTACCTGCCTCTACTATTACCTATGGCAGCTTGTTCCAGACACACACCACCCTCTGTGTGAAAAAAATTGCCCCTCTGAACACTTTGTATCTCTCCCTTCTCACCTTAAACCTTTGCTCTCTAGTTTTAGACTCCCCTACCTTTGGGAAAAGGTATTGACTATATGGCTGATCTGTGCCTCTCATTATTTTCTAGACCTCTGTAAGATCACCCCTCAGCCTCCTATGCTGCAGAGAAAAAAGTCCTAGTCTATCCAGCCTCTTCTTATAACTCAATCCATCAAGCCCCTGTAGCATCCTAGTAAATGTTATCCTTTCTATAATAGGGTGACCAGAATTGCACACAGTATTCCAAGTGTGGTCTTACTAATGTCTTGTACAACTTCAACAAAACATTCCAACTCCTGTATTCAATGTTCTGATGGATGAAACCAAGCATGCTGAATGCCCTCTTCACTACTCTATCAACCTGTGACTCCACTTTCAAGGAGCTATGAACATGTATCCCTTGATCTCTTTGTTTTGTATCTCTCCCCAGTGCTCAGTCATTAACTGAGCAAGTCTTGCCCTGATTCAGTCTACCAAAATGCATCACCTCGCATTGGCTAAATTAAACTCCAGCTGCCATTTGCCAGCTCACTGGCCCAATTGATCAAGATCTCATTGTAATTGGAGATAATTTTTTTCACTGTCCGCTATGTCATCAATTTTGGTGTCATCTGCAAACATACTAACCATGCCTCCTATATTCTTGTCCGCGTCATTTATATAAATGACAAATAACGGTGGACTCAGCACTGATCTCTGAGGCACACTGCTGGTCTCAGATCTCCAGTTTGAAAAACAACCCACTACAATCATCCTCTGAAGCCAATTTTGTATCCATTTAGATACCTCACCCTGGATTCTGTGAGTTTTAACCTTATGCAACAACCTACCATGAGATACCTTGTCAAAGGCCTTGTTAAGGTCTATGTAGACAACATCAGCTATACTGCCTTCATCTATCCTCTTGGTTACCCCTTCAAAAAATGTGACTAATATATAGATTTTAACTTTAGCACTGAAGACTATTCAGCCCATCATGTCTATGGCAGCCAAGAACTAGCTCTCCAGCCTAATCCCACTTTCCATTCCTTGGCCAATAGCTCTATAGGTTACAGCATTTAAAATTTAAATCCAAGTATATTTTAAGTGTAATGAGGATTTCTGCTTCTTTTGCCAATTCAGGCAGTGAATTCCAATCCACCATCACCTTCGGTGAAAAAAAATTCTCAACTTCCCTCAAATCCTTCTATTATTACAATAAAATTGATGCTTCTTCATTATTAACTTTTCTGCTAAGAGGAATAGAGAGGATAGGAAAGCCTATCTGAGTTTCTCATGAGTTTCTAAACCTCAGTTAAAGCTGAGCTTCTTCTGTCTCACAGAAAATAATTCAAGCCTATCCAATCTTTCCTCACTGTCAAAATTTTTCAGTCCTGGCAATATTTTTGTAAATTTCCTCTGTCTTCTCTTTTCTATTCATTTCCTTCTTATAATGTGGTGACCAGCACTTCATGTAGTACACCAACTATGGTCTAACTAGTATTTTATTCAGTTCTAGAATGAGCATCCTGCTGTTATATTATCGACACATTCTGGTCTGCATCACTGAAATGGATGGTCATTATCACATTGCTGTTTGTAGAAGCTTGCTATGCGCAATTGACTTATACGTAGAATCGCTGCAGTGCAGAACGAGGCCATTTGGCCCATTGAGTCTGCACCAACTTCTGTGTTTCTTGCATTACAACAGTTATTACACTTCAAAAATACTTCGCTGGTTGTAAAGACCTTTCAGACATTGCGAGATTGTGAAAGTTGTGAATAAAACACAACTTTTTTTCTCTTTGAGTGCTAATTTTGGTTAATGACTGATTTGTATTTCACAAGTGTCCCTGTTGACCTATATTCATTTCATTCTGGTCCTTTCCCTTCCTTCATTAGCTGTCCCCTACAACCAATTCTAATTAGTTCCTACCTGAACAAACACAATCTTCTGTCTGACTGCTGTTTGTTTTCTTGGTTTTAAAGATAAGCTGGTAGTTTGCAATGATTAATATTTTTCTATTCAGTGTAGCTGTCAATACAGTGCACAGTTTCCTTAATTAATAAGTGGATCAAAATTTTGGACCTGTAAGGATTGCTAATGGCACACAAATCTTTGCAATGAAATGCAACTACTGCATTTGCAGAAAAAAATGTTGATTGGATCTTTTACTCAATCCATACAGGAAGCTTCAGTACTGGGGATAGAATGACAGATCAAAGAAACAGAAGCCTTCGAAGAAGCAGGAGCCTTAAGGCATCAGCTGTAAATACCAGTATTGCTTCCTGCCAACTGTTTTTTTTACTTCAGTTGAAAAACGAAATGTGTGGCTTTCGTAACAGTATACCTAATTGCTATTTTCTCCCCCCTTTCTGGTCATTGGTTGTTATTTACCATCAGTTGTAGCTATTTTCCTCTTAAAAAATATGAAACTAGCAATTGTTTAAATTTAATATATGAGACATTTTTCATCTACTTTTCTAATAGCCTGTATGGGATTGGAAATTACTTCAGTAATGAAGGCTACTTGCTTGCAGTTTGGGTTCAATGCTTCAATTTGTAGTTTTATTTCCCCCCTCTTTGTTCAAAACAGATCAGAATTTCCAAGTTTCACCAGACAAGGAAAGACTTTTTAGAAAGCTGGTAACTCTTTTAAACATAATGGCCTGAATTTTGCACCCATTTGGTGCACGCACTCGGCAGGCTTAGAAACAGATATGAAATGCGCTTCTGGGTCGCACTCCGCCCCGGAACACAATTTGATGTTGGTTGGCCAGTTAGGTGTAAAATGCTCGCTAAGCAAGGCTCATCACTGTTGAGTTTGGCAGCGAGAGGAGGGACACCAAGAAAAGGGAGGATGTGGGCTGGCAATTCTAATAGGCTCTCTCAAGGCGGACAGCTGCTGTGGAACTCTCTCGGAGCTGCAAAGCTCTTCAAATTAGATGTGATGAAAAGACGCAACAAACTGAAACAGTCTGGGCAGCACATTGAAACACCTGGCACAGAACTCAGAAAACCTCAGTCTCCAGACACCTTTTTAAATTTTATTTCATCCTGTTGGAAGCAGTTCAGACAAGATTTACTAGATTGATATCCGGAATGAGTGGGTTGTCTGATGCGGATATGTTGAAAAGGCTGTGCTTGTTTCCACTCAAGTTTAGAAGAGAGGGAGTAACTTGACTGAAGTATATAAGATCCTAAATGGCATTGACAAGCTGGATGTTGAAAGAATGTTTCCTCCTGTGAGCAAGTCCAGATCAAAGAGGCATTTGTCGCCCTTTTAGGGTAGAGTTTTTTCACTCAGAGAGTTATGTGATTTTGGAATGCTGCCTGAGAAGGCAGTACATGTTTGATCATTTAATATTTTTAAGGTGGATATATTCTTGTTAGGTAAAGGTATCTAAGGTTATTGCTAATTGTATTGAATTCTAAATATAGGGCTGAACAACAGAAATTAAATTGCATTCTTTATATCAGTAAGGTTTGAATTTTCTTTGTTACAGTTCTAAAATTGGAGTTGTAACTCAGAAAATAACTAGAATGTCTCTTGCGTTACAAATTTGTCATGAAGGAGGAACGTTACAGATAAATTTAGATTTTCTGTTTTAGTTTACATGAGTGGATGTGAATCAGTTTTACACTGGCCTCCAGTGTGTTTCCCAATCCGCTATGGCAGGCACCAACAGAAGATTCTGCAGGAAATTTATACTCGTGTAAAACCAATTTTGGGACTACCAATGAATTTTCATGCCCTCTGCCCAATGCTGAATCTGCAAGCTGATGGGAAATCTCAACAGATTGAATCAATGAAGGTTATGGTCAGGATTTCTTCATAGCTGAAAAGCCACACTATTAACATGGAATTCATTTTCATGTTGTAAGTACTGTTTTTCCACATTTTTGCTGCACACCAATTTCAGGAGAAATGTCAGGAGCAGAATCACAGCCTTTGTTGACCTCGCGAAAGCCTTCGACATAGTAAACCGACAAGGCCTGAGAAGGATTATGTCAAAGTTCAGCTGCCCCCCCCCAAATTCATTCAGATGATATGCCAGTTCCATGATGGCATTTTGGCCAGAGTACTGGATGGCGGAGAATCCTTTGAGGCATTCCCGGTCACCAGTGGCATCAAACAGGGCTGGGTGCTCACACACACATGATGATGATACCTTCCAGGATAGTGTTGCTGGAATCAGCCTCAAGTACAGAGTGGATGGGAAGCTCTTCAACCTGAGGAGACTTCAAGCTATTACCAAAGTAGAGGAGACTGTTCTGAGAGATTTCCTCTTTGCAGATGACTGCCCTGTATGCTGGTTCAGAGCCTGAGATGCAAGTCAGTATGGACATATTTTCCACAGCTATGACAACTTTGGACTCACCTTCAACATTAAAAAGACCAAAGTCATGCACCAGTCTGCTCCTCATGCACCGTACACAGAACATATAATCATAATCAAAGGGCCGAAACTACAGGCAGTGGACCATTTCACTTATCTTGGCAGCACCCTCTCCCAAGCAGTGACTATTGTTACAGAAGTTAACTGCAAAGTAGCAAAGGCAAGTTCTGGTTTCAGTAGATTGCGCTCCACTGTATAGGAATGTTGAGGAATCAGCCCAGCAACAAAACTGAAGGTCTACAGTGCCACGGTACTCACGACCCTCCTCTGTGCCTGTGGAACGTGAACTCTGTATCGAAGGCATACAAGACAGCTCAATCATTTCCACATGCCTTGTCTTTCCAGAATATTACGCATCAGATGGCAAGACAAAGTACCAGACACTGAAGCTGTCTCTAGAGCAAGTCTACCATCAGTCCACACACTACTGATGAGAGCACAGACTTGCTGGGCAGGTCATGTCATCTGTATGTCAGACTAGCACATACTCAAGCAGCTCTTTTTTGGGGAACTCTCTGCTGGAAGACACTCACATGGAGGGCAGAAGAAATGTTTCAAAGACACACTCAAGGCCTTCCTGAAGTCGCTTGACATAGACATGGCCACTTGGGAAACGCTGGCACAAAACCACCCTACTTCATCCACAAAGGCTGTCAAGCTCATAAAGCAAGGTGTATTGTTGAAGCACAACTTAAGCAAGCTGCGCAAGTCCAGAGCTACCAGTGCAACAGCTATAATGCATATACAAGTCCATCCAATATGTGTCAGGACATTCTGTGCCCGAATTGGTCTGATCAGTCATCTTCGGACACGCTGCAACCAACCTCAAAATGACTAATGATGTCAAGGTCCTCATCGATGACAGTGGACGAATAACAATAACTGTTTTTCCATATACGCAGGCAGATCCCCCCACCCCAATGCCCACTGTCCTGTCCTGTGGTTGTAATATCTCTTTCTCTCTTTCCATCTCTTCCCTCTTCTTTTCCTCCTCACATCACTGCTAGTATTCACAGCTCCTCCAAGCCCAGACTGATGTACTAAGGTAATTATATTCTAAAATGATGAATGCTGATAATGCACGGGAGCAAATAAGGGGGAGACATCATACATAATTCCTAGTCCTGATCACATCAAGTGAATCTTGTTGCAAAAGGTGATTGTCTGCATTTTAAATGAGGAGAAAATGACTTCCTCCCCATAGTTAGGTTCACATGAATTGGGTGAAGACAATTGGCAAGCATGAGACAATATACCTAAGTAAATGAGTGCCTTCAGAAGGGAGAAAATAGAAAGAACCTTTTTAAGTTTTTGGTCTTGTTTTAAAATGGCTGTATTTATTAAAGTGGAAATGGTACCAAAATTATCTATAATAACTAATAATAAAAAGCAAGCTACTCCCCAGTCAAGAAACTTAAAATTTGTGAGCAGTGAAATATTTGTTTTAAAAAACAAGTATAAAGAACATTTTTCACCATATTTATCAAATATTCATAAAGTGTGCTCCATGTCCTGGAACCTCAACTATATGAATAAATGTTCTGCTGCACAATGCAAGTCAATAACCAGCTAGCAAGTTCTTATTCATCTAATGACTTGTTAAGTGTAGTCTTGTACCTATGAAGTGGCACTTAAAATCAGGATCCTACATGACAGTATTTATGAAATCAAGTAGGATTTAGCATCAGGGAATAGTGTATTTGGTTCAACTTTTCAATCACAATAATTATAATAAAATATTTGATTCCTCTTCTGACAAATGTAGCTTGATCATAAGGGTGATAAGGAACATCCAAAAACAAGAAATGTTTGAAATCTGGACATTATTATAAGCCATGCATGAATTTCAATTCTTATTGAAATGAATGAAATAACTCATCAGCTTGTTGGGCTAAGTACAGTATTGGCACAGTTGCTTGCCGGACAGATTATCAGGTTTTCATTCTGGTCCTTTTCTGTGCTCCATGTGGTTCAAGCAGCCCTTGACCCTTGCTGACCTGAGAACCAGCAAATTCCAAAATCAGCACTGACCCAAAATCCAGACTTACTGTCTTTGAGATACTGTACCTAAATGGGTAACAGGAAGAAATAATATATAGCATGGGAAGATTTTAACGTAAAGATTTCCTTATGCATGCTTAGTATTTCAAATTAATAACCAGCTATCAAGTCTCTGTTCATCTATCAGTTAGGATAAGAGTACCTTCGACCTCAGGGTTATACAACTGGAAGTTATTTGTTTGGCCAGCCTGCCTAATTTTTGTCCTGATTTTTGATCTGGAATCCCAGTTTAACACTAGCATCCAAGTTGAAGGTTTCACTTGATAGTATTCAGTGACAGAATTCTGGGTTCCATTGTCTTAAGGATAGGTAAAGTTTGATGACTAGCCTTTTCCCTCCAAAGTATGGTGACAAATTTAAATACAACCACCTTGCAAATATAACTTTGCTGGCAGATTTTAATGAATGAAAAAATAAATGGGTGACAACAGTAAGAAAATACAATTCAGTCAGCATCTGGGAAAAAAACCCTATTATTTTGGGAGTGACTTTTCATTAGATATTTTAGTGAAAAGTAGCAAAACTATTACTCTCATTAAGACATCAATTGACTCATCATTTTCCAGCATTTTTAGGCTTCAGTTTAGATTGTCAGTACTTTATTTTTTGTGTCTGCTAAATGAAAATAAATCTTGTTGGCTTTCATTTTTCTAAAGCTGCATAATACTCTTCCATGAACTGTTTTATCAGTATGTTCTGTTTGACCTCTCAAGCGAGAAATACAGTTCACAAATTGTAAACGTTTTTTATCAAGAGTTGGAGGCAATTGTTGTACAGCACATGCTTAGCTCCATATGTACACTTTTGTGTCCCTCTGTTATCTGCTTTTTTTAAAGTTGCGTCTTGAGGCTTTATATAACTTATGTGGTATTTTGTTTTTTGAATTTGTTTGGCAAAATGTGCTGTTTTCAAAGTACAGTCAACAAGTTTCTCTCATTTTCTTTCATGTCCATTTATTATCTTCTTTCTTTTCATTTTGTTTTCAAGTTCATTAATTTTAGTAATATCCTGAGTTTATGTTTCATTGCAGTTTGGCTGGAAGCAAAATGATTTTGACCTGTTGGCTGCTGGAAGGTAAAGCTTTTTCTGTGCTGTGTTTTTTTACTGTCCAAAGATTACATGTTTCATGTGCTTATAAAAGTTATCTTTTCTCATGGACATTATTCCCACCTTTCTGTTGGTCAAAAGTTACTCATTTGGGGAAATTATTCTTTTTAAACATTGTGTTTACATTTTGTTTATTCATTTATTTTAGTTGAACATTGTAGAATCCCTGCAATGCAAAACAGCCATTCGATCCATCGAGTCTGCATTAATTTTCTGACAGAGTATCTTACCAAAGCCCTCTCCAACACCCTATCCTGTAAACCCATATATTTTTCATGGCTAATCAATATAACCTATACATCTTGGGACACTAAGGAGCAGTTTAGCATGGCCAGTCCACCTTACTTGCACATCTTTGGAATGGGCCAGAGCCATGCAGATTTGGATGGGGGCCTTGCTGGGATGTTTGGGGTTGAGAATTTTCATAGAGTGAGGGATGACAACACTGTCAGATGTGAGGGAAGCAGGAGAACACTGTTGGTCATGAGAGACTGAGGTAGACATTGTCAGGGATGAAGTTGGGGGGGGGATCATCACTGTTATTGTTGAAAATAACTTGCATATTAAAATATTGTAATGCAATTGCAAAATATAATTGGTGAGAACACTTGAGCTTTCTCAAGTGCGGGATCAAATTCAAAGCATATCTGAAGGGACAAATGTATCTCTTACCAAGATTAATTCTTCAATTACTATTTAACCAGCTATCACAGGCCTCAGCCAATGCATCTGTCTGTAACACAATACTGCCCCA
Source organism: Sphyrna mokarran (assembly GCA_024679065.1). Taxonomy (NCBI): domain Eukaryota; kingdom Metazoa; phylum Chordata; class Chondrichthyes; order Carcharhiniformes; family Carcharhinidae; genus Sphyrna; species Sphyrna mokarran. The sequence continues at coordinate 127,381,958 of JAGIQG010000001.1, read as the reverse complement.
AAATTCAGTGATGGCGTTACTGATTTCACACTTTAATAGCAATTCTTATAAGGGTTAAGCAGCCTGGAAAATGACAAAGCACACGTTGTACAGCAGGTTGTAATTTTCTTTACATAATAGGGCTTATTTACATGAAAGTGTCACCTTGGAGCTAATCTGATGTCATTTAGTTATATTACTTGATATCTAAACGTCGTGGTTCCATATTACTGGATAACTGATCATTAAATGTCCAACTTCAAATAATCAAAATATATAGGAAACAGGCAGATGAATTAGTTATTAAAACTTTCCATCTGTATGCCATTGTGGAAGTGACAAATATGGAGTAACAGCAGATATGATTTGATTCTGTTATTATTGTGTCATTATTTTCCATGGACTAGAATAGTTAACAAATAAGGCATCAACAACAACTTATATCTATATAACACCTTTAACTTAAAGGAATGTCCCAAGATGCTTCACAGAAATGTCACAAAATAAAGTATGACACTGAACCACATAAGGAGATATTGGTCAGATGACCAAAACTTTGGTTAAAGAAGTAAGTTTTAAGGATTGTCTTAAAGGAGGAAAGTGAGTTAGAGAGGCGGGGAGGGAATCTAGAGCTGGGACCTGGCAACTGAAGGCATGACCACCAGTAGTAGAACGATTAAAATTGAGGATGCATAAGATGCCAGAATTAAAGGAATGCAGATATCTCAGAGAGTGCGGAGCTAGAGATTATAGAGATATGCAGAGGTGAGATAGTAAGTTTTGAAGATGAGGATAAGAATCTTAAAATTAAGCTGTTATGCTTGACCAGGAAGCAATATAGATCAGCAAGCATGGAGTTGTTAGAGGAACAGGACCTGCAGTAAATTAAGACATGGGCAACAGAGTGTTGGATAATTCTAGTTTGTAGAGGGTAGAGTCTGGAAGAATTGCAAGGCGTGCATTGGAATCATCAAACCTAGATATGATAAAGTCATGAATGCAGTTTCGGCAATAGCTGAGCTGAGATGGGCAATGCTGGACTAAGCTACAGAGACACAAAAAAGCAGTTTTAGTGATGGTGCAAATATGAAGTTGCATGCTCAAAGCTTGCAGAGCTTTAAACTTGACGTACATTTATGCTTTCTATCTTCAGACTGGTCCATTCTACAGTATTCTTTTCAAATTACACTTGTTTTTATTAAAGTCATTAAAATCTAATTGAAATTTTCCCCTTTTATGCCTTATCTAAGAAAGAAAACTACAAAATTGACTTTGAAGATTTGTTTTTTTTAAATAGACTGTTTGAATGTGAAGAGGCCAACAGTAATACTTGTATGTCTTTGAGGACGTGTTGCTTGCTTTTCCACCCTAATCCCATTTTATTTCCTTCCCATAATTTGACTAGTTTAGATTGTTGAGGATGAAATTATTTATTCTGAAGGCATATTTCTCCTTACTATATAGAAGGTATCCCTTGCAATTTGCTGAAAACAGCTTCTAACCTGTGCATGGTACAACCTGGGATTATGTTACCAACAGGTTTCCTTTGTTCCTGTGTGGAATGTCTGACCTCTGCTGAAAACGTCATCACCCATGGTGACCTGGTAGAGATAGGGACATTGATTTGTGGCTGACATCATAGGCAGATATCTTTTATTTCAGGCACAATGTACGTAATTTTCAACTTTCAGTGATAGCATTAAAGAGACAAAATTGACCATCACCTATTGTACATCCTACCCAACTTTCCTTTGAAGTCACATAAAAGTTACCCATACCTCCAATATGTTGTTTCTCCATTGTAGAACATCAAAAATAGGTTAATCATATAAGCTGTCCATCAGGAAGGACAGTACAGGAGGTATAGTTCAAAATATAGTTGAAGATGTAAGCTATCTTAAGATCCCCATACAGACTGATAATTTATTTTGAAAATGATTAATTTCCTAGTGACTGGAATAAACTAAGGGACAAGATTTCACATTTTAAGACTTTTACTAAAACATACCAGCTAACAACCAATTAAGATAATCACTTGAGCTTTTTAACATGGCTTTAATGCTTGCTAGAAATTCATGCATAAGGACACGTTCTCTGCAAACAAAAGGAATATGTTCAAGCTGTGTGTCTTTTTTGAACTTTGCAGCAGCTTGGAAAGTCTATGGTTGCTCTTGTTTTTTCCATTGTAATGCCTCGACCATGGTAATACCTCAAACAATTGGTGTTGACTTGCCAACCAATCAACACTGTTTTCTCCCTAGCAGAAGTTGTGATTATTTGAAATTTGCATTCTGAGTTTGTCTGGATGCTTTGGCAACATGTCTCCCTTTTCAAAAATATTAATTTTCTTTTTACAAATAAGTTAACAATTAGAAATTGAATACACCTATTAGTTTCCATTGTAACACTGTACAAAAAGGAACTAACTAAATTATGTGTCATTGAGCTTCACCAGATTGGATAAGTACATTCTTATTAAACTCAAATTTCTTTTTCAAATGGTCATATACTAAAACATTTTGTCACTAATATTTACAACATAAATTTGAAATTGTAATACTGGTAGAACTGAGTATTGATTTCGCCCTTAATTTTTCAGGATTAATGCAATACTGGCAAGATCAAATTTGTAACCCATCATACCCACTTCCCTAAGAAGTGGGTATGATGGATTCTTGATTTCACAGGACAAGAAAATAAGGATATTGAAATAGGAGCAGGAGTAGAGCTTCAAGAGCCTATTTTGCTATTCAGTACAACCATGGCTTAACCTTGGCTGCAACTATATTTTTCTACCAGCTCCCTATATCCTTTGATTCCCCTTAGAGACTAAAAACCTGTCTATATCAGCCTTAAATCTATTCAGCAATAGAACATTCACAACCCTGTCGAATGCAGAATTCTCAGAATGAAGAAGCTCTGATCTTCTCAGTCCCAAATGATCAGTCACTTATATTGAGACTATGCCCCATGCTGTAGACTTCCCAGTCAGGTGAAGCAACTAGATATTACACTGTCAAACTCCCCTCAGAATTTTGTATGTTTCATCTCTCATTTTTTAGAGGTTTGACTCTATAAATCCAGAGTGTGTAGATTAGATTCATTTGAATAGCCAGAGTGCTCCTTTGGAGAGGTAAGGTAGTCCTATGAATAGTGTCCCAGGACACCTTTGGAAGACATAAGACACCGTTTGGAATGGAAAATCACCCTTTGTCAGAAGTGAACATGATTATGAACTTTTTACTGATAATTATGCACAAATGCATTGGAACTCCCAAGCCGTCAAAGAACTGTTAAATGACTGTCCAGCTATTATAAAACTGTCCAGGAATACAAGGTAAGTTGACATAGAGGGGATAAGAACAAAAAGTGCTGGATCGAAGACATTGTTTGGCATGAGTTGGCACTGAACAGACTTAGGATTCCTTTAAAAGAAGTGCATGATGAAAATATTATTGTATCTATCCATGCACTCTTAAACACTGTTTGAGATAAAAGTAAGATAATATTTTTTCATCAGCTTTTAGGAAATATTAAAGTATGATCTCCTGACATTAGATATTGGGTGGCACAGTCGTCAGCTCTGCTGCCTCACAGTGCCAGAGACTCAGGTTCAATTCCTGGCTTGAGTCACTGTGTGGAGTTTACACATTCTCCTCATATCTGTGTGGGTTTCATCCCAGTGCTCTGGTTTTCTCCGGGTGCACACAGTAAGAAGTCTGACAACACCAGGTTTAAGTCCAACCGATTTATTTGACAGTAGACTCACAAGCTTTCGAGGTTCCCCTCTTTGCCAGGTGAATGAGGTGTTCACCTGATGAATTCATTATGTCACACTTCTCTGGATTGAACTCCATTTGCCTCTAACTAGTCCATTGATATCTTCATGTAGCTTACAGCTTTTCTCTTCATTATCAATCACATAACTAGTTTTTTCATTGCTAAGCTTCCATGATGCAGTTGGGTGCCTAGTTGCTGGCCAAGTTTCTGCATATTCTGAAAACTTGGCAGCTAAATAGAGACCATCAGCAACTGGCTGTTGAACAAAAGTGTTTTATAGAGTTACCTTGTGAGCTAGAGAAGCATGAGTGCCGCTCCTCAACCCCTGAAGGAAACCTTTGGTTTCTCTTCACCCAGCCCTTCCTCACTGCCACGATCAACCAGCCAACCCCCACTCCATTCCTCCAAACTTTGAACTTTTCCTCCCTCCTGATTGCCAGGATCTGACTTCTATCAACAACTGATCTCACTGGATTGTTGGGCACCATCCTCTAATGGTCCAGATGCAATCTCTTGACATTTACATTTCTGCCTCACAATAGGCCAGAATGATAATCCTGCTGAGCAGGAAATGAAAGAAAATATTGTTATTAAGGTTAAATTCAGCAGGACATTTGCACCCAAGATTATTTGTTCTCCAGCAACATTCACTCCCTGTCTCCCCGTTAATATAGGGGTTCTTGTGCCGGCATTTACAATTGTAAAACGTACAGACTAAATGCAGAATAACGTTACCTGGATTGTACATTAGCAATTTCATGGGAGCATTCAACTCCTATTCCATTTTTTCCACACTAGCCATGTTTAATGGCATCTTTTAATGAGACTGTTGGATTGTGCTAAGAGAAATTTTGCATTATGTTCTAAGCCGGACGAGTGGAATTAATTTTGCAGCAACACATCTTGCAGCCAGCAGGGGGGGATGGTTTCCAAATTTTCACTCTGGATTCCATTTAACAGTTCCCAGAGGTACTGTGCAGTTCACTGGGTTGTTCTGAACTTTGAATTTTTATCTTGGTCATCTCAGAAAGATGTGTTTCTAAGTTTTACAGTACATTACTTTTTTCATTTGGTGTTTAGTCTTGCAGGTCATCTGATTGAATGTGGAGCCCAGAGTACAGGTGGAATATTTACAGATTGGCACCGAGTTCCTGACTGGTAATGAAATAATTTTTATATTTTTCTCTTTCAAAGAAAAATTGATAACTCATTTTTTTTTAGATTTTAATGCATGTATGCTCAGTATCTTTACCCAAAAGAGAAAATGTTGGAAAATCTCAGCAGGTCTGGCAGCACCTGTAAGGTAAGAAAAGAGTTGATGTTTCAAGTTCAGATGACCCTTTATCAAAGTACTGCAGAAGTACTGCATGTTTAATTAAATATCTTTATATTCATTTTAGCTAGAACTGGAATATATTATCATTCAAACCATCACCTTGTTTGTATCAAATAATAAAGTGCAAGATGAACAAATGCACCACAGCGCTTTCCATTTTTGTCAAATATAAATTATTTAGTAGTTATCAGTAACTTTAAACTAGAGTACTTGTTGGTTTAATTAATCTAGAAATGAATTTAGTATGTAAATATGTTACAAATACAATTTTGGAAGATTATACTTTACAATCGTCTCTTAATTTATGATAAAATTGAAGAATGAAGATAAACACATGAGCTAAATTCTGCCCAATAAAAGTTTGGGTGTTTTGATTTGTTAAAAGGTTAAAGGTTTGTTTTATAGGAAGAAGATACAAAGTGTTCACATCTGTAGACAATGGCAATAACAACGATGATGACTGTAGGTAGATTAGTCTCCATCTTACAGAGGTTTTAGAAATGTCAGATTTTGTAAATAGTTACGATACATCAGCAAAATCCTACAGTGCAGAAGGAGCCATTCAGTCCAACGAGTCTCTACTGACTCTCTGGAAAAAGCATTTTATCCAGGTCCCCCACCACTCTATCTTCATAATACTGCTACTTAACCTTTGCCAAAAGGCCGAGAAGCAATACTAACACGAGACCACGAAAAAGATAGTCAAATGCATTGTTTAAAACACGGATCTTCTTTACATTATGTCGTCATATAATAAAATAATGAAGTTTAAAAATAACAGTAACTCAGCAGAACAATAATAACACTAGTAACTATAAAAACTGCAGACTGAAAGCCCTCCAAAACCTGCACATGCTCAGAACCCTCAACAGATGCCAGTAGAACAATCACTTTGGAGGAAAGGCTTATAAGTACATTCTGTACTCAGAATGACTTCTTTCCCTTTTGATTTCAATTCCCCATGAGGACAGAAATACCATTAAAATAATGTTTTAATGTTACATATTCTATTAGTAGTTTTGTGATTGCGTTATGATCTATGCAATACCACTGGTGAATCCTGCATCAGTGGATCTAGAATCCTGAGCATCCTAGGCCATCCTTGGTCACCTTCATGTGACTTGATCTTGCCCAGTTCAATGGAATTTTGCTAAGCCAGTCATGCCCTAGCAAACTCGGCCCCTTTGTTTTGACCACAAGGCAGCATGCCTTTGCTTCTTGACTGTTGCATGCACTATGGACTTCCAATGCTCCAAGTGAAGGTATGGACTCTGGTGTACGTCCGAAGATTAATCCCTGCTGCAGCAAAGGCTGGCACTCATTTAGAGTCCCATATCAACTTGTAGGTTTTCTTAGTAATGACAGATGCAGAAGCTCCTGTTTCCACCTTCATCTTGATCTTCTTTTCGTTGACTACAGTGTGTGAGCACCATTTCATTTTTTATCTGGAAGGGAGCCTGTCTCCATGAGAGGAGATTGGATTGCCATGTAAAAATGGTGGCCTTGTCATGGAAGAATAGCACTGGTTGGCAGGTTGCTTGAAATTAGCATATTTGTATTGTGGGAAATCCCAAATGAAAGACGCTGCTATTGCCAGTGGGAAACACTCTGTTTTCCCACCAGTTTGGGCACTCGCACCCAAAACGGAAAATTGGGGCATCTGTGTTATTGGGTTGCAAGTTTCTTAAGATATTCCTGAATCTTACAGGCAGATCAGTCTGCAAAATTGGAAGAGAGCTGAGAGTTAGGGGCTGCCGGTCCTGCACCTGAAGCAGAGAAAGTGCTGTCTTTATTATTCACCACGAAGGAGGCAGGAGGGAGCTTACGCAAAACTTGAAGAAATCCAAGTTTGTGAGGATTTGATTGAGGATTGAAGTTTTGGCAAGAGGAAGAATCTCCATCTATAGGATCACCATGACAATCAATTCTGGGAAAGCCAAAAAGGCTGTCTGAAGTGGAAAATAGCTTTACACTGAATCTGAGAGAATAAAGAGTGCACGAAAGGCACAGAGTAAAGTATAACCATGGCATGGGATTTTTGGTCACTTTAAAAGTTAAATTAAGAAACTTTCCTGTAGTTTAGCATATAAGTTGCCTACAAAAGTTAATTAAAGTTGCTTTTAGTTTATCACAGTACGAGCCTTAAAACTTTAAATCTAGTTGGGTGATCTTTTCAGCTGGTCACCGGATTTGAAATATTTTTTCAAATATTTTTGGTTTCTCTGGAGATTGTGATAAATGTGAGACTGCCTAATTTTGTTTAAATAAGGTTTTATAATTGCCTTTGTAATCATGATCATTCTTGACCACTTCTGCATTTTGGATTTTTAATCTTTGATGTGTCCTATATTATGTCATTAACTAGAAATCATTAGAGCAATCAAGGCCTTAAGCAGAGATGAAAATGGATGCTTCTCCTTCGTCTACTGATCAAAGCACAAACACAAGAGTCACAGCTCTGGCTGTCTCAAAAAATTATGGACTGGTAGTATTCTGAAGTCTGGAGATGTAAAGTATTTAAAACAGAAGTTGAGGATTGGAGGGGGCGGTAACTATTAAATGCATCATGGAGCAGTGTTGAGCGCCATGTAGAGTAGAATGATCTGAAATCTCGATCCTGTACCTGGAATTTCCACATGTATCATTGGTTTAGAAGAGTGGGAGACCTCCTGGAGAATTGGCACAAGCCAGTAAACCCGGCCTCCTCCCCAGGGTTCTGATGATCTCGTACTGAAGTTATGGCAAGAGATTAGTGGAGTTAAGCTGTTTTCAGCATAAGAAAGTTGTGGGGGAGCTATAATTACAATCAGTGTTCTGATGACTGCTGCAAAGTGCACGTAAATGGATGTAATCTAAGAGCAAGAACATGTCATTAGGGTGTCACAGATTGCCTGATGTCAAAATCTCATTGCCTGAGCTTAAGCTTGAAGGGTGACCACTTGGCTGAAGCACCAAAGAGTTGCACTGCTTCTGGAGCATGACCTGAGTTTCAGTCTAAAGCTCAAGTCAAAAAACAAATGAGAGGGGTTATTATAGAGCAGAATCAGAACAGTAATGAAGCATTAATATCCAGGATTTAAGAGAAGTGTATTCAGTCTAACCAGCTCACCAGGATCTAATTTGTTCATTAAAAAAATAAAATCTATCCCAAACTTATCTTCCTAGGTAAGCAGTTTATAAAGATCCTTTGGAATTGCAAGATTCATCCAGGACAGTGAGCCTAATAAAGTTACAGTAAACAGCATTTAAGATGTTTGTAAATTGACACCTGCTTCTGACTTGCCCGCATTATTTGTCACCTTATGATGCCATATTATTGGTGCCCATTTTATGTGCATTGGTGTTCAGATGCTGTTAGTTGCAAGTTTGCAATCAGTACTTAATGCTTTTGTTTTTCTAAACACTTCCTTAAATTTTGAGTTTTTTGGCCCATGGTAATTGCAGTAAAGCATAAAAGCATAAAGCAAGAGATGTTTCTCCTGAGAAATGTAGAGCAATTGCTATGAAAACAAAAATGGAAATAATTAAGAGGTCCGAAAAAGGTGAGATGCATACTGAAATTGGCAGAGCTTTGGATATGTCTGAACAATTAATGAGGGCATCCTGAAAGATCAGGCAAGAATTGAGGAACATGTTAAGAGTTTTGTTTGCAATCAACTGGATTTATTGCTCAGGTTGAGAAACTGTTCATAGTTTGGCTCACAGACCAAAATTAGTGCTGTTCGGTACAATGCTGCAGGTGACTTTAAACTTAAACTTTTGTTTGTATACCATTCAGAATGTCCAGGGCTTCCAAAGGATATTCCAAGGCATTTCTCCTAGTGATATGGAAAGCCAGTCGTAAGAGTGTAGGTGTTTCGGAAGACCGGAATTAACTGCGTCCTCTAAAGCCTATTATCTTAGGCAGATATTTTCTTAGACCATCAGAGCAACTGAGAAAGTGGAACAACTGTAAGGAATTCTGGAAGGTCTTCAACACTTACCATGCAGTTAAGAACATAACAGGCATGGAATGAAGTCACAAAATCAAATTGACATGATGTTTGGAGAAAATTGAGTTTGTATTTGACTTCTGAGGTTTGGTGGACATTGTTAAATAAGTGACCAGAAATGTTGTTGAAATGGGTAAAGAACCCAGTTTAGACATTGCACCAGAAGATGTTGATGAGTTGTTGGCGTCACATTCTGAAAGATTAACTGATGGGGACCTTACTGAATGCAAGAGCAACAGGAAGTAGAAAATGCAACCACTGTCCAAGAGATTCCTCATCATAAATTTTAACCGCACACATGTTGGCTGAGATATTATGAAATTTGGAATCTGCCATGTCCCTGTTTTTGGAATATGACCCCAACATTGAATGCAATGCATTGATGAGAAAAGCATGTGCAACATGTACAGCTGCTATTGCAAAACTTACAACGAGAAAAGAGCATCTATCCAAAGTGTCCTTGGACATTTTCTCTAAGAAACAGATGAAACTGCAGAAAACCTGAAGTCAAGAATTCTAAGGAGACTAAGGAGACATTCTAAGGAATGTCCATTCGAAGTCCCAAACCAAAGTCCAGACCAACCATGAGCTGCTATAAAGTTTAAAATTTATCTGTGCTTTGTAGATAATTTGTAGGTAATGTGATGTACATGTCTATAATTTCTTTTGACATCAATAAATATTTTCCGGTTGATATATCACTCGATTGAGTACAAAATTCTAGGTTATTTTTTGAAAATAGGTTTTGGATTCAGGAACCAACTTTCATTTATAATGTGCTTTTGTATCAGTTCTGAGTTAAGACATTGCAATTTAAAGTTTAGAAGTTTATTTATTAATATCATAAGTAGGTTTACATTAGCACTGCAATGGAGTTACTGTGAAAATCCCCTATTTGCCACACTCTGGCACTCATTCGGGTTCACTGAGGGAGAATTTAGCATGGCCAATGCACCAAGCCAGCAGGTCTTTCAGGCTGTGGGAGGAAACCGGAGCACTCGGAGGAAACCCATGCAGACAGAGGGAGAACATGCAGACTCCTCATAGGCAGTGATGCAAGCTGGGAATCGAACCGGAGTGACTGGTGCTGTGAGGCAGCAGTGCTAACTGCTTTGCCACCATGCTACCCACCCACTGTGCCATCATGCATTGCCTGGGCAAAGCAGCCAGCATAATTAAGGACTTCACGCACCTCGAATATTCTCTCTTCCATCTTCTTCCTTCAGAAAACACGTACAAAAGTCTAATGTCATGTACCAACCAACTCAAGAACAGTTTCTTTCCTGCCGCTGTCAGACTTTTGAATGGACTTACCTTGCATTAAGTTGATCTTTCTTTACATCCTAGCTATTATTGTAACACTACATTCTGCACTCTCTCATTTTCTTCTCTATGAGCAATGTGCTCTGTCTATATAGTGCGCAAGAAATAATACTTTTCATGTATGTTAGTACAAGTCACAATAATAAATCAAATCAAATCAGAATCAAATCAAAAAGATGCATTTTTCAGGAAATAATAGTGTCGTAAGTCTGAGGACTACCTGTATATGGATTAGTTAGTCCATTACGTTTTCATGACTTTTTATTAGATAGTACCACTCTCTGGAAACTACTTATCTGTTTAAATCATTGTTTCATCCATTTCCAGGGATAACATTGGTTTTCCAGTGGTGGAGTGTTCCTCTGATGGGAGTTTTGTCCTTTCTAAACCACCTAAAACTGGAGGATTGGTATTATTTGGTACCGTTGCTGAGCAGCTTGTGTATGAAATAGGCGATCCCCGACGCTACCAATTGCCTGATGTCATCTGTGATTTCTCCGAGGTTACCCTGTTGGAAATACCAGGTCTGCTACTTCTATCACCTCTTTAATATATACAAATCAATATTTTAAATGGTTAGTATTAGAGTCTACAAAAATTCATTTACCATTGCTGCTCATGCAGACAAAAATACCTCCATATTTTAAAATATAATGGAAAAATTGTTCATTATACTGTAATATATTTAAATACAACATAAAAGTTCCAGTAACCATTAACTCTAAATTGTCACTCTGCAAGATCATTAACACTTAAGCTGTGGGAAATTAGAGCTTTCAAGATCGGGATGTTTTTGTAAGGTAACAGTGTCCAGGCGTATAGAGCTAAGATAAGCAAATAGAACCAAAGTATAGATCAGCCATGGTTTAACTGATTGACAAATAGACTCAAGGGACGGAATTACATATCTGCATTCCCAAATGAGAAAAAAATCTAACCTGGTATAGATGAACATAAATCTTAGATTTTGAGTTAAAGCAAATGCCAATAATCTGCCAAAAAGCAGATTGAAGAGAGCTTATCCCTCTACTTTGTTCTACAATGCCTAACTTCACTACCCGGAGTAGAAAAATGGTTAATTTCTCAAAATTTAACATATCTCATGTTGATAAAAATACCTTTAAAATAATCAGTAATGGAATTATAGCAATACATTATAGCATTTTATAAAATTATAGCATTTTAAAAAATAATTATTAGGGCGACACGGTGGCAGAGTTGTTAGCACTGCCACCTCACAGTGCTAAGGTTCCAGGTTCAATTCCAGCCTCAGATCACTGTAGTTTGCACATTCTGTGATGAATTTAATTCCTATCCACCCTCCAGATAACTTCATGGTGCTCATAATAGTCATGTATATTCATACATTTGAATGGTGCTTCAAAGTTATCATTTTGCAAAGCTAACAGTAAAGCAGCACATCTTGGACAACAATTTCCAGATTTTCTCATTTACTTTTCCCAGGAAGTGTTGTGCGGTTTGCACATAACTAAACCATAACACATTACTGGACAAGATCTGGGCCATTAAATGTCAGACTAAATTACCTCGAGGCTAAATGTTTCTCCACCAGGACGGAAATGATCCAGCGTGGAGGTTTCAAATGTATTCTTAGTTGTTGACTATGCAGTTGAATCAAAAAATGCAGAGGCAGATTGGTTACTCAGCATCATGACTGGTGATTATCTGCACATAGGGTATACATGACATGGAAGCAGGTTATTCAACCCAACTAGCCCATGCCAATGTGTGATGACTTAGAATAGAGGCTACATGTAAAAGACAGATCTATATATTTAAGACTAATGTATGTTTTTGAATACTTTTTTGGAAGGTTTCACTTAATTTGTATGACATTAATTATATTGGATTATGTTTGCAACCCAATTTTGAAAATAGTTTGCTTCCTTAATTAATTTTTTTTAGTTAAGAACATATACCAAAATGTAGTGCGTATCATTGCCCAGAAAGTGCAGTGAAATTAGTCTTTAATATAAAGGGGACTCACCAATGCAATGTTGCCGCGTGTGAAAAGTAGTCCTCAATATAATGTCATATAACAGGATCTCACACTGTGTGTGGCTCCCTCACTAATGAGAAGCCTGAAACTCCTCAATATACTTTTGATAAAGACAACATTAACCAAGAGAGTCTCCTAGGAACAATACTTCTCTGTCCGCATAACCATCCCTTGCTAGATTAAAGATTTGAAACATAGATGACTGTTTAAAAGGCCATTGGAACACATTTTTCTCTACTTGCAATATTAGCAAGAAGTTGTTACCAAAATTTATACTTTAAAATAAACTTTGGACCATTTAATAATGTTTGAGTCTTGAGAACAATTTATGCTGCAGTTTTAATCCAAGCAGTTGTTTGACACTGATGTTTTATATGAGAAAGTTGAAGAACAACAATTAAGATTTTGTGATTCCTAAACTAGCATTGCTAAAGAAAATCAATCTTAGTGTTTTTACGTAATTTGAGAAATTCAAATTGAAGGAGGAAGAATTTATAGAATGTATTTGGGATAGCTTCCTGGAACAATGTGTTGTGGATCTGGCAATGTGTAATGAAGCATGTTTAATAAAAAGTTGAGTAAAAGGTCCTTGAGGAAACAGTGACCATAACATAATAGAATTTAGCATTCAGTTTAGAATGAGAAACTTGGTTCAGAAACAATTGTGCTAAACTTAAATAAAGGTAATTATAAAGGAATGAAAGGAGTGTTGGCTGGAGTGGACTGGGGGAAAGGAGGCTAGCAGAAAAGATGTTGATTAGCAATGATAGACATTTATGAAAATAATTCATGATTTAAACAAAGATATATCCCAGTGAGGAAGAAGGATTCTAGGAAAGTGATAAATCAAGCATGGTTAACTCAAGAAAATTAAGTATAGTATTAAGTTGAAAGGAAAGAAAAAACATACAATGCGGCAAAGATTAATGGTAAGCCAGAGGATTGGGAAAGGTTAAAAACCAACAGAAGATGAGGGGAAAAAAAAGAGGAAGAAGATAAACCATGAGGGTAAACTAGCAAGTAATATAAAAAGTAGGCAGAAAGAGCTTCTTTAAACATATAAAAAAGAAGAGAGAAACCATAGTGAATAAAGGTCTCTTAGAAAATGAGACTGGGAAATAAATAATGGGGAACTAGGAAATGGCAGAGGAGTTAATTAAATACTTTGCATCAAGCTTCATGATAGAAGATACATAACATTCCAAGAATACTTAAAAATCAAAGAGAAAGGTTGGAGAAGAAATAAATGCAATAACTGTTACCAGAGAAAAACTACTCAAGAAATTAAAGAGGCCAGTAAATCCACTGAACCAGATGGGTTGCATTCCAGGATATTAAAGGTGTATGCACTGCTAGTAATTGTTCAAGAATCATTAAATTTTGGAAAAGTGCCAGAGGATTGGAAAACGCTAAAGTGTAACACCCTTAGTCAAATAGGGAGAGAGACTAAAAACGGATAACTATAAGCCAGTTAGCTTAACATTAGTCATTGGAAACATGTCAGAATCCGTTATAAATCATGTAATAACAGGGCATTTAAAAATCTAACCAAGCAGAGTCAGCATGGCTTCATGAAGGGGAAATCATGACTGACAAATTTATTAAAATTCTTTGAGGTGATAATGAGCAGGATAGATAAAGGAGAACCAGCAGATTAATACATTTGGATTTTCAAAAAGCATTTGATTAGGTAACACACAAAAAACTACTTAATAAAATAAAAACCCATGGTTTTGGTTGTTGTATATAGGGTAGAGGATTAGCTAACTGATAGAAGACAGAGAGTTGGGTAAGAGAGGCATTTTCAGGATGGCAACCTGTAACTAGTGGAGTGTCACAGGGATCAGTGCAGAGGCCCGAATTATTTACAATATACTAATGACGTGAACCAGGCAAGTGAATTTTCTATTGCCAGGTTTGCAGATGACAAAAATAGGTGGGGAGGCAAGTGGTGGGGTTGACACAAAGAATCTACAGAGGGATATAAACAGATTAAGTGAGTGGGCAAAAACTTGGCAGATGGAATACAATGTAGGAAAATATGAAGTTATACTCTTTGATTGGAAGAATAAAGGAGCTGAATGTTATTTAAATGGAGAAATGCAGCACAGAGGGATATGGGGATCCTTGCGTGCAAATCATTAACAGCCAGCATGCAAGTTCACCAACAATAGAGAAGGCAAATAGAATGTTGGCCTTTATTTCAAAGGAACTGAGATATAAAAATAGGGAAGTTTTGCTAAAACTATACAAGGCACAGTATATTTCTCTAAGGAAAGATATACTGACACTTGAGGCAGTGCAAGGGAAGGTTCACTTGTTTGATCCCAGGTATGGAGGCATTTTTTTATGAAGTGAACTTGAGTAGGGTGGGCATATACTGAGATGACACTGAGATTGATGGCATAGTGGACAGTGAAGAAGGTTATCTCCAATTGCAACAAGATCTTGATCAATTGGACCAGCAAGCTGACGAATGGCAAATGGATTGAGTTGTAAGGAGAGGCTGGATAGATTGGGACTTTTTTCTCAGGAGCATAGGAGGCTGAGAGGTGATCTTATAGAGGTCTGTAAAATAATCAGGGGTATAGATCAGTTAGATAGCCAATCTCTTTTCCCAAAGGTAGGGGAGTCTAAAACTGAAGGGCGTAGTTTAAGGTGAGAGGGGAGAAATACAAGAGGGGCACTTTTTTCACACAAATGGTGCTATCCAGAACAAGCTGCTAGAAGTGGTAGTAGAGGCAGATACACTTTTGACTTTTAAAAAGCATTTAAATAGTTACATGGATACAGAGATATGGACCAAATATGGGCAATTGGGATTAGCTTAGGGGTTTTAAAAAAGAAAGGGCGGCATGAACAAGTTGGGCCATGTTGTAAACCTCTATGACTCTATACTTACTGGAGTTTAAAAATGATAAATGACTTTATTGAGGCACATAGAATTCTCAGTAGGCTTGACAGGGTTGAAAGATTGTTACCTCTTGTGGGAGAGTCTAGTACTAGAGGGCAAAATCTTTGAGTAAGAAATCACCCATTTAAGCCAGAGATCAGAACAAATTTCTTCTCAGAGGGTAATCCATCTATGGAATTCTTTACCACCAAAAGCTGTGAGGGACATTAAATATATTCACGGGCTCCGATCAGCATATTTTTAATCAGTAAGAAAATGAAGGATTATGGGGATAAGATGGGAAAGAGATGTTGAGAATTATCTTATCAGATCATGATGATCTCATTGAGTGTTGGAGCAGATTCAGTGAGCTGAATGGCCTGCTTCTACTCCCACATCTTATGGTCTATTTAATTCTTATTCAATTTCTACCCTTCCCCCTTTTCTTGACACAGTTACACAGTTCCATGGATACTCATTATCCTAAAATATAGTGAATGAGAATTTATACATGTTTAATCAGTGAGGGCATCAATGCAGAACCTGATCACTTAATATGTTTATATTCAGTTCCTGCAAAGATTATTAGGTAGTGATTATTCATAGGATCGCGACAGTATTGCCTTCCCCAGTTTTTGGTTACTAAGGCCAATTGCAGTATTAATACCTTTCCAAATGAGATTTTAACACTCAGACCGGAGTCACATGTAAGAATTGCTGGCTATGTAATGGATAAATGGTTAATCTTCGTGGAAACTATTTGTTGTCTTTTAACAATTTTAGAAATTACTGTTTTCAGATGGCTAGGTTGACAAGACACATCATTGTCAATTAGCAGAGCCTGATCACTTAATTGTAGTAATGCCTATAGGGGTTGTACCAGTAGAGGCCAGCATCATCATGTGAAGGAGAGCCATGAGGCCTATTTCCCATGCTCATGCAAGAGGATTGTGAACAGGTTTGTTCCCCAGGTTTTTTAGAAAATACACATGTATAGACATTGGTCTAGTTTTACTACCCATTGTCCATGCATGAATGGAAAATTCATTATTTTCCTATTTTCCTAATGTTCTTTATCTGTGTTTCACTGAGAAGTGTTAATTCTCACTTTTGGGAACTCTTAATAGAAGGAAAATATTAAATATTACCTACTTATGTTGTTAAAAGTCTTGTACATGGGCTGAACTACTGTCTGACTTCCTGTTGTGATAATTTTTATGATGCTTTTAATGCCAACATTTATAATTGAAACTATGTAAACAATGAGAATTTCCAATGTAAACATTTCTCTGTTATTGTGTAGAAGCTGGGGTCCTACCAGTAGTTTATCTCAGTTCTCAATTCTTTGACCGCTTCAGTTTCTAGCTACGTTCCTTCATTTACTTGTTGGTCTCCAGCCCTCATTCTAATTCCACGAGGCATCTGTCTGCTATCTCATTTCCCAGGTCTCTCTTCCATTCAGTTACAAAAAAATAGACTGTCCACAGCTGAGGATTGGGAACCAACAGACTCAGTGCAAGATAGAACTGCAGGGTGCATGACTTGTTCCCTACACCTGGACTCCTCACAGTTGCCAAACTGCCTTTTCGTTCACCTCTGCCTCCATGACCCTTCCCAGCCCATTAACCGACATGATCTGGCCATGAGTAATGTCATGGGAGTTCTACTAACAGCAAAAACATCAACATTGATAGTAAGTGAGTAGAATCATCATCCCATTTCCTGTGGTTAACAAGGCTTAAACTATGACAAGTAGCTATTTTAGATGCAACCAGCTGTTGGGGATAATTAACACTAACGAGCAGCATGATAAGAACTGCATGTTCCCCATTTCACCCCACCAGGTGAAGTCTGTTTAGGATCTGAACTACAAATGAACCTACAGATTCTTAATGACCAAGTTCATGGTATTTAAACTCTTGTTGAACTTCGGTATGAACTTTTTTATTTAGATGTTATTAATATAACTGATGAGAAAAAAGCAAAAAATTTTTATAAAAAAACTTGGCACTCAGAATGAAGCAGCATATGAAGGAACGTTTTAATCATCTTAAACCATCAACACTATAAAAATTCAGATCAAGAAGAATTGTAAGCATATAGTGTGTGTGGATGTACATGTATAACTATTTATTCTCTGAAAGCAGTGACAAACTTGATATTTGTTATCACTGTAAATGCCAACTATTAGCATAATGGTGGTAATTTAAGACTGTGATAAAGAGATGAATCACCTGTCTCTGCATCTCCATGCCAATGGAAGGACTTAAGACAGGAAACTAAATTATATCAAGTACTAGATTCGCTTATTATTTTAATCATGATAAGATGATATAATGACTTTAAAGTCATGAACAACAGGTTCAGGTGACAACTTGACTCTGACAGGACTCTTGGTCCTGCTGACTCCTGCTAAGTTAACAGCAAACATTGTCAGTCCTTCAGTGGGGTTCTTTGTACTGGCTTAATCAGATATTATCTTAATATACACAGTTCAAACCAAGCTAAAGGTAACCTATTTGTTGGCTCTTTCGTACACAATAGCAAGATACCCATGAGCCATTCCAGCAGTTTGCACTGGTCCTCGAAGAGCTTGAGATATCCAAACTCCACAGCATGCAGCTCTCGTGCACACTGTCCGGGTGCTGTATACGCATGTGCATGGTGTTAACCAGATGGTTACGGACTTTCTACACATCTATTGAATGGAACCTCTTTCAATTAATAAAGGGAACCCCTTGATTATACTGGGTTTGCAGGGCAATGTGCATGCCATGGATATCCCTCTCCACATGGGGCATCCCAGCAATGGCAACAAAGTCATAATATTTATCCCCTTCCACGTCAAAGTGAATGTAACTGCCTGCGTAGACTTACAAAGCATCCATCACTTCACAGATACACTTGTGAGAGAACTGGGAGATGCCGCAGAGGTTTCCACCAGAAGGCAGGAAGGACTCAGTGGTATAGAAGTTGAGGACCGCAGTGACCTTCACCGCCAAAGGGAGCGGGTATTCTCCTACCTCACAAGACACGTGTCACACTGTCTCCTTTCTGAGACGCAGTCTGCGGCATCACACTGCATCTAGCTGCTTATCAAAGAACATGCTTGTCCTATAGATCCTAGGCCTCCATCTCTGCTGTCCTCAGTCAGTTGCTGACCATTGCTGCATCCTCGCAACACTGGCCACAGAGAGCGTAAGAGTGTCTATGAGGACGTCCCTGTTCAGAACCTTTGAAACATGGACCTGCACGCACGTACCTGGATATCTGGTGCATTGGCTTCCAGGAGTGACTTGCAGTTCAGGCAGATGGTAGAGAAGCACCCTCGTGACCTCTTGCGATGGGTAGCCATCGAAAGCAGCACTGCAGAATTCATGCAGCATGAGGTGTTATGTTAACACCTGCCAAATTCGCTCGATTGGAGCACCAGCTCCCAGACCAGGCACTTGTTCCCGTTAGTGGGGCTTTGATGGAATGTCAGCAGAAACCAGCAGATAGTTTGCAGGGTGACCATGACAACATCAGTGGAGTTGGGACTCGACCTCATGTGAAACTGCTTGGGAATCGTTCAGTGGCCAGGGGAATGCGTACGTGTCTCAAGATAGCCACAGATCCCAACCTGAGAACTCCCAGACCAGCATGAGCCCCTCTAAATCCCTGCAAATCCCCCACCCTGTTCCATACCATGACAGCAGCTAACACCCTACCCCCTCCCGCATACTGGGTGTTGGTGCTCAGCAGTACTCGCCTCTTCCCTCTGCTTCGCTGTGCCTGAGTCACACTTTTAAAGAGCAGTACTAATTGGCGTCGGCATGACATTATGCCAGAGAGCTGGGAAGCATCCAGGAGGGCGCAGAGCATGTGTACCAAACTTACTAATGATAATTGAAATCCAGTCAATTTCACGCTAATAAGCTTTATGCATTTCTGAGCACGAAGCGATTCACACCACGAGAAAGGGGCTGACTTTTAGCTTTGCCACACTATTTTCCCAGCATGCCACGCTGATTGCTAGGCGCAGCGAGGTGGTATAATCGTGCCCCTAGAATGAATTGCTCTTTGAGGAAGAAAATTCAAAAATGTTTCCTCTCTTTCTGTGTTGGCACATTTCCTGATGAAAGGGAATGAAATAATTTTGTCTCAACAAGTACCCAGCATTACAGAGTTAAATCCAACGCATTGAAAACTTTCCACCTGTATTCGCAACATATTTAAAATTGACACACTGACAGTGGGTTCAACATATTATGTGTGCACCCAGTGAATACAAGTTGCTGCTGTGGTTACTGATTTCAGATCTTTAGGTATCCCTATCCATAACTTTATAGAAATCATAGAAACCCGGCAGTGCAGAAAGAGGCCATCTGGCCCATCGACTCTGCACCGGCCACAATCCCACCCAGGCCCCACCCCCATATCTCTACATATTATACCTGTTAATCCCTTTAAGCTTGTGAACTCCTCCTTTCAAGATTAAGTTGTTTCCTTTTCTCTTCTGTTCATATAAGTGTATTATCAATTGAAATTTAAATTGGCCTGGTGATTTACAGGAAGATTAACATTCATTATAGACTTTCATCTTGTGCATCTTAGCATTACCTTTTATTTCCTACTGGTAAAAAGTTGCTACATTCTGTAATACTTTTTATACATGCAAAAATAACATAAAATATATTAAAAAGCACAACAAAGTCCATTCAACTTGTTTTCCACTGGTGATGTTCCAAAATTAAAGCAAGCTGCTTTTGCTTCTGTTTGCAGATATAGAAGGTGGAGCAGTTCGTGTTCAGGGAGCCAGAGGATTACCTCCATCTGACAATTACAAGGTTCTCTGGAGGCTTGCAATAATTAAGTAAAACATATGGCAATCACTAATATATCAATTTTATTACATAATATAAATCAGATGATTTCTTGAAATTCATCAGATGGAGAATGATTGTGGGCGAAATCTTACCAGAACATGAATGTCAGGATCTGATTGAAAACAGGTGTGATTCACTCCAGAGAAACAGACAGGTTTTCTCTTCAGATCTTATGGCACTTTGTCAAAAAGGATGCATGAGTCATGCCGTCATTTTGAGGGGCAGGGCCTAAACACACTGGCAAAGCTGGCTGCACTGAGACCTGGGCGCCCAATCAGATTAAGAAATGGGCTGTGATTCTTCCATCCCAATTTTTTGGTTGGTTGGGCCGGGAGAATCACACGTGCATCGATTCGCAGGATTTGTGCATGTGTTTCGATGCATGCGCACCTCCCAGCAATGAATATCCAGCTTAGTCAGGCCCACACTAGAAACCAGGAGCAGCAGATAAGTTATTTTTAATCTTATTTGGATATATTTTAAATATGATTATTAGGCTTGAGATTGAATTTTCTGGGCCCAACAACATTTCCATCCCAACAGTACAATTTCATTACAGCAGGGTTTAGAATAGTTCCCCACTTTCGGGAACTTGCGGGAGACCCCGCCAGAGTGAAGAAGGGGCAATAAGGGCCACCTGGGGAGGTTGGGTGGTGCCTCTTGGGCATGGGCATTCTGGCATGGCAGCCTGTGATACCCTGGCACTGCCCAAGGGGCAAAGTGCCCATGCCCGGGCACCTTGGCACTGCACATCGGGGTATCAGGCAGTGTCAAGGGGGTGAGGTCTGGGGGCCAGGCTTCAGTGTAGTCAAAGGGGGGACGGGATCCCGCTGCCATTCAGCATGGGGATCGGTCAGGACTGGAGGAAGGCCAATAATCGGAGTGGGCTGGGAGGAGGGGGCATGTCTGCCTCCCATGGAAGCGGGGGGGGATCTGCTGGTGTGGGGGGATGGTCACTGCTGGGGTTAGGAGGGTGATGGAGATCGGGGTGCTCTGGGATAAGGAGGGCCAAGAATTGAACTGGCCAGCAAACTGCAGGCTGATATTTTGGGGCCATTGTTCATGCACAGAGTTCCAGAGCTATCAAATTCCGGGGTGAATAGACCCCACCCCATGAACCTTTAATGATATTCACGATTGTGACCTCTGCATTGCACAGTGTGTGGGAGATTCAGGTCTGAACTTCCACTGAAAAAACAATCGTGGATTACATCAATTTTCCCGTGAATTCAGCACTTAGAATTTTTTTGGGAGAATCGCCCCCATAATCTCCCCATACCCCAACACAGAGGTCACAGGAGCTTCCCTCCCCTAATGCTGGCATCCCCTGTGATCAACGCCCGCATTCTCCCCCAACCACTGCATGAGGCTCCCACTAGAATCTGCCCCTGGCACTGCCAGATTGGCATGATATCAGCCTATACTTGGGGGACACTACCTGAGTGTGTCCTTCTCCCCCAGTTCACATCACCCAGCTAGCGGCCAATATCTGGCAGGATTTTAATGGCAGTCGTTAACGGTATTAAAATACATTTAAATGAGGTTTTAACGCTTTGTGGCCATGAACCTTGCAAAGCCAGAGCAGGGAAAATTGTAAACTGCAATCTTTCCTAGACATAATATGGGTATTGTTTCAAGTTAATTGCGTAATTACATTGTGCAATTACTGTGTTATGGCAGCCGTATTTGTAGACAGTTTCATCCCTGCCAGGTAATGCTGTGATTAGGCAAAGGAAGAGGCTAGCCCATTGCATGGGGATGTGCTGATGCCTACGACTGTGGTTTGTCTAAGCTGGGGTAGAGCAAAGTTGCAGAGATGCCAGCATTGGACTGTGGTAAGCACAGTAAGAAGTCTCACAACACCAGCTTAAAGTCCAACGCGTTTATTTGGTAGCACAAGCCACAAGCTTTTGGAGTACTGCTCGCTCATCAGATGAGTGGGAGTTGTGTTCACATGATGTAGAGATGCCGGCATTGGACTGGGGTAAACACTGTAAGAAGTACTAGAAGTACTAACGTACAACACAGAAACCATTTGACCTCTTGTGTCAGTGCTGGCTGTCTGAAAAGGCTTGATACTTTATCCCTTTCTTCTGCCCTTTCTCAATATCCTGATTAGTTTTTCTCTGGCTTTAAAAGAAGGAAGCTCAGTAAATGGCAGAGCAATGAAAGCAAATGAATTGAAGCAGTTTGTTTACCAACACCAGAAAAAAAAAACCCCAGCAAACTCAGCTGCAGGAAATGGATTAAATGGATTATATAAGCAAGATAAAGTGTGAGAACAGCCTCTACAAATCATGCAGGAGGAAGGAGAAGGAGGTTTATTGGGATGAATATAAGTCAAAGAAGAAACAAACCAAAGGCTGGTTAAAAGAGCAAAGATTATCCTTGGAAAAAAAACATTGTCACAGAAACTAAACACAACATTTTAAGAAATCTAACAGTACGACAACTTTAAGCTAGCAGTTGTGAAATCCGAAAAGGAAGTAAATAGACTTCAAATTTACAGACGATATCAAATTGGAAAGGGGCAGTGGAATTGAACAAGGCAGCTCCGAGGCAAAGAATGCATTGAAAAAAATACCTAAAAGAACGATGACAGGTAAACTTGAAGCGGACACGTGAAAGTACTGAAAATCAAAGAAAAAGTAGGCAATATATGTACGATGTGAGTCACGTCAAAGATGAAGCTTTAAAAAACCTTAAGAGTCTTAGTACATTCAATGTTCAAGATTAACAAGTTCAGAGTAAAACTAAGAAAGCCAATAAAATGCTGAATGACAAAGAGAAAGCAGTAAAGTCAGAGGAAATTGTGACCAAATTATTGCGGGTTTTGGTAGGAGGACTATACCTGGTTACTGAGCATTTCTTATAGAATCCTTATCCTTATAGAATTCCTACAGTACAGAAGGAAGCCATTTCGCCCATTAAGTCTGCATTATCTCTCTGACAGAGTATCTTACCCAGGCCCTCACCCCAGCCCTATTCCCATAACCCCACATATTAACCATGACTAATCAAACCCACACATCTTGGGACATTAAAAGGTAATTTAGCAAGACCAATCAACCCAACCTGCACATTTTTGGACTGAGGGACAAGGAGAGGATATGCAAACACTACACAGTCACCCAAGGCTGGAATTGCACCTGGGTGCTAGTGCAGTGAGGCAGCAGTGCCAACCAGTAGGGCACCATGCTGTCCATTTCAGCATGGAAAGCAGGTGTTTGAGAGGTGATCTTACAGAAATGTGTAAAACATCAAGGAATTATTTTAAAACAAGAAGTGAGATTAAGGCAACAAGTAATAGATTTAGTAATGAAACTCTGGCCAGGATTTTCCAGTCTTGCCTGCCATCAGTATCTTCCAATCCCACCAAAAACCAATGGACATTTGGCTGGACTAACATGATCGGACTGGAAAATCCTGGCCTATGTTTTGAGAAAATAAAAATATAATTCTCCTGACCCCTCTCCACCTTTTAGAGATGACTTTACATTTTTGTCCTCTTTTTACTGATTTGCTTTGTCAAATTTGATGTAATTTTGAACACGTCTATTACAACTGAGTTGCCTTTGTCTCATGAAAGAAAGTCACTTATCCCTGGTATCAGCTTAATAATTTTCTTCCACACTTGTTCACAGCTATTCCATCGTAATATTCTATGTACTTTTGTCCCTTATTATGTTCCACCTCTTTCCTCCTTTCCCATCATCTCTTCCTCCTCCAAAAAAATTGGATTTAAATGATGCACAGCATGCTGCAATGGTATTAATTAAAACTGATGCTTGTTTGAAATACAGTAGATTAACAACTCACATTTGACTTGCTCCTGGTGCATTATTTTATTCCATATTACTTGTATTTAGGTTTGTGCTACATATTTAGATGGGTACCGAGCTACAGCTGTATGCCCAGTGGGAGGATCCAGAGCTGTGGAAAAGGGAAGGAGAACAGCAGAGAGCATTTTGAAGAGGTATGTTTATTCGAAATAATAAAACAATTTTTCATATTGAATTATACAATTTTCAGCACAGAAAAGGAGCCACTCAGCAATATAAAATATTGAAAGTTATTTTCCATGTAATTGAAACAAAAATGTTTTTGTGGAAAAATGAACTTATCACCTTGTAAATGTTTCTGGAAACTTTTTTATGATCTTCACTGCAGAATTTAGCTATTTTATTTGAAACGAGCAGATTCAAGTAAGTAATCTAGATAGCTATAATAAGAGCAAAATACTGTTGATGCTGGAATCTGAAACAAAAACATAAAATGCTGGAAAATCTCAGCAGATGTTGGAGCACGGTAGCACAGTGGTTAGCACTGCTGCTTCACAGCTCCAGGATCCTGGGTTCAATTCCCAGCTCAGGCACTGCCTGCATAGAGTTTGCATATTCTCCTCGTGTCTGCGTGGGTTTCCTCCGGGTACTACGGTTTATTCCCACAATCCAAAGATGTGTGAGTTAGGTTGATTGGCCATGCTAAAACATTGCCCCTTAGTATCCAGGGATGCGTACATTAGAGGGATTTGTGAATATAATGTGTAGGGATAAGGGGGTAGGACCTGGGTGGGATTGTGTTCAGTGCAGACTCAATGGGCCAAAGGGCCTCTTTCTACACCATAGGATTCTATGATCTGACAGACCTGGTGCGTCCAGCATTTTCTGTTTTTGTAATTTAGATTGCAAGCAAATAGAAATTATTCCATCACAATCCTGACTTGTGCCATGTAGATGTTGGAAAGACTTTGAAGAGATAAGTTACTGTCTGCAGAGTTCCTGAGCTACTGCTGCAACCATAGAATGTATGTAGCTGATGCAGTGCAAGTTCTGTTAATGTTAATATCCAGAATGTTGATGGTGGAGAATTCAATGTTGGTAATGTTGCTAAATGTCAAAGTGCAGTGTTTGGGGATGTTCACTGCCTGACAATGCCCAAGTATATGTGTTACTTGCCACTTAGAAGCCCAGCTTTAAATATCGTCCACATTTGCTGTGTGCAGGCTTAACTGTTTCACTATCTGAGGAATTACAAATGGATCTTAACAGAATCGTAAAAACACATTCCAATTTCTGACCTTCTGATTGAGGGAAAGTCATTGATAAATAAGCTAAAAATGGCTAAGCACATGGCAGTACCATGAGGAACTCCTACAGCAGTGCCCTGGGACTGAGATGATTGATCTACAGCATCGCGATCATTTCTTTTGTCTTAGGTATCATACCAACCACTGGAAAGTTTATTCCTGAATCCCATTGATTTCAGTTTTATTTGGGCTTCTTGATGCCACATTTGGTCAAATGTGGCCTTGATTTCATAGGCATTCACCTTCAGGTCACCTCTGAAATTCAACTCTTTTGTCTATGTTTGGACCAAGACAGGAATGAAGTCTGGAGACAAGCGGCCCTGGCTGAACTTCTAAACATCACTAAGAAGGTCAGTAAGTGCAGTTTGATACTGCTGACACTTCCATCACTTTGCTGATAATTGAGAAAGACTGATGGAGCAGTAACTTGCTGGATTGGATTTGTCCTGTCTTTTGCGATCAGGACACACCTGGACGATATTCCCATGTTGTCCAATTGCAGTTTCAGCTAGTTCTAAAACACAAGTCTTTGGCACTATAGCCAGCAAATTAGCAGAGCCCATTGCCCTAACTGTATTCAGTGCACTCAGCCATTTATAGGATGGAGTGAATCAAATTGGCAGAAAACTGATATCTGTGATAGTATGGCCCACAGACTATGATTGATCATTCACTTGGAAGTTCTGGCTGAAGATGGTTGCAGCTGATTCAGCCTTCTCCTTTGCACTAATATGCTAGAGTTTGCCATCATTGAGGCTCAGGATATTTGTAGAGCTGTCTCCTCCTCCTATTAGTAGTTGTTTAATTATTCATCATCATTCACAATTACCAGCCAATTACCTCACCACCCATCTACTCTCAGTCATCAGTAAAGTGGTGGAAGGTGTCGTCAACAGCACTATCAAGCGGGATTTACTCAGCAATAACCTGCTCACTGACACTCTATTTGGGCTTCACAAGACCACTCAGCTCTTGGTCTCATTTTGGTCCAAAAATACACAAGAGCTGAACTGAAGAGATGAGATGCAAGTGACTGTATTTGATTTCAAGGCAACACCAGTGAGAGATATGGTTAGTTCAATTGGCTGGATGGCTGATTCATGGTGCAAAGCAATGTCAACAGCGCAAATTCAGTTTCTGTACCTACTGAGGTTATTCATGAAGGCTGTCCCTTCTCAGCCTTATCCCATGCCTGAGTGTGGTGACCCTGGATTAAATTACCACCATTTAGCTCCCTGTCTCTCAAAAAGGGAGAGAGCAGTCTACAGTTTTCTGGCACTTTGGCAGCTTTCATTTGAGTGAGTAGGGCATCAAGGAGTCCTGGTAAAACTGAAGTCAATGGAAATTGGGGGAAAACTTGTAATAGGTCAGATTCATTCTTAATACAAAGAAGGTTGTGGCACTTGGAGGTCAACCATCTCAGTCCCAGAGTATCACTGCAGGAGTTTCTCAGGATAACGTTCTAGGCCCAGTCATCTTCAGCTCAACTAGCCTTCCTTCCATCATGAAGTCTGCAAGTGTGGATTTTCAGTGATGATTGCACAATTTCAGCACTAATCAGAACTCTTCAAATATGGAAGTAGTCATGTCCATATGCAGCAAGACTTGGACAACATTCAGGCTTGGGCTGATAAATACAAAATAACATTCGTATCGCACAAGCCTGGCAATGACCATCTCCAACAAGAGAAAATCCAACCATATTCCCCTGAATATTTAATCTCATGATCATTGCTGAATTCCCCTCTATCAACAATGGTTACCATTGACCACAAAATGAACTGGAGTAGCCATATAAGTACTGTGGCTACAAGAGTAGTCAAAGGTTGGGAATTCTGCAGCAAGTAACTCACCTCCTGACTCCCCAAAGCCTTCCCACTATCTACAAGGCACAAATCAGGAATGTGATTGGATATTCTCCATTGCCTGGATGAGTGATCAAGAAGTTCAGCCTAATCCTGGGTAAGGTAATCTGTTTGGCACCTCTCCACCACCTTTCCTTTCTACGAGATGCACCACAGGTCAGTGAAGCTCTTTTGATGGCATCTTCCAAACCTGCAAACTTTATCACCTAGAAATACAAGGACAACCCATGGAACACCACCACCTGCAAGTTCTCCCCTAAGCCACTCATCATCTTGAGTTGGAAATATATTACCCTCCTTCACTGTTGCTGGGTCAGAATCTTGAAAGTCCATCCCTAACAGCATTGTGGATGTACCTACTCCACATCCTCTGTAGCAGTTCAAAAAGATGGCTCACTGCCATCTTCACAAAAGCAATGAGGGAGGGACAATAAATGCTGCCCTAATCAGTGACCAGATCCTGTGAAAGTATATAAAAAGAACAACTGGATGTGGCAGGACTGCAAAGCTTTGATCTTTTGTGATTTGGTTTATTGTGGGATTCTTTCACACTGCTGTGGCATTCTGCTTCTGCTGTTTAACCTGCATGGAATCCTGAATACAACTTTGCAGGGTCAACTGAGCTGGGTGTGCTTTTATCATATCTGGTGTCTAGGTTAATGCTGGGCAGTTGGTCCAGTTTTATCCTTATTCACGTTTTTCATAGTGGTTTGATGTAACTGACTTACTGATCAGTTCACAGGGCAATTAAGAGTAAACACATTGTTATGGATTTGGAATCCATATATGCTGGACTGGATAAAGATGGAAGATTTCCTTTCCTAAAGGGCATTAGTGAATCAGATGAGATTTTACAACATTTCAGTCATAGCTTATGGTCACCGTTACTAATGTCAACTTATTCAGATTTTGTTTAATTAGCTGAATTTAAATTTCTTAGCTGCTGTGGTGGGGTTTGAACCCTCTTCCTAGAACATTAATCCAGGCATTTGGATTACTAATTCCATAACATAGCCAATATGTTTAAGGCTGAGCAGTTTTTGAAGGATGGTGACTGAAAAGATCGAAAGCAAACAAGATAAAATAAAAACTAAAAATAGATCATGTTGGGTAAAAATGGAGGTGCAAGATTTGAAACTTATATGAGTAACGCATAACTAAAATACTGAAAATCTGAACAGCCTTATTACAGTAGAGAATTCATCTCATTTCTTTCATTGTGAACATGCTTTCATCATTGCTAATTTTATCCATTCTGATTTTTTTATGCAACAAAGGTTATTCCATTTGAAAATAAATCTCTGCTAACTTGTGATGATATGTTTATTTTTACAATTTGGTGAATTGTTAGTGATTCTAAACTAGTCTTTGTTCATGAAGGATGCGACGCATGTTTGAGCAGATTGGTCTGGAAGACTTTAAATCAGTCAATGTTCAAATTTTTGGATCTGAAGAAACCTATGGAGAGCAAGCTGTAAAGAGGACAGATGTACGTGGAGTGACTTTTTGAACTATAATGAGTGAATTAAATGTCATGACCAACATTTCTAAACTTTTGAAGTTATGCCTCTGCATTTTTTTACCAGATTGGGATTGGAATAACTGAGTGTGTATGCAATAATTAATAGAAACTGTCTGTGGTTTAAGTTTATTTATTAGTGTCACAAGTAGGCTTACGTTAACACTGCACTGAAGTTATTGTGGAAAATCCCCTAGTCGCACACTCTGATGCCTGTTTGGATACACTGAGGGAGAATTTAGAATGGTCAGTGCCTAATTAGCACGTCTTTAAGCCGTGGGAGCAAACCAGAGCACCAGAAGGAAACCCATGCAGATACAGACAGTGACCCAAGCTCGGAATCGAACTTGAGTCTCTGGTGCTGTGAGGCAGCAGTATTAGCCACTGTGCCTCTCTATCATTAAGCTTCTTTATTTTTAAGCCTCTTTTTCTCCATGTTGTGGTACATTGGCAAATTTGTCACATATTTATCCATTCAAAATTCAGACTTTCATGATTTTTTTAAACTGTAGCCAAATATTCCCCACTTTACAAAATATCATACTTTCACACATTTCCCCTAAGAATATTGAGCTGAAAAATCAGTAAAACATTAAATATATCTAAATACTCCCTTTTACATATCTCCTATAGATGTTTAATTGTTAATGTTGAAGTCTATTTTATTGCTGAAGCGCTGTGGTTTGGTTATACAGTGTCCCCGTGAAGCTGTTATTTGGCTGGCTGTCCACCACACGCAGAAGAAAGCCTTGGAACTCTTTTCCCGTGAAATTGCACCAGCCGGCACTGGCATGGGTAAGTGGGATTGTTTTTTGGATGTTAAATCGCAAAAAAACTTATTTCCATAGCATTGGATTTATTTACAGTGAGATTCATTTCTTTGCTCCCTTAAATTTTATTTTAAGAATCTAAACATTACAACCAGATTGCACGTTGATGTAGGAAATTTACGAAATGTTTAAAATGACACTTTTGTTCTGAATTTTCAGAAAGCAAGGGAAAAAGGGTTTACTTGTTTGGTGAAAATATAGTAATGGCATATATATTTGAAATGACATTTACAGAATTAGTTTTTGACAATCTCACTGTTATATTATAGCATGAATATGCACATGCTTTCGGTTTGAAGCAGACATTGATTAAAGCAGCACAGCTCAACAAGTAGGCATAAGGTCTTTCCCATGCCCTGAACACATACTTTTCCATTGGGTTATTTGTTCTCCGCAACTGTGGTTTAGGTTGTCACATTAACCCTCTCCTTCCTGTCTAGGGATATGGTGTGGGGCTTGAGAGGAGAGACTAGCAAGGGAATCTAAACTGCCTTATGTTACCCCGGTGCGCTGACTGGCACCTGTCATACAAGTGCCTAATCTACAATCTTATAGTGAAAAGAGCACAGCTTCAACAAAGCAATATTTTAAACATTTCTATATAGCACCTTAAATACAGTCTTCACTGTCGGGGCTTAGATATAAATCAGGGCCACTTGAGTAATGTAGTAAGTGATGTGTATCCATGGAGCTAGACCTATCAATGTTTCACTACCTTGAAGGGAGGGGTGAAATGGAAAAAGTTGGCACGAGGAAAACAAGTTGGATAAATATATGATTTTTTTTCAGTTACTCAAGTAAAACCAATTTTATTTAGAAGTAAGTAACTCCCTGAGTTGCAGTAATGCTAACTCCAGTGTGCAAGGTAAATTTTCATTGTAGTTTGCATCATTCTCACCAATTGCTGATAGGTATATTGTTACAAATGTGAAGTTTTATAAGACTGTAATATTTTGTAATCATGTCTTTATTGTATAATGGAAGAATGAAGGGAGGCATTTGACCTATTCTAAATTCCAATGACTGCAGGCCTGGATGGCTTGGGTGTTCAAGGTTAAATAAGGATCCAGAAAGTTTTACTGGGAAGAAAGTGTGAGGTTAATACCTGTAAACACTGACCAAAGCATCTGCACTGACAGTGGCTAGACCATTAATTTCTGTGATCCCAGGAAGATATTAGGAGTGTCAGGTTTTAGTATACTTTAAATTGTCTATTTAATTTTGTGATTAAAAAAATTAGGAGTTTAAAGAATAGCTAATAAGCATTTTAGTCTGAGTACAAAGCCTACATGAGTCACATTGGCATGGAGATGGGCATTGAGAGGGGAAGCATCCATAGGAAGCCATTGTAGTCTGCCAGAATCTGAGAGGAAGAGAGAGCCAAAAGATAGAGTCTCAATTATTTGCAGTGCAAGAATGCAGTGGGAGCTCATGCCCAGTTTGAAGAAACCATGTTCACGTGGATTTAAACAAGATTGAAAGATTTGCCTCCAATTAGATAGAGGGAGGAACCTCCATTAACCATAACCACAAAGATTTATCAACCAAAGATTCACAACTCTTTCATTGGAGAAATTTCTCCTCATCTCAGTCCTAAAGGATTGGTCCCCATCCTGACAATGTCTGGCTGCAAAAGAAAAGAAGAAACCAAGAATCATTGGACTGTTCCAGGAGATTAGGATGTCCACTAGAAGGGCAGAATAATGTATAACTAGGGAGGCAGATTTTCAGTTGTTTTAAATGTTAAATGGGGATTTGTTTTCTGTGGTTTAGGGAATAAATTGGCTACTGTAACAATGTTTATTCAATGTTGCTTTTAGTTCTGTGTTAGGATAAAGGTCTTAAAATTTATGTTGGTCACTAGGAATTCAGTTTTGTTTTCGAAAAGTTTTGATCTCTACTGGGATCTTTACAATATGCTAAAAATAATAAAATAGGAATGCAGAATTTTTTAAGAAGTGTGAAACTTGTAAATGTTGATGTTCAGAGAGACTGTATTTGCGGTTAGGGGAAGGAGGGTATCAAAGTCTGACCTATGGAGTATCTTGATTAGGTAGATATTGAGACATTGTTCGTCTAGAACATAAAACAAGATGGCACATTGTCAGGATAGGGCCAATTCTTTAGGATTGAGATGAGGACAAATTTCTCCAATGGAAGAGTTGTGAATCTTTGGTATTCTTTATCCCGGAGATTTGTGGATGCATATCATTGAATAGATTTAAGGCTAATATAAGAAGTTTTGGTCTCTCAGGAAACCAAGGGAAAGGGAAAGTTCTAGAAAAGTAGAACAGAAGCCCAAGGTCAGCCGTGATCATATTGAATAAAGAGTACATCTGACAGGCTATCTGATCTTTTCCTGCTCCAATATCTTATATTCTTATCTTTCTTGCCCACCCCTTTCCAACAGCTTTTTAAAGATTAATTTTCCACACATAACACATAGCATTGCTTGGCCAGGAGGGAGTGCAGGTAAATTATTCTGTTAGGTCTTTGTCAGTGATTCCCTTTACCTGAACACTGGAAAATATATTAGAGTGGACTGAGATAGTTCTCAAAGTTACTTCTCATTCCCCAGGCATTTCTGATGCACCTCATTACACATTCACTCTTCAGTGAAATTAGTCTAGCCTTTCCAAAATCTTTTTGCTTACAGATTCACTGAAATAGTACCTAAAACCAGAAATTATCAACTTGAAAATGAGTATTTTTATTACTGGGACTAGAGAGGCTTAAGACAGGAAATGTAATAGCGATTACCAAAATTTTGAAAAGTTTTGAGACGGAAATATTTAATTGTTTGCACTTACTGAATTAATAATGAGAAGGTGCATAGTTGACATAACGAAAATAATTCAAGGGAAATGGAAGAATTATTCAGGTACAGTTATTAAAATGTTGAAACTTTTACTCACAAGTGGCGCTTGAAGCAGAGACTATGATGGCATTTCAAAGGGACTTTGATAAATATTTGGAAATGAAGATGAAAGCTATAGGGAAAAGCAGAAATTGGGTTTAGAGGAGATGGCGCCAGTCAAAGTGCACATGCACAATACTTTCCTTCCGTGTGGTTGTTTATCTGGTTTGGTATGTTACCTTTTCAACAAGCGTAACAATATGGTTTTGATCAGAACTATTACCCTACTCTATCAACACAAGCTAGTGAAAGGATTTGTCACTTTTAAGTAGGTCTTTAAATCTCAAGGGTTTTGTACCTTAACCTGGTATCCTGACGTTTGGTATTAGTTTCTTTTCTCATCTCCTGTTCCATTGATCTCTAAAGTCATGGCGAAATTCTAAACTCTTCTTTAGCTCTGCAGTGAGTACAGATGAAAAGTTTGGAAAGAAAGTTGGAAAGAGAAGTTCATAGATTTTGTTAGTGAAATAATATTTGTGTATTTATCAGTTTGATTTTAAAATCCTAGTATGGAATTAGTTACAATCTTTTTTGATATTTTTGTCAGTACTAATTTTTGCCTAACGATCAAACTAAATACTAGCAATCCTGCATTTGTTACTTTCTTCAAATCCCTTGCAACTATTTGCTTCTTAACTGAGATTGCATTGTTAGAAATTATATACAAGGTAGTTCATGGATTAGTCACAAGATTCAGTTAAATTCAAGACTATTTTATTAGCTTTCCAGTTTCTGTTGTCAATAATTTTTCTGTCTTCAGTATAAATGTATTTTATTTGTGGGTGAAAGAATTGCAGACCACATGAGTTCAAGCACATAAGAAGGATTATGTAGATTTTGTTTTGCTAAAGCAAGTAAGATTGTTTCCACTGGTTGTTGAATTGGTAACTAGGAGGCATAAATTTAGGATTATTGCTAAAAGGATGAAAGGGAAACTGGAACAATTGTCTTCACACACGTATTAAAGTATAGAAAGATCATGTTTTGTGTACTCACATAAGAGCATTCATTAGTATTATCTATAAACAATGAATGAGGTGTGGCATAAGTCCAAAGTTGGTCAAGTAAATAGGCCAATTAATAGAGTTGGTGTTTGTTGGTAATGAGTGTAGAGGATAATGACACAATGTACTTATTGACATAGGCTTTGAATTAAAATCCAGAAAAATCTCATTTTCTTTACAAAACCCTTCAAAGTACAATATTTTCTGAGGAGCTTACAGAATATAAATCTTTCTAAGGAGGGGATATATATTTGTTGCATAAATGATGTAATAGCTTATATAATATGGATGAAGAAAACTGAAAATATAGACACTGTGGGGGTGGGGGGATGGAATTCTCCCATCCCACCATGGTAATTTTCTAGTGCAGCGGGTGGGAAAATCTCACGGCTGGACATGCACGGGATTTGTGCACGCGTTCCTGCCATACATGCATCTTCCAGCACCATATTTCTGGCGCCATCAAATCTTCTATGGAAACTGGCAGGAAGACAAGTAAGCAATTTAAATCTTTATTTAAATCTAATTTTAATTAGCTGAAATCTCCAGACCCCTTGCCTCCCTCCTCCCATTACTCGCGCCCCACCCCTCCCCATTAGAGTGTTTCACTCCAGCAGGGATTACAATAGTTCCCAGTGGCCTGATCCCATTGAAATAAACATGCAATCGGGGTGCATTCGGGCCCCCAAGATGTTGAGCATTGTTGGGGAGGAGGGGTGAGGCTGGACTGTGGGGTGGGACGAGAGCTAGAGATTGTTGTGAGCCAGTATCATGCGGAGTGGTGCGGTCGGGGATTGTCTGGGAATGTCAGGGCAGGGACTGCAATTTAGCTGTGATTGGGAGTTGTTTGGGAATGGGGGGTTGGGCAGCACTGTGGGGGGTCCTAAGCTGGCCAGCGATTAAGCTGATCAGCAAATCGAAGACTGACAGTTCAGAAGTGGCTTGCTGATTTCAGCCTCCTGGAATGGGAAATAGCCTCACCCACTGACTTATAATGATATTCACACTGGTGGTGTCTACAACACACAGAGTGTGGGAGATTCTAATCTGAACTCCTACTGAAAAAGCCAATGTGAAGTACTCTAGTTTTCCCACAAATTCAACATTTAGGATTTTTTTGGGAGAATTCTGGCCTCGGTGTGAAATTCACCTTGGATTCTAGTGCTGAACAGGTGTTCACAAATTGGAAGCCCGTTTTATATTCCTCGATCTTTTTTCTTTCTGTTCAAGTCAATAGAAACAATGATTGGGCAAAATGTAAAATTGTTTGACTTTTAGAAATGAGCATGGCAGTTTTAAATGTGGATGTCATTCTTCAATATTTGTTAATGAATGCTCACTTGTGTTTGCTTATAAAGGAATGGAAGCCAATGTTTTCTGATTGTAAGAAAGTTTGTACCAAGTTACTTCAGTTCTCAGTTTACAGGATTATCCTCCTAAAAACAAAATAGAGGCTAAGACTGAGTTTATTGCAAAATCAATATAGTCTTCATTTCAAATATAATTTTGATTGAAAGCTGTTGTATTCCTGAGCTGTTATATTGAAATACAGTGGAGCAACATTCTTCGTTCTCCAGTGTCCAAACTTGCCACGCTATTTACTCTTGTCAAAAAAAATCAATTATCTACCATAATAGAAGAGTCTTTCCTGGTGAAGAATGAAGTGTGATGACTTATCCCCAAATGCTGGTTTTCTGATTATTTGTGTTTGTTCTTAGGATGCAGGTGAAACTGGTAAACCTGCATTTATTGCCTAACCCGCATTGCCCTGAGCAAGCGGGTGAGGACTTGAATTCTCCTTCAACCTCTTCACTTTTTCTGTGATAAAGAAGAGAACTCTGACAAAGGAATGGCAGTTTGCGTCAAAGGCAGAATATTGTGTGACTTGGAGGAAGTTTTGAAGTGGACAGTCAGTACTCCAACAATTTCTATTCTTGTTCTTCTTTATCATAAAGATTTCAGAGGAGAAAGAAAACTTGGTGGGTTGCTGCAATGTGTCCAGCACATACTGCACCACAGTATATCAGTGATGGAGAGATTGGATGTACAATCTAGTGATAAGCAATTAGTCAAATAAATTGTTATAGATGCTGTTCAATGATTTGAGCGTTATTGTGGTTACATCAATTCAGGTGAGTAGTGAGTGTTCTGGAAGTCTTGTGGTGCACAGGTAGCATCCCTATCTCTGGTCTATAAGTTCTGGGTTCAAGTCCCCCTTTGGCTTTTGATGGCCATGGAAGGTATGTTCATAATGTGATCACAAAGATTAATTATAAGCCTGTACATTCTTCTAATATGCCTGATGACAGGTGATAAATGTGGGAGTTTCCTGGTCAGCAGAATGGCAGACCACTGCAGTACTTTGCCAAACAATCCAATGGAAGTCCACATTCACCTAAGCCCTCTTAGTAAATGATATCTGAAGAGATAGTGGAAAGCTTTTGAGAAGAAAGGAGATCAGCTACTTGCCAGAGCACTATCCTTCTCTTGTAATCATGATGATAGTAAAGCCCTTCAGTACATCATCATTATGTGTTGCACATTATACAGTCTTGCCCTGCAGAGGGGGTCATCTGAACCCTGAGGATGAAAAGGCATCTTCATCAGCTGAAGACAATGGAGAGGACAAGATGGCTGCAGGTCAATGACATCCACATTTTTATGATACAGATGCCCGTGCAACAGAGCACAATGCCAGAGAAACAATGATACAGCATCCACAGTATTTTGCTTTCATTGTCTGGTTCAGGGAAAACCTTTTCTAGGTTTCAATGGTATTAGGCAGGAACTTTCAAAAGTTAATTGCAGGAGAGTCCCACCTCTTCCTCTATGCTGTCTGCTTTTTTATGTTGTTTTAAATTTCTGAGATATTTCTGTCCAGTGGCTGAACCACCTGTAGTTCATAAAACATGTCTCAAAAGAAGGTGATATACTGAACTGGCTGCATTTTAAGCATCTGTAGTTTGTTTAATCATAAGTAAAGGGGGGAAAACAGGAAGACATTAAACCCAAGAAGGAAACATTTTGTTCTTCCTGTAAATTTTGCTAGCCCCAGGATATTTCGTACTCAAAGGAAGATGGCTGTTAAGTACAATAATTAAGAAGGAAGAGCAATAGGTTAATTATCTTCTTGCAACCTCTCAACTTCATAGTATTTCGGCAGTTTATTAGTTGATTGCAGGAACACGTAATAAATTTGAAGTTTTTCAGATATATGTATTTGCTGCACCAGATGAACTCAATTTTTCGCCCTTATGGAATTTGTGTCAAAAGATGCAGTTTGATTTAGGGCCTAAAGTGTTCTCCTAATGGGGATATAGTTTTGGTAGCAATAGGTTATGTGTGTTCAAATCCCTAGATCTTTAGACAGTTAAGGTAATTTGTGTCAGGTATGCACTCAACCGTCTAGCCTCATATGACTCAAAATCACACCACGTTTATACATAACAAAATGCAAAGAAAATTCACTGCTGGGCCACTGCTCTATGCTAGATTTTGTTTTTGTTTTGCAAGGTTGTACATCTAGGTTGTACATTATTTTGCAGGGTGTACATCTAGGTGGGAAGTCACAGGAAACAGAATTAATATTTAATAGGATGTGTGCTTGTTCCTTACCTAAACCTTCAGTATTCTTTATTGATTATTTCTTTCTTTTTGACTAATGTACAATATCCTAAGTAAAGATCTATGAATCGATTCACACTCACTTTGGACAGGATTTTCTGACCCCTCCCACCAGCAAGATTATCTAGTTTTGCTAATGTCAACAAAAATTTGAATGGCTTTCTGCGTCCATTGCAAGGGGGGATGGAGAGCGTGGCCCTTATATTACAACAATAACATAGGTCGCAGCTCATTCCAAAACTGGTTTTGCAAATATATCAACTAGTGATCTTGGTGTTGAAAAAGCCAAGAATATTTGCAATAATTGGTTTCCAGAATGTTTGCTGGCATTGCTAATGACACTGCCAGCCGTGTTGTCAGCTGTCTTTTGTTCCCCATAGACAAAGCCAGTGTGTTGTGAACCTACTTCACGAACTGATTTCACAGTACTAGGAACTCCAAGATGTTATAGTTTCAAATAGATACATTTTCTACAAAATAAAAGAGGCACAGCATTAGGAAAGCATTCTGTCCTTTCTATTGGAACTACACTGTATTATGTTAATTAAACATCTCAATTACTGTTATGCAATTCCAACAATCTTGATCTGTTTTCTTCCTGCTGTATTCAGTGCCTACCGGGGTGGACCGCAAACTCATGCCTATATTGCTATTCAAACTTCCTACTCATTATACATACTATTAGTGATGGAAATTGACTGGGCATTCATCATAACACACAAAATTGCATCCTTCAGTATTATTCCACTAAGCTAAAAAGACACAAGTAATTGCTGTATATAATTTAATTATAAATGACAATTCCTTGTATAATTTTAACCATTACATAAAAGATTAATTTAGGCTTTGGCAGTTTCTGAGAAAAAAGTAGGAATCGTGCATTCAGTGTTTGAAATTTGCATCCGGAAGATCACAATAAGCCAATAATATGAACATACGTGCTAACATATGATTTGGAGCAGCAGTATGCCATTTGGCCGCTCAAACTTATTCTGTGATTCAATAAGATCGTGGCCAATTTGATTGTAACCCCAACTCACATTCCTGTCCACCCTCAATATCTTTCACTCCACATCAATCAATAATCTGTCTAGCTCTGCCTTAAAAATATTCAAAGATCCTGTTTCTATTTCCTTTTGAGGGAGTGCTCCAAAGATTCTTGACCCTCTGAAAGAAAAGGATCTTCTTAAATGAGTGACTTCTTATTTTGAAACAGTAGCCCCTAGTTCATTTTCTCTACATTTAACTGATGAATGATGTTAATCAACGTTCATGGGCGGCATGGTAGCACAGTGGTTAGCACTGCTGTTTCACACTCCAGGGACCTAGGTTCGATTCTCGACTCGGGTCACTGTCTTTGGAGTTTGCACATTTTCCTCATGTCTGCGTGGGTTTCCTCCCACAGTCCAAAGATGTGCAGGTTACATTGATTGGCCATGCTAAAATTGCCCCTTAGTGTCCGGAGATGCATAGGTTAGAGGGATTAGTGGTTAAATGTGTAGAGATATGGGCTAGGGCCTGGGTAGGATTGTGGTCAGTGCAGACTTGATGGGCTGAAGGGCTTCTTTCTGCACTGTAGGGTTAGAACAAAGAACAAAACAGCACGGGAAACAGGCCCTTCGGCCCAACGAGTCCGTGCTGCCACCCCAATGTTCCCACCTCTATCCATGATCCCTGTCTATGTTTATAAATCTATGGATTAAAAACAAAATTTGAGACAATTTAGGGAGAATTTGTTTTGCCAGTTAGCCTAAGAACACATCTTTGGGATGTGGGAGGAAACCGGAGAAAACCCACGCAAGCACGGGGACAATGCGCAAACTCCCACAGACACAGGCCCAAATCCATGTATCTGCACAGCACAGCGATAGTCACTGAGCTGTCGTGTTGCCCATCAAATGGTCCAGGTCAAGCGTACACTAACGATGTGAAGCACTAGGATACTCTCAGAAAAAAAATCCAAGAGCAGCCGTCTCACAACCCATTGCATGTATACCCCTTGTTAGACAACAAGGCGGACCAAAGCACCTGTAGGATGAAAACAAGTACATCAATATCATCATCAATTTATGTACAAGAGAGTTCCAAATCGCAACCAATATCCCACTCGCAGGATGGCACAGTGAGTTAGCACTGCTGCCAGGGACCCAGGTTCAATCCCAGCGGCACAGTGACACAGTGGGTTAGCGCTGCTGCCTCATAGCGCCAGAGATCCAGGTTCAATCCCAGCGGCACGGTGACACAGTGGGTTAGCACTGCTGCCTCACGGCGCCAGGGACCCGAGTTCAATACCAGCAGCACAGTGACACAGTGGGTTAGCACTGCTGCCTCACAGCACCAGGAACCCAAGTTCAATCCCAGCAGCATGGTGACACAGTGGGTTAGCGCTGCTGCTTCACAGCTCCAGGGACCCAGGTTCAATCCCAGCAGCACAGTGACACAGTGGGTTAGCACTGCTGTCTCACAGCGCCAGGGACACGGGTTCAATCCCAGTGGAACGGTGACACAGTGGGTTAGCACTGCTGCCTCACGGCGCCAGGGACCCGGGTTCAATCCCAGCAGCACAGTGACACAGTGGGTTAGCGCTGCTGTCCCACAGCGCCAGGGACCCAGGTTCGACTCCGGCCTCAGGTCACTGCCCGTATGGAGCTTGCATGTTGTCTGTGTGGGTTTCCTCCAGGTGCTCCGGCTTCCTCCCACAGTCCAAAGACATGCTGGTTAAAAGCATTATCTCTCAAGATAGCAAAAGATTTTGATCAAGCCACCTCTAACTTTCTAAACATCAGATACAAACCTAGCCTGTCCATAGTTGGACAGGCAATCTGCCCATTCCTGGCATTAGTCTATC
The DNA here is from genome assembly GCA_024679065.1 of Sphyrna mokarran. Taxonomy (NCBI): domain Eukaryota; kingdom Metazoa; phylum Chordata; class Chondrichthyes; order Carcharhiniformes; family Carcharhinidae; genus Sphyrna; species Sphyrna mokarran. The sequence goes on along the minus strand of JAGIQG010000001.1, from coordinate 127,342,071 downwards.
TTCTCAGAACTGCTTCTATTGCAGTTGCATCTTTCCTTAAATAACGAGACCAATACTATACACAGTACTCCAGATGTCGTCTCATCAATGCCCTGTTCAAATGAAGCATAATTCATTTGTAATTCCCCTCACAATCACCTCACAATAACATTCCATGAACTTCCCTAATTGCGTGTTGTATCTGACTCACGTACAAGGTCACCTAGATTCCTCTGAATCTCTGACGTTTCAGTCTCTCACCATTTAAATAATAAGCTTATTTTTCTATTTTCCTTGCCAAAATGGACAATTTTACATTTGCCCATATTATACTCTATTTGCCAAATCTGTACCCACTCAGTAGCTCCTTATTTCTATTTCACAACTTACTTTCCCACTTATCTTCATGTCATCAACAATTTAGCAACCTTACATTCCTTTCATCCAAGTGATTTATGTAAGTTGTAAGAAATTGAAGCCCCAGCACTGATCCCTATGGCACACCAGTTGTCACATCCTGTCAATTAGAAAAAGACCCAATTATGCCAAGTCCCTTGTTTCCTGTTAGTTAGCTAATCTTCTTTCCATGCCAGTATGTTATGAATTAATTGCAATATGTCAGTCTTTTTGTAAAGAACCTTTGTGGAATATTCATTGCATCCTTAATTAGAAAATACAGTGAAAAGTGTCAAAACGCATAGTAACTTTAATTATAGGCTGCAGAGGAATTTTTCTTTTACATTTTGTTTCCTGTTTATACTGCAGGTGAGACAAGCAACAGCTAAATTTATAAAACTAAGAATAGATATGATGAAAGACCTTGTTTTAAAGTCGGAATATATGAAATTTGGGTTTAATTTATGATAATGCATAAAGATACAAGTTATATGAAAATTGTAATTACTTAGACTTTATAGATGATTTATCTGGGTGTGCCTTATTGGCATTGTCCATAAAATCGTTCATCCAACTGCAACATACTTTTAATTAGCATTGAAGAAGTGCAGCAGAGATTGACCTGGGTACACCTGGGATATGGCCATATAAGTCTATACTTCAGCGTATTTCTTTGATTGAAAGAATGCACAGTGAAAATGTTGGAAAGAAAGGAAATTGGGTGTTATTACAAGTTCTTAAAGGCCCACAACAAAATTGAACAATTTGATAGAGTTGCTTAATCATCATTATGGATGAGGCAGAATAGATAGAAAGAGACAGGGGACAATTCTGGAAAAATTCTAAGTGTTGAATTTGTGTGAAAACTGGTGTAAATCATGCTTTTTTCAGCAGGAGTTTAAAAAAGAATCTCCTACACTCTGTGCACTGCAGAATGCATGAGCATGATTCACTCCTGAAATCAGTAGGCAGGGCCTATCTATCCCTGCTGGAGAGGCAAGCAACTTGGCACAGAACAATCCACTGTGCACGCACTGATCTGTCAGCACAAAGTTTGGCACATGCGCAATGGCCCTGCACTACCGGCCAGCCCCTACAACACCAGCTGTGCGACTCTTCCCCCCTACAACACCTCCCTCTCCACAGCCCATACGCTGGGCCCCTGATCGTGCCCAGTCCCAGCCCCCCCTCCCACTGGCAATCCCAAACCCGACCCATCACCCGGAGTCCTGACCCCCCAGCCTCCAAATAGGCTGTTCTACACCTCCCCCCATCCAGATGGGCAGCCCCCAATTGCTGGCTGGCCTTCCTCCCTCCCCCGCCGATCCCAATTGCAGGGTGATAGCGGGACCTCTCACCAATTATCCTCCAGATGCCCTGCCTCCATCAAGCCTCATGTCTGGTGGCCAGTGCCAAGGTGCGCCTTGAGCATTGGCATCTTGTCTTTTAGGCAGTGCCAGGGGATCGAGGATGCCAATGCCAAGATGTTAATGACTAGGGGCACCCCTCTTTACCCTCGACCTCCTGGAGGGCCTTGATTTCCCCCCCCCCCCCCTTCACTCCAACAGGGTTGGGCAGGCACTGCCCCATAGGTGAGGAGCTACTGTAAACCCCACTAGAATGAAATACTCTTGGCAGAGGGGAGATGCTAGTGGGCTTGGAGTTTTCAGTCCCAGGCCCACTGATGAGATTTAATGTAAATTTAAATTAGGTGTTAGATTTATTATGCAGCTCCATCCGATTTCCGGCACAGAGTTGTTGGCGCTGGAAATCCGGCACTGGGAGACGCTTTCAGGCCTAGGTGCCCAGCACGGTCCCCAGTGATCGATGAGCTGAAATAAAAGGACATCAATATAAGATTAAATAGAAGACATTTAGGATAATAACCCAGAGAATCTATTTTTTACAGAGTTGTGGGACTGTGGAACGGACTAAAGGAGCTGTTAGTTGAAGCAAAGACTGTTATCAGCATTTAAGAATAGGTTAGATATGTGGCTAAAAGAGGTGAATAATGTATATGGAAACAGAAAGAACAAATAGCATCAGAATTGCTGGCCATATGCAGGATGAACATCAACATAGACTAATTGAGCCAAATGTCTGTGTTTAAACTTCTGTGTAATTGTATGATTTTGAAAATACTGCTAAGTGCCTCGCTGAATAACTTTAGAGGGTCTCGTATTACTTCATTGCAAGTTCCAACATTTGGAACTGTTCTGAGAAAGGAATTCAGAAATAGATTTGTCCCAGTAAAATTTAAGTATTTTCTGGAGTTATTTGAGGTAAATATAATACATCACCAAAAAAAAATATATAAATCAGACTACAATGAATAATCCAATACATTCTATTCTGGAATTGAGGACAGAGAGCTGATTAAACTACTTGGCTTTTATTCTGTACTTTAATTAGCTTTAATTCAATTAATTCAGAGCAGGAATGTAGAAAAGTTCAGGACTGGTAAATACAGCATCAGCCTTGCTGATCCTATTTCTAATGCCTACCAAATATCTATCCAGTTTTCTGAGTTTTCTATTCTATATGAAAAATGCATGCCATATATTTACTATTCAAACTATCTGTTTATCATCTTTCTTCTAAACCCATGCTTCTGTTTCCTTCATTCTAGAGTTTGTGGCAAACTTGAATATGTTAGGAATCAAGTTATCAATTCCTTAAAAATTTTTAATACTCAATTAGTATCTCCCCTGTACCTTTCTTCTGAGTAAATGGTCTCAAGCTTTTCACTTCCTCATAGCTCAGGTACCTTAAATTACATATCACTTTCGTCCTTTTTTCTATGCTGCCTCCAATACCTGGATAATCCCTCCTGTAATATAGCAGACATAATCATAGTTAATACTTGTCTTATGATGGTCTTTCTTCGATGATAGGCAAGTGAGATCTCTGAGTCTGATATAGTTCCGAGAGATCATGCTGAGTGATGGAAAATTGGAACCAAGACAACCCATCAGGGTGTGCTAACAGTGCTAGGCAGCTTTGGAGTATTCCGGAGCCTTGAGATGATTGACTTGCCAATCTGGGTCAGTAATGCATCTTGAAAAAGCTCTACTGCTTGGACTGGGATCCTTCTCAACCACTGGCAAGTCAGTGCCCTAACAAGGGTTTATCAATGCTTTGTACTAATCTGCTGCATGGTTTTAGTTAAACTCCAGCAATACTCATGTACGTGCTTGGTGATCCTGAGGTGGTGTTGTTGTAAATAAGTAGCCTAGATAGAATAATTGAAGGAGAGTATGCACTTTCTATCAGATTAATAAAGACTGTCTTTTTCAGGCACTTGGCTTGGAAGCTTTGACTGTGGTGGTCAATTGGTTTAATCTCCATAGAGTCATGTTCAACAATTCCCTTGAACTTCCTCTGAAATTTGGAACATCCTTACGGAATGCCCTTGTGTGCAAAATAGTTTTCCAGATTTTGAAGGAAACAGGAGCATCCAATGCCACATATAACTTGGCCCAATGCAACTGATGCACCATTATTCAGCATACTTCACTTAAGCCAGCAGATGGCCATTCCATGATGTAAAATAATGTTGTGTAGAGCTAGGTAATCATGTCGCCAATAAGATTCACATTTTCACATTTTTCCACAATGTTCATAGAATCCTGCAGTGCAAAAGGAGGCCATCAGATCTGCACCAATCACAATCCCACCCAGGCCCAATCCCCATAACCCCATGTGTTTACCCTACCTGGTGCCCTTGAGATAATTTAACATGGCCAATCCACCTAACCTATACATCTTTGGACTGTGGAAGGAATCTGGAGCATCCGGAGGAAGCCCACATAAAAACAGGGAGAATGTGTAGACTCCACATAGACAGTGACCCAAGTTGGGAATTGAATCAGGGTCCCTGGCGCTGTGCGGCAACAGTGCTAATCACTGTGCCATCATGCCACTGATGTTCTATTTACGTTAATTGTATCCCTCTTTAAGCACTGAATTTTAAAAAAATGGCCAGAATTTATTTCTTGAAACAGTCAAAAGTAATCTTGTTTAATTTTGTGAATAGTTGAATAAGCCTGAGCAGGGCAAATCCAGGATTGCAGGCTCCCTCAATCCCATTACCCATGTAATAAAAATGATGATAGAAGGAATTTGTCCTCATTAAAACCTATTTAATTGTAAATTAGTTGGCTAAAACCTCTGCTCCCTGTTTAACTACTGTGGAAGATCTGTCTTAAAGTGTTTTTGTTTATGCTTTTCAGAACAATTGTTGAGAGAGCAATGAAGACTTGAAACTATCTACTGCTAAGTGCTTTTTATTGCTTCTTTGATTGTTCAATGACTTTATTGAGGTAGCTGAGCCAAATAGACTGAAAAGATTCTCTGTTAACTACAATGCTAGTGGAAACATTGCAATTAGCCCGCTTTACAGAGAGAGAGAATAAGCTGGGGTTCCTACTGCTATCCAAGAAACTGTGCAGAAGATGGCCTTGGGTCTTAGATTGAACACTGGTAGGGATAAAACTAGGCATTGAGGTGATGGACTTCAGTTGAATAGCCTGCTCATACTGATTGTGAAAACTGAACGATTATAATAACCATTAGGTCAGATACCAGAGATCAACAGACTCTTGTCGAACTATACCCTTGCCAAGCAATCAACTTCTTCAGGAGAGGGAAGATGCAATGAAATGCTGCTTCTTAGTGAAAAAGTAACACCTTGTGTGAATTGTAAGCTACAATACTTATAAAAATCTGTTTTAGCCAGTGAACTTAAAGTATTAAGTAGGATTTTCCAGTCCTGCTTCTCACCCAAAGTTTTCACATCTTTTTTTAGTCTGTCAAATTCAGTGTCCTACCCACAACAGCGAGGACCAGAATGTTTAAACCAATGTGTAGTTTTTCATAGATGAAAAATGAAAATTAATTCATCCATGTGCAGTAATTCTTTATAGTTTACAAAATATTCTGTAAGTAATGCTGGTTGAACTTGTGCTAATTCCTGATGCACTATGTGTGTAAACAACAGCTTCATCATTCAACCCATTGATGGGTATCTTTAACTAGCAGATTGTAAGTTTATCCATCCGTAAGTATCTGAGACAAAGAATCTCCAACATGGCAAGAGGCTGAAACATTATGAATGACAAAGCTTACCAGTGGAACTATACACACTTTGTTCAGGAGCAGTACATTTGGAGGCGAGAGAAATACATAAACCTCTTTGTGAAATCATCGATACCGAGATATCACAGACCTTGGGAATGGTCGCTTTCACGACAATAATTGACCTTGACATTTCCAAGATGAAAAAAGGAACATCTACCAAGATTCAATTCCTGACCATTAGCCAGTGACTCTTTCTTGAAAGTACAAGGGTGTAGATCTGATTTAGGAATCTGATAGGCTTTTTTGTGCACTTCTACCCTCCTTGTTCACCATGCTTGGTATGCCTGATGTCTGAGGTCACCTACAAAATCGCCAGATCAGCAAGGCTTTGGATGGCTTGAGACGTTTCAGCTGTACCCTGTATAGATCATTACTTCAGAAAAGATAGAGAATAAATTGTGAATTTTGAGAAAGTGTTTTCTCATTTGTCTTATGGCGTAGAGTTTCAACTTTTGGGTGCAACTGGAATATTTTTTCAAATTGAGCTTTAAATTGGGTTATTTGTTATGCTTCTGTGTTCCTATGAAATTCATTTGCATAAATAAATTTAAAAGCTTCATGAACCGGCACAGTTAATAAGAGGGCACAATTGTTTCTTCTTTATCCAAAATATATGCCTGGGTGTATTTAAGAATAGTAAGAAGTCTCACAACATCAGGTTAAAGTCCAACAGGTTTATTTGGTAGCAAAAACCACTAGCTTTCAGAGTACTTGCTGCCTCTTTGTTAGGTGAGTGGGAGTTCTATTCACAAACAGAGCACATAAAGACACAAACTCAATTTACAAAATAATGATTGGAATGCGAGTCTTTACAGGTAATCAAGTCTTAAAGATGCAGACAATGTGAATGGAGAGAGCATTAAGCACAGGTTATTGTCTCCAGACAGGACAGTTAGTGAGATTTTGCAAGTCTAGGAAAGTCGTGGGAGTTACAGATATTGTGACATGAACTCCAGATTCCGGTTGAGGCCATCCTCATGTTTGCGGGACTTGGCTATCAGTCTCTACTCAGCGACTCCACGCTGTCATATGTCACAAAGGCCGCCTTGGAGAATGCTTACCTGAAGATCAAAGGCCGAATGCCCATGACCACTGAAGTGTTCCCAATAGGAAGAAAACAGTCTTGCCTGTTTGTCGAGATCTGATCGATCCAGACCTTCAGAGCACCCCCTGTGCTGTTATCCCATGTACTCCCCACATTGGAGATCTCTACTGCCTCCCGAAGATCCACAAGGCAAACACATCCGGCCATCTCATCGTATAGGGCAGTAGGACTCTGTGCAAGAACCTTTCCGGCTACATCGAGGGCATCCTGAAACCCGTTCTACAAAGAATACCCAGCTTTTGTCACAACACTATAGACTTCCTACAGAAACTCAGCACACGTGGAGCAGTTGAACCAGGAGCATTTCTCATCATAATAGATGTCACAGCATCCCCCACGACAATGAAATTGCTGCAACTGCTTCAGTACTCAATGCCAACAGCTGCCAGTTTCCAGATGCAATTTTACAATTCATCCGTTTTGTCCTAGGCCACAATGTCTTCACCTTCAACAACTAGTTCTTCATCCAGACACAAGGAACAGCCCTGGGGACCAAATTCGCACCTCAATATACCAACATCTTCATGCATAGGTTCAAACAAGACTTCTTCAATACACAGGACTTCAACTGATGCTATACACTAGATACGTCAATGACATTTTCTTTCTTTGGATTCATGGTGAACAATCACTGAAACAACTATATGATAACATCAACAAGTTCCATCCCACCATCAGACTCACCATGGACTACTCCCTGGAATCAGTTGCATTCTTGGACACACACATTTCCATTAAGAATAGTCACTTCAGCACTTCACTATACTGAAAGCTGACAGATAACCTCACAATGCTCCACTTCTCCAGCTTCCACCCTAAATATGTTAAAGAAGTCATTCCCTATGGACAAGCCCTCCATATACACAGGATCTGCTCAGATGAGGAGGATTGCAACAGACACCTCCAGATGGTGAAAGATGCCCTCATAAGAACAGGATATGATGCTCAACTCATCAATCGACAGTTCCAACGCACCATTGTGAAAAACCTCACCAACCTCCTCAGAAGACAAACATGGGTTAAGGTGGACAGAATACCCTCCATCATCCAGCAAGTCCCCGGAGCCTTCAACATGTCATTGACAAAGACGAATATCTCACCAAGGCCATCCCCACATCTGCACTTCTTGCCTTCAAACAACCGCACAACCTCAAACAGACCATTGTCCGCAGCAAACTACCCAGCCTTCAGGAGAACAGTGACCACGACACCACACAATCCTGCCACAGCAACCTCTGTAAGACATGCCGGATCATCAACACGGATGCCATCATCTCAAGTGAGAACACCATCCACCAGGTACACAGTACATATTCTTGCAAAGGCACCTGATATGCTGCAGGAAAGGTTGTCCCGAGACCATGCAGATTGTATGACAATGGATAAATGAACACTGTTCGACAGTTACCAGGGAAGACTGTTCTCTTCCTGCTGGGAAACACTTCAGCAGTCATGGGCATTCGGCATCTGATCTTCAGGTAAGTGTTCTCCAAGGCAGCTTTCACAACACACAACGCAGAGTCACTGAGCAGAGACTGATAGCCAAGTTCCATATGCAAGGACAGCCTCACCTGGGATCTTGGGTTCATGTCGCACTATTTGTAACCCTCACGATTTGCCTGGACTTGCAAAATCTCACTAACTGTCCTGTCTGAAAACAATACACATCTCTTTAACCTGTGCTTAACACTCTCTCCACTCACATTGTCTGTACCTTTAAGACTTGATTACCTGTAAAGACTCGCATTCCAATCATTACTTTGTAAAAGGAGTTTGTGTCTTTATATACCCTGTTTGTGAACAGAACTCCCACTCACCTGACGAAGAGGCAGCAAGTGCTCCAAAAGTTAATGACTTTTGCTATCAAATAAACCTGTTGGACTTTAACCTGGCGTTGTGAGACTTCTTACTGTGTTTACCCCAGTCCAATGCCAGCATTTCCACATCATGTATTTAAGAATGGCGGATGGTGCTGTTTAGTAATACACCAAAAATAAACACTTTTAATGAGGTATCCAGTGGATAATCTGATTTGAAAATTGCTTAATCAAACTATACTGAACCATTAAGGACCATCACTCAGCACTTCACTGGTGTACACCAGCCAGTTTTTTTCATAAGTTAAATATTGATATATTAAAAATGTACCTGTGGCCTGAATTTTACCTCTCTCCCCCCCGCCCCCCGGCATCTTTTGAGGGACAGTTTGGGATTCCTTCCATCATGGAAGCAATTTTACAGTGAGGCGGGCAACGCTTTGAATGGGAAACACATCCCTCCCTTAATCAAAGCCCTTAATTACCACTTAATGGCTACTTAGGGGCCTTTTCCCACCCAGCTTGAATTTTCTGGTTGGCGGGGGTCATATAGGTCAATGGGGGGAATAGAAAAATGTTCAAATCCTTATCTATGCTGCGTAGTGCTTCCATGAGAAACTCCCTTCTGCCTGGGATGTTGTCCCTTCAAGAACCGGGCGTCTCCAGACCCCAGTCACCTCCTTGCAACTCCCCAGGAATCCCCTGCCCTTCTTGGCATGCCAATGCTTAGTCCCAGGCAAATTGCTGCAGTGCCTCTTCTGGCTACTTTTGTATTTGGAGGGACTGCAGAGCTGTTAACCAATTTGATCCAAGCGAGGACAGAAGTCCCATCTGTGCCAATCAACGCTTGTCAGAGCATAAAACGGTAGCAGGAATGTGTTCCCTGCCAACTCACTGGTTGAACCCTCTTCATCTCATAAATTCGGCCCTCTAATTTGAAGAGCCTGCACAAACCCAGTGCATTGGCTGGAATATAGTGGTTTTGCTTTAGGGATGAAGCTGGTTCTTTAGATGTGGCCTGTTTCATGCGAATTGAAAGAGCATAAAATTTTTTAGAAAACACAAGAATAATCAGCAGTTTTAAATTCCCTGATTTTGTGCAGAATGCAATTGATTCCACTTAAATTGCATTGTGCAAAGTGAGAAAATTTCCCATCCACTGCCCTTTCCTTGTAAGTATTTATTGAAGCATGGAAGTATTCTGGAAATATTTAGAAGCCTGTGTCTCCTCAAAATATTTCACAAAATGTAAGTACTGACCCTTAAGTGACCTCCAGAATGTCCGCTGGGTCACAGTGACTGTTGGTTGACACTGTACATGGCCATTTATTCTTTTTAATGACTAAATTGTGTAAATATTGAAACTGGGTTGTCAGATGTTATCGTAGAACATGCTGCAAGTATTTCCTTCAGTTGCCCTGCAAAGAATATCACGGAAACAAATCACAGCCTTTCTTTTTGTTAAATTATTTGGAAATAATTTAACAAAAATGTCATTACAAGGAAGGATTTTGAATACAAGACTCTGCCCTTTAAGCTCAAGAATGAAGAAGAGAAATACAAAGAATACTTTTAATATAAAGTATTTGCGCATGTAAGCAATGAGGGGAAAGAAGTAGAGCCCTTTTCTATTATAGAATCCCAACAGTGCAGAAGAAGGCCATTCAGCCCATCAAGACTGCACTAATTCTCTGACAGAACATCTTACCCATGCCTTCTTCCCCTACCCTACTTTAATCCCACTCATTTATCATTTTAATTATTCTAACCTACAATCCTGGGACCCTAAAGAGCAATTTAGCACGGCCAATCCACCTAACCTGCACATCTTCAGACTGTGGGAGAAAACCAGAGTACCAGAAGGAAACCACACAGACATGGGAAGAATGTGCAAACTCCACACAATCACCCAAGGCTGGTAAAGAACAAGGGTCTCAAGTGCTGTGAGGCAGCTGTGCTAACCAGTGTGTCACCTGAATCTGATCAATGGGGGAAGATAGAGCAGCATGTTTATTTGTTGTAATAATAAAATTATTTGAAAAAGAATATCTAGGAACATCGGCATCTTTATTGAACCATTTTATTGCCAGAAATTATAATTCAGAATGAGTCCGTTCACCCCATCATTCTTGTATCAGTGCTGTCTCTTCAGCAGAAATAGCCAGGATTGTTCAATCTGCTTTGATATGGGAGCAACTCAGAAAGTAGAGGATTCTGTCAGCTACAAAAATAGTTACATTTTGGCTCTCAGGACATCTGTATGGTGTGCTAAATCAATTGCACCAAAAACAAAGTTATGACACAGCAGCTGCCTCACAACTGCTGTCAAAACATACTTTGTGGGAAAATTTCCAATTTGTCCTTGAATCTCTGAGCACTTGTAAATCACTATAAGCAATATAAGTAAACAAGCAATATAAGTAATATAAGTAAACAAGCAATATAAATCACTGTCGCCACCCCAACCCCCCCCCCCAGTACAACTGGACTGACAACCCGGCACTGACCTCAACACTGAGCCCAGTCATCTCTCTTCACTGCCAGATTGGGACTTATGCCAAAACTGAGAGAACTGTTCGATAGGCAAGTCAAGCAACAGTCTGACATAGTCATACTCACCAAATCGCACCTTTCAGCCAATGCCCTAGATTCCCTGGATTTGTCCAAATCATCTGGCAGGACAAAAGCACCAGAGGTATGGGCACAGATGTATACAGTTGGGAAGGTAAGATTGTGGAAGCCCTCACCATTGTTTCTGACCCCATAAAGTCTCATGGTATCAGGTCAGATGTGGGCAAGGAAGCCTGCTAATTATCACCACTGCATTCTCTCAGCTCATGAATTAGTGCTCTTTCGTGTTTAACAGCACTTGAATTGAAAGTAACAAAGTCTCAGAATGTGCTTTGGATGGGGGAATTCACCGTCTGTTAACAGAAATGGCTGTGTCCTCAGCAACATGGATGCCAGGCTGTGGTAGATGGAATCACTGCATACCATTAGCCTTTCTTTCCGTTTAAATAATATTCTGACTTTTTATTCTTCCCACCAAAATGAAGAACTTCTCATTTTCCTACATTTGTACTCCATCTGCCAAATTTTAATCCAGCACTTACCCTATCTTTATCCCTTTTTCAGATTCTGTGTACCCTCCTCATGACTTACTTCCCTATCTAACTTTGCATCATCAAGCATTTATGGAGATGAAGTTCCATCTTCATACTGAGAACATCCTCCAGCGTGATGTGTGGCATTATCACTGCACTAAATGGAACAGACTGAGGTGGTGTTGTAAGGCATTAGCAGCAGAATTGTATTCCACCATATTCTGTAATCTAATGACCTGGCATATTGCTCTCTCTAGCATTATCATCAAACTAGGCACCCAAGACTGGTTCAGTGAAGATTGTAGCAGGGCATGACAGAAGCAGCATCAAATATACCCAAATGTAAGGTACTGTTGTGGTAAAGCTACAATACAGGGCTACGTACATACTAAACAGTGCAAACATCAGGTTATAGACAGAGCTAAGTGATTCCAGAGCCAACAGATCAGGTCAACACTCTGCAGTCCTGTCATACCCATCCATGAAGGATTTCCAACCGTTTTCAGCCAGAGATGCCAAGAAAAGAATCCATCTCTGTGTCTTAATAGCACATAAGAACATAAGAAATAGGAGCAGAAGTGGCTCATCTAGCCCCTCGTGCCTGCCCCGCCATTCAATAAGATCATGGCTGATCTGATAATGGTTTAGTTCCACTTACCCGCCTGCTCCCCATAACCCTTAATACCCTTATTGATCAGAAATCTATCTACCTGTGACTTAAATATATTTAACGAGGTAGCCTCTACTGCTTCAATGGGCAGAGAATTCCAGAGAATCACTACCTTTTGAGAGAAGAAGTTCCTCCTCAACTCTGTTCTAAACTGACTCCCCCTTATTTTGAGGCTGTGCCTTCTAGTTCTTGTTTCCTTTCCAAGTGGAAAGAATCTCTCTGCTTCTACCCTGTCTAGCCCTTTTATTATCTTATATGTCTCTATAAGATCACTCCTCAGCCTTCTAAACTCCAACGAGTACAGACCAATCTACTTAATCTCTCCTCATAAGCTAACCCCTCATCTCCTGTATCAACCTGGTGAATCTTCTCTGTACTGCCTCCAAGGCCAATATATCCTTTCACAAATAAGAGGACCAAAATTGCACACAATACTCTAGTTGCAGCCTCACTAGTACCTTGCACAACTGCAGCAAGACCTTGCTGCTTTTATACTCCATCCCCCTCGCTATAAAGGCCAACATTCCATTTGCCTTCTTGATCACCTGCTGCACCTGCAAACTGAGTTTTTGCGATTCATGTGCACAGGTCCCTCTGCACAGTAATGTATTGTAATTTTTCACCATTTAAATAATATTCCATTTTACTATTATTCCTTCCAAAGTGGATAACCTCAACTTGTCAGTGTCATCCTCCATATTCACAGTTGCCAGTCTTTGTCCAATTCGGTTGACTTCACGTGATTTCAAGAAATGCTTAAGTGCACTGGATTCAGCAATCACTTTAGCCTTGATAACTGCCTGTCTATTGTGCTGAAGTCTCATGCTCCAGAACTAACTAGTTAGTTGTGCCCCTGACAAATCTGTTTCAGTACAGTTACAACACTGACATCAACCAGATGAAGTGAAAAATTGCCCAGATATGTCCTGTCCATAAAGAGCAAGACAACTATGCCCCATCTGTCCATTCTCCATCACCAGCAAAGTGATGGAATATATTCTCAACAGTGCCATAAAAGCCATTATTGGTTTCAAAGAGCTCCAGTAAAACTGGAATCAGGGAAAACTCCACTGAATATGACTCCATTGGAATATAGTTGTGATTACTGGAGACGAATCACATCAGTTCCAAGACATCACTGTAGGAGTTCTTCAGGGTTGTGCCCAAGGCCCAACCATCTTCAGCTGCTTCTCCAATGACCTTCCTTCCATCATAAGATCAGAAGTGGGAATGTTTGCTAATGATTTCACAACATTCAGTACCATTAATTCCTCAGGTACTGAAGCAGTCCATATTCCAAATGCAGCATAACCAGGACAATATCCTGTACAAGTGCAAATAACATTTGCACCCCACGAAGTGCCAAGCATTAGCCATCTCCAACAAGTGAGAACCTAAGAGTCACCAGAGTAAAGCTCATTACCTACTTAAACCTCTTCTGCTCAAAACTGTGTCAATGTCTGAGAAATATGGATCTTTCTCTTCCAAACTATCACCCCAGCCATACATTAACCTTTAATATCTTACTGTTTCTATAGTGATCACTGTATGGCATTACCTTCAAGATCTATACGTTGGCTTTTAAGTCTTGAAACTTTCTTTGCAGAACCACAATTTTATTATTTTAAGTAGGATAATGAGCTTCACTTGGATATGACTGGGACCAACGCCCCCATTGGGAAATTTACTGGGCTTTGTTGAGGCGCATTTAAACTATGTGGCACGGGCGAATGGAAAAAAACAACTCAACGGAATAGAGAGGAAAAGAAAAGAAATAGGAACTGAAGGGGAAGAGAAACAATAAAAGGTATAAAGTACAGAGCAAAAGGACAAAGTAGGATTTAAATACAGACTGTTAGTGGATGACTATATTGAACAAAATTAGTGAACTTGAAGCAATTGCTGTGTGTGCATAGCTGGTATTATATAGCAACAATAATCATTTGGCAGCACAGAACTTGAATATTGATAAGAAAAGAGACACGCTGTTGAATCTTTTTGTCTTATCCTCATCAGGACAAATTTATAAAGATCCCAATTGTAAAGAATCACAAAATCCCTGCAATGCAGAAGCAGGCCAGGAGAATGTGCAGACTCCGCACAGACAGCAACCCAAGCCAGGAATCGAACCCAGGTTCCTGGCCCTTTGAGGCAACAGCGCTTGCCACTGTGCCACCCCTTGTTTCTCATAGGAACTACAGGATATTGAAGAAAGCTGAGTTTAGAGGGATCCCATAGCAATGCTACATATTTGGGCATATGTGACATCATTAAAACTAAACTCAATTTACTGAGCCATCCCACCCAGACCCTATTCCCATAAACCCACACATTTACCCTGCTAATTCCCTGAAACCAAGGGTCAATTTAGCATGGCCAGTCAACCTAACCCCCCACACTTTTGGGAACAACAGTCTATGCTGCATGAGACAAAGGTGCTGATTTGTTGGCAGGTAGATTCTGAATGGTAAAGGTTTTGTCAGGGAATAATTAACTACCAACTTTTGTTTAAATGCAGTGTAGGCAGGTCTATTTTAATTAACCAAGGCATTGCCCTGGGGGAATGAACCATGGAATGGCTGTACCCTAAGATTTTGGTTAATTGAATAAGACTCAATGATTGGACATACTCCTTCTGTCTATAAAGAACAGGGTCCTGTGAATATATGAAGCTCCCAGCACATATAATTGAGCCCCACACAAGTCCAACTAACAACTTTAAATTGGTTGTCAGTGTAATTCTTAGCAGAATCAGGATTGTTCAGCAAGTCTGTCTAATTGCAGGATCGTATCTAATGCTGGATGCTGTGTTCTGAGTTTTGCAAGCATGGGCTGATTGGGTACAGTTTGTACTTTGCATATTGCGAATAGCCAAAGAGATGTGTTATTTGATATGATCTGCCAATCATTGGGACATATAACCTACATACCTGATGCCACACCAGCACTGAAATTCACATACCATATTACTCATTTGGTGACAGTGTGTTTCTGGCTTGATGGCAACGTCCTGCTGGCGGAGAATACCTTTGCTTTGCTACCACATTGTAGCAGTGTGAAACAGCTAACTACACCTGTTGCTCAAATTTTTGAAATATCTTGTCCTTCCAGGGTAACCTGAAGTACGTTGAGTACTTTTTAGGTCAAAAGTGGTGATAAACAATGAGCTGTGATCTGATCAGGGTAGCCATTATCGCTCAGGGTGGCTTTGATGCACCGTATTTTAGCATCAAGCTTACACAGTGAGCAAATGGCTCAGGCCCTATTTACGAGGTTGCTAGTAAGACTAATCTTATAGCCAATGAGTCTGTAGGAATCCAACACATGTACTGACACGTGAAGGTAGGCTGCTCCATTTTAAAGATGAATTTGAGTGCAGAATAAAGCCTTTTAGGATGTGTAAGGAAATTCTTACGTACAGCTGCAGATTTAAATGTAGCAAATGCATCACCAGCGTTTTGGAAATATGTAAGTGGTAGGAGGTTAGTGTCATTCCATTGAAGTTTTTCATTTATTTATTAGTGTCATAAATAGGCTTACATTAACTGCAATGAAGTTACTGTGACAATTCCCTAGCCGCCACACTTTTCAGGTACATTGAGGGGAAATTTAGCATGACCAATACATCTAAACAGCACGTCTTTTAGATTTGTGGGAGGAAACTGGAGCACCTGGAGGAAACACACACAGACACAGACACAGGAGAATGTGCAGACTCAGCACAGACAGCAACTCAAGCCAGGAATCGAACCCAGATCCCTGGCCCTTTGAGGCAGCAGTGCTAACCACTATGCCACTGTGCCACTCCATGCTTCTCATAGAAACTACAGAAGATTGAGGAGAGCTGAGCTTAGAGGGATCCCATAGCAATACTACATATTTGGGTATATGTGGCATCATTAATACTGAACTTAATTTGCTGAGCACAAGTTGCTGAGTTCATAAGTTCAATGAATACAGATTCAGACAGTTGAGATATATCTGAATCGTCATAATATAGTGACACAGTACAAATGGCTTCCATGAGCAATACATTGGTGAGCAATGTTGACCAACACACATGGATATGGCATTGCTATTGATACACAAATCTTGCATAGTCTTAACAGAGGTGAAGGAATCCTTCACTGTGTATTGGGAAAGTGGCTCAGAAATTATTATAGCAGCTTGCCCAACCATTTGGCCTATTTATGTTGTATATAATTGCAGTAGTAGAGGTCTGGTTTAGACTGATCACCTTCTGCATTATACAGTTCTACAATATCACATTCATCCATTCTAATAGCTTTTTCTCTTCATTATACTTCACCTTAACATTCCATTTTGTGCATACAATTCCCCCTTCCCCCACCTGTTTATTTATCCTAGCAGTGAGGACAGTACTTGGATCTGTTGAGATAAAACCTTTTCCTGACTTCAGAGCTCTCCTATACAGAACACTTCCCAATTCTCTAGAAATCTGGATCTTCCTGTCAATTCCATCTGATTAAATCCATGCCAATTTTTCTACCTACTTCTCACAAACTTGGCCTAGTATTTAACACAATCCTGAGATTGCTGTTCCTGAGGTATAGCTTTTCATTTAACACCTAACTCTTCAAATTCTCTTTGCACCATCTGTCTTTCATTTTACAGCAGGATCTAATAAGAATCACAACTTCAGGCTGTTACATACTTTCTGTATTGATGGTTTACATGTTGAGCTGGATTCCAGTCTTATGTTTGTACAGTTAAATGTGTCATTCCAAAATCAATGATTTCATTCATTAAAGTAAAAGAAACCATTAAAAAAACATCGTCGATGATTTGTAGTGTTTATTTTTGATCCCAGAGAGGTCTCCACACTGTCTGGAGAGCAATTCAAATGGTATAATTCACATGATGCTCTGGTAGCAAATGTTGTAGTTAAAGATTCTTTGTTCCCTGCCCTCAATATCAAGTTGAAGCTAACTGATGTTAGGAAAAAATTCAGTACTGCCCTATGAATGTGGTGAATTTTACCCTTATCACTTATTTTTTCAGTAAAGAGGAGGATCATTCCATTAGCATTAGATTTTATTTATTTAACTTGGTATTTTCAATAATTAGTATTTCTTCTTCTTTGTGATTGTAAGACAAAACAACTGACCATTGTCCAATAACTATTCTATCATGTGAACCAGGACAGTTGTGCATTGCCATTTTCAAGCTGAGGTCACTGGATGAATTCCCCTCTGTCCCTTCTCCCCTTCGTTCTCACCCACCCTTCCTCCCTCAAACACTCCTAAGTCAGGCTTATCAAAGGAGAACCTGAAAAAGCTTTATGTCACCAGTTGGAAATGCAAATTAGATACAAATATTGTATTTTGCTTTGTACAGCACCAGGTCTAACTGGAATTGTTGGAGGAAGACCCAAAGTGTAAGTATGTCAGCTTAGTACATCTGTAAATATGATTAGTTAAAACATGAAATGTATTACATATATATATGCAACTAATATTTAAAACATAATGGAATTTTTTTTAGAAAGCATTATTAAAGAGCAAACTTTTTGATGGTGTAACAATGAACATTTTCATCAGATCCCAATTGTTTGTGAATGGTACTTGTAATTGTCTTAAGCTTTTAACTTCTACTTATTAAAACAAGATTGTCCTTCTTTGAAATTATATGATGCATTAAAATTGAATTCCAGAATAAGTAACTCAGTGTATGCGGAATTTAGAGTTAGTTTACTCACTGATTCCTGGAATGAGGGAGTTACCTTATGCGGAAAGATTGGACAAGTTGGGCATGTATCCATTGGATGTAGAAAATTTAGAGGTGGTCTTATTGAAGCATATGAGATCCGAGGGAACTTGACAGGGTGAATGATAGAAGAACATTAGAAGAAGAGGATGGTTTAAAAATAGAGGGTCTCCCATTTACGATGGAGATGAGAATTCTTTTGTTAGAGCATCATGAGTCTCTGGAAATTCACTTCCCCAAAAAGTAGTGAGGAAGGATCTTGGAATATTTTTAAGGCTGTATTAGAAGATTCTTGATTGGCAAGGGAGTCAAAGTGTATCGTAGGTAGGAAGGAATGTGGAATTGAGACTGGAATCAGAATAGCCATGATCTGATTGAATGGCAGAATAGTCTTGTGTCCTGCTCTTAATCTGTATGTTCATAGGTAGATGGCAGAGGGCAGCATGTACGTGAGAACAGGAGAAGGCCAAGGATAGATTCTTGGAGGCACAGAGATAAGGTTGCAGAAGCAGAAGAGAAGCCATTGATGGTAATTCCCTGACTACAATTAGATAGATAAAAATGGAATTGGGTGAGTGCAGTCACACTCAGCTGGATGACATTGGAGATGCATTTGGGAAAGATGATGTGATCGACCATGTCAAAGGGATGGGGGGGATACATTTACCTTTGTCATAGTAACATAGGATGTAATTTGTGACTTTGATGCAACCACATGGTACTACAACATGGAGTTCTGGAAAGATGGGTATGAATTTGGAAGGCTGCAGCATGTTCAAGGACTTTGAAGAGAAAAAATAGTTGGAGATGAGGTGATCATTTGCAAAGACAGTAGGATCATGGCTTGGTTCCTTGAGAAAGGGCTAATGATGGCAGATTTGAAGAATAGTGGAACAAAAGCTGAAAAGACAGAACAATTAACAATATCACTTATTATGGGAGTCACGAAGGAATGTTACGTGGTTGGCAGTTTACAGGGAATAGAATTGAAGGAGTTGGAGTTTGGTCTCCCGGAGAGTGTGAGCTCAGAGAGAGCATGTGGGAGGATAGGAGAGAAACAAAAGATCAGTGTAAATTCAGGGCTAGGACAGAGAAATTTTAGAGAAATCTTTGGCTAAGTAGGCTGAAGGAGGAGAAAGAAAAGACATGGCAGAGGTAGCTGATCACGTGGTCTCAGTTGAGACAAAGAGGTCCTTACGTTCCTTACACTTTTTGTTGAAGATGAGGATGGAAGAGATATGGAAACAGGGTTGGAAAAAACAGTATACAGTAGAGAAAGAAAGCCGGGGGTTATTTTTCAGGGGATGATCCTGAAATAGTGAGCATTTTTTGCAGGCAATCACAGGACTCAATGTTGCTATATTGGTCCAACTAAAACAGCTGACTGCCATTTCCTTTCAAGTCTGCACTTATTGTCTTAAGGAAGAAAGATCAAGATGAGAGAGTAATGGTTTTTTGGGGGCTGGGGGGAGGGATTGTAGCCTCAAAGGTGGAGGTGAGAATATAGTTGATCACAACACTTCTGCAATATTGATTTGCTGAATGAAGGATCAAAGGTTGGACTGTTGGAATTTTGAAAGTGCAATTGTAAATTAATTGGAATAATATTTTTCCAGGAGTGGGCAAAAAAGAAGTAAGGTTGAGATGAGGAAAGAGATGTGATTTTACTATTTTTCATGGTTTCATAATTTTAATTTGAAACATTAATGCTGTACTGTAGGTTTAAAAAAGAATGAAACCTTCTATAAATTGTTACTTCCTTAATTTGGTGTAGACCAACACTGATTATTCTCTTTATTTATTCATAGGTCTCCTGTTCTGAAGCCATTCTTCTTCTTACATCCAAAACAGAATGTTAAGGTACAGTAATTGTGTCAAACATATTAACATACCAAACCAAAGGAGAGGTTCCACAGAAAAGCATGTTCAGTCTACACTACTCAATTAAATCTTGCTTGCAAATTAATGCCATCTGAGTTCTGTGTATAACTTGGGACCTTTTTTTACTTTAAATTCTGATTTGATATACAATTTTAAGTTAATTAAGTCAAGCTAGCATGTTTACCACCAAGTCAGATGATTGGGGGTTTAAGCTTTGATTCCCTGGCCTGGTGTTTCCACTTGACTGCTTGTTATTTTGGCATGATTCATCCAAAATTGATGAAACTAACACTGAGACTGGGGACTAACTTTTAAGCACAAATGACATTCAGCTCAATTCTCAGTTCTGCAATCTTTTATCCTGGTTTAAAAAAATTGGGAAAGAAATACATAAAACTAGCCATGGCCTAATCGCCGTAGCTACCTTCTGCTGATTGCGCACCTCTACAGGTCTTTGAGGAAGCTTCACGATTTAAAATTTTTGGGCACAAGGAGATTATTGGATTAATTTACTAAAACTGACTGCTGTGCTACAATAAAACTACTAAATGATTCTTTTTTCAAATTCTTTTAGTATTTTTTAGAAGTCATGTTCAGTCATTTAAAATTCAGTTACCTACAATGCTGCATTGAAAATGCTTATTCTTTGTGACAAATCAATTTTTTGGTTGTGCTAATCAAGCTGCAGCATGATTAAATATATCAGGGAATTTTATGCAACAATTTTCTTAATTTTTAAAAAACTATGGCCAGGATTCTCCCAACAGTGTAGCAGGTTGGAAGATGCCAACAGGGGACCTTTATGAGGTTTGTGACCAGCGTTCAGCCAGTAGTGAGTTTCCCAACGCTTCTTTTTTTTAAGCGCAATCAGCTCCATGCCAGAAACCGGCGCAGAGCTGATTATCGTATGGAGATTACAATTTCCATATGATTAGCAGGCCTGGAAAGATATTCTCTAAGCTCGTTAATGTCGCTTCCCCCTCCTGCTGGCTGGGAGTGGTTCTTGCCAGCAGGGTTTATGACTATTCCCCATTAACGGGGGACAGGCGTCCTCATTCCACCGGGAGGTTGGTGGCAAGGGGGGAGGTGCTTCTTGGCCAGTGCACCCTGGCCCCTAGTACAGCTCAAGGGGCAAATCAGCACTACCACTGGGCCCAATGCCAAGTAGGCAGGGCCAAAAGGGACGGAGGGGAGTGCTGCCCCTCTACATATGGGATCCGTGGGGGAGGAAAGGAGGAAGCGATGAAGGCTGGCGATCAGGGCCAGCCATGGGGGTATATTGGGCTTGATCATCGGGATGGGGGGGAAGTGGGGGAGGGGGTAATGGTGATCGGGGTTGTCCAGGTGTTGGGGGGGAGATCGGGACTGGCCCAGAGTGTAGTAGGCCATGATGAGGGGATTGCAGGGGAGACTGGCAACGGGGGCCACTGTACATGTGCTGATCTCCACACTGATAGATCAGCACATGTGCAGTAGCTCAGCACACTCTGCTGCTGGCCTCTCGGGCAGGAATTAGCCCCGCTCCCTACTTACCAGAGGGAATCGTGCTGAGGCATTCTGCAATGCATAGTGTTGGAGATGCATTCTGATGGGAACCTCCCAAAAAAACAGTTGGAAAATACTCCCATTTTCTCTGCCATTGAGCACTTAGTTTTGCTTTTGGAGAATCCCGGCCTATATTTTAAAATGTTGCTCAAGGTGCCGGTTTATACTTTAATACCAAGCAATGTGCTTGGTATTAAAGTAACTTCTACTTTCTATGAAGGAAAAGACATCTGTCATTAAGTGATCATTTTTAATCACTTATTGTGTTAAAAGAAGAACTTTCAAAGCTAAAGAGTAAAAAAACAATTATAACCAGTTATTCAAAGTAGGATAACGTTACAATGAAGTATATCAGGAAGATTAATTTGGAAGCTTCTGATAAATAATCACCCCTAATAACCATAGAACAGTTCAGTGCAGATAGAGGCTATTCAAACCATTGAGTCAGCTGCACTGGCACTTCTGAAGAACAATCCTGCTGGTCACAGTTCCCCCATCCCACTTACCCACCATATCTATGTATTTTTTTCTCATTTAATTATTTCTGTAATTCCCCTTTGAAAGCTGCTATTGAATTGGTATCCAACATCCAATCAGGCAATGTATTCCAAGTTCTAACCACTTATTGGGTGAAGAGTTTCTCCTCGTGTTGCACCTTTTTTTTTGCCAATCAGCTTAAATTTTCTTTCTAGCTATTGATGTTTCAGCCATTTTTAATACTTTATGGTTATTTACTCTGTGTAAACTCTTCCTTATTTAATCTAATAATCTATCAAATCTCGTGTTAATCATCCCTGCTCTGAGGAGACCAATTCCAATTTCTCCAGTTTATCCAACTAAATATAATTCTGAATTCCTGAAACTATTCTAGTAAATCTCTTCTGTACCGGCTCCAAAATTTCCTTGTTCTTACTAAAGTGTGATGCCCAAAATCAGGCACAATACATTGAGGCCAAACAGGTAGTTTATATAGATCCTGGGTTTTTTTGTACCCTGTGGTTCTATTTATAAAGCCTAAGATCACATGTGTTTTACTAACTGCTTTGTCAACCTGTTCTGCACCTGTCAAAATGTGTGCACAGACATTCATAGGAACTTTTTCTTGTAGCTGCCGTTAAAATAGTACCATTCAATGTGCATTTTTCCAACCAAAATATATCATCTCACATTTTTTAGCATTGAACCAATTGTAGCTAATATTTGCAAGTCTCAGAATTTGAATCCATAATTGTTTCTTAGCCTGATTGAGACAAAAGAATATTCATACCACAACGTGCCTCAATGGTATGCGATACTTAAGTATGCAGTTAAAAAAAACTGCTGCAAAAAAGATAAATGGTGGTTGCCAGTCTGCAATTTTTTGATCTGCAGGCCTTATGGACAATGCTCAGGAGTATCAGTCACATAATCAAACCTGAATTTCATGGCCTCACTTACCCTGAACCATAAAATCTTGCCCAAGATCAGCAGACGTTTCCATGCGCGCCCCTCGCCCACTTCGATTCCCGTGGCAGATGGGACAGTAAAATTCAAATCAAAGTATCTTTAGTCTGTTATAATTTAAACACCATCATATTATTAAAACTGATAACATTGTCTTTTTGCAGATTGATATATTTCTGAATGGAAAGCATGCAGAAACGTTTAAAGAAGACTTTAATTATCCACCTTTACCTGCTTTAGAGGAAAATGTAGAACAGAAAGAGGATGATCTAAAAGGTGTGTGGATAATATTTTGTCTATGTTGCATCTCATGTGATACTAAAATTGTTTTCTAGATGTGTTGATGCATGTATCTATGTTTGGAGCAGTAGTGGTGAGAGAATCAGAGCAGAATAGTGGAAAGCCAAAAGGGGAGAGCTAAGCAGACATGAGTTCATGGTATTAAATTACTCAAAAGTTGGTGCTAATTGGCAAACTTACATGGCCAAAAGAATGAAAGAATGAAAGAAGTAAAAATGTCACAGTATGTAGCATAAGAGCCCTACATAGGTTAGAACATCAGAATTGAAGATAACATTTAACCCTGATTGCATCTAACCTTTGCTTACAGTTTAATTAATGTACATCATAGGTAATTTATTCTGTGAAACTCTTCAGGAGATTTTGACCAAATGAAAGGTTACATAAAGAAACATTTGTTTCTAGGAAAGAAAGAAAACCCCTTTCTATATTGTGCAGTGGAGTGTAAAGTACTGTAGAAAATGCAGTGTATTGCATATTAATTTCTTTATTTTTTTTCTTTGCTCAATAATAAAACCAAGGTATATCTGTAAATCACTAAAGTTACAGCATCAGTTGGGAGAGTTCCTGAGGAAAATCTTGTTTTTGGATACTATTCAGTAGGTCTTAATGAAATAGTTGTAGTCTTAAGTAGGTTAACTGTATGTACTTATTAACTGCAAGAACCACCTATCACTAAAAATGCCAAATTGACAAAGAATGGTTCAATACTAAGGGATGGAAAAAGAGGATGAAATGATACCTAGATATCACGACAACCTGCAATGCATGGAGTTTATCCAAAAGGACAGGGCTACACTCTTCTTCAACAGTAGTACAAATGAGATATGGAAGGGTGCACTCGTGTTCTTAATCCATTTATGAGTGGAAACAGTTTCTGCCTATCCTACGCAGTCCCCTCTCCTCTCAACCTTCTTTTCTCCAAAGAGAGAGAACAGTCCCTCACAGCAACACCAATTCCAGCCTTGGGTAACTGTTTGTGTGGAGTTTGCACATTGTGCCTTTGTTTCGTGCATTTCCCCCGGATGCTCCTGCTTCTTCCCAGATTCCAAAGATGTGCAGGTTAGGCGGATTGGTGATGCTAAATTCCCTCTTAGTGTCCCAAGATGTGCAGATAAGGGAGATTAGTGGGGTAAATGCGTAGGGTTACAAGAATAGGATAAGCGTGACCTGGCTAAAATACTCTTTTTAGAGAGTCGATGCAGATTTGGTGGGTCAAATGGCCTCCTTCTGCACTATAGGGATTCTATTATTTTCTCAGATTTATTCTCATAACTTAAGTTTCTCATCCCTGGAACCATTCTTATAAACCTCCTCTGCACTCTCTCCAACATGTTCACATTCTTCCTATAGTGTGGCATCCAGAACTGTACACACTATTCCTGCTGAGATCTAA
Organism: Sphyrna mokarran; assembly: GCA_024679065.1. Lineage (NCBI taxonomy): Eukaryota > Metazoa > Chordata > Chondrichthyes > Carcharhiniformes > Carcharhinidae > Sphyrna > Sphyrna mokarran. The sequence goes on along the minus strand of JAGIQG010000001.1, from coordinate 127,317,569 downwards.
CAAATACGTATAAATTCAGCATAGCCTTCTTGGTTCTTGTTCTCCATGCCCCTGTTAATAAAGTCTAGAATACTATATGCTTTATTAACTGCTCTCCACCTTGTTGTTCCACCTTCATTGATCTATACACATATGCACCCAGGTCCCCTGCTCCTGCACCTCTTTTAGAATTTAACCCCTTATTTTCTATTGTTCCTCCATGTTCTTCCTACCAAGTGCATCATCTCATACTTAACATTGAACTTTATCTGCCACCTATCTGCCATTCCACCAACTTATCTAGGTGTTTTCAAAGTTCTGTTGTTAAAAACCCAATGTGTAAATGAAAATAAATTAGACTTTTAAATGGAGGTTGATCTTACCATTATGTATTATACAATAAATGTGGAGTAGAGGTTTCTGGCTTGGATGTTGTGTGACTCATGATACCTTAATTCGGTTTTATTTTCAAGAAAATGATGCAAAATTGTCAATGAAACAATGTGGATTGTAACTGCTGCTTTCAATAATTGGTTATCTTAATAGGGTTACCAACTCTGGCTGGTTATATTCTAGGAGATGACATCACATGATCTCTTCAGCTACCCTTCTCCCTGACAGTGATCGGTCAACATTTCAATCATCACAGAGACTCACCTTCCCAAAACTTTTTGGTCTTGACTTTTGAAAATCTGGACACCCAGCTTCAAAAAGAATAAGAAAGTATGACAAGAGAAGTGTACTTGTAATTACTATAATAGGCTTACTCCCATCTGGTGGGCCATCCAGTGTTGTTAACTGAACAGTTAGTAAGTAACAGACTTCTCAGATGGAAATGTTTACTCCTTGAAACATCCCTTCGCTGTAAATCATCTTGGCAGAGGGAAGATGGAGAATGAGCAGAAAATGAGTAAGGAGAGTGAGGATTGCAGGAGAGTGGGAGAAAAAAGAGAGGCTCAAGAATCAGGAGATAGAAGAATTAAAGGACTGTGGAGGATGGTGATAAGTAAGTGGGAATTTAGTGGGAGGGGTGGGAGGGAGAGGACAGAAAGTAATTGGGTGTAATATTCCATTCTGTTTGGATAGCCTGCCAAACCCCTTTTCCCCTTAACCTGTTCTGTACCTCCTTCTCCCATATTTTGTCTTTCTTCACAATTTACCTTTCCTTGCCCTCTCTTCCTCCATCTCATCAGTTCCCACCCTGCCTTCCTCCACTTATTGTTCTTCTCCCTTTGTTCGTGGTCGCCTTTCCCTCTGCTTCTAAGTGTAGGGGGTAATAGCTGGACAGTTAGAGTGAGAATGAAGGTGCAGCTGGGAAGAATTGGCCAGAGTGTGGTGGCAATAACAGCCACATCTGAGTGTTAGCTGGAGGCAAAAGTGACCATAGAAGGCAGTGGAGAAGTGACCAAATTGGTATTGGCACATGTACAGGACTCATAGACAGGAAAGTGGAGAGGACAACCATAGTGGAGGAGGTGAGCCAGAGAGAAGCATTGAAAGTATTAGTCACAGGAAATCTACAATCTTTTGAGCCAATTCACGCTGTTTGTTTTACGTCTTCACCCTTAATTGCCACTCTTTATAGTAATATGTTTTAATTGTTCCTTCTGGTGTTTCATTGTTAGTCCCAATGTTTGTTTTTTTTAGTTCTTATGTTTGTGTGTTTTTCTCTAAGTTAAGTTTCTGTTGTTTACATTTCTGTATTGCTACTCATTTATCAATACTCCTGTTGTAATGTCGCTCCTTACAAATGTGTTTCATTAAACCCTCCTCCTCTTGTTTGTTTCTTCGTACTAATCTTTATTTGTTAATTTCCATAACACTAGATATTTATGTAAATGATATTAGTGTGATGCCCACAGCTTCTATTTAAATATAACCACTTCTCTTTTAACTCTTACTTCTACTCCTTTTTTAAGTACCGTTTTGCTATGCTGTGCCAATAAGGAATTGACTGAAAATAATGATTTACAGCAAGCTAAAAATGGGGCTTTAAACAGATTACTTGGAGGGAATGGTTAGCAAATAGAACATGATGTTAATATAATATTTAAATGGAGATGAAAGGGATGTAAATGAAATCTACTAAAGCAAACAATAAAAAAAAACCAGAGACTAGGCTTCCTGATGATTTGTTCAAATTTGAGAAAAAAAAATTAGCATTTAAAGGACAAATAATAAAATTAAAAATAGAACAAATGTAAAGAGCATTGGAATGCCACAGACAAAAAGATCAAGGATAAGACAGGAATTCTGAAAAACATCAGTGTAAAAGTACAGTAATCACAAAGAAATAATAAAAATCAAATGTCAGACTACTTGAAGATGAAGGTGCTTGCTTGTAGTTACAAATTGAAACAATGGGGGATTGCAGAATAACAGCTTGGTCTCAGTTTCCGCAGTAAAGATAAATGTTAGAATTATATTACCACCAGATAAGGCTGTAGAACATTCAGTAGAGTTTATTCATAAAGAGAAAAGAAAGAACTTGCCTTTCTAAAGCTCTTTTTACATCTTCAGGGCATCCAGAATCAAGTAATTTGTTTGATGTACAGTCACTGTTGCTGCATGGATAAACCTGCCAGCAGTTTGGGCACAGCAAGGTTCCATTAGGATTGGTGAGATGAAGCACAGAATAGAATCATAGAATTCCTACAGTGCAGAAGGGGGCCATTCAGCCCATCGAGTCTGCACTGACAACAATCCTACCCAGGCACTGTCCCCTTAACCCCATGTATTTATCCTGCTAATCTCCTGACATGATGGGGCAATTTAGCACGGCCAATCCGCCTAATCTGAACATCTGAACAGAGGAAACCTGTTGGAGGAAACCTGAGCACCCGAAGGAAACTCACACAAATACAGGGAGAATGTACAAATTCCACGCAGTCAGCTGAGATCTGAATTGAACCTGTGAGGCAGCAGTGCTAACCACTGTGTCACCCAGATTATCTAAGATTTTCAGATAGTGTTGATTAAAGGAGAGATGTTTGTCAAAGCACCCGGAGAATTCTTGTGCTGTCCTCCAAATGGTACCAAGGGATCTTTTCCATCAACCAAGAGGACTAAGGGAGGCTCAGTTTAATGATTCATCTGAAAGACAATCTAAAAACTCTTCTACGGTGATGCAGCAATCACTCAGTTCTGTATTAAAGGCCTTAGTATTAACTTGGAGATGAGAAGGCTTGTTATTTTGCAACTGAGAAAACCAGAAGAACAGGTTCCACTGTCAAACATAACAGCAGGATATGATTATCTTTTTTTGTCTCTGTTTATAACCCCTCTTTATAAGCTTGACTGGAAGAATGTATGTAGTGGAGGTTCCCAGAGGCAATGTTAGGATCACTGTTTTTCTTGACACGTATTAATGATCTAGACTTGGATAAATAATGCACAAATTCAAAATTTGAAGATAACACAGCTTAAAAGTATCATCAGTTGAGGTCATAAGCTGGTGGAATGGGCAGACGAGTAGCAGTGAAATGTGAAGTAAACCATTTTTGTTGGAAAATTGAGGAGAGAAGAAAACAGTACAATTCTAAAGGGCGTGCTGGAGCAGAGAGATCAAGGGATATTTATACACAAATCATTGAAGGGAACAAGGCAGGTTGAGACAGCAGTTAATTAAGTTTTGTACATGGGGGCAAAGAGAACTAAAGCAAAGAAGTTATGCTAAATCTGAATAGCTAAAGAACATGTAGAGGATGTGGTTTATATGGACTTTCAGTAAGCATCAGATAAACTACAGGAGAAAATAGATGCGTTAAATAAAGTGAAATGGATAGTAAAGTGATTTAAAATGTAAAAAAAGGGTACTGTTAACTGCCTATCCAATTGGAAAGATGTAGTGTTTATTCAGTTACACGGGTCTATATTCGGTTAGTCTTTTTTATTAAATATATAAATAATTTGGACTTAAATTGAGGAAACAATATTAATACCTGTTGAAACTTGGTAAAAAAAAAATAAGGACGAGGTAAATAAGCTAACAGAGCAGACAAATAGCAGATGCAGTTAAGTAGAGAAAAAGGTGAGGCATCGAAGTAATTTTGGGCAAAAAGAATACACGTTAAATGCAATAGAGGAACAGAGGGACTTTAACATAATTATACACAGGAGGTAGAACAAGCAGATAAAGCAAATAATAAAGTAAAGAAAATCTTTGGTTTTATATCCAGATGAATGAATTACAAAAGCAGGGGTGTAAATTGAATTTGCACTGGATCTTCGTTTAACTTCTGTATTATTTACAGATTTGATGCCTCTTTACGTTTTATGGCTTATCTCATGGCCTTATCTTTGGTGGGAAGGTTTCCCTTTACTCATGAGTAACTGGTCTTATTCAGGTTACTTCAAAACATATATTTTAGTAAAACTACTTTATTTACATTATGCACTAGGTAAGTACATGTTTCCTGTGTATAGACTATTCTGTCTGCTTTAGAGTCCCTAACAAATTACGACTGCTTTTACATCATAATACACATCACTATCTCATTACCATAACTATTCAGTCATTATACTACGCCTCCCAGCTACTTCTGTTCATAGTATTTTTGTAGGAGCTGGGCATTCGGACTGAATGTTTATCAACCTTCTTGGCAAAATTTCCTCACCTGAGTACACTTGACATCTTCCTTCTGTGCTTTTCTGAACTCTTGTAGTTTTCGCTCAGAGATGGTAGGGAATTTTTATGATATGAGAATGTTTTCACCTCTGAAATGAGTATTAAGTCTTAGGGTATGATGTGATCAACCATAGCCCTGGATAATGCTGTGGGCTGCACATACCCACCTGTGCACTGGTAAATGTCAGTCTCAATTTAAAACTTATTTGTTGAGTTCAAAAGGGTGACCAATGGTTTATGTTCTGTTTCAGTTTGGAATGTATATCAACTAACCCAGGTATCCCTCTGCTGCCAGGTCATTGCCAATGCTTCTTTCTTTATATTTGCATAGCATTGTTCTTTTTCTGGCCTGGGGACAAAGTAGACTGGCTTTTGTTACTATCCTTCTGGGCCTGAATGAGCATGGCTACAAAGCTTGTTGAGGGTGCATCAGCAGCAGTCAACATCTATTGATGACTGAAGCGAGACTCCATTTTGAGCTTATATATGCACTAAAGGCTTTTAAACAATTTCAATGCCTGTAAAGGTCTCTTCTATCCCCTGTCTCAAGAAGACACCATTGGCAACATGTCCTATGGTGTAGAGGAGTACATTAATTTGGTGCTTCTGCTCTGCGACATGCAGAACCAATGTTGCTTAATACCTTAGGAAGTGTTTATTCCACAGCCCCCAAAATTGGCTTTTCTGTGAACTAAAGATTTTTAAATGTCCGCAGAAGAGGAAGTGGTTGTCCAACTGGTGCTGACATCACTACCAATTCTCAAAGTTCTTCTCACCAAAATATGTTTTCAACTTCTTGCAATGAACCATCCCTCTTCCGCTTTCTTTACCGTTCCGTCCGTGATACCAGATTATTGTTAGATCAGTTCCACAGCATTAGTATCACATTTTGTGGTTTGTTTTGTGGCCTAATCTTACTGGGAAAGTTTCCCTCTACTTATAGAATAGAGTCATAGAATCCCTGTAATCCCTGCACTGATTCTCCAACAGAGTATCTTAGCCAGAATATATCCCCCTAACCCCACGTATTTACCCCGTTAATCCCCCTAACCTATACATCTTTGAAAACTAAGAGACAATTTAACATTGCCAATCCACCTAATCTACACATCTTTGGACTGAAGGAGGAAACCCTTGTAGACATGGGGAGAAAGTGTAAACTCCACACAGACAGTTACCCAAGGCCAAAATTGAACCCGGATCCATGGCACTGTGAGACAGCAGTGCCAACCACTATGCCACCCTTATGAGTAATTCTGGTCCAACTCAGGTAGATTATTTCAGAATGATTTTAATTACATTATAAACACTACATGATGAGCTACTAGGTAGGAATATCTCTGTTGTGTGTAGACTATATCATCTCCTGTATAGAGTCACTAGCCTTTGACACAGCTGACATCACTGTTACGTCATGAAACACTGCCATAACTATTAATCCATTACACCACCATTGATAGGAAGAATATAAAGCTGTTGAAAAAGTGCAGTGTGGTTTGACCTGGATGTTACCAGAGCTGAAAGTTTACAGCTATGATGTGAAATATGGAAAGTTTTTTTCATCAGAATGTAGAAGGTTAAGTGGTGACCTGAAATGAATTATTTCATGCAGGAATAAATAGCGATTGTTTTCCGTGATTAGCAAAAGAGCACAAATTCAAGATAGAACTCAAAAAATGCATAATAGACTAATAATAGTCTATTATGCATAAAGACTATTGCATAATAGTCTTTATGCAAGGGATAATTAGAATGTGAATTCTTTGCTACAAATTATAATTGAAGCAGTAGATTTATTTTTAAAAATTTTTAAGAAGTACAATGTTAATGGATGTGGACAGTGAGTAGGAGTGTGGTCACAGGTAAGGTGGGCACATGAACATGAGGAATAAGAACTGAACTAGATTATTTGACCCCGTTGCTCCCAAGCCTACTGTGCCATTCAATAAGATCATCTTCTAACTCAACTTCACCTTTCACACTATTCCCACATCTTTTAATTGCCTTAGTACCCAAAACTCGATCGATCTTGTCTTGAATATACTCAGTGACTGAACATCATAATTCTGTGATGTAGAGAATTTCAAACATTGGCAGCCCTCAGTCTTAAATGGCCAACGCTTATTCTGAGACCCCTGTATTTTAGATCCCATAGGGGAAACATCTTCTCAACATTTTCTCCACCCTACCCAATCAAGCTCCTTAATAATCTTATACATTCAGTTCAATCACCTCGTTCTTCTAAACTCTAGGGAATAAAGGCCTTGTCTATTCAATCGTTCCTCATAGATCAATCATCTCATCCAGGAACCAGACTGTGAAATTTTGCTATACTCCCTCTAGAGACAAAGACTATACACACTACTCAAAAGCTAACACACCAATTGCTTTCTTAATTCCTGCTGTACTTGCATGTTAACTGTCTGTGATTCATATACAAGAACATCCAGATCCCTCTGCACTTTTTAGTCTTTCACCATTCAAAAAGTATTCAGTTTTTTTGTGCTATCAAAGAGAGTAACTTTACAATTTTTGCCTCATTGTATTCTGCTTGCCATGTTCCCCCCCACCTCACCCATCAGTCTACATTCCTCTTACAGCCATTTTGCATCCTTCTCATTGCTTACTTTCCCACATAACTTGATATCATAGTGAACTTAGATAAATTACACTCAGAGTCCTCTGGTTTAAACCATTAATATAGATTGTATTAGCTGAGGCCCTGCTAAGTATAGCTGGCTAACATGGACCTTGCTCTTTGTTTTGTGTCCTTAAAACAATCCCCAATTCATGTAGCAGATTACCCTATCCCATAAAGAATGCTAATTTTCTGTAATAACGTCTGTGACATTTTATTGAAAGCTTTGTGAAAATTCAAATGCACAGCATCCATTGATTTCCCCTTATCTACTTACTACAGAAGAATACTAGGTTGGATGTGAATCCAGAATTGGGCTGTTTGTGTGCGGTAACTTTTTATGGTTTTTTCCCAAAATTGAGAGTGGAAAGCGTTCCAATCCCCAGCACTAAAATCCTTCTTGCATACAATGTTATGTTCAATCTGACCGATGCATTCTTCCAAGTTTCAGAGCTTCAAAGCTACGAAGTACCTTTTACACTGAAAATTAAATGAATAATTTACAGATTTAACACAGTTTTGTAATTGTGTGTACAAAACAAAATGGCAGAAGGCAGAAAATGGTGTTCCATGTAGTGCACTGAGACAATTGCTGTTCCCAATTTACATTAACCATTTGGAATAAAAAAAAAAGACACCCATAACTGCTGGGCTCTGAGGTAACATTCCCAGGCGGAAACCCGATGATGCGTCGGGGGATCCTCCCCAGGATTGCCTGCATAAGGATGGCAGGGTGATTGCCGGGGAAGTTCAAACTTCCATTGAGCAATTACCCTGCAATAGGAATCATGCGAAACTCTGGTTCAAACCTCAGAGGTTCCAACTGTCCTACAATAACAGTTACCCAGAAAACGTTAGATGAATTAAAACCACTTCAAATTTCTGGGTAGCTATCATGCTGACTCACTCCCAGTACCCTCTACCCTCTCTAACCACACTCCCAACCACCCACATCCCCCAATTATTCTCCCCCACCACCTGTCCCACAGACCGCCTTTTTGGACCAATGCAGTAAAAAAGGGACATGGTTTCCTTACCTCTGACTCAACACAAGTCTTCAGGAAGCTGCTGAACTGCACCTTTCTCTCAGCTCAAGTTGGAAAGTCAGGCAAGAAAGGTGCGGCTGTATTTCAGAGTGTGTAACTAGGAGCTGGATAGCAATCGGACTGTGACTATCACTCCACAGAAGTTGCACCCATAATTTCTAAATTTGCAGATGATACCAAGTTGATGGAATAGCCAAGACTGAAGAGAACTGCAACAAATTACAGGAGAGCATTGATAAACATTGGCAAATAATTGGCACTACAAGAGAAAGATGGTGTAGTGCATTTTGATAGGAGGAATACAAAAGAAACTTCTGACAAGAAAAGTGAAAGTCTGGATGGGTAAAGCAACAAAGGGATCGGTAGAAACATCTTTATCTGGCAAGACTGGGAAAATCAATCATAGAATCCCATAGAATTCCTATAGTGCAGAAGGAGGCCTGCATCAACAATGACCCTACCTAGGTCCTATTCCCGTAACCCCACATATTTACTCTGCTGATCCCCCTAACACTAGGGTCAAATTAGCGTGGCCAATCAACCTATTCCCGTAATTCCATATATTGACCCTGCTAACTGACAATAATGGACTAGCGAGTTAGGTGGCCAATCCACCTAACTCACACATCTCCAGAGTGTGGGAGGAAACTGGAGCACCTGGAAGAAACCCACACCCACACGGGAGAATGTGCAAATTTGCACACTGTCTGTGTGCAAATTCCACACAGACAGTGACCCGAGTCTGGAATTGAAGTAGGGTCTCTGACACTGTGAGGCAGCAGTACTATTTACTGTGCCACTATGCTGCCTTATGGAGGGTTGTAATGAATAGTACAGATGCATTTAAGAGAAGTTAGACAAGGAAGAAGGGAAGAAATAGTTATAATTATGGATTTAGATGAGAAAAGTTGGGAGGGAGCAGAAACGCCAACGTGAACTGATTGAGCTGAATGTCTTGTTTCTTAGCTAAAACCAAAGTAAATAGGTAAAAGTTGAAGTGCGTTGCAGCTTTTGCTGTCAACAGTTTGGCATTAAAATGAAGCTGGACATTATTACTTGTAATCGGAATTAATACCACATTTAAAGACAGCATATTTTTATGAAACTAACTTATAAAACTTACGAACAGAGCTAAACTAATTGAAAAAGTACAGTTAAGTTTACTTGAATTTATTCCTTTGATATTAGTAAAAAGAGAAGAAAGACTAAAATTCTGGACATAAAATCTGCAACATGTGAAATGCACCATATGCCAGTTAGCATGTGAAAGAGAAAGTTCTGCCTGTTAATCTTTCAGAGGAGAGTTTACATTTTCAAAATGTGAATCATTTGGAGATCAAATTGAGTGTTTCAAATGGTCAATAATAAAAGAGACCATTTTCCAAGTATGAAAAGTATTTTGTTTTCCCCATAAAACATAAAATACTTTAGTACAATACCCACCTGCAATCATGGAATACCTGCTAGATGCTGTCAAGACACAAGCATCATTGATATCAGGCAAGATTCTCCGGCTACTTCCCAGCATTTTTCTCAGCAGCAGGACGCAGCGCACCATTTGCTAGCACCGGAATCTTCTGTGGGACATTTGTGGGACATTAGTGTTGCTGGCTGGTCAGCATTTATTGCCCATCCCTAGTTGCCTAACAACGATTGAGAATCAACCACCTTGCTGTGGCTTTGGAATCACACGCAGCCCAGATCAGCAGATTTCCTTCCATACAGGATGTTAATGAACCAGGTGGATTTTTCCCACAACCAACAATGATTTCATGGTTCTTAATTCCAGATTTTTTTTCACTAAATTCAAATTCCACCATGTGCTGTGACCAGATTCAAACCCAGGTCCTCAAAACATTAGCTGAGTTTCTGGTTTAATAGCCTGGCAATAATACCTCTTAGCCATTGCTTAATTGTGAGATGAGATGTGCACAAATGAACAAGTTCAAAAGGAGTTAGAGAACGAATTTATAAACACGCAGTAATAATTAACTGCAGAATTAACGTTTATCTTCAAAAAAGATAAACTAAGGTTAGCTCAGCAACAGAACTCTTTTCCAAGTGTCCCAAACTAAATTACTTTGTTCTGGAAAAGTTTACCAGTTACGCTGGAGTCTTCACCCCAAGGGCAGGGACCTATTTCTGTTTTGCGTTGACCAAAGGGATATGCCGATATGCAAGCTGTCTTAATTTGAATGTTTTTGAGGGCAAGCCATCACATCATTAGGTGAACTAAGTTTTGAAATCTTATTCCAACAGATCAATAGCAAAATGTGTTGTAACTCGGAACATCACCTCTTGTAATCTTAGTCAGGCACTAGATGCCTGACTGCTATTTATGTTATATTTTTTGTGTGTACATTACAGAAAGGAAGAATGACAGCTTTATTGAAGGAGAGGAAAAGAAAATAATGTCAACAGACTGTTTTTAATAACTTTACCTCATCTTTTATCATCTCTTTAGAACAGATGCTGTACTACAGTACCAGACCAGTTACAATACTGGATTACCAATCCAGAGAACAAGACAATTTGTGAATTTTAATCATTTAAAATAAACTTGTGCCATTAAAAATGAACAGTTGAGGTACAGGTCTTTTTGCTGCATTTATCTGGTCTGGCCGATATATGAGTCCAGCTGTATTCAAGTTTAGTCCAGCATCAACATGGTTGATTTTTAACGTTCTCTGAGATGGTTTAGAAAGTGACTTGTATAAAACCTCAGGATGGGCAATAAATGTGGGTCTTATCAGGCCAGCTATGTCCCAGCGATGAAAAAAATGAAAAATAATCAAATGTGTTTCAAAACGTTGGTTGAGGTGGGCAGATTTGGAACAGGAACCTTTATTTATGTGTACATTTAATTTTGTTTTTATTAAGTCAAATTTAGTATTGTTAAATCAGTTGTTTAACATTAACTTGATTGCGGTAACACTCACCGCAATCAAAAAAACTGAATTCAGCTACCAGTCTACCACTTACCAGTCAACCTATCTGTGTTTAAATACAGTACTGAACTGTTGAAGGTTTCATTATTCTGATGAAAATCTAGTTGCCAGTTCTGGTGGATGTAAAAGAAGCTTTGACCACTATTTGCAGAAAAAGTCCTCCTGGGCTTGAACTTTTAGGATTGTGGGAACACATCCCCACTGACTCTGAGAGTGCCGCTGCCATTGTGTGCTCTAACAAGCATACAATGCATTAGGGAGAATTTCCACCTCTCATTTGCATGGAAGTGCCTTCAGGAACACTGCAGTAGCCACAAGAGGCAATAAAAGTCCAAAGAACCAGAGAAAAAATTGTCAGAGTCTGGATAGAGAGAATAGGGAAGGCCTAGCGAGTTCAGGGGATGGGCAATCAGGGTCTCAGGAGACAGGCTAGAAGGGGAGGGAGGTTTAGAGGTCACCAGCTTCAAAGGGAGAGCCCCCCCCCCCCCCCCAATTAAGGAGAGGAGTTTACGATCTTCTAATGGACGGATTCCACACCCTGATCGAACTCTCTTTGTTTCCAGTTTCCTCCCTCTGAACTGTCATCTGCCCACCAGCTTAAAAATTGAGACCAGATGAAAAATGTGCCTTAAGTGGCACATTTAAGGGTGGGTTTCTTGTCAAAGGCAATGCCTGCCTCACCCTCACAAACTGCTGGGTGGAGGGGTTGTTGTGTAGAGCATAGAAATCTGGCCCTGGTGTATTGGTCAAACAGCATAGTCTAACACCAATGACTGGGTCATCTATCCCAGTGTTATTTGTAGGACCCTGTTGTGTGCAAATTGGCTGCTGTATTTACCTACATAACAATGAATGCAATCTCAATGTAATTCATGGACATCTTCTGAGGATATGATGGGCATTTCCCAAACTTTATTTCTTTGTTTTACTGGAAGTGTTTTTTTGTTAAATATGATTTAACACTGCAGTTTCAGCAACAATGGGAATGACAAAGTTGCTTCAAAATCAAAAATGTGACTTTAAAACAAGTCGTTTGTGCAATAATCTCATGCACACATATATGATGCAAAGTCACATTTAAATGTCATTCGCACTGAACTTTTACTCCATGTTCAGTAATGGTTCAGTAAATTTGTGGTAAAAGCATATCATTATTTTTTATGAGAATGCACGGACATTGTGGATGAAGTCTTTGCTCCTATTGTTCATATTTATTGACATGAGAATGTGGGTGTTAAAGATGCCAATCCTGAATATTAATATTAAATTTCGATTTGAGTATATTAATCGTCCGTCCCCCCACTCTATTGACTAACGGAACTGCTTTCACATTAATGACATTAATGGCGTGTATGCACATGGAATTAACTTCAGACATCAAGTTTAAAGTGATTTAGCAGTGTAACAAGTTCATTTTAAAGTAATCCTGTGGCCTGCTGTTTTCTTCTCACTATTGAAAGAAAATGTTCAATTCATATTGAGTAACTAGTAAGCTGTTTATATCTAAGATCTTGAGTTAACTACTGCACTTTAAGTCTGCTTACTGTTAACTTCATTCTTTTGTATGGCATTTTGAGTGCATTATACAACTTGCACATACTGAGATAGCTTGAATAGAATTTATGTAACAAATATTAACTATTTTTTAATTTTCAAATTAATTTTTATACTTGATTTACGTTGTTGAAACCTTTAGATTTACCCATTGGTCCTTGCAGTTATCGATTAGAAGAATTGGCTTACACCAGAAGCGGTGACAAAGGCAACTCTGTCAATATAGGTAACTCAGTCTGACTGCTTTCATATACTTTTTTCTCAGTAGTGATGATCATTTTCAATGGTCACTTTTCTAATGTATTAATTATTATTTTTTAAAATAAAATTTATCAGTACTGCTATGTGGAATATGGGAATAGTATTTGGCCATATATAATAACCATGCCTATACTGTTGAGGCCATCATACAAATACATACTTTGAGAAATTGCAAATGCAGTAAATTGTAATTAATACTTACCTATCTGGAAATTTGTTGACTCAGGGCTAATTATTAGTTTTATTTCATTGATTATTGCTTTGCATTTGTAATTTGACATTTGGGAATCATAGAGAGCAAGGGACATGGAAAGGTCCGTTTGACCTTGGGTGGGATTTTCTGGTTTCAAGGTCAGCACAGCCAGAAAATCCTGCCCCTGGATGTTACAGAAGTGTAGTGGATACAAAATGTGTATGTATGTTAATCTTGGCCATTTCTTTCTACCCTCGTTAATGGTTTATCTGGCCTTCATTGCATTGCCATAGTTTTGCATCCTGGCTCGGCACCGTCACTGTTCCTATTCCCTAATCCTTGTTCCATTCACTCTGCAAGCCACCATCTTCAATTATTTTCAGATGGCTTTGCACCCCTTCCCCAAGACTCCATTATCCAATGCATTTGCCATCACCTTATTCTGCTTATAATATTATGACAGGCCTTAGGCCACCAACCTCCTGAGCCCCACTTTGTGCCCCAAAATATATATCTTTACCTCAGCCTCTGATTCCAGCCTTGGTTGCTGCCATGTTCTTCGTTGCTTGTACTTATTTCAATTAGGTATACTTTATTAACCACTAAAAGACTCAGTTTTCTGTACACTAGGGAAGTCAAAGACAGATGAGGTGATCGATGTGCAGAACTCCACCATTTAGTTTGTAAGCATAACCTCAGGCTTCCAGACCCCGTCATTTAAATTTGCTACTCCATTCCACTCCGACCTCCTACAATATTCCAGTTAAACTTAACGTAAGCTGAATGAACATCATCTTTTGACTGGACACTTCCAGAATCCAGACTCAACTTTAAGTTCAGCAGGTTCATAACATAAGTGCCCCCTTTTTTATTCAGACGGTGTGTGATGGTGAGATTCTGAGACACCTTCCTTAGACACATCTTTTGTTTATTTACACCACTCCCTTTGCTTGCACCATCATTCTCTTTGTCATTTAATTTCTCCTGTATTCCTTTTACAACAGTCCACCATCCACCCCAAGCCTTTTCTCTTCCTTTGTACTTCCTTAAAACTGTTTCATCTTCAACCTTTGCCCGTTCTGATTAAACATTAACTTTCTTTTGTTTCTCTCTCTCCAAAGCTGCTGCCTGATCTTCTGAGTATTCCCTGCATTTTTGGTTTTTAATTTTAGATTATAGTGACCTTGCTTTAGGGTAGATGTGAGTGAAGAATAAATTATTTTTATCATTCTTCGTTTGACTATCTTTCATATATTAATTCTGCAATCACAGAGTAGGATTTGGTCAATATTTAAATGAGTATTCTCATGGATTGTTCGTGTTTTGACTAATTTCAAAGACAGAAAGGAATGGTAAAATATGAAGAGGTGGAAGGAGGGTGAAATTGCTGTATTGGAACAGTTCAAAAGATGTAAAAGGAATTTATCCCAAAATGTGTCACAGACAATAAAAAATACCAATTTGGCTTACAATCAAAGTTGTGAAAGGCATGAAGGAAAGGAAAAAAACAAACAAAATATTCTAACGTTCATGAAAGGAATATGCTACAGAGATTGTGACAATGTATTCTATTAGTGAAGACACTGTGGTGTATCAGTTGATAATAAATAACAGAAAATATAGCTCATCAGTAGTCTCTTCTAATCAAAAAAGAGCCAAGGAGACATCACTAATTTATCAGTCCATGTGTTCTCAGATTGAACTGTGCTGCCAACCAACTGCTGGCATGTTCTTAGTGAAGGTGGCATTTCCTCTGTTCTGTGGGAAAGAGGATTATTTTCGCAAATTAGTCAAAGGCTGTTGTATTAAGTATCGTTTAGCTCAAAAGTACACTTTTAATTTTATCCTCAAATAAAATGAATGTTCTCATAGTCTGCATCTAAGTTGGCCATTTTGTCCCCGAAAGAACGGAGCTTTCAGTTGTTTAAAGATATTTCTCAAAAATGTTGAAACTATTCACTACATACCAGTCAGTGGTTCAGGGGACTGTTTACTGAACTTTCATCTCAACCATCTGCACAATTATTTAATACTAAACCTTATTTCATCAATGTACTTTAACGTTCAATGTAACGAGCATAAATTGGCATAGCATAAATTACTTCTGCACTTTACACCACTTTGTACAGATGACTGAAAAAATGAGTTCTAAATATATTGTGGCAGGAGGAATATGGAAACAGAATATGTTTTTACAAGGCGAGAGGCAAGTAAATGCTGGTATGAAGGGGGATTTGGGTTATTTGCACATGAACATGAACCACAAGAAGTTAACATTTTGATAAGAAAGCAAATGGTATGTTAGCTTTAATCCCAGTGGGATTTCTGAATATAAGAGTAAGCCTTGCTGCAATCAAGACTTTCAAGTACTGTGTTTTGGTCTCCATACCAATGAACGAAAATACTTACCTTAGAGGAGATTCAACAAAGGTTCACTTGATTGATTTGTGCGATGAGAAGGTTCTCCAGTGAGAAGCCGTTACATAGAATGAGTCTTTACTCTCTAGCTTTCTGAGATGTGATCTATTTGATTTGTATAACATTCTTACAGGACTTGACAGAGTAGGTTCTAAGAGTCCGTTTTGCCTGGCTGGAGAGTTTAAAACTAAGATATAGTCTCAAGATAAGGGATTGGCATTTAGGACTAAGGTGAGGAAAGGTTTGCTTCATTCAAAGAAATACAATCTTTGGAATTATTGCCCTATAGGACAGTGAATGCTCAGCCAATCGGTATACATTATTTGTGACTGTGATTGACAGGTTTTTGGGCTACAAGGGAATTTTAGGAAGGTTACATCTTTTTATGGTTCTATGCTAGAGGGCAATCAGCTGAATGCAGAAAAGTGGGATTAGAAAGAACACTTGGGTGTCCTCAGACTGGCATAGACAAGATGGGCCAAATGGCTCTCTTTTGTGCTGTGCCTATCAACCTGTGCCTATCAATCGTGAGTGTTACGATTTTTTTTATGTGGTCTCATTGGCAAGTATTATCATGTCTATGGCAAACCTCTTGATCTGTCTTGTTCTGACAGGAACTGACAACAGCATTAGGGGCAGCTGAAATAAGAACTGAGTAGCAGAAGTTAAACTGAAAAAGTTTAGGAAGCAGTTTACCTCCTTTCCCAATATTAATATTTAGCTGCTACAGTATGAAGAATTTTTTTAGTTACATTCATTCCATAATGATCATAGGATATAGCTGAAGGTCTTGACATTGAAAGTTTTGCTTAATATCAGTGATGCAGAAGGTAAGGGTTTGCAACAATCATGTCTGACAGCAAGTACTGATCAGACATGGGAATGTATCCGGTGATCGCTATGCTGTGCAGATACATGGATTTGGGCCTGTGTCTGTGGGAGTTTGTGCATTCTCCCCGTGCTTGCGTGGGTTTTCTCCGGGTGCTCCGATTTTCTTCCACATCCCAAAGATGTGCTCTTAGGCTAATTGGCAAAACAAATTCTCCCTAAATTGTCTCAAATTTGGTTTTTAATCCATAGATCTATAAAGATAGACAGGGATCATGGGTAGAGATGGGAACATCGGGGTGGCGGCTCGGGCTCATTGGGCCGAAGGGCCTGTTTCCCGTGCTGTTTTGTTCTTTGTTCTAACCTGTTCTGCCATTCAGTATGACTATAGCTGATCATCTGCCACAACTCTGCTTTCCTGCCTGCTTCTCAAATCTCTCAATTCCCTGAAAAACCAAAACTGTATCTCAACCTTAAATATACTTAACAATGGACCTCCACTACCCTCAAGATAGACAATTCGAAATATTTCTCCTCATTTTAGTCCTAAATAATTGACCCTTTTTATCCTGAGGTTGTGCCCTCACATTCTAGAATCCCCAGCCAGAGAAACGTCCTCTGAGTTTATCCTGTCAAGCCTCTTCAGAATTGTGCATATTTCAATTAGATCATCTCTCTTTCTAAACTCCATGGACTATAGATCCAATTTATTCAATTTCTCATCCCAGCGACCAACTTTGCGAACCTAAAGCAAATACATCCTTCTTTAGATATATCCTTCCTTGAGTATGGAGACCAAAAGTTGCACAGTATTCCAGGTGTGGACTCACAAATGCCCAGCACATTGAGCAAAACTTCCTTATTCTTATGTTCCAATAGCCTTCCAATGAAAACCAACATGCCATTTGCCTTCCTAATTGCTTACTTTACCTACATGGTAACATGGATGTACTTATATAAGGAATACAAAGTCCATCTGAACGCTGACATTTCAATGTTTCATACCTTTTAAAAATACTCTGCTTTTCTCTTATTACTACCTAAGTGAATAATTTCATACATCTTCACATTATACTGCATCTACCAGTTTGTTGCCCATTAATTAATCTCTTTGCAATCTCTTTTTGTACTCCTCTGAGTTTAGTATCATCAACAAGCTTGGATGCACTCCTTGGTTTCTTCCATCATCATTACTATAGATTGCCAGTAGCTCTGGCTACAGCACTGATCCTTGCAGTACTCCACTGACAACCTGCCAAATTGAAAATACCCATTTATGTCTACTCTTCCTGCCTGATAATCAATCCCCTGTTCATACTAATATTATCCTAAACTGTACAAGATTTTATTATTCATAATAACTTGTGTGGGGCATCTTATTGAATGTCTTTTGGAAATCCAAGTACATTAGATCCACTGGATGTAGAAGATGTTCCCAACCTTATTGAATGGTGGAGCAGGTTTGAGAGGCTTTATGGCCTACTCCTACCTCTATTTCTATAAATAGTTGTGCATTACTCCCTCAAAAGCTTGCTAGTATTACTCCTATTAGAAAAATGTATATTTGTAACCTGTAATATGTTTTCTTCAAGTTCACTTTACCTAGGCAGTTGTTGCATTTGCATTTCTTCACGATGCTAGAAACCACCATTCACCTCTTAATCTACTTCCAAACCATAACACCAAACTGCCTGTGAGCATCTAACAATATGAATTAGTATACTCAAAGAGAAGAGGCTATGGCTCAATGGAGAATTTATAAAATGTAACATTTGTGCAAAATGGCCTGTTCCTTAAGACTAGAACTGAAGCAGTGAGGTACAGTGAGGAAAGAAATTTACTTTTCCTCTAACCAAGCTATATCTAATTATTGACATGTGCATGCTAGATGATTAACGACAAGTAACATCTCAGCTTGATGAGTATAAAATGTCCTCTTTTAATATAGCCTGTAGAACTGTTGATTGTCATTCCTTTCTGGAATACAAGAAATTTTGTGATTTTTTTTCACCAAAGGCCCTATACCTGAGTCATGCCTGCAATCAAATGACAGTCAATCACATACAAACATACAGTTTAGAAGCAGGAGCAGGAACCTGTTCCATTAATCAATAAAATCATGGCTGATCTGATTGTAACCTCAACCTCACGTTCCTGCCTGTCCGATAACCTTTCATCCCCTTGTTAATCAAGAATCTATCTAGCACTGCCTTCAAAACATCCAAAGACTGTGCTTTCACTGTCTTTTGAGGAAGAGAGTTCCAGAGACTCATAACACTTTGAGAGAAAATATTTCTCTTCATCATTGTCTTAAAATGAGCGACTTCTTGTTTTTAAACAATGATCTCTAGTTCTAGATTCTACAACAAGAGGAAACATCCTCTCAGCATCCACCCTGTCAATATCCCTCAGGATTTTAAAGGTTTTTTAATCAATTTGCCTCTTGTTTTCCTAAACTCTAGTGGATGTAAACCTAACTTCTCATAAGAAAACCCACTCATTCCTGGTACTAGTAAGTAAATTTTCTCTAAACTGCTTTGAATGCAATTATATCCTTCCTTCAATAAGAAGTTCAATACTGTACACAATACTCCAAATGTGATCTCATCAAGCCCTGTACAACTGAAGTATGATGTAGAGATGCCAGTGTTGGACTGGGATAGGCACAGTAAGAAGTTTCACAACACCACAACATAGTGTTGTGAAAGTCCTGTTAAAGTCCAACAGATTTATTAGGTAGCACGAGCTTTCAGAGTGCTGCCCTTCAACACGTGACTGATAATCACTGACTTGATGAAGGAACAGCACTCTGAAAGCTTGTGCCTGTTGTGATTCACGCATTTGGACACCCAGATCCCTCTGTATCTCAGAGCTCTGCAACCTCTCACTATATAAATAATAAATTTATTTTTATTCATCATGCCAAAATGGACAGTTTCACATTTGCCCTCTTTATACTTCATTTGCCAGATTTTTACCCACTCACCTAATCTACCTATGTCCCTTTCGTAACCTCATTAAGTTCTCTTCACAAATTACTTTCCTATGCGTCTTTCTGTCATCAGGAAATTTAGCGACCTTACCTTCAATCTTCATCCATGCCATTTATAGAAGTTGTAAAAGGTTGGGACTCCAGCATTGATCCCTGTGGCAGACCATTTGCCACATCCTGTCAACCACAAAAAATTTGTTTATACCTACTCTCTGTTTCCTATTAGCTAGCTAATCTTCAATCCGTGCCAGATGCTAGCTCTATCAATGCATTGAGATGGCTTGAATGCTGAAAATGGTTACATTTACTTCCATTAATATTTTGAGTATAAGAATTTCCTAACTTAATGGTTGCATTATAAATTAGATCCAGTTGTGGTCCACTTTTGAAATTGTGACCTGTGTTCTCCTGATCCTATGCAATGTCTACTCAAGTAAGTCCTTGGAAGGTTGGTAAATTTGCAGACAAATTGGTGTGAAAATACAGACATTAAAAAATGTGAACTGAATTGATGAATATTCTGCATTCTCTGAGCATTCATTTTTATTTCATTCATAATCACCTGAGACACTTAGTGCAGGTTTTATTTTATTTGCTTTCATTGTCTACACTGTACAACTAGGAGTCATAGCTCGGCACCCTCTCTATTATCCCTACCTACGGAAAGCTGTGACTGCTAAGGCCGTGGAAGAATATTTCAAGCACCTCATACAAAACGAAGATTCTAACGAGAGGATGGTAACCCGGTATGTATTTTCTCTTTTCATTGTACTTATTCTAAGTAACAATGGAAAAAATGTCATGCAAGATAAAATGAGATAGAGGTTGGATAAACCTTCAGTTTGTCAATTATGAACAGCAGTTTACTAATCCACCAAGGAATACAGTAGATCCAATGGTCAAGCAATATAATCATAAATAGAAACAAGTCACCAGTGCCCTTGTAGGAGGGATCTGGGCTGTGGCTGGAACCCTGAAGGCCATTGTTGCTGCTTAGCTAGCCTCACAGATGACAGGAGCGGAACTGGAAGTATGTGTGCCTGTTGAGGCTAAGTATACCATCCAGGCAGAAGTTGGGATCCATTTTGTAGATGCAGTTGGGATTGTGGCCTGAATGCCCAAAGAAATTAGAAATTATAGGCATTGAAAATAAATTAGACATACTCATACTTTACAAAGGAGTCTAAATTGAATTCCCTTCCAGTCTGGGACTGACGCAATTTGCCATAACCCCATTTTGAACCAGCAGTCTGCATCAGACATTCCTTGTGGCTTAAGCAACTTGTAGTGGCATTGCAATGAAACAAATCTCTTCCTGACCCAGTAAATTTTGTCTGAATCAGTGATGGAGTTCCTGAAGAGGCACATTCACTTAATCTTGGCAATATTCTAGCACCTTCCTCAACTTCCAGAACACAATTTTGAAACCCTTTTTTCTGCAATCTCCGGTCCAGCTGCATGACATGAAGCTGCTGTCTCTGCCAGTGATATAATCAAAGTTTAATGTGCATTAATGAGAGGATTTTTAAAATATCTTATAATTGAGGCTTAATATAATTAGGAGCAGGCGGCTTCACAAAAGACCTGCCAGTATCTGCAAATGTTATTCTAAACACAGTACAAGAAAGAACAAAACACATTTTTGTGTGCGAAGAAAATGGAATGGCAGGGATTCTTATAAATTAAACAAGAGCTTAACACACATGAGATGAAGTTGGATTCCTTTCACTAGGATAAGGCCTCAGTGAAAAATCCAGATGATGGATATCCAAGCCTCAACTTGTCTGAATAGTGATAAATGTTGCTGATCAGGTACCCATCAGCACAGTTGCCTGAATGCCCTTGGTGAAAGGATTGAATTTGAATAATGAATCCCTTAGTCAATGTAATTTTTGAGCATTTAAGCTAAATGTAATCAAATAGAATGTGAATAAAAACCTGCTGTTTTCACTGATTGTTAGTTAAATTCCACAGTATAGACTATTAAAACTAGTTATTTTTAACAATGTTTTATATCAAACTACATGAATTCATTTGAAAAATAGTTTAGCAAATCACATGCAGTTATACTGCTGAAAATTCCTTTTGAATATTAGCATCAAGAAAATACAGGGAACAATTCCATAGAAGTTATTTTAAATGCTATGCCTGGTGAAAGAATAATATTCTTTACTACCCACACCTCAGGTTAAAAGTGAACGGTTGGTGAAGTGTTTGGATTAGAACTCCTTTCTACTATGTAAAACTCACACAAATAAGCAAGTACATATATGACCCTTACATTAGACAGCAAATTGTTTCCAAATAATTTTGGTGATCCAAATAATATTTTATTGCTCGTCAGGAAACAATTAAATAAATTAGCCTGCATGTTTATGCCTGCAATTCTGGCATGTGTTACATTAAAGTTTTAAATTAAAGTTTATTTATTACCTCAAGTAAGGCTTACATTACCACTGCAAATAAGTTACGATAGGTTGGTATCAGTGTTAACATATTAATGCCATGACTTGTACTGACAATGTAAGATGATTCACCTTGGAAATATCCACACTTTTATGTGTCATTTTAACCTTCCCAGGAGCTGCTTGGGCCTAGAGGAAGAAATGTGTCGCCCTTGCCTAGTTTGACCAGTATGGATTTCTAGTTCCATATCAACTGCTGTTTGAAATCAAATCATATATTTCTTTCAATCCTCAATACTGCACTAGTTCAAGAAGGCAGACTTCTGGGAAAATAAAGGACGGACAATAAATGCCAATCTTAGCAACAATGCATTTCAAATGCTTGTTCCAAATTCAGCTAGCATATGTAACATGAGGTTATGCTATTAAAATTAGATTCTGCCCCAGTTACTGAAGTTTCAGTGGCATTAATTGCTTCCTGAAAAGCCTTCCCCCCATCTTGATGTTTGTGTGAAGTAAGTTAATATTATCCAATATTGGTTACACACCTCAAAATCAATATTGGGTAATATTAATATCCCCTATTTGTGATCTGAACCTGATCTTGTTTCTTTCAAGTGGCCCCATGTGCCTTTTCTGAAGGCTGACAAGGAAAATATTTAAATAACAAATGAAAACATGCTGAGCATTAACTGACCAGACTTAAAACAGAAAATGCTGGAAAATCTCAGAAGGTCTGATAGCATCTGTGGAGCGGGAATAGAGTTAACATTTCAAATTTGGGTCAGAGCTGAGGACAAAGGAAATAGAATGAGATTTATACAGTTGTGATGAGGGGCGGGGGGAGGGGGCAGTATAATTGAAAAATTGACAAAGGGAATGTAAACGGTCATGATGGTGGCTGAGTAGGCCCATTAAGAGTTCAGAATGTATAAATGGCAAAACAAAGATGCTAAGTGTCAAACCTAGGATATGTAGCAGATGGCCCAAGCGGGCTAAGGGTAAGAGGAAACAAGATGGAAAATGAGAATTTTAAAAAGTGGACAAATTAAAATGCACATTTCAAAAACATGTATAAAATAATATAAATAAATACAGTAAAATGAAATAAATGGAAATGGGGTGAAAGTGGAAGGGAGAGTTCATGCTCTGAAGTTATTGAATTCAGTGTTCAGTCCGGATGGCTCTAAAGTGCCTAATTGGAAGATGAGATGCTGTTCCTCTAGTTTGTGTTAGACTTCACGGAACATTAGAACAGACTAAGGACAGACAAGTCGACATGAGAGGAGGGTAGAGGTTCAAGTGGTTATTTGAAATCTGTCATTTCAACACGCGACCCTTCTCTCGTGTCCACATATATGTCTTTGGCCTGTTGCAATGTTCCAATGAAGTTGAATGTAAATTGGAGGAACAGCACCTTGTCTTTCAATTAGGCATTTTACAGCTTCTGCATTTAACATTGGGTTCAACAACTTTAATGTTGCAATAGCTGAGCACAGTGAACAGTGTCATAGAGTCATAGAGCAAGACAGCACGGAAACAGGCTGTGGTTGGCACTTTGAAATTCTGCTGGCTGTGGTTTTGGTTCCGTCAAACCAGCCTATTAGTTGCCATATTACTTCATCCTAAACTATGTGTGACCAGTTATCTCCCTGTAATGGGGAGAAATGCCCATGGTCATTAGTGGACAGTGACTAATTATATACTGATCAGAAACTAAGGAAAAGAGTACTGATGAAGATAGAAACTGTGTTGGCAGGCTTGAAATGTGACAGACTGCGGCCCTGAGTCAGATCCCATATAATTACATAGAAATACCATCACAAGGGACTTCAAACGAATTGTGCTAAGTTCCCAGTTTGATGAGTCACTGTTACGATCACTTAAAGTAATTTTAGTTTAGCATAAGTGCTGGTGGCTTTGGACATGTTTCAGCAATGTTTGCTTTGTTCCCAGATTTGACCTTCCGGGAATCCAAGGATTAAATTTCGTGCTGAGGAATTCTTTGGGTGGAGGGGGAATCGCATCTTTAAGGAGTGACCCGCAGGTATAAAAACCAGTTTACTCACTAGTCTGTGCTTGGTGCTTTGAGAATATGTCACTCAATGATCTGGAGTCTCAGCCTTTTGGCTAAGATCAAACATGAGTAAGAGGTCTGACAATACCAATTTTAAATCCAACCTATTTATTTGATATTTTATTCTATCAAATAAGTCGGTTGGATTTAAAATTGCTGTTGTCAGACCTCTTACTGAGTTTACCCCAGTCCAATGCCAGCATCTCTACATCATCAAATGTGAGACCAGATGTAATGCCTGTTCTTGTCAGCTTAGATCTTGTATCTTTGTGGGGAGCACGAATTGGATTCAGTTTGAATTTGATTTCTGGAGCAAGCAAGGAGATGGATAATGGGTTTGCCCAGTCCACTTGCGCATTGGCTGTGTAACTTCAAGAAAGGAATATTTTTATTAAAGAAGCAATTGGTAGTTGCAGAAAAGGCGAAACAAAATTTGCTGTTTGCACAGTGGCACAAGAGTCCAAGAAATAACAAATGTTTGAATGTGTTTTCTCAGCACTTGGTGATGGAACTGTAACACGTGATTATAGTGTTTGTTAAATAAATACTGCTGAGAGAACATGTACATTTGTAGTGCCCTTTTGCTCTCTAACTCTCATTTCTACAATCCCAACTTTGAATCCAGTTCTGATAGTACTTGGATTCAAACATCAGGATTTGAAAGATATGTCTTTCTTGCCAGTGCCATGCAAATATCTTGTTTAATGTATTGAAATGTGAACTGCTTTGGCTAAAGTAGTTGCTAGAAATATGAATCAATGACTTTTCCAGATGCTGACAACAAAGTCATGTTTTAGAGTTTGTTAACGGTTTAAGGGGATTGATATGGTAAACCTGTAAACCTATACTATACTACACCATACTTAATATTGCCATTGTCACTACCATGAGTGACTAAAACACTTAACAGAATCACCAGGCACTTAACTATTAAAATCTGATTGTGGTTTGAGCAGTGCTCACTGCTCAACTTTCTCCAAACCTACATACTGCATCTGAAACTGATTTTAATCAAATATTAAAAAACCTTCATGCACCGGCACTCTTTTTTTTTAAACAGGGCAAAGCGTATGGACAGATGCTATTGGACTTTCAACTGAAACATCTCCCCCATCTGAAGACTCTGATAGAGGAATAGCGGAGATGGAGGGTATCAGAGTGTGCAGATCCAGCCTCGATTACGCAGTGCTATTGGCTGGGGTACACCTCCCAACTCCAAAGAAAGATGCCCTAATAGTGCTTTCACTTCCTTCTGTACATTGGAAATATCACACAGTAACCATAGGAAATTAAAACCATATACATGTCACTTTTAAAACATTTTTTATCTACCTTGGCACTTGACTAAACATTGTTAGCTTATAATTGAGACCACATTTTATGTCATTTAATTCAATATAATGAATCCATTAATATACATCAGTGTTTGTTCATTGTAATCAAATTTGCATATTACTAATCCAGCATTTCCTTATGTGATTGTCAGAAACCATCCACATCTGTTACCATTGATTGTTAGGCATGTTTAACAGGGCAAACAGGCTGTGGGCCTCCTATTTCCTGCAACTGACCTTTCAATTGCAGTGCATGTCAAATGTTATTAATTAACTCTAACTAAATAACTGATGGGAAGTTGCAAAGTGCCCTGAGAAAGACACAAAGCTGTTCACGCTGCTAATGATATTGTTAAATCGTTTGGTCTTAGTTTGGCCAGTCCAGCTGTAACAAGTCCCAACATGAAGTCAGTGAAACGTTCATTTTAAAGCGGACAAATTCCTCTGGTATCCGTGATGTAGCTTCATTCTTTGACACTCTGAAACAGCGAGTGGATGTTACATTTAATCAATGTATCAGTTTGCTGTGGAAATCCATTCAAGCAAGTGTTTGACTGAATCAATGAAGTGACATTCGAAGTTAAATTCAATATATTGTAAATAGACATGTATCATAAATGTGATTTCAACTGTACCGGACCAATTACTTCACTGTTTCACTAGTTTGCAGAATTCCCACTTTGTTGTGAACTTTAAATTTAGGGCAAAATGATCTGAATTTGGGGATAAAGGACTGAATTTATAAAGTCATAATCCATTGGCTATAGGTGAATCTGAAATGATGGAGATGATTTTTCACTACAGGCATGATTTCTGATAATGGTAACACTAGGCTCATTTCTACAGGACAAAATACTGCAGGATCTTAGTGCTGTTACACGCTATGATAGATCATGTTGATTCAGTTTACAGTTATACTTTGCAGTTGTCCATTAAACCGCTACTCCAAAAACTTACAAACTTATTTGAAGCAAAACTAATCTGACCAAGTTTCAGATATCTGGTATACGCAGTATTTTGGTGTCTTTTTGAAAATGTATAATTTATTCATAAAATATGTGAAACAACATTACAAACATTTCAAAATGACCATCACACAAAGTGCAATCTAAATTCACTTTACTTTTCCATGCTGCAATCTGGTCCTTACAAATGGGCTGTATTTTTGTCAGCTTCAGCGTTGACTTGATGATTGATATTCTGGTAAGTTTAGGTGGTTATGATGTGATTAAGTATGTAATGCAACGAGCTACAATTTCAACCAGTAGCTTCGGTGGAATTTACTGCTGTTGGAATCTCAACCTCTCACACAGGTTAACATTTGCTAAATTGCGGCTGATCCTCCTTTCTGATGATTGTAACAGAGCCTGTTGGTAACTGGATGCCCAGAAACAAATGGACATCCTGCTCCTCTACTATGCTACTCCAGTCTCCAGAAAATACAGATTTTTCCAGAGCGTACTTGGCCAGAATTGATACATTAACCTATTCCAACCTAAAATATAATTTGCTCCTACTTAGGTTATAAGACCCCGATTTGAATCTTAAAAGGGGAGAACCTGAATAAAGGCAGGCACTTTGATATCTGGTGAGAAGTTCTTCAGGCTTGGGGCAGCACGATGGCACAGTGGTTAACACTGCTGCCTCACAGCGCCAAGGATACGGTTCGATCCCAGCCTCGGCTGACTGTGTCTGCAAGTTCTCCCGTGCCTGACTGAAAACCCCCCCGATTGCTCCGGTTTCCTCCCACAGTCCGAAAGACGTGCATTGATCCGAACAGGTACTGAAGTGTGGCAATTAGGGGAATTTCACAGTAACTTCATTGCAGGGTTAACGTCAGCCTACTTATGGCATTAATAAATAAACTTAGAGGAGAACTGGTTGGATTAGCAGTGTTTGCGACTATTGAGGTGACGATCACATTACCATCCTGTTCAGTCTGGCTAGCGTGCCTGCTTTCTACAATGTCTCTGTTTTAGCAATCAGAAGCTCGCAAAACGGCGGAGATAATTAGTTTGCTTCATTGTTCAACTTTTTATAAATCGAACTAACAGCAAGAAAAATCGCACTGACTCAATTTAATATTTTTGTTCAATATGTTTGAAATTTATAGAGTATGAAATAGTTGATTACAGATGTGCCATCTGTATGGATCAAGTTTATTGATCAAGGAAATAAACACCACTAAGCTACTTTTTTTGAAATTTATTTTCGAGTTTTCCTTTAAAGATAAACATTCTTTAGGGACACAATCTACAATTTAAAGTCATTGCTTACATAAGTGCTTAAATCAATTACACATTTAAAATCGGAAGTCGGATAGATTTCCGTTAACAAAAATATTGAGGAATATTGGACAAGGTGAAACCGCAGATCAGCCAGAAATCACTGAATGTTACAGCAGATTCAAGGGGCCAAATGTCCTCCTCCTGTGCCTATTTCATCATCTTGGGAAATTATACACCCTTCACTTAATCAGAATTTCCCAATTGAAAGTTAAAGTCAAAGGACTGGATTATCAAGAATAGGTTTTGTGTTTTTGAGTGTTGTGCAGTAAAAGCAAGCATGGTGTCTCCTACTGCTCAGAGTGCAGTCAGTTGATACAAGCCAGTTCATTATAAATGTAGATACAGCAATTTATCGTGGTAGAAGTGTTACAAGTAGGTTCTGTAAGTAATACATGCAGGCAGAACCTTTATAGATGGTGTTGCTGCATGATCTGTTAACGTCTGTAACTCAAAAGTACCATTTGTTGTGGTGAATGGTGAATTTTTTTTAATCGCTTGCTGCTGAATGGTATTGTTATACCCTTAGTGTAGATTCCAGTTATCAATGCCTCGGGAATTCAAACGACCAGTTGGTTATCAGGCGGCATAGTGGCTAGCACTGCTGCCTCATCTGGGTTCGATTCCCGGCTTGCGTCCCTGTCTGCGTGGAGTTTGCACATTCTCCTCGTGTCTGCGTGGGTTTCCTCCGAGCGCTCCGGGCTTGGGTGGGATTGTTGTCGGTGCAGATTCAATGGGCTGAATGGCCTCCTCCTGCACAGTAAAGATTCTATGAAAAAAATAGAAAAAAATTAAAGCCGGATTCTTTTTTCTAGGGCCTGCTATTGAAATGAGTCACAGAATAAAATATGCCACTGTCCAGATTGGCCGTGGCAAGTGGCCGCTCTGTTACCAGGACTTTTTATCCTGGCGACACCCTTCAAAAACTGGGGACACTTTTTTTTATTATTCTGATACTGGGAAAACCTGGCTAATCATCGTTTTAGTTTAGAAAACACATTTGAACTACTTCTGGCGAACCATGAAAGACCAGTTCTCATTTGGATCCGTTCAACTAATCGGTTCAAGGTATGGAATTGGTTTTGGCATGCAGATGGTTACAGTTGCATCTTTTTGACTGGAAGTACTCTCGACATATTGCAAAAGAATTTTAAAGTTTCAAAATGATCAGACATTATTTCTAAGATCAATCAAACTAGTCTTCAGGCACTGCAGGTGCATACATATTCCTTTACAGCAATGTACCAATTAATCCGTCTAGATCCTTCAATATCTACTGAACCTATAATTTCAAGGAGGCTTTGGTGCAGGGGCAATTACAATAAACGGCGTGTGTTTGCAACTGCATTGATCGTGTGCCTGAGAATTCCCGCCCCCAACCCAGCCCATCACCACACCACCGTGCAAACAAGACACCCTCCGGGGGGGAGTATGAGTACGCTATTCATGTTCGGATAAAATATAATCCATATCTCCCCAGGGATGTTTGGCTGTCTTTAAAATAAATCCGTGATTGGCGGATTTTAGATGGATCGTCTATAATTACAGATAGTTACGTCCTTTATATTCTCTCATGAAGGGAATCCACTATTACATTTTGCTTCTAAGACGCTTTTGTCTTCATTTGTTCGATTGCCCGAACTTTTAACATTCGGCAAACTATTATTTCCCCTATTGGACAATTAGTTTCTATCCTGCCTCAATGTGGATGGTTTTTAGACAAATTGAGGAAGTTCCTAGTTTCTGCATTCATTGCGAACCTTCGGGAACACAACAGTCCATTTATTGAATGTAGCATAGCAATCAAAGATTAATTTGTCAATGATGCGTTGATGTTTTACCACACTGCCTAAAATCCAGCAGTCTTTTCAAAGCTTATTACAAGATGGGCATTGTTTAATGGGAATGAAAGTATTACATTAAAATCGCTAAAGTACATAACTCATCATGATTCGAAACTAACCTCAGCAGTAATAATCAGAATACAATCACAGCTTCCCTCTTCACTAGCTCCAAGTTATGCAATTGACTGGAGTGGAACATTTTATTCAAAGACAATGTGATGTCAGTCCATCAATATGTATTCCGTCCAATTAACATTGGGGGCGTAAATAAGACAAAGTAACCAAAACCATACTCCCCTGAGAAATTCACTCTGGATTACTAACTGAGTTCTCCTAGTGGAATGTAAGTCTTTTGTCAAGAGGTGGTACCCCAAACTGTAATTAAACTGCTTGTATGTTGCCCAACACGCCCACTTCCTAATCTCAGCCACCTTGATGAGGTTTATTCCAAGTCAGACTGAATGCCCAGGCGGTGAGTAGGACGGTGGGAACGGTCCACGAACGATTTTAGAAAGACGGGAATTGTGAATAGCACAAGTTTCTGGCAGTCTGACCATTCTGCAAAAGGCTGGAAACGATGAGAAAAGAACCGGTCTATCATTTTTTTTCTTCACTCCATAAGATTAATGCCATGACATCCATCATTACACTAAACAGTGGAAGCCGGGAATCCAGGGCCGCAGTGGGTCACAAGTCAATTAGCCGCACTGCTGAAGGATGGTGGTTACAAGCTGTGAGTCATTGTCCAATTAAATGTGCCCTTCCCTTTGTGAACATTGTTTAAAAATTCTGCATTCGCATGATGGATTACTGGAGGACGGAACACAAAAATAAAGGCTTTCCTCGTGGTGTGTCTGCGTGTAGCTGTCAAATCTCACGACTAGTTTCCATCATATGACGAGTTAGAATTCGTGGTTTGCTGCACTACAATTGGCATAGCCTTACTTTGAATTGAATAATAATTGGTTGTCGTCTGAACCGAATGCACAACAAGGAGCTAAATATAGGAAGTAGATTAATCACTGGAATCAAGCAAGTTTCCCATCCATCTTAGTCGCATTAATCTAGCAATACATTAATTTGCATGTGACAACATGTACACTTCCACAGTTAACAACGATTCGTTTGTACAGCAATGTTAATGTTATACTACATTGTACTTGCATACTAATATCTACATACCTAGTGTTTACTTAAGTGCTAAGAAATGCTAAACATCTAGTGGTTAATTTAACTTCTTAACACTAAGGCAAAAAAATTCAACCAACCATTCTTGGTTTCTTGAACTGAATCCTTGTAGTCTTCTGAATCACGTTTAAATTACATTTTAAAATAAATAGAACATACCTTTTCAAAAAAAAAGCGGAAAGCCTAGACCTCTTTTGACAATTAAAACACTGTTAGGTTCACCATTTTGGAACAGAACAGCTCACAATTAAATCATTGATCTTTCCGGATTAAAAAAACAATTTTAAAACATGTTTCCAAAGTGATCCACCGCTTTGAATGGGATAAGCACAGATGGGGCGACATTGTGGGCGGACGCATCATCTGCTTGGTAAGTATATCTGGCTCTGGTATTTACTATCCAAGCAGACATTACAACCGTGTGGAAATCAGCTTGTACAAGAAGTTAAAATAAACATCAATGGTGGGACTATTGGTGTGAATGCATTTTTCTTCATCGGATTGACTGAAAAAATGTGGTCCCCAACAGTCGGAAAATGTACAATGCTCCCCAGTGATCTCGCAGTGGGCAGAACAAACGCGGGCTTGTTATTAAAAGTGATTTGATGTGGTTGGAGATCTAGGGGATATGCAGGAGCTGCTGTCAGAGTTTCATTAAAACCAGATCAAGTGAAATGGAGCAGATTAGGGACATACTGACCGGGAAGATATTTCACCTCCCTAATACCTGTTAGATTTTAAATTGTTATTTACATAAATAGCATCGTTAGCAGTGGAAGGATGAAATCAGTAAACATGAACAGTTTAGAAGATCAGCTGCCATCGCACAGTATAATTTGCGTATTTTTACAGTTTTTATTTAATTCCGGTAAAGAAAACGGGGTCAAAACTAGTCGAAATGCGAAAAGCAGGCACATGATTTGATTAGATTTGATTTATTATTGTCACTGTATTAACATACAGTGAAAAGTATTGTTTCTTGTACACTATACAGACAAAGTTCATAGAGAAGAAAACGAAAGAATGGAGTATGTAGGGTTACAGTCATAGCTAGGGTATAGAGAAAGATCAATTTAATGCAAAATAAGTCCATTCAAAAGTTTGACAGCAGCAGGGAAGAAGCTGTTCTTGAGTCGGTTGGTATGTGACCCCAGACTTTTGTATTTTTTTCCCAACAGGAGAAGGTGGAAGAGGGAATATGGGGATGCGTGGTGTCCTTAATTATGCTGGCTGCTTTGTTAAGGCAGCAGGAAGTGTAGACAGAGTCAATGGATGGCAGGCTGGTTTGCGTGATGGATTGGGTTATATTCATGACCTTTTGTAGTTCTTTATGGTTTTGGGAAGAGCAGGAGCTTTACCAAGCTGTGATACAACCAGAAAGAATACTTCCTATGGTGTATTTGTAAAAGTTGGTGAGAGTCGTACTTGGCATGCCAAATTTCCTTAGTCTTCTGAGAAAGTAGAGGCATTGGTGGCCTTTCTTAACTATAGTGTTGGCATTGGAGGACCAGGACATGCCAGGTTCTAATGAAGGTTTGTGCTGAATATTAGTAACAGTTGCTTTTTGGGGGGCAAATATTTGAATGTGGTGTTTATTTTTTAATTCGTCCGCTCTCTTTCAAAGGGTGTTGACAATATTATTCAATAACTGAATCCGGTGACTAGTCCACCTGCAAACTGTACTGGAGAGAATTGGATACTTCTTACAAAGTGAAGCAAATATTCATACTGAGTCCAATCTGTCCTCTCACACACACACACACACACACACACAACTAACATTCATTTCCCTAACTCAGGAATTCTTCAGGCAATGAGGACATTAGCAGCCACTTTCTGCTGGCACCTTAGATTCCAAATACAAGCAAGAACTTTCCTGGTCACACAGGATTCAACTCTGAGATAGAGATGCCAGCGTTGGACTGAGGTGGGCGCAGTAAGAAGTCTCACAACTGATGAAGGAGCAGTGCTCTATAAGCTCATGACTCCAAATAAACCTGTTCCAAATAAACTTGGTGTTGTGAGACTTTTTAGGATACAACTAGTCACTGAGGCAGGCAAGGACCAGAGATAAGCTTATTGTGATTTGTCAATGAATTCTTTATGAATGCCTCAGTGCACATTTGTTATTAGGATCTACCAATCCTGTGTATCTGTGTGTACTGTGCCTACAAACTCTCTGACTGTGTATGTGTGTGTGTGTGTGTGTATCCCCATGTATGCATTTGTCACTGTGATTTCTGTGGATTGTGTGGCCGTATCTCACTCCGTGTACACTTGAGTGAGACTGGGATCTCTGAGTGAGTCACACCCATTATCTGTGCATGTCTCTCTGTTGGCATATGTCTCCCTATCTCTCTGGTATGTCGGTGGATTTCTATGTTAGTGTCTATCTGTGTTTCCATCACACTCTATGCCTCTCTGATGTGTCTCTGTGTGGATGAACTCTGTATGTCTCTCTCAATCTCTACCTCTCTGCCTCTCTCTCTCTATCCCTCTGTGTGAGTCTCTTTCTCTCTGTGTGAATGCGTTATGTGTATGTATCTCTCTCACTGTCCCTCTCTCTCTCTGTGTCTCTCTCTCTCTTCCCGTCTCTCTATCTCTATTCCTGTGTATTTCACTGAGCTTTCTGAGTAACTGAATTCTATTTCTCTGTGAATGGGCTCTCTGTGTCATTCTCACTCACTCTCCCCCCCCTCCTCTCTGTCTATCTCTGTCTCTGTTTTTGTATGGATGAACTTTATCTCTCCCTCCTGTATCTCAGTGTCTCTAAGCCCCTCTCTGGTGTGTCTGGATTTGTATCACTGTGTGTTTGTGTGTGTCTGTGTTTATATCTGTCTCTAAGTCTCCGTCACACTGACATGTCTCTGTGTGGATGAACTGTCTCTGTGTTTCTCTCTCTCCCCCTCTGTCATTCTGTCACTCTCTCCCTCTTGAGTGTGTGGCATGTGTTTCTTCCTCTCTATGCAGTTGGCCACTCTGTATCTCTGTATGAATGCCTTTCTCACCCTATATGGATGAAGTTGATATCTCTTTGTATGTTTGAGTGTGTGAGTTTGTGTGTGACTCTCCTTGTATTGGTCAATTCTGTTTCTCTCCGTCTCTATCCATCTGTGTGTGTGTCCCTCTCTATCTCTCTCTGTGAATGTGGTCTCTGTATGTATGTCTGTCTCTCTCCTTATATGGATATCTCTAAGTTTGTGTGTGTGTCTCTCTGTATGAAGTCTGTCTGTCTGTCTCTATCTCTGAATGTGTGTGTGTTTCAGTCTCTCTCTCCCTAAATGGATGAAAAATATGTGTGTGTATGTGTGTGTGTTTATGTATCTGTGTGTTTGCGTGTATGTCTCTCTCCCTCCCTGTACAGATGAAGTCTGTGTGTGTGTGTGTGTCTCCTTGTATTGGTGAAATCTGCTCCTTTTTATCTCGCTGTCTCTGTGTGGGTGAACTGTTTCTTTGTGTATATGTGTGTGTCTCTCTCTCTCACACACACACTCTTCCTCTTTCACTTTATGTGAATGAACTCTCTGTGTCTCTGCGTCAATCAACTGTTTTTGTGTCTCTTTTTGTCTGTGTGTGTCTCAGACTGCCTCTGTCTCTGTGGGTGGATACTTTTCTCTCAGTGAATAAATTCTGACTGTATGTCTGTGTGTGGGTGAACTCTCTGTCTGTGTGTGTACGTGTCTCTGTCTCTCTATCTCTGTGTCAATGAGCTCTCTGTCTGTGTGGATGAACTCTGTGTATGTGTGTGTCTCCCTCTATCTCCCTTCTGTGTGTCTCTGTCTGTCTATATGGATGAACTCTCGGTATGGATAAACTCTCAGTTTGTCGACATCTCTCTTTCTCTCTCTAGCTCTCTCTGGCTCATTGTAGATAAACACACTGTCCGCCTGTGTATGTGTCTGTATGTGGATGAGAAGTGTGTGTTTCTGTGTCTCTGTTTGCGTTTCTCTCTTCCCCCGTGTGTAGATGAATTCTATGTGTGTGGGTGTGTGTATGAATTAACTCTCTCTATGTGTGTGGATAAACTTTGTGTGAATGAACTCTCTGTGTTTATGTCTGTGTGTGTAGATGTACACTGCATGTCTGTGCATGGGTAAACTGTGTGTGTGTGAGTGATTTTTCACTCTCTCTGATTGCAGAATGTGTGTGTCTTTGTGTGGGTGATCTCTCCCTCTATGGGTGAACTCTTTCTCTGATTGTGTGTGCATGTATGTGTGTGTACTGTCTCTCTGTGTCTGTCTCTTCCATGGGTGAACTCTCTCTCACTGTATCTCTGTCTCTCACTCTGATTGTT
Source organism: Sphyrna mokarran (assembly GCA_024679065.1). Classification (NCBI taxonomy): domain Eukaryota; kingdom Metazoa; phylum Chordata; class Chondrichthyes; order Carcharhiniformes; family Carcharhinidae; genus Sphyrna; species Sphyrna mokarran. The sequence goes on along the minus strand of JAGIQG010000001.1, from coordinate 127,282,658 downwards.
CTTTGATGTACTCTATTGGTCTCTGATTGTTCTGTGTATTGTGCGTGAATGATCTCTCTTTCTGTCACTCTCTGATTGTACTGTCATTCTGTGTCTCTATCTCTGTCTCTATTTCTCTCTTGGTCTCTGTTTCTATCTCTCTGTGGGTGAACTCTGTGTGTGTGTGTGTGTGTGTGTGTGTGTGTGCATCTCTCTCTCTGATTGCTCTGAGGATGTGTATTTCTCTCCTCTCTGACTATTCTGTGTGTATCTCTCTCTCTCTGTTTGCTCTGTGTGTGTGTATCTCTCTCTCTCTGTGATTGTTCTGAGTGTATCTCTCTCTCTAATTGCTTTGTGTGTGTGTGTGTATTTCTCTCTCTCTCTCTGATTGCTGTGTGTGTGTATCTCTCCCTCTCTCTGATTGCTCTGTATGTGTATCTCTCTCTGATTTCCCTGTGTGTGTATCTCTGATTGCTCTGTGTGTATATCTGTCTCTCTCTCTGATTGCTGTGTGTGTGCGTATCTCTCTCTCTCTCTGATTGCTGTGTGTGTGTGTGTATCTCTCTCTCTCTGATTGCTGTGTGTGTGTGTGTGTATCTCTCTCTCTCTGATTGCTGTGTGTGTGTGTATCTCTCTCTCTCTGATTGCTCTGTTTGGGTGATCTCTCTTTATCTCTGTCTCTCTCGGTGTCTCCATCTGTGTGAGTGAATTTGCTCTCTCTCTCTCCCTGTCTCTGGATCTCTGATTGCTCTCTCTCTAATTCTCTTTACATCACGCTCTATCCCTCTCACTCTCTATCTCTCTCACTTTGTCTCACTATTTGCTCTATCTCTCTTTCTATCTTTCTTTCTATCTCTATGTGGGTGATCTCTGTTTCTCTTTATGTCTCTGTACATCTGATAGCTCTATTTCTCTATTTCTATATCTCTATCTATCTACCTCTAGTGGTAAAAAGTCTCACAACACCAGATTAAAATCCAACAAATTTATTTGGTGCATGAGCTTTTAGAGCACTTCTCCTTCATCAAGCAATGAGAGTTGGGTTCACAAACAGGGCAAATATTGACACAAACTCAATTACAAAGTAATGATGGAATGTGAGTTCCATTCCATTATATATCCCTATCATTCTCTCTGTGATTGTTCTGAGTGTATCTCTCCATTTTTCTCTCTATGTATAATCTCTGTCTCTATCTCACTCTTGCTATCTCTCCCTCTCTCACTCTTCCTCTTCCACTCTCTCTCTCCCTCTCTCACTCTATAAGTCTCTCTCTCTCTCTCTCTCTATATATATATCTCTGTCTCTCTCTCTCATTCTGTCTCTATCTCTCACTATCTCTCTCTATATGTGTCTCTACCTATCTATCACTCTCTGTCTCTCTCGCTATCTCACTCTCTTTATATATCTCTATCTCTCTATCTATATATCTCTATCTATAATCTTCTTATCTATATTTCTATCTTTCTCTGTATCTCTATCTCTCTATCTCTCTCTATATATATCTATATATCTCTCCATATATATCTCTATATCTCTATCTATAGCTCTATCTCTCTCTCTAAATATTATCTCTCTATATGTATCTCTCTCTATATATATCTCTCTGTATATCTCTATGTATCTCTATCTCACTATAATATCTCTATTTCTCTCTATATCTCTATCTCTCTGTCTCTCTATATATATCTATCTCTCTCTCTCTATATATATATCTCTATCTCTCTATGTATCTTTCTCTCTCTATATATATATATCCCTATCTCTCTCTCTCTATGTATCTCTATCTATATATATATATATCTATCTCTCTCTCTGTTTCTCTACCTCTATATATATAACTCTCTATGTATCTCTATCTCTCTCTCTCTATATATATATCTATATATCTCTCTTTCTATATATATATCTATCTATCTCTCTACATATCGCTCTATATATATATCTATCTCCATATACATATCTCTATTTCTCTCTATATTTATCTCTATCTCTCTATATATATCTCTACATGTCCAACTCTCTCTATATTTATTTCTCTATCTTTATATATCTCTCTATATCTCTATCTCTCTCTATAATGCTATCTCTTTCTATCTATATCTCTTTGTCTCTGACTCTCTCTCTCTGCTGCTGCTGCTCCAGCTGAGGTTTTCCAGTCCCGCCCGACATGCGCTCCGCAGTCTCCCAATGGAACGTTGGCCTCCACCAATGGCGGCCTCTAAAATCCCGGCGCCAGCCAATCAGCGGCTGTGTTTGGGTGTGTGGCCGCCGCGGGTTCCGAGTATAAAAGGCGGCGAGGCCGGAGCGAGGCAGACAGAGATTGTTTTCTAAGTAGAGGTGTACACACAGAGCAGGGAGACAGAGAGAAAAAGAGGTACAGACATCCTCACAGAGAGACTCTTAGATAGAGCGGAGAGACTGTGAGAGAGCGCTGCAGAGAGATTCACAACCACACTTAGAGACAGAGAGACCTCTCATATCCAGAGAGACTTCCAGAAAGCGGGGAAACTGAGAGTATCCTTCACACCCAGAGACAGTGTGTTTTTCACACAGACTCACACCTAGAGAGAGAGAGACCTCACTCACACACACAACACCCAGAGACAGACAGAGTGCCCCTCACACCCTGAGAGAGCAGGAGCAGACACAGAGAGAGACCCTCACACCCAGACACAGGGAAAGTGTCCCTCACATCCAGAGAGAGAGGGAAAGCAGAGAGTCAGAGCTGCAGAGAGTGTTCCTCACACCCAGAAACAGAGACACCCAGAGAGAGAGTAGCAGAGACTCACTAACACCCAGAGAGAGGAGTAGAGAGATACTCGCACCCAGAGAGGGGCAGAGATACAGACACACACATCCAAAGAGAGAGAGAGAGTCCCTCACATCCAGCCGGAGCGGGGAGACTGGAGAATAGGAGCAGTCCCGGGAGAGATTGGGGAGCTGGGCAGGGACTTATCTATTTAGTGCGGGGAGACTGAGAGCAGGTATCTGCCCGGATAAAGCAGGGAGAGACTGAGCGGGGGTAATCCAGGCGGCCAGAGCTGGGTGAGACCAGTCCTCCAGCCAGCTAGACTGGGGCGAGGGGGGGGGGAGACTGTGGCAGCCCGTCTATCCCCGCCAGTGACAGCCCGTCTATCCCCGCCAGTGACAGCCCGTCTATCCCCGCCAGTGACTGAGGGAATGGCCTCGGAGTCGGACGCCAACTTGTGCGAGCCGCCCTCGCTGAAGAGGGGAGACCTGCTGGAGGTGTCGCGGACGCTGTTCACGCACTATGGCATTTACCTGGGCGAGGAGAAAGTCGCCCACCTGATGCCCGACATCCTGCCCCTGTTCACCGAGGACGAGAAGCTGATCCGGGACGTGGTGACCAACCAGCGCCTGATCCTGGGGGTGATCTGCCGGAACGCGAGCATCCGAGTGGACTCGGTGCAGGACTTCGCGTACGGAGCCGGCATTCTGGTCAACCACATGGACTCGGTGTGCAAGAAGCCAGCGCTTCCCAGCGAGGAGGTGGCGAGAAGAGCGGAGAAGCTGGTGGGAAGCACTGAGTACAGCCTCTTGTGGAACAACTGTGAACATTTTGTTACTTACTGCAGATATGGCACCCCGGTCAGCATCCAGACTGACAAGGTAAAGTTACATAGTTGGGGACACTTGGATCTCGAGCATTTTCCTTCATCTTCTGTATCTTTGTTTCTATCGCGTTGTCATTGTACATATTCTTGCAAATCTTTCTTTTTCAGTCTAGGCTATTTATTTGGTTGAGCACAATTTTAATTAATATCATTTGTCTGTTGCACAATTGTGTTATGAGGAACTGATGATAGGCTCATTCTCTGCACAATAGGTACAAATTTCTTAAGTGTAATTCATTTGCAAACGTTTAGATTTTCAGTTTAAAGTGCACGTGCTCTTAAAATGGTTTCTGGAAAATATTTTTGAATGGTCTTCTGCGTGCAAATGTCCTAGTCCCCCGAAACTCAACCCCGGATGAACATCAATACAGACGGTGCCTGTGTAGCACATGGCCCATAACTTCCACAGAAGCTACTCTGAATTTACCCTGGCTGAGGTTGCACAGCTCCTGTCTCGCCTGAACTTCCTCACTCAGGCTGGGGTGGGGGAGAGACAGATGCATACCCCTGCAGTATTGGCCTGAAGTAACTGGGGCGCAGAGAGACAAAATCACTCTGTTTTTACTAGCTGCCGTCAAGGGGATGTTTAAAGGAATAATTTGAAAGGAGCAGGTAAGTTTCAAAAGTATATACTTGCTCTGGTGGGTCCCTGAGAGACCTGAGGAAGTTTATTTACTAGTGTCACAAATAGGCTTACATTAACACAGTAGCTTCATTGCAGTGAAAATTCCTGAGTTGCCACATTCCGGTGCCTATTTGGGTACACTGAGGGTGAATTTAACATGGCCAATCCGCCTAAGCAATGCATCTTTCAGACTCTGGGAGGAAACCAGAGCACCCAAGGAAAGCCACGCAGGCCTACGGAAAAGCAGGTCCCTCGCGCTGTGAGGCAGCTTTGTTAATCACTGTGCTATGGTGCTGGCCGGAGGGTCATCCTGACTCAATGTTGGTTCTATTCTCTCTGTACAGATGCTGTCAGATCTGCTGAGATTTTCCACTATCTTCTGTTTTTGTTTCAGATTCCAATATCCATAGTAATTTGCTTTTATCTTGGGAGGTCGTATGTATGCAGGATGTCCCATGCATGGCTGGGTCTGGGCTTCCTGGCTGTTTTCCTGAGTTGGAAATTTTTTTTTCTCCTGGTTACGCTGAAAGAGTTAAAATCAGGAAAACTGGCAGAACCGGCCAAAGCTAATTCGTGATTTAAATTGCTTCAGTTGGATGGGTTCACAGCCCAGTGCAAATGCCCGGGGGAAGTTAGCACTCTTGGGAATTGGTGGGTAAACCCTTACATGGGAACTTCCTAGAGCGATTTTTCCCAGTGTACCATTGGGGGACATCCAAATGTTTTGCTGGGGAACTGGAAAGTTATTGATCATGGGACAAACCTTTCGTTTTTTTGCATATATTAGACATCAATCCTTTCCATTGACAAATCCTAAAGATATTGGAAGTTGAAATAGTAGGACAGCTAAGAGAATCCATGTAATTTAAGTAAGTGAAAACAGTGTCAGTACATGGTATCGGTACACTTTTCCAGGACGTAACTAGAGTATATTTAGGGCAGCATGCTGGCCGTAGTTGGCATTGCTGTGTCAGTGCCAGGGACCTATGTTCAATTCCGCCTTGGGATGCTGTCTGTGTGGAATTTCCACATTCTCCCCTGTGGATGGTGGGTTTCCTCCAGGTGCTCCCAGTTTCCTCCAACCTAGAGATGTGCAGATTAAGTAGAATTGGCCATACTAAATTGGTCCTTGTCCCAAGATGTGTAGTTTAGGGGGATGTGTGGTAACTGGGATGGACTCTGGATGGCTTGCTCTGTCATGGGAGTCAGTATGGACTTGATGGGCCGAGTGGCCGCCTTCTGCACGGTAGGAATTCTATGCGTTTTCCCCTTCTAGGTCTGCCTTTTCAAATTAGTCGATTTCTAAGTATTTTACCACATGCAAAAATATTTGAAGATTGCTGCATTAGAGGTTAGCATTGGTGATTGGTGCAATTTCAATGTTAATAAGTTTATCGGTAATAGATAGTAGTTAGGCAAAAGTGTTGCTCTGTGTTAAGTGTTTTACTAAATATAACTTATCCCATTCTGAAATTGATTGAACTTGTACTACAGAAACTGCAGAGAATCATCCTCCTGAACTAAAGTTAAGTGACATTTAATTTTATTTTTTCTCCTTACAGTATCATTACTAGGTATAATAGAAAACATATTCAATTTCTCTTTCTCTTGGTCCAAGTTTTTTTTCTTTATCTCTAATGTTACCTGGGTCTTCTGTGAAATCATTAATTTGCTGTTTGTTAGTCTGTATTATTTAGTGGTATTCTTAGATGGGTATTAAATTTGACCGTTCAGAAGGGGGATGATCTGAACAGGATGTCGCCAGGGATATCTAATCCCTTCTATCCATTGTTGGACCAAGCAATACCCTTTAATGAAACCAACTTTTAGACTGAAGCAGAAAGTCACAGGCTTGTGTATACACCTCAAAAACAGACTATTCAGTTCAACTAATTCATGCTGGTGTTTATGTTCCACTTGTGACATATCCAGTCTTTCCTGATCTAGATACCATCATAACTATTTATTCCCTTCTCCCACAAATGTTTTTCTAGTTTCCCTTTAAATGCATCAGTACTATTCATATCAGTCACTCCTTGTGGCGTTGAGTTCCGTATTCTTAACATTCTTTAGATAAGTAAGTTTCTTCTGACCTACCTATTGGATTTTTTGGTGACTTACATATTGATGGCTTCAGCTTCTGCTTTTCTTCGCAACAGAAAGCATTCTCTCGCTCCATCCACTGTCAACTTTTCATAATTTTAAGGAACTCTGAAGATCCCCCATTGATTTTTTTCTAAGTGAGCCAATGGGTCAATCCTTTTCAGATATGAATACCCTCAAATTTCTGGTATAATTCTTGTAAATCTTCTCTGCGCTCTCTCAAGTGCCTCTGTGTGGTAGACACGTTAAGTTGGTCGAATCAAGTTTCATCACAGCTTTAACTTCCCACATTTCAGTTCTACCAAATAAAGATTGCATTCATGTGGCACTTTTACAAACACTAGTGGCTCAAAGCACTTTATGGGCAATGAAGTAGTTTTAAAAAAAAGTGTTGTAATGCAGGAAACCCAGCAGCTAATTTTCACTCTGCAAACAGCAATGTGATAATGGCCAGATAATCTATTCTTTTGTGGTGTTGATTGAGGATAAATATTGGTCAGAGAGAGAACCCCCCCTGCTCCGCTTTGAAAGAGTGCCTTGGAATAACTTATATCCACCTCCCAGCCCCCGAACAGGCAGATAGGGGCTTCAGTTTAATATTCCATCTAAAAGATAGTGAATGCTCCCTTCGTATCATACTCTAAGGCCTTCTGAGAAGTGCTTGCCTAAACTTCCTACCAGTTTAGCGAATGCAAATTAGTTCTTTACACTAGTCAGTCACTTGGGTTTTTTCACCTGGTAATTCCTTTTACATTCTTTGCCCAGATGGAACCCACAGTGTTGAAATTTGAAAGCTCTTTGGTGCTTGCTGCTTTTAAATGTGTTTGATTATCTCTGGATCACGTTTTTTTTTGTTGCTTTTAGATTACCTTTGCCACTAACATTTCACTTTGGAATAATGTTTCAGCAACATCTCTCCCCACAACAGTATTTACAGCTGCTATTTCACAGTCATTTTCTTATTCTCGGGAATTCCTTTTGAACAATTCTATCTGGGAGAAAGATGTGTTGTTCATCCTAGAATCACATCTGAAGAGATTTGGCTCTTGCGTGATGTGCCATTTCCTTAAAGATGATCTCCAAGCACATTCTACATTCCTCTACACGGAGAATGTTGCTTTTGGTTGTAGCTATAACCACTGAGCCCTTTGGGAGGTAGTTTCCTAAACAGCCTGTAGTGGGTCTGGGGGCAGGTGGTGCTGTGAATGCGATCGGAATCAAAAACAGCGTATAATTCTGTTGCAATTGTAATGACAGCCGATTGCTCCTCCTGCTCGTAGGTGAACATCATTTATGTCTCATGAATGCTCATTAAAACAGCTGCCCTCCCAACACATGTCAATCTTGCATCATGCCGGTGGGAATTTACGTTGGTGTCGGACCTGGTTGCTAATGAGTGATGTGCATAAGGTGGTCCTCAATCTGCCGGAGACTTTGGAACGAATGCAGCAAAGTTGGACCCTACTGCTGCACTACTCCAGATGCAGTCTACATTACTGTGCCATGGCAGATCAGTTACTGTCCCCGTCTCCATGCCAAGCAGATTATCTCGGGCAGCCCTGTGCTGCTGGATCCATGGACTCTCCTGTGTCACTGAGTCAGATCAGTATGATGCCTGGCATTGGGAATACAGGGGTCTCTTTTCCCCCTGGTGCGACACACCAGTGTGTATCTGGACATCACTATGTTGTGGGAGGTGGTTGTGGTGGTGGTAACAACGGGTTGGAAGAAGGCTCATGGTGGCGGGCAAAGAGATGGATGAAGAAGTCTAACAATGGAAGGCAGAGGAAAAATTGAGAGAGAAGCTGTACCCCAATAAGGCCGCATGAAAAGTCCATAAACAAGAGAGTCAAAGAGGTACCAAATTGTTTGCTGGAGGGAGTAAGATGAAACCTCTTGATAGATCCAAAGTTGGCATCAACAAGTGAGAGGCTTCAGGGTAGGGTGAGCATACTTCCTCTTGATGCTGCTGGCCTTTTGCCTCAGGGGTGCTGACATCTTGCACAGCCTGGTGGGAACAGGTGGACTGGACAGAGTGCTGAACTGGTGTTTGAATGTAGCCATGATGTGGAGATGCCTGCGTTGGACTGGGGTAGACACAGTAAGAAGTCTCTCAACACCAGGTTAAAGTCCAACAGGTTTATTTGGTAGCAAATGCCACTAGCTTTTGGAGTACCTGCTGTCCCTTCGTCAGGTGGGTGGGTGATCTTTTCACAAAGAGCACATAAAGGTGCAAACATAATTTACAGAAAAATGATTGAAATGCAAGTGTTGACAGCTAATCAATGTAACAGAGCATTAAGCACAAGTTAGAGATGTGTATTGTCTCCAGACGGGACAATTATTTGAGATTTTGCAAGCCCAGGCAAGTCATGGGGGTTACAGATAGTGTGACATGAATCCAAGACCCCAATTGAGACCATCCCTGTGTGCAGAACTTGGCTATCAGTCTGTGCTCAGCGACTCTGCGCTGTCGTGTGTTGTGAAGGCCGCCTTGGAGAATGTTACCCAAAGATCAGACACTAAATACCCGTGACTGCTGAACTGTTACCCAACAAGAAGAGAACAGTCTTGTCCGGTGATTATCGAGCGGTGTTCATTCATCCATTGTTGTAGCGTCGGCATGGTCTCCCCAATGTACCATGTCACGGGACATCCTTTCTGCAGCGTATCAGATAGACTGACAGCGTTGGCTGAGTTACAATAGTATGTACTGTGTACCTGGTGGGTGTTCTCATGTGAGATGATGGCATCAGAATCAATAATCCGGCACATCTTAGAGGTTGCTGTGGCAGGGTTGTGTAGTGTCGTGGTCACTTCTTCTGAAGGTTGGGTAGTTTGTAGTCACTGAACAGAGACTGATAGCCAAGTTCCCCACACAAGGACAGCCTCAACTGGGATCTTGGGTTCATGTCACACTATCTGTAACCCTCAACTTGCCTGGGCTTGCAAAACCTTACTAACTGTCCTGCCTGGAGACAATACACATCCCTTTAACCTGTGCTTATTGCTCTATTACATTGTCTGTACCTTTTAAGATTTGATAGCTGACAAGACTTGCATTTCAATCATTAGTCTGTAAATTGACTTTGTGCCTTTTATATGCCCTGTTTGTGAAGAGATCTCCCACTCACCTGATGAAGGAGCAGCAAGCGCTCTGAAAGCTAGTGGCGTTTGCTACCAAATAAACCTGTTGGATTTTAACCTAATGTTGTGAGAAATTTTACTGTGTCTAAATGTAGCACCAGGACCTTCAAAGGTATTAGCTGGAGTGGGCAGATGAATCAGCTGCCAGGAGAGTTGGAGGAGAACTCGCACAGTGGTTGCCGCTGCTGCCTTACAGTGCCAGGGACCTGGGTTCAATTCTGGCTTTGGGTCACTGTCTGTGTGGAATTTGCACATTCTCCCAGTGTCTGCGTGCGTTTCCTCTGAGTGCTCCAGTTTCCTCCCACAGTCCAAAGATGCGTGAGTTAGGTGGATTGGCCATGCTCAATTGCCCCCTTGGTGTCAGGGAGATCAGCAGGGTGAATGTGTGGTGTTGTGGGATTGTTGTTGGTGTACACTTGATGGGCCAAATGGCCTTCTACACTGTAGGGATTCTATGAAAACAGTGAGCTTCCAAGCACTGAATCTGGCATGGGATCCTGCTATCCTGGTCAGCAGGACAGAAACTGACAGCTGCCCATGATACAGAAAATGGGAGAATTCCTGCCCTACAGTCCTGTGCTACCAGATCCTCCCAAGCCACAATTGGATATATCTTTCAGATCTTGCTTTGGTAGACTAACTTAGCAAAGAAGTAACCAGAACTTCATTACAAAAAAAACACTTGATGGGAACATCATAGCAGCACCTATTTGGGTTCTTTAAGACACCCTGATTGCATTTATGCTGATAGATCTGAGAATAGGAAAAGAGACTGCAGTGCTGGAATACAAGAATTGAGTCAATGCAAGTAAATTGCCAATAACTTGGAAACAGCCACAATTCCTTCTCTTTTGTTGCAATCCATTGCTTCCTCAAAATGGATCAAACAGATTAGACAGTGATCTAACACACCAGGTTAGTTACTGATTTGGAGAATGCTATGGATTAATGTGGAAGACAGATTGTTGCTGATGCCTCTACCCAAATTCCAATGGACCATATCATTTTCACGCTGAAGCAGATAACACTGGAGGTGGCTCCAAAGTAATCTGCTATTTATTAAGTCATTATCCAGCAAGAAGTAGCCATGGGCCATGAAAATAGTGCTATAAACATTGTAACCAACTGTTACTGCGCCTTTCTTGATTTCTCTAAAGGTGTTATTTAGCTATCAATTCGCCCTCGGTCTTTCCCTGGCAACTTACTTAAGGCTAAACCAAATTGCTTACAAGCTTGGTGTCAGCCCATGTCCTCTAACTGGCACTAAATCTCATTATTTCAACCTCTGTCTGCCACCACCCCAGTGCTCACTCACCTACCTTGGCTCTAGGCTGAGTAACACCTAGGATTTTAAAGGTTCTCAGCCTTGTTTTCAAATCCATGGTTGCACCCCTCCATGACAAACCTTATTCAGATTGAAACCATCTACAGCTACCTGCATTCTTCTAATTCTCACCTTTCGAAAATCCCTGATTTTAATCATTCCAGCTTTGATGTCTGTGCTTTTAATTATCTTGGTCAGAAATTATGGAATTCTCTTCCTACGTTTGTCTCTCAAACCTTGTCTTCCTTTAAAACTTCTAAGGTGGCAGATAGCACAGTGATTACTGTGCTGCCTCACCATACCAGGGACCGAGGTTTAAATCCAGCTTTAGGTCACTTTGTGTGGAGCTTGCATGTTCTCCAGATGCTTCACTTTTTCCTCACAATCCAAAGATATGCAGGTCAGATGGATTGGCCAAGTTAAATTGCCTCTTAGCAGGGTAAATACATGGGGTTACAGGGATACAGCCTGGATGGGATTGTTGTCAGTGCAGACTCGATGGTTATTTAATGTTAAAGGCACCACAGGAATAAAAGTTGTTGTTTGTTTACAAATCTTTCAGCTGTGATTGTGACATTCAAAACAAAATTGGTTGGTAGACAGTTCCTTCTGATAATAACTAAATATTGAACACGCTTTCAGTTGCTACTTGTAATGAGAAAACTTGCTTAGTTAAATGTTAAAAGATTACATCAAGATAGGAATAGGAGGAAGTCACTAGGCTCTTCAAGCCTACTCCACCATTCATCATGATCGTGATTAATAATACTTAAATTAATGCAACTTAACAAGATGTCAGGGGCCAATTAGCAGCAGCTGCACCTTGCTAATTTGACACTAAACAATACTCATCAAAATGCTAGTTAACTTGTCAATCAGCCTTATCCAAAGTTAAATTTCTGTAAGACTTAAAGGTGAATTCAAAGCTTTTATCAACCAAAAATGAACTTAATCCTTTAAATAAAATGTTGACGTGTCCTCGGACTTTGTTTCAGGATTGCACGCAATAATATTTTTACAACACCTTGCGTGCAAAGGAAATGATCATACGTGATTGTGTGGTTTACGTATTAAGATATGGCATTCCTGGACTAGGGTTGGGGATATTGGCTGGGGAGAATGATGTGTGAGCTCAGGGATGGGTTAGAATAAAGCTTCCAAGTCTTCATTGTCATTATGTATTCCTAAATTAGTCTCTTCAGCAGGTAGCTCTGGGGCTAACTGTGATATGGAGGGTCTCTCCTGATGTATGAAACTTACAATTAAATGTTGCTAATGCCATCAAAGGAACTGTTGATGCAGATATGATGGGCCAAAGGGCCTCTGTGTTGTAAATTCTTATTATGTTGCAATAGTATGAGTTGGTTGGCTGAACAGTGCAAATAACCAGACTGCAAGGGCATTTTGGCTTCAAACATTTTAATTTGACTCCTATTTTCTGTGGTACATATCTTCAAACTTCATGCCCTGATGATTTAACACATTTGAATTGCTAAAGTACTTGAATAGTTCTCAACCTATCTCTTTTGTGGAAGTATGACTTCACACTCACTGGAAACCCTTTACACCAAACCTTCTGATCTAGACTTCATTAATTAAGCAAGTGGGTATTTTGCACAGCATGATGATGCCTAGTCTGTTATCTTACCTGGGTCATGATGTAGAGATGCCTGCTTTGGACTGGGGTAAACACAATAAGAAGTCTCTCAACACCAGGTTAAAGTCCAACAGGTTTATTTGGTAGCAAATGCCACTAGCTTTAGGCCCTGCCCCTTCATTGGGTGAGTGGGCAGTTCTGATCACAAATAGGGCATATAAAGATGCACATTCAATTTACAGAATACTGATTAGAATGTGAATCTTTACAGCTAATCAAATCTTAAAGGTGGAGACTGAGTGGAGGTAGCATTATTCATAGATTAAAGAGGTGTGTATTGTTTTCAGATGGGACAGCAGGTGAGATTTTGCAATCCCACACATGTCATAGGGGTTACAAATATTGTGACATGAATCCAAAATCCCAGTTGAGGCCGTCCTCGTGTGTGGAACTTGGCTATCTAACAACTGCACAATCTCAAATAAACATTGGTGAGACCATGCAGACGCTACCACAACAGATGAACGAACACTGTTTGACAATCAAAAGGCAAGAGTGTTCTCTTCCTGTTGACTAACACTTCAGCAGTCACGGGCATTCGGCCTTTGATCTTTGGGTAAGTGTTCTCCAAAGTGGCCTTCACGACACATGACATAGAACATAACGTTACAGTGCAGTACAGGCCCTTCAGCCCTCGATGTTGCACCGGCCAGTGGACCCTCTAACCTAAACTATTCCAATATCATATGCCTATCCACCGACTATTTGAATGCCCCCAAAGTAGGCGAGTCCACAACTGCTGCAGGCAGGGCATTCCACGCCCTCACCACCCTCTGTGTGAAGAACCTGCCTCTGACATCTGTCCTATAACTACCACCTCTTAATTTAATATGTCCCCTCGTGTTGGTCATCACCATCTGAGGAAAAAGGCTCTCACTATCCACCCTATCCAGTCCTTTGATCATCTTATGACAGCGCAGAGTCTCCGATAATCAAGTTCCGCACACATGAGAATGGCCTCAACCGGGATGTTGGGTTCATGTCACACTATTTGTAACCCCCAAGACTCACCTCGGTTTACAAAATCTCACACACTGTCTGGAGACAATATATATCTCTTCAACCCATGCTTAATGCTATCTCCACTCATATTGTCTGCACCTTTAAGACTTGATAAGTTGTAAAGACTTGTATTTAATTCTGTAAACTGAGTGTGTACCTTTTATATATCTTGTTTGTGATCAGAACTCCCACTCACTTGATGAAGGGACAGAGCCCTGAAAGCTTGTGGCATTTGCTATGAAATAAACCTATTGAACTTTAACCTTGTGTTGTGAGACTTCTTACTAATTCAATCTAGGTGCCATATTGAAAAGGCACCAACATCAGTGAGCCATGAAGGAGGTGTGGAGGATGGACTCCTCCAGGACACTGAATCTGGAAGGTTCGCTTACAGATGCGCCCCCACCCGCTGCTACGGCATTCCTGGGTCTTCATCCAGGAAGCCGCAGGCATTGTTCAGGTGTGTCCTGACATGTTTCACACTGGGTGTGTTTTCCTGTGGGTGCCATGGATATACAGACCCTCACCTACATCTTCTTAGCAATAAGCAAATGAGGTTCATGCCACAGTGGGTATGATCCTGCAGTAAATTTACGCTGGTGCAAAACTGATTTTTGAGCCTCTTGCTGATTTTTCTCCCTCCCTTACCTGCCAGTGAACACACAATGGAGTCATGGGAGAATTCCAGCCATGGAGTCTGATGCTGTTGTGCATTCACACTTCCAGCAGCTGTGACAAGATAGTATTGGGAATGGAAGACATCACTTAAACAGAATGGATGATGCAGAAAGGAATTAAGAGAACTAACTAGAAGCTTCGCCAGAAAGATGTGGGTTTTGAAGTGAGAGAGGCATAGTGGTTTAGGGAAGGACTTCCAGAGTATGAAACCTTGCAAAATATGTATTTGCTGAAGGAATAATGCCCCTTGAACTAGGGAGAAATAATGGAATCCAAATTGCCATCATTGCCATGTAATGACAGCCTTTGTGGTGCAGCAGTAATTAGTGTCACGTGGCAAGATGCAGCAAGTCAGCAAATTTCTTTGTCACACTGGACCAGCTTCAGACATGATTCACACATCCAGGTGTTACCTAGTTTTTGTCAATCTAATTGCAGAATTAAGAAACAAATGCCCTTCCCACCATATCAAGTTGTAATATACAGGTTTCCTCTCTGGACTCGAGCTCTGCTGTTTTGAGTATCATTTAATTTTCCTCTGCTGTTTTTAAAGCTGTACCAACATCAGATTTGTTCAGTAAAGCGGATCCATCTTTGCTCCGTATCTGGGTTGATTTGTACTTTATTGCTGAACACGTGCCCTGCAGCCGTCCTTGGTTCATGAAGGTCCTATTTCTCCCTCTACTCTACAGACAGCATCATCCATGATACCCATTCTAAAAGTTATAGAGATGGGGAATACATTTTCAGATCCCCCTCTTCCAGGGGTGCAGGCAAGGGAATCACTTAAAGTAGAAAATTGATTTTGTACAAAACCTCATTCTCACTGTAATCGAACTGGTCGATATTTTAACTGCTCACAGAATTCAAGTGGCAGAAGCAGGCAAGGTTCCTCAACTTCCCTCTGCGCATTGCACTGTGCAACTCCTTTTTAAGATTGCTGTGCATGAATGCATCTTAAAGCGAACCTTGGTGCACCACCTTTATTTCGTCCCTGCTTTGTACGTTCCAGATTGCTGTTTGGCTACTGCTCCTCCCAACCCCACAACCTCTTGCAGTTTGGAGCAAGCATTACAGATTTATTTAACGAGGCCCAGAACAGAGAATGTTTCCTCCAACCCCCTAGTTCCACGCTCCCCCCATGAAGGCTGATCCATCCTCCTTAATTTTAAACCCTTCTATGGGGGCGGGGGGGGGGTGGGTATTAATCTCAGTTGTTCTTCCTTTTGATATTTATAGTTTCTTACTTGGCAACGTCTTGCTGAACCTTTTATAATCCCGGTCTCCATGCACTTGTGGTCCAAACTGCAAACAGTACTCCAGTGATTAGTGTGTTTAAGTATTTATGCCCCCGTTGTAACTTAACTCTCCATTTAATACCTCTTGTTTAAAAAATGTAATTCTGTGAGTTCTAAACGCATTATATCCTGCTTTTAATATTTTGTAATCCCTCTGCTTTTCCACAGTATCCCATGATTGTCCCATTCAAATTATAATTAAATTCTTATTTATCATTATCCCAAAATCATGATTTTTTTTCTTGCTGAGATATGCTACCTTTTTTAATAATCTGCCCGATCACTGAATCTCTTGTAATACTCCTTAAGGATAGGTCTATAATAACCCCTTTATCACTTCAGGCAGTAAGCGATAAAGTGATGGAGACAAACTGGATGCAGGCTGACTCTTGAAATTTGTACAATATTCTGTGGTGAGTTAGATCGGCTCCTTGGCATCAATATAGACTACAGTTGCTTAAATGAACTACTTGTTCAAGGATGTTATTATGAGGATTGTTCTCTTGCATACAAGGCAGCAGCAGAGCTGAAACTAATCTTTTAATTGGTGCAGTAACTTCTACTAAATGCTTCAGTATGCAACATATGATTTATAATATTTTTTCAATTGTGAGTTTTCTGTATTTCCTTGTGTCCCTCTGGGTTAACTGGCTAACATCCCAGTCATTTATACAATTGTGAGTTCATGTGGGGTTTTACTTAATGCCGCATAGGTCAATATCATGCTACCTTGTGGAAGTTTTCTGTCCATAATATTTGTTTCTGCTATGATGACATACTCTTAACCTGGTTGTACTTTTGATTCCAGTTCCCAAAGAACTTTTGGTGAACAGCCTTGGTTTATGTTCACACTTCATTTATTTAAAAAAAACCCAGAATTTTGCTTTCCGAATCTTACCATTACAAGAAGAGTCAAATGGCCAATATTTTCTCATAGAAATGTACCAATTTAACCCATTAGGCAGTTGCTGATTCTTTCGAGGGAACAGTTTTTTTATAAACTTCTTAAGTACCTGTCCAACTTCCATTAAATTTTTAATGAAATCTGTATCCTGCACCGTGACATGTGTCTCAAAAATACTTTTTATTTCCCTCTAGATATTTTTTCTAACTATTTGGAATCCATGAACACTAGTTAAAATCCATCCAGAGCAAATTTTATCTCCATTCAAAATCTCTCATTATCAACTTTAATTTGGCCATTTCTTCATTTTCTAGTTCTAATGTTCCAACTCTCCTGATAGTTAGCTGATGCTTTTCATTCCTGATAACAGCCTTGTAAGCCCCTGAAGTCTTTATATTTTTCCCTGAAATGTGAAGCTTGGAATCGTCCGTAATTCTCCAGCTGAGGCTGAAACCATTGAGTAAAGCTCCTGCACGATCAGCTCATTTTTCATTTCTGTTCCCCTCTATAGAAACTCAGATTCTTTTTAACCATCCTGTTAATTTGCCATGCCACTATTTTTGAGGATTTTTGTAGGCTGGGCTGTCATAAAATTTCACTGCTCATCCAGTCCTGCCATTTAAAGCTTGGTGTTTTCCATTGTTAGGATCTCCTAGAGTTTACCTTGTCTAGCACCTCTGCATTGAACTTTGTCTGCCATGCTTTGCCCATTCCACCATCATATCTGTTTCCCAGAAGCCAATACATAACCTGTGACCTATTTGCCCAATTTTAACAGTTCAAAATCATACAGTGGCTAAAGTAAATACCATGTTTGGAATGAAATGAAAGAATGGTCTGCAATTTGAAATCTCAAATCCTTTACAGTATCTTTAACTGTGCAAGTTTGAGCATTTTGATAACTTTTCTCTGCAATGAGTTAATGCTCTGATCTTTTGAGTTAACTGTCCATTTCCATTTTTTTGGTCTGCTTTGACTTCCATTAATATTTAAATGCTCACGGTTAGAAACAGACCTACTTTTCTGTCTTGTTGCTGGTTTAGTACTAACCAGTGGAACACGATGGATTGATTGCCTGGCACTTTCTCTGGTTTGTTCTGTTAAGTAATTGTTCATTGCAGCTCCTGCAAGGAACTAGCCTAATGGAGGGTGAAGAAAATCTGGCCAATAAGCCAGATTTAAAGGGAGGTGCAGACTTAAAGCCAAGTGTCTAATATGAGAACAAGTAGGGCAGACTTTTCCCAAAAAAAAGTTCAGTGTTACTGAAGTCTTAAAAACCAGCAGAACGTCTGGCCTCAGATCCTGCTCCCTTGGTCCTGGTGCGAGGCTGACTTTTGGCCCCTAGTTCACATTTCCCACCCAATACGCTTCTTGACCAGCACAGTGAGGCAGAAAAATCTCACCTGTATTGTTTCAACTTTTTATCAAATTTAATTTTAAATGTGTCTGAGAGAGAGCAAAGTGAAAAATGCAATGTGAATGCATAAGGTGGATTCTGTGGACAATTAAGCTTGTAATACTGCATTCCAATTTCTATTCACTGGCGCAATGTTCTTATAACTGTGTGGCTGATTAAATGGAGAGTTTTCCTGCTTAGCTCCCTTAACCAGAAGACAGTCAGTATGCTCAGGAGAAGGAGGTAGCTAGTGTCAATACTGTCATGTAACCTTGGAGAAGGTTTGGAAGAAGGTTGCATATTGACAGAGCTGTCAAATTGAGGCTCCTCAATAGAATAGTTTACCAAGCAATGACCCAAGTATGTGTAACTTAATATTTTGTTTGTCAACTAGTTCTGCATGCCAAATTTTCATGCAAATAGTCTTTCATTTTATCTTGAGTATGTGTGTCTATTTCCCATAGGCCCTGCGAGCTGACAGTAATTCCGAACTTGGTTAAGCATGTGTTTGCCAATGAAATATGTTACAACAGTGCTCATAACTTTAGAAAATAGTATTTACCAAATCTTTTCTATTGCTTTTTTTCAATCTATAGTCACTTCTGGACCCCAAAGGTATTAGCTACTTGCTGTATATGCTGTGGTGTGCACCTCTGGGTTTTCTTGCAGAGGCGGTTATTAATCGTGTTTGTGTATCAGTTGGCTACCCCATTGCAGTGGCTAAGCTCAATCCTTTTCTCATCTAATGCTCTCATGGGCATTGGGATCCCTGTTTCCCTTGCCTGCTCCTCTTTTCTCCCATTCTGTGCTCTGCAGCAGGTAAATGCAATCTTAGCATCCCTCCTATTGGTTGAGTAGATCACCTAGGAAACTGGGGTCGAAACCTGCAACATCTATTTAAATCTGAATAAACTTGCCATGTTTTTGTGCAGTTACTTCAGTGTCATCACTAGAATTTAGGACGATCTGGAATAGCCTGTGGTGTGTCATAAGCAACACAAGACTCTTCATTTATACTTCAGCTGTTTTTTAATATATGCACCTGACAGGGAATTAATTCAATAGTAATTAATTCTTGTGTTGAGATGAGGGTACAATTGATCTCATGCAACTGATGGAGATGGCCCTGCCTTATGGACATGGCCAGGTGACATATCAGACCAATGCAAGCAATTGTCTCCCATGGAGCTCACAAGATTCTTGTGAATGGACTCTTCTTTGCTGTTCCATAGTTTCCAGAGCAGCTAAATGCATTTATCCAGTTGTTCTGCTGATAAATTCATGGAATCGCACAGTGCAGGAGGACACCATTCAGCCCATCCAGGCCCGATTCCCATAACCCCATTTATTTACCGTCACTAATCCCCTGACACTAAGGAGCAATTTAGCATTGCCACTGAACCCACGCATCTTTTGGACTGCAGTGGAAACCTGTGCAGACATGGGGAGAACGTGCAGACTCCACACAGACAGTGACCCAAGCCAGGAATTAAACCCAGGTCCCTGGCACTGAGGTAGCAATGCTGACCACTATACCACAAGAACTCTTCCTGTACTGCACTCTTTGTCCCATTTTCATCAGCTGCTGTGAGGCCAGTGTTCAGTAGTGTTTAGAATATTAACCAAGCAAGTTGCTTCCTTTCCTGACCATTCTTTCAAACCTTTAGTTTTTGTTTATTCAGGTTAGTTAATTTAGGATTACCTGGTTTGAAGGTGGTCTTTGTGTGGACTAATAATTGGAGCTCAAGTGTTCATTTTTTTTTTGAGTGCCTAAATTAGAATGGGTACTACTCCAGGATGTGATTAATCTCAACAATCATTTCGAACCTCTATCAAATAGTTTTATTTCATAACATTAGAGGACATTCTTTTTGGGTTTCAAAAATATCCACGTATGGAAAATATCTAAAAGGCAGTTGCATATCAGCATGTTTCTAAATAAAATGTTATTTCAACAGAACTGTGATATCTCGAACATACAGTTTCAAATGAGGAGCATGGTGGTTAAAAGCTGTTTTTAAATATTTATGCTCATGCAATGTACGGTTCCACGTTGTAGCAAAAGTGACTTGCCCAGGCCTTTGGGAAGTAGGGAGGGGACTTAATGACAAGGAAGTTGTGCTTCAGGTGGCCATGTCATGATATAGAAAAGTAAAGGTAGTATCATATTTCCGTTACTTGAATTTTTTAAAAAAATACCATTAGCTTCTCAATATTCTACACTTCAGCTTCTCAGTAGACCAAATGATTTCATAACTGACAATGTTATGGAGCTTCTAAAAGTTTTGTTGCAAATAGTGAATCTGCACTTATGAATATTCATACACAACTATTTCTAATTTCTTTTGAAACACATCCAATTATTTACCTGCAATGGTACATATCAACTTGACTTTACACCTTCCCTCAACCAGCTCATTGCTCAATGTGTCTAAACTCAACCCTTGGTGCCCTGGGTTTTTATACAGATTTTTTTCCCCTTTGTTTTATTCTGAAATGTTCACCTCCGTACACCTCTTCCCTTGTAGGCGTACAAACATTCTACTTGAGCAAGAGGTCCTACGTACGTACTTTTTTAAAAAAAAAAAATTGTTTTTTCATTCCCTTTTTCATTTTGTTACTTTTTTGATTGGGTCAATCATTGAGCTGTTGCCAACTTTTATTTCCTTTGTTTTGCTGTAGACAGACAGACTTTCCTCACAACAAAGTGGCTGAATTTGTATGCTGTTGTGTTTTTCAGGCTAAGTCACCCATATTTAAAATCTTACTTTGCCATTTAATTAAAATGCAAGAAATTGCTTCTGGGCAGTATTCAGTACTTCCTTGTGTTTCCTCTGGCTTACTATAGCAACTAAGTAGTCTAATCAAGGACAGCCAGACTTTGTCCACATGAATCAGTGAATAAATTTATATGGGGGTTTATATAAAAACCACTGTATTAAACAATGGATTTATAGAACATGCTTGGGTTCTAATTTACTGAATTTAAAGAGCAAAAGAAAATGCAGTTATCCATCATGACAAGTATTCCTGTTACCAGGGATTGTGCTAGAGTTAACTTTTTGATGTTTTAAATTCCCTACGAGTGTTACAAATACTGTACATTCAAGGAAGTCTTGCATAATGGCTATGCCATAAAGTTGGTATTGCTAATGTCGATTAATCTATAATTGTAATGTCGTTTGAGTCACTGGATTCAACCGCACACACCTTAAATTATAGGCGTTCAAACTAGGATCCCTGATCTGCAGTAGCCCGAGGGCCTCTTGCTGGGATTCAAAATATTTGTTGACTTATTTTGGTGCACGTTGTAGCTTAATAATAGACTGTCTCTCCATTTGGATGGCTGCACTTCACAATTTAAAAGGGGAAGAGTCATACCCACAAACGTTCCTGACCTTTTCTAAAATGCAAATATGCAGAAGCATTCATTTTGGTCAACTTTGTAAGTTTGAGCTTAAACTGGTTCTAAACAAACTCAGCTGAACCTTTAAGTAATATAACAATTTTTTTTGTTTTTCAGTTCTGTGAAGCGGTGAAGACTGTAATCCGGGACCAGAGAAGTGTGTTTGTCACTGCTGCATTGGGGTTGGTTGGGATTTTTTGTCTGGGTTTTGGGCCTTCCACCACTCTTCCCACAGTCCTCATACCATTCTTCCTATGGATGGCTGGCTAATTTGTGCAGTGACCTCCAATGCAATGTAAATATGTCTTATAACTTGCCAGTTATGTACAAAAGAGGGATATGATTTATAAATGTTCATCAAATTTCAGTAAAATAGTTGGCATTTTTGTAAGATGTAGCTCCATCAATACACAAAATAAAATTGTATTTGGCTTACTATGTAAGCTTTGTCTGACTTTTTTAATGGAAATTTTTATATGTAATAGATTCCTAAAATCAAACATTTTAACGTAACTTCCTTCTTTCTTTATAATGTTAAAGATGTGCTGCTTAAAAAAAACCTTCATGTATTTTTACAGTCTTGCGTTTACTTGCTTATGCTAACCATTCTGTTTTGGTCATAGATGCAGCATCCTCTCTGGATAAAGTTTCCAAACCTGTACTTGCTCACATTAATAGTTCTTATTTAAATTGATAACTATAAATACTGTGGATCCTAAAACATTTTTAGATGAAGAAATAAAATACTTTATAAAAAAAATAGACTGATATTATTTAGTAGATTCTGTTTTGTGTGCATTCATGCTATCCAACAGACACAACTTCTACATGGTTAAACTGCATATATGAAACAGTCTTTGATTCACAATCAAAAAGTCATGGGTGGAATTTTAAAAAAGAAATTCTAAGAGCTGAAGGAGCATGAAAAATGGAGAGAATTGTGGTATATAGTGTTTTGGGGGGCAAGCTCCCAATCACAATCATATAGCATTTAGTTTTAAAAAAGAGAGCCAAAATGTGATTCTTGCCAGTTGGGGTGGGAAATCCTAATTTTACCATTGCGTAAGCCTTGTGTAATGGAAGATCTCCTGTCACCTCTGCCCCCCACTCCCTCCAATCACACAAATATTGAGACCCTCCACTGGCTGGGGGAATAAGTACAAGTGATGTGGATGATGGCATCTGGGACTCATGCGCATTAAATTGGCTAAGGGCACAAAGTTGATTTCACCAGCAAATTAGTGCGGGTAAGGTCACGTGAGGTGAGAAATAGGGTGCGGTCCTGTTTTATATCACCCCTCTCCCAATCTTACCGGTTTGCATTCCTGATTGATCGGTGGGATGAGCTGGTACATCTTTTGAACAGAGTGAAAACTGAGCTGGAAGGGAAAAGATGTGATAATCAATGGTGAAGTTATCATTGTGAAAATAAGATGATTATCTGGTTTCTTCGGGATTGTGGGCAAGACTGCCTCAACTCTCCTTTTGACATGACAGATTTCTTGAAGAAAGGTGAAGACTGAACTTGCTGTAATTAAGAGAAGCAAAGATTTTGGCTCAGTTTTGCCAAGTTGGGTTGACTCAGAGAGCCTTTAAAATGGCAAGCAGGACCCAGTTCAGAGATCTCTACTCCATTCCCATATCCAATCATTTTATCCTCTCAGGGTAAGAGTGCAGTTGGCTCAACTACTCACACTATTTCTGTCCTTGTTTGCTCCCATTATGGTGATGGCAGCTGAACACCCAGCCCTCAGTGGGACTGTGTGGTTGGAAAAGAATCAGTTCATTGGACTTGGAAATGCAAAAGAAATTGTTTCAATAGTTCAGCTATATTGTAAATAGATATGCTTTCACGTATGCAGTGATCGACTATGGCCAAATTATCTTCGTCCCAAACTTTTTTGATAAGTTCTCTTATAGATTCAAAACTATAGAGAAGTTTTGCTTATTTTGAGTAATGATCTAAGATGATTTGATACTCTTTAAAATGGAAAAATAAAACTTTAGCAGCTTCAATTGGGGGAGAAAAAGAAGCCCCCGATTGCTTTGATTGACAGGACATTAAATAAATGTCTCCAACTCAATTTTTACATTTCTCACAGTTTGTAAATTATTATAACCAGGTGTTTATAATGGTGTCTAAGTTGCAAAAGATCCCACAGCATGGGATTATGTTCACATTTTGATTTTAAGAAGTTGCTGAAGAAATAGTTGCCTTTGCAGTTACTCAATAGATATTTGGTTATGCAATAGATTAAACTTGGTGAGATTAACTTTATTGGGGGAAAAAAATTAAACCCCTTCAGAAAAACTTTATTTGAGTGAGTTCCACAGGTTGTTCAACATTTCTTTTACATCTGATGGAGATTTATAAAATGTTGAGAGGAATAGATAGGGTGGACTCTCAGACTATTTCCCCGAGCTGAAATGGTCACTATGAGAGGACACAGATTTAAGGTGCAGGGAAGCAAATACAGAGGGGATGTTAGGGGTAAGTTTTACACTGAGGGTGGTGAGTGAATGGAACCGACTGCCGTCAGAGGTGGTAGAGGCAAAAATCACTGGGATCTTTTAAAAGACTTCTGGATGAGTATATGGGAACGAATGGGGTACGGGGTTATAGATAGGTCTGTGGATTGGTAGATATAGATATGATCAGCACAACTTGTGGGCCGAAGGGCCTGTTTGTGCTGTAGTGTTCTATGTTCTATCTCCATTTCAAAACTATGAACCCTCACATCTGCCCATAATGGGGGCTGGCTGAGTGGTCATAGAGGGCCATGGAGAATGAGGGAGCATATGGACAGGGTGCAGCTCTCAGTGCTGATGTCCCAGTAAATGAAGCTGGGCCATTCCAGTTTGTCAGGCTGTTTCCACTGCTGCCAGAAGTGCTGGACCCAACTATTCCTCATCAACGTGAAAATATATAGGGGGGCAAGGCCCTTTCTTAAAGGGATCAGGAAGCTTCCAGAATTGACTTGCCTGACTGCGCTGCAAAAATCCAGCCCTTTAAAATTCAGGATTATAGTCTAATGTTGGATTGAGGAGATGAATATAAATATTGTGATCTTGTGAAGAGACGCTGGACCAAACGAATGTTATGGCTGGTCAAGTGATACAGTGGATCAGCATTCTTTCCATATCTGTACAACTACCCACAAACGAGCAACTGAAACCAAACTGGTTATACTTTGGCCTCTGGTATTTTTAGGGAATCGAAACTTGTAGAAGTGCAATTAAATGGTTTATCGTTTAAATTAATTTAAGAGCAATATAATTAATCTAAGCGGAGAACACAGTCACTGGTTCGGGCAAGCAAATATGTATCATTGCTGGTCTCCTGCCTGAATAAAGGGAGAGGCTCATGTCAGGAATCTTGGACATCAGGTTGTGAAATCACTCACCACATCCAAAATGAATGATGATTGGTATGGAGGTGATAATTAGCATTGGTGGAAATCCCATATAACATGGAGAAAAGCCAAATGAGAGAGAATCAGAAGTCAAAGACAAGGGGCTAGATTTGTCAATGATGTGATTTGATTTTTAAAACTAATTAGCAGAAAGATAGTTTAGCACAAATTAACAGTGTGAGAATGATCAAAAAACAAGATGTCATTGGGGTGTTCTTAAAAGGTCAATAGTTGCCACGACTGCATATACTGTTGTCAGGAGGAATAGTATAGCAGAATCAGAATCGACCCCACACTCTTATCATATCAGGCTGAGGTTTGCCAGACACTAGGGTGGATTTTCCCATCCTGCCCTCCATAGGAATTGTAGTGGACGGTGGGGCGGGGTAGAAACTATGTAGAAGTCCGTTGACCTCAGTGGGATTTTCTGGTTTTGGGATGGGCATGGCCAGAAAATCCTGCCCTGTCACTGAGAGGAATGATATACCCTTCTATCCATGCAGACTAAGAAAGCATGGATGAAGGTGATAGCCTTTTTCCTAGGATGGAGAAAGCTAGCACGAGGGGACACAGCTTTAAATTAAGGGGTATGAGTTATAGGACGGATATCAGAGGTATGTTCTTTACTCAAAGAGTGATTAGGGAGTGGAATGCCCTGCCTGCAGCTGTTGTAGATGCGCCAAGTTTGGTGGCGTTTAAGAGGTTAATTGATAAGTATATGGAAGAGAAGGGAATGGTTTAGTTTGGAGGGGCATTGCTTTTTATTTTGGTCGGCACAACATCGAAGGCCGAAGGGCCTGTTCTGTGCTGTAATGTTCTATGTTCTAAGGTGACTGCAGAGGTCAGCAAAATGGGCATCATTTGGATGATACTGCAACAATACACAAAAACTTCAATGATCTACATTTGGAAGGGTGAGTGGTAAATGACACCAGGCTGACAGTCCCTTAACTCTGTATACCCCAGTATGCATGCACTGTCTTCCACCTTCTTCCATCAGGAAAAAGACACAAAAGAACAATTTCTTCCCTGTTGCCATCAGACCTTTGAATGGACCTAACTTATATTAAGTTGATTTTTCTGTTCACCCTAGCTATGACTATAACACTAACCTTCTGCATTCTCTCCTTTCTTTCTCAATGAACGATAGGCTATGAATAGCACACAAGAAACAATACTTTTCACTGTATACTAATACATGTGACAATAATAAATCAAATCAAAATACATATGAGCTGAATAGACTGCTGATAATTTCCAGTAACATTGTCAGGTTAAGCAGCCAGTTGTGGCAGCGAGAGTAGCTCTAATAAATCTTCCTTCAGCAAATAAAATTTTAAAGTTTATTAAAGTCACAAATAGACTGAGGAAGAATTTAGCATAGCCAATACACCTAACCAGCATGTCTTTTGGATGTAGGAGGAAACGCATGCAGACGTGGGGAGAACATGCAGAATCCACACAGACTGTGACTCAAGCTGGGAATCAGCCCTGAGTTCCTGGTGTTGTGAGGAACCTACTTGACCATTGCATAGGGAGAGCTTTAAGTAACTATTTTCCTGAAATAAAGGCCAATGTTTAATGATGTAGTTCTTTGTTAATATATGGAATGTCATCACTGTATTAGATGAGATAGGTTTTTATCTGACAATTCCATTCTTTTGTCACATGTGTTTGGAATTTCAATGTTGTAAGTTGGCGGTCTGGGAATTCTGGCAGGAGAATGGTTTGGAAAGTCCCAGTAGGAACAGTATAGGTGACTGTGGGTTATAACAATAATGAAGAGCGCTCATAGGAGAGAGCATTGGAGACTTGAGAGCATTTTCACTTCTGTAAACTCCT
Source organism: Sphyrna mokarran (assembly GCA_024679065.1). NCBI lineage: Eukaryota > Metazoa > Chordata > Chondrichthyes > Carcharhiniformes > Carcharhinidae > Sphyrna > Sphyrna mokarran. The sequence continues at coordinate 127,256,248 of JAGIQG010000001.1, read as the reverse complement.
TTTGCTGTAAATGCATCAACTGTCTCCATCAGAGATGGTCACCTCAGCACCTCACTGGACCGCAAGCCCACAGATAACCTCATGATGCTCCACTTCTCCAGTTTCCACTCTAAACATGTTAAAGAAGCCATCCTCTAAGAACAAGACCACCATATTCACAGGATCTGATCAGATGAGGAAAATGGCAACAGACATCTCCAGATGCCCTCATAAAAACAGGATATGGTGCTCGACTCATCAATTGACAGTTCCAATGCACCATAGCGAAAAACTGCACTCACCTCCTCAGAAGACAAACACGGGACAGAGTACCCTTCGTTGTCCAGTACTTCCCTGGAGCAGAGAAGCTACGACATCTTCTCTGGAGCCTTCAACGTATTATTGATGAAGACAAACATCTTGCCAAGGCCAACCCCACACCCTCAGTTTTTGCCTTCAAACAACCACACAACCTCAGACAGACTATAGTCCGCAGCAAACTACCCAGCTTTCAAAAGAACAGTGACCCCAACACTACACAACCCTACCACAGCAATCTCTGCAAGACATGCTGGATCATTGACATGGATGCCGTCATCTCACGTGAGAACATCATCCACCAGGTATACGGTACATACTCTTGCAACTTGGCCAACGTTGTCTACCTGTATGCTGCAGGAAAGGATGTCCCGAGGCTTGGTATATTGGGGAGACCATGTAGATGCTACAACAACAGATGGATGAACGCTGCTCGACAATCATCAGGCAAGAGTATTCCTTTCCTGTTGGGAGCACTTCTGCAGTCACGGGCGTTCGGCCTCTGATCATCGGGTAAGCGTTCTCCAAGGCGGCCTTCACGACACACGACAGTGCAGAATTGCTAAGCAGAAATTGATAGCCAAGTTCCACACACATGAGGATGGCCTCAACCGAGATCTTGGGTTCATGTCACACTATCTGTGTGACTTCACAGTTGCACAGACCTTATCTACTTTGTATGCACGTTCATGTCTACTGTTGTCTTTCCCAAACGGTACATGACCTCATCAAAGAACTACAGCAGGTTTAGACATTTTTTCAAACTTATACACTGTATAAGCTGTGTTTCAGAAACCTGACTGATGAAAACTGCTTTCCTGTGAAGGCAACTGCTTCTGTGAACTACATGCGAAATACACCCAGTCGCCCTAGCTGCACCCCACTCCCCCCAACCTGGTTAAAAATAATGCATGTCAAATATGCCGATCGACTTGCCTGGGCTTGCAAAATCTCACTGAACTGTCCTGTCTGGAGACAACACGCATCTCTTTAACCTGTGCTGAATGCTCTCTCCACTCACACTGAATGTACCTTCAAGAATTGATTAGCTGTAAAGATTCGCATTTCAATCATTATTCTCTAAATTGAGTTTGTGTTTTTATATACCTTGTTTGTGAACATGGCTCCCACTTACCTGACGAAGGAGCAGCACTCCGAAAGCTAGTGGTGTTTGCTACCAAATAAACCTGTTGGGTCATGGTGTTCTGAGACTTCTTACTGTGTTTACCTCAGTCCAACACCAGTATCTCCACATCATGTGCATCAACCAGCCACTAGATGGTGTAATATTATCATTTTAGTAGAAATAACTTAAATCCAAAAGAAGCTTTACATTTTTCTCAGTAATCAGAATTTCTAATGCCTAAAATAAGGGTTTAAACAGAAAGAAATATTTGAAAAGTTACATTTTTCACAAAAATCAGATTAGATTTATCCATTGAATCGTACTGCATCTTTTAATTTCTTCACTGATCTTTTAAGGGTGTCAGACTTGCATTCTGTATCACAAGATTCAAAAGTTCAAAACTTTGTCCTTCAGCGTATTGTCCTAAATGTTTGCAGAGACAGGCAGGCCCCATACCTTAGTCAAAATTGTGCTCAAGCCACGAATCGGCATATTTGGCATGCACTATTTCTGCCAGGTTGGGGGAGTAGGGTGTAGTGGGGGGACTGGGTATATTTCGCACATGTGCAGTTCACAGAAGCAGCAACACACTTAAAACTACAGCTGCCTTCACAGAGAAGCAATTTTCATTTGCCAGGTTTCTGAAACACAACTTATAGGGTGTATGAGTTTGAAAAGAATATCTAAATCTGCTGTAGTTCTTTGATGAGGTCATGTACCTCTTGGGAAAGACACCAGTAGACATGAACGTGTGTACAAAGTAGATAAGGTCTGTGCAACTGTGAAGTCTTTTAAATCCTCTGCTCTTTAAATTTTGAAGTAAAATAGACTGCAGTGGAAACAAATGGGTTCTTGTAATTTCAACAATGTTTACTGATAAGCCTGAAGTCTATCGTTATAGCATTGGTACTACTTTACCGTTTCTACAACCAGTTATTACCATGTAGTGGGGTTGGGTCGAGGAGGGTGGTGAGCGGTCCTTAAATTCACAGCTTGGTTGACAATTCCTAATGATTATAAAGGGAATAACTGTCTTTCATATGGGCCGATGTTTGTTTTTCTAAGAGTTTAAATGTTTGAAGGGGTATAAATGTGTTGACTGGGTTTTTATCATTGAGCGTGTATTTTATAGTGAAGCCTATAATAGACATTTAAGACTTTATTTCATCTCAACCTGACTTCTGAGGTCTGCGCAAGTTGGACACTGGTTGAGGTGGCATTGAGGGTATAATGACAGAGAGTTGTAGGTAGGCCACATGGGTTGGCATGATTTGGCATTAAGTTGACAGAGCAGCTATAAAGGAACGTGAGGATGAGTGGGAAGTTCATGGCTTGGCATGGAGGGAATGAGGGCTATGGGGTGGGTAGAGGAGCTTAGATTGGCATAGAAGGTAAGGTGTGGATGAGGGGGGGGAGGTGCCGTGATTTGGCATGGATGGGGCATGGTGAGTGTATGGGGGGGGTGATTGGGGGCTCATGAGGCTTGAGGGCCCTACTGTTAATATTCTAACTTGAACAAAGTCATTGAGCAGCAAAGTGGACCATTGAGAAAGCTCACCTCTGCATTCAGCCATCCCTGTGACTGCTTTCACACTGCGTCAGAGGCCCTGATTCCAAACAGTGTCTATCCACCAATGAATGAGAACCCAGTTATTCGGGGAAGTTTCTTCTGAATCAGTTTGGGGAGTCAGGAAATTTCCAAACTCTATACACCCAACTCAGGACTGAATATTTGACCTATAATTTGGGCTGATGCTCTACTGCAGCACTGAGAGAGTGCTGCACTGGCAGAGACGCATTCTTTCAGATGAGATATCAAACTGAGATCTCACCCATCTTCATCATGTGCATCTAAAATATCCTACAGCATTATTCAAACTGTTGGGGAGCTCCCCCATTGTCCTGGCCAATATTTCTCTCTCAACCAACTTAGTTAGTCATTCAAAATAAATCAAAATAATGGAAATATTCAGCAGGCCAGGCAGCACCTGCAGGGAGGGGAATCTCAGCTTAATATTTCACATTGAAAACCTAATCTCTATTGGTCAATTACCTTATTGTGGTGTAGATAAGTATGCTGTGTAAAAATTGGCCGTTGCATCTTCCAACAGTACTTACAGTTTAAAAGTACGCTATTTGCCATACATTAATTGTTTTTTACATAAAGGCCTTAGCCTCTTTCAAAAACTTATCTCAACATTCTTCCTCCAGAGTTGTGGCTTTTGAAATATGAATTTTGAGGAAATACAATTCATGGCTTAGGTGTATTCTGAAACATTTGGTTTGGTTGTGTGCTCTGCCTGAAGGCAAGACCTTTCCTCATTGACTGCTGATATTTCATCCTGAGCTCTTTTCCGTCAGATCATTGGCTGTAGAATCAGAATTAGCTCAGTCTGCTCTGCCATTCAGTAATGGCTGATAAGTTTCTCAACCCCATTCTCCTGATTTTTTTCCCTGCAACCTTTGGATCTCTTACCAATTAATAACCTGTCTATTTCTGTCTTAAATGCACTCAATGACCTGGCCTCCACAGCCTTCTGTGGCAATGAATTCCATAGATTCATCATCCTCTAGCTGAAGAAATTCTTCGTCTTGGATGTAAAAGGCCAACCCTTTACTCTGAGACTGAGCCTTGCACCCTCGTCTGTCCTAGTATTGGAAACTCTTCCCCACCTCTGCTCTACGCAGGTCTTTCAGTATTCTATAAGTTTCAATGAGATCCTCCCTCATCCTTCTCAACCCTCCTCATCCTCAAGCTTTTCATTCCTGGGATCATTCTTATGAAGCCCTTCTGGACCCTCTCCAAGGCCAGCATATCGTTCTTTAGATAGAAGGCCCATAATTTCTTGCAATATTCCAAATGTTTCTAATAGTGCAGCCGATTCTCCGGCCCCACTCACACAGCCACAAATCATATTATGGCCGGAGACTCTTGTGAGAGAGGTCAAAATGTGATTTTCTCTGAGAAGAACTAATTTTGAGATTCTCCCGCCCCCACACCCCGACAGGGATCGCGTGTAGAAGTGGGAACATCGAGGTGGCGGCGCGGGCTCGTTGGGCCGAAGGGCCTGTTTCCTGTGCTGTTTTGTTCTTTGTTCTTTGTTCTTTGTTTGTAATCTAGTTCACTCCCAGTGAGCGCATGAATGGGATTAGGATCTGTTTTAAGGCAGATTCACCCAGCTGCTGGAATCCGCTTAACCGCCTGTGCAACGTGAAGCTGCAGGAATCACTATTGGCCTTCACAAATGTAAACCAGATGTGATGGCCGAATCGGGGGAGGAGCTCAGAAACCACTGAAGGCCCTGTGTGATCTGGAACATGGCTGATTGGACCCTGACATAGCCACACTTAGAAATATTTTGGGAGAACTGCAGCCAAGATTTTCAAATGGTGGTGGTTTGCCGTTGCCTTCTGCGCTCAGGAGTAGGGTAAGGAAGCTGGTCCCAAACCTATCTCAGTGGCCTGGGAATTGAACCTGTTCTGCTGGTTTTATAATGAACCACATGTTGACCAATATGTAATCAACTGAGCTATAAACAGCCCCCCTCTGCTCCTGATACATTTATTTGTGGAATACTTTTCTTTAGCATCTAGCAGTTTCAACTTGGTTGTTTTACAAAATGATTGGAAGTAAAACTGGAGGACTAACTTCAAAAAGTTTTATTCAATAAAGTTTATATTGAATGCTTTCTTTAAACATCATATCCCATCCCTGCCAAATCACAGCACCTCCCCTCCATCTACACCTTACCTTCTATGCCAATATAAGTTTCTCTACCCATCTGTTTGTATATGAGAGAATGAGAGTATAAAAACAGCGATAGCATTATTCCAACACATCCATTGTAGCTTTTGTTTTCTGTGATACAAATGTCAGGTGATATATTCAGCTGCTGAGGTTTTCTTTACATGAGCTCAATTTACATAAAAGTTGCATTTTGAATCCAACCAATGATCACACCAGTGCTCTATTCAGTTACAAAATGCAAATATTCCTTGAGATAAACGTCCCAGTTAACACTTATGAGGCAGTGCCCAACCTACCCTTCACCAACCTCTACCAAGAAGACTATTAGAATTAGACTAAATTGTACACAATACTTGAGGAATGGCCTCACCAGAGCCCCATATAATTGCAGCAATGTTTTTTTTTACCTCAACACCCTATTGCAATAAAGACTAAGATACAATTTGCCTTCTTAATTGAATGCTGTACCTGCATGCTAACTTTGTGAGTCATGTACAAAAACTCCTAAATGCCTCTGCATATTAACATTGATTTTTCTCTCAGCTTTGAAAAAACAGGCATCATCTATTGATGCTGTAATAGAGGGAGTAAGTGTGGAGTTCATGGTGTTAGAACCATAGCAGTTGTTATGCTGAAGAAGCCAAATCACCTGTCTTATTGAATCATAACCCTTTATTTGTTTTAACAAAATGAGGGTAAAAAGCTAATGATCCCTACAGGATATAATTCCAGTAACATCTCTGGGTTTTTAAAAAGTTAAAAGATTTATTAACAACACAAAAATAAAACTTAAGTACACAAGGTTGAAGTTACAGTTAAAACAGTTTTACGAAACATTCCCCCAAAACTCACTTAATCAGAATACACAATAAACATCTTCTTGGCAACAGTCCTTTACAGATTTTTAACTCTAAAAATTCAGTAATATTACCCATGGCAAAACTACTGTCGCTTTAATAAAGATGTACCACACGATCTCTCATTCGCTTCCATCTGTTGTAGAAATCCAAGAAAATTCAGAAACAAGATTGCTTTCCGCAGCTAAGACTTTCCTGCTTTCTGGATGGCTGTTTCAGATTTCGCACCTTCTTTCAGCACAGAGCGGACCTCAGGATATCTTCACCACACCGTCAACACAACTCATCTCAATATCTCTCCTTAAACATCCTTTTACCCTTGCAGATTGGATTCCATTGCCCTCAACACCTCTTTCAACTCAGCTTTTCCAAAAATACAAAAATCTTTCATGTCTTCCTACTGCGGGTCAAATAACACTTTATAACCTTCTCTTATTTACTAGCCTCCGAGCCCTGACCACGCCCCCCACCTCCCGAACCCTGATCACCGACCTCCTCATGGCCAGGCCCAGCCTCCCATCCCTGACCCCACCACAGCCCTCACCCCCAATGCAGAGTTCCTCCCATTCCCTCCCTTCCTTCACCCGCCCCCCCCACCCAACCACCCCCTCCTTAAAAATGAAGCATAACTAAACTGTTCAATACCAGGATGAGACTGTACAGACAGGCCAATTCAACTAGACTGGTGCTCAGTGGAACTATAGAGGCTCGGTAACCACACTCGGTAGTCAGGAATTGAAGTATGATGGTTCATAGTACAGATTATGGTAATAGAATGAGAGTTGATAATAGGAATAAATAGGATGTTAACAGTCCTGTGCAGTGGGAACGAAAGTACTAAAGCTATTGTGGAAAATCACTTAATACTCTGATAATGTATAGTGATTTTGGTTAATTTCATCTGAACTCAAGCTTGTACCTGTCCATAGTTTGAAAAAAGAATGATGACATTAATGGCATGAAAATGAGATTTTCTTTCCAGTCATGTCCTACATTTTTTCCCTATCTTAGTCCAAAGGATTAGCTACAATGAATCATTGGTCACTGTGCATTCCAGAGTATTAATCATGATATATGGTCACTTCTGAGACAAACTGAAGGAATGTACAACCCAAAAGATAACAAGGATCCAAAAGTCTTGTCTAATTGATGAACACATGGGAAGAAGGACAGAAGGTCAATGTTTTCAATGTCTTATTGAGAAATATGTGAGCTCTGACCCAAATTCCCCTAAATTAAGAGCATATTTTCCCTGCAGTTACCAGCCTCAGGCCATTAGCTTCAGTCCATACCCCAGTCAGGCACAACCCTATTCTCACTGCATATGTGCTGCTTTTCTGGAACTTTATTTTCCTGTTCAAGATACATTTAGAAGACCAGAATATCGACATCACAGCAGGGCTCTCTCCCAATAATTAGAGGAATGTGTGTTGCTTTGGCCTGTACACTGGGAGTGGGGAATTCTCTGTGACTGAAAGGCTCAGCTTAAGGTATGCTTCATATTGAGCTTCGGGCCTCAATGCCATTAAAATCTTCAGCTAATTCACCAAATGAGCGTTGCCAGGAAACTCACTGGAAATGAGGTTTTACTGACCCTCACCAATCCTTACAGGCAGCCAAGAGAGAGGAGCAACTAGGACGAGTGAAGGAACTTGAATCACCAAATGTAGGGAAAAGAAAAAGGATGGTTTTTGGGAAGGCAGATGACGGTAACTGGGAAACGTGCGGGGGGGCTGTGGTGGATTGCGGTGGCAATCAGAATAAAGGCAGGCACTGACTAGTAGAAAGTCAATGTTTTAATGTCAGGTTGGCACATTTAGCAGACCTTTGATCTGCCTACCTCATGGTGAACTGGCGTGAACCCTTTTAATTTCAAATGCTTCCTTTTCAATAATAATACTAATATGGTGAGCTGCTAACTTCTGGCTCATAAAGAATGTGCACAAGCTACAATGGAGACTAGCCACACTCTAAAGGTTCAGAATGGCTATGGTAACATTCGCTTCCTGGGCTACATGCTTAGAAAGCTGCACAGGAAAAGCCTTTGCTTTTAATTAAAATGAAGGTAGGTTTAAAAACTGAACTTCATGGGGCTGACCCTGGCTTCTTCCCTTCCTTGATGCCTGAAGTTTATTGAGATTGGCAACAATCAGGAGTGCTGGAATGTCCCCTCCTGAGTCAGGGCCAACCTCTTTGTATGGGCCTAGCAGGATCTAGTCAGAGGACAAGAGGATTTGGATTCCAATCCATCAGTCTGAAGCTTCCTGTCTGCTGCCAGAAGTTGAGAGTACACTGAAAAATCAGAAAATGTCCCCTTTTATTTAATTTACTCTCCCTCTTGTCATTCCACATTTGAGATCTTTCAGTAATTCCCAAGCAACAGCTTTGCTTAGTTTTCATTTGCATGTTGCAAATATATTTAAATCAATACTATTTCTATTCATTTCCCAGGTATTACAGCCTAATTTTATATTTTATCTCCACTGACTAACTTGCTAATTTACATTACCTTGCTCATCATGCCCTCTTTAACTTTGTGCTTTCCACACTTTTTTTGGAAGCTCTGAAAGAAAGGTGAAGACTTCTTACGCATTATGATAAGAGACCCATTATCTGACAAGAAAATTCAGATTAAACATTTTAGAAATATTTTGTTATAAACTGCATAATAACAATATACTTTAAAATCCCAATTTTATTTACCAGTAAATACCAATACTTGCACGTGCAACAATATTTGTAAGAGATTTTGTTTATATAGGAATTACTATAATGTTTATACTTATTTGCATTTTGTTAATATGCATTTTGTATATGTACCTATACAAACAAGGATAAGAAATTGATTTACTTTTCAATTTGATTTATTATTGTAACATGTATTAGTATACAGTGAAAAGTATTGTTTCTTGGGCGCTATATCAACAAAACATACTGTTCCTAATGAACGAAAGGAGATGTTGTAGGATGTAGTGTTACAGTCATAGCGAGGATGTCGAAAAAGATCAACTTGATGCGTGGTAGGTCCATTCAAAAGTCTGATGGCAGACTTTGTGATAAAGTTGGCATTTGTGTTGCTTTGTTTATCCAATGTCCTTATGCCCTTGCAAATGTGGACAAATCTGGCAAAGCAAATAATGAAATAGAAATGAGTTAATTATTGGTAACATTTTTTGCAATACCTGATGTTATCCTGGGTACATAACGCACTTGATAAAAAGGGTTGAATCCATGAATAAAATCAAGTCAATCAATTTCACACAAAATCATGAAACAAATATGCATTTTTAATATTTCTGCATTGAACAGGCTAAAGCTTCATTCTCTTGCAATGTTTTTACCATGATGTTAAATGGGATTATAATTGAAATAAACATATTCTTTCTGTTCTAGAACACTCCTTGGGAGACACATTTTCAACTGCTGTCTTAATGTGGGCAGTTAGCAACTTGGAAAATAGAAGGCTTTTTGCTTGACAGACCCATTGATGCAACTTTCAGATAGCCCACCAACCTGTTCCATGCATGAAAAACAAAGAATTTCTATTTGTATAGCATTTTCCATAACAAAAGGGCGGCTCAAAGCACTTTACTGCCAACGTTGTGCTTTGTTTAGCAGTTGTTATGTTGGAAATACAATAGTCAATTGACACACAGCAAGATCCCACAAACAGTAATGAGATAACCAACCAGCTAATCTGTTCTTATGATCTTTGTTATGATCTGCTTCAATGTGCAAATAGGAAAACTTAGGCCCAAAACAGTTGTAGGATCTGATTGCAGTTTTCAACTATAATTGGATGGAGCATGTGCTATGCTCCTCCAGATTTGATCTTCCATACTCGGTGGGAATTCTCCGGCTGTTCACACCAGTGAGATTTTCTGATCCCACTGCAGTGAATGGAGGTTTGGCTGAGTGCTAAATTCTCCGTCCTCACTTGTAGTATCAGTGGGGCGTGAACAGCTGGAAAACCACCCCCTCATCTTACATGTTCTTCAGATTGGATCAAAGTTCAAGAATGTCATCAGTTTGACTGTTAATCCCACACTTGAACAACTGTTCTGGTTTATCAGCGATTGCTTCAAGGCCACGTTCTGGAACGTTACTTCTGCTAATTGTTATGATGGTTGCTAGGCTGTAAGCTGCTGGTGAGATCTGGTTAGGGACCGATGCTGTTTTATTTCAAATAAACAAATTTGAAATTCAAGACTAATAGAATAAAGCCACATGATTCCAAGGGCTTTGAAGCAACAAAAACAAACTTTACAATAAAAGGTCAGAAAGATAACACAATTTACAATATCTATCTTACAGTCTAGTATTCAGGTAAGTATAAGGTGAACTATGGTCAAATTCACCCACTTAGACATTAGCAAACACAGTGAGTCAACCAACCACACTGAAACTTTATCATTTTCACGGGGGTTTCCAATCTTCAAGTTCAAAGATCTCATCTTGGAATTCTCTCCAAACATCACTCCAACCTGGACAGCTTCAACGACGGCCTGATTTGCAGAGTTTCAATCTCATCTTCCGAGAGTTTGTTCCCTTAGATTCCCAAGTACAATCAAACATCAATTTCAGCTCCTTTGCTACTTGTCTAAAACGTTACCTCTGTCCTAATGAGAGACCAACCTTCCATTGCCTTGTCAGATCTTTAGGGCTTCTTCGGACCCCTTTTGATTACCAGAGCTTCTCCTAAGCTCTTTCACTTACAGTTTACTGTTTGCAGCCATTTTCTCTAATTGGAGTCTATCCCTTCTTTCAACTGCACTTAATTGGGTCCTCCTCCGTTTCCCTGCGTGTTGTTCTTTACCTGGGACTTCCTTTTGTGGCCTCTCCCTGTACCCCTCCTTTGTCTCTCTCCTTGGGACACTTGTTGGTAATTGTGTTCTGCACACAGTCACCAGATACAGGTTTTTGCCCCTTTCTTCTTTTGCATCTACGCACAGAAGTGGTGGGCCTATCCTGGGCCTGAAGAACATAATGATACACATCTGTACATGTGCAGAAAACCCAAATGTTTTACCTTCAAGGAGAGAGGCGTGTGTGTGTACGTGTGTGTATGTGTGTGTGTGTATGTGTGTGTGAAATGGTGTTATGGATCATGTTATTTGTGGACACCTCCTGTCACCATTCTTTGGTTTGCCGTGATGTAAAACCACAGCTGGCACAGAGGACTACCGCACAATGAAAGAACCGTGGTTGGTACCAGGATTCTAGGCATTGACCTGCATAAAATTCCGTCCGTGATCACACACCAACTGCACACAAGGGTGTGGAATCCTGATCAGTTCAAGGTAGATGGCAGGGTTGATGTGACAAGCACACAAAACAATGTGTGTCCAGTCATTGGCACCCTACACCATTCTAATGCTTATAAGGCGACATCTCTTACCAACCATTGTGCTCACTCTGTCTCTTTCTTTCTGGTGAGAAATAACAAAATGTAGCTATCTCTCTTTCAAGAGAACCTCGAAGATCACTTTTATGCATGAATGGACTGCAATCTGTGAGATGTTGCTAATATTTCTAACACCAGCCTGAAAAGATCCAGACACAGAGAAGTTCACAACTGCAGTCACCTTCACAGTCACTGGTAATGCTGTCCTAATCCTGGTCTCAAACCAGCATTATAGCTGCAGAAATTGGCAGATTCGGTGATAACCTTCTGAATGAAAATCAGGCATCTCAAATATTGGTCTTTGCTGAGGTTCAGTTTGGGAAATTGTTCCCTGAAAACCCTGGGTTAATATAGCCTCCTTCTGACAGACTGGCTCCTCTTCCTCTACCTGCCTCTTCCAATAGCTCTTCCTGCTGTGTATGTACCCCCTACTCCTTCTTCCTGCTACATTAAATTGCCAAACCTTTTTGTGCAACCGTGTTGGGAGAAACTGGTCTACAGAATCACAGGGTGGAATTTTACCACTGCTTTATGCTTGCTTTGCAGTGGGGAAATGCTGTAAAATCGGGTGTAAAGTGCTGGCATGAACGGCACCGGTTTTCGCAGTCAGCACAATTTTATGACACCCAGGTTTTCGGTGCAGTCAGATCCTCACCAGACATGGGTGAGAGGCTGACTAATTTATTTAAATTGATTTAAATAGGGCTTTCGGTGTGATTAGCGAGCCCGGCGCTCAATTACCGGGTTCACTTGTCTTTATGGCCTCGCTGAGAGAGGTTCTTTCTGGTGAGGAAAACACCTGCTCCCCATGAAGGGGGAGCAGCCGTGTCGGTCTCCCTGGTGAAACCAGAGGCCATTGAGGCCCCTCAGGGAGGCGATTGAGGTCCCCCGGGCAGGACTTTCCCATTTTGGGTGAGCATGGCTGGAAAATCCCGCCCATTTCCAGCATCAAGGGAGGCCCTTTGGCCCCTCGTGATCGTGCCAAGCAGAAACCTTAAGCATTCTTTAGCACTTTAGCATTTACCAGGCTGTCCCCTACAGACTTTTGAAATAGTTTTAGAAAGCGCTATAAACGTGTAGGATGCCAGCAACAGCCAGAAGAAATTACTCAGCAACTATCTGTCGTTGATGATCCCTTCAAATAGCATTAGTGATTGGATGGTGAACTGAGGGGGGGGGGGAGGTGTGGTGGTGGCGGATCTGTGTGAGATTAACTGAGGCCATCAGCAAAATGACAGAACAGCACTGATGTCAAATCGACAGTGCACGCTGATTAACATCATAATTTTCCCGTCCTACATGTTTCTGCTGGAAGTTAAATGGGTATATTCTAACAGTCTCGTCAAGATGGCATTTGGAACATCAGTTTGAGGGCCTAAGGGTGCTTGTAGTAACTCCAAAAAACTGGAGCTATCAAGCACAATTTCACCCCACGAGGACCTGATCTAATCAGTGCCGTTTATGCAATGCTTGGTTGAAAATTAATCCTCAAACATTGACTGGCCTGAGCAGAGTGAAACCTATTATTTCCCAATAGAGACTGAGGAGCACTCAGGAGAAAGAGTTTTACCATGGTTCTCTCAGTGTCTTTGTTGTGTTTGATGGGCCTCTTGATTATTGCTGCTAATCAGGTAATCGCTTTTATTAATAACACAGCAAGTGTAGCAGTCCGAGAACTGCATGATGAAACTATTGATGGGTTTCTCTGAAAAGTACACTGTTGGGGTGTCCTGGTGAATCTGAGTTTGCTTCCTGCAGTATTGAGTGAGTCATTGATCCCACTTCAGCCCACAGGCTTTACTGAGTTAGCTGATGCAATGGGTCTGAGGTGCTACAACTGATCTCAGTGTCTCTCTGTTAGAAATGGGGCTGCAGTTGCAAAATGTGCACCTCAGGTGAAGACAGCAATGAATTTAGCTGCCATGCACACTTGGCTGGATGCAGTATTCTCACTGCTAGATTGCCAGTTTATGCTCATCCAGCCAGGATTGTATGTAAAGAATAAATTATCATTATCAGAGCAACTGCACCCAGGGTTCTTGCATGTTCTGTTTTAACTCAGATCCACTGTTTTTGCTACTTGCTTCACCTCTTTATCATTCTCTGTTCTATGTTGTGTGGACTTCTCCAATGTCTTTTCCTCTTCTATTCTTTGCATTTTTTTTGGTATAATCCTTGCAAGATATCACAGATATCAACCTTCTATTAAAGGGAAGTGAAGACTACTGGTATTGTCGCTGGACTAGTAATCCAGGGTCATATTCTAGGGGCCCAGGTTCAAATTCCACCATGGCAGAGAGTGAATTTGAATTCAGTAGAAATCATTATCAATTTTTGTAAAACCCCATCTAGTTCATTAATGTCCTTAAGAGAAGGAAATCTGCCGTCACTACCTGTGATCCACAGCAATGTGGTTGACTCTTAAAATTCCCGCTGAAATTCCTTAGCCTTCCACTCAGTTCAAGAGCAATTCAGGACGGGACAATAAATGCTGGTCCAGTCAGCGATGCCAACATCCCATGAATGAATTTTAAAAGAGTAATTTGAAGGGCATGTTAGTAAGGTTAGAATAAATAGGCTGGGTTGGGACTTGTGCAGGACATCAACAGCAATAATGATCATTATTGGTGAACGATCTGTTTCCATGCTGTGAATTCTATGTAAAGTTTGAGTCCATCACCTTCCTCTCAGGGATTGTTCCATCAGTTGTACTCTGCTCCATGTCTCTCTCCATTTTTCCAGTCTTATTAAATATCTTGTTCTATCCTCTACTGAAAAAAGATGCAAACCTAAAACTTCCTAACCCTATCAATAGCACCTTGAAGACAGATAGCCATCACTTTAATCCAAAAAATACATTTTAACATCTTATCTGCTTATTCTTTTCTGCAAGTTATAGAATTGATAAGTGGCAGGTTTCATTTAGCGAGTGGGATATTCTTGACATCTCATCCCACTTATGTTTGTATGTGTTGTCCAACTTAGTGTGAGCTATTTGTTTCTCTCATTCACTACTCACAGGTTACTTATGCTCTGAGATTCTGTTCTTAAAACTCAACCTTGGAAGGTAAAATTCTCAACTTCATGAATTTTTATTAAAAGAAGTAGTTATGGGTGTGAAATAGTAATATGCTGCAGTTCACTCACTTACTTTGTTGGTAAATTAGGTAAAAAAGAAATAGCATGGTCGTGCAGTGTTTAGCACTGCAGTCTCACAGCACCAGCGACACAGATTCAATTCTGGCCACAGGTCACTGTCTGTGTGGAGTTTGCATGTTCTCCCCTTGTCTGCGTGGGTTTCCTCCAGGTGCTCTGGTTTCCTCCCGTATTCCAAGAATGTGTAGATTAGTCGGATTAGCCATGGTAAATGTGTTTGGGGGTGGCAGGGATAGGATGAGGCAGAAGGCCTGGGTAAGTTACTCTGTCAGAGAGTCAGTGCAGACTTGATGGGCCAAATGGCCTTTACGGCACAGTGGGGATTTCATGATTCTAACTGTTTTCTCAAGATTGTGAATTGTGTTGGAGAGTGTTATGTGGTGGTACTCCAGGCTTAGTTAATACAATTCAGGTTTTGCTAAGAAATAAAGACATTTATTGAATTTTAAAAACTAGGTACAGGGGTTTGCTGTCCTGGGCTGCCTTGAGACACTGAACAAATATTTCTCTTCGGTATTCACGCAGGGAGATATAAATGTAGTTGTGGAGAACACTGGGATACAGGGTTGCAAACTGGAAAGTATTGAAGTAGATAAGGAGGATGTGCTAGATATTTTTGAGGGTTTGAAGTTAGATAAGTCCCCTGGACCGGACGGGATTTACCCTAGGATTCTCTGGGAGGCGAGAGAGGAGATTGCAGAGCCTCTGGCTCTGATCTTTAGGTCGTCGTTGGTTACGGGTATAGTGCCGGAAGACTGAAGGATAGCGAATGTGGTCCCATTGTTCAAGAAGGGGAATAGAGACTTTCCGGGGAATTATAGGCTGGTGAGTCTTACTTCTGTTGTGGGCAAAGTATTGGAAAGAATTATTAGGGATAGGATTTATAGTTATTTAGAGAGAAATGAATTGATTGGGGATAGTCAGCATGGTTTTGTGAAGGGTAGGTTGTGCCTTACTAACCTTATTGAGTTTTTTGAAAAAGTGACCAAAGAGGTGGACGGGGGTAAGGCAGTTGATGTGGTATATATGGACTTTAGTAAGGCGTTCGATAAGGTGGCCCATGGAAGGCTTCTGCAGAAAATGCAGATGTATGGGATCGAGGGTGATTTAGCTAATTGGATTAGGAATTGGCTAGCAGATAGAAGACAGAGGGTGGTGGTTGATGGGAGATATTCATCGTGGAGTTCAGTTACTAGTGGTGTACCTCAGGGATATGTTTTGGGGCCCCTGCTGTTTGTAATTTTTATAAATGATCTGGATGAGGGTATTGAAGGATGGATTAGTAAATTTGCAGATGACACCAAGGTCGGAGGAGTGGTAGATAGTGAAGAGGGGTGTTATAGTTTGCAGAGAGACTTGGACAAGTTGCAGAGCTGGGCTGAGAGGTGGCAAATGGAGTTTAATGTGGAAAGTGTGAGGTAATGCACTTTGGCAGGAATAATAAATGTGTAGAGTATAGGGCTAATGGTAGGATTCTTAATAGTGTTGATGAACAGAGGGATCTTGGTGTATATGTGCATAGATCCATGAAAGTAGGCAGTCAAGTCGATAAGGTTGTTAAGAAGGCATACGGAGTCTTAGCTTTTATTGGTAGGGGGATTGAATTTCGGAGCCGCAACGTCATGTTGCAACTGTACAAAACTCTAGTGCGGCCGCACTTGGAGTATTGTGTGCAGTTCTGGTCCCCGCATTATAAGAAAGATGTGGAGGCATTGGAGAGGGTACAGAGGAGGTTTACCAGGATGTTGCCTGGTATGGAAGACAGGTCTTATGAAGAGAGGCTGAGAGATTTGAGGTTGTTTTCATTAGAAAGAAGGCGGATAAGAGGAGACCTTATTGAAACATATAAGATGATTAGAGGTTTAGATAGGGTGGACAGTGATAGCCTTTTTCCTAGGATGGAGAAAGCTAGCACGAGGGGACATTGCTTTAAATTAAGGGGTGGTGGTTTTAGGACAGATGTCAGAGGTAGGTTCTTTACCCAGAGGGTGGTAAGGGTATGGAATGCCTCACCTGCGTCAGTTGTAGATGCGCCAAGTTTGGTGGCGTTTAAGGGATAAGTAGATAAGTTTATGGATGAAAGGGGAATGGTTTAGGTTAGAGGGTCACTGCTTGTTCCTAATTGGTTGGCGCAACATCGAAGGCCGAAGGGCCTGTTCTGCGCTGTAATGTTCTATGTTCTATGTATGTGCCTGCAAACCGCTGTAGCATGGTCCTCTTATTCAATAAATACCTTCTGTCCCTAATGAAGCCTCAATTGTATTAACAACGCCTGGAATGCTGTTCAATAACATACTTACAATGGGGTGCACAAATTATGATGGCACAGCCTACCTGAGAGTATCCGATTTATCTGAAGTTTGGCAAAGAGCGATATTCATTTGAGTATCTGTTTTTGGGAAAATAGAAAGTTGTTCGGGTAATGCCAGACCGCGAGGGGTAGACAAAGGAACAAACTCGGTGTGGCTGGTGAGTCAAGGTGTTAGGAAAGATATAGAAAATTAAAATGAAGAGAGATAATTCTTCAGGAATAAGGGAAGTAAAACTCGAGCTGAAGAGAAAAGGACAGGAATTGCTGCAGTGTGTTTCTGAAAGGAAGGAAACCAAAGAAAAGAAGTGAAGAAGTTTTTAAAAGATATTGGTCTCGACTGGACAGCTCGGGAGCCACTAGTGAAATTGACAAAAAGATTGATTTGCAACAAGGAGAGTAAAACAGATTTCCTAGATAGCCAGAAAATGTAGAACTTGATGTAATAAAATTTCCACCAGGCGAAGGAAGAGAAGTTAAACAGTTTAAAAAAAGGTCCAAGAAAGAGAAGCTGTAGTCCTGCCAAAACTGCAGAAATACACAGAAAAAAAGCTGTGGCAATTTACAGTTGTAAAGGAGTAATGCATTTAAAGTTGGACAACATTTATTGCAACACCCACCAGAAGGAACAAAGGATAAGGGACAGGAAAGTCCGAGAAGACTTCTGATGGAGATAAATATCAAAAGGGGGTATATAAGTAACGCAAGACCTGAGCTGAGAAAATAAAGACCTCAAGATAGAAGAAATGTTAGAGCTCAGAGCAGACAGTGAAAGATCTTGGAGAGTGGGGCGCACTGGAAATCCTCAGAGAGGGGGAACCATTGAAAGTTCCAAGAAGGGGAAGCACAGGAAGTCCCCAGAGAGGGGGAAACACGGGAAGTCCCCAGAGGGGGGAAAGCACGGGAAGTCTCCAGAGAGGGGGAAGGACGGGAAGTCTCCAGAGAGGGGGAAGGACGGGAAGTCTCCAGAGAAGGGGAAGGACGGGAAGTCCCCAGAGAAGGGGAAACACGTGAAGTCCCCTGAGAGGGAGAAGCACGGGAAGTCCCCAGAGAGGGGGAAACACGGGAAGTCCCCAGAGAGGGAGAAGCACAGGAAGTCCCCAGAGAGGGGGAAGGACGGGAAGTCCCCTGAGAAGGGGAAAGACGGGAAGTCCCCAGAAAGGGGGAAACACGGGATTTCCCCAGAGAAGGGGAAGGATGGGAAGTCTCCAGAGAGGAGGCAATGGAGAGAACCTAAAAAGAGGGCAACAAAAACCCTAAATGACTAAATAAGGAGTTGAAGATAATAAACTCAGTTGCGTCCAATCTTTTGTATTGTAATGTGAAATTCTTTGAAAGTTTTAGCAATAATCTACAAACCAATGATAAAAGTGTAGTCAGAAATAAGACACGTCACAGCAGAAGGAGAAGTGAGAGTGAAGAGAAAAGAATTGAATAAACTTAACCTAGAACTACAGCAAATAGGAAATGAGGTAAGAAATTTATGACTGTAATCTAAATGAGAAGTTACCCACCCTATATAAAAGCTCAGATTAAAAAAAAACTAGATGATTAAAAAGGTAGAAGTAGCCAGGAAATCCGTTCGGGCCAGTAACAACATAACATTTAGCAGCAAGTACGGAAGGGACTGGAATTAGAGCAGGAAGGTATGAAAAAAGTAAAAAAGGTTCAGAGAAAAAGCACAAGCGGAACTCAGCAACAGAGCTCATAGCATAGAACTCGAGATGAACCAAGGAAATCCCATCAGTTTCATGATGGCTGAGGGAATGCTGCTCTCAGAGTGAAATGCATCAAAGATTTGATCCACGGCGCTCATATAGGACATACTGTATCATCGACTGCAAGAGGAACCATGCCAAAGTTAGAGCAGAACTGTCATTCACCAGAGCCATTGCTGGGAATTCTTTAGATATCCAATTGAATGACTGAAGTACCAGCCATGTGGAAAACACATGAACTGGAGAAATTGGCATTCTGCAGAGAGGCAGAAACTGTCTGGTGTTGAGGGGCTGAGGAGGACTTAGCCATGGAGAGGACGCCTGTTGGAGCAAATCAGCAATTCAGGAGAATTATCTAATAAATTTAACAAGAAGAGGCAGGAAATGTTGACCATAGGAAGTAGAGCTGGGTGCAACTACAAAAGGAATGTGTCAGTTCTCTGAAAACACACTAAGCGTAAGAAGGGAGAGATTGTTATCAAATGTTGTTTGGAGGAAATGATGGATTCACCTAGGAAGAAACTCAGAAGCAGATAAACGGAATGGATGGCAAAAGCAAATACTTGGAATAAAGAACTGCTTATGTCCAAGCTGAAAATTGTTTGAGGCAGAAGATGAAAGAAAGAGGTTGCAAAATGAAGCCACATCGTTAGTGTACGCTTGACCTGGACCATTTGATGGGCAACACGACAGCTCAGTGACTATCGCTGTGCTGCACAGATACATGGATTTGGGCCTGTGTCTGTGGGAGTTTGCGCATTCTCCCCGTGCTTGCGTGGGTTTTCTCTGGGTGCTCCGGTTTCCTCCCACATCCCAAAGATTAGGCTAATTGGCAAAACAAATTCTCCCTAAATTGTCTCAAATTTAGTTTTTAATCCATAGATCTATAAACATGGACACGGATCGCGGGTAGAGGTGGGAACATCGGGGTGGCGGCACGGGCTCGTTGGGCTGAAGGGCCTGTTTCCCATGCTGTTTTGTTCTTTGTTCACTTAGCTGTGGAAAGTTGTGCCACAGAGAACTTGACAAAGCAGCAATTCAGGCAGAGAATGAAACCGAGATTAGACACCAGAACAAGATTGTTGAAGTCTTACAATCCTAGAAACCCTACAGTGCAGAAGGAGCCCGTTCAGCTCATCGAGTCTGCACTGACAACAATCCCAACCAGGTCCTACCCCCATATCCCTACATATTTACCCGCTAATCCCTCTGACCTACACATCTCAGGACACTAAGGTGCAATTTTCACATGGCCAATCAACCTAACCCGCACATCTTTGGACTGTGGGAGGAAACCGGAGCACCCGGAGGAAACCCATGCAGACATGGAGAGAATATGCAAACTCCGGACAGTGACCTGAGTCAGGTATCGAACCCAGGTCCCTGGAGCTGTGAAGCAACAGTGCTAATCACCGTGCCGTCAAATGGTCACACTAACAGAAATGCACAACAACTAATCCGATAACATGGTCGATAGGAAATATGCTGAATAGAAATGCTGGAAACGAAGAGACTTTATCACACGACCTAAATACCAGAAACAGAATCCCGTAACCATTTTCTTCACAAGTATCAGACCAGGTTTGTAAAAGAGCGATATAGATGTAAGACAGTGTATTGTGATGGTGCAAAACTATGGCCAGAATTTTACTGTCTCGCCTGCCACAGAATTGGAGCAGGCGGGGGGTGGATCATGGAAAGGTCCATTGACCTCCGGCGGGATTTTATGACTTAGGGATGAACGAGGCCGTAAAACCCTGCCCTATATGTGAAACTTTGCATGGTGGCAACCTACCAATAGAAGTGTTACGTTAAAGGCAAGCCTCAAGCTCTCATCATTGAACAATCGCTACATTGATTTACACATGTCTAACTTGTGTATATAACATTTATTTAGAACGTTGATTTGAGTGAATCGATTTTGAAGACTGTATGAAAAAAATTACAGGGAGAGGCATGTTGTGTAAGTGGCATTTTCTCTTTAAGGCAGTAAAATGGAAGAAGGTCACCTGGCCTCTGGAACCAATGAGAACCAAGAGGAAGTGATCACAAAGGAGGGTGAAGTCCTCTCTTGGACAGAATAGACCTGGACACGATGTAGTAAGGACTGGAGACAAGGCTACCTAGGGCTACAAACCCCTGCATAAAGATTCTCTTTATCAATAAATGTATTGTATTCCTAAAGAAAGTCTGAAATCTCTTGGCAACACAAAGTGCCATTACATGACAGAAAGAAGCCCTTATAGCAGGGATTCAATTCAGAACAAGATGAAGTTGCTTTCTTCTTGGATAGATGCAGTAACTAGTAAGAGTTGTCAAAAACCAATCTGAGCAAAAGGCAGTTCAGTGAAGATACTTAGAAATAAAAGAGAAGGGAAAAGCTTTCAGGGATGGACACTGTGGAGAAGTGGTCCTCAGACTTTGAAATGAATGGCGAACCAGAGGAAGAAGTAGGTGAGTGATATCCCTAGATTCCAAACTTTCTTTTCACAAGAACAGAGAAGATTAAAATGGCACAATAGAGTGTTTCAAGTCTGAGATGGTAAATCATGAAAGATTGTTTCCAATGACTAATAAGTGAATGAGAACATAGACTCGTGGTGTTGGAATGTAGAAAAAGAATATTTGTGCATTGAAATTCCCAAACTGAAGTGGAAAATGACAGGGATTAAAATATTAGTAGAGAGGAAACTGGATAAGTGTTGAGGAAAAATGTAAATGAGCAAAGAGAAAGGTTAGGGAGATGGATTTTGAGTGTACAGAAAACCTTGCTCTGCAGAAGTCAAAATGTCCTCATTCTGCACTATACTTTCTCTGATTTGAAGGTAGTATTTTTTTCTGTAGGTATTGCCGACGAGAAAGAACGATGAAGCAGCGAACAGCACCGAAGCTGTAAGTATTGTGATGTTTTTCAATCTGTGGCTCACTGCTGTCCAGTTTGAATAAGAGTAAAAGATGCAACAAATGAAGCAATACTGTTAACATTGACTTGTCTGTTTATTTTACCAATATCATTGTATCAGGCATGGCTACAATAGTGGTACAGTGGTTAGCACTGCTGCCTCACAGTGCCAGGAATCCGGGTTCAATTCCAATTCTGGTCACTGTCTGTATAGAGTTTGCATGTTCTCCCTGCCTCTGCCAATGTTACGTCCGGGTGCTCCGATTCCTCCCACAGTCCAAAGATATACGGGTTAGGTGGATTGGCCATGTTAAATTGCTCTTGATGTCAAGGGGTTAGAAGGGCAAATAACTAGGGTGATGGTGATAGATCCTGGATAGGATTGTGGTGGGTGCAGACTGAATGGGCCAAATGGCCTCTTTTTGCACTGTAGGGATCCTATGATTCTATGACCTGTGCTCATCCCATTTTTCTTCACTTGCTTCCTCTAAACTCACAATCTACCATCTTAAACAGCATCGTTTCCCTACAGTCACAGAGTGTTGAAATCAAAGAACTAATTGCTTCCTGATGCACTCGGGTATTCTGTGTACCTGCATTATGGAGCTGGCAGCTAATCTCAAACACTGCTGTCGCACTTTGGATTTCCCTCACCTGATCATTTCTTGGGGAGGCACTGAGAGTACAAATGGGCCACCTTAGAAATCCTAATGTAATTCAAGTGTTCTTTAGCGGATGTCTTTTCTGGTGTCTTCACTCCTGTAGTACTGTTTGTATGTGACAGGTTCTTCCAGCACTCCATGCTGCTTATTAACAAGATTGAATTCTTAAAGCTGAAGCTGCATTGTGCGGCAGTTTGAATCCAATGCCTGATTTTCCATCCCTGCTTTATTGGAGTTTAATGTGGGAAAATGTGAGGTCACCCCCACTTTGGCAGGAAGAATAGAAAAGCAGAATATTACTTAAATATTGAGAATGCTGCAATACAGAGGGATCTGGGTGTCTTTGTGTATGATCACAAAACACCAGTAAGCAGATCCCTTAATTAAGAAAACTGACATGACCTTTAATGGAAGTGGGTGGAATCTAAAAGTAAGAAAGCCTTGCTACAACTGTTCACAGTTTTATAAAACCTTGTTAGAGCACCTGATGTAAGGAGGGATATAATTGCATTGAAGGCAGTATAGAGAAGATTCATGAGGCTGGTTCCTGGAATGAAGAGGTTGTCTTGTGAGGAAAAGTCGAGCAGATTGGGCCTGTACTCTTTGGAGATTAGATAAATGAAGATGAGCTGTGTGCAATTCTCCAGAATTGGCTCTTAGTGTCCACACCAGCAGCAAAGCTGAGTGTTTCCCACTGGCAATAGAAGTAGCTGTGAGGTGCATTACAGAAATACTCCTACCAGCCCAACTATCCCGTGCTGACAGACAGGCAGCTCGGCAATGAGGAAAAACCTCTGTTCTCAGATGGTCATTATCATTTGGAATTCTCTTCACTGCGAGCAGCAGAAGCACTGGATACCGAACTTATTCAAGACTGAGCTGGACAGATTCTTGATTTACAAGGGAATAGCAAGGTGATGCTTCATTTTGCATTGAGAAAAGGGTGTGATTTGGGGGAAATGGAACTCTCTGAATGCTGCTTCTTCTTGAGTCAAGCAATGCATTAAAAACTCATAGGAGTGTTACAGCCACCCTTATTGAGCTTGTGTTGCATTGACGTGAGATCATCCCTGTGGAAAGTGGACTTGCCGTTGAATAGCTGCCATTCACACTGTTGTTGATTCCATGGGTGAAAGATTTTTACTATGTGGAGTTACTTGAGGACGTGTGTTAAGGTAACACTAATCAGACACTGCAGTGGCCACATTGCCAGTGGTCTCTTACAGGATCACCCCATCATTTGGTGATTGAGTGACTACTAACATTTCCCTAATCACTGTGAGATATTTGCCCTGTGGTGAGATATTGAAGCTGAGAATGAAGGTGTTGGAGTGTCCCGTGTATCAAAAGCTGAAGGAAACCTCAATTGTGAGAATTTGTCACCACCTCACTCTGCCTGGAAACCGAGAACTATCAGGTTGTCACATTTCAGAGCCTTAAATGCCCATGACTAATGATTGACAAGAGAGCATCGACTTTTAATAATGTGAGAAATGTATTGTTGCACGTGACCATTTATCCAGGTAATGAGATAAATGTTCAGAGGAAAGATGTAAATGAGGAAAAAGAAAGAACAGGGAGATGGTTTTAGAGTGTACAAAAAACATCGCTCTGCCAGAGTATAAGATGTCTCTTTGCTCAGTCACTTCTCCATGTTTGCTGGGCATTTATTTTCACCTCCTTTTTGTGAAGTGCTTTGGGAGATACATCCTCCTTTTTGTGGTTCTGTTTAAATATCAGTTGTTGTAATAATGTCCCCTAAGTTACTTTACCAATAATTATATCCATCTTCTGTAGGTATTGCCAACGAGAAAGAACGATGAAGCAGCGAACAGCACCGAAGCTGTAAGTATTGTGATGTTTTTCAATCTGTGGCTCACTGCTGTCCAGTTTGAATAAGAGTAAAAGATGCAACAAATGAAGCAATACTGTTAACATTGACTTGTCTGTTTATTTTACCAATATCATTGTATCAGGCATGGCTACAATAGTGGTACAGTGGTTAGCACTGCTGCCTCACAGTGCCAGGAATCCGGGTTCAATTCCAATTCTGGTCACTGTCTGTATAGAGTTTGCATGTTCTCCCTGCCTCTGCCAATGTTACGTCCGGGTGCTCCGATTCCTCCCACAGTCCAAAGATATACGGGTTAGGTGGATTGGCCATGTTAAATTGCTCTTGATGTCAACGGGTTAGAAGGGCAAATAACTAGGGTGATGGCGATAGATCCTGGATAGGATTGTGGTGGGTGCAGACTGAATGGGCCAAATGGCCTCCTTTTGCACTGTAGGGATCCTATGATTCTATGACCTGTGCTCATCCCACTTTTCTTCACTTGCTTCCTCTAAACTCACAATCTACCATCTTAAACAGCATCGTTTCCCTACAGTCACAGAGTGTTGAAATCAAAGAACTAATTGCTTCCTGATGCACTCGGGTATTCTGTGTACCTGCATTATGGAGCTGGCAGCTAATCTCAAACACTGCTGTCGCACTTTGGATTTCCCTCACCTGATCATTTCTTGGGGAGGCACTGAGAGTACAAATGGGCCACCTTAGAAATCCTAATGTAATTCAAGTGTTCTTTAGCGGATGTCTTTTCTGGTGTCTTCACTCCTGTAGTACTGTTTGTATGTGACAGGTTCTTCCAGCACTCCATGCTGCTTATTAACAAGATTGAATTCTTAAAGCTGAAGCTGCATTGTGCGGCAGTTTGAATCCAATGCCTGATTTTCCATCCCTGCTTTATCGGAGTTTAATGTGGGAAATATGAGGTCAGGAAGAATAGAAAAGTAGAGTTTTATTTAAAAGAATGCTGCAGCACAGAAGGATCTGGGTGTCCTTGTATACGATCACAAAACATCAGCAAGAAGATCCCTCAGTTAGGAAAACTGACATGGCCTTTAATGGAAATGGGTGGAGTCTAAAAATAGGAAAGCCTTGCTGCAACTGTTTACAGTTTTATAAAACCTTGCTAGGGCACCTGATTGAAAGAGGGATACAGTTACATTGAAGGCTGTATAGAGAAGATTCATAAGGCTGGTTCCTGGGATGAAGAGGTTGACTTTTGAGAAAGGATTGAGCGGATTGGGCCTGTACTCTTTAGTGTATAGAAGAAATTCTCATGAATGGGCTATTAGTGCCCACAGCAGAAAAGCCAGAGTGTTTGCCATTGGCGATAGCAGCAGCAGCAGTAAAGTGAGATTCTCCCATCTGATCAATGCAAAGTGATGGATTGCAGAAAACACACCCGCCTGCCTGGCTGTTCCACACAGACAGACAAGGCATTCCATCCCCCACACCAATGAGGAGGAACCTCTGGTCTCTGATGGTCATTATCATTTGTTAATCTCTTCCAGTGAACTGCAAATGTCTCGGTTACTAATATATTCAAGACTGAGCCAAACAGATTCCTGGTCTATGAGAGAGTTGAGGGCTATTGGGAACAGGCAATAAAGGCCCATCAACACAACCGTGATCTGACTGATTGGGGGAGCAGGGTCAAGGAGCTGAATGACCAACTCCTGCTCCTATTTCTTATGTTCTTGTTATTTCATGAGTGTTTTCACTGCTTGCTGGTGAATTTTTTAAAACTCCAGACGACTTTGTCTCGGATCTTTAACCACAGCACTGCCTCAATTTTTAGATATAATTCAATTGCTCAGTACAGACATTTCACTCTGCTTTTAATGCCTTTTATGGAGTTGGAATAGGATAAGGGAAGAAACACAAATCCCTTTCCTGTACTAGGCCCAGGTGTTAGATCGTGATGTAGTCACGGGAATGAAGTAAAGATTAAATTATCAAGTCATGGATGAAAATGTTCCGAATCACTGGAACAAATTTCTGTCACTTATATATCATAGACTGGCTAAATTAAAGAGAAAGAAGACTATATATTTTAAAATGATAAGTAACATAATAAGGCATTGAGTAACCTAGAAATTCAATTTCTTATTTAATTCCTGCATCTTAACAAATAGCAAATCCCTGACTCTGGAGAGATTTTCTTTTATTCTTTCGTGAGATGTGAACATTGCTGTTTAAGCTAGCATTTATTGCCCTTCCTTAAGTTCACTTGTGAAGATGGCAGTGAGCTACTTTCTTGAATCGCTGCCATCCATGTGCTGATAGGCAAGGAGTGCTAAGTATTTTCCAGGTCAGGGTATGCAGGGATGGCTGAGAAGACATTTGATAGAGGCATTCAAATCATGAAGGATTTTGCTGGAATAAAATATAGAGCAACTGTTTGCAGTGGTAAAAGTGTTTGTGATTCCCAAAATACATAGATTTAGGGTGATTGGCAAAAGAACCAGATGTGACCAGAGAAAAAATGTTACACAGCAAGCTGTGATTTGGAATACACAGCCCAAAACCTACCTAAAAATGAAGTGTTGAAGTGGGAAAGCAACAACACAGGACTAACCACACAGACCCCCATCGACTATGACAAGATCTGCAAGACAGATTATAAGATGAAGGCATGTAAAATCATCAGCTCCAACACATGTCTTGACGAGTTCAATGCATTCTACGCCCATTTTGAGCAAGAGATCAGTGAAAGGATGCCCTCCATCCTGAAAGCCCTGGATGAACCTGTATCTGACATCACTATTGCAGATGTCAGAGCAGCTTTCTCAAAGGTCAACCCACAGAAAGTGACTGGCTGGAAGGGGTACCCCGATGAATACTCAGATCCGACGTGGATCAGGTGGTGGGAGTATTCGCAGACATCTTCAACCTCTCTTTACAACAATCTGAGGTCCCTATCTATTTCAAGAGGATGACCTTCAATCATTCCAGTACCAAAGAGAAGCCAAGCAGCGCATATGACTGACTAGCGGCTGGTAGTTCTGACATCTATCATTATGAAGTGCTTTGAAAGGTTAGTCATGGCATGCATCAATTCCAGCCTTCTGGATTGTCTGGATCCACTACACTTTCCCTACCATGTAACAGATTCACAGCAGATGCCATCTCTCTGGCTCTGCACGCAACCCTGGAATACCTGGATAACAAGAACACCTATTTATTGACTACAGCTCAGCCTTCAATATTATTATTCCCACAAAACTCATCTCCAACTATGTGGCCTGGGCTTTGGTTCCTCCTTCTTCAACTGGATCTTGAACTTCCTAACCCACAGACCACAATCAGTAAGGATAAGCAACAACAACTCGTCCACGATCATTCTCAACACTTGTGCCCCACAAGGCTGTATTCTCAGCTCCCTACTATACTCCTTATACATCTATGATTGTGTAGCCAAATTCTTCTCCAACTCAATCTTCAAGTTTGCTGATGACACCACCATAGTGGGTTGGATCTCAAACAATGATCTGATAGAGTAAAGAAATGAGAACTGGTGAACTGGTGCGACAGCGATAATCTTCCCCTCAATGTCAACAAGACAAAGGAGATAGTCATCAACTTCAGGAAGCATAGTGGAGGACATGTCCCTGTCTGCGTCAATGGGGATGAAGTAGAAGTTGTTGAGAGCTTTAAGATTTTAGGTGTTCAGATCACTAACAATCCGTCCTGCTCCCCCCATGCTGATACTATAGTTAGGAAACCCACCAACGCCTCTACTTTCTCCGGAGACTAAGGAAATCTGGCACGTCAGCTATGACTCTCACCAACTTATACAGTTGCACCATAGAAAGCATTCTTTCTGGTTGTATGACAGCTTGGTATGGCTCCTGCTTTGCCCAAGACCACAAGGAGCTACAAAAGGTCGTGAACGTAGTCCAATCCATCAACTCAAACCAGCCTCCCATCCATTGACTCTATCTACACTGCCTTGGAAAAGCAGCCAACATAATTATGGACTCCATGCATCCTAGACATCCTCTCTTCCACCTTCCTCCATCAGGAACAAGGTATAAAAGTCTGAGATCACATACCAATCAACTCAAGCACCTTTTCCCTGCTGCCTTCAGACTTTTGAATGGACCTACCTTACACTAAATTGGTCTTCCTCTATACCCTCGCTATGACTGTAACACTACATTCTGCACTTTCTCATTTCCTTCTCTATGAATGGTATGCTTTCTCTGTATAGCATTCAAGAAACAATACTTTTCACAGTATGCTAATACATGTGGCAATAATAAATCAAATCAAATCAAATCAAAAGAAATTGAGAT
The DNA here is from genome assembly GCA_024679065.1 of Sphyrna mokarran. Classification (NCBI taxonomy): domain Eukaryota; kingdom Metazoa; phylum Chordata; class Chondrichthyes; order Carcharhiniformes; family Carcharhinidae; genus Sphyrna; species Sphyrna mokarran. The sequence continues at coordinate 127,227,926 of JAGIQG010000001.1, read as the reverse complement.
CAGAAATGGGGAATTTGCTAATGATTCCATATTGTTCAGCACCATTTTGACTTCACAGACACTGAAGCTAACTGTGTCTATATGCAACAAGATCTGAAGTACTTTCAGACTTACACCAGTAAATGACAAGTAAAATTCATGTCACATAAATGTCAAAAATAATCTCCAAGAAGAATCTAACCATCTCCCTGTGACATACGTTAGAGCTAGGCAACTGGGGACAGAGACAGCGCTGGAAGAATATAGAGAGTGTAGACGGGATCTTAAAAGGGGTGTCAGAAAGGCAAAAAGGGGCCACGAAATGGCTCTGGCAGGTAGGATTAAGGAAAATCCTAAGGCATTTTACTCCTATGTAAGGAGGAAAAGGATGGTTAGAGGGAAGATTGGACCTCTCAGGGACAGAGGAGGGGAACTATGCTTAGAGCCTGAGGGAATGGGGGAGATCCTGAATGAATACTTTGTGTCGGTATTCACGCGGGAGAGGGGCCTGATGTCTGGTGCTGGCTTTGAGAAATTTGAGGACCCGTTAAAGGAAATAATCATTACGAGGGAAGAGGTGTTGGGGCTTTTAGGCAGCATAAAGACTTATAAAGCTCCGGGGCCTGATGGCATTTACCCCAGGCTGCTAAGGGAGATGAAAGATGACCTTGCTGGGCCTCTGACGCAAATCTTTGTCTCTTCTTTGGATTCAGGTGAGGTCCCAGAGGACTGGAGGATAGCAAATGTAGTACCGTTGCTTAAAAAGGGTCAGAGGGATAACCCAGGGAACTATAGGCCAATGAGCTTGACTTCAGTTATAGGTAAGCTAATGGAGAGGATCCTCAGGGACAGGATGTATGAGCATCTGGAGCGCTGCGATCTGATCAGGCATACGTAGAATGGCTTCGTTAAGGGGAGGTCGTGCCTTACGAACCTAGTGGAATTTTTTGAAGAGGTGACAAAAACGTTTGATGAAGGACAAGCCATTGATGTCGTCTACATGGATTTCAGTAAGGCGTTTGACAAGGTTCCTCATGGTAGGCTGATAGAAAAGGTGAAGGCGCATGGGATACAGGGCCAGGTATGTAGATGGGTTGAGAACTGGCTTGGGAGGAGGAGGCAGCGGGTAGTAGTGGAAGGCTCTTTTTCCAACTGGAGGTCTGTCACTAGTGGTGTGCCACAGGGCTCAGTACTAGGACCTCTTCTATTTGTGGTTTATATAAATGACTTGGAAGAGGGGGTAGGTGGTGAGATCAGCAAATTTGCTGATGACACTAAGATGCTTGGATTGGCGGGTACTGAGGAGCAGTGCCTGGCAATACAACAGGACATAGGCTGGTAGACTGGGCAGATAGATGGCAAATGGAATTTAATCCGGATAAATGCAAGGTGATGCATTTTGGCCGGAATAATGTAGAGGGGAGTTATAGGATAAAAGGTAAAACTATCCGGAATATAGAGATGCAGAGAGACCTGGGGGTGCAGGTTCACAAGTCTCTGAAGGTGTCAGTACAGGTGGAGAATGTGATAAAGAAAGCACAGGGTATGTTAGCCTTCATAGGAAGGGGTACAGAATACAAGAGTAGATGTTACAAGAGTACAAGAGTCTGATGTTGCAAGTGTATAGAACGTTGGTTAGGCCTCACTTGGAGTACTGCGTCCAGTTCTGGTCGCCATACTACCGGAAGGATGTGGAGGCCTTGGAGAGAGTGCAAGAAGAGGTTTACCAGGATGCTGCCTGGTATGGAAGGGCTGTCTTATGAGGAAAGATTGAAATCACTGGGGTTGTTTTCCCTTGAAAGACGTTGGCTGAGAGGGGATCTAATAGAGGTATATAAGATTATAAGGGGTATAGATAGAGTAAATGGTGGTAAACTTTTTCCACCTTCAGAAATGGATAGGACGAGGGGTCATGGCCTTAGGGTGAGGGGGGCTATGGATAAGACGAATATTAGAGGGCAGTTTTTCACACAAAGGGTAGTGGGGGTGTGGAATGCACTGCCGAGTAAGGTGGTGGGAGCAGGCACGCTAGGGCTGTTTAAGGGTCTCTTGGACAGCCACATGAGCGGTCTGCAGATAGAGGGATACAGCAGGACTGTCTAAATATCTTATTTGTTTCCACAGGCAATTCTGTCCACCTTGTTGACCAACAAGGTGCATGCATTCGGCAGGTCATGCGAGGGCTGCTCTTGGATGTTGCTTCAGGAGTGGCCTAGTGCTTCAAGTCGTTAGTGTATGCTTAAACTGGACCATCTGATGGGCAACATGACAGCTCAGAGACTACCGCTGTTGCTGTGCAGACACATGGATTTGGGCCTGTGTCTGCGGGAGTTTGCGCGTTCTCCCCGTGGTTGTGTGGATTTTCTCCGGGTGCTCCGGTTTCCTCCCACATCCCAAAAATGTGCTCTTAGGCTGTTTGGGTAACAAATTGTCCCTATATTGGTCCCTATATGGGAATCTTCCACAATAGGCATAGCCTAAAGTCATGGATATGTCATCAAGATGTTAGGACGGCGGCGCGGGCTCGTTGGGCCGAAGGGCCTGTTTCCTGTGCCGTGTTGCTCTTTGTTCTTTGTTCTATTCAATGGCATTACAGTGCGGCCCCGTTATAACAAATGATTGGAGTCCATAAAATGTTATTGTGAAAAAAGCAGGATCGCGTTAAAACGGAGTTCAAGAAAATCAGCATTCAAACTGACCTAATGTTGACTTAACATCCTAAAACATCCCAATTATTGCCCTATTTGACCAGTTTTTTGCATGTTTACCATCTGGCAAGTAAGTTACCTTTTAATTAAAGAATTCTGCAAATAAATTGTTGTTGTTACGGTAGAAATTAAAACACAAATTAACTTTTAGTAAAGCTTTTTAATAAACACAAAAAAATTTCTTTCTCTAGCAGTTTGTTCCATTTTGATCTAAGAAAACATGAAATTAGCTCCCCAAAAACTTTTCAGTTCCCCGGAAAGAGCAGAAAGAAAGGTCCAATGATTCATCGTGTTATATCCGAATTCGCGCTAAATTGAGGCATGTAACATTGGGGTTCCACTGTACCTTCATTGAATTCCAGACAATCAATATCCTAAGGGTTACCATTGAACAGAAACCGAACTGAATGAGCCATGTAAATACTGTGACTATGCAAGAACAGATCAGAGATTGGGGATTCTGTGATGAGTAACTCAATTCCTGACTTTATCCACCATCTAAAATGCACAAGGAGTGTAATGGAATATCCTCCATTTACCTGGATGAGTGCAGCTCCAACAACTCAAGAAGCTCAACATCATTCTGGACAAAGCCACCAGCTTGACTGGCACTCCCACCACCATGTTCAACATACAAACCCTCCACCCCCCCCAATACACAGTGCAACAGTATTTACCAACTGCAATGTGCAAAGCAGCAAAGCACCAAACCTTCTTTGCCAGCACCATCCTAACCTGTGACTTCTACCACCTGGAGGAGTAAGGACAGCTGAAACATGGGAACACCATAACCTGCAAATTTCCCTCCAAGACACAGACCATCCTGACTTGGAAATATATTAATGTTCCTTTACTGTCGCTGGGTCAAAATCCTAACACTGCACATCCTCTCCTAACAGCACTGTGGGTGTACCTACACTTGTATTGATGATTTGGAAGAGGGAACTGAATGTATTATCTCCAAATTTGCAGATGATACTAAAAGTTGACTGGGAGGTTGAGCTGTGAGGAGGATTCTTCAGGCTGAAGACAGGCTGAGTGCATGGGCATTCTCATGGCAGATGTAGTATCATGTGGATAAGCGTGAGGTAGCAATAATAGGAAGAAGATTATTATTTGAATGGATATAAAATGAGAAAGGTGGATACTCAGCGAGACCTTGGAGTCCTTGTGCATCGCTGAAAGTAAGCACGCAGATACAGCAGGCAGTAAAGAAGGCAAATGGTATGTTGGCCTTTCCAGTAAGAAGGTTTGAGTATAGGGATAGAATGTTTTGCTGCAATTGTATAAGGTGTTGATGAGTCCACATCTAGAATATTCTGTGTAGTTTTGGTGTCCTTGCTATGGAGGGAGTACAGCGAAGGTTTCCCAGGTTAATTCCTGGATGGCAAGCCTATCATATGAGAGATTAAGTCGGCTACAATTATATTCACTGGAGTTTAGAAGAGTGAATGGGAATCTCATAGAAATTTATAAAATTCTAACAGGGGGTAGATTGAGAAAGAATGTTCCCAATGGTGGAGGAGTCCAGAACTAGGGGTTATAGTTTGAGGATAAGGGGTAAACCTTTTAGAACTGAGGTGAAGAGAAATTTCTTCACCCAGAGGGTGTTGAAAGTGTGCAATTCACCATCACACAATGTAGTTGAGGGCAAAACGTTGTCTGATTTCGAGAATAAATTAGATATAGCTCTAAGTGCTAAAGGGCTCAAGGAATGTGGGGAAGGGGGGGGAGGATCAGGATATTGATTTTGATGATTGGCCACAATCAAAATGAATAGCAGAGTATCTCAAAGAGCTGAATGGCCTACTCCAACTTTAGTTTCTATGCTTCTGCAGAAGGTCAGGAAGGCAGCTCACCAACACCTTCTCAAGGGCAACCAGGGATGGGCAATAAATGCTGGCCTTTTCAGCAGCACTCACATTTCACAAAATAATTTCAAAAAACTGAAGTGACATGATTTTCAGATTAAAATCAGGGTTACCTCTAGCTGCAGCACGATGATAATAACTGCATTAGCACAACTGCCTCTCTGCAATTAATCTCATGGACTTTGATGTTTTTTTTAAGAACAGATTATGTAATTTGCCTGTTGTGCAACTCAGTTCCCGTAAAACTCAGCCCATTCCAGATAGTTGTATGTAACCAGTTGTTTTCCAGAATATTGGTCATCATAGGAAGAAAGTAGTCAATCATTTCCTGTGTATACAGGCAGCTGAGATTGCAACACAACAATATGCAAATAATTAATCTGTCCTCCAGAGGTAGGCCTGTCAGTGAAATATTTAAATAAGGCTACATACCTAAGATTTTATCTCTGTTCCAGATTTCTGAGTCATAGGAAACCCAGCAGATAACGAGAGATGGGAATGATTGGTTGGAGCAGGTATATATATATTTCCTGCACCGCTTGTGGGCCAAGCAGAACAACAGAACTTCCCCAAACTCATCACCCTTGCTCCATGAAGAAAACCTGCTTTCATCTCTATGATTAGAATATCCAGCTCCTTCAATTTGACCTCATCCTGGCAACTGACGGATCCCTCCCCAGTTACTCCCCCCGCATCCTAAACATCACATTCCTTGCTTCCTGCCAATGCATTCCTGTCTTTCCATGTGCCACTCCGTGAAGCATTCTCCTGGGGCACTGCTTTAACAATACACCGGAGGAGAGATTGCAGGAATGTTATGGTGCCTTTACAAACCCTTTGAACACTGGAGGCATATGGCAATAGTCTGTACTTCCACCAGCACTCCCAACATTTCAGGGAAGCTGTTTATCTTGCATCGGACTTGTTGTGTTATTGACCATTAGCTGCTCCATCGTGGTCGATCACTCACGTATGCTGATGGAGGTGATCATTTTGGAAAGGAGGGGCTCCAATCTCCACATAAAGGCCTGTGCCATTTTGGAGTTGGGCTCCTCCATGCTATTTTTCGTAGAGTGCAGATTTTCTGGTAGGCTTTCCCATTCATTCAGCATTTGGGTTTGTGCACTGATTAGCTTTATTATTTAACCTAGCCCATCAAGATCCTCATTCGAGTCCTCTGCAGAAGAAGTTGATGATGTCATCCTGGCACCTGCACTATCTTCGTCTTGGCTCTTGCTGTGTACACATGTGTAACATTTCGTCAAGTTCAAACATCTATTTAATGCAATCCTCTAACATACAGCAGTGTTTAGGCTGATGACTGTGACTGTCAGGTTGAGTTATGATGGCTCTTTGTATTCTTGTTCTTCCACTGACTGGACAGCTTCCATTTTATGAAAATAGGCAGAGGAGAAAGAAGGAGGTGCATGTTGACACCATCTGCAGCTTGTGAGCCAGCGGGAGAAGAGGCTGAGAGAAAGAGAGTGAGATATACAGATAACTTCATCACTGACCATTTCAGCCCAGCATTCACATTGGTCTCAGCAATATTCCAACCCATGATGACCGGCACTGTCTTGTCAATGGAATTGAATCATCGAATCCCTGCAGTGCAGACCGAGGCCATTTGGTCCATCAAGTCTGCACTGACTCTTCAGAAGAGCATCTAACCCAGGCCCACCCAACCCCTGCCCTATCCCCATAACCCCACGTATTTACCATGGCCAATCCACCAAACCGTACACATTTTTGCACTGTGGGAGAAACAGATGAAACCCATGCAGACATGGGGAGAATGTGCAAACTTCACACACAGTCACTCAAGGCCGGAATTGAACCTGTTTCCCTAGCACTGGCATCAGTGCTAACCACTATATCACTGTGCCACCAAAAATGTAGTTAATTCCAACTGTCTTTGGTCTTTACTCTTTCATGGAATTTGAACGACCTCAGCAAGGCCTATCCTTCGTTGCCTCTGAGAAGGTAGTGGTGAGCTGCCTTCTTGAGCAGCTACAGTCCGTGTAGTGTAGGTACACCCATAGTGCTGTTAGGGGCAGAGTTCCAGGGCTTTGATACAGCGACAATGAAGAAATGGCGATTATAATTCCAAGTCAGGATGTGTGTAGCTGTGCAGATGATGATGTTCCCATCTGTCTGATGCTTGTCCTTCTAGCTGGTGGACAGCATAGATTTGGAAGGTGTTGTCAAAAGAACCTTGGTGTGTTTCTGTAGTGCATCTTGTAGATGAGGGAAAGATGACAGAGTTCATTTTACATCTAGCCATTACCAGATGTGGATTAATAATGCTTAATGATTACATTAGGTAGTGAAAATAGAGTAGGCATAATCACCTTGATTCCAGAATTCCTTTTAGGAGACAGCACTAAAGGGAAATATTTATTGTTTGAATTGGAATGTGCCAGGGCATTTAGTAAAGCAAGTTAATTAAACACACACCCTTGCTCCTGTCAATACTTACCTTTCAGGTGTTCCTGCAAATTCCTTTCTCAAATTTACTATTGATTTCAGATCACAATAAGTTGCTGAATAAAAAATGTTTGCCTCCTGATGCTTCTTATCCCAATCATAATCTGGTTATTGGAATCTATCCAGACAAATGCTTAGGAGGCACTGGGAAGGAATAGCAACAGATTTCAATGCCAGGGGTGTTGTTCCAAGAACACGAATGGAGGAGGAAGTTTAATGATCTCACACAGTGTGCCAAGATAAGTGAGTTCATTTCAAATGGCACATCCCATTAACTACATCTACAACCCCTGCTCAATTCATTACAGCCCCATCATCACCTACTAACAATTTTTATCAGCGAGAACATGACCCTACCATACACAGGCTTCACCTCATCCTACAGACTAAGCACAGTTGCAAGTCTCGAAACCACATCTCAGAATCTATATACTCAAAATTATTCAACCATGACAGCCAGATTATCCAAGTATATTGAAGAGCAGTCACAAACACACTTATCTTGTCAAGTGGGCGAAGATGCTGCACGGCAGAGGCTCGGAGTCCTGTGGTACATAACTCACCTCCTGACACCACAAAGCCTGTCCACAATCTACAAGGCACAAGTCAGCAGTGTGATGGAATACTCTGCATTAACCCAGATGAGTGCAGCTCCAACAACACTCAATAAACTCAATATTCCGAACAAAGGATCCACTTGTTTGACATTTCTTCCACAAATGTTCACTCTCTCCATCACTGATGCACAGTGACAGCAGTTGTGACCATCTGCAAAGGATGTACCTACACTACATGGACTGCAGCTGCTCAAGAAGGCAGCTCACCACTACCTTCTCAAAGGCAATGAAGGATAGGCCTGGCTATGGTCACTCAAATTCCATGGAAGAATAAAGAACAAAGATAGTTGGAATTAACTGCAATTTTGGTGGCACAGCGATGTAGTGGTTAGCACTGCTGCCACACAGCGCCAGGGAGCCAGATTCAATTCCTGGCTTGGGTCACATTCTCCCCATGTCTGCGTGGGTTTCCTCCAGGTGCTCCAGTTTCCTCCCACAGTCCAAAAGATGTGCAGGTTAGGTGCATCAGCCATGCTAAATCCTCTCTCAGTGTACCAAACAGGTGCCAGGTGTGGCAACTAGGGGATTTTCACAGCAACTTCATTGTAGTGTTAGTGTCAGCCTACTTGTGACATTAAACTTAAAAAACATATCCATTTTCAGCACTCAATTAACCACCTCATTCAATCAATGTTGAATTTGGTGTTTTTACCCAAGGGAAACTAGTTTCGTTATTATAAGCATTTATTTATAGATACAAATGACAAATGTCCATCTCCTCACCTAAAAAAGAACAGTTCCTAATATATAGAAACACAAGTGAATCCTCATCTTGGTAATAATCAACTAACTTAGATAGCAAACCTTGTAGATGTTAAATAAATTCTCTAGAAGATTTGTTTTTTGACAGGAGGGCATTAGAAAATCTGCCCTATTGTGTTAACATTTGAAGATTGAGCAGGTTACTACAGGGCAGCCAGCAGCCATGGATTCATAATTAGTAGGTCTTCAGGAGATAATTGAACATTGGTGAGAAACAAACTGCATTAATACTAAATTTCTACCACACAGATTTCATATTCAAGTCCTCACCTTCAAAGGCTGGCTGAAGGTTGCCGAGAAAAGAAGTTCACCTACAAATCATGCCAGAAAGTCTTCTGTCAGCCCTGGGAAAAGTGCATTAATGGGAGGTGTGAATGCAAGCTGCCGTATCAGTGTCCAAAGCAAGTGAACGAAGTCTGTTCGAGCAAGGAAAAAAAATATAGGTCATATTGCCAGCTGAAAAGCATTGAATGTATTCGAGGCTTGGAAAGCTTCTCTCATTTTGGGATGTGCTCAATGGGTGAGAATGCAAGTGTTATTGTAATAAAGGTCAGAATCCATAGCCTCTCCTGCTGGCAGGATCTTCCAGTCCCGCCAAAGTTTTGAATCACTCACTGCATTTTCCAGCCCTGTCCGCACTGTGATAGGGTGGTACAAAATTCCACTCAAAAGTCATTTCCTACTTATCACCATTTGAATAGGAAGATTTATTCCAGACTTTTTGGTGGAAGGGCACGCTCCTCAGTAGGGGTGGGGTGGGGACTGGAGAGGTGAATAATCCTTCCCATTGCATTTCATTTATTGAGCCTGATTTTAATTTCTGTTTTGGGGAGAATATTAGGAAAGTGGTACAGCGTGACACTTACTGCCCTCTTATTGGTAATGTCTACCTTCCTTGAAGCAGGCGGCCTATTTTCTTTTTAGCCCTTGAAAATGGGTCAAAAGGAACCCAAGGCCACTTCAAGGTCAGTTTGGACACATGCAGCATAACAAGCCAAACTGTGCAAACTGCTCCAAAAATTCTTTGTGGGTCCAAGAGAAGCTCACAAATGTGTTACCTTCACCACAAAAAAAAACTGTTTGCTCCTTGTTCCTCTACAGCTGACTCCCCACAATTGTCTGCCTCCCCTCCAGGGCCCAACTGCACCCTCTAATTAAATTCTGCTATTCAGAGAACCACTGGATTTCTCAACCTCATCCAGAAATCTGCCACATTTCTCAAATGCATGGGAAGCCCGCTGTCAGGGAGTGAAAGCCAATGCAGTCTCTGCAACATTCTCCCAGATACGCTGAATTGGTGGAAAAACGGTTCTAGATCACGACTGTTTTGTCAGTTCAACTTCTCACACGAATCTCCGCACTCTGTGCAATGCACTGGTCCCAGTCGTGAATCTAATTAAAAAGCAGAGGGGGCGGCGGGGCCTATTCGCACCAGAGTTCTGACAGTTCTGGAATTCTGTGCATGCGCAATGGGTCTCTATCTGTTAGACTCCATGTTTGCTGGCTAGCTGGATCGCCTGGCCAGTCCAGAACCCCCTGCAGTGCTGCTTCTCCAGCCATGTCCTGCACAACAATTCCCGGGCCAACCCAGACTCCAGCCCACCCCTTCCACATTAGTGGCAATCCCCCCCACCCCGAAAGACCACCTTCCCCCTGCCCCGGTGACCCCCACCCCTCCCCCTGAGGTCAGACTTCCACCTCGGGAGGCAGACCCCCCCCTCCCCCACCCCGGCAGACCACACCCTTGGCCTGCCCCTATCACTGCCTTCCCTCCATCTCAGACCGGGCATTACGCAGAGTGGCAGTGGGGATTCTCCCCTCCCCCCACACCATCAATTCCCCTAGACCCTGCCCTACAGGCCCCACCCCTTGACATTGCCCGAAGGACAGTGTTAAGGTGCTCCCTGGCCATGGGCACTTTGCCCCCTTGGGCAGTGCTGGGGTCACAGGCTGGCACTGCCAGTGTGCTTAAGTCCAGGAGGTACCACCCGACCACCTGGGGAGCCCCAGTTTCACCCCCCACCTTCATTCCGACATGGTCTCCTGCTAGTTCCCTGAACACAGGGAGCTATTCTAAACCTCACCACAATGAAGTACTCCTAGCGTGATGCAAGGTTCAACTGGGACCGGTAAATTCCCAATAATGACACTGAAAACATATTTAAAATACATTTAAAAGATTCAAATGACTTACCTGTCCTCCTGCCGGTTTGCAGTGTGGTCTGTTCTCCGGCTCTGAGAGACGTGCACGCCGGCGACGCACATCTCCCAGGCCTTCCAGCCAGAAAGGTCATGGTTTGCGATGGGAGAATAGCCCCCATTGTTTATAGAAACTTCAGCAATCAAAGCTTTATTTCCTCGAACTTGCTGCAGGAAAAAATAATCATTGGGACATTGAAAGAATTATGAGTTCTATTCAAAATTTTTGAATGCTTTAATTTATCAGTTGTGCAAACATTGGAGCCAGGGGTAAAATATATATTGTCCCGAGTGTAATATTGGGAGATCATGTGATGAAAAGCCAAGTAGCCAACCAGAGACAGAAAGCCAAAAGTTTGACTGAGAAAATTGATTGGGCTCCTCATCAGTGACATCTGGTGGGCAGCAAACATATTGCATTGATATGTCAACACAGCCAAAAATTGGCCCCAGCTTAATGTCCTTCAGGATGTTAGAGCCAAAACCTGATCCTAATCTAATTTGACGTTGTTATGAATGCAACAGGGACCACTAAATATGAAGGATGGAATTCCAAGGTGATTTTATTCCCTTTCTCTGATCTGCTGATGTTGCAATCAATTCGTACCAACTCAGCAACACAGGCTTGTTCAAGATGTCAAACAATACACTCATTTACTGTGTGTGCATCAACCATCCACAGAAAATTGACTGCCGTTTATTTGTGAGAGATTTCTCTTTTAAAATGCACCTTTGGACTGCAGAATTCACCAGATCAACATACTGGTTTTATATGAAAATTTAATAGTCACCAATTATCCCTGTCTGTCAACATCCCACCCTGGTAGGTGGAACGTGTTACATCAATAACTACATTTTGCTACATCTTTTGAAGTCTGTGGTTAATGTATCGATTATCCTTTCTTACTTACAGCCTTAATTTACAAAAAAAAGGTCTCGATCAGCCTGAGACATCATCTCATTTTGAAATTAATTCGAGTAAAATATTTTTATCCACACGTGGGAAAAATAATGTTAGATTGTGAGATAATGACTATACTTGTCAAGCTCTGACGTTATAACCTGCCTTTACGGCAGGAAATTTGACACTCAGATACAGCCCACTGAGCAGACAAGCTGCAATACTGCAGCTACAGAGACAATCTAAATAGAATTTACCCTACATTTAAAAACACATCTCTCTCTGAATTCTTACCTCTTTTCATAAAGTGCATGTAACTTGAATTGTATCAGACAATATTAAGCTTTTCCTCCACATCTAAAGTCCTCATGCTGGTTCTGTCATCCTCAAGAGGCTCTCATTATCATACCGCCTTTTACAAAATGTATGCCATAAGCAGAATGTCTTGTGCTTTTTAAACAGGATCACAGAACATCCTGTAATTTTTTTTTAGGATCTCAGAAATCCGTTTTTTTTTATTCATAGCCATGGAAAATCCCATGTCTTTTTTTAACAGGATCACAGAACATTCTGTGGTTTTTTTTGAACAGGATCAGTTTCTAGGGCAGCGAGAATATATTTGGCGACCCATTTTCAACATCCTGCAACCCATCTGTGGGTCACATCCCCACTTTGAAAAACCCTGGTCTATCTGGATGAGAACTGAAATGTACCATTAATCTGGGATAGAGATGAACCAAAGCCTCAGAGTTAAAAGGCCACTTTTTAACCTACTGAATCACCCTTAGTAATGGTTTGGCTTATTTCGGCTTGTGCAAGTATATTTGTGACCTTAAATATTGAATTTACTTTCTTTAATTTTAGGAAAAGCTGCTGTTCATTTGCTCCCTGAGATCAAAACAGAAAGAATTGTTCTGTTCAGCTTCAACGACACATTAAAAAACTTGCCTATGTGCGTGAATGAGAAGAAGTGGACAATGCATGAGGCAAACGTTGCCTGCCGACAGCTCAACTTTCACTTGTGAGAATTTACCTTTAAAGCCAAATCAATGTTTACAAATGAGTGTTCTGTTTTTGTTTAAAGATATTTGATCTGCTACTACTCACCATCTCGTTCTCTTTTGCCAGAGGAGCAAAGAAAGTTTCAGAAGTTCCATGGAATGAAACCCTCCAGACGTTGACCAATTTTGTGAACTGGTCGAACAGCGCTCGCTGCAGAGGCTTTGAGACTACACTATCAGAATGTTTCCTCCTCACCGACATTCGGACAGCACCTAGGGAGTCCGAACATCTGCTGTTTGCTGCAGTTGAATGTTATGATCATCCTGCAGGTTTTTAAATTTCCTATTATTACATTGGGCTTTGTTAGTAGAGGAATGGAGGGAATGGGGACGGACGGCTGTGGGCTATGTACTTTCATATTGGTTGTGTACGGATTATTAGGTGGCTAGAGCGTAGGGAACACACTTGGATGGACCCAGTAGGAAGCCTCACAACACCAGGTTAAAGTCCAACAGGTTTATTTGGAATCACGAGCTATCGGAGCGCTGCTCCTTCTGAAAGCTCGTGTTATCAAATAAACCTTTGAACTTTAACCTGGTGTTGTGAGACTTCCTACTGTGCCCACCTCAATGCTGGTACCTCCACATCATCACTTGGATGGAGATGGTTGCTTCTCTCATGTTTCATCTGTTGATTTAACTGAAGGGGTAAACCAGGTGATTTCTGTCACTGAAGTGTGATTCTCGCTGTTACACTATCCATTCTATAACCTATCCATATGAAATCTTTAACAGTCCTGTCAGAAAGCTGCCTTGGAGAGTTAGATAAACCAGACCAAAACAATCAACTCAAACAAACTAAATTGGAATTAACACACATTTCTGCGGGCATAAGCAACACTAGTATCAGCCCCTCCTGACGCTCTGTTATCCAATTGATTCTAACCCCCAGTAATCATGGATATTTCAACCACTAGTCAGGTATATCTGGACTCAATTTACCCTCTGATTACACAATGCATGTAATGCCTGGGCTCCAGAGACTTCAGTTATCCCCACAATCTACAATTTGATTTTAAGTAGCTGAAAGGAATGGGTCTCACATATGATTGTTTTTGTAAGGTGTCACTCAAGAGTTAGTCTTATTTTTCTACGTCTTCAGACACACTCTTTCCAGCAAAATAGCTGCAGAGTCACCCATTGACTTCTCCCATCTGTTAGCCTGTGGTGGAGAGGCCAGTTGCAGAATTCCAGTGTCTAATTGTAGTTTGACTGTAAAACAAATTCTTGCCATCAATAAAATATCTGTTGAACTTTTATCAACAAAAGCAGGCAGATGTCATCAATAAAATGGAATGTGGTATCCCAGTTCACGATAGATTACAATGATTTAAATCAAATCACCAATATGCAGAGTTTCAGTCTACTATGTAATAGCCATTATCCAGTTGTCCATTCTGATTACTGAGAAATGCTGTTGGATCACACAGTTATTTTCATTTTGCTTTCTACTTTACTGAGACTGTTTCTCTCATCTGTTTGTTAGATAAGAATTGCACCAACGATGAATTCAAATGTGAGAATGGCAAATGTATTCCACTGGAGAAACTTTGCAATGGCTTCGATGACTGTGCTGACTTAAGTGATGAGGCATGCTGTAAAGGTAAATGAATAGGTCACATTTCACCTCTCCTGTGAGGCTTTCTCTGGAGGCTCGAGTGAGATTAGTATTTTGCAGATGTTTTTGATCTAGCAGCACTTTTAGTTCATTAAAAAGACTCCAAATGGTAACTGAGTATCATAGAATCATAGAACCTGCAGAAAGAGGCCTATTGACCCATCGAGTCTGCGCTAACCACAATCCCACCCAGACCCTACCCCAATATCCCTACATATTTTACCCGCTAATCCCTCTAACCTAAGTATCTCAGGACACTAAGGGACAATTTTAGCATGGCCAATCAACCTAACCATTGCTCGAAAATATGACATTTGTTTCTATTCTTAAAACAGAATGCAACGAATCTTATCACTGCAAATCAGGTATATGTATTCCAAACTTTTCTAAGTGTGATGGTGAAGCTGACTGCTTGGATGGAAGTGATGAGAGCAAATGTGCTGGTAAGAAATAGTCTTCATAGATTAATGCATCCTACAACTATTGAAGTATATTGGCACATTTCCATGTAGGTTCAGGAAAATGTGATTTGCAGACATTCATAATGACCACAGCTATCAAAACATTATTGCAACTGCAACAGCATTAAATTGAAAGAACAGGTGTCCTGTCCATTTCAAAGTAGATTGCCTGTCAATCAAGGTTAGCAGGTCTTTTTCGTTTACTTTTGCACAGACATTGGGCAGGATTTACTGGGATCCCCTGCTACAGAAACTAGCAACACTGCTACTAAGTCTTGCAAATGTAGAGTTAGCCATTG